>CM054132.1:22787526-24116048 GCA_028751855.1 Ambrosia trifida
TATACATATTATGTGTGTGGAGTAATCTCATCTATTATACCAGGTAAAACTATGTATTTAATACTATACATAAACCTCTACCACTAACTATATAATTGTAGAGATATAAGTATAGTTTGATGGATAAATATATGGTTTAAATAATCAATGACTTATCTCTATTTGGTTGGGTCTAAGCCAAAAGCCCAATTAAGCATATATTTTCGACCCCTCCAATTTAAATGTTCAAGTTTCGCCACTGGGGCGCGCTTAAGCGCGAAGCGCATCTAGGCGCCAGCCTCTGCGCCTTATGTAACCCTAGGCGAGCATTGTACGAAAAGCGCAATTTTTTGGCCAAAAAAGTCCCTGAGGCGCGCGCTTTTCATACACGGGGTGTTTTTGTGCTTAAAATTGCTATACATGTAGCTAAAAAGGTTGTACATTTAAGTTAAATCATATATAAACCTTATTTGTATCTATATTTTGGGTAAATGATGCTAAAAACCTATAGCATATATAAAAAAATTATATAATCGTCTTGCGTTTCGCGTACGAAAAGCCCACCGCTTTTGCGCTTTGCACTTTGCGCCTCGGTTTTAGACCTCGTCGCTTTTGTGCGCTACGCGCTTTTTAAAACCAAGCTTTTGGTCATGACAATTTTCTTGCCCATGTACAAACCCTTACCACCAATAATATATTGGATTATTTCTACAAAATAAACTGGTTTCAACGTAAGTAGATATTTGCTATGTTCGAGATTGCCTCACGCAAATGATTTCACTTGCAGCATGTGTTGCGCACGCTGGTTGGCAATCTGCTTGAATTTGCGGGCGTTGTTACGATTTTATTGAGAAGTTTGTTAAATTTTGATGAAGTATATAGCATGAAGGAACCCTGCCTTATGGAGAAGAAGAAACATACTTTATAGAATAACTCTTTTATCAGTTATTGTCTCTTTTACCAATTTTTTCTTGTTTTTTTAAAATATATTTATGGTTTAAGTCTTGTGCTGATGAAACTACACTATGAATCTATTTAAGTTGTAGAATTGGTGTCTGTATATTTGTATAAGTACTTTCATATGGATTTTTTAATTCTTGATTGATTAGTCATGTTGTATCATCCGAGTATAACATCATCGTTGACTCTTTTATGTTTTCTTGATTTAGCTGGTGTTTGGCATGGCATTGCATTGCATTGTATTGTGATTATAATGTACGAAACCATGCTACAATTGGGTTGAAACCTTTTAAGGGTCACCAACAACAGACATTGTCCGTTATGCTTTCTTGATTTAGCGGATCTTAACGACCTCGAGCGAGCATGCGGGTTCTAACAAAATGGAAGAAGATTATTCACGTGGTAGCTCTTGCCGGCCACTAAATGGAAAATTTGGGTTGAGAGAAGAAAAGGTTTTCAACGGAACTTCATCCCGGTTAATAAACTTGTTCAATTGGTTAACGAAGATGTTTTTGTTTGGGTTAGTAATCGCCCGAATGTCAAATCCCTTTCTTGGGATAAATGGTTTAACTTTGATATTGTGGAGTTGGTGTAATTTTCCAGTTTCTGGCTCGATCTATATATAGAAGTTGCTTTAAAAAAAATAAATAAATAAATAAAGACAGTAGAAGCCTGTCTAAACACAAACTCTTGTAGCATGGTTTTGTGTCTCCTAATCACTTTAAAAGCACGACGCCAAACACATGAAATCTAGACTCGCTTATTTTGTTGTACATAGATTGCTTTCGGAGGCCAATTTTAGCAGCAAACATAGGTCGACTTTTTTAAGACCGACACAAGTCAGATATTGTTTAGCTGACTAGCATCATCAGATTCGGATCTTTTATTCATCTTAACTTAATGCTTTTTGTTTTGATATTTCTGGTTTGAGCTGCGAGATTTGAGTGACCAATTTATGCAAAAACCACGAGAGGATCTACACTCATGTAGACAGCTTTGGTAGCAAATTGACCATTTTCTAAAAACAACCTGTTGTGCATCGTACCCATTTGTCAAAACCCGTTTTAACCCAAACCAAAATGACCTTGTTCAAATTGACACAACTCCGTTGCCCCACCCGATCAACCCACATGTTCTGCCAGGTTTCTTAATACGATGTCTACTATGCATTTTGCCATCTTTACTTGCTCGGTGCATCCAATCGGCCTCTGTCCCCGAGTGCTGAGTGTTATATACCTCATGTCCAAGGGTTGATGCAAAACTAGCCTCTCTATTCCTACGGAGTAGAGGTAACGTTGTCTACATCTCACCCTTCTCAGACTCTACCTTAGCTTTGCTATTGGTAGAATTTACCAAGTATGATGATGATAATGACAACTTGCTCAGGTGCATGTTTAACCGTGAAGGACTTCACCAAAAGATGAGCTATAAAGTTGGCAATCACTATCCAGTAGTACCAATGATCATCTTTCTAGAAGCGCGATAATCACTCGAGCGTTACTGTCAAAGTTCCAAACAAGCATCCGGGGGAGAATGAGGTAGTTACCTTAATCGCTCACATGAAACACCGGTTTTGGGTACTCATGCCATTCAGGTCTAAAACACGAGGACAAACAATGGACATTTAGGGCATGGTCTACAGAACATAATGTTCTACATAAATGACATGAAAGTTGATAAAAGAGGGTTCGGTCTGGTCATGATCTCAGTTGTCAACAAGGCAGAAGCAATGTATAATAAGATTCGCGTATGCAAGCCCTGAGTAATTGCTAAATGGTCAAGTATCTTCTCAGATGGCTCGGTTCTAGCCTCTTGTCAGATTTTGTGGGTAGAAAATAAGTGTGCGCGGTCCATGAAATGAAAGAGACTAAATGGTCGGAATATCTCTCAGATGGTTCTATTTTAACCTCAACTCCAGATGGTCAACGGCTCAACAAAATATAGCCAAGGTCATCATTATACATAAGGAATTCACAATGAACATAATCCAGACCATAACATTCGATAACCAACACTAGAGAAACGTAGCAACCATGGAGATTTCGGAGATTTCACAAATGTTATATTTCAAAATATGTATCGAGAAACAAACCTAATTTATATTGTAATATAAGTTTCCTGGAAGTTCACTACTGGGATATGCTATGGAAAACTTAAGAACAAAAACAACACAATTATACAGACACAAAAGGTCACTCTGTTGGTTCCAATATATTAAGTTTTACAAAGGAATGCATATTCCGATGCGTCAGCATAACTATGTGCCAACAAGTAACAAGGAATACACTAATAGTAAGTAAATAAATTCAGCAATCCATTTACAGAAACTATAGGAGAAGAAAAGACCAATTACATATACTGTTTCTAACCGTTAGAGATAGCTATTTATAGCATAGGATTTCATCACGTATTAGTTTCCATGTTTGGCCTTCTTTGTATATATAATTATATAGTGAGGCTAACCTCATTAATATTAAGTCGAATACTCCAAAGTCTCTGATTTAATTTATAACACCAACTATACATCCTTTCTTAGACTGTGGGGTGGCTTAACACCACCCCACCCTCCACATCATCTTTTAACGCCCCTAAACACTGCACCACGGTGGTAAAGGGGGGCGCCACTCGCCAGCCCATTAACACTTGTGAGAAGTTTTTCCATGGGGTCCACCCCAAAATCAACCAATCACATTTCTTTTTGGTTTTGTTTTTTGTTTTTATTTTTAGTTAAAACCACAACGCAATGGTTAAAAGGTGGGTTAGTTAAAGCCTGTTGTCTACGTGGCGGGGGCATTATGTTAAACCACAACACATAGTCCTAAAGGTCAATTGTGACTGAGAGATGAGAATATCATGTGCAAAAATGAGAAAGTTTATCCTCTCGATAGAAAAGGCAAGTGATAACAAATTTCAGGGCTTTAAAAATGGCCAGGTCTAACCGCAAAGCATGGTAGCAACGCTAGTACCGTCTTCATGTACACTTAGATTAAACCCCTATCTAGAAGTGCTAACAATGCAAGTAACCTCAGCTACCATGTCACATCGTTAAGCAAATTACTAAAACCAAGCAGCATTATCAAACCACAGTTGTTAAAAGCGAGCGCCTAGGCGATGAATTTCCTAGAAGCGACCCTAGGCCGCTTTTCTCTCCTAGATAAATAAAGCAATGATTTTTTTTTTTAAAGTTTTATCCTTTACCATTTTATAGCCGATTTTTTAAAACTAGTAATATCTAATCATATCTTTTATTTTTTAAGCAGGTTATGCATTGTAAATTTGTAATCTATATAAAACAACCTCTAACCCTATGCCTAAATACGATCAAAGTTCAAACACAGCAGAGAAACATTCTCAATCGCAGGTATGTTAAAAAAAAATTCAGTTTTTTTAATCTGTTTTTTTGATCCTATAATGCTTTCTGTTAGTGACAGTCATGAATCTGGAACATTATTTTCAGTTTTTTTTAATCTGTTTTGTGATCCTATTATGCTTTAGCATTGACAGTCATGAATCTGGAACATTATGTTCAATTTTTAATCTGTTTTTTGATCCTATAATGCTTCAGTATTGATCTACTTTATTGCTGATAGTTGTTATTTTTTTAGTGATTTTGGTGATTTTTCCCCTTTTTTATTTGCGCTTTTTTATCAGGCCCACGCTTTTTTTACGCTTCTCGCCTAGGTCACAGGTGGTACCAAAGCGCCTTGGGTGCGCTTTACGCCTTTGACAACTACGTATCAAACTAAGGACGGCCAGGTAACGTTACTGATACGCTAAAGAGTCTCAATCAATGAGGATAAATTGATAACAGTAAACTCAACAAACAATCTATACTACAGTAAAAGAATATAGCAATCTGGTATCATCGAAAAGGCAAAATTCATTAATCAAAGCTGTCAAATAGTCAAAGGCACACAATTTAAAAGCTCCCCAAACTATGACATACAATATGCCTCGTAAAGAAACTTAAACATTCCTACAAATTTAGGAAGAAAACGAAAAGTACCTATCTCCAAAGAAAACGATGAGATGTACAGGATCAACAAGGAAAACCAAGTAAATTGTTGTCAGGAGGCGAAAACAAAAGTAAAGAACCCTATTCATAACTCCTGTACTAACAACTATCTAGATTAAAATGCCCACAGCAAGAGCTCCCTTTGATTAACAAACCAAAAGATCAAGATTCACGACTCAGCATGCATTTTAGCATAACTGACCTGGTTTCCACTAGCAATTTCAGAACCTTACGGTTCCCGTTTCCTCTAAGCGGAAGAAACATTAGGACACCCTGTGTCCTCATCACATCCACCGTTGTTACCCACCAGCTTCATCAATTCCTTCTCGCAGTCGAAGAATCTATCCTCTTTCTTGTTCAAAACATCCCAAAAGAAATCTGTCAGCACAGATTCATAACCAGGCATCTTAGCATACCCAGGGAAATAGTTGATATCAATAACAAGATACCGATTCCCAACCTTGGTATCCCTAATAACATCAAAATTAAAAAGATTCAGTTTCATCGCCTTACGCAGCCCACGCGCAATATTACTTATCAAACTCATCGGTGGCATCTCAGCCTCTTCCGAATCCATCATCTTATAATACTTATCATCATTCCTTTCATCTGAAGTCAAGTTACTTATCTGTGAAAACGACAACGAACCATGTAAACTCTCCAGCTTCTCCTCATCTATATCCGGCAACGACTTCCGTTTCACACATTGCACATACTTCCCAACCACATACACCTTAAAAATCACTCCACCATGGTTCACAAACTCCTGCAACACAGTAGGTGTTTTCAGCTTATCAAAACCCTCAGTACTAAAAATCAACAACATCTTATGCGATTTCGCGCTCCCGTCCGCCACTAACGGCTTTGCAATCACCGGAAACTTCAAACTCAACCCCAGACCCTCACTCCACACTTTCACATCCTTCAACTTCTCCGGCTCGTAAACTACCACCTGTTGATATGAACCAAATCGTTAATCAAATCGTCCAAAGAAAACAGAAATAAACTTGAGAGAATTTAGGGAAATTGGATAGACTAATTTATCATTTCATTCATTATCATCCCAACAGACTACAAAGATGAATAATAAATAGATATTTATTTTTTAGTAAAGTAAATCGCAAAAAAACACATATGTAGGGGGCTTTTCTGGCCTAAGACGCTTGCCTCTTGTACCTTGGGTGTTTTTATGAAGCAAACTATTGCACCTTAGGTTTTTTGGCCTGTACATGTTGGTAAAATCATATAAAAACCTTATTTATAGCCATATTTTGGGTAGGAAAAGCTAAAACCCTATGGAATACATCAAAAACCTATAATCGTATTGCGCCTCGGCCCTCGGGTATGAAAAGCTTGCCCTTTGCGACTCTTGTACGCTTCACGCTTTTAAAACCAAGATTCGAAAGACTAATTTATCATTTCATTCATCAACTCAACAAACTACAGAGGTGAAAAGAGTTATTTATTTCTGTAGTAAAACATAGGTCCGTCATTATTTCCGCCATCAGATAATCTCACTCTAACCTAACCATACGGGTGCGAATGAGCCAAGCAACTCGCAAGCTACTCGAGATTGGCTCCATAAAAAGCTCAACACGAGTCAAGCCTTATCCATCCCGAGCGCAAGCCTGACATGTGAAGCTTGTCAGGCTCGTCAAGCCTTATTGAGCCTCAGTGTAACATTAGTTTCATTAAAATTCAATGATATTTACCCCTAATTTAAAGTTTCTTAGTAAACGAGCCGAGCCGAACCTAAGTAAGTATACAAGCCGGAGCTGAGCTTGTTTAGTAAACAAGCTAGAGCTCGAGCTTCACTTATTGAGTTTGAGCCTAGCATGTGAAGCTCGTCAAGCCTTGTCGAGCCTTAGTGTAATATTAGTTTCATTAATATTTAATGATATATAACCCTAATTTAAAGTTTCTAAGTAAACGAGTGAGCCGTTCTTATTTAAACTTGTTTACAAGCCAAGTGGAGCCCAAACCTATATATAAGCTTGTTTAGTAAACGAGCCAGAGCTCAAGCTTCACTTATCGAGCTCGAGTATATTATTTTTATTTAATAAATTAATTCACTAATAAATAATAAACAAACCGAACTCAAGCTTTCAAACAAATTAAACTAAAGTAAACAATCATAAACAACGGTAAAAAAACTGTAAGCGTAAATAAATAACCAACACCTGTTTAGGTACACCAAACGACGCCGTATCACCATCATCATCATTAACCTCAATCTCCTCAACAACATCAAGCATGGAAATCCGGTTATGTAACCGTTCAATCGCATCAGGAAAATCAATAACAATGGAGTCAGGGTACCGAATCAGGTAGTCACGTAACTGATTCCTCCAATCCTCACCGTACAGCTTGTGAAGCACGCAATCGAACGGTCCTTGACCTACCAACGGTTTATCCGTATCGATTTTTATAAGATCGATGCCGCGTTGTTTGGCTAGGGTTAGTAATGAATCTTGGATGAAGCTTTGTTGTTTCTTTAGTAATAAAGCGTAGCCTATAGTGAATCGGGTCGGGTTTGTTTCAGCCATTGTTGTTGAACATTCATAACAGAGGGTTTTGGACTGAAATTGTTGTATGAGATTATTATTGTTGTTATTATTGTTATTGGAGTTAACGGAGAGTTTGTGTATAGGGGATAGAGGAGGTGGGTTAACTTGGGTGTGGAGTTAGGGTAGGGTTGAGTTAGTTAACTATGGTTAAGAGTGTGGATTGGAGAGTCCACGTGGATATTATTTTTTGTTTTGTTTTTTGGCGGCTAGACTACCGGGTAAGTTTTTTTTTCTCGTTAATTAATTATTAGAGAGATTGTCCAAACGGCGATGAGAGGAGGAGGCGAAAAGACGACGACTCAAAGACGAGATAAACACGGCGATGATCCGGCAAAGCGGACTACTTTCTTCATCACCAACATCTCGGACAGGATTACGGGATCTCAGTTATGGTCGGCTTTCCAGTCGTTTGTGAACGTAACCGATGCTTGGGTACCTAGGAGAAGGAATGCGAAGGGCCAAGTCTTTGGGTTTGTACGGTGCGAAAAGATTCGGAACCCGCTGGGATTGCTACCGGTGCTAAACGAGATAGAGATTATGGGAAGGAAAGTGGTTGTGTCCCTAGCTATGTTTGATAGATTTCATAAAAGGATTAATTATGAGCAGGAGAACACAAATAATAGTGGGCCGGAGATTCCAAAAGGTAAGGAGGTATCACCGGAAGACCCTTTGTTCAAGGAAAGGGACACTGAGCTTTCATACACGGAGGTCTTACAGAATAAGACACAACTGAAGTTCAAACCCAGTAAGTCACTTCATGTGGATGACGTAGGGGCAGTGTATCCCAGGCACTGCATCGGTAGAGCCGTCGTAGGTGTAGCTAGGGACCTTGGAAAGTTACATGGTGTCAAGAGGATGGTGTGCACTGCAGGTTTCTCTGAAGCAGCGACATCATATCTTGGTGGACTTTCCGTCTTGATTACGTTCAGGGACAGGTCTGAAATGGAGGAGTTCATTAATGCAAAGGACAACATTTGGAAGGAGAACTTGGTGTCGGCGGTACCCTGGTTAGGACAAGACCTGCCTTTCGAGCGTATTGCGCTGCTGAGGATTTTTGGCCTTCCGGTGGGCATTCGGGAAAGTGAAACGTTTGATAAGGTCGGGAAACTATTTGGTCCGGTGGTTTGGCCATCGGAGTTCTCCTGGTTGGGCGTGGATAATGCGACATGTTTTTCCCACGTACTTACTGATCAGCGGACTCGAATTGATGAGGAGGTCGTTGTCTACTGGAGAAACAAGGGTCATAACGTATGGGTGGTTGAAGAAAACTCCACATGGATTCCGGAATTTGAGCCCTCGGTTGCACCTTCTCCTGACGATGACCTGGAAGACGGCGAAATCAGGGATGAGTCGGTCATGGGGGAGGCCTCGGTTGACGGTAATGCATATCACGGTGATGATGATCAGTCGGAAAATGAAGATGATCAGTCGGAAAACGAAGATGAACAATCCAATGACGATAAGGAAGACGAAAGGGTTACAGGTTCAATTATGGAGTTGCATGGGAACCAACAAAATGCATTAATGGCTTCATGTGTCGTGGCGGTGGAGCCAGTACATTCGGTGGACCATACCGCATGTAATAAACAATCCAATACGGATCACTTTTGTTCAACTCCTATTGGGACGAATACCGATGGGCCTGCAGTTACTAATGTGGCCCAATCAAATGTGACTAAGAGCAGAAAGAGGGCTAGGGCCCAACGTAGCCCTTCTTCACCAGATGATAATTATTCCGGTTTTCTGTCCAAGATTGGTAACTCAGTTCCTTCGCAGCCGGAGTGCCCAGATCTTAACCAGCCATCAACAGCGGAACTAGAACATGGGGCTACAACTGTGCAACCGGATTATAATCCACCTACTGTACCAGTCAACCAACCTCCTGAAGAGGACCCTGTGCCGCCTGAAGTTCAAGATATGGCCGTGGAGGTGAACCGTGAGGTGGATGCTACTGTTGAGGTGGGGGCTATGGTCGGCTTTTAATTTGGTTTCGTTTGAAGGGCAAGTTGCTGATGAAGTCATTAACGAACTCGGCTACACTGGTGGTCAATGAATTGTCTGTCCGTGAACGTTCGTGGTGCTCGGGGAAGGGGTAAAGCAGGTTGGGTTAGGGGTTTAAAGTCTTCACACGGGGCAGACTTTGTAGCTATACAGGAGTCGAAGATATCGGACCCTCCGTCTTGGTTGTTATCACAATTCTGGGGTAATTCTCTTTTTCATTATGATGTTGTTAATTCGGATGGGATCGCGGGTGGTTTAATTTCTTGGTGGGATCCCACGTGCTTTAGGAAGTTAAATGTAATTCGGGCACGGCATTGTTTGATAATATCGGGTATCCTTATTCACCATGACCTATTAATAAATATAGCGAATGTGCACGCACCTAATGACGCAACGGGTAGGAGGCTGTTTTGGGCTCAATTATTGGGTTACAGGCAATCACTGCCTGGTCTGTGGTTAATGATGGGAGACTTTAACGAGGTCCGGTCTGAAGTCGAAAGACTGAATTCTGAATTTATACCGTCCAATGCCGCCCACTTCAATGATTTTATAAGGGATGCGGACCTCATCGAATACAATATGGGTGGACATAGGTTCACGTACATGTCGGGGGCGGGGGATAAGTTAAGCAAACTGGATCGAGTGTTTGTATGCAGGCACTTCCTTTACATGTGGCCGGAGGCTAAAGTAACTGCGCTGACCAGATTCTTATCGGACCATTGCCCAATTTTATTCGCTGTCAGGAAATCAGATTTCGGGCATACTCCATTCAGATTCTTTAACTCTTGGTTGGATTTGCCTGGTTTCGTGGATTACGTAAATCGGGCCAGTGGCAATTTTAATTTTACAGGCCCTGCGGATATGGCACTTGCCACTAAACTAAAATGGATTAAAGGTAGGATCCGTTCGTGGGTTACAGCCGATAGAAACAGAAGGGAGAAGAAACGCCTTGAATGCAAGAATATTGTTGAGTCGATTGAAAAGATCGGGGACACGAGACCTCTTACAGAGGCTGAAATGGAAACCCGGGGCTTGGCTAAGAAGGAATTATTCGAGGAAGAAAGAATTAAGGCACTAGACGCGAAGCAAAAATCGAGGGTCAAGTGGGCAATCGAAGGTGACGAAAACTCCAAGTATTTTCATAATATTATTCGGATTAATACAGCGAACAATCGGTTGCATGGCCTAAAAAATGGGGATGAATGGATTTCTGATCCTACTATTATTAAGGATAAAGTCGGTATATTTTTCATGGAGAAGTATGCCGAAAGGAGCCGTGTTAGACCTGGGTTTTTGTGTCCGGGTATTAAACGACTGAGTGCAGAAGACGCGTCAAGGCTGGAAACCCCCTTTACTCTGGAGGAGATAACGAGTGCAGTATGGGATTGTGACAGTGACAAAGCACCGGGCCCGGACGGGTTGAATTTCAAATTCATAAAGCGATTCTGGGGGGTTCTTAAGCATGATTTCTTTCGTTTATTCCAGGAATTTTTTGAAAAGGGCTGCTTTTCTGTTGGTTGTTTTTCTGCTTTTATCGCTCTCATACCGAAAGGTAAGGAGCAATCGACTCTTTTTGACTACCGGCCCATTAGCCTGGTGGGTTGCATCAACAAGGTAGTCTCAAAGGTTCTTGTAGCTAGACTTAAAACTGTTATGCAGATGCTCGTGTCCGAAGAACAGTCAGCGTTTTTGGGGAATCGAAATATCCTAGACGGCCCGCTAATCCTTAATGAAACTATCTCCTATCTGAAGAAGTGTAAGAGGAGCGGTTTTTTCTTTAAAGTCGATATCAACAAAGCTTATGATACACTTTGTTGGGACTTCCTAGAAGACATTTTGTGCCAGATGAATTTCTCAGTTAAGTGGAGAAGTTGGGTTATGGCAATTGTAAGGAATGCGCGTACTTCGGTATTGGTGAACGGGTCACCCACTTTCGAATTCGATTGTCAACGCGGACTAAGACAAGGCGATCCAATCTCCCCTTATCTTTTTATTTTGGCTATGGAATCGCTCACGTGTATTATGAATCGGGCCTCTTGTCTAGGGGTGTTCCACGGCATTGCTATTAATGAAGGTGGCCCTTTGTTGACCCATTTCATCTATGCCGACGACGTTGTTTTCTGTGGTGAATGGGCAGCGTCAAACGCTAGGAATCTCAAACGCCTACTGCGGTGTTTTTTTCTCGTTTCTGGACTTAGAGTCAGCCTCAAAAAGAGCAGTGTATATGGGGTAGGAGTGCCGGATGAGGAAATTGAATCCATGGCTGTGTTACTTGGTTGTAAAGCCGGGAGGTTACCGTTTATCCATCTCGGGGTTCCTGTCGCCGCAAACATGAACCTAGTGAAGAATTGGAAGCCAATTATTGAAAAATTTAAGGAGCGGTTGTCGATTTGGAAAGCTAAGTGTTTATCGTTCGGTGGCTGTATTACCTTGCTGAAGGCAGTGATTAACTCACTACCATTGTACTACTTTTCCCTTTTCCGAGCCCCTGCGCAAGTACTGAAAAGCTTGGATAGGATTCGTAGGACCTTTTTCTGGGGTGGTAGTGAGGACGCGGACAAGATGAGTTGGGTGGCCTGGGAGCATGTAATTGCACCGGTTGATTACGGGGGGGTAGGCTTGGGTTCGCTCCGTGATGCTAATCTAAGCCTACTAGCGAAGTGGTGGTGGCGCTTTAAGGTAGATCAATGCGGCCTTTGGCGAAAAGTTATTTGGGCAATTCATGGTAACACCCGGGCTTGGAACTACATTCCGGCTAAGCTGTCCATTGGGGGAGCCTGGAAACAGATTGCTGCTGTCCCAGAATCTCTTGCAAGTTCTAATGTTGATACTTCACAGTTGATTAAGGGCGTTCTCGGATCTGGGACGCAAATCAGATTCTGGCAGGACTTCTGGATCGGTGACGGATTACTTGCAGCAAGTTTTCCTTCCTTATTCGAGCTGGAGAAGAGAAGGATGTGCGTTGTGGCGGATCGGATTGATTCTAATGCGAATGGGGTTCGTTTTAAATGGGAATGGAGAAGGAATTCGCTTACAACTACTGAGGTCGCTGATCTTGTAGAGCTGGAACTGATCCTTGGGAACGCTATGCTTACTCGGGGTCTTGATAAGTGGCGTTGGTGTGCAAATGGTACAGGTACCTTTTCGGCAAGTAGCGTCAAACAACAGATTATTGCAGCGTCGAACTTGCAGCAGCGGCCAAGGTTCGATTGGTGCAATTGGGTTCCTAAAAAGGTTAGCATCGTGGCATGGCGTGCTAACCTGGACAGATTACCGACGATGGTTGCGTTGGCCCGGCGTAACATTCACATTCCTTGTTTGCTGTGTAAATTTTGTGGAGACTTTCCTGAATCCGTGGAGCACGTCTTCACAACCTGCCCGTTCTCAGCCGATGTTTGGCAGCAGTTGTCTTTGTGGTGCAATACTCCGAGCTTCCTTCTGTTTCATGTTGCCGATTTGTTCAAGTTAGGAACCATGGCTATGGCGGGGACGAGAAGTAGGAAAGCTTTCTATGGGGTGATTTTGATAGCAATGTGGAGCATTTGGAGAGCTCGAAATGAAGCCATTTTCCGCCAAAAGCAAGCTTCGATTCGGAATACGGTTGAGGAGATTAAGACTATGTCGTTTCTCTGGATAAAAAATAGAGCAAGAATGTCGGACATGACTTGGGAGGCGTGGTGTAAGTTTGACACGTCAAAAATGGGGTAGTTTCCGGGGTAGTTTTCCGGTTTTGTAAACTGTAGGGTATGTTTGTTTGTTTATTCGGGCTGTTTGTCATGAAGCGCGATGTACTCGGATAATTTGTGCTAGTTTCTTGCTAGCTAGTGAAATAAAGTTTTGTTGGCCGTTCAAAAAAAAAAGACTACCGGGTAAGTACACCCCACCAGTTAGGGGTGTGCATGGGTCGGTTTGGTTCGGTTTTTACCATTAACTATAACCATAACCGTTATTTTGGTTATGTGATTTCCTTAACCATAACCAAACTTCGGTTATAGGTAATCGGTTATGAATTCGGTTATGGTTATTTCTGTTATTAACCACAAACTTCAATTAAAACTAACTTTCGACTAAAGTTTAAAAATTAAAACCACGTGGGTCTACAAAATAAAAAACGAAACCTATGATGGTAGACTTAGCTTAAGCTTTTCTTATAAAACTAACGAGATTACAATTTTTTTTGTTAAACTACCAATAAGGAATCATTTTATAAGATATTTCTAGACAATAAAAAAAGGCTCCAGCTATTCACACCCACCCCCCCCTAAAGCGCCTCGCTTTGGCCTAAGCGAGGCGTTTGGGGTCAAATCGTACGAGGTGGCAGGAGATGACTGTTGCTATATATTATGCTAAATTTATATCCTACAACAGATGTACAGAAACAGAATATAAAACATGTCAAATTAAACCAACTTAGCAAGAACAGATATTTTGTATTCCAACTGTTCATACCAGATGCTACAATATAACTCATTTATAACAACACTATGCTAAATTTTAAACTTCTTCTATCTTAAAATAATATTTGAATTTGAATGCTAATGTAACAAACAGATGTTACGAAATACTTTAAAAACATTGATATCATATAACTTTTTTCATACAATATGTATTGTTAACAGATAATAAAGCTGGTGAAAAATGAACAAAACATCATATAATACTACAACAGATGTTGATAAAAAATATTAAAATAACTATTTCATGATTTCTTCAGAATAGAAGCTTGAATCTTAAATACTTGAAAATAAAAATAAGGAAAACATAAGAATCAAACAGATAACATGTAAATTAAAACTCCAAAATATTTATAAAAAAAACGCAAAAACCTTTTGTAAACGAAACTTGAAGCTTTGAAGAAAACCACAAAACTTTTTTGATACAAAATTGAATCATATCAACCTGAAAATAACCATAAATAAAAACTTGAATATCAATAACAAAACATTTATAATTAATTAATTTAAATATTAAATAAATAATAATAAACAAACCAAAAGATTTGAAGAGAATAATAAAAAAAATTGAAGTGTATGAACCTGAAAAATAACCATAAAAAAAAAACTAGCATGAATAACAAATATCTAAATTTATTAAATTAAAGAAAATAACGGAAAACCAAAAGCTTTGAAGAAAAACAAAAAACTTTCTTGATACAAAAGTGAATGATATAAACCTAAAAATAAGCATAAAAAACTTTTCTGATAGAAAATTGAACCTGAAAAATAACCATAAACAAAAAACTAGCATGAATAACAGAATATGTAACTTTATTAAATTAAAGAGAATAACTGAAAAGCAAAAGCTTAGAAGAAAAGCAAAAAACTTTCTTGATTACAAAACTGAATGATATAAACTTGAAAATAAGCATAAAAAAACATCAGGATGAAACACAAAACATGTATATAATAAAAAACAAACAGATAGAAACTTGAAAGTTATGAACCTGAAAATAAGCATAAACAAAAACATCTTGATTACACTTTTCTGATTGAAACTTAATAGTTATGAACCTGAAAATAATCAGAAACAAAAAACTAGTATGAAACACAAAACATGTAAATTATTAATTTAATTAAATAAATAATACGATCAAACCTTCATTGTTTATAATCATCAATTTGAACATGATTATATTTATATTTATATTTATATTTATATTTATATTTATATTTATATTAAAAAATAATTGTGAGAGAGTGGAGGTTTTAGCTTGTTTGATGATTCTTGTCTTCTCTGTCCATTTATATAGATGAGAGTAATTGAGTGAGGGCAGAGAAATTTAAATTTTGAATTTGGAGCTTAAAATTAAAAGTTGTATGCTTTCCCTCTCTCTAAACATCTGTCGATATTGACTTGTTATACTAAACAGATGTTGTTGAGTGTTCCACTGTAAACAACAGATGGTAAAGTTACTTAATTGTTGGCCCACATTTTGCAATTGGCATTATTTAATTTCTTTAAATTAGTGGCTGACGATTTTTCTTGAATATTATAATCAGATGTTATGACGTCAACTTTTGCATCACCGAAGCCTTCTCAATGGGTGTCACATCAGCCTTCTTATGTTAAAAATCTTGACACATCAGTCTTGCTGACATCACTCACGCTTCTCCTATTATGGAAAATATATATATATATATATATATATATATATATATAGAGAGAGAGAGAGAGAGAGATTAGTCATAATTAATCATTTATTTATTTATAATATTTAAGATCTGTTTTATAAATATTTTTCTTATAAAACATAAATGTTCCTATGTTTGACAGTTACAATTCTTATTTGTTTGGATCATTTGTGTAACTCATAACTAGTTGTTCAAATATTTATAATTATTTTAATTATTTACAATTTTAGTTAAAGTAACTAACTAAATTATTTTGTCTTAATTATTCGAGACATATTTTTATCTGAATATTCAATTGGTAATATTTAGACTATCGTATCATATTCATAGAGTTTAATCATATATCATTTTGATAAGCAAATATAATATCAATTTAAGTTATCGCAAACCTTAATCCCCCAAATCGACTTTGCAAACCCTAATGCCTTAGAACCCTAGATACCTTAAGACTTTTTAGACATTACCTTATTAGTATTCTTAAACGTTATAGGTAGATTCCTCAGGAATTCCCAGTTCTTTAACTCATGACAGCTTAAGTTGGTTTTGAATCGCTTTTGCAAACTGTGAGTATATTTATCCCCCCCCCTTATTTTTTCATTTTTACACGTTTTTTGGGTGATTCATGTACACATATTAAGCCTACACGTGCACTTATTCATAAACGTTTTTACATACAATTCATATACGTATTATGCTTTGAATTCTTGTGCTTTGTGCTTAGACGTAAATGTAGTATATACTTGCAATCATTACAAAATCATTAACTTAGCTAGCCAACTTTAACAATGGATAGCGCTATTTGGATAGGTCATTGTTAATTCTTTAATCTATGTCATCATAAGAGGTTTGATTTTGGGCCGCGTTGTGTACTTACGTGTTTTCCATATTTGCCTTGAATGAAACGTGACATATGAATTGTAAATCATATTCTTTAAACTCATTTTATACGTATGCAAACCAAGTATGGTCACCAACATTATTTATGTTGACAAAAATTATTTTCGTACATGTTTCAGGTTGATTGTTGAGATATTTCATATAGGACATATGGAATTAGTAAAGACTAAATCAAGACAACGTGTGGAATAGTATTTGTACTTGATGATATCTGTAATTGTAGCTTGAAGCACTGAATAAAATATTACACTTTAGTACCATGAGCTTTTGAACAATCATCACTACGTGACACCTCGATGTTTTCGCCATCGGTTGGGGTGTTACAATCATCGCTCGATACGAAAAAAAGATTCCAACCAGATGCTAACTGAGATGTGAGATGAAAATGGAGTGTGGAGTAGTGATATGGTTTTCGACTAATCCCCCGAATTATCCGCCCTGGTGTCGAGGTATTGAAAACCCTAACTTTTTTTTAATTTAATTACACAGTTGGTCTCTATCATTTCTAAAAATTTACAAAGTTGAGTTATGTTATTATTTTTTTATTTCTTAACATCCTAAGGTATTAATGCTAACATCAATTTATAACTAATTGTGAACCGAGAGTGTTTACGTTATTCACATCTTACTTCCTAACATTGTTATTTTTTAAACCAGCTGGACTTATCGCGTAAATAACTCATGTTATTATTGTTGTTGTAAAGAAACAAGAAATAATTAGAGAGAAAACGAATTCTTATTCATTCATATGTTCAAGAAAGAGTCTATAAACCAATACCGTACCATATCGCATGTTTTCAGTATTGGTATCAAGTTTTCTCAAAAACCGGTATCGATTTGATACCGAGCTCGTCCCTAAGCCTAATACATGGAATATTCCCAAACCTCATATAATCATTATCCCACAAACCAATCAATAACCAACCAAAACTATAATATTTGCATCACAATCTAATCATCAAATAATATTAAATAAATATTAACCCATTACCTTTCTTCTTCCTCCTCTTCCATGCCTCCCATTTCAAAGTGCTAAACTTTTCCTGAATTCCTCATTATTTTTATTATTATTAATCAAATCCACAAGTTTTTATAAAAAGGGTTTGATTCAATGGATCAAGAACAGCTAAAAACCAAATCTTTAACAAGAAAAAATGATCATAATGAGGAAAATAAGGTGAAAGCATTAGCACATACGCCATCAAGATCCTTTCCATTGACGGTTCGGGAGGTAATGGGTGCGTGTTGTGTGTTGTTGTGTTTTGTTGTTGGTCTCTTCGGTGTTTATCTTACGTTGCCCGATTCTGATTATAGCTTTCTTAAGGTTCCACGTACACTTGAAGATCTTCATCTTCTTAGGTAATTGATTTCTTTTATTTATCAGATATTGGATATGATTTTTTAATTTTTTTTTTTATTTTTTTAGATTGAAATTTAATTTAGAATAATATTTGGTTGGATGTTAGGATGATGATCTTTGAATTTGTGATCAGCAAAATATTATTCATTAATGGGAAATTATGATATTCTTAGATCAGTCTTGTAAGAATCGCTAGGAGCTAGCTGGCTGGTGGGGTACCGCCTACGGATTAATTAGGGTTAATAGGGATTAGATGGATTCGGATTTTATATGTAATTCTCAGTTTTTGATATGTAGTTTTTCAAGTAGACATGTTTTAAGTTTTAACACCCTCTTTGACCAATATTTGACTGCGACCCATTTTTGGCCTATTAGGACTGGATTTGACTATTGTTGACCGCCTAGCGATTAATTGGTTGATTATATGAAAATTGCTCGGTGAACCTCCGACTAGTGATTAATCAGAGGCTAGGCCGAGGCGCGATTTTTACAACCATGCCTTCAATTGATGGGCTTTAGAAAGTTTCAATTTTTGTATGTGGTAGATTATGCGTTGGAGAGATTTATGTTCGTTGATAGGAAGTGTTGGTTCTTGAAATTGAATCAAGACGTAAATATGCTTTGATTTTATGTGGTTAATCTATAATGTTGTAATTTGCTTGGTTGGTGTTTGAATTGCATTTTCGGAATATTAAGTGGCAGACTTGCAGATGAAATTAATGCGAAACCGGTTAAGATTATGATTTATGGCCATTAAGATAAATGCTAGGTAGTCGAAGGCGCTAGGTGCACGGGGCTTAAAAAGCGAGTTTATTTTTCTTTTTCTTTTATAAGCAAGGCACGCAATGTTAAGACGCTATTTTTAGCGGTTTTAGACATGTGTTAGGTTGGTTTAGGGCTAGTTTATGCTGGTTTCAGGCCATTTTTGGATGTTTCCAGACCAGTTTTAACAGCTTCAGACTTGTTCAGACCCGTTTTTTTGCAGAAGTTGGCCAGAAATTGCGCCTTGATGTACGCAAGATGGTATGGCTGCGCCTGGGCGTCTAGGAGAGCGTCTTGTGCGCCTTTGACTACGTAGGGTAAACGTGAAGTACCTAATTAACCATAAATGGAAGCACCTGATTATCTCTTCATTTTGAGAACGTTTTTTTTTTAGTTCTCATTTTTGGTTGAAATCAAGGCCTGTAGCATCAATGCCTTTGTGTTTGAGTCGAGTATTTTAGTCAACGCGTGTGCTTACGTGCTTCTTCTTTGTACATGGTGATTTTGGATATGTATCTGATAGCATCAACGCCTTCCCTTATTTTCCACAGAGATAACATCGAGGGATATGCAAGTGACTACACTGCACAAGTCTTAGTAGGGTATTGCGTTGTCTATATTTTCATGCAAACTTTTATGATCCCGGGAACTGTTTTCATGTCACTACTTGCGGGGTCCCTTTTTGGCGTCTTAAGAGGCGTAGCTCTCGTTGTCTTTGCCGCTACTGCTGGCGCGTCTTCTTGCTACTTTTTATCTAATTTGATTGGACGGCCCCTTATTTCATCTCTATGGCCCGATAAATTGGTTTTCTTCCAAGACCAGGTTAGGCTCAATGCTCAAATGCCCTACCCATCGTTGAAAGTTGCAAGTCTTTATCTTTATCTACTGAAAAGGTTGACGGTTTTAGTTTTGCTTACGCAGGTGGCTAAAAGGCGAGACGGGCTGCTGAATTACATGCTTTTCTTAAGGCTGACCCCAACATTGCCTAATATGTTCATTAATGTTGCTTCACCAATAGTAAATGTGCCTTATCATATATTCTTACTTGGAACTTCAATCGGGCTTATTCCGGCTGCTTATGTCACCGTCAAGGTATTCTTCTTAAGCTTTCCGCGCTTATCTTTTATATAATTTACATCTTAAAGGGTATTTTCGATGTGCGTTTAAAACTGATTATTTGATGATTCCGGTTATTTAACATAGGAGTATTGGATTTAAATAATCCCAACTATCAGCTATTGGCCGCCACCGGTCCCAACTAATGAAATGTTTGCTGGTGGTCCCACCTTTTAACATATTATCCACCAACGGACCATGACTAACATATTGTCCATTGTTTAACAATCAACTATTAGTCGTCACTGGTCCAAACTAATGTGGTATGCTTGCGTACCAAATTCCCTCTTACGTGTCAAATTCTCTCTTAGTATTCTGTTAGTTATGGGCCTGATGCAGTTTCGTATGCAATCGAATGGCTCAAAGACTATATGATTAATCAAAAGCCATAAATCAAACCGAATGGTTCAAAGAGACCTTAAAGGCGTCTTTACAATATTCAATCCTCAAAACTAACTAACAATGAACCCTAGAGATCCTATTTATAAGATAGGAATAATAATTCAAAAGGAAAGTAAATAACAAAAATATAAGGAAATTAAAATTCAAATAAATGATAAAATAATCTTTGTAGATATCCATCCTTGCATCAGGTCCGTTGGTGGACAATATTTTAAAAGATGAGACCGTCAGCACACATTTTGTTAGTTGAGACCGGTGGCGGCCAATAGCTAACAGTTGAGATTATTTAAATCCAATACTCCTTTAACATAACCACTTTCAAGATTCACATCCTAATGCTTATTAATTTGCTATTGAAGTTGAGAGTTTTAATGTATCTTACAATGTAACTGAATAGTGAACAGTTTAGTATTTTTCATAATTTCATTCCGTTTGTTGGAATCGCCTGAACTAGCCAAGCAAAAGAGTTATCGTCTTTCTTTTATGTTTTTATTTATGAATTTTATGTTTATATATAATTTTACAGGCGGGAATAACTCTTGGCGAATTACAGTCAATTGGAGATCTATACGACATCCATTCAATCGGAACCTTGTTTCTCATCGGGCTCGCTTCTATCACGCCTACGCTCATATGCAAGAAGCATGCACCATGAAAATATGTTCATACTTTGTTTATAGTGTTTCTAACCAAGATTTAAAGTAGTCTGTACAGATGTTGGACAGGCAAAAGGGATCTGCACAATCTTTAATAGAGGGTCACTAGGTACAATTGCTAAAAGGCAGTTTAGTCTATGTTGAACAATAATATTGCTAGTGTAAATAGTCATTGAAATGATGGATTGTTGCTATGATTTTATTTTATGAAATGTGAATTTGGCACTGCTAATGAAATGATTGGTTCTTACCATTGTCATTCTCTTATCAGTATATGATTGTTAGTCTTTTTTGTTTTATTTTTTTATATTTCATAATAATTGTGAATATAATATATTATTTATAAATAATATATCATAAAGATAAAAGTTCAACTGCAAATTCTTGAAAGATGGTTTCTTGGTATGATTCTGTGAAACTGTCCATTGCTGAAAGTTCCAGGTTTCCAAAGTTGTAGACTTTTTTTTTTTTTTTTTTTTTAAATTGTAATAAATAAATATGAAATGAAATGTAATGCCATTTTTTTGGTTGTGTTCCTTTGTCATGGTTGGTTTTGGCACACAGTTTTCAAGTTTTGCTTGTTTTGGCTGTGACTGTGGTGTGTGGTTTTTCATCTAGTGATTCTCATTGTTGTCACCTCGTAAAATTTGCATGTTTTGCTTGTTTTGGCTGCGATTGTGGTGTGTGGTTTTTCATCTAGTGGTTCTCATTGCTACGTTGTTAAATTTTCAAATTTTGCTTGTTTTGGCTGCGACTATGATGTGTGGTTTTTCATCTAGTGGTTCTCATTGTTGTTGCGTCGTTGTGGACTACCACATGTGTGCCACATCATCCTCACACATTTTGCGCATATGTGGGCTGGTTCCACTTTCCACATCCAACCTCCACACCCTGTCTTATCCAATCCAACGCTTCCACATCTCAACCCAACTTCCACGCCTCATACTAACGCGGTGAAAATCTCCATGCCGCTCGAGAAATTACCACGCCAAGGTTGGTTCGGTGAGATGCGCTGTGGGTCAAGGTCACTTCAACCCACACCGGACAATCTAATGGTTGCTCTATTTTATCGTTCATTATCAGATGAAAATAACAATATCCAAACTAAAGTCTAAATAGTAAATACCATGAGATTAGGGATGAGCTCGATATCATACTGTACCGACCCGATACCAAAAATATACCGTACGGTATCGGTATCGGTCCATACATGTGTGTGCCCCCTTTTCCTTTCCACCAATCTCTTTTCTTTTTTTCTATTTTCTTTTTTTATCAATTGTTGGGTATCTGAGCAACTCTTTTGAATATGCACACAAGGTGTTCACTAAAATGCCTTTTCACTAATCATTATTGTACTTGTACACTTAACTTACCATACACTAGGACTTTCTTTTGTAAAAAACATGAAGCAACAAATTAGAGATAAAATCAATATTTACTATGGAAACAGTCGTTTTCGGAAACGAAAATGATGTATAATTAATTATGTTTGGATAAAAACATTGGTTACATGTATTATGCAAAGACAGTTTTTCAAGTAATTCATGTAACATATGAATATATGATTCACACATACCAGACAAGATTGTCTCCTTTGCCCACACAGAGTTGACGGATTTGTTTGAGAGTTCGCAGTTGACTGCGCTCACTTAAGCACTCTTAACTGTGAAAATTCTCTCATCCACAGCTAATGCGCACAAAGCGTGTTAGTGGTATAGTTATATTGACGTCGGGCATGTCTTATGTTGGTATATCATGAGTTATTAATGTATAGAAGTAATTCAATTACAAAAGTTCTTCTTGTTCTGTATGGATCATTACATAATATGATAAAGGTTGAAGGCTACATGAACAAGATATAATAATAAACATAATTATACATTAAGACAGGGCATTTTATTATTTTACATTCCACTCTTGACCACTTCGTATACGCTTGATGATTACAAAGAATATAATAATTTGCTTACGTTATGATAAATAATTACTTTAGTTGAGTTGGATTGCAGTCTTATATGCTTTTGAGCAGGGGCAAAACATGCTTGCGATAATCAGCTAGAGCCCACATCGGATATATATTCCGGTATAGTGCATAGTGCAGCATACAGTTCTTCATGAATACTCCAGCTATTTCCTGCATTAGGTATTTGTCAATTGTCATCATATACTTTATTAGTAATTTCCTTACATTAACTTAGTTATGCTTTAACTAAACATCTTTCGCCGTCTGTGTTACCTGTTGTGGAAAATCGCCGTTTTCCAACTGTGAGTTGATCAATAACTTGGCTGCTTTATGTAGGGGTGTCGCATCTCTTTCCATCTGTACATTTCAACAAATTGATAAAAACATTATAAATTCGCTAAACGCCTAAAGCGATAATTATATATAGTATTGATTTTTCAATAATAAACTGACCTGCCGAGAGTGAATCAATCCCATCATTGCCCACGCAGTGTGTACCAAGTTGGATCGGCCTCCTTCCAAAGGTATATATTTCTGCTTTTTTAGCAGAAAATGATAAATTTTTGTTAAATTTATAATTTTTATTTATTTTTTTTAATACATATGTTATCTTGTAGTGTTACCTTTTCTGGGCAGGATTTGTAGCTTTCTCCCCAACCACCATCTTCCAGCTGTGTTTCCAGCAGAAATTTGACACCTTTACGAATTGCCGGACAGTTTTCATACGTCTTTCCAACAGCTGACAGTCCTCCAAGAGCAAACCATGTACCGTATGTAAAGCACACGCCCCAGTTTCCGTACCTAATCACCACAAATTCTCATGTTAACAAAGTAACACGAAAAAACAGCTTCCAACTAGAGGTGGCAATTTTTACCCATTTACTTAAAAATTAGTCAGTATGGATGACGTTTTTATCTCTAAGGGGTCAAACGGGTCAAATTTGCCCGTAGTGTTATTTTTAATGCATAAATCCTCCTAAACCATTTTATTCAAAAACTAGATTATTATTGAATTATATTTTTTTTGTAATCATGTTTGACACAGTGACACTGTATATTTTTTATAAAAATGTAAAGACGAAAGAAAAAAATGTTTAGGGGTGAATTTGACCCGCACGCCCATTTTGCCACATCTGGTTTCAGCTGTTTCGGTTCTCTTTTTCGACTAAAAAAACAGAAACAAACCATGAACCATCTTGCATCTGTATGTTTTCGAGGTATCCACTTGCACCCGTAAGGAAAGTTTCTATCTCTTTCCTTCGATGCTCGGGGTGTAACTTCTTAAACAAAACAAGGGCCTGTATTGATGATGATGTACACTCAACATACCTGGTCAACAAATTTTATAAGTATCTAACTTAACTTGTAAAATATATGTTGTATGGAAATGCTAATTAATATAGGAAGTCTTACTCGTGCTCAATAACGATGTCAGCAAAGAACTCCGTGGGGTTGAGAATCTAAAACAAAACGAAAAAAAAAAAAAAAAGAATAAGTTGGAATACACAAAATTTTGATATCTTAAAACAGAATATTTTGTTTATAGTTATATACCTCCAGCCAATTTGATGATCCTGCTGGTTCCCATGCAGCTAATCCACCGTTTTTGCTCTATATTTTCATCAGTTATAACTCGTTAAGATCATATTTAACGATAGTGTATTTGGAAATATATTTTTTAGAAATTCGTTATTAACTGGATGGTAATGTACACTGACCTGTAAGGAAAGTATTACGTTGACAGCATCATACAGTTGCGTGGGTTGCATTTTCTCGCCGACAATTTCTGGTGGCATTGTTGAAAACAGGAGGCAACACTGGAAAAGAATATAGGTACATAGTAAGTAGATCATACAGAGAAGCTTTTTTTTTTTTTTTTAATAATATGATGATTATGCAATTTTATAAAAACTGTATATATACCTTCAATGCCTCAGCAGTACAGTCGGAAACCTGCCATCCATGATCTTGATCCGAAAAGGTCCATGACCCTTTAGAGATATGCCGGTGCATGCTCTTAAAATCACCAGAAGGATTATCTTTCACCTACACAATATATGTTTAATAAATAATCAGGGATTAATCCAATAGTATTTAGTAAATAATCAGCATCAGAGTTTTAGAGACCTGTGAAGCTTTAACAAAATCATGCCCTTTCTTCAAAGTATTGCCAATTTCTTCGGTAAGATCAGTGGCCAATAGAGCTTGAATGGCGAAGCCAGCGTCCCATTGTTGACTGCCAAAACTCTGTTTTGCATATAAATCAATCGACAGTTATATATTTGTTTTCGCTGTGTTTTTTTTTTTTTTTTTTTTTTTTTTATATAGTTTTGTATATGACCTGCATTTTCATTCCATCTTCAGCAACCCAAAGATAATCTGGTATTCGCGCAAGGTGCTTTTTGAAACAAACACCATTTGGATCCTCAACCCAGCATGCAAGCATACACAGTGCCTGAACAACAATGATCACATCTTTATAGTAACTGTTTTACTTGTTTAATTATATTAAGATTAAGTTTTTTATCAGCCTACTTTTTCTACAGAACCAATAGTGATATATCGGCTGTTCTCGTCTTCATAATGGATATGTTTCATTGTAGTTTGAAGTGCTTTCTCTCTCAGTTTATTAAGTGGCCAGTGATTCAGTAACGGCTCGGTGCAGACATAGAGACTATCCCACATCAAATCTTGTAGTAAAGGATGAGGATAATATAAATCTTCCTGAAATCATAAGTTGGAAGTCAAACAATTAGCCAGAGAGATAAGTATTATCTAAACTATATGTTATGTATAGTCAACAGTTCACCTTTGCACACAAATGCCTTATGCTCTTCCATTTGATTTCATTATAGGGCTGTGCATAAAGTTCATCTCTAAGTTGCAGAATCAATGGAGTAATCGGACCTACAAATCTTTTTCCGTACAGGTATGACATTGGCATGTATACCAACCGACAGTAGCACCACATTTTTGCTGCATTTAGATAAAAATTTTAGTGTTCTAAGCTTGGCAAAACAAGCGGTCCAGGTCGCTTACGGGTCAACAGGTTCAGGTCAAACTCTGTTTGGGTCAAACGGGTCTGACCAAAATGGGTGCGGGTTAAAAAGAGTTGTTTTCGAAAAAAATAAGTATCGGATTGGGTTTGCCCGCTACATTTTTATGGTGACTAGAGGCAACAGGTGGCGGTCACCGCAAATATGTTATTTTGATGCAGTTGGTACCATAGTTGTCAAAGCGCAGGTGCACTCAAGGCGCATAGGCCGAGCCTGGAGCCTAGGCGCAAGGCGCATAAAAAACGAGGGCTTTTTATAATTAGGCGCATAGTATAAAATACATTTTTAGGGATTTTAGAGATGTTTTAGGCTTGTTTAGGGCGACATTAGGATGTTTTAGGGTTGTTTAGGACTTGTTCATAACTCACTTAGGATGTTTTAGAGGTTTAGGCAACTATTAGCCTGAATTTGGCCGGAAATTAGCCTGAAAGCAGCCCCGATAGTGCGCCTCAGTGCCTAGGCGCGCGCCTCACAGTGACTTGGTGCACCTGGTTGCGCCTTGCGCCTAGGTGCGCTTTTGACAACTATGATTGGTACTAGAGAACTAACCTGGATACATAGGTAGGAAAGAAGGAAGGATCCAGAACTCGGGTGGCATCGGGTTGGTTCCAGCCCACTCACATACACCAAGAATCTAAAAAAAGAACCATCTATTAACATGAGCGGATTGGGTAACGGGTCAAAACATGACCAACCATCATTTTTCTGTTTTTTTTTTTTTTTTTTTTTTTTTAATAATTTACGTATTTAATAAGACTACATTGATTAGTTTTATAAAACATATCTTACAGAAAGCCATGTTTTGCCCCATGATGGAATGGCAGTGACTGATCCATGATCAAGAATCCACTTGCGGGCTTTGGTGCACGCGCCATTCAGACCACCATCCGGTCCTTCACCTAACAGACGCATACAAATGTAACTGAGGGTGGTGCAGAACATTGTGCTATGACCTTCTATGTGAAATCCCCACCCGCCGTCTTCGTTCTGTTGAATGCCAGCTAATGCTTGTTAATGTTTTTTGACTTTTCGGTTAAAAGGTTATAGTTCAGTTACACTAGTAAGTAGTAACTACCTGATGACAATACAAATACCGTAGGATTTCTTTTCGATATTCTGCTGGGAAAACAATGTTAAGGTGCCCGGTAACATACAAGCACATCACCTGTAATATGTTAAGTTGTCAAAGATGTGTATCCATGAAAATAAGGTTGCAGTTTTGACCCATTTGTTGAATGTGTAGATTTGAATTACGTTTTAATTTTTAACCGTCGAACAGGTAAAGGTTAAGGAAAAACTGGCTGAAACGAAGCAAGTTGAAATCGTTGCCTAAAGTAGGGATGTTCATCCAAACCGAAGCAAATCTACCGATTAAATTGATTTGGCGGTTTAACAGTTTGGTTTTGGCAGTTTAACGGTTCAACTGAAGTATGCATTATTTATTATCAGCCATATATATAATTTTTAACAAAATTAATAGATGATTTTGAAAAAAAAAATTATACGAAAAACCATGTTCAAACCGCCAACCCTGAGCACCTCGGTTTGTCCTTTTTCCAAAATCGTAGTTAGTGGTTCGGCCCATAGTTTCATCAAAATATATCTTTATAAAAATGTATATATGTGTGGCCATTGGGGGGCAAAAGTAAAGTTGCACTAGTTTTAACGTTATTTTACTAATTTCGTGAAAATAACGTTAAAAACGAAGGAAGGTTAATCATGCATCATGTGGTGGCGTTGATAGCCAAAAGACAAAGGGGTACATGCACCGATCGGGTTTGTCCCGATTGCTAAGTGTTTAGTCTCTTATGTCCAAGGCTTGATACCAAACCACATCGAGCCGGGGGTCTCACTGGAAGCAGCCTCTCTATTCTTAGGGGTAGAGGTAAGGCTGTCTACATCTTACCCTCCTCAGACCCTACCTTAGCTTTGCTATAGGTGGGATTAACTGAGTATGATGATGATGATGATATCTTTATAAAAATGACTAGTTTTAAATTTTAACGCAGTTTGAACTTTTACCCAACCCGCCTGACCCGTTCAATTTCCATCTTCAACAAACTTACCAAGGGCTGCATGAAATACAAGGGACCAGCATTCTCAGCTGGCCAGTGACCATCATCAGCCTGCAAGGCTGCAAAGAAATTAACTGATCTCCTTAACGCAGTCGTAGCTTTTTCATACGATATTCCTTCACCGTCCTCTATTTTCACCTGAGGTATCGTTTGTTTAAACTCCCTCTCTCTTAAAAACTGCATATACACATTCACACAACATAAACTTACATACTTACACTCATAACCAAATAAATAATAATCTTTTAAAAGTTAAAAATAAAAAAAAGAAACGCGACCTGCATGCGCCAAAGAACATCACTACTAGTCTTAACTTCATGTCTACGGTTCCAAAAATCCACACGCGCTTGTTCCACCTCAGCGCGTTCTTCCAAAGTTCCGCCATTCGGATCAAACTCCCATGTTTGCCTCCCTACAAAGTTGTTTGTGCTATATAGGTACGGATTATGACCCGCTTGACTCGCTTCTGCTCCTTTCAATCTCCACATGTTTTTTTTTTAAGTTAACACTTACAATAAACAGATAGTTGATAAGATAATATTGTGTAGACTGTAAGGAAATTATGTGTGTATTGAAATCAGTATGTAACCTTTATATAATGGTTAAGAATATAACACTTATGATACTAATTTATAACTCTTTCTTATGACAGTAACATACAGTCCAAATTCAATCATTATTTTTCTGAGACAACAATGTCAACCGTTCAATAAATGCTAAAATCATGCATCTTGAGTACTTGTTAAATAAATGAATGTGTACTTATAGTTTAATTTAATAAAAGGTATATTTTCCAATACAAGTTAAAAGTCCAGTCTTGTTAGAATAATAAACGAGATTATAGACAGGAAAAATAAGAAGACTTTCACCGATGGATGGTCACGTCGGTGAATGTAACACCCCGTTTTTGTTATATAAATAAAATGTGTTGGTTCGTATTTATTAGGGAATGAAACGGGTTATTAACCGTTAAAATGAACCAATAATAGGTGCGATAGATATTTGTGTATTTAAAACGAGTAAGTGATGGTTAGTATGATTATTTGAGTTATGAGATCTAAGCGAGTGGTTAGGACTATAGGAGACCGTTTAGTAATAATATAAGGTTTATTGGATTTTAATACTCCCAACTTTCAGAGTTTGGCCAGCAATACTCCCAACTACAGAAATGTTTGCCAGCACTCCCAACTTTTAAGGTATTTTCCATTGGCACTCCCAAACTAACCCAGTTAGTTTGTTAAGTTAGTTTGCTGACGTGGCATGCTGACGTGGCCATTATTGCTGACGTGGCATGATGTGGAAGATGATGTGTCATCTTATGTGTCATCCACGCCAGCATGCCACGTCAGCAATAATGGCCACGTCAGCATGCCACGTCAGCAAACTAACTGAACAAACTAACTAGGTTAGTTTGGGAGTGCCAGTAGAAAATACCTTAAAAGTTGAGAGTGCTAGCAAACATTTCTGTAGTTGGGAGTATTGCCGGCCAAACTCTGAAAGTTGGGAGTATTAAAATCCAATATTCCATAATATAATATATTATATTATATTGGAACCCTACTCAGTTTTGAATGAAACTTAGGTTGGCGTGTAGGTAAAAATTAGTTCGTCTTAGCAGGATATTCGAAATTTATTAAAACGTTATAGTTTAGAGGTTATACGAGAAAACGAGTAAAGCAGGTGAATTAATTGTAATAATAAAACTTATACATGAAATGTGTAAACTTTTAAATGTGTACGTGTACACATATACGTTAGGCGTGTACATGGATGACATTAGATGAATGGCACGTATGTTTCTAAAAATATATAATATATAATAATGGGAACATGATATAAGTCATAAGATGTGGACGAGCGTGAGGTATTTAACTCTTCATCCTTGAGCAAAGGAAAAATGGAAAAGGAACTGACGTTGTGAAGTCGGTATAGGACTTGAATGTTTTATATAAATAACACTTCATAGTGAATGATATTCACATATTTAGCAACTCTACAACCTTCGTTAGACAAAGAGGCAGGTATGTGTCTATAATATCAATTTAGTTCATTTATACTTTATCATTAATACAATGTAATGCTAGAAGTAATATTATGAGTAGGTTAGGGCAGTGGCGAAGCTTGACCCGAAGGTTCGGGGGGTCAGAAGTCATTGGGGGTTGGAAGTCACTAGTTTCGGGGGGGGGGGGTCGCAAACCAGTTTCGGGGGGTCGAAACCCTATATTTACAAAATTTTCTATACGAATACTATATAATCGGAACTTCTGCACGAAAATTCGGGGGATCGGCCGCCCCTCCCGCCCCAACTAAGCCTCCCCACTGGGTTAGGGTCATAGCCAGGGTAGGTAATGGGTAACCTAACTTTAAGTTAGGCATAGTCTGATCACCCATGCTTAAACTAGGTAGGGTTATTCAAAGCCGACCACGGTAATGACTAGTTAGTACCCACTCTCTATTTAATTAGTATCTAAGATTGTCCTGATCTTGATCAGGGAACCAAGTTTGGACCGAGTAGAATAAACATCTATAAAGCAAAGGTGAGTGTTACATACCTCTGGAAGTATGTATATAATCAAGGTTGCAAAAGTCGCTAGGCGCTCTCAACTCGGCCGACTGGGGAGTTGCGAGTACTCGGCCTAGGCGGGGAGTACTCGGACATGGTGATTTATACAGAAATTTAAAAATTTAATGATTATATATATGTCATAAATTCATAAAAGTATGCCAATTACTAAAACTATCTCAAAAACGCCAACTAGAGGCCTAATTTGATTGATTCAGGCTGAGTTGGCCGATTCCAAGGCCGAATCTGACCGATTCCATCCAGAGTTGTCTGATTCATACTTGACCGATTCCATCCCGAGTTGACCGATTCTGACCGATTCTATCCCGAGTTGACCGATTCTTACCGATTCCAAGCCGAGTTGGACCGATTCCGAGTTGGGATGGCCGAGTAGGGAAAACTCGATGCGCCTTACCTCCGAGGAGCGATTCCTCGCCGAATACTCGGCCGAGTTGGCCGAGTTTTACAACACTGTATATAATATGTGTTGATTATGTGTTAGAACTATATGGATGTTATTATAGTTCTTATTTGATCACGTATAATTGAATGTTATGTTAGTATATTGGTATATGTTGAATCAGATGGGAGTTTTCTGATTTAACACGAGATCGCTGGAAGTTGGCGATCTTGGTGGCTTATTTGATTCAGATGGGTATTTTCTGATCCAATAAATTATATATGAATGTTATAGTAGTGTATTTTGAATCAGATGGGAGTTTTATGATTTAACATGAGATCGCTGAAAGTTGGCGACCTTGGTGAATTATTGGACTCAGATGGGTGTTTTCTGATCCAATGAATAATCGCATGGAAGTTGTGCGATTTAGACCATATGGAAGTTGTATAGTTCTATTGTTGTGTGTCGTTATTGTGATTATGGGGCATGGTGATTTACACTCATTTAGCGAAAGCTAACTGGTAGTTATATATATATATATATATATACACTTTCAGGTGATTGGTCTATGCAGGAAGGCTGAACTAGATCAAGTCTTGCAGTTAAAAGAGACCGAACATGCTTTTGTAAAATATCAAGAATGGTAGTCAAACTTGTTTTGGCAAACTAATGGTTATACAATAATACTTTTTATGGGATAAAACTTTGACGTTTTGTATAATTAAATTGGGACCTTCCGCAACTCTGATATAAGACGTGTTTAGAATAAATAAATAATTATGGGTGTTTCAGTGAAATAATGTGGGGAAGCCGGACGTGGGTAAAGACTTCACTGACGGAACACACACACATATATATAATCTTTTCCGAAAGTCATCTCTTAAAATATTATTGTTTACTGATGGTCACTTAAAGTTTGAGTTTTATTTATTTTTTAATGTTCTTATAAAGACATTCGTCAGTGATTCCAACGGATCACCGACATAAACCTAGAGGACCGTATTTATCAGCTAACTCGTCAATTTTCCTCAATTAACGACGACTAAAATTTTAATTTTCTTAGGCCTTAAGGGGTGCTCTGTAACACCCCAACCGATGGCGGAAACATCGGGATGTCACGTATTGATGATTGTTCAGTAGCTCATGGTGAATAATAAATTTCATTATATGATTTAAATAAATTACATACAATTGTTCTACAAGAATTCGTACATCAAATAATCAAACAAAGCTTCAAATATCTCCTCATGCTAGCTCTAGACTTCAAGCATCAGTATTTCCTGTTGAGTTTGGAAAAATGGGGGGGGGGGGTCAACTAGAAGTTGGTGAGAATACATAAGCCATGTCAAGCAAATAGTTTTAGTATAAAAGTTTAGCAATTCATATGTCTATCGTAAGTTTAAGTCTACATGAATAAACATGATATGTTGAATCGACATAATCAAACCTTTGACTAGTTTAGGTCCATCCCGTCATCCACGGTTCACCTTAATAATATGTTGGAACGATAACAATCACCCACGCTACCTATGTAGGAGGTACACGTATCCGGGTGGGATTGTCAATCCAATAGATCTATTATTGAGTATCGCCGGCTTGGCCATAGCTAATGATTATGTAATGTTGAAACTCGTTGAAACTCGTTGAAACTGTTGTTGTCTAATTCATGAGGCATTAAAGTTTACAACTAGACATGTATGTAGAATTGCTTAAGTATAATGTTGCAAGTATGAAGAATTGCATAAACATGGTTACGTAAACTCACCTTAGCAAAGTATTAGGTCTCGAGAAATAGAATATGTGTAGCCCCAAAGTTGCCAATTACAAGAGCTTATAATCAAAGCTTTAATTGTAGAAGTAATAGACTATAGAAGAAAAGTATGATGGAAAGTTTAATCGGATTGAAACAATCGATTTAGAGGTGGCAAGTGTAATGGTTCATAGGTGGGTTTTTATACTAGTTTTGAATTCAATTAGCCATTAAAATTGGTCAACACCATAAAGTAAGGTTTTATGATGAATTGACTATTTGACTAGGACTTTGACTGTTTGACTAAAACTTTGACTAGGACTTTGACCAGGACTTTGACCAGGACTTTGACTATTTGACTCAAGGCTTTAATTAAGAAATAAAAAAAAAAATCATTAGTTTGAATTAGAAAATAAAAAAAACACCGTCTTATAAAATGACGATTTTATAAATAGAATTAGGATAGGACATATGTCATGATTGAAGATTTTTTTTTAGTACAATAATAAAAGAAACTTAGAAAAATAGAGTGCACGGATAAAGATAAGAATACTTAGAAATAAATTAGACTTTATATCATGGATCGGGAAATACTTTAATGCAAAATAAATGGGAAAATTCGTGAGGTTACAGTCTCCCCTACTTTTGGAAACTTCGTCCCGAAGTTATTTAAAAACACAGGTTTGAGGATGGTTGAGTAGAAATTAAGGCAGCCGTGGTTTTGAAAATTTTGGGTTAAGGCACGACATGAATTTATAGAATAATCTGCTTTCGAATAATTTGGATAAGAGGTTTGTTATCTGTGAGTTTTAAGGGTAGGATTAGGTGTGTCTTGGAATCACAAGGCGGATAAGAATCTTAAGTTTTAGAAATCCTAAAAGAAATGCATGAGTTAATGGACTATAGAAAGGCTAAATGAACTACCAGGTAACTAGAGTTTATAATTAGTTTCTCTACCGAAAACCTTAATAGAATTTCACACCACCTTAACGTACCTGTAAATCCATGATTACGTTCCGGACCGCAATCACCAATTTACCTTACATTAGGGTTTTGTGTCCTTCTATGACTCTAAACACACATGTAAGTAATGCAAAATAACCTTGTGATTGAATTGTATACAATGTATCCAAAAATAAGTCCAACTGTTGAGCAGGAAAAAGACTTCTACCAGTCAGTGAGTAAGAACCTCTACCGATTGTTGAGCAGGTACGATAGCCTCTACCAGTCGTTGAGCAGGTTGTAGGGCCTCTACCGACTGTTGAGCAGGCATGATGACCTCTACCAATCGTTGAGTAGATTATTTGGTACTCAACTAACTGTTGAGCAAGTACTTCATCCTCTACCAGTTGTTTGATTAAGTGTACCAATTATTTCATACATAAATTGCAAATTGATAATATGTACATATAAACAATCAAGTATCAAGCATAGCATTCGAGTTGTAATAGTGTTGTCCTAGACAAGGTTAATGACTCTAGGTGTGTCTATAGCAAATAGTTTATGATTTCTAGTATCAAATGTTTAAATATGGTAGATAATCGAATCCTCATGTATAACTAAGGATTAAGTTTGATGCAACACACAACCAAGTTTCAATAGTTTGGTTATCATGGGTAACTAGTTCATGTTTGAGAAGGTGAATGATATGAATTTAGTTCTTGAGAGGATGATGAAAAATTCTTGAAGCAGAATCAAAGTTGTGAGAGATAGTGAATGTGAAGATAGTTGATAAAGAGTTTATTTTATAGTATGGAGATTATATGATTTGGGTAGGGTGTTGAATATTTAAAAAGTGGCTAAGATGGTAAGGTGAAGTGTGATTGTGAAATCCATGGATGGTTATGAAATGAGATTGATTTAAGCTGTAAAATTTTGAGATTTTTGAGCTTAGTTTAAGGAAGGTGAGTGTAATCATTTATTCATTAATTAAAACGAATAAACGAAAACGTTGACTTATCAAAACTTCTAGATTCTAATAACATAGTGAAGACATGCTTTAGCCTATAAGTGAACACTCATCCCGAGAATTCCCAGGTAGGCATCCGGGTCCCTCGTCTGATTGGGATATATGCGCAATGCCAGTCCTAGACAGAAAACTCAGAATACAAGCGTTCACCCTTCCAGATTGCATGTGTTCGTTATTAAAATCTAGAACTTCGACGAGATCTCAAGGTGGTTCAGGCTAAACCTGAGGATTTGTCCTACTAGTCTAGGAGTAGATCTTGTGATGGAGAGTAATCTTCTTGTAGGGGTTGAAGTAGGGATAAGAAGTAGGAGTGAGATAGAGAATAGCAAGTAAAAGGAGCAAATACTGGTTATATTCCTATGGTTATAGACTAGATTATTTTTTTTTCTAATAACCTAATTCCCTATAACCAAGGCTCTGATACCAATCTGTAACACCCCAACCGATGGCGGAAACATCGGGATGTCACGTGTAACATCGCAAAATTTCCCCCAAAATTTTAATACATAAAAAGCCCTTATATATATATATATTTATTACACCTTTATCATTAATATTATACAAATGTGCCTAAGTCTTTATTTATCCTAACTCACAACTTATATACATACATAAATGTATATAAATAATAATAATAATAATAATATGATTCTAAATTCTTTTTTTTTTCACATACAAGATTTTATTTTATTATTTTTTTTTATTTTTTAAATAAAGCCTTGAGTCAAATAGTCAAAGTCCTAGTCAAAGTCTTAGTCAAACAGTCAAAGTTTTAGTCAAATAGTCAATTCATCATAAAACCTTACTTTATGGTGTTGACCAATTTTAATGGCTAATTGAATCCAAAACTAGTATAAAAACCCATCCATGACCCATTATACTTTGCACCTCTAAATCGATTGTTTCAATCCGATTAAACTTTCCTTCATACCTTTCTTCTATAGTCTATTACTTCTACAATTGAAGCTTTGATTATAAGCTCTTGTAATTGGCGAATTGGAAGCTTGATATTCTTTCTTTTTTGTTTTCTTCAATTTGGACTAGCTACGTTGTTGAGTCTTTGGGATTCGCCTCGCATACATTCACAACACATTATTCTATTTTTTTCACGAGACATAACATTTTGCTAAGGTGAGTTTTACATAGCCCCTTTTCTATTTATCACCATTTTTGGGGTGAAACATGTTACAACATTATTTATGCAGTTCAATCATCAATGTGTCTATGTGTATTTCTATGTTGCATTATGTCTTGAACATGACTAGGGTAAGCACAATTCTAGCATAAACATTCATCAGCCAAACGGTATACATTGATAGATCTATTGGACTGACAATCCCACCCGGATACGTGCCTCCTACAAAGGTTGCGTGGGTGTTTGTTACTGCAATATAAACGAGTGAACCATGAGCGTATGGGATGTACCACAATACAACAGTCACAATGGTTGATTATGCACTCGATTTACTTCTAGTATGTTTTCACATATGGACTAGATTGCCATGACACATGAATTGCACAACAATTTCATTCGATTATCAAAACCTATGTAATTCTCACCAACTTTTGTTGACCCAAAATATTTTCAACTTAACATGTTTCAGGTTCTACTTGCTTGAAGATTTGAGTTAATGCTTGAAGATGTGTGCATAGTTTTATTCAATTTGATGTATGAATTCTTGTAGAACAATTGTATGTAATTTATCTAATCATATAATGAGAATTATTATTTACCATGAGCTACTGAACAATCATCAATACGTGACATCCCGATGTTTCCGCCATCGGTTGGGGTGTTACAGATTGGTATCAGAGCCATGGTTATAGGGAATTAGGTTATTAGAAAAATAATCTAGTCTATAACCATAGGATTATAACCAGTATTTGCTTCTTTTACTTGCCATTCTCTATCTCCCTCCTACTTCTTATCCCTACTTTCATCCTTACACGAAGGTTGCTCTCCACCATTGGATCTACTCTTAGACTAATAGGACAAAATCCTCAGATTTAGCCTGAACCACCTTGAGATCTCGTCGAAGTTCTAGATTTTAATAACGAACACGTGCAATCTGGAAGGGTGAACGCCTGTATTCTGAGTCTTCTGTCTAGGCTGGCATTGCGCATATATCCCAATCAGACGAGGGACCCGGATGCCTACCTGGGAATTCTCGGGATGAGTGTTCACTTATAGGCTAAAGCATGTCTTCATATGTTATTAGAATTTAGAATCTTTGATAAGTCAACGTTTTCGTTTATTCGTTTTAATTAAATGAATAAATGATTACATTCCTTATATTACCTCATTGTCCTTCATTCAACCCATATCTTATTGAACATTCATTACCCAAATCACTTCCGTAACCGATGCCCTAAACTAAACAGAGATGAAGATCCTCCAGCTACCTAACCGCAAGTCTCACCATTTGACTATTGGTTGCTTTTATTCTATGTATTGACGCTATTTGATTCAAGTAATAAAATATTTGTCTGAGAGTTGTTACATGGTGCATGATTGTTTGAATGTGAACTAATTATATAAATCTATACAACTACAACTCATATACTGTGCTTGTTATACTTGCTTGCATAAACATGTTATCAATTTGCAACCTATGTGTATAATAAATGCTGCACTTAATAGAGGTCATCATGCCTTTTCAACAGTCGGGAGAGGCCCTACAACCTGCTCCACGACTGGTGGAGGCTATCGAACCTACTCAACGATTGGTAGAGGTCATTATGCCTTTTCAACAGTCGGGAGAGGCCCTACAACCTACTCCACGACTGGTGGAGGCTATCGGACCTGCTCAACAATCGGTGGAGATATAGAAGGACGCAAAACTTTAATGTAAGGTAAATTGGTGATTGCGGTCCGGAACGTAATCATGAATTTACAGGTACGTTAAGGTAGTGTGAAATTCTATCAAGGTTTTCAGTAAATAACCAATTATAAACTCTAGTTACCTGGTAGTTCATTTAGTCTTTCTATAGTCAATCAACTCATGCATTTCTTTTAGGAGTCCTAAAACTTAAGATTCTTATTCTCCTTGCTATTTCAGATGAACCTAATCCAACCCTTAAAACTCACACATATCAAAACTCTTACCCAAATTATTCGAAACAGTTTATTCTGTTACCTATAAATTTATGTCATGCCTTAACTCAAAACTTCCCAAAACACCCTTGTCCTAATTTCTACCCAATCACCTTCAACCCTGTGTTTTCAATAAACTTCGGGACGAAGTTTCCAAAAGTAGGGGATACTGTAACATCGCAAAATTTTTCCCAAAATTTTAATACATAAAAAGCCCTTATATATATATATATATATTTTTTTTTTTTTATTACACCTTTATCATTAATATTATACAAATGTGCCTAAGTCTTTATTTATCCTAACTCACAACTTATATACATACATAAATGTATATAAATAATAATAATAATAATAATAATAATAATAATAATATGATTCTAAATTCTTTTTTTTTCACATACAAGATTTTATTTTATTATTATTTTTTATTTTTTAAATAAAGCCTTGAGTCAAATAGTCAAAGTCCTAGTCAAAGTCTTAGTCAAACAGTCAAAGTTTTAGTCAAATAGTCAATTCATCATAAAACCTTACTTTATGGTGTTGACCAATTTTAATGGCTAATTGAATCCAAAACTAGTATAAAAACCCACCCATGACCCATTATACTTTGCACCTCTAAATCGATTGTTTCAATCCGATTAAACTTTCCCTCATACCTTTCTTCTATAGTCTATTACTTCTACAATTGAAGCTTTGATTATAAGCTCTTGTAATTGGCGAATTGGAAGCTTGATATTCTTTCTTTTTCGTTTTCTTCAATTTGGACTAGCTACGTTGTTGAGTCTTTGGGATTCGCCTCGCATACATTCACAACACATTATTCTATTTTTTTCACGAGACATAACATTTTGCTAAGGTGAGTTTTACATAGCCCCTTTTCTATTTATCACCATTTTTGGGGTGAAACATGTTACAACATTATTTATGCAGTTCAATCATCAATGTGTCTATGTGTATTTCTATGTTGCATTATGTCTTGAACATGACTAGGGTAAGCACAATTCTAGCATAAACATTCATCAGCCAAACGGTATACATTGATAGATCTATTGGACTGACAATCCCACCCGGATACGTGCCTCCTACAAAGGTTGCGTGGGTGTTTGTTACTGCAATATAAACGAGTGAACCATGAGCGTATGGGATGTACCACAATACAACAGTCACAATGGTTGATTATGCACTCGATTTACTTCTAGTATGTTTTCACATATGGACTAGATTGCCATGACACATGAATTGCACAACAATTTCATTCGATTATCAAAACCTATGTAATTCTCACCAACTTTTGTTGACCCAAAATATTTTCAACTTAACATGTTTCAGGTTCTACTTGCTTGAAGATTTGAGTTAATGCTTGAAGATGTGTGCATAGTTTTATTCAATTTGATGTATGAATTCTTGTAGAACAATTGTATGTAATTTATCTAAATCATATAATGAGAATTATTATTTACCATGAGCTACTGAACAATCATCAATACGTGACATCCCGATGTTTCCGCCATCGGTTGGGGTGTTACATCACGTATTGATGATTGTTCAGTAGCTCATGGTGAATAATAAATTTCATTATATGATTCAAATAAATTACATACAATTGTTCTACAAGAATTCGTACATCAAATAATCAAACAAAGCTTCAAATATCTCCTCATGCTAGCTCTAGACTTCAAGCATCAGTATTTCCTGTTGAGTTTGGAAAAATGGGGGGGGGGGGGGGGGTCAACTAGAAGTTGGTGAGAATACATAAGCCATGTCAAGCAAATAGTTTTAGTATAAAAGTTTAGCAATTCATATGTCTATCGTAAGTTTAAGTCTACATGAATAAACATGATATGTTGAATCGACATAATCAAACCTTTGACTAGTTTAGGTCCATCCCGTCATCCACGGTTCACCTTAATAATATGTTGGAACGATAACAATCACCCACGCTACCTATGTAGGAGGTACACGTATCCGGGTGGGATTGTCAATCCAATAGATCTATTATTGAGTATCGCCGGCTTGGCCATAGCTAATGATTATGTAATGTTGAAACTCGTTGAAACTCGTTGAAACTGTTGTTGTCTAATTCATGAGGCATTAAAGTTTACAACTAGACATGTATGTAGAATTGCTTAAGTATAATGTTGCAAGTATGAAGAATTGCATAAACATGGTTACGTAAACTCACCTTAGCAAAGTATTAGGTCTCGAGAAATAGAATATGTGTAGCCCCAAAGTTGCCAATTACAAGAGCTTATAATCAAAGCTTTAATTGTAGAAGTAATAGACTATAGAAGAAAAGTATGATGGAAAGTTTAATCGGATTGAAACAATCGATTTAGAGGTGGCAAGTGTAATGGTTCATAAGTGGGTTTTTATACTAGTTTTGGATTCAATTAGCCATTAAAATTGGTCAACACCATAAAGTAAGGTTTTATGATGAATTGACTATTTGACTAGGACTTTGACCAGGACTTTGACTATTTGACTCAAGGCTTTAATTAAGAAATAAAAAAAAATCATTAGTTTGAATTAGAAAATAAAAAAAACATCGTCTTATAAAATGACGATTTTATAAATAGAATTAGGATAGGACATATGTCATGATTGAAGATTTTTTTTTAGTACAATAATAAAAGAAACTTAGAAAAATAGAGTGCACGGATAAAGATAAGAATACTTAGAAATAAATTAGACTTTATATCATGGATCGGGAAATACTTTAATGCAAAATAAATGGGAAAATTCGTGAGGTTACATGCTCCTTGAATTTAGTTTCCACTTAACTGATTTTAACCAATCCTGCTTTGCCGCATCACTTCACTGATTTACTTCACTGAAACACCTTTTTGTAGGCATTATTCATTTTCATTTTAATACCCAAACCTTTTATTTTTTTTTACATTTTTACACGGTTTAACAATTAGTATTACTATTTCAACCGTCCCACCAAATGGTTGACCAAATTTAAGTGATTATCTTGGAAACCATCGAGTTAATTGAATTTTGCTCACCAAACGGTCAGTAAATTAATTACACTATTCCAACCGTGTACCGTCATTGTATATAAAATGATCAAACGGCGGGGTTAAAAGTCACAATTTACCACGGTTTAAAAAACCAAACACACCAAAAATGAACCCGTGGACCGACGAGGAAGAGATGGCCCTTGTGGTTAGCCACAAGGATGCGTCGAACGACCCGGAGATTCAACAACTCCCTCGGGAGGAAGGGTCCAACAACCCCCCCGAGGAGTTTTGGGATCGGGTTTATAGCGACTTCCTCGAGCAAGTTGGCGGCAACACAATCAAGACCATCCAAGATCTCCAGCTCATGTGGGCCGACCTTAACATCAAGTGTGAGAGGTGGACCACCCTCTACGAGCAAACGGTGAGGGATGATTCGGAGCTTGATGAGGACTTGGCTATCGGCTTCACTAATTACGAGTATGAAGCGCGATACGGCAATGATTTCGACCATGTCGAAGCATGGCGATTGTTGCGTCAACTTTAAGTTTTTTTTATCTATGTTTTAGTGTATTTTTATTTTATGTTTAATATTATTTATGTTTAAATTTTATGTTTTAATGAAATGTTTTTTATTTATGTTTTTATTTCTTTAAACAGTTAACATAAAACAAACGGTTAAATTAAAACAATACTAAAACATACGGGGGGTAAAATGAAAACTTGACATTTATACAAACCACAAAAACAGCCGGTACCAGCACGGTAAAGAACACCAGCAAAACGGTCCACGGGACCACTACCAGCGTGTATGACGGCGGTGATACCGTGCTGATAGTACCCGTGGACAATTCGGGTGGCGCCCCGTCCCCCCTTATTTATTATAACTTATTTGACATTTACCCGTAGGTAATCACCATCATTGATATACATCTCTTTAAAGGTTTAATTAAATACACAAACCAAAAGTTTACAAAAACTAACATATTCTATTTTGCTCATTAGGTGTATATTTTTTTAACAGCAAACGTTACATCTTCTATACTACTAGGCAGTGGCGAAGCTTGGTTCATAAATTAGTGGGGGCTGAACTTAATTTTTTCGATTGCTACTAGGTCAATAATTCTAAATTACATCACTCTTTCCAAGGCTTGAACCTTGGACCTCCCCTCTAAAAGGCATATGCCTCTACCAAGTGGGCTAGCCCCACATTGACATTAGGTGTATATAAATTTTCTTTTCAACCTCTCGCCCTGTCATTATTATTAATTTATTATATGTCCACAATTTAGGTTTAAAAAGTTATGGTTTGAAGCCATCACAATATCACACATTTATCAGTTTGTCCTATGATCATCCCAAGTGGTCCAAACTTGAAGAGGTGACACTTTCTTTTAGCCTTAAGCACTCTATTCCTATATGTATGAGTAATTCAGATCTAGTGTTGGACTTGACGTCTTATATGTTTCGCGAAGTAGCTGGACATACCTCTCCTACGATTTACCAAAAGAATGATTAGATAATTTAACGTAATATTTCTATATCGAACATTTCGACTACTTGTTTCAAATCGTTATCCTAACGCTTAGTATGTTGCCTCCCCGCCGTATGGACCTCAATGATCCTTTTTTGTATTAATATTTTGTATCATGTTATACTATGTTGTTTTAGGTTATAACAAGTCATGTTAAGTGTCAATAACTCATGTTTATGATAAGCCAACTAAGTCACCATTAAGTGCCTTATTATGTGCTAACAAGTTAATATTGGGTTGAACTAATTTTTTATTTTATTTTTTTAATTTTATTCACTAACCCACCTTGTTTTGTGTTAATGAGATTGTTAAGGTTAAATAAATTATTATCTATTATCTATTATCTATTAATATATATAAAAGAATTGATATTTGCTTACGTGGCAATCAATGGTGGCCTCAACAATCCTTTGAATGTGCCACGTGGCATAATAAGGTGCAATTCTTTGTTTTTTATTAAATCACATAAATCTACCAATCATCATATATAATCCTCTTCTTCTCATCCCAAACCCTAATAATCTTTTTTATTCTCAATCTCTTTCTCCCTCTACAACCCTAGCCGCCACAAACACAATCACAATCACAGAGAAATAGGTTAACATTATCATTCACCGAATCAGTAGTTGAACAAGTTATAATAAATTTATCTTCTTTTATAGAATATGCAAGCCCTATTATTATAAAGGTAGACGTTTGTGGAGGTTTAGGTTTGTTCATGAGATTGAACATGTTTACTGCTTTCTACGTAAATTAGTGAAATTAATTAGACTTACTAATGTTTGTTAGGATATAATACATACTGTAGGTATTGCAATAGGTTTTTGTTAGTAATATTTCATGTGTTTTGTTTTGATTTTAGGTTGAAATATACGTAGATAAAGATAATGCAAGGAAGGATGAAATTGCAGCACTAGGTGGATAAACTGCGACGGGGACTAATGTTTTTAGCGCGTTTTATGACCGGTTGAAAGAGGTGAGTTTTTTCAGTTTATGGTTGGTTCCGTGATCTTTTTAAGTCTGTTTGGATGTTGTTGTTTACAAAGCAACTCATCGACAATATTCCACCGTATCGGCGCAGGTTTCATAACCGATATGAGCCGAATTTCGCCGCATGTTATTGTGTGCGTGGACGGTGAAGGACTGATTGGGAATGAGCCGTAGTTTTTTCAGCAAACGGTTATTGACAGATTGAAATTCTATTCGACTTTGTTGGAATCGTTGGAAGCGGCGAATATAGGTCAATAGAGACGTATGTGTTGCTACCGAAGATAACGGCGGCGGTGGAGGCGTCGGGACGACTCGACTCTCATCATAACCCTCCCACGGTATATCTATTATACTATCTCTGCATTGACGTTTCGATCGAAGGAAAAATATTAGTATAATTGTTAGTACGCCGGAATCCTTTTCTTATGGGTTTCGTGAGTTTGATTGCTTCTTTTTCAAGTTTGTTTATTTTTAGCAAATAAATCTATTTTTAAATTAGATAGTCATATTTTCATTCCTCAAAAATAAATTGAACTATTCATGTATTTGTACTTAGACTGAACGGAGTGGGGGCGGGAAAGGGACGGGAAGGGCATTCAAGGGCGGGAACACCGCCACCGGTCCTGGCGTGGGGCTTGGGGCGGGAGGCAATTCACCGGCGTGGGGCTTGGGGTGGGGGTGAGGTGGCATGCGTGGATTGGCCAGCTTTTTTTTTTTTTTTTTTTTTTTTTTTTTTTTTTTTAACTTTAACACAATATAATATTATTTCCTTCCCCCCTCTCTTCCCCCCTTCCACTCCCCACAATTTTTCCCCCTCACATGGGTCCCACAAGTGCCACATGGTGCTTCATCCCCCTCTTCCCCCCCCCCCCCCACCGCACCTTATAGTCTTATATAGTCATGAGTTATATAAAATCAAATATTCTGTCCTCTTTTGAATTTTATTTTATTTTATTTTTTTTGCAGATTGATGAGGCTATTTACAACAAAACTGAAATAAAATATTAAATCAAATATTATGGTAGTATTAAAGATGTTATGATACGTAGTATTAAATCAAATGTTATGGTTGTATTGAAGTATATAATATGGTAGTATTAAAGCAAATATTCGGGTAGTTTTAAATCAAATGTTATGGTATTATACAACTAATATTATGGTAGAATAAAGAGTATTTGTTAATCTGAATAGTGGATAATGATTTTGCTTATGCATTTTAAGAAATTAGTATTTGCAAGTTGCATCCCATGATCCATATATCGACAACCTCCCTTTAGTGCACTAGCTCTATATCCCGGGAGTTTTTGTTTATAAAGTTTTGATTTTTATGTTTTTTTTTTCCGATTTTGTTTGTAGGATTGTGAAGGGATAAATCAGATGAAACGATTGAAGGAAGATTTGTTGCTGTTGTTGAGGGGGTTTGATTTTGTTGCTAGCTCGCTTTCGCAGCTTTCGAATAATCATGATAATGCTCTTCAGGTAAGTAGCTTCATAATTATATATGATGTTATTCATCTTGCTTTTAGAAGCTTCAAGTTTCAGGTCGATGAACACAAATGAGAAGCAATGATCTGTATGACTGAGTTTGTGATTGGTATGTTTTCTACTTCTATCATTTTTATTAAGTTTTATTACATTTTTCAACCCCGGGACACTCCCGGGGTAATCAGCTAGTAGATTATAATAAGTCATGTTACGTGTAATGAATTATATGTTTGATGGCATATCCGTTAGTTCCATGTTTTGACCTTTATGATGTGTTAATGAGTTGTATTATGTTACCTTAAATCATTTTAGGGTGAATTATTAAAATATTTTATTTTCGATACAAATCGATCTTCACTAGAATTTTTCAAGATATCTATATCTATATATCTATTAATTATTAATATATATAAAAGAATTGAACATTGCTGACGTGGCGTGCAATGGTGCCTTCAACCTCTCCATAAAGCTGCCACGTGGCATCATAATTGCCAGATTTTAATGTTTTTGAATTATTTCCTTTTTAGTTAAAAAATAAATAAACATAAAACCCTAAATTTATCTCGCCGTCTATCTCTCAATTCTCAATTGCTAAAATTAAATTGAGTTATTTTAGGAAAAAGAATTTAAAAATAAATTTAAAATTTTCTCTCTCATGTTTCCTCCCATAATTTTTAAATGTTTATATCTTTTATATACGAGATTTTTTAAAGAAAAAAATTACACCAAATTAACGAGTGTTTTATTATCTTTTTAACGAGTACCATAGTGCTATATAAAAAACGGAGAAAAAATAGACTATTTTTTGTGTGGTTTTGTTCATATAGGAAAAAAACACACAAAGTGTTCATGTTATTCATTAATCATGTTTTTTCTTTTAAACTAGGTTCTTATCTACGATGTTGAAAATCAGCCCAATCGCCATGTTATCATTGGAATTTTACTATGTATACTTCATCAAGAGAAGCTAAGAGAAAGAATCGCGCAACACTGCAACACATGGTGTCACCTTATAGCAAAGTTATTTTTTTATTTATTTAATTACAATAATAATTATTACTATTAGTATTAGTATTATTAGAATGGTTATATTTTTCAACCCCGGGATGCTCCCGGGAAGAATTGATAGTTGCTAACGTGGCGTTCAATGGTGGCCTCAACCATCTCTTGATTATGCCACGTGGCATAATGAGATGCAATGGTTACAACTTCCAACTTAAGTGTTTGTTTAGTTGATTAGGTTAGAAATTATAAGAGCCATTAATATGTGAAAAATTAGAGAGATGTGATGAGTTTTTGAATAGTTGCAGCTTACATAGATGCTTCTTTAGATGATTACTGATTAGGTTTTAGATTAGGGAATATTAGTTATTACTGATTAAAATACTATGAACATGCAATGATTGAGAGATTTTGTGGTTACTTAACTTGAGCCATTTGCAATAGGTTATCACGTAAAATTAGATTTTTCAACCCCGGGACCCTCCCGGGGTAATCAGCTAGTATATATATATTGCAAAGGGATTAATCTTACATGTCATGCTCTTATGCAATCTCTCCTTTGAGAGATGCCACATAGGATGTGATGTGGCAACTCTAAATCAATTAAAAAAAAATAATAAATATGATTTAACCTAATCTATTATAATCTTTAACCTAATATATTAAATACCTAATCTACTAAATCTAAATATTAAACCTTTATTATTTTATCTCTCGTGTTTCCTTCCATAACTTTTAAACGTTAATATCTTTTATATACGAGATTTTTTAAAGAAAAAAATTGCACCAAATTAACGAGCGTTTTATTATCTTTCCAACGAGTACCATAGTGCTATATAAAAATCGGAGAAAAAAATGACTATTTTTTGTAACCCGACAGGTATTGTGTCGGGTTTGGGATTAGTTTAAAAAAAATTGTGGGTTTGGGTCGTGTCTGGGATTAGGTGATACCCGACCCGATTACCCGAAACAACATACCCAAATACCCGAACTACATACCCGATCATATACCCATGAATTTTTCAACGCATCGCATAACCCTTAGACTAATGCGTTCGATATTTCAATAATTAACTTTTTTTTTTCTTATTTCATGTTAGTTATTTTTAGAATGATCGATTACAAACTTCCGAATTTATTTGTAATGGCACTAGATTTATACCCTGGCGCAGAGATTCGTTCTTTTTTTATATTTGAATACGATAACTTATGGCAGAGATTTGTTTAAAATAATAATAATAATAATAATAATAATAATAATAATAATAATAATAATATATTTTATAATGTTATATTAAATATTTCAACCCGGAACGCTCCCGGGATAAAAACTAGTACATATATATTACAAGTTATTGCAAGAAAACTAAATTTTATGTTAATCTTTCACCATTTCGGGTTACTTCATTTGGGCAGCCATCAATGATCAATCAATTATCCTCAGCAGCAATTTAATTCCTACCGATAGTAACCATGCTTATATCAATTTTTGTTTCCGTTTTGTTATAGTAACGTCTTCTACCAAAATTTTCTTTTCTATTTTGCGTTTTGGTGATACACCATTTATTTAATTTATTTTTTTCTTTAATAACTTTTGTTTGTTAACTTTATTAACTCTCCTTTGGATGGGCCTCTAGTTGTCAATGAGTTAACTGAATGGCTTAAGAAAAGAAAAAAGAAGGCGTTTTTATTAAAAATCGATTTCGAAAAATCATATGACAACGTTAATTTTTTGGTCTCTATTATGTTACAAATGGGATTTCCTATTCGGTGGTGCAATTGGGTTTGTGGTATTTTGAGTTCAGCTCGTTCAGCGGTGCTTGTTAACGGTTCGCCTACTTTTGAATTTAAATGTGGGAAACGTCTCCGTCAAGGGGATCCTTTATCTCCATTTTTATTCTTAATAGTTATGGAATCGTTGTCTTGGGTATTGAAAAAAGCTAAAGATGTTGGTGAATTCTCGGGTATTGATTTTAATGATAGTGAAGTTGTTCGCATTTGTTTTACGCGGATGACGCACTCATTTTGGGGAATTGGTCGCGTGAAAATCTGGAAAGTACAGCTAGAATTCTTCGGGTTTTTTTATCTTTGTTCGGGCCTGATGAGAGGGTGTTTTACCATGTTAAGATGTATTTAATTATGTGTTTTTGTGTGATTTATATCATAAAACATGGTTACTTTGAGATTGTTGGTGAATTACAGGTGTACGGTGCTTAAAAGTACTAACTGGAGCTTATTGGAAGGTTTCAGGATAGGGTAGGAGTGGATTGGATGCATTTTTGGAGAAACTAAATGGATCCTAATTGAAGATATTAAATGATGATGTGATAAATTTCTGAAATACGAAGACGTGGCCGCAAGAATCGAAGAAAACGGAGTTCTAACGAATATTTTATGGCAAAAACGGACGCGTATCAGTAACCAGAGCAGGGCTGCGCTGGGGAGGCGCGGGACTGCGCCAGACTCCAATAACCAGCGCTGGTATGCGCTAAAATTAGAGCGGGTCATCAAGTTTTTGGTCCCAGAGCAGGGCTGCGCTGGGTGGGGCGCGGGGCTGCGCCGGGGGTCGGAAAAGTTGCGAATTTGAAGGATTTTTACCATATTTAAAGATAACTTCAACCCAAAACGAAAGAGACTGAACCCTAGCCGTTTTTCACCTCCTAAAACACACTTTTCATCATCTAAAACCACAATCCTATCAATCCTTTCATGCAGTCATCATTCCAATCATCCATTGAAGATCATATGATGAAGATGAGCGGCTAACCACTTTTGTAATCACCTCCGGGTGTATGGTTCGTTTCTGAAACCCTTTAACTTGTTTGATTTGGTACTTGGGATTGTTTTTCACTTGTTTGAAGAATATTTGTGGTTTAAATCATTTAAATAATTCATTTGTGTTGCAATTGCTTATCTTTTTATCATTCGCATTCGGTTTTCTTGCATCGTGAGCAGTTTTATAATTGGGAGGGTAATTGATACTTGTAGGTTGGTAATTGAATTGTATAGGTTATTATTAAAAACTTGTGTTCGGTTATCACTTGATTTGAATCGTTCAACAAAACCATGTCTATGGGGTATCCTATCATTTAACCATGTTTGGGTGAATCATAGAACATTAGAACCAGAAGCTCAGATGGGGTTACTTCTTTAGGATTATTATTTACAACCTTTTCCAATCAGTTTTCTAAATTCAATTTAATACAAAACAATTAGGCTTTAATCTTATTAGTTAATTGACAAAACTATACTTTCCACCAATTCTCTGTGGAGACGACTCAACTTCTACTTTACTACTTATTTTCATATTTTTGATTGACCCAACGACATCGATCAGGGCCTTCGCATTAACCTTCATAAATCTAATCTTATCGGGATTGGTACTGTAACACCCCAACCGATGGCGGAATCATCGAGGTGCCACGTAGTGACGATTGTTCAAAAGCTCATGGTACTAAAATGTAAATATTATTGAATAAACCAAAATTGTCTTACATGGAAATGGAAATACATTGTCTAAATGAAATGTAAATATTGAAATAACTGAATTTAAAATAAAGCACTAAATGTCTCTTGTTAAAGCACTAGATCAAACTGCACCTGAAACATGTACAAAATAGATTTGGTCAACATATGAAATGTTGGTGAGCATTCCTAGTTTTGATATATATAGTAGGTTAAAAAGTTATACAATTCAAGTGCAAGCTACAATGCAAATATGTAAACTATGTATCATACAAATGAGCGAAATCAACCCTGTGACTGTATAATGTACTGTATGAACTGTAGTGTACTTATCCAATAAATGGATAAAAAGCTTAACACTGGCCACGGATTCTCCGATGAAAAAGGGGGAGAATCAATCTAGGCGGGTTGTCAATCCAAATAGCGCTATCCAATGTTAAGGTCGGCTTGTACCATGTTAATGATTTCACTAAGTACAAATGTAATCCACATGTATTGTCTAAGCATAAAGCACGTTGTAAGCAATGCACATAGTACTAGAATTGTATTGTAAAAATGTAAACTTGTATTTGAAATTGTAATAGTGTACATGTAACACCCCAAAAATGTATAAAAGCAAAAAGGGGATAGGAATACTCACTGTTTACGTAATAGCTTGAAATTGAACTTGGATAACGAAATATGTGTTGGAAATTATCCCAAATGATCAACCTAAAGAATTTTGATAACGTGTAAGGGAAATAATTCTAGGATACATGTATTTCTAGGACTTCGAATTGGGGATAAACGTTTATTTGTTTATTAAACAATTTGTTTATTAATTATGAGAAATTTAGTAAATAAATGAATAAAAGTCCTTTTGTAAATTTTAAATTAAAGATGGTCACAAAGCAAAGTCTTTAGTATGAAAATAATTTTTATAAAATTATTTTCTTGAAAATAGAATATTTAATCTATTATTTCAAATTGTCAAAATATGACTTTAATATCTAAAAATATTAAAATCAAAGAATTTCTGATTTAAAAAAATTGTATTTCAGTTCTAGATAGTTAGAAATAATTTATATAAAATTTTGGTGCAAAAATATTGAAAAATGAATTTATTATGATTTATTTATGATTAAAACTAACAAAAATTAATTAAAAATATAAAATAAACAGTTTTTCTGAAATAAAAATATTTTCCGGAATGTTTAAGAATATACAAGTTTAGGACAATTTTTGTGAGATTTAATAAAATCGTTTAGATATTTTTATAGAATTTAATAAATATAAATGAATAAATTTGTATTATTAATAATATATATTAAATAAATTATTCTTGAAAAACTAAAATTTGGGTGATGAACCTTATCATTTGAAGATCATATAATAATTTTTATAGATTTTATAAAACACGTTTAGTATTTAAAACTGATTTTTAAAAGTTAATAGCAAAAATGTAAAAGAAAAGGGAGTTTGTTTAAAAAAAAATGAAATGGTTGCCCACCCTTGGGCTCGAACCTGTGACCCCTCGTTTTGTAAGAGTTGTGTTAACCATCTGATCTGGACAAGTAGTTTGTGTTATTTTCGTTTCATAAAAATTATATACGTATCAGATTAATGTGTTCTTCCCCAATTCTATAAGAAACGAGCCCTAGATTATCCAATTAAACGAATCAGCGATCAATAACCCCTGAAATGTTGGGGTTATTACTCGTCCATGGCCGATTAGTAATACCCACAAAGAAGAATGCACTTACAAACACGAATTGATTTTGATTTGCTCGGTCAAAGAAGCGGTCAACGCGACTCTATTCTTCGATTTGCAGGTTGTTTAAACGAAAATTGAGAGTAAAGGAATGATTATCGACGATGTGTGATTGTGTAGTGAGGTCCAATTTATAGAACGAAGGTCGGATTGTAGATGGAAAGGTTTGACCCGTTTATTAGCATATACGCGGTCAAAAGAACGAGAATTATGGCTTGGTTAGGGGCTGTTGACGCGTCTAGAATGAGCGAGATTAATTGCCGGGTCATAATCGTGATTTACTTGGTCAATGGTTTCCATTCTTGTGTTGTTTGCTGCTGCTCGCGTAAACAGCAGAGGAGGAAGAAGGAAGGGGCGCGAGACAAGGGTTTAAATACAATTGGGGTTGGGTTTAAATCAGAAAACAGGTGTAGCTCAGGTGGTCACGCGTGTGTGTGTGTTTGGCTCAGACCCGCCTCCTGCCCGGGTTCGAGTCCCGGCAGGGGCAAAACACATTTTTTTAAAAAAAAAAAAACTGATAAGGGGTGGGCTTGGACAGTGGGCCGGCTGATGGGCCACGTCTGGGCCTGTGTAAGCTGTTGGGCTCAAGGTTTTCACAAGGATTGGAGTTGGGTTGTTTTGGTTATGGTTTGAAGTGATTATATTAAGTCTAGATAGGTTTATAAAATGAACTCTCTTATTTTTTTTTTTAACAGTAATCTTATTTCTGAAAATTATAATTATAATTATTATTATTATTATTATTATTATTATTATTATAAAAATAAAAAGTGACGGATGTCACAGCATCCCCTACTTTTAGAAACTTCGTCCCGAAGTTATTAGAAACATAGGGTTATGGATGCTTGGGTAAAAAATTAAGATAACTGTGGTTTGGAAAATTCGAGTGATTTTGAGTAAGAGGTTTGATAGGTGTGGGTTAAGGATTTGGATTAGGTTCGTCTCGAAAAAATAAGGAGGATAAGAATCTAGTAACACTAAACTTCAAGTTTTAGGAATCCTAAATGGATGTACAAGTTGATTGACTATACAAAGACTAATTGAACTACCAAGTAAACAGAGTTTGTTCCCGGTCCGACTTCCAGTCTCACTCTCAATGCATCATTAGTGTTTGTATACAGGGTGTACCGCAGCTAACCCACCACACCTTTGATACCTTGAAAACGTACTGGACGTCTTCCCAAAAACTCTAATAGAATTTCACACTACCCTAACGTACCTGTAAATTCATGATTACGTTCCGAACCGGAATCATCAATTTACCTTACATTAGGGTTTTATGTCCTTCTATGATCCTAATCTAACACACATTAAGTTTCACAAGAAGACGACACAACAAGCACGTTGAGTTACAAGGAGATGTTATCAATGTAATGAGGCCATGTAATAATGAGGTCAATTTGCGTTGATTTGCGACGACTTGTAAGCATAACAGTATTTAAGTATGGGCTACCACTCGTCCGAGGAGCCCTTTAAATGAAATGTTTATCTGAGTTGCGTGGATAATGCACACACGCAAGCAAGTTTTGTAAGTACTAAAACCATTAAGTGTAAGTGTTATATTAGTGGCCTATAGGAATAGTTTACGAGTATCATGAATAATTAAATGTTCAATGGATAGTCAAACTAAGGGAAAAAATCAAGCTTTATATGGCAAACAATGATGTTTTAGAAAAACTTTGTAGGATTAAATAAGTATTTTGATTTCCATGGAAGTCAAGACCAAGTGTTTCAATAAAATGTAAGGTAGAGTCTGAAACTTATACGATATAAAATAAACATAACCGAATTTGATAAATTTCCATTCTGTGTTCGTACACAATAGTATGCAAGGAAATTTCTAGATGTTGTATGCTAATGAGTGCGACAAAATTGGGTACAAAATGATAATAGGATCAAGAAAATGAAAACACGAGTATTGGATTCTCGAGTCTTGGGAAGATTTCATCCATGGCTTAACCAGTGGGATTAACGTCATCCTGATCGTCTGCTTCGTTGATATCGATATCGAAAGCTCGTCCATGTGCCACCAGGTTTACATTATTCAATTTGGGACATTGAGGTAGCATGTGGTTAGGGTCTCTACAATGATAACATGCCCGACCGTTAGTAATCTGTAGTGGTTCCTGGGCAGCTGTTTGATGATTATCTTGTGTCCTAACCGTTGCACGACAAGTAGTGGCAAAGTGTCCACACCTTCCACATCTAGTGCATTGACGACATGGAAGATTTGCAGGGTGATGATACTTGCAAGTGTTGCATTTAGGATGGATTCCCATGTAGGCTTTCTTGTTAGGAGGCTGAGTCACAGGATCCACATCAGCCTGGTTCTGATTATCGCCCATTCGTTTCTTAGAGTTCGAAGCAGTAGTAGTGGCCTTTGCTAAAACAGTCTTAGATGATTCAACAGCATGGGTGGCTTTCTCAGCAGACGTCTTGGTGCCCTTCCTAACCAAGTTTCCTTTCCTTACGTGTTTGTCTGTCAAAGTAGCTGCAAGTTGGATAGCTTCTTCCACCGTAGTAGCTTTGCTTCCAGTGACTACGTCTTGGATCAGGTCAGGTAATCCCTCGATATATTTCTCGATTGCTCGAGAGACCGGGGTGACCATGTGTGGAACCAGTATGCTAAGTTCATGATATCGGGTATTGTACGCAAGATTCTCACCACTGTCTTGTTTGAGCTCACGAAATTCATCCTCCAGTTTTCTGATTTCGTTCCTCGGGCAGAATTTGGCGATCATGAGTTCCTTAACTTCAGCCCAAGATAACGATAAAGCAACATCAGCTCCTCGATTGCGCTTTTCGCCATTCCACCAGGTTAGCGCTCCCTTCTGAAGGACACTAGTAGCATAGCGAACGCGGAGTTTATCAGGACATTCACTGTTCACAAAAGTACTCTCCATGCTTTCAAACCATTGGAGGAGACCAGTAGCACCCTCCTCACCGGTGAATTTTGTGGGGTTGCAGGAGTTAAAGTGTTTGAAAGTGCACCGAAATTGAGTCGTACTCCCTGCGTTGGCACTGTTACTATTCTGGGTTATCTCACTGACAAGGTTTGGGATTACTGCAGCAATTTGCTCAGCGACTAAAGATGCTAGGCGACGGTCAGAACGTTGTCCAGAAGCATGAACAGGGCGTCGGCGGACATCACGGAGCATGCGGCGAGCAGACATCTATGAGGTAATCAATGAATAATCATGAGATTTAGAAAATGTGAGTGTATAACTGTACAAATGATTATGAAAGTATGAACTTGTAAGCAATATATGAAAATCATGATATATAGGATATTGTATATGAAACGAGAGAGTATTATTGTAAAACTTGCATAAGATGCTTGGAGTGCCCTTGTCTAGCTGTAAAGCCCAACAAGAACGTTGACTTTTCAAAGGAGTTTGAACCCAATGGTGATCAAAGAAGACATGCTTTAGCCTATAAGTGGACACTCACTCCAGGAATCCCCAGGTAAGCATAACAGGTCCGTAAATGGATTTATGCGCTATGCTTGCCTATGCCAGAAAACCCAGTGTACAGGCATCCACCCTTCCAGATTGCACGTGTCCTTATCACACTCATTAAAGTTCAACAACTTTGAAGGAGCAAAAATAAGAGTAGGCATTATGCCTAAGAGTGTCTTCATGAAAGGTACTGTCCTTGTTCCATAATGATGTAGACTTTCCACTCCTTGTAGAACACCATCTCTATGCACCAAGATGAAAGATGAGGAGAATGGAGAGAGAGAGAGAAGAAGGGAAAGATAGAAGGAGGAAAGTAGAGGAAAATGAGGGGTAGAGTAATTCAGGAAATATTATGCATGAAAGTTCGGTTATAGTCTAGGCCATTTTATAACCTAGTTCCCTATAACCATGGCTCTGATACCAATCTGTAACACCCCAACCGATGGCGGAATCATCGAGGTGCCACGTAGTGACGATTGTTCAAAAGCTCATGGTACTAAAATGTAAATATTATTGAATAAACCAAAATTGTCTTACATGGAAATGGAAATACATTGTCTAAATGAAATGTAAATATTGAAATAACTGAATTTAAAATAAAGCACTAAATGTCTCTTGTTAAAGCACTAGATCAAACTGCACCTGAAACATGTACAAAATAGATTTGGTCAACATATGAAATGTTGGTGAGCATTCCTAGTTTTGATATATATAGTAGGTTAAAAAGTTATACAATTCAAGTGCAAGCTACAATGCAAATATGTAAACTATGTATCATACAAATGAGCGAAATCAACCCTGTGACTGTATAATGTACTGTATGAACTGTAGTGTACTTATCCAATAAATGGATAAAAAGCTTAACACTGGCCACGGATTCTCCGATGAAAAAGGGGGAGAATCAATCTAGGCGGGTTGTCAATCCAAATAGCGCTATCCAATGTTAAGGTCGGCTTGTACCATGTTAATGATTTCACTAAGTACAAATGTAATCCACATGTATTGTCTAAGCATAAAGCACGTTGTAAGCAATGCACATAGTACTAGAATTGTATTGTAAAAATGTAAACTTGTATTTGAAATTGTAATAGTGTACATGTAACACCCCAAAAATGTATAAAAGCAAAAAGGGGATAGGAATACTCACTGTTTACGTAATAGCTTGAAATTGAACTTGGACAACGAAATATGTGTTGGAAATTATCCCAAATGATCAACCTAAAGAATTTTGATAACGTGTAAGGGAAATAATTCTAGGATACATGTATTTCTAGGACTTCGAATTGGGGATAAACGTTTATTTGTTTATTAAAAAATTTGTTTATTAATTATGAGAAATTTAGTAAATAAATGAATAAAAGTCCTTTTGTAAATTTTAAATTAAAGATGGTCACAAAGCAAAGTCTTTAGTATGAAAATAATTTTTATAAAATTATTTTCTTGAAAATAGAATATTTAATCTATTATTTCAAATCGTCAAAATATGACTTTAATATCTAAAAATATTAAAATCAAAGAATTTCTGATTTAAAAAAATTGTATTTCAGTTCTAGATAGTTAGAAATAATTTATATAAAATTTTGGTGCAAAAATATTGAAAAATGAATTTATTATGATTTATTTATGATTAAAACTAACAAAAATTAATTAAAAATATAAAATAAACGGTTTTTCTGAAATAAAAATATTTTCCGGAATGTTTAAGAATATACAAGTTTAGGACAATTTTTGTGAGATTTAATAAAATCGTTTAGATATTTTTATAGAATTTAATAAATATAAATGAATAAATTTGTATTATTAATAATATATATTAAATAAATTATTCTTGAAAAACTAAAATTTGGGTGATGAACCTTATCATTTGAAGATCATATAATAATTTTTATAGATTTTATAAAACACGTTTAGTATTTAAAACTGATTTTTAAAAGTTAATAGCAAAAATGTAAAAGAAAAGGGAGTTTGTTTAAAAAAAAAATGAAATGGTTGCCCACCCTTGGGCTCGAACCTGTGACCCCTCGTTTTGTAAGAGTTGTGTTAACCATCTGATCTGGACAAGTAGTTTGTGTTATTTTCGTTTCATAAAAATTATATACGTATCAGATTAATGTGTTCTTCCCCAATTCTATAAGAAACGAGCCCTAGATTATCCAATTAAACGAATCAGCGATCAATAACCCCTGAAATGTTGGGGTTATTACTCGTCCATGGCCGATTAGTAATACCCACAAAGAAGAATGCACTTACAAACACGAATTGATTTTGATTTGCTCGGTCAAAGAAGCGGTCAACGCGACTCTATTCTTCGATTTGCAGGTTGTTTAAACGAAAATTGAGAGTAAAGGAATGATTATCGACGATGTGTGATTGTGTAGTGAGGTCCAATTTATAGAACGAAGGTCGGATTGTAGATGGAAAGGTTTGACCCGTTTATTAGCATATACGCGGTCAAAAGAACGAGAATTATGGCTTGGTTAGGGGCTGTTGACGCGTCTAGAATGAGCGAGATTAATTGCCGGGTCATAATCGTGATTTACTTGGTCAATGGTTTCCATTCTTGTGTTGTTTGCTGCTGCTCGCGTAAACAGCAGAGGAGGAAGAAGGAAGGGGCGCGAGACAAGGGTTTAAATACAATTGGGGTTGGGTTTAAATCAGAAAACAGGTGTAGCTCAAGTGGTCACGCGTGTGTGTGTGTTTGGCTCAGACCCGCCTCCTGCCCGGGTTCGAGTCCCGACAGGGGCAAAACACATTTTTAAAAAAAAAAAAAAACTGATAAGGGGTGGGCTTGGACAGTGGGTCGGCTGATGGGCCACGTCTGGGCCTGTGTAAGCTGTTGGGCTCAAGGTTTTCACAAGGATTGGAGTTGGGTTGTTTTGGTTATGTTCGGGCTCAAGTTTATGAACAAGTTAATCTATGAAAAGCTTTGAAAATGATATTGATTGTGTTTTGATTTGAGTTTCTATCAGTTTGTTCAAAGCTAGGGTTTCCGCACCTGGTTTTGTAACTTGTATGATCATTTAATCCTGTTTTAGTCAAAATCTTTCGCTTACAAAGTGGTATCAGAGCTATACGGATCATACAACAACAAATTTGATAAACTCAGAGCTGATTTGGATCAAAATACATCTGTTTTTGAATGAAAATGGTTTTTGAGTGTTTTTGATTGATTTGAAGTTGATTTTGTGGTTAAAATTCAAAATTCCAAGAATTAAAGTTTTTCCAAATCAATTCCGAATCATAACCTGATTAAGATCATTCAAATCCACAAACTTTTGAAAATCAGAGATCAAAATAACCACCGTTTTTCAAAACCTGAAATGGGCGAACCTGGAACATAGTGGGCGAACCTGAGTAGTTGTGGGCGAACCTGAGTGGTTTTTGGTCGAATCTGAGTGTTATTTGGGCGAACCTGGAAGTTTTGTTTGAATTTTTCACTTTCGGGTATAATTTTTCACATTCGATTGATCGGGCGGGCGAACGTGGATAATTACTGGTTGAACCTAGAATATTTTGGGCGAAAGTGGAAAAGTGTTAGTGTGTTTTTACATTCTGGTGAGTTTTTACCTTCGATTGATACTGTTGGGCGAACCTGCATCAGAAGGGACGAAAGTGAGAGTATAACGGGCGAACCTAGGATTAGTTTTTGGAAAATTTTCTAAGTGTTGAATTTTTTCGAAGTTCGTGATCATGTGGAATTTTCCGACTACTCCGAGACCAGCAACGACACAACCACAACAGCAAGTGATGGACCCATGGACGGTGGCAGCACAAAAGACGAGCACACAGTCTTCGCAACCGATTAACTACATGGCGATGACGAGCTCGATGCCTCAAAGTGTGGCACCTCCAGCACCACAACCTGACTACTGGGGAGTAGCAGCAGCGGTGGTAAACACTCAAACTACAAATGCTATTTCCACACTGATTAATGATTTGTCTTCAGGTAGCGGGAATCGGCCACCGAAGCTTATGGAGATACAAGAATACAATCAGTGGCAGAACAAGTTCAAGATTCACTTGGAAGGCATGGGAGTGGAGGGAGCAGAGGCATGGAGTATGATTGCTAAAGGTTACACAGCACCAGTTTTGGAGAATACAGGTGAACCAGTTCCATTGGAGAGCATGACTGAGGAAGAGAAAAAGAAGTTTGCTATGGAAAAGAAAGCCTTTTCCCAATTGACTCAGGCAATCACAAATGATCTATTGCATCAATTTGGGACTTGTACAACGTCTAAGCAATTGTGGGATGTGCTTAAGAGGAGGCATGATGGGAATGAGAAGACTAGAAGTTTGAGGATGGATGAATTGAGAAAGGAGTTTGAGAATTTTTCTTATATTGGAAATGAAACTTTAAAAGAATTAACTCCTAGATATAGTCATTTGCTAACTGAATTGTTAAGTTATGGTATACAGATTCCTATGAAGAATTTGGTGGATAAGTTTGCAGATGCTTTACCACCTTACTGGGATCAGCATGTGGAAGTTCTCAAGGAGAAGGATGCATACCAATACTGGACTATTCAAGAGTTCATACAGAAGCTGGAAAACAAAGAAATGGAAGAGAAGAGGAAAGCTAGAAGAGCACAGGTTCCTCAGAATCCTAGCTTATACTTTGGAGGCACTTCAGTTCCTGTGAGTAACTCAAGTTCAGGAGGGATAGTTGCACCACATGTTGCTTGCATTTCCAATGTTATGGAATCACCAAAACCTACCATCAACTACATGGCACAAACTTCATCCTACTCACAACCATCATACACACAACCACCACCACAACAACAATACAACAATTCCTACATTTCACCATTCTCCCCAATGCAACAAGCAGCTTTCTATACTGCTAGCCAATCTCAACAACCAATGAACCAAGTTACTCAACCTAATCAACAACAAGTGGTTTTGGAGACTTCTAACTTGGGCAATGTGACAGTGGAAGTTGCTCAGCAACATATTGCACTAGTCTCAGCAATGGTTTCATCTTACAACGGATTAGTTGCTAGTCAAATTGGGAATAACAATTTAACCAATGAAGACTATGCACAGATCGACAAGGAAGAGATGGAACTCATTGATATCCAATGGGCTTTTGCGAGCATTATGAGAAGAGCAACGGAGTTTATTGAAAAGACGGGTAGAACAGATTTGGGAACTTCTCCTAACACAACCTACGGGTTCAACAAGGAGAAAGTTACTTGTTTTAACTGTGGAGGAAAAGGTCACTTTAAACGAGAATGCACCCAGCCACCAAAACAAGGTAATAGAAATCCATTTAATGCATGCTACCAGAATCGTCAACAACAAAACCAAAACCAAGTTTCTTACCAAAACAACAACAATTATCAAAACCGTCAAAATAACTCTAACAACAACCAAAACAGACAACCTAACACATCAAACCAGAACCAAAACCAATCTCCTAACAACACTAACCGAACAGTTATACCGATCACTACACCGAATGAGACACAACAGAACACGAGTCAGAATCAAGCATTGGTGACTCAACAAGATGAAAGGTTTGATTGGTCGGGATTGCAAATAGGAGTGGAGGAAATTACGACTGGTGGCAATGTGGCTTGCGTTGCTTGCAAGGTTGATATTGAAGAGTCGGTGACGGTGGATGAAAAGAAAGAAACTGAGTGTGAAAGTGATGAGTCTGAGGCTGAAATGGATGTGGAGACTGAACATGTTGAGGTTAAGGTTGAAGAAGCTAATTCTGGAGTGGTGATTGATACTGTTTCCGATGTTCCTGAGGAGTGTGAATCGGTTTATTCTGATTCAGACAGTGAATCGGATACGGAAGCAAGTGTTACATCACTTGATGAGGACATTGATCAGTTGCTAGCAGAAGCGGATTTTCTGATGACGAGGAAGTCGTGCATTGCTGATGATGCTTTCACCAAGATTGACTATTCTAAATTCTTTACTGGAAAGGAAGCTCATTTCGCATTGATGGCCATGACTGATCCGCCAAAACCTGTAAGTTCTGAGTGTAGCACTGATATTAAAAGTGATAAATATTGTGGTACATGTGATAGATTGACTGAGGAGAATAAACAACTCCGAGTTCAACGTGATAGTGCTATCATGAACAGTCAATCTACTCGCAAAGAGTTGAATGCTTTCAACAAGGTATTAGATGGCTACAAAAAGGACATTTCCGACTTGAAAAACACTTTATCATTAAAACAATTGGCAATTAACAACTATATCAATGAAATTGAAAATACCAAGTTGGAAATGGCAGCCATAAAATGCTTTGCTGAGAAAGTAAACAAAAAGTTGGAAAGCTATAAGCACATTGCTTACGTGGTAGACCACATCATAGATGATCAAACCACTAATTACAGGTCTGTGCCATCTCCGGTGCTTTTTGAAAATCATAATTGTCACCAAGTTACACCGGAGAGCTCGGTAAAATCAGATTCATCATCGGAAATTGAATCTAATACCTCGAGTATTGGTGATCCTCATTCCGATGTGAGACCGATTTTAGGCTTGAATGATGAGGGTGTTTATGCTGAAAGTGTGGATTCAGACTCAGAGAGTGATGATACTGGTAATGTTCAAACTGTTAATGCATGTGAAATTCCAAAAGAAAATCACATCATTACTACTGAACCAGTTTTATCATCTCAACATGTGCATCCGATGGCAAATGCTCATCGTGAGAAAAAGTCTGAAAAGAATGTGATTAAAAAAGACCTGGAGAATAATGATGTTAAGAATGAACCATGTGACAAACCTGTCAAGGTGTTCTATCGGATGGAAGGATCCGATAAAATCATCTCTGATGAGGAATTTCCAATCAAAAATGCTAACTATGCTAAAATAGAAAAGATTTGGCAAGAAAGCACCATTTGGTTCCCAAAACATGAGAGAACAAATGAGATTCCACCAACAATTTTAAAGAAATTGTATTTGGATGTTCCTCAAGAACCAAAGGTCCATGTCACAGAGTTCATTCGACCCAATAACAGAGCTAATGGTTTTCATGAGCCTACTTACTCAAAAGGGCCACTCCCTGAGAGTTTGAGAAATCAACAGTACAATGATCAATATCCTATTAGATCATTTGCTCAATCAAATGCTCCTAATGTTTTTGAAGAGTACCGTGCATGCTTTAAATGTGGGGAACGAGGGCATTTACTTGCTCAGTGTCCATATGTAAGGCATAAAAGGCACGAGGTTAGAGTGAGAAATTCCATGAGAAAACCGATTGATCATTATGTTCCACCACACAGACGAGTTGTTCCTCAACAACAACAGTTTTATAATCAAAACAATTTTCATCAAATGAGGAATAATCGTCCAATTCAATATGATCGAAGAAATCGGATTGCTATGGAACAATCATGGAGGAAGCCTGTGGTGAACGCAACAATTGACAAGCAAAAGGTTCCACTAAAACCGATTGTCAAATCAAATGTTGGACCTAAGTCTGTTAAATCAGATAAGGTAACCAAGAAAGTTACGTTTGTTAACAATGTTCAGAAACCGACTGAGAATCCAAAATCTCAGATTCGCATCCTTAAAAGGTCTGAACAATCTTGGTCACCCAATGGTACTCCAGGAGCTTCTACTTCTAAGGTCAATGAGAAAAAGGAAACTGTTTTGAACAATCAGAAAAAGATTGATCCAAAACAAAAAGTTGTTGAAAATGCTAATGAGAATGTTTCTTTGAAAGCTGATGTTCAAAGACCCAAGACTCAGGCTTGGGTCCCCCGAAAGAACTAAATGATTTACTTTTTGTGTGCAGGGAGCTTCAGCTGGCCCTATTAGCAGTCTTTGGATTGTTGATAGTGGAGCTTCAGGCCACATGACAGGGGATCTAGCGTTGTTGTTCGACGTGAAGAACATCAATGGAGGGTATGTCGCATTCGCTGGAAATAAAGGTGGATATATCACAATGGAGGGGAGCGTGAGTAATGGGATAGTGAGCTTTGAGCGGATATCTTATGTGAAGCAGATTGATTATAATCTGTTGAGTGTCAGTCAAATATGTGATAAACAATTTTCTGTGCATTTTGATGACAAATCCTGCTATATTCTCAAACCGGGCTTCAAAATTCCTAAGGAGTGGATAATGTTGATGGCACCTCGCGTCAACAATCTCTATATTCTTGATATGTCCAAGGCGATGACATCACAGGGGCAAATAACATGTTTTCTATCCAAAGCGACTGAGAAAGAATCGATAATGTGGCACCGAAGAATGGGGCACATTCATCTGAGAAAAATGAACCAACTTGTGAAAAATGGGCTTGTCGATGGAGTAAACGTGAAACATTTCCATCTGAATGACAAGTGTGTAAGCTGTAAGAAGGGGAAGCAACACAAACAGTCCCACAAAGTGAAGAAAGTCAACTCTGTAGAGAGGCCACTTGAGCGATTGCACATGGATCTGTTTGGACCGGTCAAGCGCAAAAGTCATCTTGGAGAGCTTTATTGTTTAGTTGTCACTGATGACTACTCAAGATTTTCATGGGTGATGTGTTTGCAAAACAAAAGTGACACCTTTAACAACTTGAAAGTTCTGTTCACTCGATTGGAGAATCTCTACAATGTGAAGATAAAGAGAATTCGGAGTGACAATGGGACGGAGTTCAAAAATGCCAAGATGGATGAACTTTGTGAAAGCAAAGGGATTCATCATGAATATTCGGCTCCGTACACCCCACAACAGAACGGTGTTGCTGAACGAAAGAATAGGACTCTAATTGAAGCGGCTAGAACAATGCTTGCTGATTCAAATCTTCCGGTAATGTTCTGGAACGAGGCGATTTATGCAGCAAATTATACACTAAATCGGGTTCTAACAGTGAAGAAGTTTGGTAAAACATCTTATGAACTGTTACACCGACGAAAGCCAAACTTAGAGTGTCTAGAACCTTTTGGGGCGCCATGCACGATGTTGAATCCAAGTGAGAAGTTTAGTCCTAAAGCTGAGGAGGGATACTTTGTTGGATATGCAACCCCGCTCAAACGGGTATTCAACAAGCGAACTCGTCAAGTGGAGGATTGGGCTAACGTGGAAGTTCAACGATATACTCAAAATTTGCAAGGCACGGGTCCTGATTGGATGTTTGATTACAAAGATTTCTTTGAATCATTCAATCTAGATAGCTTGGTTGAAGAAGCTGTTATCAGATTACTTTACGAGTGTGAAAACGCGACGACTTCATCGTTGATGCGTCCAATCACCGTGAACCCCCTACCAGCTTCTTATGATACCAATGCTCCTATACAAGAGGAAGAAGTGTTTCAAGAGGCTTCAACTTCGTTAGACTCTTCAGAATCTGAAGTTGAACAATTTGAAGAAGTCATTCTTGAACATGCAGAAGAACCAGAGGCAATGCCAGTGAACCCAACTCCAACTCCAGATGTTGTTTCATCATCAAACATGGGTCATGATCTGGATGCTGTAGAAAACTTGACTGTTCAGACGGGAGTTACTGTACCTGATTATCCGGAATCTCGGATTCATCGTATTCACCCGCTGGAGCAAGTTATCGGTGATCCTGGAAGTGGTGTTATGACCAGAGGGCAGCTGAGAAGTGTTAACTCGCCAGAGAGTTTTGGTGCTTTAGCATTATATGCCAAAATTCAAAAATCTGGTAGTCAAAATGATTGGTCGTTTGCGTGTTATGTGTCGCAGGTAGAGCCAAGGACATACAAGGACGCTTTGAACGAAGATGCCTGGGTTGAAGCTATGCAGGAGGAGTTATTACAATTCCAGAAATTGGGAGTTTGGACGCTCACGGATTTGCCGCCGGGAAGGAAGAAAATAGGCACTAAATGGGTGTTTAAGTGCAAGAAGGATGATCGTGGGGTTATTGTTCGTAACAAAGCCAGATTGGTCGTGCAGGGTTTCCATCAAATCGAAGGGATTGATTATAACGAAATCTATGCACCAGTAGCACGGATTGAAGCTATTCGGATGTTCCTTGCGTTTGCTTCATACAAGAAATTCAAAGTTTATCAAATGGACGTTAAGAGCACATTTCTGTACGGGAAAGTCAAGGAAGAGGTTTATGTCGGGCAGCCACCAGGCTTTGAGGACCCAATCCACCGGGATAAGGTCTACGTGCTGAACAAAGCTCTATATGGTTTGCACCAGGCTCCGAGACAGTGGTACGAGGAGCTAAGTACATACCTCATCTCCAAAGGATTTAAGCGCGGCCTCGTCGATTGCACTCTCTTCACGAAGAAGACGGGAGATGATTTGCTTCTAGTGCAGATTTACGTTGATGATATAATTTTTGGTTCAACTAACGAGCTTTTATGCAGGGAATTCGAAACTGTCATGCAAGAAAAGTTCGAAATGAGCGCAATGGGGGAGATGCAGTTTTTCCTAGGCTTGCAGGTGGACCAAAGACCCGACGGGATCTTCATTCACCAGACGAAATACGTATCCGACATCTTGAGCCGGTTCCAGATGGAGGACTCTAAGCCGATGGATACCCGATTCAACCCAATCACGGGATTGGAGTGGACGCTAAGGGGGAGCTGACGGACCCATTTACATACAGAGCAATCATCGGATCTCTGATGTATCTGACGTCGTCTCGACCAGATATTATGTATGCAACGTGTCTCTGTGCTCGCTATCAATCGAAGCCGAAACAAAGTCATCTGACGGCGGTCAAGCGTATCCTTAGATATCTGAAGGGTTGTCCCTCAAAAGGACTTTGGTACCCTAATGATGATGATTTTGATTTTATTGCTTTTAGTGATGCAGATTGGGGCGGCTGCGACAAAGATAGCAAATCTTATACAGCTGGTTGCCAGTTTTTAGGGAGCAGGTTAATTACCTGGCAGCGCAAGAAACAGACTTCCGTGGCGCTGTCTACCTGTGAAGCTGAGTACATTGCAGCCTCGAGTTGCTGTTCGCAAGTACTCTGGATCCAACAGCAGATGGTGGATTACGGTTTGCAGTTTCTTAAAACCCCTATACACTGTGACAACGAAGCCGCAATTGCATTAACTAAAAATACTGAAAATCATTCTAAGGCGAAACATATCCGGATCAAATATCATTTTATCCGTGATTGTTACGCTAAGGAATTGATAGATATGGTCAAAATCCATACTGACTACCAACGTGCAGATTTGTTTACAAAAGCTTTTGACAGATCCCGCTTTGAATATCTTTTAAAAGTAAACAATATAAAAGAAAAACAGGACTAATCGGCACCTTGGTTTATCGCTTTTTAGTTTTAGTTTTTAATATTTTGCTAATTGGGAATTTTCTCTTGCTAATTGGGAATTTCTCTTTTCTATCGTAATCCTCAAAGAAGTTGATGCTTTCGAGGGGATTGTTTAATCCTCAAAGAAGTTGATGCTTTCGAGGGGATTGTTTAATCCTCAAAGAAGTTGATGCTTTCGAGTGGATTGTTTCTTTCAAATTTTTATTTTTTGTTTTTTTCAGAGAAAAATTAAAAACCCAAAAATATGTTCTTTATTTTAGGGGGAGTCATTTTATCAGAAAAACCAAAAACATTGAAAAATTCAAAAGTCCTAAAAATTAGAAAATCAAAATGATTTCCTGGATAAAAAAGAGGAAATGATAGTACATCAGTGGGGATCTGACACAGGCTAAAGAATTGTATAGTATAATGAGGCATATGTTGACTACGTGTGATATGCTGATAGGCTTCGTAGACTAAATATTGCGTGCATTAGTGATACAAACATAACAAACTACGCGTTCGTGGCTGAACACCTCATGGGCATATGGTCTTAGTACCGTAATTTCGTTTGATAGGATTGCCAAAATCTGAGGTTTCGGGTCGTTATGTTATGGTTATCCGGGATATTCTGATTAAACTTTTGTCGTATTGATTTACGGACCTAGTTTCATCAGAATATTTGCTAAAAGAGCTTAATTGCCAAAACCGAAAGTTACCGAATTGAGGAACTTTATGTTTTATTGATCAAAGATCATTATTACATCGTATTGACTTTCTGATGCAAATCAGTGGTTAATATCAGCCTCAACCTAGTGTATACGCACATGTTACTTTGCTGCATTCGTTTGCTGACCTGTACACCTCTGTGCTATGTACTTTGTAATTTTTACGGATAACTCTGGCATAATCACGCGTTACGACGAAGCTTTGTGCAATTACTTGATACGGGAGTATGTCATGTGTGTGGGCACCACAATGTGTTAGTCTAATACATCTAACTCGTATCATTTTAAAGCATTGCGTAATTGTCTGCATGTGAGCTTACGTGGACCACAATATCAGCAATTGCCGTGTCACATACTGTTTCTAATAATAATATTAATCATACAGATCAACGCTGTGATCAGATTTCTCAGAAAACTGATATGATCCTCTTACCGGATATCACAAAATGTTTACTGCTTTCATTTACTTTGATGCATTTTACTTTGTTGCATTTTACTTTTATTGTCAAAAAGATACAAAATCCAAAAAGATTTTAGGTGTGTTTTGATAAAATTTCAGAAAACCAAAATTTTTGCATTTCTGCTTTATTTTTTTGATAACCGACGGTGCTTGATGGTCAATTTCTGAGATTTGATAACACCATCTGGGCTTTGTATCATTCAAAAAAGTGAAAATATGAGTTTTGGAAGTTTAACAGATTGAAAAATGTTGAACGGGATTCGAATTCGTGATTTGGCAAAATTTTCAGATTTTTCCATTTTACATTCGCCCCTTAATTGGGCCGAATGTGGAAAAATCTTTACTTTCGGCCGTTTCCACTTGGACGAATGTGGACTTTTTAAAACAACAATTCACCTTCGGGTGAAAGTTTCACCTTCGGGTGAAAGTTTCACCTTCGGGTCATTAATTTGGGACGAAGGTGGAGCAGACCCACATTCGACCGGAAGAATGGGCGAAGGTGACCTCTATATATAAGCAGCTTTCACATTCGAACCTCATTACATTTTTTCAAAATTTTCCTTTCGATCCGGACACCTTGTTGTTTTGCTTTCTTTTTCTTGTGCGATTGATTCCTTGTGTTTTACTGATCATTTCCATATCAAAAACACAGGTATTGGAGCCATATCAAGATCAGAATCACTGTTTTTGTAACCGTACCTAGGGTTTTCGAAATCAAGGACTTAGGGTGTTTGTTAATGTTTATTTTTGATAACTGTTCAATTAACATCAGTTTTAGGGGGAGAGGATTGAATGAATTAGGTTTTTAACAATGTTTGATTGGTTAATTGATCGGTTAAAACAGTTTAACCCTAATTCTTCTTTAAAACCGATGTAAATTGAAAATTAAGGACAATTAAGGATGAGCGAGTGTTGATCGGCCATTTTAGAAGACATCCTAATCAAAATTACATGTTAAAAACAAACTTAGAAAATTTTTGAAATTTTAGGGTTTAAGTTTTCACCTTCGGTCCAGAAAACGGGCGAAGGTGAAGAGGTTTGGGCGAAGGTAATTTCAAAACGGGCGAATGTGATTTTCATTCAAAACATTTTCACATTCGATTTGTAAATTTCATCTTCAACCAGAAAAATTCACATTCGACCTTATAAAAACGGGCGAATGTGGAACTTAAAATTCTTAAAATTTTGAATTTTTGTCGATTTTGTATTTTGACGTATGTTTCTGATTTTGATGTGCAGATGGCTGACCAGACTGAAAATATTGAGACTCCAATGGAGAATATTGTTACAGATCCAGTTCCAGAGAATGTTCAAGAGGCTGAATCATCTACACCGATAAGCTGGCCGTTTGAGAAAACACACAATTGCTGTGCTTATCTTGGCGATGTTGAAAAGAATGTAGAGTTTACTGGTATCATTGAATTCTTGAAGAGGAGCAGAGTTGTCTATGCTTTAGCTACTCCGACTATCATTTACAAAGACATCATTGAAGATTTCTACAAGAACGCGAAGTATGACTTCTGGGATAATCAGACCATCATAAAGAGCAAGATACAAGACATGGAGATGTTTATTACAGAGTCTGATATTAGAGAAGCGCTCCAGATAAAGTTTGAAGTGAGTGAAGATCCAAGAGAATTATCCTGGACTGAACAGAAAGCATGTTTCCTCAGAATGAAGTATAAAGGAGCGATTACTGATGGTTCCATACATAAGGGAAAGCTGGGTGTGCAATTCAAATATTTTGCACATGTCATAATCCACGTGTTTGGATGTGTGAGCGGTGGATATGATGTGATGAGGAGAAGTCTAAGCTCGTTGATGGTTGCGTTGACTCTCAACAAACCATTTAACGTGTCTGGGATGATACTGGATCATATGCTGGAAATGTTAAAGGGTTTGAAGAAGAAGCAATTCATGCTATACCCGAGGTTTCTCATGATGATCTTTGACCACAAGTATTCAGAATTGAAGAAGGATCCAACTATGATCCTAGGTCAAGATCACATGAACATTCGTACATTGGTGAGAATGAAAGGATATAAGGGTGTGCCAGACAATGAAAAGCCACCTCACAGGAGACTCTTTGGAGCTTTGGCTAGTCAGGATTACACTGATCCTGGCAAGAGCAAAGCAAGACATGACAACAGTGATTCTGATAATGATGATCCCTTGGTGTATGTTGATGCAAGCACTAAGAGGAAGAGACAGGTAGTTAATCCCGGAGCCAAAGGGAAGGGTAAGGGAAAGACTGATCAAGGAAGCTCTAAGCAACAGGTGGTGAGAAAGAAAACAACTGCTAAGAAAGGTACTGGTTTGGTGGATGAAGAATCAGTGGATTCAGAAGAAACTGAGGTAGAAGAACGATGGGATTCTGATGCTGAGAATGTTAGGACCACCAAACGTAAGGCCACTATGGTTGGTGAGTCTGAATCTTTAAACAAATCAATTGAGGAAGCTGAGAAAAGTAAGAAGTCGTTGAATGTTGAAGATGAAGGATTAGGCATTGACATGGATGAGTTGAATACTGGAGAGACTGTGGTAGTAAACTTGCCCAAGCCAAAGCACAAGACCATGTCTAAGAAGACAAGTACTAAGCAGTTGAGAGAAAAAGAATTAGCACAACTTTTGAAGGGAAAAAGAGTACCCGATGCTGGTACGTCATCGAAGCTGTCTTCACCAGTCACTAAAAAGCAAAAGAAATCTAAAGAGGCAGAGACATTATCAGCTGATCAATTAAATGTTGCACTGGATAATGTACTTGACATGTTTAGAAAGCCTCAGAAAGAAAAGGAAGTTGAAGTTGAGCCATCTAGATCCAAATCTAAGAAGGTCACTGTGGATGATGATGTAATGAAGCAGGTGAACAAGAAAATGGATGACATGATGAAGATGATAGTGGCTCAACAAGCTGAAATAGCCAAGTTCAAGCAGAATGAAGAAAAGATGCTTCAGATAGTGGTAGCTTCTAAGTCAAATCAAGATGAGATTAACGAGAAGGTTAAGAAGCTTGAAGCAAAGAATAAAAAGCTTGAGGGTAAATGTTCAAGAAACAAGAACAGGCTAAAGTTGATCAAAGAAGACAACAAAGAACTAAAGGCTGAGAACAAACGCCTTAGTGATTTGATTGATAATTTGTACAATGTTGCACCCAAGTTGAAGGAGGGAGAAGACGATGAAGAAAAAGAAGAAGAGCAAGTTGACTTTGAACCGTCTGAATCGGACAAAGAAAAAGATGATGATGAGGATGATGAAGAGTCAGAGAAAAGTGATGATGAGGATGATAAGAATGATGATGATGATGATGCAGAAGGGTTTGGGAGTCAGAAAGAGGATGATAGTAATAATGATGATGATAATAATGGAGGAGATGATACTTCAAAGTTTACGTTTGAAGAGAGAACACCTAAAAAGAAGAATGCTGGAGAATCAAGTTCGAAGAAAAAGAAAGGTGAGAACGTTGATTCAGATGAGAGTATCTTCTGGAATGAAAAGGTGAGATCTTTAACAGATGATGCTAAACAAGTATATATAGATATGTTGGAAAGAAGAGAATGGACTATTGAGTTCACAGGATGTTTTGCTGAGATATTCCAAACAGATGACATGAGATATGAATTGGAATACAACGATCCTGATCTTGAAGAAGGTGAAGTACCTGCTTCTGTGGCAAAGGAAATTCTGGATGGACTTGCACAGAGAGTAGGGAAAACATTTGAGGAGTTTATTGTAGATGAGTCGATTCCAGATATTTCTGAAAAGGATATTGGAAGTCACTCAGATGATAAGAATACTCCTGAGCTTGATGAAGTGGAAGTTGAAGACATAACGCATGAAGAATTTCCACAGTATTTCAGACAAACTGATGAAGATGAGATATTTCCTGATTTTACTGAGACACCAAACATTTCAACGAAGAATAAGGAAAAGCAAAGAAGTGCAGAGTTTGTAGAGAAGGTGTTTGGTGCTGATAAGCAAGAGTCTTCAAATCAATCTGATGAATTGAAGAGTTATTTGAAGAAATTAAGAGAAATGGATGAGAACCGACCGAAGCCTGAAGCTCAAGGAAATTTCTATAGATTTCACAATGCCAAGTTCAAAGGCAGAGCTCTCGGGTGGACATATTTGGGCAGGCTGAAGTGTATAGCTGCTAAATGGGAAACATGGATCTTGTACTTTAACAGATTCATTGATTTGCTAACTCTACCGTACTGGGCGGTCAGAGATTTATGCAGATTCCCTATGTCAGGTGCTTCAGTGAACGGTACACATGTCGGTTGGTGTGCAGACAAGCTGGTTTGGGAAAGCAGAACGAGATGGAATAGATTCAAGCCACAATATCCCCGAAGGAAAGTTCATAGGGATATTGATCCTAAAACCAAGTTGAAGCGGGTTACTTTGATATACAAGGCACCTGAAGTGATGAGAAAAATACCTTTGATGCCTATGCCACAACATTTCAGTGCTGACTTTATTTTCTGGTATTATGATTGGAGGAAGGCTGAAGCAGTGATAGTGTTGAGAGACGGGAAGGATAAATACAAGCATGTTCATGTATTTGATCCGATGTGGTTGATTAACTGTACTTTTGAAGACATCATCATGCTTTTCTATAATCCGATTTATTTTGAGCCGAAAGACGCTGATCAAGCAAAGAAGTATACTCAAGTGGTTGGAGTTTGCTTTGCATATGATATTAATGCGGGGAGTAATTTGGATAACAAACTTGGCAAGATGGTGAAGATGGCAAATGTGTCGAAACCGGTGAAGAGAAAGTTAGAGCCTGTAATGACCAAAGAGCAGAAGAAACAGCTCAGAATTAAGTTGTTGAACAAAGCCATGGACGAAGACAGAAGACAATCCAATCAATAGTCGAGGGGGAGTTTGTAGATGCGTTTTGCGACTAATGATTGGATATTAACATATGTTAGAGTGCTGATGAATAGAATGTGGAACTGACTGGTCGAATGTAGGCTAAATGGGCGAAGGTAGAAGAATAGTGGGCGAAGGTGTATTGGAGCTTGACTGAAGAAACAGGTTCGTACCTTATACTGGGCGAATGTGGAACTCTTCCACATTCGACCACAGTAAAGGGGCGAATGTGCAGTGTCTATAAATATATTTTGTGTTTATGTAATGTATAGAGAGTTATTAGTTGTGTGTGTTTTGAGGTCAGGTTCCAGGTTTGTTTGAGAGTGTCTGTAAGTGATCTAGATTAACCAAAGTGTGATTGTAATCAAGTTTATGAACAAGTTAATCTATGAAAAGCTTTGAAAATGATATTGATTGTGTTTTGATTTGAGTTTCTATCAGTTTGTTCAAAGCTAGGGTTTCCGCACCTGGTTTTGTAACTTGTATGATCATTTAATCCTGTTTTAGTCAAAATCTTTCGCTTACATTTGCTGCTGCTCGCGTAAACAGCAGAGGAGGAAGAAGGAAGGGGCGCGAGACAAGGGTTTAAATACAATTGGGGTTGGGTTTAAATCAGAAAACAGGTGTAGCTCAGGTGGTCACGCGTGTGTGTGTGTTTGGCTCAGACCCGCCTCCTGCCCGGGTTCGAGTCCCGGCAGGGGCAAAACACATTTTTTTTTAAAAAAACTGATAAGGGGTGGGCTTGGACAATGGGCCGGCTGATGGGCCACGTCTGGGCCTGTGTAAGCTGTTGGGCTCAAGGTTTTCACAAGGATTGGAGTTGGGTTGTTTTGGTTATGGTTTGAAGTGATTATATTAAGTCTAGATAGGTTTATAAAATGAACTCTCTTATTATTATTTTTTTTAACAGTAATCTTATTTCTGAAAATTATAATTATAATAATTATTATTATTATTATAAAAATAAAAAGTGACGGATGTCACAGGTACAGAAGATGAGCAAGTCAATGATATGTTACAAATTCTGGGATGTAAAAAAGGTTCTTTCCCTTTTGAATATCTCGGAATTAAAGTCGGAGCTAATATTAATAGAGTGAAAAATTGGTCGACAGTTATTGATGTGGTAAAGTCTATACTTGAATCATGGAAGGCGAAGACTTTATCTATAGGAGGCCAGGTGGTGCTTATTAAATCGGTTCTTGAAAATCTTCCGATATATTATTTTTCTATGTATAAGGCTCCGGAGAAGGTGCTAGAGGTTTTGGAGATAATTATGCGACGATTTTTATGGGCTGGCTCTTCCGAGGAAAAAAAGATAGCTTGGGTCGCTTGGGATGTTATTACGAGACCTAAAAAGGAGGGTGGTCTAGGGTTGTCTAAGTTGCAAAGTGTTAATGAGGCGCTTCTCCTTAAATGGGTGTGGCGTTTTAAAAGAGATAGAAATTGTTTGTGGAAAAAGGTTGTTATCGGATGCCACGGGTCGAGCAGACCTTGGTACATATTTCCTTGTTCACCCTCCGCTAGTGGGTGTTGGAGGCAAATTGTTAAAATTGGAGATATAAAACTCCAAGATGGGCAATCGTTGAGCAGCCTCTTTTTGGGTATTGTAGGGGACGGGCTGGATATAAATTTTTGGGGAGATAGATGGTTGGGAGCTGATCCGTTGCGTGTTAAATACCCTCACATTTTCAGGTTGGAAAAAAATAAATGGGTGTCTATAGCTGATCGTGTGCAGGTCCAGCAAGGTGAAAAAGTGTTGAAATGGGATTGGCGAGTGACTCCGAGTAGTTATGAAGAAGTCACGGAGATGTTTGATCTTTTAGCAGAGATTCATGATTATAATTGGGGAGGTGGAGTCGATTTATGAAATGGGAAGGGGACAATAATGGTTTATTTTCGGTTAGTAGTGCCCAAAAAATTCTCCAAGGCTGTTCGCAGATTTCTAACAGCATGAATATAGGGTGGCGTGGCTGGACTCCTTTGAAATGCAAGATTTTTGTTTGGAGAGCAGGGCTCGACAGATTGCCTACTAAAGATAACCTGGTCAGACGAGGGGTCGTGTTAGACAATAATTCATGTCCGTTTTGTGATGAGGAGCAAGAGTCTGCTATGCATATTTTTACGGGATGTTTGTATACGACAGAAGTGTGGCACAGGCTGGAAGTATGGTGCAGATTAAGCCCCGTGTATATTTTTGATATTGCAGATTTGATTCAGCTGCAGATTTCACATTCGAAGTCCAAGAACGAAGCCAAAATTTTACAAGGTATTGTGTATACGACTATGTGGTTGATATGGATCGAGAGGAATGATAGAATCTTCAATAATAAGGGGCGGAGAGCGGTGGAGTTGATGGAACATATTAAAATCATGTCATTTTTTTGGATCAAACATAGGTCTAGATTTAAAGGTTTAGATGGGAACAAATGGTGTAAATATCCGTTGGATTTGTTGTAATCTCGTTTTTGCGCTAGGGTCCTTGATTTGAGGACGCTTGTGGTTTTGGGTGGTTGAATGAAATTTATCTTTCAAAAAAAAAAAAAAAAAAAAAAAAAAAAAACTTTGTTAACTCTCTAAAAAATCTAAGGAGGGAGTGGTACTGAAAGCATGGAGTCATTTGAGGAAAAAAGAAAAGCAAGGAAAAGCGATATGATGGGATCGATGCTGTGCGTTACCTGCAAACATATGTAGTGCACACCATAGACACCAACGAACTACACATGACTTTTAGTTTTTTACCTTTTTTTATCATAATATTTTCATACCATAAAAGCGAACATTACCTTAAAATAGCGGACACACGGACAATAAGCTGCGCCACAATATATATATACACACACACACACACGTATAATAAATTAAAAATCAATCCGGGCCTGGGGCTGTTGCCCACCCTCAAAGCCAGCCCTGCTCATAACCATATTTGTTTTCGTGACAATTACTAATTTTCATTTCATGACTATCAAATTACATTAAAATAGGTTGACGGGCAACAAGCGGCGTCGCCACACCTTTCTGAATCGCAAAACCCAATCTACTAAACACAAACCCCTGCCTCCCTGGAGTCGAAACATTGCTATAGATAGCCCGTTGGACCCTTTTCAGGAAACAAATAGATTGTGTGCCAAGGAGCTAAAGGTATCAAAAGCCAAGGGGATGAAAACATGTTGGTTATCTTCGTAGGCTTTGGCGTGTTTTTCCACTTTCTTTGATTCCGCCTTTCTCATTGCATGTCCAGCCACGAAACCACTATATCGTAACCCCACTAGCGGGGAGACACATGTGAGGTCAACACAAGCATGTTTCCCCAGCCCACCCAAAGACCAGCAAATCTGCTGGGCGCAGAGTAGATCTGCCTTCCGCGGGGTCTATAAGGAAATTCATTGGAGCCTCATTCTTGGTCGAAATCCCGGCTCACCTTAAAATATCCCATAGAACGTCATGCACCCAATCATACCGGTATTTGAAACCGGGCAGCTCTTTGCAGTGGACCGCATGCTCCCCGTGTGAATCCAAACATGCTTTATGGTAGATCGGGCATGCTTCATCCTCAGGAAATATGGGAACCATCAGATGATATTTAAGAATTGTCTTGTATTCAACCGCGGACATGCTTTGGCCTAAACCTTCGATCGGGATAACAGTAAAGAAATCCTTGGCATGGGGGCCTTGAAAGCATTCAATAACTGCCTTATGGCGGGGGACAGACCAAAAACTTCACCCAGGCTCTGAGCGTTTTTGCCAAAAGGGCATTCGCCAAAGTTTTCTGAGGCTTGGGGGGTCCTTGTTAGAAAAGCCGTCAATATCAAAACCTGGGAGATAGTCATTTAGCCTTTCGAGGGCCTGCACGTAGTACAAGTCTGCATTGACAACCCCGCTATTCCGTAGGATGTGGTCTTGAAGGTTCTAAGACTAAGCTCGCGAAGCCACAAACGCATACATCCCAACATCCTTCGCGGAGAGGAGCCCTAATCCTCCAAAACGCATTGGCAAAGACGCCATCCGCCATTATAGGTCACCAAAGAACGACCCTCCCACATACTACTATGCCTTCAATGGCTTCCCTTAGGCCCTTGTCAAAACATGAAACACCTTCATCCATCATAGGGGGTTGGCACGTCCGTAACCCAAAAAGCAACTCATGTAACACCCCAACCGATGGCGAAAACATCGAGGTGTCACGTAGTGATGATTGTTCAATAGCTCATGGACTAGAAATGTAAATTTTGATACATTGAATTGAGTAATTTATTACATTGAAAGAAATACAACAATTAAAACTAGCAATCTAAACTAAAATACAGTAAATCTCAATCTAAGCCTAAGTTCCAAAAGCTTAAAAGTGATCTCATAAGAACCTGAAACATGTACGAAAATAATTTGGTCAATACAAAAATGTATTGGTGAGCATACCCGTTTGATATATATAGTAAGGAAAATTTAGCAATTCATGAGTTATTTTGCAAAATGTAATAATTGGTATCCGGGTCAAATCAACCCTGTGAAAGGAAAGGAAATATATATAGTATTCGCTAGTAGTAATGCAATACATAGCAATGACAAGGACTCTCAACAGAGTCACAAGGGTATATACCATAGATCTATTCATTGAAATGCTAGGCCGCAACGGTTAATGATTTGACAAGTCATAGATACACGAAATGACACAAGCAAACACACATAAGAATTGCTATTTTAGTAAAAGGAAATAGAAACTTAATAGTAGGTACATGAGTCACCCCAAAATAGTAAAACAGTAACAAGGGGGAAAGATATACTCACGGTTTGCGAAAGCGATCAAAATCCAACTTAAGTGGTTGTGAGCTAAGTAATGGGAATTCCGAGGAATTCAACCTATCATGTATATGAATACTAATAAGGAAAAAGTCTAAGAGTCTAAGGTATCTAGGGTCTAAGGCATTAGGGTTTGCTAAGTCGATTTGGGGAATTTGAGTATTTATAGTAATTCGAATTAATATAAAAGTTGGATGTCAAAAATAATATACCAAAGTTTGTAAATACGGTTCAGGTAATATAATTATTACCACTTGAATATTTAGATAAAAATATGTTTTGAATAATTAAGGCAAATTAATTTAGTTAATTACTTTAACTAAATTATTGTAAATAAATTCAATAATCATAAATGTTTAAATATGTAATTATGAGTTACACAATGATCCAACAAATGATAATAAAGACTTTCAAACGTAAGAATACATCTATTTTATGAGAAAAGTAATTATAAATAGATGTTAAATAGTATAAATAAATATATGATTAATTATGTCTAATTAAACATAATTAAGTCTAAAAATACAAGATATGATCCAAAAATGCTATATTTTTATAGAAAATGGATACTTTCTGATGTAAATTAATGAAAGTAATTTTCCCATAATTTTTATAAACTTATTGATATTTAAAACTGATTTAGTGAGATTAAATCATGTTTAAATGATTAAAATTAGGAAAATTAATAAAAATAAGTGTTTTCTGAACCAATAAATTTTATTTGAGTTCATGATGATTAGAAATAATTTATCAAAATTTTTGAGATTAAAATCATTAAAAATGAATTTTTAATCAATTAATTATGATTAAAATAAATTAAATTAATAAAAATTACGAAATAAAGTATTTTCCAGAAAATAAAAAATATGATAATTTTCTATGAGGTGTCAAGAGTCTACCCCTAAATTTTTATAATTTTTGGAGCGAAAATGAATTTATTATGAATATTATAATTCTTGTATGAATTTTATATTCATGTTTATAAAAAAAAATATATATAAATGAGACCAAAAAAAAAAAAAGGAATGACAAAAAAATGCCCTTTGAAGGTCTCGAACCTTGTACCAACTACTGACGCTTTAACCAATAGACCACATCATGTTTGTTGATTTTACTTAAATAGAAAGCTTTTTATCATAACACACATATGCATCACCTTCTTCCCCAAATTACCTAGAACCCTCCCTAATCCTAAGATTTTCAATAACCCAAAACTGAAATGAATAGCCTCAGCAATCATAGGGCTTTCGAAAATTAGGATATAAGAATTAAAATGGCATTAAAATTAGAGGCTTACAACAATGTTTTAGGGCCGAAAATGAGGATGAAAAACGTGGACTTCATGGCCACAAAACAGAGATTCTAATCACGTTTTATGAATGTTTTGGTGTGGGTTATGATGTGCAAAGGTGCGGAAAGGTATGGTATCAATTATATGTAGTGATTTCGATTTAAACATGGACTTTAAGGCTCGCTAGTAATCCGGCGGTTACACCATGAAGAACCCGACTTGAACGCATTAAATGTCTATTAAAACCTTGTTACGGGTTGGGTAATGATGGAGAAAACTGATGGTGCAAAGAAAACGGACAATCGGTTGATAATGGAGTATTAATAAATTGGCTGGAATTTAATCCGGTGGCCAGATTCTTGGTCGGAAAGGCGACCGGAAAACAGAGGAGAGAAGGAGGTTTAAAACTTTCATCTTTTGGCAATAGTAGTCCCTCAATTCTAACTAAGTTTATTTTCTTTATAATTTGGTTAGTTTTTTTTTCTTTACAGAAAGTTAACCAAGTTAGGTTAAGTTAACTTTTTTTTTTTAATCTAAACCAAATAACGTTTCAACACACTCATTTTATTAAAACGTAGATACAATTTATAATAAATGCAAGTTATAAATTTTGAGTTCGTTCTTAAATTAGATTTGAAAATGACAAAACCTTCAGAAGCTAAAGTAGAAATATTTGAAGGACTAATATTGACAATTTGATTAAAAATGAAGGTGACAGTTGTCACAACTTAGCAACCCCCATACAAGACCTGAGCAAGATGAGTTCACTATGGGGATCCCTAAGGCAGGGCAATAGTTTCATAAGTTCAACCACGCATGATGCTCTTCGCCTTGCCAATTCGCGGATAAAATAAGAGTCACGGCTAACGGCCCATCCGAGGAGCTTCACCCTCTTTTCAGGCCTACCAATCCCACTGGGGAAAAGCCTGTTCCTAAGTTTCACCCCATTACAAGACGGCCAAAAAACCTCAGTTTTCTTAATATTAAGTTGAAGCCCCAAGGATGGCTCATCCAGCCAGATAATGTCTACGGCTTTAGCAACTTCGATGGCATTACCAATAATCATCCCATTGTCTAGGTACCACGCATGAAATGGGAGTTTACACTTTTCTTGTACCCGGAGAACCATAGGGTGTAGAGCAAGGGCGAAAAGGAGGGGACCCAAAAGGTCCCGCTGAACCCCCGTAGTAGCCCCTATACAATCATTACCAACATACAAACTAGCTGGTTGGGCATATAAGAACTGGACACACAAATAGATAGACGTGCAATGTTGATGAACCTCTTGAAGTAGGACAGTGTGGTCGATCATATTAAACGCGTTCGAAAAATCCACAGTGAGCATAGCCAAAGACCCGTCCACATGGAAAGAGCTTAAAAACCTGTTCGCGTTGTGAAGCACCGCCTCTGCCCCATTGGGAGTCCCCACCCCAAATTGAAAGTCCCCACCCCAAATTGAAAGTCCCCATGATACTTAGCCATTTCCTTCTCAACCTTCCTCATAGCCATTTTAGAAACTAATCTGCGCCAAATTAAAACAATTTTCTACTTCTATTTCGTATAGCATATGTGACTTTGTAGGTTCATGTGATCGTAGGAAGCGAAATAAGTGTGTTAGGGTATGGACACAAAACAAAAGCATCTCACGTATGAAAGACTTAGCATCCATATGATTGTCTCGTATGAAAAAAATTAGTGTTACCTAAGTTGAAATAAGTGGCTGCCTCACATGGCATCAACATTAAAAATATTGTTGTGCTATATGTAGTTTGATAAACCGTGTTGTGTTATTTTTATTTTTGGTGGGTCCTTTTTTTTTTCTTTTTAGTTGCATTAATGTCAATAGGGGTGCGAATGAGCCGAGCAACTCGAGATTGGCTAGCTAAAAAGTTTTAAACGAGTCGAGCCTTATCAAGCCTGAGCTGAGCTAGAGCCTAAAACAAAGTCCGTTTATTTATCGAGCCCGAGCTTTATATTATTTATAAAGCTACCAATCACATGACCTTGTTTTCACTACCGAATGTGACAACGTTTCAAGTTTTATAATTGTGTTTTTTAACATAACCTATTAAAAAGCTTTTAAAAGTTGATATACATATTTAGTTTTGTAGGAATCAAAAGGGGTGAATTGGTTCTTTATCATTCTATACAACTTTTGATGATGCTATAAACAACATTTATTATGATTTGGATGAAAATTAACAACTCGACCGTTAGTTAACCTTACTTGAGTAGTTAGTGGATCATGATCTCCTAGTCAGTGGGTCTTTCTTTTCTCTGTTCTTGTAAGCCTATAAAAGAAATATTAGATGTGGCCCATGTGGGGGTGTTCAACATTCTAATTGGGTTCATAAAATTCCAACCCATATGGCTAAATCCCTATCGCCTATCTAAACTGAACACTTTAAATTTGTTATTAGTTTCATAGACTTGTACTTTTTATGTTAAAAAAAAAACAAATTTGACAATATAATAAAAGAACAAAAACGTCCCTTATTTAAGGCTAAAAAAATAGATGAAGTTCACAAAGTAGATGAATACAACAAGATTTTGAAACCATGAGCATTCAGGCAAAAAAAAAAAAAAAAAAAAAAAAAAACAACTTCTTGTAAAAAAGTGATAAAAATGATCAAACTTTAAAGGTATACATTAGCCCCTCAGCTGTCCTTGTTATAAAAATAAAATCTGCAAGTAAAAAAAAAAGTTATATAATTAGAATAGTTATTATTTTTTAACTTTTTATTGATAGTATGAATTAGAATATTGTAATAAATTTCTCACTCCATTTTTTTTTTATCATGCCGCCCCCTCTAGATCATAAAACATAACTACCCATCAACTAGAAAAATTTCTAAGAATTTTTTACTTTTGAAGAGAAGCTAACATAAGTACATAACCAATTAACCATACAACTAAACTATACATGGTCATCCCTACAAAATCCAAATATATTATAATCTTCAGAAAAACTGAAAACCTAGAAACATAGACACTAAAAAGCTATAAATGTCTCTTGATTTGCACTTCAGATAGAACTAGTATTTTGCCGCGGCGGCACACAACAGATGAAACTGTTTGTTACACACTGCGTAACGTTTGTGTTATACGATCATTGTGTTGTTTTCAGGCTGGCGTTACGTGGTATATATGGCCCGCGCTAGTCGTCGTCCTTATGTTAAGTAACATAGTATAGTTAAGCTAATATACTGTTTAATAATTCTTGCATCCCTTCTAATCATTATTGAAAATTCGAGAAAATTAGGAGGCCCAATCACCAGGCTTGAAATGAGCAATAAGCTACCAAGTTTGATGTAAAATATAGGCATGAGATATAAGAGAAGCTTAGAGAGAGATGAGAGATATTTAAATCCTTTAAAAGTAGTGATGGGCAACCGGTTGAACAGGTAATCCATACGCATTGAAGGGTTGTATGTTTTGAAAAGTCAAGCTTGGAGCACTTATACTAACAGGTACAGTTCAGGTATACTCACATAGCTATTTTGCTTTTTAATATATATATATATACTAGTGGGAGTGCCCGCGCGTTGCAGCGGGTGATTAATGATTACCTAGAGGAGAACCTTGAGGATGTTGATAAATGTGACAAGCCATCATCGCACACAACTGCGGGTCCATGAAATCGACATCAAGCTCAACAATCTTGTCATTTGACCCAATCATCTCTCTTTTGCATACATAACAATAAAATTTTTAAAAATGTTAATTAAACTACACACCACCATAAACATTAAGAATCATATTCCTACCGGTCGGTTCCTCATGATCTGAAAAGTTGAGTTTGCTACCCGTTTTCCTATCGATTGACTCAAACGCTTCAATGTCTTCGAATGTCAAAAACAAGAACAAAAAGTTTACATATTCCAAAACAGTATTTGAACAAATAATAACTGTATTGATCAAAAGAAAGAACAATATGGAGTAGCATGAGCACTTAACACAATAAGTATACACAATTACATAAAAAGCCATTAGTATCAAACTTTCAAACTACAGTTTTTCACTAATTAATAAGCCATCAAGTGCAGAACTGTAGATCCATCTTCAATCCTCACAGCTTCTAATAAATAGATAATAATATTAAAACAGTTGGTAGACAAAGAACTTGAAGTTAAACTTTGTTGTATTTATAAATTCTGATTACATGAACAAAGGATTGTTTTTGGATGAATGGTTGTAGTTGTCACCAGTTACAATATCACAAAATGAATAAGTAAATCTTGTCTCCAATGCTCTTGTCATGCCCAACTTGAGAACTGACCTCCTTCTCGAGACCAACGCCAAGCTCAAAAGCCTCAACTTTAAAATGTACTCGTCTGAATATCACAACGATCCTCAAGTTTAAATGCTATAGTCTTGCCTGAACATAACAATGATCCTCAAAGTTTAAAATGCACTCGTCCATCAATAAGAATTTCATTATGGTGTCTTCATGTCCTGTATAAACAATGTCCATTTATTACAAGAAAATACCAACGGCAAAAAGACTGAAAATATAAATGCATTAATTCTAAAGGACAAGAACATGTCATATAAACATACCCGTCAGGAATTTTTATACCACAACTTCATATCATCTTTCAAATGCATTAATTATAATAGACAAAAACAAATATTTTTTATGTTGACATTACATCTTTTTTGTAATTACAAAGTCTAATAATTCACTTTAATTGCAAGGTTTGTAATTTTAATCAATTTGAGCTACCACTCTATTGTAAATGGAAAAGAAAACACCCAAAATGACCAAACTACTAAGAAAACACAATAGTCAAATTTTGATTGTAGAAAAAAAAACATTAAGTCCATGGATTCTCTACACAACTCAAGAATCCCTAATTCATGCAAAGCTTACAACTTTTATTTCTGTAATGCCAAATATCCATTTAAACTAAATAAACACAAATTTACTTTTTCTAAACATGTAACTGAAGTTCCAACCGCATTTTTTTTTATCCAATTCATGTTTAGGTCAAACCTAGAAATATGCTATCTATCATTTTAGTTTAATGTCAGATAGGTTCGGCTGAAAGCCTGAAACAAGTTAATTTTTTGTATCAATCAAAATAGGGTGGGTTGGGTTGACTCACCTACATTTTAAAAGAAATAGTATAATAATTGATGTGCTAATAAAGGTTATAGAAACATTGATAATCTAAGTCATAATTCAACTTAGGAAAAACTCTTTCTAAGGTATTTGACAGTTCGACCCATTTGACCCGTTTTCACTTTAAACAACTTGCTCTAATTTTACATGTTCAAGATCAAACATGACCCATAAGTATACTCACACATAAGTAGGTGGTAGGTCAAAAGATGAATATATAATGTCAAGATATATAACACTTAGAGAATATACTTAAAATTAAGTACACTTGACAGTTGTGTCTTGAATGATAAACACCTGAGTCTTTTGCTTTGTTTTTTTTGAACGATCAACTAAAGTATTGCCGGGTACTCTGTACGCGGCCCCCAATGGCCGAAAGGGGCCCCAGACGGCCTCTAGTCCGTACGGACAGAGCCCTTCGGCCCACCCGTCTCCTGTTCCAGGGAAAACCCGGCCCACAAACCCGCCCGAAGGCACGACGGTAATGAACCGATAAAACCTGGAGGGATCAGGAGTCGAACCCATGACCACAAGGGTCAAGGGTCTCTCCATCACTTCCCAACCACCTACCCCACCACAAGAGTGGGGGTATCCATCACATGCCTCCCGTAGGAATCAAACCCGGCTCCCCCAAAGAAAGAACCGGCCCTTTTACCACTAGGCCAGTGTTCTTGTTTGGACATGAAGATAATAAATGCATGTAGGGTGTATTAGGTTGATGAATTAAATAATAAAAAGTCTATATATCACTTTATAGAAGGGCTTTATGTCTTTTACATACATCGATGTCGCCAACTTTATACAAAATGAAATGAGCTTAAGTAGATGATTCCCATTAGTAAGTTCTATTTTTCCTTAAAAAGTTGTAAATTAAAGTGGAACTTACAGCTTCATAGAGTTTGTACGTAATACAATGTTCTCCTCCAATTGGATAACATTTATCTTAGCGCATGTTCTCCTCGAAATCGAAGGTTCAAAGGACCCTTAAATGGATTTTTAATCTGTATCACAATACAGTAGAAGCAATTTTGTTTTTTTGTCATTGTTAGCAAATTTTTTTGATATAAATGAAACCACATATACACCACCTGGGTAGTTGAGTGGTCTATCAAGTAATTTGAATATATTGTTGGCCTTAATGATATAAGTTAAATACATGTGTAGCTTTCGCATACACGATCCTATCCTTAAAAAAGAAAGGTTAAGTGGCTACGGTAACTTTTGGCTCAGAGTCAGAGACATACCTTGAACCAATTCAGTTAGAAATAGTAATGCTTCGCTCAAAGACTGCACATAATTAATCAACATAAACAAGAATTGCATGACAATATCAGCACAACATAAAATTCTTCCCTCAATGTGCAAAAACTAAGAATAAATGGAACCACAAACCACACACACCAAGATTGATATATAAACAGCATGTAGTGGGAACAAAGAATTCCATGTCATATTTCTTACCATCTGGAAACAAAAGATTGACTGAGCAATGAATGGTTCTTACCAAAGTGATAATTAACAAAAGATTGACTGAGCAACGAATGGTTCTTACCAAAGTGATAATTATAGTTACCATAAAACTACAAAACACAATAAAAGAAACATTCCAACACATCAAAACAAACATTCTAATTTTATAAACAAAACCAATCGTTTCACATCTTAAATCATTCACACACTACGTAATCAAATCATTGCTTATATGTCACTTATATTAAAAAAAAACATTTAAAGAACATTTAAAAAAACCAATAATACCTTAGGGCAGCACTTTCCACAGTTGGAACATCGAATGAATTTGACGTGACTATGACCGTGCATGTTTTGTCAGCCGTTCTGACGGTAAATCCCTATAACCAAATGAAAATAAGAGAACAACAGAGAAATCTCAGTAAACCAAATAAAAAATTCCATCAACAACACATGTGAGCGCTAATTCAATCAGGCAATTAGCAATGCATACCCTAAAACCTAAAGTGAATGCCTCACACACAAACTATCAAACATCATAAGTAGTGTAATCCGTGAGAAACAACAACAATGAAAAAACATAGTACTTGGGTATAAAAGCACATTCAAACACTCACTAATCAGGGTACCAAACTGAACCTTATTTTTGTTACAAATAAAAAGAACTGAATGCATACCTGGAAAGTTTGCGAATTCTTTATAATGAACTGAAACCACTGTTGTAAAAAGCGGCCTAGGCGGCCGCCTAGGCGCTAGGCGGAGCCATTTAGCCTAAATTTGACCTAGGCGGCTTCCTAGGCGTTTTGGCCATTAGGCGGGCCTAGGCGGTCCTAGGCGGGCCTAGGCGGGGCCTAGGCGGTGGTTTTTTTATTTTTTTTATTTTTTTTTTATTTTTTTTTAAATTTCTAGGTATTTCTAGGTATTTCTTAGTATTATGTGTATATATCTAAGTATTATGTGTATATATCTTAACATATTTTAAAAAAACCCCTAAATTTGTGTATATATATATAATACGTATAAAATACCAAAACGCCTAATTCCGCCTAATTTTCGCCTAGTCCCGACTAGTCCCGACTAGTCCCTAGGCTGGACCTCACCGCCTGCCTAGCGCCTAGCGCCTTTTACAACACTGACTGAAACGATGTACGCATCAGATTGAATCAATTTGTGTCTTCAATTACATTCAATACGAAAACTGAATCGTGTTTTACAGTTACAATATGGAGAAGGCAGTTGTTTGAAATGCAAAAATATATTGAAACCTTAGAGAAAATGGGTAGTATCTGCAACTGAATAGTCAGACAATAAAGAGTGAATTGAAGGAGGGATATCGATTAGTATGGTAAAAGGGTAAGAATGGAAGTAATATTTAGGTTTTCACTAAAAGGTCTACTTACATTTACCATAATATCCTTCTAAGTGTCTTAATTGTACAAAAGGTTTCAATTATACCCTCATTATATAGGCTTGATTAACTTGTACATGTTGCTATAATAGTTGGATGGTGTACAAAATTACTATGTTGGCCATCACTCCTCCTTAATAAGATAATATAGATAATTGGCATCTATCCATTATACACCTGGGTCATGTAAAAAAAAAACAGTCTTCACCTGCATTCAAAATTCATTCACGTTGGATTTGTGTTTGTTTATCACAATGTTTTCAAAACTTAACTGGACCCAGATGAAGTCATAATTAACTTTTTTAAAAATATATATTTATATATTACATAAATTTTTAATAGCGTATCTTTATGTTGTTTACACTTAAAGATAAAAAGAAATATATATGTTTTGAAAAGAAAAAAACAATAATGAAGAGATTCTTTCGAGGTGAGTATTTAATTTAGCTACCCAGAAATGCCACACCTACATCTTCATTGATTAGTTCGTAGTTTCGCTCATACTTTTATATGCGGATGAGAAGTTTCAAGTTCAAATCTTATCATTTAAAAATCTAAAAAAAATAAAATGTTTTTGCAAACTTAAGTACTCAAAGACACCAAAGAAACGATTCAACCAATGCCAAACGACCTAGTTAGGGGTCTGATTTTAACAACACTGGTAGAAATCTTAAAACTTGATCATACCTATAAATAAAGTTGGGACAAACAGAGACAAAAAACATCTAGTCAGAGAGATTGCAAGGTTTGTGACAATGAGATATTGGAAATCGATGCTTCTAAGCCCTATGCTCCATTAATGGCGGATTGTAAAAAGTTGTATTGCTCACACATTGAATCATAAAGTGCATGTGAATAGGCATCCTTGGCCTGTAAGCAATAAAGACGATACTTTCATCTAAGTCGATGGAAAAGCATTTAAAATTAAGCAGCACCAACCTCCTTAGACGATCCACAAGAAAAAATGGTGGTTTGGAAATTAATTTCAGGTGCAACTTATATTCCAACGCCATGAGAGAGAGAGAGAGAGAGGGGGGAGGGAGGGAAAGAGAGGGAGAGAGAGAGAGGGGGGGGGGGGGGGGAGAGACAGGGAAAAAGATAGGGATGGGGAGAGACAGGAAGAAAGTGAAGGATGGGGAGAGAGAGGGAGAGAAGGAAAGGGAGGGGAGAGATAGGGAGAGAGAGAGAGAGGGGGAGATGGAGAGAAGGAAAAGGATGGGGAGACATGGAGAGAAGGATGAGGAGAGAGAGGGAGAGGGAGAGAATGAGAGGGAGAGTAAGAGAGATGAATAGGGATAGGGAGAAGGGAAGGAGGGAGAGGGAGGGAGAGAAAGGGAGAGAGAAGGAGAGGGTGGGAGAGGGGGAGGGGGACAGGGAGAAGGAGGGGGAGGGGGAGGGAGGGAGAGAGAGAGAGGGAGAATGAGAGGGGGAGGGAGAGAGAGAAGGAGAGGGGAGGGCGAAAGGGAGGGAGGGAGAGAGATAGGTGGAGAGGGAGAGCGAGAGAGAGAGAAGGAGAGAGAGAGAGAGAGAGGGAGGGGGAGAGGGAGAAGGAGAAGGAGAAGGAGAGAGAGTGAGATGGTGGGAGTGATATCACTCCCAGATTCTGACGCAATGCGGGAGGGGTCACGGTGTTCCCCTTAGCCATGCGATGATGTGGCATCATCCCCTTACTCAACTCGTGACCATAGATATGGACTGATAGGTGAAAATCGTCTAAATCATTTTAATTCGAAGTCTAATACCAAGTAAAAAAAGGAATCAAAGTTGTTTTATACAACTTATTATATATTGATTCAACACACTATTGATTGCATAAATAATTTTTTCTACTTTTTCTTTATTTATTCTACATCGAGTCTGATTTGAACACGTAAAAAACATATATAGTCGTATACTGGAATATTCGCCGACAATAACATGAAAAAAGTTGGGCATGCTTACAAGTACCACCGAATGAAATTGATTTCATTTGTACATAGATGGTACCAATGAACAAACTCTGAGAGTGATTCATGAAAACAAATTCTCAATCCATAGTACTACTCTTTAATATTGTCGCTATTTTATGAACTTGTCAGTCTTCCACTTACTTTCTAGTTGAATAGACAATACTACATTGATTCCGGCCAAATATAGGTGATCCTTGTAATACGTTCTTCTATATATATAACAATGTTATATTGTAATTAACTAGTTCTATTTGATTATTATAACATACCTGTATCTCTATATACATGTTCATTTTCTAATTAAATTGCTATTTTATAAACAATGACATATGTAATTAACAAAATTCTAGTAGGTTAACATGAGTATCCCCTTACAAATGTAAGGTTTAAGATTCAAATCCTTGCAAATGCAAGGTTAGGTGGAAATAAGGTGGTATAAAATTTGCCGTTCAAAAAAAGTATCTTCGCATACCAACAATAAGAGAAACCTTAAAAAAATTAAAATTAATAAGCAATAGCCATGAAAGTTTAGGCATATCTAACAAGCCCTATTCTGTCAAATTTATTTGAGTCTAAATTCTCGATCATGTGGTAAACATATTACACCTTAGAATTAAAAAAAAAAAAAAAATTAAATTCATTGAACTTTTATTATATTGACTTTGATTTTTTAAAAATTTCTGTAATTCTCACACATTTCATGAATTTGTCTATGTTCACAAATTTAAGTCTACGTAAATATAAATTTTAAAAGTATTAAAAGTAGAATTTTTGTATATGGTTGTAAAATCCGATGGTTAGTACATTATTTGGCAAGAACATACGTAACAAGTGTATACAAAGTTAAATAGAGGATTGAGTAAGCTCATAAACGACCAAATACCTTTATGAGTAGAATATTCGGTCAAAAATTATTAATGTTATCGATGATCATAACCTTGAATCATGGATCAACAACTTTCACAATATTGTGTTCCTATGAACTCAACAAGTATCGTGACTAGATCAACCCATGGAAGAACAAACGTGAATAATTTAATAAATGGGAAAATCACGATTTTAGCCCGTTGACCGACTGAGCTACCATAATAGCCCGTTCCTGTCTCTTTGGAGAGACGGTACACGGCTCCCAAGACGTCTGAAATGTCTCTCGAGAGGCTTTCGGTTTTGTCCAATAAAAGACCGCCACGTGCCGCCAAGACGTTTCCGGTGGGCCCTTGAAACGTTCATGTCTCGGCTCGGCTTACCACTTAATGAACTCAGTCGACCCACCGGAGACGTCTCAAATGACGTCTCTGACCTGCAAAAGACACTACCGGATAGGGCTGTGCAAAGGGTCTAGAATCGACCCGACCCGACCCAGATCCATCAGAACCGTATACCCCTTTATTGTTGAAATTAGGAACCACGGACCGAACCTTAAAAGGCTTTATGGTTCCGGGTCCTAAAGGTTCTGATGGGTCGGGTAAAGGGTCTGACCCTTTAAAACCTTTTAATGTAATAACCACTTTTAGCGGATTACATATTCCTATTCTTTTACCATGCTCGTAAAAGAATTCCTCCATATGGTTCTACCAATAGCCCATGAGTTTCTTTTTAAGTCACTTTTCGTTTCTCAATTTATGTTTTCGTAACAATTTTGTCATTCTCATCACTAGAAGTATTTTGTGAATCTATTATGTATACATCATAAATACACACATACATACACACACAAACACATTAGAGGCATATAGATAAATATTTACTTGAAGTTTGGATATAATATCTATGTTACCTTATTAAGGAGGAGAGATGGTTAAGATAGTCATTTTACCACCATTTTAAGATGTCATATCAAGAGCCATAAGTCTAATCTCATAACTTTTACCCTATTTCTTCCTTTTATACCCTTGTGTACAAGATGTAAAGCCTATTGCATTTATAAGTAATACACACACTTTATCATTCTCCATATGTAACCCCCTTCTTAAGTTTCATTATTAAAACATCATAATAGAGAAATAAAACTCATCATCAATTTCATTATAAAACTTAATGTGAATGATTCAATTAAGAATTATAAAGAAGATGGGTAGCCATTAATCGTTTCTTTTGTTCTCCTACTATGTATTATAAAGCAAGACCTGTTTATCATCATCGCCCTTCATTCCCTCGACACCCTCTCTGTAACAAAGCAAGTAAGTATCTCTTTTGTCTAATTTCTTCTACTCGATCTTTTGTATAAAAAGTAAAGTGTGTAGCCGTCAAGGTATACCATCTTATCTGCATTTTTTTTTCTTTTGCTTCGTTTAGATCATAATATCTAAATTTTTTTTCGTGATTGTTGATGGTTGTTAACTGGATTGTTGTTAAATCCTGCTTAATCGAGTCTCGATTTGTTCGTCTCTATTTTTAAGTTTTCGATTTTACTTGGCGTAGTAAACCCACTTTTAGTCTAGAATTGTAGATTCATATTTTGTACATTGCATAAACTATTATATACATTTTTTTTGTATTCAATGTGAGTACCGCAACAACGCGCAATTGAAATGTGTTTGTTGTGCAGGGTCGGAGGGACAAGGGATGAACCAAGGCTTTATGAACCAAGGCTTTGTAAATTATCAAAAGCTTCACAAGGATCAAGCTCAGGAAATTAAACTTTCTCAAAACAATTTTAAAAAGCTTCAACTCTTGAAAGATGCTGCATATATACATGGTTTTTACCTTTTCTTCCCAATTTTAGGATAATAGCATTAGATGAACCATGTGAATTTATGTACTATCATTTATGTATCATTTATGTTTGGCTAAGAATGCTATTGTGTTGTTAGTTTGTTACTTTCAATTTTAAAGCATATTCCAAATAGAGTAGGTAATAAAGTATTATATTTATAATGACATTGGATATAAGTTTATCTATTATTTAAAAATTAAGGTATTTTTATTGACCTAGCAATAATTTTATAGTTGCTTGTCAAAAACTAGACAGCAACGCGCAACTGAAATGTGTTTGTTGTGCAGGGACGGAGGGACAAGGGATGAAGGGGATGTTGATGATATTCGAAACGCGTTGAGGGAGGCCGAAGAAATATGGGTTTGATATTTATACAGTTTAGAACAATCATGATTCATATTAATACACAAAGAAAGAGATAGTTATGCATCAATTGTTGTTTGTGGTTGATTTATTATGTATGGATTGACTATTGTATTGAAGCATTCTTATAACATATTTTTTTTATGTTGTTTTAACTTGACTAGCCTTCATTTTTATTTATGTGCTTTAATATATGTCACCCCGCTGCAACGCGCGGGCACCCCACTAGTATTATATAATATATCACATCTATGCATATATATTAAGCCAAAAAATATTTCAAGAAAAATACATTGTTATTCTTATAAATAATATTTTTAATATTTTATTAACATTACATGAAATCGATTACAATAACACGTAAAAAACGAAAAGTTATTGAGACCCTAAAACAGCCATCAACCCAAGTATCAGAAGTACACAGTATTCACGCGGTAGACTAAAAAAGATTATATTTTTTTTAATTAAAATACAAACGGTTCTTATGGTTCTTATCTTAGAACTGTGGGTTTGGAACTGACCCAACCCGAAACCGATACTTTATATAAATCTAGAACCGGAAACCGACCCATATACTTAAAAAGGTTCGGGTCCAAGGTTCTCGCGGGTCGTGTCCAAGGTTCCTATAAGTCCGAACCACGAAATGCTCACCCCAGCTACCAGAGGCGTCTTTTTGCAGGTTTTGAAACGTCTCCGGATTGCAAAAAAATGTCTCCGGTGGCGTTAGGGTCAGATAAGAGAGATTATAATATACTTGTAATATTTTTATCTTGTTAAAAACTATTATCAGTAAAATTCTATTTAGTTACGCAATGGTGACTATTTTTGACGCGTTATAAAATTATTGAATGACTCATGTTGATACTAACACTTTTGTTACCAAAGGGCTTGTAGCCTAGCAGTATCAATTTATACTTCAGTAAGGAATTCCTTCCATTGAGCTTCACAAATCTTATATGAACGGACATACGGTGTAGATTTAGAAGTTAGATTCATTTAGTGTTTGAATTAGCTGTTAAAACAATGTGGAAAAAATGCCTCATATGAAAATCTCTCTGTATAGAGACTCCAAATTATGTGAACAATCTTGAGAATTCTATAAAATAATTGTGGCATGCCAGATGAGTAGATATGATGTTGTAGGAACTTAATACCAAAACAAAAGTCTTAACCTGAATCCGAGGTAGAGGTGTAAACGAGTCGAGCACTTGCGAGCCACTCAAACAAGCTTTGTTACAAATTTAATTGATTTAAACAGAAAACAGACATACACACATATGAAGATGTTCTAGAATTCGTTCTTCCTCTTCTATTTGTGAAAGTAAAGGAGTTTCTATGACTTTTATGCAAAATCCAAAGAATCAGACATCTAAATTCATAGATTAACCTTAGGCTGTGTGTTGTGAAGAAAAAAAAAACCAATAACTAGCAAAAAATGTCACCACATCAAACACCCAATAACTAGGTGTTGTAGAATAACAAAAAATAAAAATAAAAGGAAAATGAAAAGAAAAAGAAACATACGTGATTGGCTGTTGGAATGGCCCCATCTTCAAGCCTGCCATTGGAAAACGGGGGAGCCCTTGGCACCCCGTTTCGGTGTTTCGCGCCCATCTTGGCCTACGTGTGTATAGTGGCACCAATCCACAGCACACAACCTTACGAAATAAAACGGTAACATAAACCGATCTTAACGACAAAGAACAACCACAACGACTATTCAATCAACCGTTTTTGTTTCGCTTGTTTTTAACGTTCAACAAAGCCCAGCCAAACAGCCACCCGGGTACACTTATCAACGAAATGCCACACACACCCGCGACCGAAGACAACGCTGGTGGGCCGGCCCATCACCAACTCCAAGCAAAACCCAAATCCCAAAGGCCCACATTGATAAAATCTCTAAATCACCCATAACATTTTGTCAAGAAATACACTCCAACCAAGCGAACTCCTATAGAGAAAGCCAATAACGAGTTAATATCCAATCAAAACAAATTCGTATAAACAGAATACCTGAATAAGGGCAGTGAAGACAACACACACCACGTACATATCTATAATCTTGGATTCTTGGTTAATAAAAGTAAGTCAATTTAAGTTAATAAGAAATATTATAAAAAAACACACACAAAGATTTATGTGATCAGTTTGAGAGAATGAATAATAACCTTGAGATTAGTTGCAGTAGCTGAATAAGCTTTTATCTGTGATTAAGTTAAACTATTTATATATAACATTTGATAAATAATAGAAGACGTAAATGGCCTATTAGCTCAGTTGGTTAGAGCGTCGTGCTAATAACGCGAAGGTCGCAGGTTCGAGACCTGCATGGGCCAGTATTACTATTTTTATATATTTTTTCTTACAATTATGCCATTTAAGTGTTTTTTTTTTTTTTTTTTTTTTTTTTTGCCTTTCTACAGTATTTTGCTTAAGTTTGCCATTTCCGCTTTTCATTTGGTTCATACAAAGTTTTGTATATATAATAAAGTAGTTTATGTATATATTTGTTTTATGATATTTAACGTCAAGCGGTGTTTTTTCCAGACCATTTTTTGTATTTAGAACTTTAGTATAATGATGATTTAATAAATAGTGTGTTACCCTTTTTTTTTGTATTTTTTTTTTTTTTGTCATGCTTAAAGCAAAATTAGATATAAGTGTCTTATGCGGCTTTTATATTTTAAGAGCATTGTAAGTTCTTTAATCCACAATCAAAAAGTGAGGAGCCCAAAAAAAATAAGAAGATCCCCCTGAATGGAGATGATCTTAGGACGATTATATTTGATGTGGTCATTTGTTTGGTTCATTTACTTATGGTGGTTGATTATTTTTCCTTGATGTTGCGTTTCTTCCTAGGAGTATTTACAACATAGCGAATGTGATATTTTTATTATATAAAAGCATAAGCCAATTACAAAAGGATGACAGACAAACATATAACAAGTTGTATCGCTACCTTCTTTTGAACTGGAAACCCTTTTGCATTCGATCCATGAACTTGATGGTCGCGGGAGTGACAGTGGCGCAGGATAGTTGGGGCGGGGAGGGGCGGCCGATCCTCCCGGATTTTCGCGCAGAAGTTCCGATTATATAGTATTCGTATACAAAATTTTGAAAATATAGGGTTTCGACCCCCCGAAACTAGTGACTTCCGACCCCCCGAACCTTCGGGTCAAGCTTCGCCACTGGGAATGTATTGAAGACAAAAGGAACAAAAGCATGCTGGTTCACAACCATCTTGTTACAGGTTCACGACACGACACGACAACTAGGTAATTTTTTCTAGTTTTTTACGCTTGCAGTTGGGGCTTGCCGGTGTTAACAAAGTCGGTGAGACTCACATTACATCTCGTGGGTATATCCCACATGATCAAAAGCTAAAAACGTTAAGGAGAGAGTAACATAATATTGACACAAATCCCTTTTGATGATGGTTGAATGGTCAAAAGTTATGGTAAGATCAAAAGTTTTTTAGGCACACCGACATTTCTTTACAACTCAATAAAGCAACCACTTATACAATAATGCAACCATTATATAAGAGTGCCCACTTTTACCTTGATGAAGCAAATATCTTTTTGTGTGAAAAAAAACAGATATCTTTCAACTCCTTAGCTAGATTCAAACTATAATAACAATATTGTTTTATTATGCTATGTGTATTTAACCTTTGATTTGTATGCATCACACACACACAAATAGATACTGTTGGTGATTGAAAATTGTGCCCATCAAGTTCCAACCTTGGCCCATGGATATAGAATACTGTTGGTGAGTGAAATCTATGTAAAAAATTGAGAGACTTTTATATATTTGTATCTATTTTCTCAAACTAAAAGAATTGCAAAGATTTATTTACAGGCTTGTATATAAATGCTACTAAGCAAACTAGTTTTTTTTTTTTTTTTTGAACGGCCAACAAACTTTCATTAAACGCCCAGGCTAGCGGGAAACTAGCAAAATCGCCCGACATACAAATCAAAACACATACATATAACGCTGCCCATATTCAAATCTATGCTAACACTTATAGACTAAAGAACATGTGACAAGTTGAAACCTCGCCAATTCTCCCAATCTAACCCATTCAATCTCGCCCTCGCCTTTACCCAAAGGAAGCTAAGAGTCTTAATTTCCCCAATAATCTTCTGTAAAGACGGCTGCACCTGTTTAAAGACGAGTTCGTTTCTGCAGCCCCAAATACTCCATATGGTCGTCAGACATACGGCGTAAAAGATCTTCTTTAGCTTTTTCGATCCTGGCGTGAAATCATGCAGCGAAAGGATATCTCGGAAATCAAAAGCATACAAACCACCCACCTTGCACCATTGTGAAATTAGTTGCCACACGGATTCTGCAAAAGCGCATGAACAGAACAAGTGTACCCCAGATTCAGCAGCATCCCCACACATCGGACAAAGACCGGACCCGACATTAATATTCCTTCTTGCCAACGCCTCTCTTGTAGGAAGTCGATTGAGACCCGCTCGCCACGCCACACCTAGTTGTTGCGTTTAAACACCCAACTTGCCCCGTTTATGTTCGAATCCTGCAGCAGTCTTTTAATACCTTTTACCGAAAATACCCCTACCCCATCGTTGACCCATACCCATTTATCAGCTGCGTCTGCAGCCTCACTCAGCAGCGGCTGCTGCACAACAACCCCGAAGGTGCTTAGTTCTGCAAGGGCATCATCATTTAATGTGTTATTCCGCCAATCCCATACCCACCCCAGCCCATCAATTGATACCCGCTCACAAACAGCAGCATGCCTGTTTACAGCAGCCGCAAACAGACCCGGGTACGCAGCTGCCAAAGGACCATTTCCTGTCCAATTATCCAACCAGAATCTGATAGTGTGACCATTACCGACAACACCTTTCGTGAGTATCCCCAAATCAACCCCGAATGATTTCACCCTATCAATAGCTCCCACAATTGCCTTCCATGGACCAGTTACCGATAATCGACATGGAATGGGATTCCACGCCCTCGATGAATGGTGAATAGACCAAATAACCTTCCGCCATAACCCGTCCACATCAGTCCAAAACCTCCACCACCACTTTGCTAACATAGACAAATTGGCGTCTCGTAGTGAACCGAAACCAAGTCCTCCCCCATTGCAAGGCGCAATCACCCCATCCCACGCTACCCAGTTCATCTTCGCTTTCTCGTCCTAGCCCCCCCCCCCCCAAAAAAAAAGAATACCCTACGCATTCGATCGAGTTTTTCCAATACCCCCACCGGCGCTTTGTATAATGAGAAAAAGTAAGTTGGTAGAGCATTCAACACCGACTTAATAAGAACCACACGGCCTCCAAATGATAAGGACCCCGCTTTCCAAATCGACAACCTATTCTGGAATGTCTTTATAACCGGCTCCCAATGTTTAACCAAGTTCATATTAGCCTCAACTATTAACCCCAAATAAGTAAAAGGATTATTGAATGCCTAAATGTTTTTTTACAAATCAACTTGCAACTATTTAAACATGTGATTATTGAAAAGAAAGAGCCCAAAGTGCAAGAACTCAAATAGTTGACGACAAACCATTTTTATTATAAATTGTTTAACACGTTTGGAGTGGCACCCAAACTGGTGTAACTATGTTGGCCAAGAGGATGAGCCATGGGGTGTGGCTTCACTACTGCAGTCCATGATTACGTAATTTAACCATGAGCAACCCCTTAGAAATCTTAACATCGATCCTATGAAATTTTGACACCTACTCTAAAAAGATATATTTAAAAACTTGAAATTATACAAATATAATTGTATAAACCTATTATAAGCTACTAGCAAATACTTCCTTTAATAGCTATTATTGTATTATAGTATTCCTACTCTATATATATATATATATATATATATATATATATACTATATTATAAAGCATTTGACAAGGACTTCTTAAAATTAAGAAGTACAAGTTAATTTGCTTATGATACAACACACAATGCACATAATAACTAAATTTTAAGAGCAAACTAGTCTTTAAAGCATCATATTTAATAATCAAAATGAAATCAAGAGTCATGTTTATGATAGGTCATGACATTTAGTTCTACAAAACATATTAAATACAAAACATGTAAAAAAGAATTTTCATAATGCTATATGTTTTATTATAATCTTTTATATACAATTAGTTACTTTATAAAAGTTAGTTAATCTATTATTATTCATAACAATGTTACTAAACTTTTAGGTATTTGGGTCGTTTAGAAAATATCTACGACGTGAATAACTTGGCATATTGAGAGCAAAATCGAGCTTACCCTACTAAATAACGTAAAGTTTTATTATTCATAGAACAATGTGCTTTTATATTTTTCCTTAAATCCTTTTATATGAATGGGTCAAACTTATTGTTTTTTGATGATATTATCCTGTGTTAGAAGAAAGTGAAAGGAGAAGTTCGTTTATTGGTTCTATTTTTATATACGTTTCAATGTAAGCTTCGTTTAAAACAAAATTGCGTGTGATAATGTACAAGTCATCTAAGCAGAGGCGGATAAGTCTTTAAAGTGTTTTTTTAGTTTTTTATTTCCCTTTTTTATGTGAATTTGTTACGGTTTCGACTTACGTAGCTTTTTCTATGATGATTTTTAACTTTTTAATTTTTTTTAATATGGCAAGTTAACTCGTCGCCATGCATGTGCGTGATTTAACGTTTTTTCATCTATTTTTTGTTCAGTTTAACTGTCCCGCCGCAAACCAAGAGCCTAGTTAGGAACTTAGGAACCAATCTGAGCCATTCATCTTTGATTTTGATCTAGGGGGTAGTTATGTAATTAGACAATTAAATAATATATTTTAATTTAATAAAAAGTTTTATATATGGCAGTTAATTATCTTCCCGCAATTAATATGCAAGTTTTTTTTGACTTTCCTTAAATCTTTCAACCTATTATCATCTCTAATCCCAAATAAAAAAAAATCACGTTCGATTGAATTCGATTGAATCGAAATAACTTCCAGTCGAATTCAGAAGATTTAAATTGATTGAATTGAAAAAACTTTCGATTTAAAAGAATCTAAAATCGGCCAACGATTCAGATTTCCAAGTTATGGATAATAATTCTATACATGAAAACATTGAATCACAATCTCATGTGATAGAAGATCATGAAACACAATCACAAGCTTTGTTTCTAAATAGTGTTGAAAATCAAGGTATTTATGTATTATTTTTATTTTTTAAATTGTTTTTCGTGCAAGAATCACGTTTTTTGTGATTTCTATTTGGATTAGCCTTATAGTGTGGTTTATTATTGATTTGCAAAATAGTTGTTTTGTATTCTGTAAGTCATATTTTACGCACAGAATTGGAATGAGTAAGAGTTATACACTGGTGTATCATATATAGTTATTGGGGTTGTACAGATACAATAAGATTTGTTCTTAGTTTCTTAGTTGTTATACACCAGTGTATAACAACAAATCTATTAATTATTATACACAAGTGTATTATAGGTGGTAAAAGACGTTATAATAAACTGATAGTATTTTGTTTGACGTTAAATATACATAGGTGTATATTCATTATAAAAAATGGAATATGCAGTATGACACAGCCTGTGTGTTACTCAATATACACAGGTGTACCGTATATGAGTTGTAGCATGTCTAACTATATTTTTTAAATATTGTAAAATTCATTTTTAATTTTACATTTTTTTATTGTAGGTTCCTCAACGTATATGAGTCTCCCGGTGGGACGAGATATTGGACGCCTGTTATACCAGACGATGTTAAACCATTTGTAGGTGCCAAGTTTAGAACGTTGGACGAAGCTATCATAATGTATGAAAATTATGAGTTTCTTATCATAATGTATATCTGTGTTGATGATGTTGAATGAAAAGAAAAAAATGATATACATCAATGTATAACTGATGTACACCGTTGTATATATGTGTTTGATGATGATGATGAATGAACAAAAAAACCTGATATACACCAATGTACACTTCAAAAACGAATATACACCAATGTATATCTGTGTTGATGATGATGAATGAAAAAACCAATATACACCAATGTATATCTGTGTTGATGATGTTGAATGATGATGAATGAAAAAACGAATATACACCAATGTATATATTGTGTTGGTGATGATGATGAATGAAAAAACGAATATACACCAATGTACACTGTTGTATATATACTAAGATATAATTTTAATAGTATATACAATAAATACGTTTGGGTATACCATAAACACTAATTTGTTGTTTTCAAATATACATGAGTTTCTTATTAATTACCTAATAAATGATATTGAACAAAAGACATTAATACCCCTTTATTAAAATAACAATTAATTAAAGTTTTACTTATTTACAATCATGCCATTGAAGATGGATGGCTCAGATTGGTTCCTATAGTTCCTACTTAAGGGTTGGTTTCTATTTGAACCCTACCCTATATATATATATATATATATATATATATATATATATATATATATATAGGGGCCGGTTATCGTAAAAAATACCAATATATATATATATATATATATAGGGGCCGGTTATCGTAAAAAATACCAAAAGCGTACGAAGTACATCATAATTATGTAATTTGTTCTTTCAAATTACGTAATGAAAAACACATAATTACGTAATGCTTTCATGAACAGAAAAAACATATTCATGAACAGACAAACACATTACATAATTATCACGTACTTCGCACACTTCACACGTTTTGAAGACTTTGTATTTGAACCTGTACCTATATATCTATAATACATTATAAAGGAGGAGTGATGTACAACATAGTCATTTTTACCTCCGTACAACTTAAGAAGCAACATGTACAACATATTTAAGCAAAAAAATTAAGGGTATTATTGGCATAGTTGTGACAATTAAGACACTTAGGAGGGTAGATTAGTAAATTTAACATAATCCAATACCTCACATCCTAAAATCTTATCCCAATTATGCCCTTATGACTACCTTTTAAAACACAAAATACAACTTAGCTTATGATGCATCTTAAATGTGAGACCTTTCAACCCCCCATCTATATTATTATATATACTTCATTATAATCAATTTCTTGAATGCTAATAGTCTTTTCATAACCCCAAACAAAATCTTAGAGCTAATTTCATGCTTTGAAACATTGTTTTGTCCAAAAAAGTTATGTCTTCATTAGATGAGAAGAGAAAAAAATCAATGAGAAGTTAAGACGCTTGCAAGATATGGTTCCCGGATGCTACAAGGTATAAAGATATGAGTTAATCTTTATATACATATATACATTTTTTTCTACTTTTTCATATTTTCTTTGACAATTACAAAAATTTATCTTCATAATATATCATTTTTTGCTCCATTTAAATTTAGTTATTTGCTATATACAATGGGAATGCCAGTGATGTTGGATGTAATAATCAACTATGTTGGATCGTTGCAGAATCAAATTGAGGTAATTTATTCAAAATTATTGATGAGAAAATATTTTTCAAAATTAATGAGTACAGTTTTTCTCTTCTTTGTGCATTTTTAGTTTCTCTTCATGAAGCTTTCAGAAGCCAGGATGTTCTATGACCTATTGACCTTAACTCTACTGAATTGGATGATATGGCCCTTATGAAGGTGACAGGTGACTTTCTTAACTATCCTTGTTAAGAAGTTGTTTATCTTGAATCACATATATTGTTAACTATATACAACGGACAAAATTATAAATGTAACATTCTAGATTTGCTAATACGTTTATAATATATTATAAATATTACTTCCACTTACTGGATGGAATGAAACCTGATGTTGCAGGGAACAAATGGACATGAAGGACAGATGATGGAGAGGATGGTTGGAGAAGGGTATGGAGACATTCCTCAATTTCAATCAACATGGTCTCCTTGAACGCCATGAAATAGTTAACTCTATAAATCTATATATGCATGCTCAAATATAACTTTATACGTAAACTATATTTGTTCTAAGACTTTTAAGGTATTTGTTTATCTATTTAATGTTCTTGTTAAACGTTGTATGAAGTGTGGTTCACAATATTATTTTGCTTTCGGCAATTCTATATTGTTTAAGTTCTAATTCTAATTAATAAAATAAATTAAACACTAGCATAAAAAGAAAACAAAAACTTAACTATGTGTTAGTTACTTATGTTATTTGTGTTAAGAAATAAGAAATCAAAACGCCATAAATTCACGCTCACGCTAATGAATCAACCCAAATCTTTATCTTCTATACTATATATATTATAAAGCATCAGTGAAGGATACCCGCAAAATTTAAGTAAATACAACTTTTATTGCTTATAGTACAATGCTTATTGAAGTCATTTAGAGCGTAAAATTGTCTTTCTACCTAAATATTAAATTGTTGAAGAAATTAATTTAAACATAATTATAAAATTGATGAGGAAATTAACAATAATGTGGTGACTCTTTTAATTCATAACCTCCATGTCTTTATTATGTTTGTATCAATGTTAAAGTCTTATAAATAGTTGTCATGTATTTAGTACATAAATAATGTGGTGACTCTTCACATACATAACTTACATATCTTTCAATGTTTATAGTAAATAAATTACATCATATATTATGTATTTATATCTTCTTTTTAAATTTATGTGGCTGCAGGATGGTATGATGTGACACTTCTACACACAAATGAATATGTAGGCTTGAAGTTTGCCAACACACCCAACCCATGCCACGTTTCAACCCATTAAAGTGAGCGATATATAGGCTTGACTTTTATACAAGCAAATATGGTAGAGATACTTCATGAGCAACGTCATCATCTTCCTCGATGGTTTTTTGTTTTCTCCGCTACTATAAGCTTCTAGGAATAGAATTTAAGTTTCTGATCTCACGAAGTCACTAATTGTTTACATATCCAAAAGAAGACAAGTTCTTATCAGTCGATTTGGTATTTTTAACTATATTGATTACTAATTTGTTTGGTCCAATATATTTGTTACCACGCTTGTCAAACTAACATAAAACGAGAGTATCTATGTAAATCATTGACTCCATTGCATCTCGCGGGTGCCCTAAAATAATAGAAATATGTTGCACACTACAAACTGTATTTTAGTAATTACATCACTTCCATTACAATCTTATGGTCATTAAGAGATACAACGCCACTTCACTACGCTAAGTACCGCTCTACGATGACATACTTATCTGCCTTCGAGATACATAAAGGGGTCCCACCGAAGGACGTGGGCCAATATAAGGGTGTTGTAAGGAATAGTACGACCTATTGTGATGTACCTATTTAAAATATTCAGAAGATATACTTATGAGTTTCAGTTTTTGATAACATATAATTTATACATCGTTGTTTTCTACTTTAACATAACGAATAACCAACAAACACAATGCACAAGGGGCAAAACAGATGCACCCGCCGCAACGCGCGGGCATTCATACTAGTATATATATATAGTACAAAGATATATTGGAAACCCTTGTTATAGTGAAAACTCTGGAAACTCTAACTTCCCGAGCTTTTTTTTATATGAAAATTTTAGGGTATGTAATATACATGATTTTAAGCATTTTGAGCCAAAAAATCAAAAAAGCGCTGAACACTTTAAAAAAAAATAATAAGTTTTCGGGTAACACATTGTTAACACTTGTTAATTTTGCTTAACATGTGTTACCCGAAAACTTATTTTTTTGGCTCAAAATGCTTAAAATCATGTATATTACATGCCCTAAAATTTTCATGCCCTAAAAAGCTCGGGAAGTCAGGGTTTCTAGAGTTTTCACTATAACAAAGGGTTTTCCCTGGATCCCTACCCTATATATATAGGATTGAGATCATTTGAGAACTCACTTGAGTTGCGAGAACTTGAGAACTCATTTGAACCAATCCCCAAGTGACACATATTCATTTTTTAATATTTTGTAATTTTTTAATAAGGGGGTAATAAAGACATTTAACTTTGACTGCAATGGGCATTTTAGTAATTAACCCCCTCCTGACACATATCCTAATGACTTTTAAATACCCCTTTCTCTCTCTTTCAGTTTTTTCAAACATACAGACCTAAATCTCTTTCTCTCTCTTGTTCCACCTCTCATCCATCCTCTCTTCCATCTCTTCCTCTTGATTAAACACACAAGAGTTTGAGACCTGATTTTAGATGACGATCTTCAGGGATTTAAACATAGTTTATGGTGGTGGTCGTATGGAAGAAGGAGGTGGTGCGACGGTGGGTATGGTGGCCACGGTGGTGAAGGGAGGCATATAGATCAAACACACAACTCCCCCTCCCCCTCATCTGATGAAGATGAAGATGAAGGCGGTTGTGGTGTCTGGGCGGTTGTGGTGGTAGTTGCAGCGGCGGAGGTGACGGTGGTGAAGGAAGGCGATGAAGATGATGATGGTAAGATTATCATCTGTGAATAATCTTTTTTATCATTTAACTGTAGTTTTATGATTTCTTGAACAAATTCATCTCTGTTTCAGTTCTGAATCGTTGACTGTTGTGTTTTTGTTTATGTTTGTTTCGTTAGTTTAACGAAGCTGGGCCTATTAGTATCAAGTAGGTTGAGAGGTTTAGGATTTTGATAAGGTGGGATTTGATCTTGCAGATATGATGTTTTGAATAGTCAATATATGTGGTAATAACTTCATCAAAGTGTTTTGACTTAAGTTCAAACACTGAATTTTGATGGACAACTGTAGTTAGAAAGCCTCCCTGATATGGTTCCGTGTGATTTATGTATAAAAAAATCACTGAATTTTGATGGACAATTTGAACTAAAAATTGGATTGTGGAAATTAATTCTTAGATCGCTGTGAGTGGGAGCTTTTGGGACACAACTATGGGTTTTTACACTAGTGCAACTTAATTCTTAGATTGTGGAAATAATTTTCATTAAATAAGTTCATTTTTTAATACATTTAAGTCAAAACGTTTTGTTGTGTTATGGGGTGTTTACACAAATGTAAACGGTTGTGTCATTTGTTATTAATCTTTGTGTCATGTGTTTACACCATTGTAAATAGGCTGTTTTGGTATGCAGATACGGCTTCTTTCGTTATATTGTCTTCGAAGCGGTTAGCAATGTGGTTGTGTGTAACATGGTCTATTTTTGGATGCGCAGGGGAGTAATCAGTGAATTTAGGCGTCCGAAAGGCGAAAACAGTACAACTATAGGACACCGGTGAATTTAGGCGTCCTCATTACATCTATGAAGAGTAGGGGTGCTGGTCGTGGCATTATGGTACAAGTAGATAGATATCCTTAATAAAACAATTCTTGTGCCGTTTATTAGTTTTTGTTTAAATAATGATTTGGGTATTGTTAAAAAACAGAGTGGTTATGTGTTTGTTTATAAATGTTTTTGTTGTTTTTTAATCTTGGATGGGCTTGATAAAGTCTTTGTTTTTTATTGATTAGTTTTATCAATTTTTGTTACCCATTTTTCAGGAGGATCTCAATTAATGGGTTTTTTTTTTGTTGAAGACAATGTTGAAGATGATGGATTTTCTGTTGAAGAGAATGGTACTAGTTATTTTTTACACTAACGTAATACGAATGTATAGATGGTATTAGTCATTTCACAGCAGCGTAATACGACTGTACAGATGTTTGGTGGTTTTTTTTACACTAGCGTAATTTTTGATATTACAAAAATTATAGATGTTTGATTATATAGATGTGACTAAACACTGGTGTAAATAATTACACCAGTGTAAATCATACAAAAATTATAGGTGTTTGGTAATATAGATGTGAGTAAACACATATGTAAATAATTACACCAGTGTAAATCATACAAAAATTATGGATGGTTGATTTATATAGATGTAAGTAAACACCGATGTAAATAATTACACCAGTGTAAAAACGAGAGGGAGATGACATAATGCACAATTTGATTTTTTGTTTTAAAAAAGTAAAATAAAGTTTAAACAACATGTTTTACATTGGTGTAAGAGTATCATTTTGGGTTTTTACACTAAAAATAAAATAAAGTTAAAAAATGGATTTTTACACTAATTTTGCAGATCAATGGATGGAATTTTATAAATTATTAAAAACAAATTTATTTACTTTTATAAATTATTAAAAAAATAAAATAAAAAAACATGATATGATGGTGGGTTGACAAGAGAGATGGTGGTTTTACCTAAATGCCCTTGTTACCATATAATATTGTTTTTTATCTCTCCTACCTTAATATTTTATTATCATTTAATCACAACCACAAACTCCTTGATAATTAATTAAACTTGTGGCTATAAAGTGAGTTCTCAAGTTCTCACAACTCACACTAGTTCTCAAAATAACCCAACCCTATATATATATATAGGGGATGGTTCTGTAGAAAACCCTAAATATTGAGGAAACTCTAGAAAACCCTTAAAAAATCCTACTTCCCGAGCTTTTTTTTTTTAAAAAAAAATAGGGAATGTAATATACATGTTTTTAAGTGTTTTGAGCCAAAAAAATCAAAAAAGCGCCGAAGGGTTTTTTTTTTTTTTTAAAAAAAAAAAATAAGTTTTGCATCATAACATATGTTACCAGTGCAAAAATAAGCGAACATATGTTATGGTGCATAACTTATTTTATTTTTTTAAAAAAAAAACCGCTCGACGCTTTTTTGATTTTTTGGCTTAAAACACTTAAAAACATGTATATTACATGCCCTAATTTTAAAAAACAAAAAAAGCTCGGGAAGTAGGTTTTTTATAGGTTTTCTAGAGTTTTCTCAAATTTTTAGGGTTTACTATGGATACTTAGCCTATATATATATATATATATATATATATATATATATATATATAACTTTCTATTCACATAATTTTAGTTATGCTTATTTGTCAAAACTTATTTCATATATTAATTCACCTGTATAAAAATACTTAATAAATGCATATATTAGTGTTTTTCTTCTAGGTTAAAAACTAAAAGTTTTTTTGGGATATTTCATTTACAATACACATATTTCTATATACAATTCACGACAATGTTTATCAAACTATTGTTTTTAATTAGATGGTATTTAACTTTTATTGATGTTTTTTTGTTGTGAATGTGAACGAGTCAAATGGTTCATAAGCTATTCAAAATAAGCTTGATAAGAACAATATCTTTCAACTTTCACTACTAGAAAAATACCCCTATCTTGACACACATTTTATGACACACACTCATTTATGACACTCAAAAGCGTGTGTCATGAAAAAAATGTCATGCTTTATAAATTTTGGTTAATTATTGACACGCATTTTTGTGTGTCAAGGATTTAGCGTCAAGAAATAGAAAACATGACGCCATAAAAAATTGTGTGTCATCTTTTGGTGTCATAGTATAATTTTTTTAAAAATTTTAAACTTTCCCTCCCATTATTTTCATTGAATCATTCCCTCTCTCTTCCTTCAAAACCTTATTCCATGTTACAACTCCCTCCACTTACATATCCAGATCTGCTCAAACACTCTTCCACATATCCAGATCTCCACAAACCAAACAAACAAAACTGTGGTGGAAAAGCCTATTCAATCCTTGTAGAGAATAATGCCTTCGATCAGGTGTGATTTCTTATTCTTATAGTGAGACTTACATTACATACATCAAAAAATTGTAGTTGTTTGATTGAAGCTACAGAGTATCCGGATCATCACTTTGGATGAATATTATTTCCATTTATTTATTTTTATTTTTTTATATATACAACTATTTAATAGCTCTTTGTGTCGGACCATAATTTTCATCATTGTTTTATTTTGTGATTGAAGGTATTTGTAGTTTATGTTGTAACTAGGTTTTTCGTCTTTGTTTTGCTGGGTGTTATTATTTTTTTATGCATACCAGTTGTTCGATGTTATGCTTCGTTATTTTTTTTTGCCGTTTTGAGTGGTTTAGTGTTTCTTTATACATATAGATTACGTTGTTCAAAGTTTCAAAATCTTTAGTTTCATTGTTGTTTGATAGTTTCTATTTTAAATCATACTTGTAATCCGTGAGGTTTTAAAAAAATGGTTTTAAGTGCACAGTGGGTATATTGGAGATGTACTTATGTGCTTTGTATGTTTTGTATAGAAGGTGTTAGTGACCAATGGTTTAATATGTATTAGTGAAAAAAATGTTGCTGAAGGTCTGGGTAAAGGAACACACTGTATGGTTGTATATTGTTTTGCAGATAAGGAAAATGAAGAGATTGAAGCTTCGGTGGTGGCGGCGCAATGGTTTTGAGTGCAGGGTGAATGTGAATTTTGTGATTGAAGGAAGGTAATAAGAATGTCGCACAAGAAATTTGAACATCTAAGACACGGTTCTCTCGGCTTTCTTCCAAGGAAGTGTGCTGCTTGCCACAAAGGAAAAGGTAACCACTTATAATTGCACTACTTCATTCATCACTGTGCTATATCTAATTCAAATGAACCTTCTATTCAAATCTTATGTTTCAATGTCTACATTAATATTATTATTATTTTACAATAGTAGCTTATGATATTTGTTTTTCTATTAGCCATTTCCTAGTATTTTGCACATCATCTTCAAGCTTTAATTAGTTGTCAAAATATGTAATGTACCTGAAATCAGCTTATAATGTTGATGGTGGTTTATAGATTTTAATAGGCCCATTGATGATCTACTAAATCAATTCGCCAAGGAGCTCGAGATCTTAAATGGTATGTAAGCTGCAACATTGGACACATACCTGATCGAGTAATAACCCAATGTGCTCAATTCTTATATTATAATGTTAATCCTGGTTGCAGCAGGCAATGGGGTGAACATGAACAATCTCACCAATGGCTGGATATGTTGTCCAGATTTTGTAAGTTGGTCGAGTCAAATTCTAGCCACCCTTGTTTTCTTGAAACTAAAACCATCACGAACATTAACCTTCATCTTATTAATTTAATTGTTGTCTCAGGTAGGGGGAGGAGTAGATGCTAACACGGATGCGGATATTAATGCATTCGTGAAGAGTGGTCTAGTTATGCCGCAACCTTCATTTTCAAGTTATCCGTACGTTTAGTCTAGACTAATGTAATGTATTGACACAATATTTTTGTAACTAGTGGTAGGATTCGACAAATGCTAATTGTAATTTTTTTGTGGTATATATAATATATGCAATTTAATTTTGAAATTTATTGATTTTGTTATTATAAATATAAATATAAATCCAGATTTATTAGTTATTTTGCAGAATTTTTTTTTAGGTAAAAAAAACATGACACGCAAAATTAGTGTCATAAAGGTGTGTCGTAAATGCATGTCATGAAAGAGTGTCATTAAAGAGTGTGTCATAAATGCGTGTCAAAAAAGCGTGTCGTAAAGGAGTGTCATAAACGCGTGTCATTAAAAGATGACACGCGCCTGCATGTCATAAACCTTTCTTGACATGTTCTTCCTTGACACTTTTCTGTGTGTCATAAACACCCTTTTATGACGCGCAATGCGTGTCAAGAAAGGGGTATTTTTCTAGTAGTGTTTTTTTTTTTACATTTCCTTTTTATTTTTTTTATGTTTTCTTTTGATCCAAAATTATTCTAGCATTAGGTTTTTCTTTTGATTGATTACTTATTTCATATATAAATTCAAATGTCTAAAAATCCTTAATAAATGCATATATTTGCCCGCGTTCTAAAAAAAATGCATATATTTGTGTTTTTTCTTCTAAGTTAAAAACTAAAAGTTTTAATAGGGATAATTCATATGCAATACAACATATTTCTATGAGAAAATTACCCAGTTAGTCCTTGTGGTTTACCTCTGGTTTCACCTTAACGTACTAAGGTTTCAAAGTTTCAGGCTGGGTGTTTAACTTAAACTTTTGTAACATAATAGGGGTTTAGTGCTAACCACCGTTAAAACTTAACGGATTTAATTAACACGTGAGAAAAACGTGACGGCAATAATGTCTTTTCAGTTTTTGTGTCTCTCATAATAATATACCAGAAGCATAAAAAACGATCAAACTCCCTCCCTCTCAATTCCACTGTTACATTGAAGAATCATCAGACGAAAAAAAATTTAGGGTTTAACAATATGGTTACAAACTGGTCGATTAGGAGAGAAGACGATGATTTGGATTACGATGATGATATATATCGTAAGTATTTTCATTATCAATGTTAAAGAGTGTAAAAATGTTGGTTTTTTTTCTGTTAATAAAAATACGATCTTTATATGTTTCAGGGATATATAAAGACCTGTTTTGTCTTAAGGTACACCATGGTGGTGTGTTTACAGACTTTCCAGGGATAGAATATGTGAATGGTAAGGTGAGTCATGTTGATTTGCTTAACGTATCTACATTCTCTGTTTTGGAAATGCATGACATTGCAAAAGAACTAGGATATGATGGGTGTGTTAGGGCTTTCCACTATTTGGTACCTGGTGATGATCTAGATTTTGGTTTACGTCCTTTAATAACTTATCATGATGTGGGTAGTTTGGTAAAGCATGTGCCTAAGTATCAGGAGTTATGTGTTTACATTGAAACTGGAGAATGTAATGTAATGATAAAAGGGGTTGATAATGTTCAAGGTAGGGAGGTTATTGATTCAGTATTTGAAGATCTATTTTCTGCTGTGATGAATCCTACAAATAACTGTTTGCATTTAGAGAGTCATGCTATTGACAATAGGGATGCAGAACAGGACAATGGGGATGAAGAAGAGGAGTATGGGTATGATGATGAACAGGACAATGGGAATGAAGAAGAGGAGTTTGGGAATGCAGACCAGGATAATGGGGATGCAGAACAGGAAAATGGGTCTGATGATGAAATTGTTGATGAATCCAATGTAATAGATGAAGAGGAAATAGACATGAGGGATTTCAACCCGAACCTACAAGAATCAAACCAAGAGAATGAAGGCAAGGAACTAGTTGCAGTAGAGCATGTGGAATTTAAGCCCAATTTATTTAAAGGGAAGGAAGTAGATGTGGAAGATGAATACAAATTGTTAGATGATGATTCATTTGATAGCTCATCATCAGGTGATGACATTGTCAAAACAAGGAAAAGAAAGTTAAGGAAACTTAGGCAGAAACATAGGGCTGAGAACTGTTTGTTTTATGTGGGTCAAACATTTGCTAGTAACACCATAGTGAAGGGTTTAGTGAGAAGGCATGCAGTTGAAACTAGGAGAGAGCTTAAGTTTACTAGAAATGATAAAGTAAGGGTCAGGGTTAATTGTAATGGTTTTGTTCCAAGGTTTAAAAAACAAAATGATGTTAATCAGGGTCCAAGTAAAGGCCCAATCAAAGGTCCATGTAAAGGCCCAATCAAAGGTCCATGTAAAGGCCCAAGTGAAGCACCAGTTCTGGGCCCAAGTCAAAAGGATGGGGGTAGAAAAACCATTGAAAATGCAGACAAATGTCCTTGGGTCTTATATGTTTCAAAGTTAGAAAATGAGAGCACATGGGAAGTACAAACTTATAACCCTGAACACAGATGTCTTCAAAGTAGATCTATTAGGGCATTCACTTCTGAGTGGCTTTCAAAAGAGATAGTGCAGCAGATAGAGACAAATCCAACTATTCCAATTAAGTCAATTCAAGAACAAATGCAAAGAAAGTATGAAATGGGAGTCTAAAAAATGAAGAACAATGAATGATGATGATTTCCAATGGTTACAACAGATTCCACCACAACATTGGGCTAGAAGTCATTTTACAGGTTTGTATTACTAACTCTGATGATGTATTATGTTTATAAATGGTGTTGTTCATATGTTTAACATGTTTAAATTGGTTTTCACTTTTCAACATGTAGGGCTAACACTGATATTTTACTGAACAATCTATGTGAAGTGTTCAATGCAAGATTAGTTGATGGTAGAGATAAGCCTATTATAACTGCCTTTGGTATGTTTTGGTATGTTTTGACTTTGGTCTGTTTTGACTTTGGAATGATAAATCCTGTTTTGACCCATTTGTCAATGTTAATCAGCTTCAAACAGCCTATATTTAACCTGTTTTGACCCATTTGTTAATGTTAATCAGCTTCAAACAGCTATGTGTTACTCTGTTTTGACCCATTTGTTAATCAGCTGTTTTGACCCATTTGTTAATCAGCTGTTCAAACAGCTTCAATCAGCTGTTTTGACCCATTTGTTAATCAGTTGTTCAAACAGCTTCAATCAGCTGTTCAAACAGCTTCAATCAGCTGTTCAAACAGCTATGTTAGCTGCAACAGACTCATTCATATCTGTTTTGACCCATTTGCAACACCCTGTTTTGACCCATTTGCAACACTATGTTTACCAATGTTTGTGATACTGCATTTACATCATCATCAACATCAACATTATATACTGGAAGCAATATGATAACCAAAATATCAGTTTTCATTCATGATAAAACTGGATTACATTTATACTGATTTACATCATCATCATGTACCACTAAACCAACCAAAACACCCTAAACCAACCAAAAGACCAAAAGACATCACCAACCATAACCCCTAAACCAACCAAAAGACCAAAAGACATTCCCCACTTATAAACCATCTAATACATGAAATACATAACCAACACAACAACAACAATAAGCCTGGTCATGAACAGCTGCTTTTTCTTCCTTATAAGTTCTTCTTGAAGGTTCATAGCATGCCTTTCAATCATGTTTCTACCCCTCAATAGCCCAGGTATAACTTCCACAGCCCTGTGACACATTGGGGGATCTACCCAAACAAAGTATTGGCACCTAACTCCTGCCTGAAATCAAAATCAATCGATTAAATGTCAAAAAATTACAATGTGGGTGGATTTTAGGGTTTCAGATCATACCAGTTGGGGACAACACTTGAAACGACGTCCAGGGTTGAGGTCAGTCCACGACGTTTGAACATTAGCCACCATTCCACAGAAGCATTGATGATCCATTGTTGATGATGAACGATGACGAAAGATGACGAACGATGATGATGTCTGGGTTGTGTTGATGATGAACGATGATGATGTCTGGGGTCTGGGGGTTTTAAAAGGGTTTAAAGATATTATAAAATCATAAAAACTGAAAAGACATAAATGCCCTCACGTTTTTCTCACGTGTTTGTTAAATCCGTTAAGTTTTAACGGTGGTTAGCACTAAACCCCTATTATGTTACAAAAGTTTAAGTTAAACACCCAGCCTGAAACTTTGAAACCTTAGTACCTTAAGGTGAAACCAGAGGTAAACCACAGGGACTAACTGGGTAATTTTCTCTATTTCTATATACAAATTCATATATAAACCACGATTATATAAATGTTCTTTGTTGTGAATGTGAATGAGTCAAACTCTTCATAAGCTACTCAAAATAAGCTTGATAAGAACTATATCTTTATACTTTTTTTACATTTTTTTTATGTTTTCTTTTGATCCAAAAGTATTTATAGCATTGGGTTTTTCTTTGGATTGCTATAGCAAATGTCATTACTGGCAAGAAAGGAAACGATACCAACCAAATTCCCGCTGCAAGCGCGGGGTAATTTTTCTAGTTTTTAACAATTAAAAGAATTAACCTAATAAAAAAAAGCTAGAGCAATATTTTTTTATTAACCACTCCAACCCACATGTTGACTTTTTAAACTAAAAACTTAGTTATATGTCACAATTGTGTGAGCTCATGATTATTTTTTCCGCTTCTCTTAATTCACCCCTTTGTGTTCTACTTGTTAATTTAATTTCGAACATATCCCATATCAAAATATCGTTTTATAATTCATAAATCTTTAACACACACTATTAAATTTTTATTTTACTTAATACGTGTTATATATGGGTTTCAAACCTACTCCAAACAATAAATAAAATCGTGGAGTATGAAATCAAGCGAATTAATCTTTTTTTTTTTTTTTTATTATCGAATTATGTAGGTGTTTCAGGGATATGTGTAGATTGTATCTATAATTATACATTGGTGATTTTCAACAGAGGTTGAATTTTCTAAGAAATTGAGGTTTACACTGTTGCGATTAAGGTGGTGCAACAAGTCCATATATGTACTTTTGTGACAAGGAGCAAAATCTTAGGATTATGTTATTCAAACATTTTTGTCCATGCATTATTATAGACTTATACCTTATTAATGTAACAAATATGAACACGCCAAACAATAGAAAATATGACTTGTAAAAACTATATTATTTTAAATATTAATATGCTTAGGTAAAGTAATTTATGATGTTGCAAGTATTTAAGTATATTTTGAGCAAACTTTTAAATCTTTCGAGTTCTTAATTTTCTTTTAGCTAGATTTTCAAATTTCATCAAATTAACATATTAAAGAGTATTCCAAACACTTTAAAGTGACTCAAAACCATCACACACAATTAGATACACATACATAATTATACATATGCATGGTACCTACATAAGTAATTAGGAAGTACGTATACGCATACATGCCTACATGCCTACATACGTAAATACGTATATATTAGCCTTAGCATCCATTAAATATTAGTATACAACTTAAGATTTAGTCTCTCTAGCTACCTGTTGCCATTTCAACCTTTCTTTTCCTCCCATTAAAATGGAACATGAAAAAAAAAGTAAAAGGTAAGAAAAATTTTAATTAAAGAATGGAACCCAAGTGATATATTATTTTAAAATGAAAAATTAATGATTGATTAAATTAAATCACAATTACGTTAATGGGTTCTTGTCAAAGTTACTTTCATTCACTTGTTCCCAAAGATTTGTAGGGCACCAGATATGACCAATTCTCTTGCCCAAAGTCATTGCAAAAGATTCAATATGTTCCCCAACTTTTTTGGTCTAAAAATATACTATATTCTCTGATTGATCAATCATTGAAATAGTATATAAGAATTAATAGCATTTCACTTGCTCTTATTCTTCAATAGCTACTGCTATGATTGGTCAAGTTTCATACAGGGAATCATATGTGCATTAGGAGCTAGATGAAAAAAGTTTCCATTTTCAGTTATATAGTGACATATAAGTGTTTATAAACCATTAATATTGATATATCAGTCCAAATCAAACCAAATAGTTTAACTTGCTAATGATCTACTAAACGGTATAGAACTCTAAACCCGCTGTCTATTGTAAAGTGTATACATAATGGGCTTTTAACCTTTATCATTTTTATAAATTTGTAATATTTAAATATTTAATTAGTATATATAAGTGCTATATTAATTATTAACAACCATCTTCTTTAAATAAGCTAATATATACTAACACTTTTGAAAACTAAAAGACCAAAAAAATCCAGTTCAAACCGCAAAAAAAACATATTTCGGATGGCCAACACAACCAACATGGCCGGTTTTGGATCGTTATTCACAAGCATTATTAGCGATTAGACCTAAAATTTTCACAAAAACCACGCAAATTGCATTATACTATAGGCACACATATTTATTTGCTTGTAATGTTCTAAACCAACAACATTAGATTAGTTAGCTCAAAAAACTTAAAATAATCAAATCAAAATATAAAGAAGGAATGTTCATACTTGACTACTAAAAAAACTAAACAACTTCCTACGCATTTTTTTTATCGGAATGTGTAGGAGTGGTGGTGTAATGTTGTGCAAATTGTACAATTGTTTCAATTTGTTGCTAATGGGTCAATATGGGTTAATGGGTTATTTCAAATATTTTTGTGTTAATTATTCAGGTTGTTTTAATATGTTGCATAAGGAATATTTACAGGTGTTGATAAACTGGATAATGTGTCACACCCTCAAATTCCACTTGCGGGGTTTTACCGCGAGGCGCATGACAAACCAGGATTCAAGTCAACGGTCACAATAAACAACACTATATGCACAACACAAAACCCAAAAGATATAATTATAAAAGCATAAACTGTAGCGGAAGCTTTAAATGTTTACAACCCAAAAGACATAGTTCAAATGTTTAATGAAGACCATGCTCTAAACCCTAGACGCCCGTGCTGACTCGTGCGCCTAGATCCAGTTGTTGCTACCTTAGCGACCTGAGAAAAACATGCCAAAAGACGTCAACATATAATGCTGGTGAGTTCACAGGTTTGTTCAAAAATGTTATCCAAATGTTACCATGTCCATACTATATCAATGCTACCAAGTACGCTAGCTAGGCGTATGTTTTATTACTACTACGATTGGAAACCATTACTGGACACGTTTAGCAATGTTTAGCATGTTTAGCAGCCCGTAATGTTCAGCACGATAATGTTCCTGTTCGAGACAATATGCACCCGCCCGGCCCTCCAAGCCGACGAGTGGGGCAGGTCACGCCCAATAGATCTATCCACATTTCCCCCGTTGTGCAAACCCGCACATTCATGGTTTCCCCCGGGACTTTCCAAAAGATCGTATAGCAATATAAAGTTAAAACCATAGTATGACATATGTTACCAAAACTGTTTAGCGCATGTTTTCTCCCCCAAAAGTTAAAGCAGTAAAAGTGGGGCCGTGAACTCACCTTAGATAGCGTTCCTCAAATGTAAGTAAAAGATGTTTAGCCCTTGATGATCCCTCTACCGGAGATCTATCAAAATGTTCACATAAGTGTTCCGACTAATAACCATAAGGTTATCTAGTCCCCGATTGTCCAGATCATAATCAAGTATGTTTTTAAAACGTGTTTAAATGTTTAACCGACACACTAGACCGACCCGACATCCCGTTGGTGACCCATTACCCTAACTAATCAAGTACACATAGATTACACGCAAGGTTCAAGCATAAAACACTTAGTTTGTATCAAAAATCTCATTTTTGTTAATGTAGGGTCGAATGTGACTGTAAGTGGTCGAAGGTGTCCTTATTTGGTCGAATGTGTCCTTGAAATTCCACCTTCGCCCCTTTTCCTCCCACCTTCGCCCACTTGTAGCACCTTCGCCCCTTCAGCTTCCAGGTTCGACCCCTGGAATCCACCTTCGACCGTTCGACTGGTCGAAGGTATTCCAGGTTCGCCCCTGATGTCAGATTTTTCCAAAAACGCGTCGAAAAACATCCGAAAACATCACGAAACATCATGAGTTACAGCAGTCAAGCATCATTAATATATTCCTACGAAACCCTACCAATTTTACCCCAAAAATCTATCCGTTTGACAAGTTTCCTAAAATAGTAAATTATGGAGATGTCACATCATCATGCATGAAAATATTACCCAATTAGGAAACTTTCTGAAATCGATCAATAATCAGTTTATCATACTCGAACCATCATGAACAAGAAACCCCTATCATAACCTTATCATAATCATCCAACAACAAACCCTAAATCTAACTAAAAACCCCTTTAATCGCCAAAACATCATCAACAATCAAAGGTAACATGTTTCAATCATAACCCATCATTAATAACAGCCCTAGGTTGTCGTCATATCATCTATACAACAAGTAATCATCAAACAATGCATAATATCATACTAACACATGTTTATTTGCATAAAAACTCATTGTTTATGAATAGGTTTTGGTTAGGAAAGGTTTTTATTCATAAAATAGGTTGATATCAGATCTGGACCCTTGGGGTTTAGATTAAAACAAGTCAAAATTGTTTAAAAAGGATTTGTAATGAAGAACACACCTTAGATCTTCACTTGTAATGATTTAGAGAGTTAGGTTATGAAAAACAAGCTCAAAAACTCCTTCCCCAATGATAATAGCTGATAGAGAGTGTTTGGAGGCGTTTAGGGTTTGTGAAATGGTGAAAAATGGCTAAGGATGGTATTTATACCCAGTCCAGGTTCGCCCAGTTTATGTGGTCGAATGTGGAACTTTTCCACATTCGCCCCTTTTTAATGGTCGAATGTGGAATCTTTCCACATTCGCCCACTTTGTTTCCACATTCGCCCATTTCTCAAGTCCCATTTCCACATTCGCCCATTATTTCCACATTCAGGTCATCAGCACTTTTTAACACATGTTAACAGCACTTTTAACACATGTTAACCTTTTTCCAGTTTGTCGTGTTTAACGCATTCTAACACATCTTAACACATAAGCATGCATCCATAGTCTATACTTAGCATGTTTAGGCACGTATAATCATTTGTACATCATTTAAGCAAGTATAAGCATACAATTCACCACACGACCCATAATCTACACATATACTTAATTAGTTCATGTAATGTCACCAACGACGGAACCCGGTACTAATGTATTCCCAAAACGACTCCCAATGATCCTCCAGATCATTGACCCTGGACAATCCTAATTTGACCCGACTCAACTGACCCAGTTAAGTTTGTTTATAAACGTTTCTCGCTAAGGTAGACTTAGATGTTACTATTATGTTTAAGCCGAACATGCCGGGTGTCACATCATCCCCACGTTGAAAGAATTTTCGTCCCGAAAATTGCACGAAGCCCAAAAGTGAAAAAGACGAAAAGGAAGAAAACGAAAAGAAAGGTTACCGGTTGTCACATCATCCCCACGTTGAAAGGGAATCTCGCCCCGAGATTCACTCTGCTTCAGCAGTAAAATGCCTGGACTCGAACGCGCACTTCGGAAAGAGATGAGGGTACTTAGCCTTCATCTGGTCCTCTCGTTCCCACGTGAACTCCGGTCCACGATCCGAGTTCCAACGAACTTTAACGATGCGGATTTTACTCCGCCGAAGGCTACGAATCTTGTAATCCAGAATCTCTACGGGTTCCTCCACAATGCGAAGACGATCGTCAACCTTGATCTCTTCCAGTGGCACAACAAGAGATTCATCAGCCAAACACTTCCTTAAGTTAGACACATGGAAGACGTTGTGAACATTACCGAGCTCCGTCGGTAAATCAAGTCTGTACGCCACCGGCCCGATCCGTTCCAGGATTGCGAACGGTCCGACGTAACGAGGGTTAAGCTTGCCACGCTTTCCAAAGCGTATGACGCCCTTCCATGGTGAAACTTTCAGAAGCACCTTGTCCCCAACCTGGAACTCTAGCGGTTTGCGACGGCGATCGGCATAGCTCTTCTGACGATCCCGTGCAGCAGCCAAACGTTGACGGATCTGTACGATTTTCTCCGAAGTTTCGTACACGAGTTCCGGACCAGTGAGCTGGCTCTCGCCCACCTCGGCCCAACAAAGTGGTGATCGGCATTTCCGTCCGTAAAGAGCCTCGAACGGAGCTGCCTTGATGCTAGAGTGATAGCTGTTGTTGTAGGAGAACTCCACCAACGGCAGGTGAATCTCCCAACTTTTGCCAAAATCGATGACACATGCCCGCAGCATGTCCTCCAGTGTTTGTATCGTCCGCTCACTCTGGCCGTCAGTTTGCGGATGATAAGCCGTACTCATATCCAGCTGAGTACCCAAGGCCTTATGAAGAGCCTTCCAGAAACGCGAAGCAAAGCGGGAATCACGATCAGAAATGATAGAAACAGGCACCCCGTGCCGAGAGACCACCTCCTTAAGGTAGAGTCGAGCCAACCGCTCGAGTCCGTCCGTTTCCTTAATAGGTATGAAGTGTGCCGATTTCGTCAACCGGTCGACGATCACCCAAATCATGTCACAACCACTTGGTGATCTCGGTAACTTGGTGACGAAATCCATCATGATCCGCTCCCACTTCCATTCTGGAATCTCAGGTTGCTGTAGGAGACCAGACGGCTTCTGATACTCCACCTTGACTTTAGCACAGGTCAAGCATTTGCTCACATAGGAGGCTATATCAGCCTTCATGTTCGGCCACCAATAAAGTATCTTCAGATCCTGATACATCTTATCGGAGCCTGGATGAATAGAATACCGGGATTTGTGAGCCTCGTCCAAGACAAGCTCCCGTAATCCCCCGAGTAAAGGAACCCAAACACGCCCAGCGAAGTAGTGTAGGCCATCAGACCTAAGCTCAAGGTGTTTGTCCGCACTGTGCATCGTTTCGGCCTTAAGGTTTTCCTCCTTCAAGGCATCCACCTGAGCCGAACGGATCCGGTCAGGTAAGGAGGAATGAATGGTAAGCTGCAAGGCTCGGACACGCCGAGGCTTCGCCGACTCCTTCCTGCTCAAGGCATCCGCCACAACGTTTGCCTTGCCAGGATGGTACTTAATCGCACAGTCGTAATCGTTCAAGAGTTCAACCCAACGACGCTGCCGCATGTTTAACACCTTCTGGTCGAAAATATGCTGGAGACTCTTGTGATCGGTGTAAACTTCACACTTGGTACCGTACAAGTAATGTCTCCAGATTTTCAACGCAAAGACCACTGCACCCAGCTCCAAGTCGTGAGTAGTATAGTTCTTCTCGTGAACCTTGAGTTGACGAGAAGCATAAGCAATAACCTTCCCGCGCTGCATCAACACGCAACCAAGACCCCGAATGGAAGCATCACAGTACACAACGAAATCATCCGTACCCTCAGGAAGGGATAAGATAGGTGCAGAACAAAGTTTAAGCTTCAGCATCTGAAATGCTGATTCCTGTGGTTCGTCCCAGTCGAACTTTCGGTCCTTCTGGGTGAGAGCAGTGAGGGGTTGAGCGATCTTCGAAAATCCCTCGATAAAACGCCGATAGTAACCTGCAAGACCCAGGAATTGCCGCACCTCAGATGGCGTCTTTGGTGCTTCCCAGTCTTTAATAGCTTCGATCTTAGCCGGATCGACATGAATTCCCAGTTCATTCACCACATGCCCTAGGAATTGAACTTCGCGTAACCAAAAATCACACTTTGAGAACTTAGCATACAACTGCTCCCGTCTCAAAAGTTCCAAGACCAGCCGCAGATGTTCCTCATGATCCGCCTTGTTCTTGGAATAAATCAGAATGTCATCAATGAACACGATAACGAACTTATCAAGGTACGGCTTACAAACACGGTTCATCAAATCCATGAACACTGCCGGTGCGTTAGTGAGACCGAAAGGCATGACTAAGAACTCAAAATGGCCATAACGAGTGCGAAAAGCAGTCTTCTGTATGTCAGCTTCCCTGACGCGTAACTGGTGATAACCGGACCGCAAATCAATCTTCGAGTAGTAGCTGGAGCCCTGAAGCTGGTCAAAGAGATCATCAATGCGAGGAAGAGGATAACGATTCTTGATGGTCACTTTGTTCAGCTCACGGTAATCAATACACATACGAAGGCTCCCATCCTTCTTCTTCACAAACAAAATAGGAGCTCCCCACGGGGACGAGCTCGGTCGAATGAAACCCTTTTCCAAGAGTTCCTGTAACTGGCTGGATAACTCTTGCATCTCAGGAGGTGCAAGACGATACGGAGCTCGGGCAATAGGAGCTGCGCCCGGAGCAAGATCAATACCAAACTCAACCTGACGATGGGGAGGAAGACCAGGCAAATCGTCAGGAAACACATCAGAAAAGTCACGAACCACCGGAATATCCTCAATCTTCTTCTCATCGTCAGTAGAAACGTTAACAAGTGCCAGAATGGCCGAACAGCCCTTTCGAAGATACTTACGGGCTTTCATGCTGGAAATGATACTCAGCGGAGCACCGCTTTTCTCGCCGTGAACCGAAAGAATCTCTCCATCAGGGAGAGGGATCCGAATAACCTTGTCAAAGCAAACAATCTCTGCGCGATACAACGATAACCAATCCATGCCCACAACGACATCGAAACTACCCAGAGGTACAGGCATAAGGTCAATGGGGAATGACAGACCCGACAGTTCCAAGTGACACTCCCTAAGGATATGAGTCGCCTCGATGTTCTTACCGTTAGCCAATTCTATCAAATACTTAACCTCTAAAGGTGTGGGTACTATATCTAGCAACTGACTAACATCCACAGATACGAAGCTCTTATCGGCACCAGAATCAAATAAAACAGAAACATAGCGATTGTTGAGAAGGAACGTACCGGTAACTGTGTCTGGATCCTGCCTAGCCTCCGCAGACCCAATGACGAAAGCACGCGCAGTCCTGCCTCCGCCGCCATTCCCGTTACCGTTACCGTTTCCGCCCCTCCCATTATCGCCCTGCTTCAGCTTGGGACAATCACGCTTGAAGTGTCCCGTGTCACCACAGTTGTAACACCCCTGCCTCCCCTGAGTCCCCTGAGCTGCAGGAGCAGGAGTAGCCGCAGGAGTCTGAGTTGGGGTGAGCGCCACTTTGCAATCCTTAGCATGGTGCCCCAACTGATGGCACCGATGACAACGGGCTCGATCACAATTCCCCGAATGGTGAAAGCCACACTTGTTACACTTGGGATTCTTCCCAATGTATCCACCTGTCTTCTGCGAAGAAGACGACCCAGATCCCTCAGTCTTCTTGGCCGGTTGAGACGGCGCCGGCACTGCACTCTTACCCACGTTCTCCCATTTCCTCTTGTTGCCATCAGACCCCTTCGCAGTCGAACCCTTGGGAGGTAAAGCGCCCTCCAAAATCTTCATGTTGGTCATCTTGTGTGCAGAACGGACGACCTCAGCCAGTGTAGGAAGGTTCCCAGCAGCTACTAACCCAGCAATCTCCGGCACCAACCCAGAGATGTAGTGCTCGATCCTACGGTACTCAGGTGTGTGCATGTCAGGACACAACACCGCCAGCTCATTACGTCGAACAGTATACTCCTCGATCTCGGACCCCACCATCTTGCAGTTCCAGACTTCATGTTCCAACTTCTGTACTTCCTCCCTGGGACAGTACTCACTCTTCAGTAACCGAACAAAATCCGCCCAAAGCATAGCATGAGCTTCCCCCAAGCCCATGTTCTGCGTAGTAGCATTCCACCATGACAAAGCAGGACCCTCAAATGTCGCAGTGGCATACTTGACCCGGTCCTCAACAGGACAGTTACACATCAAGAAAACAGATTCAACCTTCTCCAACCATCGGAGCAGTCCCACTGCCCCTTCAGTCCCTGCGAAGTTATGGGGCTGGCAGTCCCTAAACTTCTTGTAGGAACACTGGGGTGGAGGTGGGTTGACAGCAGCACCTGAAACACGACACAAAGGTAAACCACAAAGGAAACATGACTCCCAAGAATGAAACAAGGCAGGTAAGAACCAACTTACCACCCAGAGCATTGTGCCCAGCCTGGAAAGCAGCCAAGGCTATGTTCACTTGCTGTTGAAGCAAGTTGTTCAGCTCTGCCTGGGTCATGTTGATGTTACCACGACCGCCACCATGGCCACCGCCGCCACGGCCACCACCACGACGTCCACCACCACGTGCGCCCGACATGATCTGACAAATCAGAAATCGAGAGATTCAGATTCACTGCTAGTGTCAACCACTAGTAGCTAGAAAAGTTACGTCTAGACCCAATCCAGGACTATACATCCAAGTTCAGAGTCCACTTGGATTCTCATGCACTTCAGCTTATGATTTCGTGTGCACCCGAAATGATAAACTGCTCTACATGGCCCTCCAAGCTTTCCCTTAGCTTGAACTCAAGTCGCCGGATGTCGGCATCTAGCATCATGCTATCACAAACATAAGTGCACAGGATAATGTGTGAGCAAGTGCGTCTATTGGGGTACGAAAGGGAGATGTCCGAATCCTGGACAGACCTCGAGAGTACGCAAGACTACCCCAATACACGACACTGCCGTGCAAAACCAACGAGTCAACTCCTTCTCCTTCAAACCCCGAAGAAGAACATAAGAGTGTATAAAGCCAAGAGTGAGGACGGATGATGTAACAGAGAAGTGCGATGATGATGTAAAGACACCCCGACAAAGTTAGTACACGTTCCAAACCGACTCAAGTATGTGACCGTCTAGTGTGTGCGACTCGGCTATAGACTAGACTCTAAATGCAGTCCTAGTTCACTATAACCATTGGCTCTGATACCAATCTGTCACACCCTCAAATTCCACTTGCGGGGTTTTACCGCGAGGCGCATGACAAACCAGGATTCAAGTCAACGGTCACAATAAACAACACTATATGCACAACACAAAACCCAAAAGATATAATTATAAAAGCATAAACTGTAGCGGAAGCTTTAAATGTTTACAACCCAAAAGACATAGTTCAAATGTTTAATGAAGACCATGCTCTAAACCCTAGACGCCCGTGCTGACTCGTGCGCCTAGATCCAGTTGTTGCTACCTTAGCGACCTGAGAAAAACATGCCAAAAGACGTCAACATATAATGCTGGTGAGTTCACAGGTTTGTTCAAAAATGTTATCCAAATGTTACCATGTCCATACTATATCAATGCTACCAAGTACGCTAGCTAGGCGTATGTTTTATTACTACTACGATTGGAAACCATTACTGGACACGTTTAGCAATGTTTAGCATGTTTAGCAGCCCGTAATGTTCAGCACGATAATGTTCCTGTTCGAGACAATATGCACCCGCCCGGCCCTCCAAGCCGACGAGTGGGGCAGGTCACGCCCAATAGATCTATCCACATTTCCCCCGTTGTGCAAACCCGCACATTCATGGTTTCCCCCGGGACTTTCCAAAAGATCGTATAGCAATATAAAGTTAAAACCATAGTATGACATATGTTACCAAAACTGTTTAGCGCATGTTTTCTCCCCCAAAAGTTAAAGCAGTAAAAGTGGGGCCGTGAACTCACCTTAGATAGCGTTCCTCAAATGTAAGTAAAAGATGTTTAGCCCTTGATGATCCCTCTACCGGAGATCTATCAAAATGTTCACATAAGTGTTCCGACTAATAACCATAAGGTTATCTAGTCCCCGATTGTCCAGATCATAATCAAGTATGTTTTTAAAACGTGTTTAAATGTTTAACCGACACACTAGACCGACCCGACATCCCGTTGGTGACCCATTACCCTAACTAATCAAGTACACATAGATTACACGCAAGGTTCAAGCATAAAACACTTAGTTTGTATCAAAAATCTCATTTTTGTTAATGTAGGGTCGAATGTGACTGTAAGTGGTCGAAGGTGTCCTTATTTGGTCGAATGTGTCCTTGAAATTCCACCTTCGCCCCTTTTCCTCCCACCTTCGCCCACTTGTAGCACCTTCGCCCCTTCAGCTTCCAGGTTCGACCCCTGGAATCCACCTTCGACCGTTCGACTGGTCGAAGGTATTCCAGGTTCGCCCCTGATGTCAGATTTTTCCAAAAACGCGTCGAAAAACATCCGAAAACATCACGAAACATCATGAGTTACAGCAGTCAAGCATCATTAATATATTCCTACGAAACCCTACCAATTTTACCCCAAAAATCTATCCGTTTGACAAGTTTCCTAAAATAGTAAATTATGGAGATGTCACATCATCATGCATGAAAATATTACCCAATTAGGAAACTTTCTGAAATCGATCAATAATCAGTTTATCATACTCGAACCATCATGAACAAGAAACCCCTATCATAACCTTATCATAATCATCCAACAACAAACCCTAAATCTAACTAAAAACCCCTTTAATCGCCAAAACATCATCAACAATCAAAGGTAACATGTTTCAATCATAACCCATCATTAATAACAGCCCTAGGTTGTCGTCATATCATCTATACAACAAGTAATCATCAAACAATGCATAATATCATACTAACACATGTTTATTTGCATAAAAACTCATTGTTTATGAATAGGTTTTGGTTAGGAAAGGTTTTTATTCATAAAATAGGTTGATATCAGATCTGGACCCTTGGGGTTTAGATTAAAACAAGTCAAAATTGTTTAAAAAGGATTTGTAATGAAGAACACACCTTAGATCTTCACTTGTAATGATTTAGAGAGTTAGGTTATGAAAAACAAGCTCAAAAACTCCTTCCCCAATGATAATAGCTGATAGAGAGTGTTTGGAGGCGTTTAGGGTTTGTGAAATGGTGAAAAATGGCTAAGGATGGTATTTATACCCAGTCCAGGTTCGCCCAGTTTATGTGGTCGAATGTGGAACTTTTCCACATTCGCCCCTTTTTAATGGTCGAATGTGGAATCTTTCCACATTCGCCCACTTTGTTTCCACATTCGCCCATTTCTCAAGTCCCATTTCCACATTCGCCCATTATTTCCACATTCAGGTCATCAGCACTTTTTAACACATGTTAACAGCACTTTTAACACATGTTAACCTTTTTCCAGTTTGTCGTGTTTAACGCATTCTAACACATCTTAACACATAAGCATGCATCCATAGTCTATACTTAGCATGTTTAGGCACGTATAATCATTTGTACATCATTTAAGCAAGTATAAGCATACAATTCACCACACGACCCATAATCTACACATATACTTAATTAGTTCATGTAATGTCACCAACGACGGAACCCGGTACTAATGTATTCCCAAAACGACTCCCAATGATCCTCCAGATCATTGACCCTGGACAATCCTAATTTGACCCGACTCAACTGACCCAGTTAAGTTTGTTTATAAACGTTTCTCGCTAAGGTAGACTTAGATGTTACTATTATGTTTAAGCCGAACATGCCGGGTGTCACATCATCCCCACGTTGAAAGAATTTTCGTCCCGAAAATTGCACGAAGCCCAAAAGTGAAAAAGACGAAAAGGAAGAAAACGAAAAGAAAGGTTACCGGTTGTCACATCATCCCCACGTTGAAAGGGAATCTCGCCCCGAGATTCACTCTGCTTCAGCAGTAAAATGCCTGGACTCGAACGCGCACTTCGGAAAGAGATGAGGGTACTTAGCCTTCATCTGGTCCTCTCGTTCCCACGTGAACTCCGGTCCACGATCCGAGTTCCAACGAACTTTAACGATGCGGATTTTACTCCGCCGAAGGCTACGAATCTTGTAATCCAGAATCTCTACGGGTTCCTCCACAATGCGAAGACGATCGTCAACCTTGATCTCTTCCAGTGGCACAACAAGAGATTCATCAGCCAAACACTTCCTTAAGTTAGACACATGGAAGACGTTGTGAACATTACCGAGCTCCGTCGGTAAATCAAGTCTGTACGCCACCGGCCCGATCCGTTCCAGGATTGCGAACGGTCCGACGTAACGAGGGTTAAGCTTGCCACGCTTTCCAAAGCGTATGACGCCCTTCCATGGTGAAACTTTCAGAAGCACCTTGTCCCCAACCTGGAACTCTAGCGGTTTGCGACGGCGATCGGCATAGCTCTTCTGACGATCCCGTGCAGCAGCCAAACGTTGACGGATCTGTACGATTTTCTCCGAAGTTTCGTACACGAGTTCCGGACCAGTGAGCTGGCTCTCGCCCACCTCGGCCCAACAAAGTGGTGATCGGCATTTCCGTCCGTAAAGAGCCTCGAACGGAGCTGCCTTGATGCTAGAGTGATAGCTGTTGTTGTAGGAGAACTCCACCAACGGCAGGTGAATCTCCCAACTTTTGCCAAAATCGATGACACATGCCCGCAGCATGTCCTCCAGTGTTTGTATCGTCCGCTCACTCTGGCCGTCAGTTTGCGGATGATAAGCCGTACTCATATCCAGCTGAGTACCCAAGGCCTTATGAAGAGCCTTCCAGAAACGCGAAGCAAAGCGGGAATCACGATCAGAAATGATAGAAACAGGCACCCCGTGCCGAGAGACCACCTCCTTAAGGTAGAGTCGAGCCAACCGCTCGAGTCCGTCCGTTTCCTTAATAGGTATGAAGTGTGCCGATTTCGTCAACCGGTCGACGATCACCCAAATCATGTCACAACCACTTGGTGATCTCGGTAACTTGGTGACGAAATCCATCATGATCCGCTCCCACTTCCATTCTGGAATCTCAGGTTGCTGTAGGAGACCAGACGGCTTCTGATACTCCACCTTGACTTTAGCACAGGTCAAGCATTTGCTCACATAGGAGGCTATATCAGCCTTCATGTTCGGCCACCAATAAAGTATCTTCAGATCCTGATACATCTTATCGGAGCCTGGATGAATAGAATACCGGGATTTGTGAGCCTCGTCCAAGACAAGCTCCCGTAATCCCCCGAGTAAAGGAACCCAAACACGCCCAGCGAAGTAGTGTAGGCCATCAGACCTAAGCTCAAGGTGTTTGTCCGCACTGTGCATCGTTTCGGCCTTAAGGTTTTCCTCCTTCAAGGCATCCACCTGAGCCGAACGGATCCGGTCAGGTAAGGAGGAATGAATGGTAAGCTGCAAGGCTCGGACACGCCGAGGCTTCGCCGACTCCTTCCTGCTCAAGGCATCCGCCACAACGTTTGCCTTGCCAGGATGGTACTTAATCGCACAGTCGTAATCGTTCAAGAGTTCAACCCAACGACGCTGCCGCATGTTTAACACCTTCTGGTCGAAAATATGCTGGAGACTCTTGTGATCGGTGTAAACTTCACACTTGGTACCGTACAAGTAATGTCTCCAGATTTTCAACGCAAAGACCACTGCACCCAGCTCCAAGTCGTGAGTAGTATAGTTCTTCTCGTGAACCTTGAGTTGACGAGAAGCATAAGCAATAACCTTCCCGCGCTGCATCAACACGCAACCAAGACCCCGAATGGAAGCATCACAGTACACAACGAAATCATCCGTACCCTCAGGAAGGGATAAGATAGGTGCAGAACAAAGTTTAAGCTTCAGCATCTGAAATGCTGATTCCTGTGGTTCGTCCCAGTCGAACTTTCGGTCCTTCTGGGTGAGAGCAGTGAGGGGTTGAGCGATCTTCGAAAATCCCTCGATAAAACGCCGATAGTAACCTGCAAGACCCAGGAATTGCCGCACCTCAGATGGCGTCTTTGGTGCTTCCCAGTCTTTAATAGCTTCGATCTTAGCCGGATCGACATGAATTCCCAGTTCATTCACCACATGCCCTAGGAATTGAACTTCGCGTAACCAAAAATCACACTTTGAGAACTTAGCATACAACTGCTCCCGTCTCAAAAGTTCCAAGACCAGCCGCAGATGTTCCTCATGATCCGCCTTGTTCTTGGAATAAATCAGAATGTCATCAATGAACACGATAACGAACTTATCAAGGTACGGCTTACAAACACGGTTCATCAAATCCATGAACACTGCCGGTGCGTTAGTGAGACCGAAAGGCATGACTAAGAACTCAAAATGGCCATAACGAGTGCGAAAAGCAGTCTTCTGTATGTCAGCTTCCCTGACGCGTAACTGGTGATAACCGGACCGCAAATCAATCTTCGAGTAGTAGCTGGAGCCCTGAAGCTGGTCAAAGAGATCATCAATGCGAGGAAGAGGATAACGATTCTTGATGGTCACTTTGTTCAGCTCACGGTAATCAATACACATACGAAGGCTCCCATCCTTCTTCTTCACAAACAAAATAGGAGCTCCCCACGGGGACGAGCTCGGTCGAATGAAACCCTTTTCCAAGAGTTCCTGTAACTGGCTGGATAACTCTTGCATCTCAGGAGGTGCAAGACGATACGGAGCTCGGGCAATAGGAGCTGCGCCCGGAGCAAGATCAATACCAAACTCAACCTGACGATGGGGAGGAAGACCAGGCAAATCGTCAGGAAACACATCAGAAAAGTCACGAACCACCGGAATATCCTCAATCTTCTTCTCATCGTCAGTAGAAACGTTAACAAGTGCCAGAATGGCCGAACAGCCCTTTCGAAGATACTTACGGGCTTTCATGCTGGAAATGATACTCAGCGGAGCACCGCTTTTCTCGCCGTGAACCGAAAGAATCTCTCCATCAGGGAGAGGGATCCGAATAACCTTGTCAAAGCAAACAATCTCTGCGCGATACAACGATAACCAATCCATGCCCACAACGACATCGAAACTACCCAGAGGTACAGGCATAAGGTCAATGGGGAATGACAGACCCGACAGTTCCAAGTGACACTCCCTAAGGATATGAGTCGCCTCGATGTTCTTACCGTTAGCCAATTCTATCAAATACTTAACCTCTAAAGGTGTGGGTACTATATCTAGCAACTGACTAACATCCACAGATACGAAGCTCTTATCGGCACCAGAATCAAATAAAACAGAAACATAGCGATTGTTGAGAAGGAACGTACCGGTAACTGTGTCTGGATCCTGCCTAGCCTCCGCAGACCCAATGACGAAAGCACGCGCAGTCCTGCCTCCGCCGCCATTCCCGTTACCGTTACCGTTTCCGCCCCTCCCATTATCGCCCTGCTTCAGCTTGGGACAATCACGCTTGAAGTGTCCCGTGTCACCACAGTTGTAACACCCCTGCCTCCCCTGAGTCCCCTGAGCTGCAGGAGCAGGAGTAGCCGCAGGAGTCTGAGTTGGGGTGAGCGCCACTTTGCAATCCTTAGCATGGTGCCCCAACTGATGGCACCGATGACAACGGGCTCGATCACAATTCCCCGAATGGTGAAAGCCACACTTGTTACACTTGGGATTCTTCCCAATGTATCCACCTGTCTTCTGCGAAGAAGACGACCCAGATCCCTCAGTCTTCTTGGCCGGTTGAGACGGCGCCGGCACTGCACTCTTACCCACGTTCTCCCATTTCCTCTTGTTGCCATCAGACCCCTTCGCAGTCGAACCCTTGGGAGGTAAAGCGCCCTCCAAAATCTTCATGTTGGTCATCTTGTGTGCAGAACGGACGACCTCAGCCAGTGTAGGAAGGTTCCCAGCAGCTACTAACCCAGCAATCTCCGGCACCAACCCAGAGATGTAGTGCTCGATCCTACGGTACTCAGGTGTGTGCATGTCAGGACACAACACCGCCAGCTCATTACGTCGAACAGTATACTCCTCGATCTCGGACCCCACCATCTTGCAGTTCCAGACTTCATGTTCCAACTTCTGTACTTCCTCCCTGGGACAGTACTCACTCTTCAGTAACCGAACAAAATCCGCCCAAAGCATAGCATGAGCTTCCCCCAAGCCCATGTTCTGCGTAGTAGCATTCCACCATGACAAAGCAGGACCCTCAAATGTCGCAGTGGCATACTTGACCCGGTCCTCAACAGGACAGTTACACATCAAGAAAACAGATTCAACCTTCTCCAACCATCGGAGCAGTCCCACTGCCCCTTCAGTCCCTGCGAAGTTATGGGGCTGGCAGTCCCTAAACTTCTTGTAGGAACACTGGGGTGGAGGTGGGTTGACAGCAGCACCTGAAACACGACACAAAGGTAAACCACAAAGGAAACATGACTCCCAAGAATGAAACAAGGCAGGTAAGAACCAACTTACCACCCAGAGCATTGTGCCCAGCCTGGAAAGCAGCCAAGGCTATGTTCACTTGCTGTTGAAGCAAGTTGTTCAGCTCTGCCTGGGTCATGTTGATGTTACCACGACCGCCACCATGGCCACCGCCGCCACGGCCACCACCACGACGTCCACCACCACGTGCGCCCGACATGATCTGACAAATCAGAAATCGAGAGATTCAGATTCACTGCTAGTGTCAACCACTAGTAGCTAGAAAAGTTACGTCTAGACCCAATCCAGGACTATACATCCAAGTTCAGAGTCCACTTGGATTCTCATGCACTTCAGCTTATGATTTCGTGTGCACCCGAAATGATAAACTGCTCTACATGGCCCTCCAAGCTTTCCCTTAGCTTGAACTCAAGTCGCCGGATGTCGGCATCTAGCATCATGCTATCACAAACATAAGTGCACAGGATAATGTGTGAGCAAGTGCGTCTATTGGGGTACGAAAGGGAGATGTCCGAATCCTGGACAGACCTCGAGAGTACGCAAGACTACCCCAATACACGACACTGCCGTGCAAAACCAACGAGTCAACTCCTTCTCCTTCAAACCCCGAAGAAGAACATAAGAGTGTATAAAGCCAAGAGTGAGGACGGATGATGTAACAGAGAAGTGCGATGATGATGTAAAGACACCCCGACAAAGTTAGTACACGTTCCAAACCGACTCAAGTATGTGACCGTCTAGTGTGTGCGACTCGGCTATAGACTAGACTCTAAATGCAGTCCTAGTTCACTATAACCATTGGCTCTGATACCAATCTGTCACACCCTCAAATTCCACTTGCGGGGTTTTACCGCGAGGCGCATGACAAACCAGGATTCAAGTCAACGGTCACAATAAACAACACTATATGCACAACACAAAACCCAAAAGATATAATTATAAAAGCATAAACTGTAGCGGAAGCTTTAAATGTTTACAACCCAAAAGACATAGTTCAAATGTTTAATGAAGACCATGCTCTAAACCCTAGACGCCCGTGCTGACTCGTGCGCCTAGATCCAGTTGTTGCTACCTTAGCGACCTGAGAAAAACATGCCAAAAGACGTCAACATATAATGCTGGTGAGTTCACAGGTTTGTTCAAAAATGTTATCCAAATGTTACCATGTCCATACTATATCAATGCTACCAAGTACGCTAGCTAGGCGTATGTTTTATTACTACTACGATTGGAAACCATTACTGGACACGTTTAGCAATGTTTAGCATGTTTAGCAGCCCGTAATGTTCAGCACGATAATGTTCCTGTTCGAGACAATATGCACCCGCCCGGCCCTCCAAGCCGACGAGTGGGGCAGGTCACGCCCAATAGATCTATCCACATTTCCCCCGTTGTGCAAACCCGCACATTCATGGTTTCCCCCGGGACTTTCCAAAAGATCGTATAGCAATATAAAGTTAAAACCATAGTATGACATATGTTACCAAAACTGTTTAGCGCATGTTTTCTCCCCCAAAAGTTAAAGCAGTAAAAGTGGGGCCGTGAACTCACCTTAGATAGCGTTCCTCAAATGTAAGTAAAAGATGTTTAGCCCTTGATGATCCCTCTACCGGAGATCTATCAAAATGTTCACATAAGTGTTCCGACTAATAACCATAAGGTTATCTAGTCCCCGATTGTCCAGATCATAATCAAGTATGTTTTTAAAACGTGTTTAAATGTTTAACCGACACACTAGACCGACCCGACATCCCGTTGGTGACCCATTACCCTAACTAATCAAGTACACATAGATTACACGCAAGGTTCAAGCATAAAACACTTAGTTTGTATCAAAAATCTCATTTTTGTTAATGTAGGGTCGAATGTGACTGTAAGTGGTCGAAGGTGTCCTTATTTGGTCGAATGTGTCCTTGAAATTCCACCTTCGCCCCTTTTCCTCCCACCTTCGCCCACTTGTAGCACCTTCGCCCCTTCAGCTTCCAGGTTCGACCCCTGGAATCCACCTTCGACCGTTCGACTGGTCGAAGGTATTCCAGGTTCGCCCCTGATGTCAGATTTTTCCAAAAACGCGTCGAAAAACATCCGAAAACATCACGAAACATCATGAGTTACAGCAGTCAAGCATCATTAATATATTCCTACGAAACCCTACCAATTTTACCCCAAAAATCTATCCGTTTGACAAGTTTCCTAAAATAGTAAATTATGGAGATGTCACATCATCATGCATGAAAATATTACCCAATTAGGAAACTTTCTGAAATCGATCAATAATCAGTTTATCATACTCGAACCATCATGAACAAGAAACCCCTATCATAACCTTATCATAATCATCCAACAACAAACCCTAAATCTAACTAAAAACCCCTTTAATCGCCAAAACATCATCAACAATCAAAGGTAACATGTTTCAATCATAACCCATCATTAATAACAGCCCTAGGTTGTCGTCATATCATCTATACAACAAGTAATCATCAAACAATGCATAATATCATACTAACACATGTTTATTTGCATAAAAACTCATTGTTTATGAATAGGTTTTGGTTAGGAAAGGTTTTTATTCATAAAATAGGTTGATATCAGATCTGGACCCTTGGGGTTTAGATTAAAACAAGTCAAAATTGTTTAAAAAGGATTTGTAATGAAGAACACACCTTAGATCTTCACTTGTAATGATTTAGAGAGTTAGGTTATGAAAAACAAGCTCAAAAACTCCTTCCCCAATGATAATAGCTGATAGAGAGTGTTTGGAGGCGTTTAGGGTTTGTGAAATGGTGAAAAATGGCTAAGGATGGTATTTATACCCAGTCCAGGTTCGCCCAGTTTATGTGGTCGAATGTGGAACTTTTCCACATTCGCCCCTTTTTAATGGTCGAATGTGGAATCTTTCCACATTCGCCCACTTTGTTTCCACATTCGCCCATTTCTCAAGTCCCATTTCCACATTCGCCCATTATTTCCACATTCAGGTCATCAGCACTTTTTAACACATGTTAACAGCACTTTTAACACATGTTAACCTTTTTCCAGTTTGTCGTGTTTAACGCATTCTAACACATCTTAACACATAAGCATGCATCCATAGTCTATACTTAGCATGTTTAGGCACGTATAATCATTTGTACATCATTTAAGCAAGTATAAGCATACAATTCACCACACGACCCATAATCTACACATATACTTAATTAGTTCATGTAATGTCACCAACGACGGAACCCGGTACTAATGTATTCCCAAAACGACTCCCAATGATCCTCCAGATCATTGACCCTGGACAATCCTAATTTGACCCGACTCAACTGACCCAGTTAAGTTTGTTTATAAACGTTTCTCGCTAAGGTAGACTTAGATGTTACTATTATGTTTAAGCCGAACATGCCGGGTGTCACATAATGTTGATAGCTGGAGTCCAAGAAGTATGTAGCTGATCCAAGATATAGGGAGTCCAAGATATAAAAAGCCCAAAGTCAGCCCAGTTCGTAGACACATATCTGTTGGCCCAAGGCCCAGATTCATATGCTGATATGTAAGTGATGATGTAGCGATCCGTGGCTAACAAACACAACTGTTGAGAACCGTTAGATCAAGTTAATAATGATCGTCGATTTGGATGGAAGAAACATAACTCACCAGCTATAAATAGTTGGTTTCTTCCACACAATCATACTTTTTGATCTCTGTTATTCTTTCGTTCTCTCTCTATTCTCAAGATTAATAATTAGGGTTTTGTACGTAGATTCACCTTGAATCTGTTAAAGCTTTAGTTGTGCGTTAATCTTTTGGTGAGGATTTGTGTAGAGAGTTTTATGTTTGTATAGTTCTTGAAGTCGTTTTCCAGATCTAAGAGTTTTGTGTGTATTTTTCTGTTCTAAGTAATTAAGTTCTTATTTCTAGTTTATTGTTCTTGATCCATGTTTTATAACTGATACGATTTTTTTTTGGAAGATCTGTTAATATTAGGGTTTCTAGATCCGATGTGCACCCTGATTAATCTTTTCATCTGATCCATTCTTGGTGATAAACCTGGGTTGAAGAGCTTGTTGTTCCTGAAGGACGAAGAAAAGTATATAAACTCTTGTATTAGGGTTACATCTTTGGTTTAACCAAGGTTGGTGGTGAAGTCTTCTTTTGTGGATCTCAATCGACAACCCTAAGTGAAGGTTGTTAGTTGTGGTTCTAAATAAAGGATTGCTTATTTTTTCTGTCCTTGATTTGTAACCCTAAGTGAAGGTTAAAGATCTTGGACTTGGATTGGAAGTTGTGCAACCGGTCATATTGTTCTAACTCTTTTACTTATCTGTTTTTTAATTTCTTAGGAGCACTGCCCGGGTTAGGTGGACCGGTATTGGCTCACTACTTGTTGTTGCTTTAGTTGTCTGATTGCTTGTATTGGTATTGCTTGTTTGTTGAACTTTTTTGTTGGTTTAATCATTAGTATATAGATTGCATCAGACTCCTGTGTTAAGACCTGTCCTGGCACCATTTGAGTGACGAACCAGGAATCTAGATCACTGACACAACTTCGTCTGTTTAGGGTTTTCTGTCTTGGTGCTTTGATTTGTGTGATATTGTTTGTTTGATTGTGTTTTTGAGTCATGACTGATAAAGAAGGTGGAGGTACTGGTGGTCCCCTGGTTGGGAATGATGGGCAAGGTAATGTAACCTTGATTAGTAAATTGGATGCAAGTGATCCTTTATACTTACATCCAAGTGACTCAGCTAATCTGAATATCATAACTATTAAACTCAAAGGAACAGAAAACTATACTGTTTGGTCTAATGCACTTCAACTAGCTTTGAAAGTTAAAAACAAGTGGGGTTTTATAGACAAATCTTGTATTAAATCTGAAGATGATGTTGTCTTGGCCAATCAATGGGACATATGTAACTCTATAGTTTTAACTTGGATTTTGAATTCCATAAGTGAAGATCTCTATATGGGTCATGTCTTTTCTAAACTTGCTAGTGAGGTCTGGTTAGAATGAAAATAAACATGTGACAAGATAGATGGGTCTGTTGTCTTTGACTTGTATTAGAAAATTAATTATTTCAGTCAAAATGGATCTTCAGTTTCAGAGTATTACCATAAATTGAATATAATGTGTCGACAACTTGATCAGATTTTGCAATTGCCTGCTAGCAGTTGTAATGCTGCAAAGGATTTTAATGACTTTTGTATCATGATAAAGCTTATGCAATTTTTAATGGGTTTAGATAGTGTCTATCAATCTGTTAGTACTAGTCTACTAATCAAAGAGGTGTTACCATCTGTAAAAGAAGCCTTTTCTGTGGTTTTAAGGGAAGAATCTCACATAAATTCTGTTACAAGTGGTAAAAGGATTCAGTCTATGGCATTATTAGCTAAGAGTAATCAAAATCTTGATTTCAAAAAGACTAATAAAGTTGTTAACCAAAATTTGAAATGTACCTACCTATTGTCAAAAGATTGGTCATGCTGCTGAAAAATGTTTTGAAATTATTAGTTATCCATCTTGGATGAGACCAAGGGGTAACCAAGGCAAGAAGGAAGTTGCAAACAAAACTCTACACCTGATAGTTATGAAACAATAGTTAAGCCCTTGACAAGTGAACAAATTAATAAGTTGTTAAGTCTTATAGGTAAGAATTCAAGTGAGGGTAGTCAAAGCTGTCATGTGACAGGTGGTTTGTCTATTCCCTTTTGTGCTAATAGTTTCTTTAAACCTATTTTTTGTTTTGCAAGTCAAATGAATAACAGAAATAAAGGTTGGATAACAGAGTTTAAGGATAATAATGGTTTAACTGATTGTATAAATGTAACAGAGTTTAACATAAGGGTTTAACATCCTAATGGGACAGATGCTTTAGTAACTAAAATTGGTAACATACAAATTGCTAAAGATGTCATATTACAAGATGTGTTTGTAGTACCTGAATACTCTGTTAATCTAATTTCTGTTCATAAGCTTGCAAAGGACAATAAGTTGTTTATAGGTTTTGATGAACATAAATGTTACATACAGGATTTAGTAACAAAGAAAGTCCTGGTGACTGGTAGTCAGGTGGATGGTCTGTACTACTGTGGTCTCTCTTGTGTTACGAATAAGGTGTGTTTTAGTTCTAGTGTTAATACTGATTTGTGGCATGCTAGATTAGGACACCTTTCAGATCGGGCTATTAGAAGGTTTAAGAATAAGTTAAACCTGAACTTGCCTGATAAACAAAAAGCTCCTTGTGAAGCGTGTCTTAAGGCTAAGCAGCATAGAAAGTCTTTCCCATTAAGTGATCATAGCTCATCGAAACTGGGAGAAGTTATTCACTTGGATGTATGGGGTCCTTATAAGATAAGTAGTAGAGAAGGATTCAAATACTTTCTCACTATTATTGATGATTTTTCAAGAGTTGTATAGGTGTGCCTAATGAAGTCAAAAACTGAAGTTTTTTTAAATATACAGGATTTCTATAACATCATTGAAACACATTTTAAAAGGAAAATTAAGTGTTTCAGATCTGATAATGGAACTGAGTTTGTAAATAATCAGTTTGATGGTTTTTGTAAAACAAAAGGAATTATACATCAAACTTCATGCACCTATACACCTCAGCAAAATGGGATAGTAGAGAGAAAGCATAGACATCTACTGAATGTGGCTAGGTTTTTACGTTTTCAAAGTAATATACCAATTAGGTTTTGGTAAGACTGTGTATTAACTGCTGCTTATCTAATTAATAGGATTCCTTCATCAGTTCTAGATGGCAAGACCCCTTATGAGGTAGTGTATGGTTTTGAACCTTTTTTGGATCATTTAAAACTGTTTGGGTGTTTATGTTTTTGTACCATTTTAAATAATTATGATAAACTTAATAGTAGACCAGATAAATGTGTTTTCTTAGGGGTACTCTACAAAAAAAAAGGGGTTATAAGGTTTTCAGTTTAGATAATAAAAATCTTATTTTTCAAGAGATGTTAAGTTCTTTGAAACAGTGTTTCCTTTTAAGGAAAGGTCTGTATTAAGGGATTTTGATGAACCAAACTGTTTTGATATAACAAACTTGATTTTTTTTGATAAATATGAAAACATAGACCCAAACAAGTTAGAAGTTCCCAATGATGATAAAAATGGTCAAAATAAAGAAACAGAGACACATGGGTCTCAACAGTCTGAGTCTGAGCAACCTTGTAGTGCCACCAACAAACCTGATAGGGCTGAGGATGTGACACCTGTTCATGAAACAAACCACAATTATGAGGGACATGAACATGATCAGGCACATTCTCAAACTACACTTAGAAGGTCTGCTAAGGAAACAGTCTTGCCAAAGAATCTGAATGACTATATCCTTGATGGTAAAGTTAAATATGGGATAGAAAAGGTAGTTAACTATGCTAGGTTGTCTTTTGAAACCAAGTGTTTTGTTGCTACTTTAAACAAGGGGTATGAAGCTCAAAGTTTCAATGAAGCTGTTCAGGAGAGTAACTGGATAACCGCTATGAATGAGGAAATTGAAGCCCTTAATAGAAATGACACATGGGAATTAGTTGAATTACCTATAGGTAGAAGTCTAGTGGGTTGTAAATGGGTATATAAGATTAGGTACAAGTCATCAGGTGAAATAGAAAGATACAAGGCTAGGTTGGTTGCAAACGGTTATAGTAAAAAAATAAGGTATTGACTATGAAGAAACCTTTTCACCTGTAGTTAAACTTGTAACTGTTAGAACTGTGTTAGCTTTAACAGTTGAGTTTAATTGGGAATTGTACCAACTTGATGTGAAAAATGCATTTCTTTATGGGATTTACATGAAGAAGTGTATATGACATTACCTAATGGTTAGTTTTCTAAAAATGAAACATGAGTATGTAAATTAAAAAAGTCACTATATGGCTTGAAACAAGCCCTAGAATGTGGAATGAAAAATTTGTGGGGGTGTTAACTGTTAACTGAATTAGGTTTTTTACAAAGTAGTGTGACTATTCTCTGTTTCATTTTTCTAAAGATGGTAAAATTGTTTTTATGTTGATGTATGTGGATGACATTATTGTGACTGGTAATGACAAGAATGAAATAATTAGAATTAAGGAATGTTTAAAATCTAAATTTCTAATTAAAGACTTAGGGGAGCTAAAATATTTTCTTGGTATTGAAGTAATAAAATGTCACACCCTCAAAATCCACTTGCGGAGTTTTACCGCGAGGCGCATGACAAACCAGGATCCAAACCAACGATCACAATAAACAAGTCTAAATGAACATAAATGCAATTTCAAAACATAGTTTAAAATCCCCGTTTACAGCGGAAGCTTATTTAAAAACAATATCTCAATAATGAAACAATAGTTCAACGTTCAAAAGACCATGCAACCCTATTAAGACGCCGTGCAGACGCGTGCGCCCTAGTCCAGTCGTGCTACCTTAGCGACCTGAGAAAACATGTAAAAGTTTACGTCAGCACAAAAATGCTGGTGAGTTTACAGGTTTTGTATCCAAGTACCAAGTCCACCTGTCCATACTATAATAATCGAAAACCAGTATACGCTAGCTAGGCGTACGTTTTGTTACTACCACGATTGGAAAACCATTACTAACGCGAATACCAAAAGTATGCCCGATGTAGTTCCTGTTGTTCCTGTTGTTCCTGTTTGAGACAATATGCACCCGCCGACCCTCCAAGTCGACGAGCGGGGTTGGTCACTCCCAATAGCGCTATTCACATTTCCCCGTTGTGCAAACCCGCACATTCATGGTTCCCCCCGGGACTTCCAAAGATCGTGTAGTACACAAGAGAAACCCATAGTATGACAGTAGTTACCAAATAATCGTTTTAACACATGTTTTCTCCCCCGAAAGTATAAAACCAGTTTAAAAGAGGGGCCGTAAACTCACCTTAAGTTGCGTTACTCCTTAACCCGAGTAAACCCAGCTGCTATGCTAGTCCCGTAAATGGCGACCTAACATACGACAGTTACAAGTACTTAGACTAATAACCCGCAGGTTAATTAGTCCCTAGATGTCCAGACCATAACCAAGTTCGTTTGAAAACACCGTGACTGTTTAACAGACCCAAAGTACAAGACTCGACATCCCATTGGTGACCCGAGACTCCCCATGTTATGTTTACGCTCCAAAACGTACAATAACGCAAGTACACTTAACATACGTTAACGCACAACAAGTTATAGCACATAGTTCACGTATCACCGAAATACATCCAAATATATGTTACCAAGTTATTAGACATGTTACGGGGTTCCTAGCATGTTACTACATGTTAAATCGGGTCTCGGAATGCTAATTTACACTTACAGCAGCAGTACACGCGATTAGGAAAAGTCAACTAGCAATTAGGAAAGTCAACTAGCAATTAGAAATCCTACTCGCCTCTATTATAGGCGATTAGGAGCTACTCCCCTCTATTATAGGCGATTAGGGGCTACTCCCCTGAACTTTCTAGTGATTAGGGCTATTCCCCTGAACTTACTAGTGATTAGGGCTATTCCCCTGAACTTACTAGTGATTAGGGCTAATCACCTGATCTTACACAAGAGTAGACCTCTACTCGCCTGTATTATGGGCGATTAGCATCCTACTCGCCTATAACATAGGCGATTAGGAATGCTACTCGCCTGTAACCTTGCTGTTCCGGTTTTTCGCGCGTTTAACGCTCCAAATCAGATCCAGAACGTGTGTAACCACCCAATATCATCCCAAACACTATCCTAAACATGTTTAACCCAAAATCCTTCGTTTAACCTCGTATAATCAGTCCTGCATGCAACCAAATAATCCAAACACCAATTCACATAGCATGCAACATCATACTAACACGCGTAATCATAACCCTAATAACCAATTACTGAGATTTCTAGCATCATAATATCAATATCAATTCTGACCTATCATAATAACACATCAATCCATCATCATGAATCATAAAAACCCTAGCTTTCTAATCATACACACCCATAACGCATGTATATTAGTTATAATCCGATTAACAACCCTTATTGACGATTTTCAGAAAGCTTTTTCGTTTATGAACAGGTCTGGACCATTAGGGATTGATTAAAAATGTTTACAAAGTGTTATGGATGAGAATCAAACCTTAGGATTATGAAAGAATGATGGTTAGACCTTGAAACCTTGTGTTTTTGATCAAAATCGCCTTCCAGAGGTTGTTTATGTGTTTGGGGCGGTTATGGGACGACTAGGGTTGATATTAGGAAGTTTAGGAGGTTAAGCATTGTATTTATAGGCGTTTCTAGTCGTCCAGCACGTAACTAGCGAGTATGCAGCAGTTTCAGGCGATTAGGGCTTGTAATCGCCTGAATGTTCAGGTGAGTGGGCCTATTCGCCCCTATGTATACACGAGTAGCCTCCTACTCGTGTCTAATGTTCCCTACTCGCCTCCCCTATAGGGGATTAGGCTTCCTAATCGCCTATAGGGGTTGGTTTTGTGCGTTTTGCGCGTTAAACCCCGTTTTAACATATGTTAATACCTATTCACGTACCGACAAGTCATATAATGATTGTAAACACATAACACAAGTAAATACACATATTTACACTCGTTCACCAATTCCCGGGACTCGAGACTCGTACGTTCCGTATGCCCTGACGATCCTACCGATCGTCACCGTTTGTACACTTGGTTAAGGACCGACATCTAATGAACCTCTAGACCAACATCCAATGATCCTCTAGACTAAACCAATAGTTCCCGAACTATAACCCGACTTAACTAACCCAGTTAAGTACAATATACGCGTGACTCGCTAAGGTAGACTTTCATCTAGACAACGTTGTTAACCAGAATTTGCCGGGTGTCACATCATCCCCAGGTTAAAAGAATTTTCTTCCCGAAAATTGTACAAGCACCAAAAGAACAAAAGAAATAACGAAGGAAGCAAACAAAAGATAGAAACCAAAAGAGAGAGATTTACCCGAGTTGTCACATCATCCCCACGTTAAAAGGAATCTCGACCCGAGATTTCATTCAGCTGCCGAAGAGACATGTCTCGACTCGAACGCTTCCTTAGGAAAAAGATGAGGATACTTAGACTTCATCTGATCCTCCCGTTCCCATGTATATTCCGGTCCCCGGTTCGAGTTCCACCGAACCTTAACGATACGAATCTTGCTGTGACGCAGGCTGCGAATCTTGTAATCAAGGATCTCTACAGGTTCTTCCACAATCCGAAGACGATCATCAACCTTGATCTCTTCCAGTGGAACGATGAGAGACTCGTCAGCCAGACACTTCTTCAAGTTTGACACGTGAAAGACGTTATGTACGTTACCGAGCTCCGTCGGTAGATCAAGTCGATATGCCACCGGCCCAATCCGTTCCAGGATCGTAAATGGGCCGACATATCGCGGATTGAGTTTGCCACGCTTCCCAAAGCGTATGACGCCCTTCCACGGTGAGACTTTTAGAAGTACCTTGTCATTGACTTGGAATTCCAGTGGTTTGCGACGCTGGTCAGCATAACTCTTTTGCCGGTCCCGTGCCGCCGCCAACCGATTACGAATCTGTACGATCTTTTCCGAAGTTTCGTACACTAGTTCAGGCCCAGTGAGTTGACTCTCACCCACTTCAGCCCAGCAAAGAGGAGAACGGCATTTCCGTCCGTACAGTGCTTCGAACGGAGCAGCTTTGATGCTCGTGTGATAACTGTTGTTGTACGAGAATTCTACCAACGGCAGATGAGCTTCCCAACCCTTGCCAAAATCGATCACACATGCCCGCAGCATGTCTTCTAAAGTTTGAATCGTACGCTCACTCTGACCGTCAGTCTGTGGATGGTAAGCCGTACTCATGTCTAGTTGGGTACCCAAAGCCTTGTGCAAAGACTTCCAAAAGTGAGAAGTAAAATGGGAGTCACGATCCGAGATAATAGAAACTGGTACCCCGTGCTTAGAAACAACTTCTTTCAAGTAAAGACGAGCCAAACGATCCATGGTGTCGGTCTCCTTAATAGCAAGAAAATGGGCTGATTTCGTCAACCGATCGACAATCACCCATATCTTGTCGTTCCCGCTTGGTGATTTAGGAAGTTGTGTGACAAAATCCATAGTAATCCGTTCCCATTTCCATTCCGGAATTTCAGGTTGTTGCAGGAGACCCGACGGTTTCTGGTATTCCACCTTGACTTTAGCACAGGTCAAGCATTTGCTCACGTATGAGGCTATGTCCGACCTCATGTTTGGCCACCAGTAAAGCACCTTTAGATCTTGGTACATCTTATCCGAACCAGGATGAATAGAATACCGGGACTTATGAGCCTCATCAAGGACAAGCTCCCGTAGTCCCCCGAATAAAGGAACCCATATGCGTTCTGCGAAATAGTGCAGACCATCAGACCTTCGCTCTAGGTGCTTGTCGGCACCGTGCATAGTTTCAGCTTTAAGGTTTTCCTCCTTCAAAGCTTCCAATTGGGCAGAACGGAGTTGATCAGGTAACGATGAATGAATAGTGAGCTGCAACGCCCGAACGCGACGAGGTTTAGTAGATTCCTTCCTGCTCAAGGCGTCTGCTACAACATTCGCCTTGCCAGGATGGTACTTAATAGCACAATCATAGTCGTTCAAAAGTTCGATCCAACGGCGTTGCCGTATGTTCAAGTGTTGTTGGTCGAAAATGTGTTGGAGACTCTTGTGATCGGTGTAGATGGTGCATTTGGTACCGTACAAGTAATGTCTCCAAATTTTCAACGCGAATACCACAGCACCCAACTCCAAATCATGAGTTGTGTAGTTCTTCTCGTGCACTTTGAGTTGACGAGAAGCATACGCAATCACTTTCTCGCGTTGCATCAACACGCAACCGAGTCCATGAATGGAAGCGTCACAGTAAACAACAAAATCATCAGGACCCTCCGGTAAAGACAAAATAGGAGCTGAACACAGTTTAGACTTCAGTTCTTCAAACGCTGACTCTTGTGATTCACCCCAGTCGAACTTCCTATCCTTCTGAGTGAGAGTGGTGAGGGGTTGAGCAATCTTCGAGAACCCCTGAATGAAACGACGATAATAGCCCGCAAGGCCTAGGAATTGCCGCACCTCAGTTGGCGTCTTTGGTGCTCCCCAGTCCTTGATCGCTTCGATCTTAGCTGGATCGACATGAATCCCTAGTTCATTGACCACATGTCCTAGGAATTGAACTTCGCGTAACCAAAAGTCACACTTTGAGAACTTGGCGTAAAGTTGTTCCCGTCGCAAGAGTTCCAAAACTAACCGCAGATGTTCCCCGTGTTCGGTCTCGTTCTTCGAGTAGATCAGAATGTCATCAATAAATACAATGACGAATTTATCCAGATATGGTTTACAGACGCGGTTCATCAAGTCCATGAAAACCGCCGGTGCGTTCGTGAGACCGAAAGGCATGACCAAGAATTCGAAATGGCTATAACGTGTTCGAAAAGCAGTCTTTGCAACGTCAGCCTCCCTGACGCGCAGCTGGTGATAACCAGACCTCAAATCGATCTTGGAATAATAACTAGAACCCTGAAGCTGGTCGAATAGATCATCAATACGTGGAAGAGGATAACGGTTCTTGATGGTCAATTTGTTCAGTTCTCTGTAGTCTACGCACAATCGGAAACTCCCATCCTTCTTCTTAACAAATAAAATCGGGGCTCCCCAAGGGGAAGAACTTGGCCGGATGAAACCCTTGTCCAAGAGTTCCTGTAACTGACTGGACAATATCTGCATCTCGGGAGGTGCAAGACGATAGGGGGCCCGAGCAATAGGAGCAGCCCCTGGTACAAGATCAATACCGAACTCGACTTGACGATGAGGAGGAAGACCAGATAAATCATCGGGAAAAACATCAGGAAACTCGCGTACCACCGGAATGTCGTCGATCTTCTTTTCATCACCAGAGGAAACAGATAAAAGCGCCAATACGGCTGGATAACCCTTTCGAAGACACTTAAGGGCTTTCATGCTAGAGATGATGTTTAGCGGAACACCACCCTTGATACCGTACACAGAAAGAAATTCTCCATCAGGGAGAGGAATCCGAATAACCTTGTCGTAACAGACGATCTCCGCGCGATACAAAGATAACCAATCCATTCCTACCACAACGTCAAAACTACCCAATGGTACCGGCATAAGGTCGATGGGGAACGATAAACCCGACAACTCTAATTGACACTCCCGAAGAACACTAGTAGCTTCAATCGTTTTACCGTCAGCTAACTCAATAATATACTTGGTTTCTAATGGTACGGGTACTACATCTAGCAGTCGACTAACATCCATGGATACAAAACTCTTGTCGGCACCAGAATCAAATAACACGCTAACAGAACGATTATTGAGAAGAAACGTACCGGTGACTGTGTCAGGGTCCTGCCTAGCCTCAGCGGCTCCAATGACGAAGGCCCGTGCATTTCTGCCGCCGCCCCCGTTGTTCCCATTCCCGTTGTTCCCACCCTGCTTCAGTTTTGGGCAATCCTTCTTGTAATGCCCAGTGTCACCACAGTTGTAGCATCCCTGTTTCCCTGTAGTCCCCTGAGTAGTCGGAGCTGAGCTGTTAGTCGGAGCCTGAGTCGATGGAAGTGTAGCCCGACAATCCTTAGCATAGTGGCCTGTTCGCTGGCAGCGGTGACAACGGTTACTGTCGCAGTTCCCTTGGTGATGGCGTCCACACTTGTTGCATTTGGGCAGTTTTCCCGCATAACCACCCTGCTTATTACCCGAAGAAGATGAACCCCCATTATCAAACCTTTTACCCTGCTGTGCAGGCCCAGATCCTTTCCCGTCATTTTCCCACTTGCGCTTGTTGCTCTCTGGGGCCTTAACAGTTGAACCCTTCGCAGGCAAAATCCCCTCATTCACTTTTAAGTTGGTCATCCTATGGGCCGATCGAACTACCTCCGCATAAGTAGGATGATTTCCAGCAGCCACTAACCCTGCAATTTCCGGTACTAACCCTGATACATAGTGTTCAATCTTACGATATTCTGGCACGTGCAGATCGGGACACAGCACTGCCAACTCATTCCTCCTCACAGTGTACTTCTCGATTTCCGATCCAGTCATCTTGAGGTTCCACACCTCATACTCCAGCTTCTGTACCTCTTCCCTCGGACAATACTCACGCTTCAGCAACTGCACAAAATTCTCCCATGGCATAGCATATGCCTCCCCAATACCCATGTTCTGGGTGATACCATTCCACCAAGTCAATGCCACGTCCTGAAATAACGCAGCCGAATACTTTACCCGGTCTTCTGGAAGACAGTTACACATCAGAAATACCGACTCCACTTTCTCCAACCACCTTAGCAAGCTAACCGCACCCTCAGTGCCAGAGAATTCCTGGGGCTTACAGTCCCGGAACATCTTGTAGGTGCACATGGGTGGGGGTGGGTCAACAGGACCACCTGAAATGAAACGTATGAGAAACCACGAATACCGTAAACAGGGCTCACCAATGAGGCAAAGAAAATGGATAAAACAACTTACCACCACCGTTGTGCCCTAACTGGAAGGCAGCTTGGAGCAAGTTGTTCAGATCAGCCTGTGATAGGTTAATACCTCCACCACGACCACCAGCACCACCGCGACCACCACCACGTCCACCATTGCGACCACCTCCACGTCCTCCACGCACTCCAGACATGATTCTGGCAGAAAGAACGAGAAAATTTAGTTTCGCAGTTAAAGATAACCACTAATGTTCACAAGATCAAAGCCAGATCCAATCCAGGACTATCCCCTCAAACCCAGAGCTCACTAGGGCTTCCATGCATTTCGGTTTATGATTTTGTGTGCACCCAAAATGATAAACCGCTCTACATGGTCCTCCAAGTGTTCTCCTAGTTCAAAGTTCAAATCACCGAACATAGACTCTTAGCTACACACCGTAATACTACGGTAGTTTATGACAAGTGTTTCTATTGGAGTGCGAAAGGGAGATGTCCGAGCCTTGGACAAATCTCAAGAGCACACGAGTTACTCCAACAGACCACACTGCCTAGAAAACAAGTAACCCAACCTAAGATAGAACGGATGATGTAACGTAGAAAGACCAATGATTTAGAGACACCCCGACAAGACCATACGTAAACCACTATAACGTTTAGTACCATGTGATCGTCTAGTGTGTGCGACTCGGCTATAGACTAGACTCTACATGCAGTCCTAGTTCACTATAACCATTGGCTCTGATACCAATCTGTCACACCCTCAAAATCCACTTGCGGAGTTTTACCGCGAGGCGCATGACAAACCAGGATCCAAACCAACGATCACAATAAACAAGTCTAAATGAACATAAATGCAATTTCAAAACATAGTTTAAAATCCCCGTTTACAGCGGAAGCTTATTTAAAAACAATATCTCAATAATGAAACAATAGTTCAACGTTCAAAAGACCATGCAACCCTATTAAGACGCCGTGCAGACGCGTGCGCCCTAGTCCAGTCGTGCTACCTTAGCGACCTGAGAAAACATGTAAAAGTTTACGTCAACACAAAAATGCTGGTGAGTTTACAGGTTTTGTATCCAAGTACCAAGTCCACCTGTCCATACTATAATAATCGAAAACCAGTATACGCTAGCTAGGCGTACGTTTTGTTACTACCACGATTGGAAAACCATTACTAACGCGAATACCAAAAGTATGCCCGATGTAGTTCCTGTTGTTCCTGTTGTTCCTGTTGTTCCTGTTTGAGACAATATGCACCCGCCGACCCTCCAAGTCGACGAGCGGGGTTGGTCACTCCCAATAGCGCTATTCACATTTCCCCGTTGTGCAAACCCGCACATTCATGGTTCCCCCCGGGACTTCCAAAGATCGTGTAGTACACAAGAGAAACCCATAGTATGACAGTAGTTACCAAATAATCGTTTTAACACATGTTTTCTCCCCCGAAAGTATAAAACCAGTTTAAAAGAGGGGCCGTAAACTCACCTTAAGTTGCGTTACTCCTTAACCCGAGTAAACCCAGCTGCTATGCTAGTCCCGTAAATGGCGACCTAACATACGACAGTTACAAGTACTTAGACTAATAACCCGCAGGTTAATTAGTCCCTAGATGTCCAGACCATAACCAAGTTCGTTTGAAAACACCGTGACTGTTTAACAGACCCAAAGTACAAGACTCGACATCCCATTGGTGACCCGAGACTCCCCGTGTTATGTTTACGCTCCAAAACGTACAATAACGCAAGTACACTTAACATACGTTAACGCATAACAAGTTATAGCACATAGTTCACGTATCACCGAAATACATCCAAATATATGTTACCAAGTTATTAGACATGTTACGGGGTTCCTAGCATGTTACTACATGTTAAATCGGGTCTCGGAATGCTAATTTACACTTACAGCAGCAATACACGCGATTAGGAAAAGTCAACTAGCAATTAGGAAAGTCAACTAGCAATTAGAAATCCTACTCGCCTCTATTATAGGCGATTAGGAGCTACTCCCCTCTATTATAGGCGATTAGGGGCTACTCCCCTGAACTTTCTAGTGATTAGGGCTATTCCCCTGAACTTACTAGTGATTAGGGCTATTCCCCTGAACTTACTAGTGATTAGGGCTAATCACCTGATCTTACACAAGAGTAGACCTCTACTCGCCTGTATTATGGGCGATTAGCATCCTACTCGCCTGTAACCTTGCTGTTCCGGTTTTTCGCGCGTTTAACGCTCCAAATCAGATCCAGAACGTGTGTAACCACCCAATATCATCCCAAACACTATCCTAAACATGTTTAACCCAAAATCCTTCGTTTAACCTCGTATAATCAGTCCTGCATGCAACCAAATAATCCAAACACCAATTCACATAGCATGCAACATCATACTAACACGCGTAATCATAACCCTAATAACCAATTACTGAGATTTCTAGCATCATAATATCAATATCAATTCTGACCTATCATAATAACACATCAATCCATCATCATGAATCATAAAAACCCTAGCTTTCTAATCATACACACCCATAACGCATGTATATTAGTTATAATCCGATTAACAACCCTTATTGACGATTTTCAGAAAGCTTTTTCGTTTATGAACAGGTCTGGACCATTAGGGATTGATTAAAAACGTTTACAAAGTGTTATGGATGAGAATCAAACCTTAGGATTATGAAAGAATGATGGTTAGACCTTGAAACCTTGTGTTTTTGATCAAAATCGCCTTCCAGAGGTTGTTTATGTGTTTGGGGCGGTTATGGGACGACTAGGGTTGATATTAGGAAGTTTAGGAGGTTAAGCATTGTATTTATAGGCGTTTCTAGTCGTCCAGCACGTAACTAGCGAGTATGCAGCAGTTTCAGGCGATTAGGGCTTGTAATCGCCTGAATGTTCAGGTGAGTGGGCCTATTCGCCCCTATGTATACACGAGTAGCCTCCTACTCGTGTCTAATGTTCCCTACTCGCCTCCCCTATAGGGGATTAGGCTTCCTAATCGCCTATAGGGGTTGGTTTTGTGCGTTTTGCGCGTTAAACCCCGTTTTAACATATGTTAATACCTATTCACGTACCGACAAGTCATATAATGATTGTAAACACATAACACAAGTAAATACACATATTTACACTCGTTCACCAATTCCCGGGACTCGAGACTCGTACGTTCCGTATGCCCTGACGATCCTACCGATCGTCACCGTTTGTACACTTGGTTAAGGACCGACATCTAATGAACCTCTAGACCAACATCCAATGATCCTCTAGACTAAACCAATAGTTCCCGAACTATAACCCGACTTAACTAACCCAGTTAAGTACAATATACGCGTGACTCGCTAAGGTAGACTTTCATCTAGACAATGTTGTTAACCAGAATTTGTCGGGTGTCACAAAATGGTGTTTGTCTTTCACAAAGAAAGTATTGTTTGAAACTTTTAAGTGAATATGGGATGACAGCTTGTAAACTAGTAAATAATCCTATAGAACAACATAATCTGGTAACACATTTTTGTAAAGAAAATAATAAAGTGTTATCTAATATTACTGGGTATCAAAGATTGGTTGGAAAGTTAATATGTTTAGCTCATACTAGGCCTCATATTTCATATGCTGTCCATTTCCTTAGTCAATATATATATGCACAATCCAACAGATGGACTTTTGAAAATAGCATTTAGACTTTTAAGATATCTAAAAAGTCTCCTAGAAAGGGTCTATTGTTTGAAAAAAAAAAAAAAAAAAGTGGGAATCTGGTAATCAGAGCTTACTCTGATTCAGATTGGGCTAAGTGCCTTGAAACCAGGAAATCAATCACTGGTTTTTGTGTTTTTTAGGGAAAATTTTATCTCCTGGAAAAGCAAGGAACAATCTACTGTTTCTAGGTCCTTAGCAGAAGGCCAGAAGCTGAGTTTAGATCTATGTGTGCTACTGCTTGTGAACTGATTTGGTTAGTTCATGTATTTGAGGAGTTAAATCAAAAGGTTGAATTACCTATAGAATTGCTTTGTGACAGTTCCTCAGCATTGTCCATTGCTACTAATCCTGTATTCTTTAAAAGAACAAAGCATTTTGATGTGGATCTTTTTTGTTTTTGTTTTTAGAGAGATCAAGTAAACAAAGGAATCATTAAAACTTTTAAGTTGGATTCTGAACATGAAGTGGCTGATGCTATGACAAAGGGATTGTTGTCAGGAAAACATGAAGAGTTATGTACTCATGTGAATCTATTTGGCCCATTTGGTGCATCAAATTGGGGGGGGGGGGGGGGGGGACGGGGGTTAAAATTGGTGGTGTAATGTTGTGCAATTTGTACAATTGTTTCAATTTGTTGCTAATGGGTCAATATGGGTTAATGGGCTATTTCAAATATTTTTGTGTTAATTATTCAGGTTGTTTTAATATGTTGCATAAGGAATATTTGCAGATGTTGATAAACTGGATAATGTTGATAGCCTGAGTCCAAGAAGTATGTAACTGGTCCAGGATATAGGGAGTCCAAGATATAAGAAGCCCAAAGTCAGCCCAGTTCGTAGACACATATCTGTTGGCCCAAGGCCCAGATTCATATGCTGATATTTAAGTGATGATGTGGCGATCCGTGGCTAACAAACACGATTGTTGAGAACCGTTAGATCAAGTTAATAATGATCGTCGATTTGGATGGAAGAAACTCAACTCACCAGCTATAAATAGCTGGTTTCTTCCACACAATCATACTTTTTGATCTCTGTTATTCTTTTGTTCTCTCTCTATTCTCTAGATTAATAATTAGGGTTTTGTACGTAGATTCACCTTGAATCTGTTAAAGCTTTAGTTGTGTGTTAATCTTTTGGTGAGGATTTGTGTAGAGAGTTTTATGTTTGTATAGATCTTGAAGTTGTCTTCCAGATCTAAGAGTTTTGTGTGTATTTTTCTGTTCTAAGTAATAAAGTTTTTATTTCTAGTTTATCGTTCTTGATCCATGTTTTATAACAGAAACCACTCTTTCCGACGTATATCACTGTTGTCACTATTTTTTCGCAACATTAAGGGGCTTTTTTTTTTGTCAAAAAGCTATCAGAATTTCCATTCGTTGAAAGGTGTGGGAAACTTTGTAGGAAAATGGGCACTTTTCTAGTAGTTGTTCCCATGAAATGTTGAACACCAGAACATTAGTCTCAATCGATCTCTTAGACTTGATTTCGTATAGTACCATCCATAATTTCACCAACCCAAAAACAAGTTGGACGAATAACCAATAAAGCAACTTCCTCAAAAGATACCATATTCAAAGCATAATATATATTAAACATATGCATTGGTCTATCAACTCTTTGAGTAGTAAGAATAAGTACTTAACCTGATCACATTCTTGAAGTGACATGACATGGGTGTGAATGTGATCATTCAAGGTTCATAGAATTATATGTATCGCTGGCCGGGATGCCATGTTCTCATTTTCTTAAAAGCATGAGTTTAAACATATGCCTAGTTTTCGTCCACCACTACATTACTAGAAAACTGGGTTGTTCTTTCACACCAATTTTTATTGGAAATTCGTAGAAAACAACTTTTTTATAACGACTTTATGACAAAATAGACTTCGTCAACCAATAATTACCATAACTATTTCCTACAAATTATCAACCAAAAATATTTCCTAAACATTTCTGTCCTTCGTTTCGTTAACCACCTCCTACGACTTGGGCCATTACCACCGATTTTTTTCAATCCGTTTCTAAATTTATTTCAAACCTGTTTTTAAAAAAAAAAATATGAAGAACAAAACAAAATCATTTCATTAGTCTTTTTTATAAGGTTGTTCAAAATATGGTAGGTCGTGTCCAAATATGGAAACATAAATTGACTAGCTAATCATGCAATTGACTTTACAAAATAAACTCACAAATTATTCAAAAGTGGCATCTAACTAACCATCAAGAAAACATAGAATACAAGCAAACTAAGAACATCGGGCGTGGTTTCGGTAAAGATCTCGGGGGGGGGGGGGGGGGGGGGTGACCGTGGAAGGGAAACCCCCCCCCCCCTCCCCACTTGAATTCGGTGCCCATAGGGATATTTCCCCATCCTCCCGAGCTCTTCTCTCTATCTCCCTCTCTTTCTTCTACATCGGTGATGAGGTGGCGCCAGTGGCCAACGTGACTCTTGGGGGTGGTCGGTACCACATCCCACAACCTAAGTAAAGAAATCGAATAGTAACCATGCGAGGGAAACCAGAGGTGTTCAAAAAAACCGGTTTCGGGACCGGAACCGGTAAAACCGGCCCGAACCGGTTCGTATAAAAACCGGTTCCGGTTCCGGTTTCATATACAAACCGTCGGGTTCAGCATCGATTCGGCCTATTTTTCAGAAAAACCGAACCGAACCGGTTCGTGTAGGAACCGGTTCAGGAACCGATCATAGGAACCGGTTTGGAACCGGTTTTGACCGTTGGAACCAGAAAATCGAATATAGCCGTTGGAACTAGCCGTTGGGCTCGTTTTTGACCGTTTTTTTTGCACCAAAAATCACCATTTTGCCACCCCAAGTTAGTATAAATAGGTTTAGATGTTTTGGGTTGATCACAACACTAAAAAACGCAAAAAACGAACCCAAAAACCGAAAAAACGCAATAGTATTCGCTCGTTTTTTTCGCTTTGCTTCTTTGCTACATTCCATGGCTTCATCAAACCCATCTCAAACCGGTTCCTCAAACCAACCCACCATTGTTAGTATTCTTGAAACGACATGAAACGCCGAATTATTTGGACAAGAAACCGGTTTTTTCGACTTGTGTCTTTTGTCGAATGGAGAAGAAAAGGCGCGTTGTAGAAAGTGTGGTATCTTTCTCCTACCAAACGCAAACTCTACCTTGAGAAATCATAAAGCTAAGTATTGCAAGATTGTTAAAGAAAATCCGCTCGAAGGTTCGCAAACGACCATTGATACTCAAGGCGGGATTTTTCTTTACGACTTTAACAAGGTTCAAGACCGAATGACGAAGTTTGTTATTCAAAAAGCTTTACCTTTCAACCACTTCGACGATCCCGACTTGACAAGCTTGATTCGTGACACGCTCCAACCTCGTTATAAACACGTAAGTCGACATACTCTAAAACGTTATTGTTTGAATTATGGGAAAGGGCTAAAAAAGATTTAATTGTATTTTTTTCAAACTTACAAACAAGTGTGAACTTAACCACCGATGTTTGGTCAGCTCCTCACGGTTTACCGGAATCGTACCTTTGTGTCACCGCTCATTGGATCGATCCCTTGACGTGGCAAATGATGAAACGTACAATTGCGTTTGACTTATTTGAGTATCCACACACCGGCGAAAATATATTTTATGTTTTAGACCATGTAATACAAACTTTTCACTTAGAAAACAAAATATTTTCAATGTCGTTCGACAATGCGTCAAACAATACTGTCGCGGTTGAAAAATTAAAGTTAAAATATAATCCGATATGCAATGGTATTTTTTTCCATACACGATGTGTTGCACACATTATTAACTTATGTGTGCAAGATGAGCTCGGAATTCCCATGGTAGAAGATTTCAAAAAAAGTTTCGATTTATGTTACATGAAGTTTTTAAAACAAGTCGTGAACGATATAGAAAATATAAAAAATTTTGTAAAGATACGAACCGTCCCTTCCTCGGTCCTAATTGGGACGTGCCGACTAGGTGGAATTCGACTTTTACAATGTTCGAAAGTGCTTTGAAACAAAAAGAAACTTTAAAACATTTTCATAATAGGCTTGCTAGTCGTGGTCAAGTTACGGCATTTCCTAACGAGGGTTGGGATTGTATTGAACAACTTACGGAATTTCTTGAGGTTTTTAAAAACGCTACTACAAAACTATCGGGGGTTTATTATCCAACTAGTAATGAAGCATTGCAAGAATTATATTTAATGGTTCAAACAATATTTGATTTTGATGAAAAAAATGAATTGTTTGAGAAAATGATACCCCTAATGGTTGAAAAATTTCTAAAATATTTTAAAGAAATACCACATGTGTTTATGTGTGCGTTGGCTTTAAACCCGTGCTTAAATGCTACGGGAGTTCATACTATAATCGATGAAATAAATATGGCTTTACGTTTATATATTTCAAAACCAAATTGGGCAACACACATGAAAGCTACTTTTGATAACGATTTCCAAATATTGTATGATACTTATTTAGAAAAATATGGTCCCAACTTGCAAATGCAAATGGGAATGGGAGGGGAAGGAAGTCGTGCTAGCTCGAGCCGGGGTAACCTTAAAATTAATTTGTTTAATATTGTCAAAGACCAAACGGCTAAAAGACAAAGGGGTGAGGCCCCAAATAGCGAGCTTGGAAGGTATAAAGGCTCGAATTTTACGGAGACTTTCACCGCCACCGAATTTGAAAATTTTGATATATTGGCTTGGTGGAAAGGAAAACAAACCGAATTTCCTATCCTTTCTGCTATAGCCCGTGATCTATTAAGTGTCCAAGCTTCTACGGTAGCTTCGGAATCGGCTTTTTCTCTTAGTGGCAGGGTGCTATCGATACGAAGAACAAAATTAAATCCCGAATCGTTGGAGATGTGCATATGCTTAAAAGATCACTTGGATGCGGTGGATCGAATACAAGATAAAACATCTCTTGAAGACCAAACCGAACTTGAACGAAGAATACATGATGAAGAGGTGGAAGAAGGATAAAGCGAACCCCTATCGGACGAAGAACTCGCATACGATGCTTCGTTGCGCCAAAGTAGTTCAGATGAAGCTTAAAAATAATTGATTGTAATAATTTGAATTATGTTTTTATGTATTTCATTTTCCTAGTTTCTAATTTCGAAAACCGAAAAAAATAATAAAAGTCGTATTTTTATGTTTTTTTTCTTATCGGCCTAATTTTTTTAAATGCGCGCGAAAAAACCGATTAAGAACCGAAACCGAAACAAACCGAAACCGAAACCGAACCGAAACCGGTCTTACGAATCGACAAAACCAGTCCAAAACCGAACCGGTTTAAAACCGAAACCGGTTCGGCCAGGAACCGGTACTGTAGCGAACCGGTTCGGGACCGAAACCGGTTCTAACAAAAAAAACCGATTTGAACACCTCTAAGGGAAACCATCTATACATATAATATTTAGGAGCAATATGGGACACTTGGCAATCATGTAGGCTCCTAGCATTTAATGGTCATCCCTCATGGCACAATGTGGTAATTTATAAAATTTTCTTTTTTTTTTAATCAAAAATCACGAAATTATATAAACCAATTACAAACGCACGGACATAACATCAGACCACAATCAACATCGCCTCCTCCAAAACCTAAACCCTAATCATCAACTTCCAGCGGCGATTCTTCAAATCAAAGCATCTCTTGCCGTGTTCTTCATCACATCTTCAAGGTATTCTCTCTTCTATTCTTATGTCAATCAATGGTCCTTCATATATGTGTTTTTTCTGATTTTTTTTCGTTTTTCTTCCTGATTTGTCGGTCGATTAATTTTTTTTTTGTGTGTTTTGTTTGATTTCAATTATTTACCTTATAATACTTGCGTTTAAGTCTATTATTGGTCAGGTTTATTAATATTTAGTTTTAGGGTTCATGTTTTAGGGTTCGTGTTTTAGGGTTGATGATGGGTTACGGATCTGTGATTAGAGTAATAATAGGGGTTTTGATTATCGGGTATTTTATAGGGTTCAACTGATGATTATTATGGAAAATATGTTTTTGGTCTGTATTTAGCTTTAAGGTTTTAGGTTTATGATTCGATTCAGGTTTTATAGAAACCTTAGAATGGATTGTTATGGTTTAGTTTTTTATTAGTGGTTTATGTTTTAGGTATCGATTTATGTTTTAAGAAATAGTTTATTGGTTTGATAGTATTTAAGCGTTCTACTTAGATTGATTTTGCATTTATGTTTGAGGTTTGTAGTAAGGTTGAATGTTTTAGGTTTATGAATACGTTTCAATTAATGTTTTAAGGATAGCTAAGAAAGGATTCTTATGATTTAGTTTTTGATCGATTCTTTATGTTTTAGGTCTCGACTTATGGTTATGAATCGTACTTGAATGGTTTGTTATTCTTTAAGCTTTCAACTGAGAATGATTTTGCATTAATATTTTAGGATTCTATTAAGGTTGAATGTTTTAGGTTTATGATTAGGTTTTAATTACCTTTTTACATACATCTAAGAATGGATTGTTAAGATTTTTTTTTATTAGTCGTTTATGTTTGAGGTATCGATTTCCATTTTTTAGGTTTCAACTGATTTTATGAGGTTTCATTCATTGTTTTACATACCTACAAATGGATTCATAGCTCTGAAAACTTATAATCAAATGGTTTTTAATGTTTCCATTTACTGATTTATTTTTCATACTAACTCACTTCTTTCTAATACAGATTGGTAACTGCTTGTGTGATAATGACTTACGGTTTTTGGGTACAGTCAGAAGCCAACGATCGTATTTGCTTGGTAATATTTGATTTATTCATTTCATTAAAAAAATATTTATAATGTTTATTCATAAATATAAATTTCTTTATGAGTTGTAGGCTTTACCTGAGGAGTACACAGAATGGGTTAAAAAGTATAAGTATCCAACAGGTGATTGTACGATTCATACACTGGATGAAAAAAGATTTCGCGTTAAGGTCATGCATATAGCTGGGAAGTAGTTTATTTGTGACGGATGGAATCACCTAATGACTACATTAAATTACCCATCCGTTTGCAACTTTGTTTTTCAATACGAATCGGCCATCAACTGTTTCAATATGATTACGTTTCATCAAGACGCTATAACTGCACCTGGTAGATTTTTCTACTGCAAGTTTGATGACCCTCAAACTGATGAAGAACGTCTGGTATGTTTTTTGTAATATCATTTAACTACATTATATAACACACTGATCATATAGTAATATGTATTAATTTTTCATTCCATTTGTTGCAACTTATCAGCATGTCAGTTGCTTTGTTATGCATGGATTATACAACCGAACCCTTCCGTTGGAACCAATTATAGTCAACTCATTCCCAGGTCATGTTTTCAACTCCAAATTCCTCATTTAATTTGATATTTATTAAAAGCAAAACATCCATAAAACTGTATTGATTATATAGGTTATAATGCTTTATCATTCATATTGTATGTGAAATCTTAATTTAAATAAAGACTTTATTTCCATGAGATTGTTTAATCTCTTTTTCAATGATTAAAAGTAATATTAAACGGTGTTTGCTTCAGGTCATGTTTTCCAAATCCAGCTAGAAAACGATGGTGCTGCTACTTACATCACTCAAGGATGGCGTTATATGAAGGAGATTTTTGAGATAACCAAAGATCATCTGATTATTTTTGAGATTTACAATGAGGTTTCTTTCTCAATTTGCAAATGTTTATTGTATTACTTTGTATTTGGAAAACATCACAATTAACTCTATACATTATTTTTCATTACTCTCTAAACTTTTGATTTTTTTACTTTGTTACACAAGCAGAAAACATATGACTTGACATTTTTTAAGAAAGGGAAGCTTACTCTTCCTCCCGATTTGTGGGAGGACGTTGACAATTCTGAGGATGATCATGGCGAAAAGGTTAATGAAGGAGATGATATGGATCATGAGGATGATCAATCTGCTGCTATCGAGGATGTAGGTTGTTGTGATAATTTCGGTGTTCTGGTTGTTTTCACAGTTGACAATCATTATGTAAGTTTCTAAAATTTAACTAACCGTATATTATAATCATATTTATGCATATGTTAGTTTGTTATTGCTTTTGAAAATTATTTGTTATTTTTTAGTTTATGCAGGCCGAATTGGCAAGACAAAATGGTATGAACAGGCAGATGGGTTTGACAATTAAAGATGGTGAGGGTTACAGTTTGGGAGTTTCTGTTGGTGTAGATAGTTCGAGGTCAAGTAAGCGTTACTACATCAAAGGTATGTCAACCTTTGTTGCTTATAAGGATCTGCAGGCAGGTGATCAGATGCATTTCCTTTTTTTCCAGAATCGAGGTTTGTTAAAGCTCTCTAAAGTAGTTAGGGTTGCTGGTAATTAGTTCTGTTAGTTTTGGCAGTTTTGATGGTGAACATAACATTTTTGGTGGGTAACTTTTTGCACCTTAGTGGTGGTAGTATTTTGAATATGGTTTACGTTTAGTGGTCACATACATTTCCACGTTTTACAGGTTTAGTCAACTGTGGGTTTTTGGGGTTGATGTGTGTTATAAACAGTACTATTATGCTATGGTTTGGTGACAATACATATGATACTTAATATGATATTCCTGGCAGTAGTCTAATAGTTACAATCACTTTTTATGATGTATTGTTATTAGTCGTATATATTAATGTTTTTTGGTTGGTTGCTAAACTATTTTTTAAAAAAAAGTTGTTATAAACATTAAGTTTTGAAACATTACAAAGTTTTAGGTTTTGCCGGATTAAGTTTTTAAAAGTAAATAAATATTTGACATCCTTGTAATTTATCAAAGTTGCAAATACTATTAATTATTTTTGATATTAAGAACAATAACTTTTATGAATCATTGTTAACAAAGTCAAAATTTAAGAGTATTATTGGTAAGTAATAATCAACATAAATGCTTTGATTAGTCATTTAAACTTGAGTTGACTTTTTAAAACAGTCAACACATTAAAGCATTTAAAAATGGAAACATGTAAGAATTGAAATTTACGATTTTTTCTTTAATAATAAACATTAAACGAAATTTAACTTAATCATGGAAACACTTTAATGTAAAATCATTTTCATTCCAATTATAAATTTACGTTACAATAATTCACTAATCTTTACTAAAATTAAATAAGTCAACATTTCTTATTACATCTTTACGTTACATTATAAATACAGAATAGATTGTTAAATTTTGATTAACGTTTCGATCAATCAAATCTTCGTAACTTTGTCAGGTATCTGTATCACTACTCTTTCTAATTAGAAATTGCACTGTTAATTCATTTATGTTTAAAATATTAAAGGGTATGTAATACCTTCATTGTCAACAAAGTTGCAGCATTATGGATCCAAACAACATCACTTTTTTAAAGAAATCACTTTGTGTATGAGTAAATACACGATCAAAGTTAAGGTATTAGGCTTTGGAAGCTAGCAAATCGAAAGATACCAGGAGAAATTATTTCTCTTCATATGGTTCTGATCGCTGAACAGGTTATGTTTTTAACATATTCGTTTTTTATTTTTTTTTTAAATTACGTTTTATTATTTCTCTTTAAGTATTCGGTTTTTACGTTTTTTTTTACGTTTTGTTTTTTTATTCAACACAAAATGCAGTGTCTGTGAAGGTTAGTAGTTTAGTTAGTGAATCATGTATTCAGATTAGATTTTAATGTAGTTTATTCTAACAATTTCCACATGCCTTTTAATATTGTAGGATTTTTTTTTGGAGAAAACACTGCTCCAGAATCATCTTCTAGAGTTAGTTTGATTCGTGATGAAGCGGAAGTAAAGCGTAGCCTGGACAAAGTTTATTTGATGTGTTTTGCGATTTTCTTTTCATTTATGTTTGCTTTGTTTATGCGACAATTTTCATATAAATAAAATGTGTGTTGACATTTGATGTTTGTTTTTAGTTTTGTATAATTTGTACATGCTTGAATAGTTTTTTGATATGCCACATAGTTGTTGATACTTTATAATTGGAGAGTTTGATTATAATTTATTACTTTAAATTCAAATTTCGAAATTTAGTATTTTCGGAAAATTAAATTTCCAATTTTCCCGAAAATATTCAAATTCAAATTATTTGCATTCTTTAATTATGGTAAATCATTAAAAATATTTATTATCTGTTTTAATTATACATTTAATACATATGACTCAATGTTTACCACAATTATCTATATAAAAGACACTAAACTCAATCAAAAAAACATAAAAAGCTTACACAACAATCAAACATTCAAGAGAATTCCGGTTTGCTCTTTCGTGCGCGCTTCAGTCTTCTTTTGTACAAGTTTATTGTATGTCATTCTTTTCTTCTATCAGTCCATTTTTTAGTACTTTACATTGTTATTATATCTAATTTTTGTAGATAATCATTGATTATCTATAAAATTTCTAGAAAATCATTGATTATTTCTATGTTATGTTCCTTTATAATTTAGTTTTACTTAATTATTATTTAGGTTAAATGGGACGTAAAAGACTGTCTACCACCTCAAATGATAAACGAACACCGTTATCTAATATCTCTAATGGTAAACATATGTTTTCATCTTTATGAATCGTATACATAATATCATGCAAACAATTTTTTTTTCTTCACAGTTATCTCCAATGAACAAAAAATTAAGAATGCAGCCGAGTGTCGTAGACTTAGGAAGTTATATCTAGATGCCAAGAGAGGCAAGATCAATAATCATAATAATGGAATAGAAAATGTACCACCAAGCGTACAATTAAATCGTGAGTCCATTGGACCTTCACACAATTATATTCATCAAAGTTCGTTTGTCCAATCAACTTTCAATTTGTCTACACCAGGTAAAATTTTGTTTCTCCGCTCATTATTTTTATATCGTTGTATACCGTTTGAACTTGACATGCTTATTAATAATCAAATTTAATAATACGAAATTATTTTTCTATTTTCTTAAGGTCAAGTGCAACAAACTCCTCTGTCTAACATCTCAACTGGTATCTTTTATAATTTTCATGACATATTTTATGTTACTCGAAATTACTGATTTGGTTATTTTTTTGGGTATAAGACTATTATTATTTAATAAATTTTTTATATTGTTGAAGTGAAAAGTAACCTTTCCCGTGATTGGCGAATTTTTGGACAATTAGAATTTGATGCTAAGAGACAGAATATTAAGCAATCTGGAAATACTAATCCGTCAACATCCACTAACAATGTATTTTCACTTGATATATCTGCCTTTAGCTCAACCTTCAACACTCCATTTAATGCATCTTTTTCTGGTAATAGCTATCGTTTCCATTCACTAATTTATAACATTTTATTAACTTCGTAATTTTTTTTATCTAATCGTAACTTATTTTTTTACTTATTTATAAACAGGTTCAACAGAACGTACTCCTTTGTCTAATATTACAAACGGTATCATATTTCTATGTTGCTTACGTTTGTCTTTGTAATGTTATAACACTCTATAACTAAAAGTTTATTTACTATCTAAACATTACAATTTTATTTGTATTCATAGCGTCAGTGCATGATAGTAATAGACCAAATTCTGTCGAGGCTAGAAGTTTTAGAAAAGCACAAGTTGATGCTAAAAGACGTAAACTTAATTCTGTTATAGGATTGCGGAACCAATCCATTGTTACATCTGGTACCTCTTTCTTTAAATCCAAACTTATATAAAATTGTTACTTTTATTAATGTTAAACATTAATTTCAAGTATTATATTTAGGTTCAGGTTTTAACTTTGATAGACGCTCAAATGCAACATCTTCTGTTCAGACAACAAGCATGAATACATCAAGTCATAATTCCATGTTACCAGAATCTTCAATTTTAAGTAACGTAGAAAATTGCAGCAATGGATTACGAAGTAATCGACGTTGCATCTCACCTGTTCGCATGGTTAGTTTGTCAGACGAAGTAGATATGAATCCGCAACCCATGTTATTTTTAATAAACCAATTACGATTTTATTATTTTTTAATTTAACGTAATATGAATTCAATTTATTCTATTCACAAGATTATTTGGATCACGGTGATCAAACGGTTGTATGTGAGATGTGTAACGCCAAACTGTGGAAATCGGAAGCTGGCAGATCACTACAAGTTAGTGGTAGAACATGTTACTATCTATGTTGTGGTTACGGAAAGGTGCAACTTCCAGATTTCAAAGAAAGCAGTGTCGATTATCAGAATCTTTTTAAGAACATAGACTTCCGAAGCAAGTATTTCTTAAAGCACATTCGAAGATTCAATTCTATGTTCTGTTTTACTTCACTGGGAGGCAAGGTCGACTCAAATATTAATAAAGGCAAGGCTCCCTTCATATACAGGATAAGTGGTGAAAATTATCATGCCCTGGGTGGTCTTCTTCCTAATGATGGGACAAAACCAAAATTTTCTCAGTTGTATATCTATGACACTGAAAACGAAGTCTCTAACAGGAGTAAAATTTTCAGGTAATATTTTACAGTTTATTAAAATAAATTTTTACTTATAGTTTGTTTTTTTCATATAAAACAACTGTTCAATTTTTGAAATTTTAATCTATTTATTACAGTAAGGAAAAAGGGGACTCTAACAAAATTGATGAACAACTTGATCTTGAAATCATTCAGTACCTCAAGTCAATGTTAGACTCTAAAAATCAGCTTGTGAAAAGCTATAGGAGTGTACGCGATCGAATTAATGAAAATTCTGAAGTTAACCTTAAGTTACGTCTTATTGGGAGGCGAACTAAAGATGGTCGACTATACAACTTACCAACTTCAAATGAAATCGCTGCACTTATACTTACAGACAATGATGATGAGATTGACAATCGAGATATTGTTGTGGAATCAAGAAAAGAAGGTCTTCAGCGGATAAGTGAACTTCATCCAAAATATTTAGCTCTTCAGTATCCACTGCTTATTCCATTTGGGGAAGATTGTTATAGGGTTGATATACCGCATCGTGAAGAAAGGAAGTCTAAAAAGAAAGTAGACTCAAAGTGTTCAATGAGAGAGTATTTTGCCTATCATATTCATGACAGAGTTGGTAAGTTCTCTTTGATTTTGAATGCAAGGCGCCTTCTTCAACAGTTTTTGGTTGACGTTTATACTATGATCGAGAGTGAGAGGTTGTTTTATGTACGTTATCAGCAACAAAAACTTAGGTGTGACTCTTATTCCAGTCTTCAAAATTTGCATCAAAATGGACCTACAGATTTGGCAACAATAGGTACACCTATAATACTACCATCTTCTTTTACTGGTGGTGCACGTTACATGAGGGAAAATTATCTTGATGCAATGGCCATTTGTAAAAAGCATGGATACCCTGATTTTTTCATCACAATCACATGTAATCCGAAATGGCCTGAAGTTAGAAGGTTTCTGAAGGATAAGAAGACAAATCCTGAAGACAGACCAGACATTTTAGCTAGATTATTCAAACTGAAGCTAGACTCACTGATGAAAGATTTACGTGATAAAGCAATATTAGGGAAGACTGCGGCAGGTAACATACATTAATAACTTTGAATCATTCTTTATTACCGTAACAAACTAATAAAAATAATGAATATATATATTTTTTTTATCTTTAACCAACTTTTTTATTTACAAAATTTTAATTTTAATTTTAGTACCATTTATTTTTACAGCTGTTTATACTATCGAGTTCCAAAAGCGTGGTCTTCCTCACGCTCATATCTGTCTCTTTCTTAAAGATGAAAGCAAGCTTCCGACGATTGATCATGTTGATCGTTTAGTTTCTGCTGAAATCCCAGATAAGAATTTAGATCCTGAGTTGTTTAGTCTTGTGAGTGACTTTATGATTCATGGACCATGTGGACCTGAATATCCCAACTGCCCGTGCATGATTGATGGTAAGTGCTCCAAGAAATTTCCAAAGAAGTTTTCTCCGGCATCAATGATAGATTCAAAAGGATATCCGGTTTATAAAAGAAGAGACTCAGGAGTATTTGTTGAAAAAGGAGGTGCTCAGTTAGATAACAAAAATGTGGTTCCTTATAACCCAACACTTTTGAAGCGTTATCAATCTCATATTAATGTTGAATGGTGCAACCAAGCTGCTTCAATTAAGTATCTATTCAAATACATTAACAAGGGACCGGACAGGGCTAAAATTGCTTTTGTAGAAGATGATGGAGAAGGTCAAGAAGTACAGCAAAGAGATGAAATAAAAAAACATTATGATTGCAGGTTCCTTTCAGCATGTGAAGCTTCATGGAGGATACTTAAACACGAAGTGCATTACAGATACCCTCCAGTGATTAGGCTTCCTTTTCATCTACCTGGTGAGCAAACTGTTGTATACGGTCCACAAGAGCAACTTCAAAACGTACTCAACAAGCCATCAGTGTCTTCTATAATGTTTCTACAATGGATGAAACTAAACCAGGATGAACCTGTGGCACGTGAACTGAGCTACATCGAAATCCCAAGTAAATTTGTTTGGAAACCTGATGAAAAAAAAATGGGATTTTCGAAAAACAGGTAAGGAAATTGGTCGTGTTCATATGGTTAATCCATCAATGGGTGAGGCATATTTCTTAAGAATTCTTCTTAATAAGGTCAAAGGTCCCAAATCTTTTGCTGAGATAAGAACGGTGAATGGAAAAGTTTTACCAACATATCGAGATGCATGTTACGCTCTTGGCCTGTTGGAAGATGACAAGGAATATATAGAAGCTATTGAGGAAGCTCATTATACCGGTTCAGGATACTGTCTTCGTAATTTGTTCGCGATGATGTTGTTGTCTAACAGCTTATCTAGGCCTGACCATGTTTGGGAGAACACATGGAAGTACTTGTCAGACGGTATTATGCGTAGACACGAAGACGTTTTCCAAATTGAAGGTAAAAAAATTTATAATTCAACATTTTATTTATTTTACGTTATTATTAATTCTTTAATTAATAATTACAATCTTTATGGTTATCAGGTTTGTCTCTTCCTGATGATCAAATCAAGAACCTTACGTTGCTTGAAATTGAGAAACAGTTAATTCGGAATAACTCCAGCCTACGTAGGTTTCCTTCCATGCCTTTTCCTAATAGTGATTCGATTGCATCTGCAAATAACCGTTTAATACTTGATGAACTCAATTATCAAGTAAATACGCTGACTGAGGAATTTCATAGCAACGCACCTTCTTTAACAGATGAGCAGCGTTTAATTTTTGATGAAATAATTGATGCGGTTGATTTTAACAAAGGTGGGCTTTTTTTTGTTTATGGGTTTGGAGGCACTGGTAAAACCTTTTTATGGAAAACGTTGTCTGCTGCCATTAGATGTAAAGGCCAAATTGTTTTGAACGTTGCATCTAGCGATATTGCTTCTTTGTTGTTATCTGGTGGAAGGACCGCTCATTCTAGGTTTCGTATACCTTTGAATGTTAATGAAGAATCTGTGTGTTCTATTAAGGCGAATAGCGATGAGGCAGATTTATTGAAGCAGACTAAGTTAATTATTTGGGATGAAGCTCCAATGATTCACAAACATGCTTTTGAAGCTCTTGATCGCACGATGAAAGACATCTTGAAATCAAAGGATTCGGTTAATTCGGAGCTGCCTTTCGGAGGTAAGGTTATGGTTTTGGGTGGTGATTTTAGACAGATCCTTCCTGTTGTTCCCAATGGTAGTAAAAGAGATATTATAAGTGCCTCAATAACCTCCTCTAAGATTTGGAATACTTGCAAAGTCCGTACGTTAACTAAAAACATGAGGTTAACATTGGGTAACAAGACATCTGAATCAGAAGAAATAAAGGAATTTGCAAACTGGCTTCTACAGTTAGGTGAGGGTAAAGTTGGTGCTTTAGTTGATGAAAATGAGGCAGATGTCGACATTCCAGATGATCTTCTTATAAAGCATTCATCAGATCCTATTTGTAGCTTAATTGATTTCGTCTACCCTTCACTTCTTCAGCTTTACAAAGATAAAGATTACTTTGGTGAACGAGCAATACTTGCACCAACAAACGAAGTGGTACATGAAATTAATGACAGGTTGCTTGCATTGTTTCCTGGAGATGAAGTCGAGTATTTGAGCTCTGATAGTATATGCCAGATTGAGAATGGTAATAACCGTTCACAGGAAGATTTATATTCTCCTGATGTGCTTAATGGTTTGAAAATTTCTGGAATTCCTAATCATCGATTAGCACTAAAGATCGGTGTTCCCGTTATGTTGTTGAGAAACATTGATCAACAAAATGGCCTGTGCAACGGCACCAGGTTACGAATCACCAGACTTGCGAAGCGTATTATTGAAGCCGAAATCATATCAGGTGGTAACATTGGTACCAAAACTCTTATTCCTAGAATAAATATGATACCATCTGATAACAAGATTCCAGTCAAGTTCCAAAGACGCCAATTCCCAATAAGCGTATGTTTCGCAATGACCATCAATAAAAGCCAAGGACAGTCTCTATCCAAGGTTGGGTTGTATTTAAGAGACCCTGTATTCTCACATGGCCAGCTTTATGTCGCATTGTCAAGAGTTAAAAGCAGGGCAGGAGTGAAATTACTTATACTTGATGCTGATGGCCAAGTGAAGATTAAAACAAAAAATGTGGTGTATAAAGAAATATTTAATGATATTTGAATAGAATGTGTATTGGTTTCTTTTAAATCTTAATAAAATGTTTCTGCTACATTTTTTTATATGTTTTACCACTCGAAATAATTGTACGTTGGTGAACCGCGTGTAACGCAGGCAAAGATCTAGTATAAAATAAATAATATTTGGTTAATAAGACATTCACCCATTTTTACGTATAAAATGAAACAAATATAGCTAGCTTAAGTGGGAGATCTTTTATGGGTCATTTAATTTCAAACATGTCGGAACATAATCGGCTCGTCGAGACATTGCATTGCCATCCACCAGTGGCGGATACAGAATATTTTTGTACGGGTGGCACAATACATGTCGGCAAAGTATTAATGACCATCGTTACATGTCTATTAATCTAAACAATAGCCTCTTTTGAACAATTTTTTTATGTCCTTAAATTATATTACCATTCCTTCATTATATATTTTGTTAAAACTTTATAAAAGCTTAATAAATAAATTTTTTAAAGCAAAACGTAAATAGTATAATCAAAGGATAGAAAAAGCTTTAGGATAAATTAAATAAAATTAATATGTCTAAATAATAATAATATAGAAAAATAAATTGTAAGAAATAAAAAACTAAACAAAGGGTACAATTGTGTCAGCAAGTTTGACTTTAGTATATTGTCTTTGAGGTATTGTCGACATATAAAACCATTTTTTAACATAAAATAATTGTATCATCTCCTTGCTTATTCTTCTTCACATTTAACCCAACCTGCAACTCACAATTCAATCGCTCCGTCTACAACAAAAAACTACAGTATGTATTGTTTTCACTTCCTTCCTTTCTCAGTTTAATTACTAAAATGTGGTACTTTGAGCTTAGAAACCTATAAATAAAAATTCCGACCAGCCAAAATACTCGGTTGAGCGCTTAAGTGGACGGTGGGCACATGCCCACCGTAATACAACTGTGAATCCGCCACTGCCATCCACCATTTAGACCATAAAGAGTGGTGGGGGAAAGAGGGGGATGAAGCGTCATGTGGCACTTGTGGGACCTTTGTGGGGGGAAAATAATTGTGGGGAGTGAAAAGGGGGGGGGGAAGAGGTGGGGAGAAGTGACACGTGGCATTTTGTTTTTCTTTTTTTTTTTTTAACTTTGATATATAAAACAATAATAATAATAATAATAATAATAATAAATATTTTTAATTAATAAAAACCTAGAAAAATACAAAAAAAAAACCTAGAAAATTAAAAAAAAATACAAAAAAAAAACCGAAAAAAATTAAAGACTAACAAATCAGTTCATATTATATTTTTCCATTATATCACGCTTCATTTGAAGCGTCATCTCTAACTCCGGCCCTTGAAGATGCTCGGTGTTCATGGCGAGAAATTTCATATCCTCGCGTTTTTCGCGCTGCTCTTTGATAGACAATTTTCGCTGTTTCATAGTCAACTTTTTTTCAAACGCTTCGCGAATATTTTTTTTCTCCTCGAGCATTTTTTCTTGAATCGTATTGAACTGAATCATGGTGGCATTTAAATCTTGCAAGTCAGCGCTGTAGGCGCCGGTTGATCCAGAACCCGAACCCGAGGCAGTAGATTTTTGCACCCTCTTTTTTGACTTATCTCGACCGGGTGGGCGACTCAATTCCTCTTCAAACTCGTCTTCATCCAAATTAACGGCTTCTACGTTTTCAGGATCAGTTTGACGGTTTCTTGACGAATTTGTTTTCGACCTTTTTGCGGAGTTGCTTGCAGTGGGGACGTACGCCCATTTTGAGTGGTTCTTGGCGATTTCCCAACAATGAAGAAACTTGAATTCGAGACCGGTTTCGTTACGAAACGCTAAAAGCGACCGGGTTAGGCTGTCGGTGTCCGTTTCACCGCTTCTTGGATTGTTTCTTGCGTAATAATAATGCGGTTGAAACGAGTTCATTGCCCTGTTTATCTCTGTCCACTTGGACGAGAGACTATCGTTTGCTCGATAGAACTCTCGTCCCATCAACCCATGGAACGCGTTGTTTATGTCGTTCCAAAAGTCGTTTTTATGGCGACTAGTTCCTACAAAAAAAAAAAATATTAGCAATATTACAAATAAAAATCATGTTAAAAAAATTTACTATAAATCATGTTAAAAAAATTATTAGAAATACCTTGCTCTTTTTCCGACTCGCTTATCCACGCTTTCGTTAAAGCGAGCTCTTCATCGGGTGTCCACTTAAGTGGTTGGCGGTTAGCGGTGGCTATTGCTTTTTCCTCCGGGGTCTTCCTCCTGTGACTTCTTCTTGCAGAGGGGTTTTTACCCGAAGATGATCCCGCAACATTTCGGGGTTGTGTTTCGGGTACGGTTTGCGTTAAAGGAAGTTGTGAAGGAACGGGAGAATCATTGAATGGGAAATTAGGATAAATTTGCCCACTAATGAAACCCGCATAACCCGCGTAGTCGGGACAAGGTGAAGGAATGGGTGGACGGTTTGGGATCGGGCGAACCGGTGGTGTATTCGGGTTTGGGACGTACGCGTATGGGTTGTTCGGGTCGAAGCCTCGGTTGTATGGGTTCATTTTTGGTTGAGGAAGTGTATATAATTTGGATGAAAAGTGTATAAAAATTGGTTGAAAAGTGTATAAAATTTGGTTAAAGTGGGTGTTTTGTAGTGAAATGGGGGTAATTTATATAATTTTTTTTTGACCGTTAATGTTACCGTTCAAATAATTAATTTTTTTTTTTAAAGTTACCGTTTGAAAAATGGCCCAATGGATCGCTGCCACGTGTCCCCCCACACTCCCTCCACGCCGGTGAAGCCCCTCCCGCCCCACCCCCACGCCATCTTCCCGCCCCTACCGGCGGCGGTGTTCCCCCCCCCCCCCCCCCTTCCCGCCCCTCTCCCGCCCCCACTCCTGATAGTCTTATGGGTCATTTAATTTCAAACATAATTCAAGTTATGTTCTTTTGTTTAAACGACTAATGGTACGCAGCTCATATCCCCTACTAAATTATACCAAATTATCAATTGTTTTGAATTGAACCCAAGACCTCCTACTAAGAGGCAAGAGTCTCTATCAAATGAGTTAGTTAAGTTATGTTCTTCTTAAGTTGAACTATTTTCTGACTGGTTTGTTGTGGTCCAAATATGGGTTTACTAACCCAATCTTAGATCAGTAATTATGCATCAATTTCCAGTAGTTTATAAAGATTAAAAAAAAAAAGAAGTAAAGAAGCTTCTTCATGATAAAAGAATTTGAAAACAACAAAGCACGTTATTCGTACAAAAATAAACATGGATCATATGTATTAATAGTACTAGAACATTTTGCACAAACTTTATTCAACGAGAAAGTATACTGATATATGAGAATATAATATATTCTTTTTCAAGATTTTATGTTATTTAATAACTTAAAGAAGAAACTAACACAATTACATAAATAGTCAAATGTTTATTGACAATAATGAATTGATAAAGAACAAGAATGTTAAAGAATGTTAAACAAATCTAGCATTAGTTTCATGTAGCATATTGTAAAGTGTTTGATATTCAACATTCCATCTTGGCTTGTTATCATATATCTAATTCCATAAAACATTGACATTTATTGCGGTAGTATCGCATTTTAAACTTGGACCTTTTGTGATTTTGATGTTAAATCACCATCGGTTACTTACGTGCTAACAGACCGAACACAAACAAACATACATTTTTTGATGAATTGGCGAAAAACCACCAATGCACCAAGTTGAAGCGTTTGTTGATCTTTCAATCGAGTTTTAAAACATTAGTTAAAACACTCTTTTTATGTTTGTTAGGACATATAGTTATTTTTTATTTGGCTTATCTACTAAATACATGATTTCTTTTACCAACAATATAAAAATTGCAACAAAAGGTTATCAAAAAAATTAAATATAAAAAGTTTTTATGAGATTGTAATTATCATAGGTAAAAGAAAACTAATAATTTAGGACAAATGAATGATAACGATAATAATGGATGAACATTCTTAGTCAAATAAGTTGGAATTACAAAAATAAATATAATATATGCATACATACATCGATTGTGATTGATGTTCTTTATGTTCCTTTGTCACATATAATCTTTTCCTCGGGGCCCTTTATGTGGTAGTTAAGTCTCACTTCCTTTTAAAAAGAAAAAAAAAAGATTGTTCACATTCTCTGTTCGTTGTTTTAAGCATAAAGTGACAATTTCACTTAGTTTTAGATTTACCAAAAGCTGGTACAAAGACAAAACACTTATACACTTTTTTAGTTTAATTATTTCTCTGTGTTTAATATTTTTGATAATTTATTTATGTCAAACAATAATATTTATTGATCGTATACCGTCACACCAAGATAACACCCAGAATAGCAAATACGGAATGCCAGCCTACAAAAAGAAATATCAAATTAATATAAGACCAAGACAACACCTTGAGATGGAGGGAAAGGTGGTGACATAGAAATAATGTGAAAAGGATGTATGAGTGGGTTTGACGGACAACAATACTCAACAATCTAAGTGTATGTGTTTGTAGGGGGAGAATAAAGTTTGCGAATAGTGAGGTCTTAAATGAAGATAAAAAAAAAAAAAAAAAAAAAAAGCAAGTGATCAGTGAAGTGATGTGCCAAAAAAAAAATTTGTAAGAATTTTATTCTTGCATTGATGATAGTCTTATGTATTTAATTTAAATGGACATCAATAAATGTAAATAAACGGACTTTACGAACATAGCGTGTGTTAATGCTCCTTGTTTAATTAAAAGAACAAAAAAATTGTTTATGATCGTTCGTTTATTAAATAAATGAACATAAATGAACTTTTCAGCAAATAAATTTATGAACAGTTTATGAACGTTCAGTTAATTTACAGGTAGTTACACACACATCCATAATCGCTTCTCGAGCACATCTATGACGGTGAAAAAAAAAAACTAAAGAAATGGTTACAAATCAAAATATATATTTTTTTTTCCAAATCCAGCTTTGTTATTTGTTAATTGATTTAGGCTTTAGGAATTAGGTAGCAATCCGGTAGTTGAGTAGGCTTTTTTTGTTAATTGATTTAGGAGTAAACTATAAACCGAAAGTATGGATCGGGTCACGCAAAAGAGTGATAGCAAGCCATTGTATGAAACTACGACGAAATTTGTTTTTTTTTTAACGTTGCTACTAATTTTTTTTTCTAGATTAGTCACTATGGTTTGAAGACTACGTACAACCATTATTCAATCAAAAGTACACAGAATTTGCTCGTTATTATATTTATGAATATGATGGAAAATTAAAACCATTATGGGACAAACTCTTTGCTATTGAAAAATTAGTTGCTAAGAATGGAAAATTCAAACTTATTTATTTGTGAATTTTTAAGAGTATATTAGTTTTCTTTTAAAAAAAATATCATATAGAATGCATCAAGATATTAATATGTTTCTTAAAAATTTCTCAAAAAAAAAAAAAAAGAGTCAATTTCTTGGCATTTCCCATTAGACCATGAATTTTTATAATATAAGATTCTTCCGTAATATGATCATCGGTTTCCATAAACGCACAAATATAAAAGCTGTGTTAATTAACTCATTTTCCCAAGCAATAATTTGCTAGTTTTGTAGAAACATTTGTTCCTTATAATTGAAATAAAATGTTTAAAATGCGTTAAACAATTTAAAAGATTTAACTTTATCTTTACGGTTGAAAGAGGCAGAAATCTAATATTTGATAAGCATTTATCAATTGTTTTCTCACTGCTCTAGGTTTGGTATACATTTGTGTGCGTGCTGTGTTATAATATTTGATGGTAAATAAAATATCTAAATTTATTATTCATTAATATTTCTTGATATAATTAATATAAATGGGTGGCGGCGCAGCTTGTTGCCCGTCTGCCCGTTATCTTGATGTAATTTTCTTTGTTTGGGAATAATAATTTAAAATTGTTATAAAAAAAAAATTAATATAATAAAATATTGATAAAAACCGTAATTTATAAATGCTGACATTTGATAAAATTATTTATATTTATAAATGGAATTGTACTCTGGTGTGTATAATGCCGTCCTTTTACATATTTTACCTACGTAAAAGAAGACATGCATGTGAGAGTACAGCAAATGGGTGAATTCTCACTTTAATGGAACGTCTAAAAATAATAAACTTTTGTCAATTGTCATTATCAATAAATAAATGAATATAGAATTCTACTTTAAATATCAGAGAAAACAGTACTATAAAGATAAGAGGAAATCCACACTTTAAAGAAAAAAAGTGATTAGCGACACTAACATAAACCAAAACCTTTAGAATAAGGAAAAAAATTAGATCTTTAAGCGTGATCGATCCATTGATTTCGTTCACGTCTTGTTTGTCCATCATCCATCAATAGGTTTACATATTTGATCCTTCTGTGAATTCCTTACTCATGTCCATAGGCAAAGGATAATGGGGGCAGGGGGTCCCTGGCCCCCCTCGTTTTTTGGCGCAATATAAAAATTTTGTTATTTTCGTAGGTAATTTTTATATGAATTCAATCCGGCCTCCACCGATTTGATCTTCCTGTCCCTACTAATCGGAAAAAAATGAGTACGGCCCCGGCCCACCGATTCAATCTCCAAGCTTCGCCACTGCTCATGTCTAACTTTTCTATTCATCAACCCATTATTGGCAACTCGTATTACCATGCGATTATGTCCCTTAAATGAAAGTCTCTTGATTTGTAACAAATTATCTTTATCTATACTAAAGTATACTAAATTTCTTCAAGTTTTAAATAGTTTTAGCAATTCTTTGATGTTTTTAGTGTGTCGTTATAACACTAATCTTCACATGAGTGGAAATATCAAGTAGTAATTTATTGTAAGCTCAACTCAACACACTTTTAGGTATGTAAATAAAAGTCAAAATGATATTTTTTGGTAATACACACTATTTTTAAGTAAATTAATGATATAACATCGATGAATGATCGCTTATAAATTATAATTGTGTCGATTCCCTCTTTTATGGTAACTAGTATTTTGCTCGCGCGCTTCGCTGCGCAAATACAATTCTAAAAAAACATGGCAGCGTATTGCATTCTAATTTGGCTAAATTTCGTAAAGCATGTCTCTTTCTCGCTCTCATTCTCATAAGAGACGGCTTTTGAAAGTAAATTTAAGATTTAACAATCAAAATTACAATTTTTGTTTTTTTTACAACCCACATATGTTTTTATGTTTATTTTGTTCATACAATCATTCAAGCGTAACTTTCTTAGTATAATATAATGATTTTAGAATTTATATTATATTATAGTCATTTTGCAATTGATCTAGACGGTCACTTTGTCTTTTTAATTGAAATCATATAAGGGTGAGAAGCTTCAAAACAACTCACATGATAGTAATGAATGTGATAATTCAAATACATTAATAAGGCTCTAAATTGATTATATAGTTATAGTACAAGTGCATAATGCAATAAGGGGTATTATGGGGAACTTTTACATGACATATCTTAGGGCTGGCAATTTAGACACGAATACGATAACCTGATACGAACCTACACGATTTTAACAGGTTTCGTGTTTGGCCTTAACAGGTTTCGTGTCTATAACAGGTCGACATGTTAAGACCTGTTTATTTTCATGTCGTGTTCGCGTTTACCTGTTTCGTGTTCGTGTGTTATCGTGTACGTGTCTTAACAGGTCTTGTTGTGCCTTATCGTGTTTCTTATCATGTCTTGTCGTGTCTTATCGTGTGTTATCGTGTCTTGTCATGTCTTAGCGTGTATTGTCGTGTTAACTTATTTTAGTAGGTGTTCCTTATCGTGTCTTGTCGTGTCTTATTGTGTTAACCTGTTATACACAGGTTCGTGTTCATGTTTGAAAAAAAATGACACGATTAGATTTCGTGTCATGTTCGTGTTTACAAGTTTCGTGTTCGTATAGAAAATTTTGGAAATATAGGGTTTCGACCCCCGAAACTGGTTTTCAACCCCCTGAAACTAGTGACTTCCGACCCCTCGAACCTTCGGTCAAGCCTCGCCACTGTTAATAAGGTAACATAGATACATCAAACTAGATTCATTTTTTGTCTGAAAAAGGGAACCTATGACCTCCCCTTAGGTGTTCCTAAAAGCTTTACTTCTACCATTGGGCCACCAACTCCAATGGCTATCATAAAAGATTTAAAATGAATCTGTTTAAGTAGGCATTATTTATTGTATCTGATTTTAATGGAAAACATCGTTTTTATATGATGCATACGTAATTACTTATTTTAATAGATCGAAATTATAATTAAAGATTTAGAACGTATAGAAGTCAAATTGCCACACAAATCAAAATTGTCAGAGTCGCATTTGGTTCAAAGAAACATGCTCCAATGCTTAGTTTCTTCTTGAACTTACTGCTTCCATTGCTGTCGGCAACTTCATGAGCTTCCCAAGATTAATACAAACAAAAATAGGAGAAGCCCTATAAAATATTTTAATTAATATGTAGCATTTTAATATTTTTACATACAGACAAACAGAAATAAATTAAACTAAGTTGCATTCTATCAACTACGGACCTATAATAAAATCCGCATTATTAGTTTTTCAGCCCTTTCTAGCGAATATTGATATAACTGAAAATATATGTAACAATTGTTTGTTTGGGTATGTTAGACAAAGACTTTCATGCAAAACAACGTAACAAGAAATTGTTGGCAGTAACATTTATGCCTCAATATTAAGGTTGGGATCGGGTGGCCAAGTTAGTCCCTAGGATTTTGTAGATTACGTGCGACAAGTAAAAATAGGTCCCTAAAAATAACATATACGTGCGCGCACACACAGATATATAACATTCATTAGTACGCGTGATTCATTAAAATAGAAACTTATGTATATTAACACGCACACGTGCGTGCAAGCAAGCGAGCATGCACGTACACTAGGGCTGGCAATTTTAGACAGGAACACGAATACCTGAAATGAACCTACACGATTTTAACAGGTACAAGTATGACCTTAACAGGTTTCGTGTTCTTAACAGATAGACATGAAATATACTTGTTAATTTTCGTGTTCTATTCACACATGGACCTTAGTTTCCTCCATTTCTACACCTAATAGTTGGGTGTAAATGGGTTTTCGCACAAAATTTAAACTGGATGGCTCGGTTGATCGCCTCAAGGCATGATTAGTTGCAAAAGGCTTTTACTAACGACACGGATTAGACTATTTGGAAACTTTTAGCCATGTCGTTAAACTCGCCATTCTCCATCTTATTCTTGCCTTTGCCACATCTGATGATTGGTGTCTTCATCAATTAGACATTAATAATGCCTTTCTTCAAGGCACCTTGAGCAAACATATCTTAACCACTGGGTTATGTCGAACCATATCTTCCAACTCACGTATGCAAGCTCAACAAAGCTATCTATGGCCTTCGCCAAGCCTCACAAGCTTGGTATGATGAATTATTGAATTACTTCCTATCTCATAGTTTCACCCACTATTTCAAATCCTTCTCTATTCGTCCAAAAACACACTCCTTGCCCTCTTCATTCTAGTCTATGTCGATGAAAAACTTATCACCACTCCCAACTAGACTCTTGTAAACAATTAAGGAATGTATTCTTTATTTTTGAATGAATCCTAAATATTACCACTCTCCATTAATTGTCTTTCTAACCGTTTCTCTCTTAATGTATTCGTAACTTGTCCTACATTCGTGTGGAAGTTATCCGTAATCCTAATGGTCTATTTCTTTATCAAGTTAAGTGTATTATTCCTAGACGTCCTTATCGAGTTAATATGAGTAATAATAAACCTACCACTACCCAGATGTCCACCTCGGAACAGCCTATAAAGTATGATGGAACACCTTCTTTTTCTCCCACCGTATATTGAACTTTCGTCATGGCACTCCAATATTTATCATTAATACTCCCGGATGTAGCTTTCACGATAAAAAAAAAAACTATCCCAATTTATACATTCTCCTACCAAACTTCATTGGTATATATGCCTTGAAAGGACTACTACGGTACCTCCATGGCACAATGCATCATGGCTTGTTAATCTGAAGCTACTCACTACTCCACTTACATGCCTTTATAGTTGTCGATTGGGCTAGTGACAACCGAATTACTACTGCATTTTCTATCTTGGCTCCAATCCCATTTTTAGGGCTCCAAAAGGCAATCCACTTTAGCTCGTGATCATCCACGGAGGCTAGATTTTGAGCTATTACACCTACTAAAACCAAAGTACAATGGGTAATATCTCTTCTTCAAGAGCTCGATTACAACTCCACCATCAACCCCTCTATATACTGTGACAACTTAAGTGCAACTCATTATTCTGCCAATTTGGTCTTTCATTCACTCATGAAGCACTTGGCTCTTGATTTTCATTTTGTACGAGAAAAGGTGCAACGCGGTACAATACAGGTTACACACATCTCGGAGGATGATCAACTTGTGGATGCTCTCACTCCTAAACCTTGCCACCTATCTCTAATGTCCAAGATTGTCCTGAAGTTATCCATCTTAAGGGGGCATATTAAGCCATAACCGGTTCAACAATCAACCAGTTCCATCATTCTCCAGAGACTCGCAACTTTAGAGCTCAAATTCAATTTATTTAAATTTGTATTATAAGATTGATTTGATTTTAGTCTTCCTTAACTATTGTAATTGCTCCTTGTCATTATCATGTATCCCTATACTTTAGCGTATATCTTTGTATATATATTTTCCTCAAATCAATTAATAAAATCATTCAATCAAATTCTCTATATTCTCTATAGAGTCGGGGTGTTAGTTATATGAGTGATCTCATGAGGCGATATTGACAACTAAATGTGGGCTAAAAGTATATATGTGCAGTGAAATCTGTAGTAGTTCATTTTGACTCGCCCTTCATTTGTTATGGTTATGTAGTCATTTAAGTGTATTTGTGTTAATTATGAATGAATACTACACTAATGATAAAATGTTTTTTTTTTTTTTTTAAAGAAAGGGGACTTTCCATGAATAATTATGTACAAATTCTAGCTTCCTGGTCATATCTAATTTGTTTAATTAGTTGGATTGCATTAGTGCATATGAGTATGTAGAGTAGTTATTTGTATAATCTAATACTTGTATGAGGATGGTGTAAAAAAGTTTGACACAAAGTTGTAATTGCATATATACACAAATACATAATTGTAGATGTTACACCTTCAAATTTCACTTGCGGGGTTTTATCGCGAGGTGTGTGACACACTAGGATTCAAGTCAACAGTCACAATAAACGACAATTATATGAGTAAAATAACGTAAACCAAACCATGCGGTTTTAAAAGTATCAACCAAAAACACAGCGAAAGCATAATAGTTTACAATCCCCAATGTAAATAAAAGGCAAATGTTTAAAAGTTTAATGTGATGCATGAACCTAGACACCGTGAGACCCAGTGCGCCGATCCAAATGCTTTGTGACATCCATCACTTTTATCACTATTATATATATATATATATTTATTTCGTACCTCCTATCTTGTACGTCACATTTTATCCTCACTTATAATAATAATAAATCAAACACCAAACAAACCATCTACTTTAACACACTAACCCAACCCAACTAAGCCCACCTAACAAACCCACCTTTTCCTTGTTTGCAGCCCATCAGCGAGCCCAAGCATTGAGCCCAGACCCAACACAGGCCCAGTACCGGCCCACTAATCCTTCCCTTCTGTTTAAAAAAAAAAAAAAGCCTCCCAGGACTCGAACCCGAGCCTGGGAGCGGTTCGAACACACACGCGCACAAGACCAGTTGAGCCACACTACTCTTTTGCTTTAATTCCAACCCATTTTGTATATAACACCACTGAACCTTTCATTTTTCTTTCTTCTTCTCCTTCGCAGCAGACCCTGCCTCGCGACCAACTAGTCAACCTTCCTAAAATCCCTTAATTAATGCACCATCAATGTATTCTGATTAATTCGTGACCTCCACATGATTTTCGGCCATAAACGTATCACAATTTAAGTTCACAACATAATCACAGGCCACGATTTACGCGTTTTAACATCTTGACGAGTCAACTTTCTAAGCACTCATTTAAACCCGACCACTATATAAATTAATCCTCAAAATCTATTCAGACCATGACGAATCCAATTCCTGTACACTTTAATCGCACAAACAAACCACTCTCTGCGTCTAATCGAAGCTGTTGACTTTCGGAGTTGACTCGCGAATATAAGTCTTTCGGGTCTGGTATGTTTTAATTCTTGGTTGTAGTATGTTAATCGAGTACTGATAGATATTAACCCCATGTTTAATCAGAGTATAATTGTGTGCTTGAAACATTAAGGAATCTAGGGTTCTTATGATATAATTGGGGAAGAACACCATTGCAAGCTTATGTATTTATTTTAAAAAGACAGAAACCAAACACAACCACTGATCTAGATCAAGTGGTTGTGTCTGGTGCTGGTTATTCAGAGTACGCGGGTTCGATTCCCAGCAGCAGCAAATTATTTTCTTGTTTTTACACTTTTAACTTTATACCTATTCTAACTTACTTTATTTAATACATTTAAAATACCAAAACAACTTTATAAATCCTATAAAATTTATTCTATGCAATTCAAATGGCTAAGTTTATTAAACAATTTTTAGTTTTTCAAAAAAACTTTTATTTATTATATATTATTAATATTTCAAGTTTATTCATTTATAATTATAAAATTCAATAAAAATATCTAAACGATTTTATAAAATTCCACAAAAATTATACTAAACTTGTATAACAATAAACATTTCAGAATTTATTTTTATTTCTGAAAAACCGTCCATTTTATATTTTTAATTATTTTTTGTTAGTTTTAATCATAAATAAATCATAATAAATTCATTTTTCAATATTTTTGCACCAAAATTTTATATAAATTATTTCTATTTATTTAGAACTGAAATACAAATTTTAATTCAAAAATTAGTTAATTTTAATATTTTTAAATATTAAAGTTATATTTTGACAATTTGAAATAAATAGATTTAATAATTTTATAAAAATTATTTTCACACTTAAAACTTTATATTGTGACCATATTTGATTTAAAATTTATAAAAAAGACTTTTGTTTATTTATTTACCAAATTTCTCTTATTTATTAAACATTTTATTTATTAATCAAAACGAATACTTATCCCCAATTCGAAACCCTAGAAATACATGTATCCTAGAATTATTTCCCTTACACATTATCAAATTTTTTAGGTTAATCCTTTGGGATAATTCCAACTCAAATTACGTTGTCCGGTTGAATTACAAGCTATTACGTGAACTGTGAGTATTACTTATCCCCTTTTTCGCTTTTACAACTTTTGGGGTGATTCATGCACAAGTATACAAAACTTTCATATTCATTTACACATACATTTTTATTCATTTACAATTCATATACGTGTCTTGTTTATCTTTGTGCTTATGTTTGAACATGAACGTAGCTTACATACAAAATCATACATCTAGACATAACTTATGTTATGGTGCTCGTTACATATAGACGTAACATATGTTACGGTGCTCATTTAGACATAACTTGTGTTATGGTGCTCTTTTAGACTTGATACGTGTTAGGGTGCTCATTATCAATTTCATCTTATCAACTTTACATTTGATCTTTGTCTTGTTTGGTTACTTGCGTGTTTACATAATGCCTTGGTGATACTAGACACATGAATTGTACTACTTTTCAAACTTATACTATATGTACAAAGCTAAGTAGTACTCACCAACATCATATGTTGACAAAAATTATTTTCGTGCATGTTTCAGGATAAGCTGCTTGACGCTTCACATAGGACTTTGGACTTAGATTAAATCAATCAATTATCTCTTTTTAGTTGTCTTGTAATTATTTTCACATGTTGTAAAGCAATATTCAATAATCAAATATTTACATTTTAGTACCATGAGCTTTTGAACAATCGTCACTACGTGGCACCTCGATGATACCGCCATCGGTTGGGGTGTTACATGCTTCTACCTTAGCGGCCTGAAAAAACATGCTAAAAATGTCAACATACTATGCTAGTGAGTTCACAGATTTTATAAAAAACATTTCCATAAGTTTTGAAAGATCAATTCCGTTACTACTATGTTATGCGAACATTAGCTAGACGTATGTATGTTACTACTACGATTGGAAACCATTACTGACAAGATGCTCCATGGAATGCCCAATGAACTACCGTCATCCACGGTAGAGCCTGTAGTCCGATACAATATGCACCCGTCCGGCTCCCAGCTGACCCGGTTGGGGTTTGTCAGGCCTAATAGATCTATCCACATTTCCCTTATTATGTAACCCCACATATTCATGGTTTCCCTGGGACTTGGATGAGTCGTATAGTAAACAAAGATAACAATAGTATAACATGATCTTTATGAATTCAAAATAAGTAGCATGTTTCTCACCCATGAGAAAGTGTGTGAAAGCGTGTGACATCCGTCACCCTTGTTTTTCTTCGAGTTGTCAGTTATAGTCCTTCATATATCATAATGTTCGTATTTTAGTCTCTGCAAGTTTCGTTATTTTTTCAAGGAAGAACAAATTCACTATTTATCATTTTTCGTTTATTATGGATCGTAGCTACGTATATTGAAACATATTCGAAATAGATTTTATTTTAATTAAGTTTTAAAAAAATGTTTTATAAATGTTAAAGTTAACTAGTTAGTGTAGTTAATGTTTTTCTAACTTAGTTAACCATAATATTAACTTGGTTAGGTTTAGAGGGACTACATTTGACTTTATTTGAAAGATAAATTTAACAAAAAAAAAAAAAAAAAACAATAAAACCTTTCCCTCTTAAACAGCTCCGGCGAGTTCTTGGCCGGAACCGGCGAGCTTTCCGACGAAACCTTTCGGGCGAGTATAAAAAAAATGTTTTGGTGATTGATAACGCTTCTGCATCAGTTTTAAAACGGTTCCATTCTTTTAATCGAGCATCAAAGGTGTTCAATCTTGTTTTAATCGCCATTATTAGTGTAACCGTCACCTTCATTTCGGTCAAGTCCAAACGCCCTTAAACGGATTGTTAACTATAAATTGATTATGCCAAGTCGTTTCCTATTCTTCACACATCGTAAACCCACAGAAAACCATCCCAATTGTGTCCAGATAAGGCCTGAAAATCGGGACTAAGTTCGGAGTTTTTTTTCTTCTTATTTTCGATATATATATATATATATATATATATATATATATATATATATATATATGTTGTAAGTTCCTTTTCCTTTGTGCCATTATACTTAGTTTTGAGTCTGGAACGAAACCCCCTTATTACAGATCTCGAATTGTGTCTTGTTCGTGTTATTGCATTTACTTCTAGGGTTAGGGTTCTTGGTTAATCAATTTGGGGAAGAAGATGAATAGTTTGTTATTAAATAAATAAATTTTGTATTGATTAATATCAACAAAAACCCATGTAGTAGAGTGGTTTGTGTTTGATTGTACCACTGGTTCTACACGAGTTCGAGTCCAGGCAAGGACATTTTTTTTTCTTTTCTTTTGTTTCTTTTCAGGTTTATTTTTTTTAGTATATTAAACTCATATAACACATATAAACTTGAAATATTCATAGGAAATTTATTTTTGATCCAAAAATTATGAAAATTTAGGTGTAGCTTCTTGACACCCTAAAGAAAATTATCACACTTTTATTTTCTAGAAAATGTCTTATTTTTATATTTTTATTGATTAAATTTGTTTTAATCATATTTAATTGATAAAAAAATTCATTTTTAATGATTTTGATCTCCAACTTTTTGGGAAATTATTTCTAATCATCATGAACTGAAATAAAAATTATTGGGTTAGAAAACAATTATTTTTATTAATTTTTCTATTTTTAATCATTTAAACATGATTTAATATCATTAAATCAGTTTTAAATATAAATAAGTTTATAAAAATTATGAGAAAATTATTTTCATTAATTTACATAAGAAAGCATCCATTTTCTATAAAAATAGCATTTTTGGGTCATGTCTTGTATTATTAGCATTATTTATGTTTAATTAGACATAATTAAACATTTATTTATTTACACTATTTAAACATCTATTTTATAAATACTTTTCTTATAAAATAGAAATATTTATATGTTTTAAAATCTTAATTACCATTTGTTGGATCATGGTGTAACTCATAATCATTTATTTATACATTTATAATTATTGTATTTATTTACAATAATTAGTTAAAGTAATTAACTACATTATATTGTTTTAATTATTCAAACATAATTTGTATCTAAATATTCAATTGGTAATATTTATATTACCTAAACGATATTTACAAACTTCGGTATGTTATTATACATGCTTTTACATTAACGCGGTTTATCATAAAAACTCTAATTCCCCAAATCGGCTTAGCAAACCCTAATGCCTTAGACCCTAGTTACCTTAGACTCTTAAACAATTCCTTATTAGTATTCATAAACATTATAGGTTGAATTCAATCGGAATTCCCATTACTTAGCTCACGACCGCTTAAGTTGGATTTTGATCGCTTTTGCAAACTGTGAGTATATCTTTCCCCTTTTTCATGTTTTACTCTTTTGGGGCTATTCATGTACACTATGACTAAATGTTATTCTTTCACTAAATGCAATTCTCATGTGTGTTTGCTTTATGTTAATTTGTGTGTCTATGACTTGTCAAAATCATTAACCTTTGAGGGCCTGACATTTCAATGAATAGTACTATGGTATATACCCTTGTGACTCTGTTGAGAGTCCTCGTCATTGCTATGTATTACATTACTACTAGCGCTTATCTGCGTTTCTTTACATAGGGTTGATTTTGAACGGATATTACTTATTACATAATTGCAAATGGTACCGCACATGAATTGCTAAACACTTTTCCTACTATATTTATTCAAACAGTGTATGCTCACCAATACATTTTGTATTGACCAAATCATTTTCGTACATGTTTCAGGTTCTTATGAGATTACTTCCAAGCGTTTGGAACTTAGACTTAGATTGAGATTACTGTATCTTAGTTTAGATTGCTAGTCGTAATTGTTGTATTTCTTTCAATGTAATAAATTTTAAATTCAATGTATTCAAATTTACATTTCTAGTCCATGAGCTATTGAACAATCGTCACTACGTGACACCTCGATGTTTCCGCCATCGGTTGGGGTGTTACAAAGAGGGGTTGTGAAACTCACCTTAGGTTGCGTTCTTCTTACATAGATGATCTGACCATGAAATGGTAGTCCTTGATTGTAACAGTACTGATTTCTGGGAGATTAACATGGACCTTTGTATGACACCCTAGGAAAATCCCACATCGGCCGTGGCCAGGAGAGATCCTTGGTTCATAAGTAATCCGAAGCCTCTTAAATCACCAACGCGTTTTGGGCTTAATGCTAGTGGATGAGAGGAGAACTCCACTGTGACACCCGGCAAATTCCGATTAACAACGTTGTCTAAATTAAAGTCTACCTTAGCGAGTCACGCGTATATTATACTTAACTGGGTTAGTTGAGTCGTGTTACGGTTCGGGAACTGTTAGTTTGGTATAGAGGATCATTAGATGTTAGTCTAGAGGCTCATTAGATGTCAGTCCTTAACCAAGTGTACAAAGGGTGACGATTCGTAGAATCGTCAGAGCATAGGGAACATACAAGTCTCGAGTCCCGGGAATTGGTGAACGAGTGTGAATATGTTTGTTTGCAAGTATTATGTGTTTACAATCATTATGTGACTTGTCGGTATGTGAAAATGTGTTAACATATGTTAAAACGGGGTTTAACGCGCAAAATACACAGAACCAACCCCTATAGGCGAGTAGGGAGGCCTAATCGCCTATAGGGGGCGAATAGGAGATACATTGGGGCGAATAGAATGCTAATCGCCCCTACTATAGGCGATTAGCATCCCTATTCGCCTGATGATGCTGCGTAATCGCCTATAACGTGCTGGACGACTAAAAACGCCTATAAATACAATACTTGACCTCCTAAACTTCATTATAACAACCCTAGTCGTCCCACAACTCGCCCCAACACACACACAACCTCTGGAACACGATTTTGGATCAAAACACAAGATTTCAAGCCTATTACATCAATCTATCATAAATCTAAGGTGTGGTTTTCATTCATGCAATCTTTAATAACGTTTTTATTAAATCCCTAATGGTCCAGACCTGTTTATAAACATATGTGTCTTCTGAAATTCGTTAATAATCATTGTTAATTGGATTCTAACTACTATGCATGTTGTATGTGTGTTTATGATTAAAAGATAGGGTTTTTATGATTCAAGAAGGATTGGTAACATGATATTAAGGTAGTTACAGATTAATAATGATAGCATGTTGATTAAATCTGAGTAATTGTTCATTAGGGTTAGGGTTATGCATGTTAATGTGATGTTTCATGCTATATGTGTTGTTTTTGGGACACATGGTTGCATGCAGGGCTGATAGAACGAGGTTAAACGAAGGATTTTGATTGAAATATGTTTGATATGGTTGTTTGATTGATAATTGATGTTTACACACGTTCTGGATTTAGTTTGGAGTGTTAAACGCGCGAAAAACCGGAACAGCTGTGCTATAGGCGAATAGGAACCCTAATCCCCTATACTATAGGCGATTAGGAGGCTATTCGCCTGATGGGGAGCCCTAATCGCCTATAGTATAGGCGAATAGGAGCCTAAATGCCTTTACTTCATGCATTTACGATCCTAAATGCTAGTTAAGCCCTGAATTGCATGCTTTACGACGTAATCGCCTATAAACTCATAAATTGCATACCATATAGACCTAATCGCCTATACTATAGGCGATTAGCATTCCTAAATGCCTGTTGACCCACGCAATCACTAGTTGACTTTTCCTAATCGCCTGTACTGCTGCTGTAAGTGTAATTTAGCATTTCGGGACCCGATTTGACACCTAGGAACATGCTAGGAACCCCGTAACATACCTAGTAACTTGGTAACATGTGTTCGGACTTATTTATGTGATACTTGAACTACGTGCTATAACATGTTGGACTTTAACGTATGTTAAGTGTGATTGCATGATTGTGTGTTTGTGAGTGCAAGTATAACACGGGGAGTCTCGGGTCACCAATGGGATGTCGAGTCTTATACATTGGGTTAATTTAACAGTCACGGTGTTTTCAAACGAACTTGGTTATGGTCTGGACATCTAGGGACTAACTAACCTACGGGTTATTAGTCTAAGTACTTGTAACTGTCATATGTTAGGTCGCCGCTTTACGGGGCTAGCATAGCTTGCTGATTTTACTCATATTACGAAGTAACGCAACCTAAGGTGAGTTTACGGCCCCTCTTTTAACTGGTTTCACTTTTTGGGGGAGAAAACATGTGTTAAACTTATGTTTTGGTAACAACTGTCATACTATGGGTTTCTATGGTTTACTATACGATCTTTGGAAGTCCCTGGGGAAACCATGAATGTGCGGGTTAGCACAACGGGGAAATGTGAATAGATCTATTGGGAGTGACCAACCCCGCTCGTTGGCTTGGAGGGCCGGGCAAGTGCATATTGTCTCAAACAGGAACAGGTTTACTATTCGGGCACGACATCTGGTTTACGAGTTAGTAATGGTTTTCCAATCGTTGTAGTAATAAAACATACGCCTAGCTAGCGTACTTTGGTTTGCAAATTGTTATAGTATGGACAGGTTGAACTTGGTACTTTGATTACAAAACCTGTGAACTCACCAGCATTTTTGTGCTGACGTAAACTCTTACATGTTTTCTCAGGTCGCTAAGGTAGCACTATGGAACTAGGGTGCACGCGTCTGCACGGCGTCTAGTTAGGATTGCATGGTTTTCAAACATTGAATAATTTGGTTTACGTTTGGATTATGTTTTGAGAATAAGCTTCCGCTGTATTTGGGAATTTTAAACTATGTTTTTGAAATTGCATATGTTCATTTAGACTTGTTTATTGTGATCGTTGACTTGGATCCTGGTTTGTCATGCGCCTCGCGGTAAAACTCTGCAAGTGGATTTTGAGGGTGTGACAGATTGGTATTAGAGCCAATGGTTATAGTGAACTAGGATTGCATGTAGAGTCTAGACTATAGCCGAGTCGCACACACTAGACGATCACTTAGTACTAAACATTATGGTGGATTACGTATGGGCTTGTCGGGGTGTCTCTAAATCATCTGACCTTCCTATGTTACATCATCCGTTCTATCTTAGGTCGGGTTACTTGCTCTCTAGGCAGTGTGGTATATTGGGGTAAATCGTGTACTCTTGAGATTTGTCCAAGGCTCGGACATCTCCCTTTCATACTTCAATAGAAACACTCGCCATAAACTACCGTAGCATTACGGTGTATAGTTAAGAGTCTATGTTCGGTGATTTGAACTTTGAACTAGGAGAACACTTGGAGGACCATGTAGGGCGGTTTATCATTTTGGGTGCACACAAAATCATAAACCGAAATGCATGAAAGCCCTAGTGAGCTCTGGGTTTGAATGGATAGTCCTGAGTTGGATCTAGCTTTGATCTTGTGAATGCTAGTGGTTACCATTAGCTGTGAAACTAAATTTTCTCGTTCTTTCTGTCAGAATCATGTCTGGAGTACGAGGAGGACGTGGAGGTGGCCGCAATGGTGGGCGCGGTGGTGGTCGCGGTGGTGGTGGTGGTCGTGGAGGTGTAAACCTATCACAGGAAGAGCTGAACAACTTACTGCAAGCTGCCTTTCAGTTAGGGCACAATGGTGGTGGTGGTCCTGTTAACCCACCCCCACCCATGTGTACCTACAAGATGTTTCGGGACTGTAAGCCCCAGGAATTCTCTGGCACTGAGGGTGCGGTGAGCTTGCTCAGGTGGCTGGAAAAGGTGGAGTCAGTGTTTCTGATGTGTAACTGTCTCCCAGAGGATCGAGTCAAGTATGCTGCTGCGTTATTCCAGGATGTTGCTTTGACCTGGTGGAACAATATCACCCAGAATATGGGTATAGGGGAGGCTTATGCTATGCCTTGGGAAAATTTTGTGCAACTACTGAAGCGAGAGTACTGTCCAAGGGAAGAAGTTCAGAAGCTAGAGCATGAGGTGTGGAACCTCAAGATGACCGGCTCTGAGATTGAAAAGTATACGGTAAGGCGTAATGAGTTGGCAGTGCTGTGTCCTGATCTGCATGTGCCAGAATACAGGAGGATTGAATACTATATCAAGGGCTAGTACCAGAGATCGCAGGGTTGTTGGCTGCGGGAAATCTCCCTACATACTCAGAGGTGGTCCGATCGGCTCACAGGATGACAAACTTGAAGGTGAATGAGGGTATCTTGCCTGCTAAGGGTTCGACTGTCAAGGCCCCGGAGAGTAACAAGCGTAAATGGGATAATGAGGGGAAAGGATCTGTGCCAGCACCAGCACAACAGGGTAAGAGATTCGATAGCGGGGGTTCTTCTTCTTCTGGTAACAAACAGGGTGGTTATGCGGGAAAATTGCCTAAATGTAACAAGTGTGGGCGTCATCATCAGGGGGACTGCGACCGTAATCGTTGCCATCGCTGTCAGTGACTTGGGCATTTTGCTAAAGATTGTAGGGCGACGCTTCCATCGACCCAGACCCCAACTACTAACTCGGCTCCTACTGCTCAAGGAACTACGGGAAGACAGGGATGTTACAACTGTGGGGAGACTGGTCATTACAAGAAAGAGTGCCCGAAACTGAAGCAGGGCGGGAACAACGGTAACGGGAACAACGGTGGCGGCGGCAGGAATGCACGTGCCTTCGTCATTGGAGCCGCTGAGGCTAGACAGGATCCTGACACAGTTACCGGTACGTTCCTACTCAATAATCGCTCTGTTAGTGTTTTATTTGATTCCGGTGCCGATAAAAGTTTTATATCTATGGAAGTTAGTCGACTGCTAGATGTAGTACCCGTACCATTAGAGGCTATGTATATTATTGAGTTGGCTGACGGTAAAAAGATTGAAGCTACTTGTATCCTTCGGGAGTGTCAACTAGAGTTGTCGGGTTTGTCGTTCCCCATCGACCTTATGCCGGTACCTTTGGGTAGTTTTGACGTTGTTGTAGGCATGGATTGGTTGTCTTTGTATCGCGCTGAGATCATTTGTTACGACAAGATTATTCGGATTCCTCTCCCTGATGGAGAATTCCTTTCTGTGTACGATATCAAGGGCGGTGTTCCGCTAAATCTCATCTCCAGCATGAAAGCCCTTAAGTATCTTCGAAAGGGTTATTCGGCCGTTTTGGCACTTTTATCTGTTTCCTCTACCGATGAGAAGAAGATCGACGATATTCCTGTTGTACGCGAGTTTCCTGATGTATTTCCCGATGATTTATCTGGTCTTCCTCCCCACCGTCAGGTTGAGTTCGGTATTGATCTTGTACCAGGGGCTGCTCCTATTGCTCGGGCCCACTACCGTCTTGCACCTCCCGAGATGCAGGAATTGTCCAGTCAGTTACAGGAACTCTTGGACAAGGGTTTCATCAGACCAAGTTCTTCCCCTTGGGGAGCCCCGATTCTGTTCGTTAAGAAGAAGGATGGAAGTTTTCGATTGTGTGTGGATTACAGAGAATTGAACAAATTGACCATCAAGAACCGTTATCCTTTTCCACGTATTGATGATCTATTCGACCAACTCCAGGGTTCTAGTTACTACTCTAAGATTGATTTGAGGTCCGGTTATCACCAGTTGCGCGTAAGGGAAGCTGACGTTGCAAAGACTGCCTTTCGTACACGTTATGGCCATTTCGAATTCTTGGTCATGCCTTTCGGTCTCACAAACGCACCGGCGGTTTTCATGGATTTGATGAACCGCGTTTGCAAACCATATCTTGACAAGTTCGTCATCGTGTTTATTGATGACATCCTGATTTACTCCAAGAACAAGACCGAACACGAGGAACACCTGCGTTTGGTTTTGGAACTTTTGCGACGGGAACAACTTTACGCTAAGTTCTCAAAGTGTGACTTTTGGTTACGCGAAGTTCAGTTCCTAGGATATGTGGTTAATGAACTAGGAATTCATGTCGATCCAGCTAAGATCGAAGCGATCAAGGGCTGGGGAGCACCAAAGACGCCAACTGAGGTGCGGCAATTTCTAGGCCTTGCGGGCTACTATCGTCTTTTCATTAAGGGGTTCTCGAAGATCGCTCAACCCCTCACCACTCTTACTCAGAAGGATAGAAAATTCGACTGGGGTGAACCACAAGAGTCGGCATTTCAAGAACTGAAGTCTAAACTTTGTTCTGCTCCTATTCTGTCCTTGCCTGACGGCCCTGATGATTTCGTTGTTTACTGTGATGCTTCTATTCATGATCTCGGTTGCGTGTTGATGCAACGCGAGAAAGTGATTGCGTATGCTTCTCGTCAACTCAAGGTGCACGAGAGGAACTACACCACCCATGACTTGGAATTGGGTGCAGTGGTTTTCGCGTTGAAAATTTGGAGACATTACTTGTACGGTACCAAATGCACCATCTACACCGATCACAAGAGTCTTCAACATATTTTCGACCAATAACATTTGAACATACGACAGCGTCGTTGGATTGAACTCCTGAATGACTACGATTGCGCCATTAAGTACCATCCTGGCAAGACGAATGTAGTAGCAGACGCCTTGAGCAGGAAGGAATCAATTAATCCTCGTCGCGTTCGGGCGTTGCAGCTCACCATTCATTCCTCTCTACCTGACCAACTCCGTTCTGCTCAGTTAGAAGCTTTGAAGGAGGAAAACCTTAAAGCTGAGACTATGCATGGTGCCGACAAGCACCTCGAGCGAAGGCCTGATGGCCTGCACTACTTCGCAGAACGCATATGGGTTCCTTTATTCGGGGGACTTCGGGAGCTTGTTTTAGATGAGGCTCACAAGTCCCGGTATTCTATTCATCCTGGTTCGGATAAGATGTACCAAGATCTGAAGGTGCTTTACTGGTGGCCAAACATGAGGTCGGATATAGCCTCATACGTGAGCAAATGCTTGACCTGTGCTAAGGTCAAGGTGGAATACCAGAAACCGTCGGGTCTCTTGCAACAACCTGAGATTCCGGAGTGGAAGTGGGAACGGATTACAATGGATTTTGTCACGCAACTACCTAAGTCACCGAGCGGGAATGATAAGATATGGGTGATTGTTGATCGGTTGACGAAATCATCCCATTTTCTCGCTATTAAGGAGACCGACACCATGGATCGTTTGACTCGTCTTTATCTGAAGGAAGTTGTTTCTAAGCACGGGGTGCCGGTTTCTATTATTTCGGATCATGACTCCCACTTTACTTCTCACTTCTGGAAGTCTTTGCACAAGGCTTTGGGTACCCAGCTAGACATGAGTACCGCTTATCACCCACAGACTGACGGTCAGAGTGAACGCACGATTCAAACCTTAGAAGACATGTTGCGAGCATGTGTGATCGATTTTGGCAAAGGTTGGGAAACTCATTTACCATTAGTAGAATTCTCTTACAACAACAGTTACCACACGAGCATCAAGGCAGCTCCGTTCGAGGCACTGTACGGGCGGAAATGCCGGTCTCCTCTCTGTTGGGCTGAGGTGGGTGAGAGTCAACTCACTGGGCCTGAGCTAGTGTACGAAACTTCGGAAAAGATCGTACAGATTCGTAACCGGTTGGCAGCGGCACGGGATCGGCAAAAGAGTTATGCCGATCAGCGTCGCAAGCCATTGGAATTTCAAGTTGATGACAAAGTACTTCTGAAAGTTTCACCGTGGAAGGGCGTCATACGCTTTGGGAAGCGTGGCAAACTCAACCCTCGGTATGTCGGTCCATTTACAATTCTGGAACGGATTGGACCGGTGGCATATCGTCTTGATTTACCGACGGAGCTCGGCAATGTACATAACGTCTTCCATGTGTCCAACTTAAAGAAGTGTCTGGCTGACGAGTTTCTTATTGTTCCACTGGAGGAGATCAAGGTAGATGATCGTCTTCGGATTGTGGAGGAACCTGTTGAGATTCTTGATTACAAGATTCGTAGCCTACGTCATAGCAAGATTCGCATTGTTAAGGTTCGCTGGAACTCGAACCGGGGACCAGAGTACACATGGGAACGGGAGGATCAGATGAAGTCTAAGTATCCTCATCTCTTTCCTAAGGAAGCGTTCGAATCGAGATATGTTACCACTGCTGCTGAATGAATCTTGGGGCGAGATTCCTTTTTAACGTGGGGATGATGTGACAACTCGGGTAAATCTCATTCTTGGTTTCTATCTTTTGTCTGTTTCTTTTGTTATTCCTTTTGGTACTTGTACAATTTTCGGGACGAAAATTCTTTTAACGTGGGGATGATGTGACACCCGGCAAATTCCGATTAACAACGTTGTCTAAATTAAAGTCTACCTTAGCGAGTCACGCGTATATTATACTTAATTGGGTTAGTTGAGTCGTGTTACGGTTCGGGAACTGTTAGTTTGGTATAGAGGATCATTAGATGTTAGTCTAGAGGCTCATTAGATGTCAGTCCTTAACCAAGTGTACAAAGGGTGACGATTCGTAGAATCGTCAGAGCATAGGGAACATACAAGTCTCGAGTCCCGGGAATTGGTGAACGAGTGTGAATATGTTTGTTTGCAAGTATTATGTGTTTACAATCATTATGTGACTTGTCGGTATGTGAAAATGTGTTAACATATGTTAAAACGGGGTTTAACGCGCAAAATACACAGAACCAACCCCTATAGGCGAGTAGGGAGGCCTAATCGCCTATAGGGGGCGAATAGGAGATACATTGGGGCGAATAGAATGCTAATCGCCCCTACTATAGGCGATTAGCATCCCTATTCGCCTGATGATGCTGCGTAATCGCCTATAACGTGCTGGACGACTAAAAACGCCTATAAATACAATACTTGACCTCCTAAACTTCATTATAACAACCCTAGTCGTCCCACAACTCGCCCCAACACACACACAACCTCTGGAACACGATTTTGGATCAAAACACAAGATTTCAAGCCTATTACATCAATCTATCATAAATCTAAGGTGTGGTTTTCATTCATGCAATCTTTAATAACGTTTTTATTAAATCCCTAATGGTCCAGACCTGTTTATAAACATATGTGTCTTCTGAAATTCGTTAATAATCATTGTTAATTGGATTCTAACTACTATGCATGTTGTATGTGTGTTTATGATTAAAAGATAGGGTTTTTATGATTCAAGAAGGATTGGTAACATGATATTAAGGTAGTTACAGATTAATAATGATAGCATGTTGATTAAATCTGAGTAATTGTTCATTAGGGTTAGGGTTATGCATGTTAATGTGATGTTTCATGCTATATGTGTTGTTTTTGGGACACATGGTTGCATGCAGGGCTGATAGAACGAGGTTAAACGAAGGATTTTGATTGAAATATGTTTGATATGGTTGTTTGATTGATAATTGATGTTTACACACGTTCTGGATTTAGTTTGGAGTGTTAAACGCGCGAAAAACCGGAACAGCTGTGCTATAGGCGAATAGGAACCCTAATCCCCTATACTATAGGCGATTAGGAGGCTATTCGCCTGATGGGGAGCCCTAATCGCCTATAGTATAGGCGAATAGGAGCCTAAATGCCTTCATGCATTTACGATCCTAAATGCTAGTTAAGCCCTGAATTGCATGCTTTACGACGTAATCGCCTATAAACTCATAAATTGCATACCATATAGCCCTAATCGCCTATACTATAGGCGATTAGCATTCCTAAATGCCTGTTGACCCACGCAATCACTAGTTGACTTTTCCTAATCGCCTGTACTGCTGCTGTAAGTGTAATTTAGCATTTCGGGACCCGATTTGACACCTAGGAACATGCTAGGAACCCCGTAACATACCTAGTAACTTGGTAACATGTGTTCGGACTTATTTATGTGATACTTGAACTACGTGCTATAACTTGTTGGACTTTAACGTATGTTAAGTGTGATTGCATGATTGTGTGTTTGTGAGTGCAAGTATAACACGGGGAGTCTCGGGTCACCAATGGGATGTCGAGTCTTGTACATTGGGTTAATTTAACAGTCACGGTGTTTTCAAACGAACTTGGTTATGGTCTGGACATCTAGGGACTAACTAACCTACGGGTTATTAGTCTAAGTACTTGTAACTGTCATATGTTAGGTCGCCGCTTTACGAGGCTAGCATAGCTTGCTGATTTTACTCATATTACGAAGTAACGCAACCTAAGGTGAGTTTACGGCCCCTCTTTTAACTGGTTTCACTTTTTGGGGGAGAAAACATGTGTTAAACTTATGTTTTGGTAACAACTGTCATACTATGGGTTTCTATGGTTTACTATACGATCTTTGGAAGTCCCGGGGGAAACCATGAATGTGCGGGTTAGCACAACGGGGAAATGTGAATAGATCTATTGGGAGTGACCAACCCCGCTCGTTGGCTTGGAGGGCCGGGCGAGTGCATATTGTCTCAAACAGGAACAGGTTTACTATTCGGGCACGACATCTGGTTTACGAGTTAGTAATGGTTTTCCAATCGTTGTAGTAATAAAACATACGCCTAGCTAGCGTACTTTGGTTTGCAAATTGTTATAGTATGGACAGGTTGAACTTGGTACTTTGATTACAAAACCTGTGAACTCACCAGCATTTTTGTGCTGACGTAAACTCTTACATGTTTTCTCAGGTCGCTAAGGTAGCACTATGGAACTAGGGCGCACGCGTCTGCACGGCGTCTAGTTAGGATTGCATGGTTTTCAAACATTGAATAATTTGGTTTACGTTTGGATTATGTTTTGAGAATAAGCTTCCGCTGTATTTGGGAATTTTAAACTATGTTTTTGAAATTGCATATGTTCATTTAGACTTGTTTATTGTGATCGTTGACTTGGATCCTGGTTTGTCATGCGCCTCGCGGTAAAACTCCGCAAGTGGATTTTGAGGGTGTGACATCCGCAGTTAAGCGTGCTCAGGTGGGAGTAGTATCAGGATGGGTGACCTACTTGGAAGTCTCCACCAGGGCGACCAAAAACAAATCCGTGAGCTCTGGATGGGCAACCCATCGAGGCAAAGCGGACAATATTGGTGGTGAGAGGGGCCGGATGTTACAAATGGTATCAGAGCCACTCCTGTGCCGTTCGGGATGGTGGGGCAAACCTCATCGAGGACTATGAGTCCCTAAGGGGGGGGGGGGGGGAGTGATTGTAACAGTACTGATTTCTGAGAAGATTAACATGGACCTTTGTATGACAGCCTAGGCAAATCCCACATCGGCCGTGGCCAGGAGAGATCCTTGGTTCATAAGTAATCCAAAGCCTCTTAAATCACCAATGCGTTTTGGGCTTAATGCTAGTGGATGAGAGGATAACTCCACAGTTAAGCGTGCTCAGGTGGGAGTAGTATCAGGATGGGTGACCTCCTGGGAAGTCTCCACCGGGGTGACCAAAAACAAATCCGTGAGCTCTGGATAGGCAACCCATCGGGGCAAAGCGGACAATATTGGTGGTGAGAGGGTCCAGATTAGGGGTGTAAACGAGCCGAGCCGAGCCCGAGCCTGACTGGGCTCGAGCTCGACTCGTTATAGTTTTGTGAAGCTCGAGCTCGGCTCGGTTCGAGCCTACAATCTTGAGCTCGAGCTCGGCTCGCTAGCAAAATCAAAAGCTCGAGCTCGGCTCAGCTCGGCTCGAGATCGCAAAAGCTCGGCTCGCGAGTGTTATTAAATGGGCCTATGAAATAAAGATTTAGGCTTTGGAGATGTGGGCTATAAATTATAAGAGAAATATAAATAACTTATAATTATGTTTGGGCTCGTTTAGGCTCGCAAGCCCAATCGAGCTTTGTATCTAGGGCTCGAGCTCGGGCTCGATAACTAAACGAGCCATATTTTAAGCTCGGGCTCGGGATCGGGCTCGTTAAGGCTCGGCTCGTTCGGGCTTTTTACCGAGCCGATCCCGGGTAGCTCTCGAGCCGCTACGTGTCATTTACACCCCTAGTCCGGATGTTACACTGATACCGGCGACCTATCATGAAATGTGTATAAGTGTCTAGACTATCAACCAATAAGTTAACTAGTCTCCGATTGTCCAGATGATGACCATGTATGTTTGAAAACGTGTTTAAATGCTGACTCGACCACACAAGACAAACTCAACATCCCGTTGGTGACCCGTTACATTAGTTGATCAAGCACATGTAGTTTACACACAAGAAATGCACATAAAATACTTAGTTTACATCAATGTTTGGTTCGTACCCTTTTAATGGTCGAATGAGTTTCATTTTGTTTCATTTGTACCTACGATGGTACGAATGAAAATTCCATTCGACCTGTTTGCCTGTTGAACTATTTTGACGAACAAAAACCCTTCAAAACTGATCAAAAACTTCATGAAATGCAACAAATCACAGTAGTCAATCATATCTATTCTATCCTCATGTAACCATACCATTTACACACATAAATCCGTCCATTTCACATAACAAATCCCAACTTACCCAAAATAGCAAATTATGGAAATGTCACATCAATTGCATGAAAACTTTACCCAAAATAAAAACTATCAGAATAACATCATTTACATATCAACAAACATAGATTTACATGTTTTAGTGAATCTCCAATCATATCCTCATCATCTTGTTCATGAACAAACCCTAGATCTAACATAAAACCCCCAAAATAGGTGAAAATCCATCAAATATCAATTAAACATCAACACACCCCTAAATCATGTTCAAAATCAGTCATAAATCCTCTACACAACATCTACACATCATTCTATAACATATAACACATAAAACAATCATTCATTATCATTAACATTTGGGTTTTTATAAGAAAACTCAATATTTATCTATAGATTTAGTTGGGAAAGATACTAGGAAGGTTTTTATTTTTGAAAACTCATCTAGATCAGATCTGGACACTTAGAGTTTATAAAAAATGTATGAAATTGTATCAAAAATGGTTTAGATGGTGAACACACTTTGAATCTTTTCTTGATTAGGTTATAGAATGTGTTTTAGCTTTAGGATCTGAAAAACAACGGCAACAACTCCTTCCTACAGGTTTGGGGTTGAGAGAGAGCACTTGGAGGCGAGTTAGGGTTGTGAAATGATGAATACGAGGCAAAGTGTTATATTTATACCATGTTCCCGTTCGTACCTCAAAATATTTAGTTTTCGTTCGTGCCTTTCATGGCACGAATGAGGGTATCTGATTTTAATTCGTGCCTTCGATGGCACGAATGGAAATCCCATTTTCCAAATTGAACCTACAACTCTCAAATTGTCATTTTAACATATGTTATCACACCAAATCACATTAACATGCATTCATAAGTTGTTAATCATCCATAGAACATTTAATACTCAATAACTCAATCCAACTATCTAATTCCACCAACAACGGGGCTCAAGACTCGTGCGTGTATGTACCTCCCCAATGATTCCCCGAATCATAAAACTATCGACAATACGTGAGTGCAAACCAACTCCCGATGATTCCCCGAACCATCGAATCGACTTAACCGATCCATTTAAGTACGTTAAATAAATGTTTTGCCAAGGTAGACTCATATGTTTGGCAAAGTATTAACCTGAGTTTGCCGGGTGTCACAATAAGAAATGTCAACATTAGCCTAAGCATGTAAAAGTATTAAAACTTGAACTATGTGCAATTTGACAACGTGATAGCAAGAGATCTAGCCCAGCAAGAGATCTAGCCCACACAGTTAATGTAGTAAGCAAGTATATGACTAATCTTGGAATATCTAATTTAAAGGCAGTTATGTGAACCTTGTGATACTTAAAGGGCATAAGAAACATTGTTATTCGTTTATGGCGCTGATAGTAAGCTGATTCGAGATGGCTAATCTCCTAAGTGACCTGTTGAATGGGTTATGCTCCAAAGAATTAGATAAAGAACTAGAGATGACTTTTACTTCAATTCTTCTTGATCGTTTATGAAGCTCAAAGGCCTTTATAAAGGCATACAAATACAAAAACTGAAATACGTGAACATGATAAAAACCTACTCATTACCTTAACTACTAAAGCAATAAAACATAAAGAAATAGTTGAAGGGGAGTAATGGGAGACGTGGTAAGAATGCATGGTGTGGACTTGGGTATGTATCAGGCGCCAATAAGTCTATTGTTTTCCTTTTTGCTATTATTAACCTTGTTTGAATGTGTATTAGTTGGAAAACGACACTTCTATCTATGGTTGTCATTTCGATAATTGAAGCCTTATACAATGAATGTGTGGCTAATTGTAACATTATTCAGAGTGTAGTTAGTTTGCCTAATACCAGTCGATCATAAGAAGACAAAAGATATTGTGTCAGGCTAATTTTATTCATGATATAGTGGAAATTATTAGTGTCACATTCATCATGACTTAGGAAGCATATATTATTCATAAAATAGCAAGAATAGAGACTAGCATATGTGTTCACAATACCAATAGAAAAGTATATATACTACCACTATTTGCACTTGGTGAAACGTACGTTCACATATAATGAGGCAATAGGGGATAAAAGTGGGAGTAAAGAGATAGTTGTTGGTGGTTAGATCTTTGATGATGGAAAACATTTCGAGCTAAAGTGAAGAATTGTTAAAAGTGTGATTTAGAATAATATGATAATCAACTAAATAATGGATTAATGACCCAACTAATCAACTATAATCCTCACTTGAAGTAAAATTGATAAATAGATGAAGCTTAATGTTTCCTCCTTTCCTACAAATGGTGTTCCACCTAACAATAATGATTACTTACTCTTATGAGAACTTACAAAGCTTTTTATATGTATTAAAATATTTCATTTTAGTTCACTCGCATAATGCCTTACAAATGTTTCAGTTTATTAGAATAATAAATCGTCGTCACTAATAAATTAACCTTTAGTTAAAGACAATTTCTATATTAGTGACGTACAAATACATGTATAAGCTTGCCAAAATACACATAAACGTTCACATTGTACTTTTATGCATTTTTATATACAGATTGTTTTTTTGTTTCTTATGTTTCTCAAAATGTTTAAACCTAGAACATCGTTTATCATAAGGAATTTATTAAACACAAATGTATCACTTTGGTCTTCATTTGCTTGTCGTATATTGTTCCCAATAACTATTAAAATAGTTTAAAATAATAAGCACATAATTATCTCGTCAATTCCCTTAGATTTCGGATATTAGATGTATTAGTTTGGTCTTCTTTTAGTTATATATTATAGTAAAAACAAAAAAAAAATTAGAAGAAAAAGTAAAAGATAGTAAAGGAATCAACTCACAAACTTATTCACCTTTTTTTCCCTTTTACATCTTTTTCCTCTCTTTCTTTTCCTACCCCCACGTCCACATAAAGAAATAAAGCCCCCCATCCTACCCCTACCCTACCCACATCCTTGGTCTCTTCAAGTGTCATTTTAAAACACACACACACATACACACTTCAAATACCATATACAACCATAACCTTCACTTAACACTCATCTACAACTTCATCTTTCTCTCCACTAAACAAACACAACCCCATCTCAACAAACTTGATTATAACCTAAGACATTGAAACAAGAACAAGAAGCACACAAAAACTTGAGAGCTTTGCAAGTAACAATGGAGTTCTTCACACCTCAACCAGACCTATCTCTTAGAATCAGCCCACCCAACACACAACCCACTTCAAAACCTTGGAGACCATCTAACCCATCTCATCAAGATCATGATTTAGGTGTTGATCATTTATGGAAGAAAGCCTTAAGCTCCCAAAACCACCACCATGCACCCAACACAACCATTCAAGAACATCATGATCAGGGACTAAGCCAAGAACAAGGGTTTTTTATACCCATAAGAGGTGTTCCTATTTATTACCAAAATACTCAACCTAATTTCCATATTCTACCTCAATATCCACCTCATCCTTCTACTCATCATCATCAAGTTAACCACCCTACATTAGATTCTTATAATACTATGGCTACAAGTAGTAGTTCTTCTTCTTTAACTCAAGGAAATAGTTCTAACAATATTGCACGATCGCGGTTTTTGTATTCGAGGTTTCCGGTTAAGCGTAGTGTTCGAGCTCCAAGGATGCGATGGACGACTACTCTTCATGCTCGGTTTGTCCATGCTGTTGAGCTCTTGGGTGGCCATGATAGTATGTTCTAAAACTCACTCTTTTGTTTTGTTTTGTGTTTTTTTTTAAACGGCAAACTAGCTAACACACTTATTAAATCAATTGCTAAATATTACACTTAGAGGCAAGACCAATTATTATAAGTCTTTTGGTGGTAGCTAACTAACTATTTTGTACACCTAATTTTAAAAAGAAAAACCCTATTTTAAAGTTGAATTTTGGTTAATTAATTTTTTTATTAGAATTTCATTTACTGATTTAATTTGCTTGTGAAATGGGGTAGGAGCTACACCCAAGTCAGTTCTTGAGCTAATGGATGTCAAAGATCTCACATTAGCACATGTGAAATCTCACTTGCAGGTAATTAAACTTTAATAACCCTAGCTCCCATTGTTTTCCATTTTCCATTTGATTTTAAATAGGGTTTTATTTTTAATTTAAATCTTATCCTTTTTTTATCCGTTTTAAGAATTTTAAGCCAGATTGTTATCTAATTAAATTAATACTAATAATAGATAAAATTGTAAATAATAACAAAAAGTCCTTTTAACAACAGAAATGAGCATTTTTTTCAGTCAACTGTAATTTGGCCAACTAAAATGTACTATTTTGTCGTTAAACTAACACAAAATTCTAGTGTTTGTTTTTACTTTTTTGTGTTAAAAGGCTTATACATATAACTAGAACAAAATAAATTTTTAGAGTTTAAGTAATATAATTTTTAAAACATATGGTACAATATTTAACATATTGTTAGACTTTTAAAACAAATACCCTACAATTTTTAAATGGCCATAATTTGTCCATACGTTAATGTTTTGTAAAGAGAATAAAAATAATAATACCATAAAAACAGTATTTTGTTCTTTTTAATTTGAGTATGATATTACTACAACTTTTTAAATTTAAAAAATTACATGTTACTTGATTATGGTGTTGATCTATTTTTCTATCGCATCGTGAGCACCCCTCTAGTGTTATATACATCATATGTGTGTGTATATATAAAGTCATAAACACAGTACAGAGACAAAGGAACCTTCAAACCGAGTTTTGAATGTATATGCAGGCAAAGACCGGTCTCTTTTGATTTATATTTACTTTTGACCTTTAGACTTTTAGACTCCATTTTCACACAAACCAAATATGTATTTTATAAAAAAAAAATAATAAATACAAGAGGTATTATATTGTATTTTTCCCATGCAGAGGCACATCTCCAATCCTTGGCACTTATCCATGTTCTTCTTTTCTTCTCCTCCTGCCACAGGATCAGATGGTTCTGCATTGACAGCTTTTAAAATCAGCTTTTCTTTTGCTTTGCAGGACACATGTTTTCTTATATTTATGGTTATTACATTTATATTCCTACATAAATGCATACATAGTGTGTGTAGATAAATATATAGCATACATACACAAAAAGACAAAGTTTATAGGAATTGAAAACAAAAAGATATAGCACAAGCCAAGACAAGTTTACACACAATCCATTGTGTAATAATGTGTATTTTTTTTTAGGTTTGAATTGAATAACAACATTAATATTAATAATTCTCTCCTTTTTCAGAGGGGAACTTGAGATATGGGAAAGTACAACAAAGGCCATCATTTGTCAATGATATGTGTATATATGTCTAGTAGCACTAAATGTGGTTATTTAACCATGGTTAAGTTTAATGGTAGAATGGTCTTTCACACAAATAGGCATGCAGCCTACACTAGAATCTTTTTTTAATTAATCGTGTGCTTTCTTTATGCATGGTCACAAATATACATAGCTCGATCTAGTCATCGATCACATTTGCACTTAACCGGTAGACATATTCAGTTATTTTCACTTTTAATATGAAAAAGTAAGCTTAAAATAATAAACTGTCCCAAATTAATGAATGATGTAAATACTATCCTACATTATGTATACATTGTAGGATTCATTAGAAAAACAAGAATATTGTGAAAACCAACCTAGCAAAATCATTTAATTTTCTCATGAATTGTTTATATTTTAACCTTCTTACCTTTTACATATGATATATTATGTACATAAGCATTTGTTAAACCAATTTGCTCATATATGTTTTAGATCTTTTAACATTATATTTCACCAATTTTCTTATAATTTAAAATTTTTTAAGACTAATAGAATGAACAATTTGTTTTGTTCTCTATGTACTCATAAAAATATGTGTTATGCCTAAAACCCTTTCCATATAGTGTCTATGTATATTGATGTAGATTATTAACAAACACTGCATGCGTATAATGCATAATATAATATAATGCAGGTTACAACTTTATATATGTATATAACATTTTGTTTATTTTCTTTTGTAGATGTATCGAACAGTAAAGACAACGGACAAAGGGCTAGCTTCTTCTGGTAATTAACTAGGTTTCTAATCATTTGTTTGTCTTGAATATATAGACTGTCTCGTTGGATACGTTAAATGATTATGTAACTTGGTCTATCATATTTCATTAGGACAATCGGAAGTTTATGAGAATGGATCATCGGGTGACAATTCTGATGGTATAACGTGTGACATTCAAAATCACAAAACGAAATTATCAGCTAAACAAGGTGGACAGTCTAGCCTTCGTCGAGATAAAGATTTTCAACATTGTCGTTGGAGCAACTCGTCAAGGTGAGAAACTTTTTCTAGTTGATTTGTTATGACTAAATTTGATGTTTCTTGAATGGCAAAGTTGTGTTTTATTCAAGGCTAGTTCAAACTTTTTGGGATCTAAACCGGCGGATTTTCAATCCAGGGTTCTTTTGGCAAAAAAAAAAAAAAAAAAAAAGAATTTTTGCTTAGAATCCTAACACGTGGGAATCTAATGAACAACACTTATTGTATACATTTTCAAAAACGCACAAAATCACACAATTCTAGTACGTAGGAAATTCGAGAGATTGAGAGCTAAGCTAAAAAAGTGATGAAAGTAGAGAGAAACGAAGATAGGTGCCAAAGTATAATGTATCACAAAAAATTTATTTCATTTCATTTGGTTTCATCTTATAAACCCATCAACTATTCATCTCACAACCAATGTGGGACAAACCAAACTCACATTCACGTAAATTTCCAACATCACATGCTTGCACTTGTATATTATTATTAATGCAGTACATATTCATCATAAAGAACAGTCAATTCATGGAATAAAAGTTTTACCAGTCGTATGTGCTTTAATTTCGAGCCTTCCAAGAAAACAACTTCCCTTTCAAGTGCCATGAAAAGGGGCTTTAACTAAAACAAGAAAAGTGTATTTTATTTACTGATCTTGCCATTTCATGTAAAAGATGAAACCAAAAATTCAACCCATCATATCCATTCATTTAACCTTTTGGTCTTCAATCAACCATTCACCTTTCAAGAAGCTAGGGACCCATTACTTCTAAACTTGCTGCCTAAGGCTATCTTCTTTATTTTTCGTAAACTATCTTGTAGCTATGTCTATGCATTTGTGTTTATTGAAATTGTCCCCCCCCCCCCCCCCCCCCCCCCCAATCCCTTTTTAAAATAACTCACACACACCTTTTTCTTTTCATTTAGTGTACAATGGCATGGGTAAGGGGAAGTCACATGGGTTGATTTTGGTTTCTTTTACTTCAAAGAAACTAGTAAAAGTGATAAGCTATAAACTAGTCTTTGAAAGAATGCTTTTCTTTATATATGGGTGTGCATGCTTTTTTGTATTCTTTTTTTATGGCATGGGCAATTTGCACTGATTGGAATTATTCAATTCTCTTGGCCATGGATCATGTAGCAGGGAAGTTTTGTTGGATGGCAAACATGGAGATTTTGAAGCAAACATACCATATCTTGAGGTAGATATGCTTTTTTCTTTTTCTATTCCAGAATAATCCAAAAGTTACCTCACTTCATTAATTTTCTTGTGAATATTTATGTTGGGCATAGTTAGATTTCTATGATCTACCTTACCTCATGAAAAAAAAACAGTGATCTACTTAAAGGGAAACATAATATAATTAAGAACTAGTGGAATTCTCTTGCGCGTTACGGAGGGATTAGGTCGGTATCCATAGAAGTACTGACACTTGGTATACCAACTAAAAGAGATAAAAACGAATACCACCACCTTATCATTATTGTTCAGAAGATATAAGTTATGGCCTTACGTCACGATACGTTAATGTTGGGTTAGTTAGTTAGATATATAAGAACTACGAGTAAAGATCAAATGTCGATGAAGTCTTTTGCCTTCGTCGAGTTTTCACATAACCGACGGATTAACTATGACTGGTGTATTCTCCGCGGATTAATGTTGGATACCACGGCAAGTAAAAGTCCTCTGATTTACCATGTATATGCTTCTAGCTTAAGCGCTAAGGTTGTGGCCCAAACTGCCCATTTTTATAGAATATAGCTTTTTATGGATAACGAGTTAGTGACTTGAAGTGTCATGAAGACAAACAAATTATTATTCTTATATTCCAGATAAACATTATATAAATTAATGGGTTGTATATGCTAGCTAGAAAGATAAAGGTGTACTTTTTAAAGTTAAATGGGATGCATATGTTCAGAAAATAAAGCTGAACAAACAATAGAAAGATGTTGATATATATTAGATAGCATTAATACCTAAATGGCTTCATGTTCAATCCAATGTGGCACTTGAAACTAAAAACTCACCATCTTTAATTGCAATAATATAAACACTTAATATCATAGCATTGATGGTTCATGTGTGTATCCATTTAGTCTAATCTTTTTTTTTTTAGACAAAATATTTTAAGATGAAGTACCATATTAACCATATATTTATGATGTTTTAATGATTTCAAAGTATATCTTATCTAGTTTTGTTCTTACAGAAGGAAATGAATGGTACGAAGCAGGAGAGATCATCAGAACTTAGCTCATCAAGTCATTCAGAAACCAGTCTTAAGAAGCCCAATCTAGAATTCACTTTGGGAAGAGTAGTACAGTAATATATATATATATATATATATATATATGTATATGTATTGTAGCACTCATTTTGGTATGATTATATATGTTACATGATGCATGGGAGATGATGAAAAAAGGAGAGGTGCCCACATAGAAAATCAGTAGAGAAAAGTAATTAATGGAAAAAGGATTGCGAAAGGGCACAGAAAGCAACAAAGGGGAGTAGGGTTTCCAAAAAGCATATCTTTGCTATCAAAAAAATTGTAAGAAATCCATATATTTATTTTACTATAGATCGGTCTTGGTTATACATAAAAGAATTGAGACAAAAAATCGATTGAACTAACTGTAGGACCGATTCTTGTCAAATAAGAAAAGACTCACTTGGTTATATATCCGAATCAAAGGCGAAAACAAATTTTCGAGCTATGAAAGATTAACAATGAAGTGGTTTTGATTAAGCTTTAAGCAAAGCAAAGATTACAAGTGACTCTAGCACATAATGGACACACCTTAGGATACACACACAAATAAGAGTTCTCTTGAGTAATGGGGAGGACTAAGATATTTATACTAGATTTTAGTCTCTTAACGTAGAGAGACAGAGGCTTAATCTCCCTAGCCTGGAAATTACACTAATGCCATTCTCAGACTAAAACACAAATAAACCTTATCTAACCTAGACGACTAATCACTAGATGGGACTGTAGGATCGTTTATGCGAACCGAGATCTCACGAATACCAACCGTAGGGTGCGGAATCCCCTCTGGTTGTACAAACCGAGTAAGATATAATCAATAAAAATCGTGATGAAAACAGAATACGAAACACCGAGCAATTTCCATAACTTTACTGGTGTATTAGATCAATTATAGAATATTACAGATCAAAACCTAGACCTAATATAGAGTGACTCTCTAAACTGGGGATAAGCTCAAATGATCAACAACTCTATAAAATTCTAACTTATCCCCTATATATAGACTTCTTGGTTCGACCTCTCGAAGGTCCAAACCTGTTCATTCGACCTAGCGTTGGTGCGAACCAAAACCTTTAGTTTTGGTTTGACCTCACGTCTATCCGAATATATATTATTTGTTCCTCAACATTCAATACCGAATCACTAGCTGGGGACATACATGAATAGTGCACTTACAATCTCCCCTTTGGACCTAGCTAGTGATGTACTAAACTAGAAAGTTATCAATTCTTCAAATCTTGCATTCATCAATTTGGAAGACTTGAAAACTTTCCTTTTCTTGTAAGCTTGTGTCGAGGTTTCATCAGTTCTTGTCTATCTCTTTAGTAAGCTTCGAAATCTTAGACAGACTCAAGAAATCTTGGCTTTATTATTTGTTGGTCCAGAGATAAAGACAGAGAACAATCTTCACTTCCATGATTTCACTTATCACATCTTTTACAACTTCCAACTGGTTTCTGTTGTTCTGGTGATCTTGATGTTCAGGTTTGGGTATTTTTTAAATCTATACACTTTGTCGATGAATCTTGAACAGTGCACCTGTTGTGTTTGATTCTGCAGAAAAATTTACTAAAAACTGCACAAACTACAACCGGCATTAGACACGACAAAAATCTCGGAAGTAATCTTTACATCCAATTTGACTCTCAATATTTCTCCCCTGAACTATTAAACATTCAATTTGATTTCCCTTTCACAATTCTTGAGCATCTGAGCTTTCACATTAAGTATCCCAACATCGGCTATCAAAAATAAACTTGAAACAAAACATTTTGATTTTTCAAAGTTTATGTTAAAACGCACCAAAAATATTTTTGAATTTTCAAATAGATTTGCATAAAAGTAAAGTATACTTATTTTTGCGAATCTTTTGGTAAGAGGGTCATATCAGTATTGAAACAGTCAGTCAAAACTCTATTTGACCAATTTTCTGCTTTTGTCATTGAGCATCCTACAACCATTACCAGTATGTTTGTCTACTTAAACCCAAAATCATCATTCACAGGTGTTGGCGTCTTGATTATTTCTTCTCGTTTTAAGCTCCTTTCTTTCACGTACACCTACAAAATATTAAATTAATAAATAAATCTATAAAAACATTAAAATATATACAAAGTGCATAGAGATAGATGGTATGTTTTACACACTCAAATATCCCACACTTATTTCTTTTTCCCTGAAAAAGTCTGCATTGGAATCATAATCATGATAAATGACTTTTAAAACAATTAAGTACTTTATTATGTAGTATAATATATTAACCCGCAAGTGTCAATATTTTTGTCCAACTAAACCCAGCCATCTTTAAATCAAGCCCCAACGCGTATCCAGATCAAAGGCGGAATCAATGATCCGGTTAGTTGTTATAGGTGTTTGATAAAGGTTAGAAAGATTTGGAAATGATAAAGAATACACACACACACACACAATATTACACATAAAATGGGCAGTACCTTGTTAGAAATATGCAAAAGTTATGAGCAAGAGTTACAAATGAGATCACCAAGTATCCTATTTATATGACCTTGGGTCATAAACCTGGAAGGCCAGGCATATGACACTCATACGCTTGGAGCTATACATACATGACAATATACTCGTAAACGACCTAGAGATGTTACCCGATTAACTACCAATCACTATAAACATCATATAATCATGCCTACGACTAATACGACCTATCAATAGCTGGGTACATACACTAAGTGCACTAACAGTCTCCCTCTTTGACCTAGCTAGTGATCTGCAGACTTAACCAGTCACTGAGCTGGGAATGTCTAGAAAGGCATTCACAGAATCCCCATAAGGTCTCGCTAGTGATCTTTTCTCTTCAAGTCTTCATATCTAACAATCTTCAACTTGGGAAAAACACACTGCAGTGTACTAACAATCTCCTCTTGAATACTTGCTGATTTGAGTTTTGTTCGTGGCTTCATGAAATCTCGTCTTGGTCTTCGATTAGCTTTGATGACTTGGGAGGAAACAAGAAATATCCACTAATATGATTGACGATTCTGTGACGAAAACGGAGATCAAGATCATCTACACTTTCATTTCTTGATTCTCATCTTCTCCAGTCTTGATTGCTGGAGCTCTACAACGATCTGGTGTCTCTAAAGATGGAATACTGGGTTCTTGTTGTCCAGAATGATCTTGTTATTTAGGTTCTTGTCTTGTTCATATTCAAGCTTTGTCGTTTGATTAATGATGAGCACATTGGTTGTGTTAGATCCTGCCAAAAAAAAAATTTAATAAAAACTGCACACGTAACTACAACTTGTATTAGAACGACAAATAATCTAGACTCAATCAATTTCTTGAAGTTTATCATTTGATAAATTTCAAGATTTGTCCATTTTGACCACCATTTAGAAAAACTAATCGTTCTCCCCATGAACATTTGAATCTATTTAAATTTCACCCTAAACTTTCAAACTTGTTAATTTAAACCCTTTTATTTATGATAGTTGCATTTTGACCCATGAATTTTGAAGGTCTTTATTTTATTGTGTTTCGGCTTTGGATCTGAGATTCCAATTGAAGAATTTAGTAATCCAACATCAGTTAATCTAAAATAAATTAAAAGTAAAATCTTTTTGTATTTCATAATTTTAAACTAAAAACTTTAAAACAACAACTAATATTCATAGACAATATTTCTGTGAACTTCCTGATAAGAGAATCATATCAGTATACAGACCGGCCATGATAACCATTGTTCAGTTAGATATAATTTGGATAATCAGTAAACAAATGATTACCAATATTAGGGTCCACTTAAACTTAAAAATCAAATATACTCATCGGCACTTTTGATATAGTTAGGGTAAGATTTATACTTGCGGTCAATGGTCCCTACGAACAGGACACATTCCCGTATCAGGCATTGTGTAAAGCTTCTTCGTAACGGGTAGTAAGCCATGGTCATCCGTTTACAAGAGACGGGGTTGATTAAATCTCAGTCAGGGTGGGGTATCGGAAACCATATTTTATTAATTTTTTATTATTATTTTAATAGGATACTTTACTTAGAGGGCGTGTGCAATCCAAGTCACTATCCCAGTGCACAGTCACCATAAGTTCCATATTTATTCGCTTATAGTAGTGTGGCTGATTTAAGAAACTTGGCTTAGCGGGTGTGCTTAATCCAGGTCACCATCCCAGTGAACAATCACCAAAATCTTCAGAATTAGATATAATACACTCCACAATGCACAATGGTTTACCGGTACGAGTAGCTGGAGACGAAAGATGCTCGCGCTTCTCAGCTAGAATTCTTTTATTTGTATGAGAATTAGGGTTTGTCTTATGATGGGTCTTTTAGCACATTTTAAGAACACCAGGTCGATTCAATCGGATTTGTAGTAGATTCAAGATTTGACCAGTTGTTCCCGGATGAATCACAAGCTTAAAGACCCGAAACCTCATATTATGGAAACCCATCAATCGAGATTTTAGTACTAAGACCATATGCCAATGAGGTGGGATAACCACTCGACTTTAAGTTGTTAATGTTTATATCAACATGTCATCTTTGAAATGATTTTCAAGCCTGCTGGTATATTATTTGAAATACTGATTATCACTTGCAGTTTAAGTTTGGGGAAATCAGACAGTTCACTGATGTACTATCATTTTCTCCATTTATTACAGCAAAAACTCAACTTTTTGTGTTTTTCTGATGTTTTTGCGTTTTTCTAGAATTTTCTCCCCCTAAAATTCAAAAAGTTTTTAAAGAAATTGTAATCTTTTTGGATTTTCTGATAGAAAAAACTTAAAACAAATGCTGATTTTCCGATGTGGTTTACTTAGATTTTCCCAAAATGCCTTTTACCTTTCAAAGATAGTTAAATTTGAATTTGTCAAACGATTTGGTAAAATTGTTGGCAATTTGGTAGTTAGTGTGGACTTTAGTAATCACTAGATCCTTAGTGATTGCTATGGAAGTTACATTATGAACAAGAAAAATTTGGAGGCGATAAGAAAATGCAAACTGTAATCACGTACGTGAAGTTGGCGTATTCAAAGAACCTGGAAAGAGCAGCTCGATGCAGCTACCTGATTTGGCTTCGTAGGTTACAGGAAACACACGTGACGACCTCCCATGAATTGATATCCACCCGTTGCGGATTCAGCTTCAACTTTGTAATGACCATTGACAAAATCACTTAGGTTAACGAGATCCAGCTTATCGCCATTAGGGTACCATAGACATTCAGTCGGTAACCCTTTAGATAATTAAGGAACCGTTCTATAGCAACCACACAGTCCACTCTTATTCATTACTGACACCCATTGTTAAGTCGAAATACTGGGTCACGAATTTAATCTCATCGTACATTTTCTCTTTCTTTTCTCCTTCTTCTTCACCACAAACTTCCTCATTTAATTGGCTAAGTTTACATATCATCCAAAGATGTTCTGATCAAGTTACTAGAGCGATATGTCACCTATTGTGCGCTAGAATGCCCCACTGTCAACAATCAAAGGATTGTTGATAGTTCCTCCTGGAACACCCTGCACACTCATTCAAAGATTAGTTTTAGAGGGGGACCTAGGCCTTAATGGTCGTTGGTCGGCCTAGGTCATCAATCATAGGTATATCCATCCACCTATCGTGAGGAGTTGTACTAGGATCGCTTGATGATGAACCCTCATAAAAATTTACTAATTTAGCTCTTCAACCTGCTTAACTTTATCTTTGAAAATTTTTGGTTTTGCAGATTTGGGTTTGGCCTTAGGTTGTGTCTTTGGGTTTGCCTTGGGCCTTGAGACCTTAGGTTTTACAACCTTCTCAGTTTAGGCTTTGGATTTTCAACAACAATTCTTTGTTTTCATTTAAAAGGGTTTGGTCTCTCATTTTGATAATGATTATCATAAAAAAAAATTTAGAGCCAAAATGATTTTTGTTGTTGTTTCTTGGGGGTTCATGAGTGCTAGCAGTCATCTTTACCTCGTTCCATTCAAAGCATGACCTCCACTTTTCATAGTATTAAAGATCATATTGTGAATACCCTGAGCTATACTGAGAAGATCTCGGGCTGGAGCTTCCAAATCTATTGGTACTTGAGGATGCTTCATGGTTATGAGATCTAGGTGCATTAAATCTTTGATCTTTTTGTTCAAAATAGGCAACATTCGAATGATTTTTGAAATATTGCACCTGATCCGTACCCCTAGATTTGACAAATTTGACTTCTTTAGTCTTGGGAACAATCTTGTTCTTCCCATACTTTTTCTTTGGAATCCAATTGATTTTCTTAGTTTGATTCAGTTGGTTCTATTGATTATGATAAGTTTTCTGAGAAGCGACTTGTGGTTTTACCTGTTGAGGTTTACCATGCTGCTTTTTGACTTTGGGTTCAGGATCACATTCGATGTGATTTTCAAGTGAATTAAATGGTTTTAATCCTAAACCCGGTCTCCCAGATTCCTCATTAGAATCAGAATCACATGCAATGTGATTTTCTAGTGGGGTCCTGTTCTTATGACCAAACCCTGGTTTGCTTTCCTGCTCATCACTTACCTCATCATCAGTTTTAACTAAACAGTAGTTGTCATCTTTAACCCCTTCTATTTTCTTGATTTTAGCCGGGTCAGCAAAAAGAGGTGTTGTGACCTGAAACTGAGTGATTTCAGGCTCCTCTGGTGATTTGAGTAATTGGCACGCAGATGTGGAGGAACAGCTTTGTAACCCAACCCACTAACACTTTTCTCAGTTATCTGGCTCTCAATTATGTGATCTATCACATATTTGGAGTTGGAGTAACTGTCAAGCTTCTTTTTTATGGCATCATAGTCACACTGAGCTGTTACTAATGCTTTCTTGGTTTGTTGCAAATCAGTGATTGTATGTGAAGGATCGGATTGTCAAACAAAGACTATGATCAAACAAGTCTATCAATTCAGGTGCGGAATCCCTGAATTGATTACGAAATGATAATATAATCAGCAAAACACACAAATCTCATTCAAAGCTTTCATTTCATTGATAAACATAATGATAATCACTACAAAATGTTGTTTTCAATGATAGATAACAATATCAGACTCAAAGACACCCTAGGGAGAGAACACACTCAAAGAGGGAAACAAAAATGACCAAAAGTTTATGTTAAAAACTGATTCAGCCTATATATAGACATGCACATTCGACCAATCGAATGGGCGAATGTGCAGGTTCGACCATACTAAGTGGGCGAATCAACACATTATATACACAAAATCTTCCTTCGACCTCTTTAGCTCTCCCTTCGACCATCTTATCTACATTCGACCATTTATAATCCACATTCGACCGTCCGATAGTGACAAAACAAAACAGTATTTGCAATTCAATAGCATTAATCGCACTTCGTGTATCTACAAACTCTCCCTCGACTATTGCTTGAATTGCTTCAGCCTTCATTCTTCATCCATTCTCTTGTTCATCAGTTTAATGTGCAGTAACTTCTTTTGCTCTTTAGTCATAACTGGTTCATGAGTTTGCTTCGGTTTCTTCTTTTCAGTCTTTTGAATTTGAACAAACTTCCCCAGCTTCTTATCATAATCACAACCCGCGTTAACATCCCATGCAAAACATAAGAATATCACACGTTGGTATTTAGCAGCCTGCTCACTATCTTTCTCTTCACAGTATATCGGATTGTCGTATAGCATGATAATATCCTCATGAGAGCAATTAATCAACCACATCGGGTCAAAGATATGTATCTTCTTGAAGTCCTTCGTCCCATCCTTCAATACGATAATAGCCTCTGCTGTCTTCCAATCATAATACCACCACATAAAGTTTTTTGCGAAATGTTGTGGAATAGGCATCAAAGGTATATGTTTCAAAACAGTCGGTGGTTTATATTTCAAAGTAACCTTGTTCAACCCCGCTATCTGATCTTTCTCCTTCTTGTGAACTATCCTTTTAGGATACTGCGGGGTGAACACATCCCATTTAGTTCTACTTTCTCTCGCCATGCGATCTGCAAAATAACCAACAACATCGTTGTTTACCGTAGCACCTGACATCGTGTGTCTGCAGATATCGCGTACAGCCCAATAAGGTAGTGTCTTTATGTCATGGAATCTGTTGAAGTACAGAATTCCTTTTTCCCACTTCACAGCGACACACCTCAGCTGTCTCAAATATTTCCATCCGAGAGTTTTACCTTTGAATAGTTCGTTATGGAACTTGTAGAAGCTACCCTGAACTTCAGTCTTGGGACGGTTAGCTTCTTTTTCTTTAAGCTTCCTCAGCAAGTCTTTCAGATTGTCAGATTGTTCAACAGTCGGCTTCTGACAATCTGAGTTGTTGAACACTTCATCAACGAACTTCTTGCTTTTCTCACGAGCAAGTTTCTCAGCTTGGCTCAACAGCTCTTCAGAAAATTCAGGAAATCCAGAATCTTTATCATTTTTTAAGTATTCTGGATATTCCTCACTAGTAGTATCCTCAATTTCAACTTCTTCAAATACTGGAACATCTCTATCATCAGAGTGATTTCCTGCTTCTTTCTCAGGAATGTTCGGTATTTGGTTCTCACTCATTAGCTCTTCAAGAGATTTACCAACCTGTTTAGCCAGACCTTCTAGTATCTCTTTAGACACAGCTGCAGAAACTTCTCCATCTTCCAGATCAGGATCATTGTACTCTAGTTCAAATCTCATGTCATCTGACTCAAATATCTCTGGAAATCTACCTGTCATCTCAATCGTCCAGACTCTATCAGTCAACATCTGGCGATATAACTTCTTATCCTCCTCAGACAAAGATCTAATTTTCTCGTTCCAAAATATATCATCATCGTCAGTATTACCACCAGGAGCTTTCGAAGTAGACTCTCCTGCATCTTTTCTTGATTCTCTCTTCTCATACTTATACTGATCTGTGTCATCATCATCGTCATCATCATCATCATTAGCAAAGCTATTACCATCTCCAGAATCATCACCTGAACCATCATCATCATCACCATCTTTCTTCTTCTCAGGAGCATCACCAGCATCCTGATCAAGTTCTTCATCATCTTCTTCTTCATACTCAGACGGTTCAAAATCAACAAGCTCTTCATCTCTTTCTTTATCCTCTTCTCCTTCTTTCAATTGTGGAGCTCTCTCATACAAATCATCAATCAACTTTCTAAGCCCTTTGTTATCTTTCTTCACCTGCTTGTTTTCAAGTCTTAAAGCCATGTACCTTCTCGTATTTCTTTGTTCATGCTTTAATAACTTTTGATTCTCTTTCTGGAGTAATTTGATTTTAGCTGCTAATTCTTCCTGGCTCTCTTGTGAAGATTCAATTACATCCAACATCTTTCTATCATTCTTTCTTAGCTGCTCAATCTCAGTTTGGTGCTAGTTAATGAATTTCATCATTTCAGTCAGCTTCTGGTTCACTGCATCCATCACATCTCCTGATACAGTAACCTTAGGAGTTCAAGCCTCAGCAACTGGAGTCTTTTTTTTTTAAATTTGTTCAAGACTCTATCCAACGCAGCATTAAAATCGTCAGTTGGAATGTTTTGCTCAGAAGCAGATGTTTTCTGTTTCTTGGCTGCTGGAGATGTCATGGGAGACTTAGAGCTAGACATTACATGAACTTTCTTTCCTGCAATTAAGCTTTCAATATCCTTAGCTCTCCTTTTCATCGGCTTTTCAATCTCAACAGCCTTGGCTTTCTTTTTATATGTTGGGTTCTTCTGTTTAGTTCCAGCCTGTGGTGATCCACCAAAATCATCAAATCCCAAACCAAGACCTTCATCAATATCGTCCATCACAATCGGACTTTTCATTCTTTGTTCCTCCAAAGATTGATTCAGACTTACCAGCCACAGTGGCCTTGGGCGTGGTGATCTTAACAGTCTCGTCTGCAGAATCCCATCTCTCCTCCTCCCGAGTCTCTTCAAAATCCATCGATTCTTCATCAACCAAGTATATACCTTTCTTAGCAACACTTTTCTTCCTCCTCGATGTTTTCTTAGGCGGTTCTGCTTCAACTTCTTTTTCCTTACCTTTCCCTTTACCACTCTTCGCACCAACATTAACAACTTGCCTTTTCCTTTTAGCTTCAGGATCAACAGGGCATAAAGGATTATCTTCATCAGAATCACTGTTAACATTCCTAGCTTTATCAACACCTGGATCTTCATAACCTGGATTGATCAGGTGACCAAACAAGTTCTTCAAAGGTGGTCTCTCATTCATAGGTACACCTTTGTATCCCTTCATTCTCACCAAAGTGCTCAAACTCATATGATCCTGCACTACAATCTGAGTAGGATCTTTTCTCAACTTCTTGTACTTCTGATCGTAGATCATCTGCTGGAATCTTGGATACAATAAAAACTTCTTACACTTCAATCCTCTTAATGGTTCAAGCATGTGGTCAAGTATCATTCCAGATACGTTGAATGGTTTGTTCAGAATCTAAGCAACCATTAAAGAGCTAATACTCTTCCTCATCATGTTGTATCCTCCACTCACAGACCCGAAGACATGCAACATTATGTGAGCTAGGTATTTGAACTGTGGGCACAGTTTACCTTTATGTAATGATCCGTCTGTGATCGGTCCATTGTACTTCATCCTCATATGACATTTCCTCTGTTCAATCCAAGATAAGACTCTCATATCAGTCTTCTTATCAGTCAGCTTCAATGCTTTTCTAATGTCATCTTCACATATAATCACCAGGTCCCCCTGAATCTTACTAACAATAGCAGACTCATTGTCCCAAAAGTCAAGTCTTGCATTCGTCTAGAACTCCTTTTGATGATCTCTGTAGATAATAGCAGCAGTAGCAATAGCATCAACGACTCTACTCCTCTTTAGAAAATCAACAATACCGGTGAATTCGGTATGTTTCTTCAGATCCCCAAGATAAGCACAGCAGTTATGTGCCTTTTCGAATGGTAAATCTTCTTCCGGCTTTTTCCCGGCTGCCTTCTCCGATGAACCTATGGGAATATCAGAACTTTGGGGTTCAGACATGATTAATCTGCAAAACAAAACACGAAAACACATTAAAACGGACAAAATAAACAAAAATTGAAATTTTTGATTTTAGAATTCCACCTTCGACCAGTCATGGGTTCGAATGTGAGAAATAAGAGGTTCGAATGTGGAAATAAGGTTCGAATGTGAAAAATCAATTTTAAAAATGTACATTCGACCGTTTTTGTCCACTTTCGACAGTTCGAGCAAGCTACATTCGACCAAAAAGTCACATTCGACCCTTTTGAAATGGTCGAATATGGCTGTTCATCTTCAAAATTAACAAATTTTGATTTTGTATGATTTAACATGCCATTTTGATTTGTAAAGCTTCTAATAGGTCCGATCAACCTTTATTAACAAACAATTGATATAATTATTCAATTTTTAAGTGTTTTTCCCTAAAATCTAGGGTTCGAAAGTTTTAATCATCAATACAACAATCTGTTGGATTAAAACCCTTGATTTTTTACTCTCACCCTAAAACACTTAAACATCGAATCCCTATCATCAATTGCATCTATTACAGGCCATTTATCATGAATTGATGTATTCAAGGGTTCGATCTTATAATCACTGATTCTGTGATGATTACTGGATGGATACCTGCAAATGTAGGCTTAAAATGATCAGTAGAGTACAAGGAACACAATTATAAGATTTTAAACACACGAGCAACAAGGGGTGGTAATCACAGAATTTGAATTTTTTTTGAAATGGGGAGTTGAAGGTGCAGATTGTTGGATTATATTGAGACCACAGTTACCAGATCAAAGACTTTTGATAGCTTGTTGTGTAGTTTGAAAGTTAAAGGGCTGTTTATGTAATTATAACATAGTTTATGTTAGAAACCCTAGGCTGCGCACTTAATACACGGGCCCTACGCACTTAGCTTAAGTGCGCAGGCCCATCAGACTTCCTATATAAAGAAAGCTTGTGTGCAGCTCTAGGGTTAGGGTTTTGGATATTATCTTTGTAGCACAAGAAGAATAGGTGCGTACTTGTATCATTTCCATGGTTCTTCAGTAACAAATCAGCAATGGAATTATCTTATTATTCAGCTTGTGTGTTGGTTCTTATAGCATTCATCTAGTTTCTTTGTTTGTAGAAGATTAATCACTTAAAACACCTAATTCATAGGTGTTTCTAAATGATAACAATCTCTTGCACTTAACAAGATCTAGTATTTGGGACTTACAATTTGGTATCAGAGCCTTTGTGCTCTAGATTGTATCTATTTAAAGATACCAAAACCCTCATCTTGTTAGTTTTTATTATTAAGATTTTTATAAACTTTTGTGTTTATCAAAAATTTGGGTGTTTTTCTTATGTATTTGCTTCAAAATTTCGTGAAAATTGTGTTTCTGAGAGTTAAAAGTGGTTCGTTTTAAGTAGAAATTTCATCCAAGCATTTCAGAATGGAATGAAAAAGTTTTGGATAGAATTCAGCTGAGTTTTTGTGTTTTTCAACAGCCTGTTTTGCGCACTTGTTTCTTGAGTTGCGAACTTATTTCATACGTTGAGTACTTATTTCTTGTTTTGAGCACTTAGCTCATAAACTGCATGCTTGTGCTTCTCTGAGTACTTAAATCTTTTTGTGTTAGTACGCAACTAAGTTTCTGCGTACTTATTGTTTTTCACTGTCTACGAGCACTTAACTAGGGTTTCTGCGCACTTAAACAGAGATCTCTGGTGTTGTGCACACTTACTGAAGAGGTTTAGTTTTGAGTACTTGGCTAGGGTTTCTGCGCACTAAAATCTTAAACGAGAGTTTAAGTGTCTGCGTACTTCGTTTAGTACGCAGACTGATCAGTCAAGACTGAGCACTTACCATGCCCAGGTGCTGACTGGTCTGCGCACTTATCAAGAAACAACAGCCACTCGTGTATCTTGCAAAACTGCGCACTTATCAGAAGACAAACATCTTGACAAGGTTGTTTATATTGTTACAGGCTGCTGCGCACTTGATCTGGCTTACTGCGTACTTCGTTGCGCACTTAAGGACATTGGACAATTTTCTGGACTGTTAACTATAAAATCTGAAAAACCAAACTCTTAAAATTAACTTAAATCATGGCCGGTAACGATAACCACTTAACTGTAAATCCTATTACCCAACAAGAACTTGAAACTAGAACAACAACTAGAGTTCCTAAGTTAAAAGGTGTAGAAGATTATGGAACTTGGAAAAATCGAATGAGGTCGTTCTTCTATGTCACAGACTTCACCCAATGGACTTCTATCCAGCTAGGTCCACACATTCCAATGAGAACCACTGCCATAGGAGAAGAGTTTAACCCTGATCCGTCTACCTACACTGATGTCGACAAACAGCTACTTCAGAGAGACCATAAGGCTTATGGTGCCCTTACCATGGCCTTATCAAACGATGTTTATAACAAGTTTGAGGAATATGGCACTGCACATGACCTGTGGTTTGCATTAAACGAGTACTATGAAGGGAATGAAGAAATGCGCCAATATAAGCAAGATATGGTGCAGAAAGAATATGACATGTTCGGTAGCATTCGTGGTGAGAGCTTGAGCTCACATATCGAAAGATTCATGAGTATGTTAACCAAGATGAAGAAGGCAGGAATTCCCCTCAACAACCGAAATTCCATCAAGAAACTGCTCGACTCCCTGCCCAAAGAATGGAGCATACAATGCATGTTGATTAGAAAAGAGTATCTAGATGCTCAATCTACTTTGGCTGATCTAATCAACAGTCTGAAGTCTTTCGAAATGGATATCACCAAAAGAGAAATGAACCAGACTGCTCCGAAAGTCGTTCCCAGCACTGCTATGAAGAATCCGGCATTAATGACTCCAGTTGGTAACATGGGTTCAAGCTCGTCACATGTATATGTGGATGGAATGGGTGATGGTAGTTCTAGTTCGGGAAAGACAGTCTCATACTCTGACACAGCTGCAAAGACTCTCAACCCACAGCTCACAAAGCTTGCTAACGAACATGTTGAACTTTTCAACACTTTCATGACTAGCTTTGAAGCTTTGAAGACAGGTGACCTTAAGAGTGAGATGATGAATCCTGAAGACATGTATCAAGTTGACCCGGATGATATGGAGGAAATGGATCTAAAATGGTAGATGGCTATGATCACTCTGAGGGTGAAGAGATTTCAAGATAGAACCGGTCGAAGAGTTGGAATAGGAAAAGCTGGCTTTGATAAGTCAAAGATTAGATGCTACAACTGCAAGACTCTTGGGCACTTCAAGTATGAGTGCCCCACTCTAAATCAAGCAGAGATCAAGCCGGAAAAAAGAATGGTGGCGATAACTGATGGAAGGGAAGCAAATCAACAGAAGGCGTTGGTGGTTGAGCACTTTGATTGGGGAGAGGAGGCTGCTGCGGTTGAAGCTGACGTGAACAAGGCATTGATGGCCAAAATCTGTACCAAATCCACACACGGTGTGAATTCTCTGGAAGGGTCATCGGCTGAAATGCCAAAGGGTGGAATGCTGGAGAATGCGGGTCTGAATGGAGTGCTGGTGGCCGATAAAGGAAAAGAAGCCGCTACTGAGGAAGCACTCGTAGCCGAGAAGACTTCCACCAGCAAAGCAGATGAGAAGCCGCAGAACGTGCCCAAGACAGTTGAGGAAAGAGATCTGGTAAGTATTCCTCTTGAAATAAAATCAAAGTTGTGCTCACCAAGGTGTGTTACAGCTGTTGCTTACTGTTTGTCTCACAATAGAAAAATTTTAAGAGAGATGGATGACATCCGAAAAATCAACACTGAAATGAAAGAAAATGAGTTGGCATATCAGCGAAAGTTAAATGCAACTATAGCTGAAATGCAAACTCTAAAAGAATTTGTCCTGAGAAAAGATTTTTTAATAAATGACTTAACAGAAAAATTAGAAAAATTAGAAAAATCTAGAAATGAAACAAATCATCTCCAAATTGTTGTGAACAAATGGAATGTAAGCAAACATGCTCATACAGATATCGTAGATTGCTCAAGGCAATCATTCGTCAAAGATGGAATTGGGTATAAGGATAAAAAGGGAATTGTAAAATCTCTGTTTTTACCTTTGAGCAAAAGTGAATATATACACATTCCAAAACCTCATCCAAAAAATGATCTTTTTGAAAAAGAATGTGTCAAATCTGAGTCAAACTCTAATATAAGTAAAAGCAGTGCAGATGTGACCCAACAGGATCAGGTGGACGATGATGAGAGTTGTGGTGGACAAACGATGGGGTTAAGTCACCCAGGTGCCAATTACTCTACAGTGAATTGGTTCATCTGGAGTAATGATAAGTCTAAAACTATTTTGAATTCAGATGAATGTAATAACTTAACTAAGTTGGATGATTGTAATAGTTTGTCTAGGATGGATAACTATAATAGTTTATCTAGGCCGGATGACTGTACTACATTAACTTCTAAACTTGACTTAAAGGGCGTTGTGGCCCCTGATGATAGGATACGCTCAAATATTTGTGTTGATCTTAATGATGCATTCTCTGATAATGAAAATGTATATAGACCATCTCCGTTTGTACCAAAACTAAAAAGAAACAGGTTTGTGAAATTTCTCACTAAAGAAATTCCAGAGTTTACTCCATCATCCACAGATATGTCATGTTCTGAAGAATCACAAAGTGAAACAGATAACTCAATTCCTGAAGAATCACAGAGTGATACAGAAAGTGACATCAGCGAGCCGGACTGCAACACAAATGAAGAATCAAGCAACAACAACATTGATGAATCATGTTCCAGTGAAAGCTCATGCTCAAGCAAGATCAAGAAAGAAGCATCACAACCATCATCATTGTAAAATTTGCGCGTTTTCTAATTTTACCGTAATTTCATTTTAGTCCTCATATTACGATCTTTTGAAATTTCTAATAAAACTTAAGTGGTGTTATTCGTTAAATCTTATTTATATACGTTTTATTATAAAACTTTAAATAAATTAGTCGAGGGATGTTGGAAAACATCAAGGTTTACGATGAAAAAGATAAAAACTTGATAATATTATGTCGAGTTTATAAAAGAGAAAAAAAAAATATATAGTTTTAAAGTTTTAAAAGGTTTGGTTAAAAAATATTATCTTTGGTTAAGTTTTATAAGAAATCAAGGGACTAAACTAACCAAACTAACTTGAGGGACCGAAATTGTCATGTTTCAAAAAAAAAAACTGGGCTGTTACTATTCACGTTTTTCCGGCGAAAGTCCGGCCAAAGTCCGGTGAATCTCCGGCGAGCTTGTTTTCTTGATCTTTATTGCGTTTTAACATGAATTAATTGTGGGTTTACGTTTTCTCCAACTTAATGATACGTTTCTCCTTAGAAATTAAGATGAAACAAGCGTTTTTAAGTGATTTATAATTGGGTTTAATGTGGTATCGCCGGATTATTTAAAGCTCGAAGAAACGCCATTTTTCTAAGACCCCTATATAAATTAAACGTATCATTAGAATCCTTTGCTCATTACCTTCAAAACCCACTAAAAAACCCCAAGTATAAACGTCTAAAAAGGCTCCAATTCGTGGTTATTGGTCGCGAGTTTGAAGCTTATTTCCGGCCAAAATACGTATTGTAAGCTCTTGTTTTTTGTGCCATTTTACTCCATTAATCATGCTCTTTAAAAGCCCTCTTGATTCGGGGTCTAATCATTACGAATTGAAGGTCTTGAAATTTAGGGTTAGGGTTATGATTTGGGGAAGAAGATGAAGTCTAAGGTTTAGTTAAATAATATTTTTGTTGGGTTTATTAACAAAAAGATATTGTGGTGTAGTGGTTAACAATGTGTTTGGGGTCTGAACTGTTCTGAGTTCGACTCCCTTACACAGCAACACAATAGCATGATTTTTTGCTGTTCTTTTTTTTTTGCTGTTTTTATTCATTTTTTTTATCAATAATAAAACTTATATATATGCTTTAATCTTAAAATATTCATAGAAAATTCATTTTTACTCCAAAAATTATGAAAATTTAGGGGAAACATCTTGATACATTAAAGAAATTTATCAAATTTTTATTTTCGGAAAAATACATTATTTTGCTATTTTTATTAATTTAAATTGTTTTAATCATAATTAAATGATTAAAAATTCATTTTAAGTGATTTTAACCTCAAATTTTCTGGAGATTTTTTTTATGTATAATAAACTGAAATAAAATATAATTTCTTAGAAAATGATTATTTTTGTTATTTTTACTATTTGTAATCATTAAAACATTATTTAAACTCATTAAATACGTTTTAAATAAGAATAAATTGAAAGAAATTATGGAAATATTATTTTCAGTATTTCACATTAGAAAATAATTATTTTTCATAAAAAATATCATTTTTGGATCCTATCTCGTATTATTTATTCTATTTATATTTAAATTAGATATAATAAATTGTTTAATTAAATATAAATCATAAAATCTATATTCGTGGATATTACTCTATAAAATAGAAAAGGTTTTAAGTGTGGGTTACATAAGTGGTTTAGTCGTTTATTTAATTAATCGTGATATATCTGTTTTAAAACTATTGTTCAAATTATTAAAAACTTCATCTTCCCTACGCAAGTCTAGTAAACCCTAATGCCTTAGATTTTGGTTGCCTTAGACTTTTAAGTTATTTTTCCTCATTAGTATTCTATCATATATAGGTTGAGTTCTTCGGAATTCTAAGTCCTTACGACGAACTTTCGTGGAAATTACAATTAGCGAAAGTGTGAGTATATCTTTCCCCTTTTTACTGTTTTACTATTTTTGGGGTGACTCATGTATCTATTATCAAGTTTCTATTATTTCTTACTAAAATAGCAATTCTCATGTGTGTTTGCTTTATGTTAATTTGTGTGTCTATGACTTGTCAAAATCATTAACCTTTGAGGGCCTGGCATTTCAATGAATAGTACTATGGTATATACCCCTTGTGACTCTGTTGAGAGATCTTGGTCATTGTCTTGTGATTCATATTATTCAAAAATGTTTTGATTCTTGATTCTTGATACTTATTTCTTAGGGTTGATTTTGAACGGACATTACTTAAATTACATAATTGCAAACGGTATACAACACAAGAATTGCGAAACGTTTTGTACTATATATATATATCCAACGGATGTACTCACCAATACATTATATGTGTTGACAAATTATTTTGTACATGTTTCAGGTGACGTTTGATCTTACTTGCTTTCACGCTTAGGATGGACTTAGTGCTTAAATAAAAGTTGAACATTTAATTTCTATGTTTGAGATTTCTATTAAGACTCTTTGTATTTCGTTTCGGATAATGGAAGTTATTTGCTAATAATATTTACATTTTAGTCCATGTGCTTTTGAACAATCGTCACTACGTGACACCTTGATGTTTCCGCCATCGGTTGGGGTGTTACAGATTGGTATCAGAGCCATGGTTATAGGGAATTAGGTTATTAGTAAATGCTTTTGACCTAGACTATAACTAAGCTACCCATTATATGTTTTCTTTTATCCTCATATATTTTTAGATAGATTTTCTCCTTTTACTTTTCATTATACTCGAAGAAGATTTTATTCTACAAATGAAACAAAAACACCAAGTTAGGAGTGATATCCATACCTTGGTGAATAGTTTCACTCCTTATATGTTTTATTTATTTATTTTATTTATCTTGGAATATTTTCCTTTCGAGATAGGAGACGTCCAAATCTCAAGGAATCTATCCCTCCAAAAGAAACTTACTCACTAAGCTAGGAGTGATGTCCTTATCTTAGTGATCAGTTTCACTCCATCGTATTTTTACTTTTGAAGTATATCTTGAGTTAGGAGTGAAATCCACATCTCAAGGTTATATTTCCACATCTCAAGTTCCGCTAGAGTTTTGAAATTTATTTGTGACGGGGCACGTGCAATCTGGAAGGGTGAGCGCCTGTATTCTGAGTTTTCTGTCTAGGCCTGACATTTCGCATAAATCCCAATCAGACGAGGGACCCGTATGCCGACTTGGGAACTCTCGGGATGAGCATTCACTTATAGGCTAAAGTACGCCCCCACAAGTCACTAATAATATTTCAATTACTTTAGTCAGTCAACAGTTTCTTTGGAAACACTCTTATATCTCATTTTATACTTTGTATTGTTTTTCATTTGAAGTTTTATCATGATTTTCTTTATGATGTTCATAATTTTTTTCTTATATCAATTTATAATTACTATATCTCATGTTATGTGTTACCTGTTCTAATATAAACTATGACATTCCCAAGATTTTTGGAATCAAATCTCATAATTATTGTTGCATTTTTTTGTAGATGTCCGATCGCGAATCTCGTAAGAGAGCCTCGAAGCGTCAGGCTAAACTGAAATCTGATCGTCGTATTGCGACCATGCTTAATGATAAGTTGGAAACGCTTGTTCCTAGCATCATTAATGCTATTATCCCAAACCTTAACCCAAACGGTAGCTCGAATGGGAACTCAAACGGGAATGCGGGTGGAAACGGTGGAACCACAGAGAATAGGTGCACTTTCAAGCACTTCAACTCTTGCCATCCCAACAAGTTTAATGGCACTGAGGGAGCCACTGGGTTACTTGAATGGTTCAAAAGTATGGAGAATACGTTCATTAATAGCGACTGTCCAGACAACCTACGTGTTCGTCATGCCACGGGTGTTCTTCAAAAGAGAGCGCTCACTTGGTGGAATGGTGAAAAACATGCTCGAGGGACGGAAGCTGCTTTAGCTATGTCTTGGGATGATTTCAAAATCGCCATGACTACTGAGTTTTGTCCTCGTAGTGAAATGAAGAAATTGGAGGATGAGTTCTATCACCTAAAGCAGGATAGTGGAAACAATGTTCCCTACAACAACCGTTACCACGAGTTGAGCTTACTGATTCCTTGTATGGTGACCCCGGTATCATTGGCTATTGAGAAGTATATTGAGGGACTGCCACCACAGATCCATGATTCGGTTATGGGAAGTAAACCTGCTACTGTAGAGGATGCCATTCGTCTCGCAGCATCTCTTACTGATAAGCATGTCAAGGATGGTACTCTAACTCGTAAGGGTACTAAAAGACCTACTGAAACCACTTCAAACCCTTCTACCACTGAAGCTTCCCAAGAAAACTCTGCCTCTGCCTCTAGTTCCAACAAGAAACGAAAAGCTGGAAACCAAAACTATGTTGTAGTTGCACCTCTTAACCAGGTTCCTGTTGCAAACCCACCCACTGCACCTCAAACAACCCCAAGGGCTTATACTGGGAAACAACCTCAATGCGCTACTTGCCACTATCATCGTCCCACAAATTTACCCTGTCGTAAGTGTGATGCTTGTGGAAGACTGGGTCATACCACCCCTTTCTGTCGTATTGCTAATCGACCCGTGAATAATCCACAGACTGCTACCCAAAACCAGGGAGCTGATCAACCCAGAGTTTGTTACGCTTGTGGTGATCCTAACCATATGCAAAATAGATGCCCTCATCTTACGGCTTTTATTCAGGCTCGTCAGCAAACCCCAGCAGTCCCAGCAGTTCCAGCAATTCAAGCAGATTCAGCCCGTGGTCGTGCTTTCAACATCAATGCTAACCAAGATCAAGCTACCAACGACGTTGTCAATGGTACATTTCTTATTACTAACTTATATGCTTCGATTTTGTTTGATACCGGTGTGGATAGGAGTTTTGTCTCGTTAGAAGTTGAACTTTTGCTTGCTCGTATTTGTCCTCACCTTACCCATCCTTTTGCTGTGGAGGTTGCTAATGGTAATCTTATTCTTATAAAATCTATGCTCCATAATTGCACGTTGAACCTAAACGATTATAACTTTTCTGTAGATCTTATACTCGTTTTTAGGAACCTTATGAATCGAGTTTGTAAACTGAAGAAACAATAAGTAACACGGTGATTAATACTAATCACTGGGTGGTTTGTACTTATGTAACTACAAGATTAATCCTTTACCCAAACCGTGGTGGTTAACCCGTTCTGATGTTTAATGTGAGTTAGTGTGTGTAGGAAGTATGTGAGAACACGAGGTTTAAGTGGTTCGGTCGTTCATGACCTACGTACACTGTAAGTACACCGGAATATTATTAAGAATGAGAGATTACAAGGATTGTATGTGGTTGTTGTGGCTATTTCTGAATGAAAATACAAGGATTGTATCTAGTCCTATTTATAGGCACCGTAGTGGGCTGCATGGAAAGGCCCACAGGTGACACCATTGGCTTGGGCCCAACCGAGGCCCAAGTCCATGGTCCTTCTGAAATTGGCGGGAAAGACTGGTTACTATTGATGACGTCGTGCTACAGTGTGGTCGTTGTTGTAGCTGGATACGTGGCGAATTTCTGGTGGTGCACAGTGATGCTGTACTTGCTACAGTGCTTAGGCTATCTCTGCCGTCTGATGTGATGTCTGACAGTTGGCGAGGTAATGCCCGCTGGTCACTGTTGACGACAGCATGCACAGTGTAGCCGTTCACCTTTTGTACTATCTGCCACATGTCCTTCTCCTGTTGGTGTGTACGCTGACATAGATCTTTATGAATCTTCCTTTTTTCGTTCTTTGTACCTCGCATGAAAAGTGCTAAGGGAAGATTCCGCGCGTGATTGTACGCGCGTATCAGGTAATGTCTGCTGCTTATCATCTGTCTTGGCGCGCGAGGCTCGTTGATTACTTGTCCTCGCGCGGGTGCGTTGTTCCGTCGTGGTCTGGCGCAGGGTTGTTGTTTCATGGGGATAGGGACGCCTTTCGGATTAGGCTCCCTATCCCTTCAAGTCCCCCTAGTCTAGGACTTCTCCTGCTCGCTGGTGAGAAGGTGGGGTGCTAGACTCAAAATATGTTGGTCGTGGATGAAAGCTCATCTGCTTGTGTTTAGAAGCTCTTGAATGTGTTCCGCCGCGGATTCTTGAAAAGTTTGGCGGGGAACGTCTTTTCTCATTTTGCGTCAAAGTTACGCCGAGGAGGATGTGCTCCGCCTTACCTTTACAGGAGTTAGGCGGGGAACGTCTTTTGCAAATTTACGTCAAGTTTCCGCTGAGAGGGACGTTCTCCGCCTTACCTTTGCAGGAGCTGGGCAGGGAACGTCTTTTGTAAATTTACGTCAAGTTTCCGCTGAGAAGGACGTTCTCCGTCTTACCTTTGCAGGAGTTGGGCGAGGAACGTCTTTTGTAAATTTACGTCAACTTTCCACCGAGGAATTAAATGCTGCTGGAGTGATTAATGTGGGTCCGGAGTTTGTGATAAATTCTAAATCATTGACATTCAATTTGTCTCCCATAAATTGGAGTAAATGCGCCTGGAATTCGAATGATCAATAACTTCTGATGGAAGTTTAATTGTTGCTGACGTGTTCGGTGATTGTCTGGTTGTGCAGACTGAGGGACGTCACATCGTGGTTGCAGTTACCAATACTTCGTCTGGTGTCAGGAGCGTGGGACGTCACGCGTCTGACGTTCTGTCTTCATGGTTGAGATTGTGCCACGTGTCAGTGGGCACGTGCCTTCTGTCAGGCGCGTGGGTTCTCACGCGCTCACCTTGTAGATAATGTGAGATCTTGCGACACGTGTCGAACATCCGGTATGTGTGCAGTGTATAACTGTCACACGCTACCATCTGAGCCGTCTGTTCGTGTCATTGACACGTGTCGTCATCTCATGCTTTGAATTTGAAAAGGTGTGACGGTTGGTGCCTCCCTGGTGGGTCCCACTGTCATTAATGCGATGAGTATATAAACCTCGTTAGGGCTCATTTGAACGGTTACACTCTTATAACCTTCTTCTTCCTTCTTTGCTCTCATTTTCTCTCAAACTTCCAGCCACCGTTCTTTCTTTGAAGTTTCCGTTTAATCTTCAAAGATCTCACTGATCTTGAAGATTCATTGCTGAAACTTCAAGTTTCTTCTTGTCTGTTTTCTTTGCTTTCTTCTTTCCATCTGTCCGTCTCTGGAATCCACTTTTCTTCAACTTCCTTTGAAGATTCTGGCGAATCTTCAAATTTTCCGGCCACATTTTCCAGATTTCTTGATTTTACTTGTTCTTACCATGTCTGAAAGTCATAGTACCTCCATCGATGCCTTGGGCAAGGGCCCGGAGGAGGTTGTACAGGAGGCCACTGTGGAGCATGGCCAGGTGAAGGAGAGAAAGTTGATGACCAACACATACTGTGTTTGGAGTCAACATCATTTTACCGATTTCTGTGAGGTCTTTCACATTTTGCCGGAGTGGGAGCCGGTGTTGCCGTCTCCGACGGACACTGTTTTGTCTACCACTAGTGGGCAAATTGCTTTGTATGAAGCCCACTTCACCAAGTGTGGCTTCCGCCTTCCTTGCACCCGCTTCCAGGTGGATACTCTGATAGCCTATGGGATTGGGCCCACCCAACTGACGGCGTTTGGGATGTTGAGGCTGGTGCATTTTGAGGCCTCATGCCGCGCCCTGGATGTTGAGCCAACTGTTGAGCGGTTCAACGTCTTTTACTTCTTGGCGAGGGATGAGACCTGGTTCTCCTTCAAGCCCCGCCCCAAAGTGCCGCCGATGGCCACTCACACCCCTAAGTCCTTGCATTGGGCTAAGGAGAAATTCTTCTTTGTAAAGAGGGGCGTTATCCCGGTGGGGCTGCCCTGGAAGGTGATTGCGGAAGGCCAGCGGGTGGCCGATATGGGGGTGATGAAGGACTATAAGTCACAGTCCTGGTTTATTACCTTGACGACCAACGCCACCAGGTTGGAGATCAAGGGGTTATCGGAGGGATTCTTCCTTCTACTTGGCTTGAGCCGCGTGGGCATCCGGGAAGGGAAGGAGCCTTACATTGGCCAAGAAGGTTAGTTTTTCATTCGTTACATCAGTCTGTGATCTTTCTTGAATTATTACTCTTGTTTTCAGGTGTGAGCAAGGCTCAGTTTTTTGCCGCCCGAGCGGAGAAGGGCATCAAATGGCGAGAGGTAGCCGAGGGCCAAGCTTCTTGCTTGGATGCTGTGGCGGATCGTTTTTATTATCCGAACCTCACCGGCGCGCCGCAGGCTTATTATGCGACAACCGGTATGTCTTACGATCCCCTGTTGACTAGCATTTTTGGCGATGACTCTACTGACTCTTCAGTAGAGGTAACTGAGTCTTTGAAGGCGTCCGCGGGGCGTGGCCGATGGAAACATGCTCCGCGGAGGCATACCTATGCCAAGAAAATTCCAGAGTCTGATCCGAGCTATTCCAATGTAGCAGGGGAATTCATCAAGGGGCGCCGCCGGAGGCAAGACGGCCCCCCCTCCGAGGATGAAGGTGAGGATGTATCTTCTGGGACCCAGAAGAAGAAGGGAAAGGTGTCTTCTAGCGCTACTGCGCGGGGGTCATTTCCCTCTAGGGAAGCGTCCCCTATTCCCCCTGGTGGTGGGGAGGGTGAGGGACCTGCTCAAGGTCAGGAGCAATCAAGTGCTCCCAAGGCCTCCCTTGGGAGCGGCGGTAGCGGGCCGCAAGGAGCAACAGCGCCTGTTTTCTCTGTGGGCATTGGTGCTGCTCCTGCTCGACAGCCGTTGTTCCAGAAGCTGTTGAGGACGAAAGCTCCTGGTAAGTGTTGCGCTCTGTGTTGTTTTTTTCCTTTGATTATTATCATTATTTTTCTCTGATAGATTATTATCTTTTCTTGTCAGTGGCGCCGAAGATTGTGCCTACTACTCCTACGTCTCCATCCGCGGAGGCGAGTAGGAGAGAGGAAGAAACTCTCTGGAGGGAGCAAGAGGCGACGAAAAGACAAGCAGAAGCCGATGATGCCTTGTGGAAGGCTGAGGCTGAGAAAGTAGCCGCCGCGAAGAGGCAGGCGGAGGCCGATGAAGCCCTTCGAAGGGCTGAGGCTGCTAAGGCAGCTGCTGCCAATGAGGCCAGACGACAGGCTGAGGCAGAGAAAAAGGCGGAAGCTGAGCGCCTCCGCCTCCAAGAGCAGCAATTCTTGGAGGAAAAAGCTCGATTGGCTAAGGAGCGCGAGTCGAAAGAACGCGCCGATGCTGAGAGCCGGGAGGTGGCTCATGAGGGTGATGGTTTTGAGAGGGCCTTGTTCGAGCAGGGCGCCTCTGGAGCCGGTGGTTCGCGTCAGGGTCGGCGCGAGTCTTCAAGGGTTGGGGAACCATCAGGAGCCTATGATGGCTCCTGCTGGTCTGGTGGTGACGCCATTTGGCGCCCTCACTGGGCAATCAGGGAGAATACATTGTTTTCTAACTCCCTGGCTGCCGAAGAGTTTGTCAGCGAGGTGGTGCCTCCCTATGAGCGCACTCACCAAGATTTGTTGAGTCGTCAGGACCTCATTGTCGCCTTGTGCGTTAATCAAGCGACTCAACTTTCTATGATGGACTCGCTGCGCCACCGGGATTCGGCGGTGTGGGAGGATATCGAGAGGGTGGAGGCGGAGAAGGAGGCTGCCTATAAGGCAGAAATTGCCAAGTACCGCCGTCGCGCCCATGACGCGGAAGCAAAAGTCTCCAAGCTTGAGGAGGACGCTGCTACTGGAACGCGCTGCTGGTCGGAGTCCTGGAAGAAGGCCAATCTTGAAACGATGAAGGTAAAGGATACTCTGGCCGAGGTGCAGGAGGAGAGGCGGACGGTGGTCCGCAAGTTGGAGGAGAAAAGCAAGGCCCTCACCGAAAGGACCGCCAAATATGTGGAAATGCGCAAGGAGCTTGAGTCTAAGGACGCGGTCCTTGTTGCAGCCACGGAGCGCGTCTCTTTCTTGGAGCAAGAGAGGGTCCAGATCCTTGGGGCGAAGGAGGATCTGGAGTGGGACTTAGATTCCTCTGACCAGGCTCGTCTTGAGGCTGTCAAGGAATGTGAGGCGGCCAAGCTCTTGCTGGAGGAGGCAGTCTCCGCCCAGACTCAGATGCAGACTTCCATCCATTGGTTGATGACAGATGGAATGAATGGGGTAAGCTTTGGCGCTTTCTTTGTTTTTTGATACTTGTTTTTCCAGTTGATGTGCTAACTTTTTGCTTTGTTTGTAGGTCTTCAAGAGGTTCTGGCAGGAGCCTATGTTAGGCGACCAGATTGCCGCCATAGCCGCCGCCCAAGCCTATGGTTATGGCGAGGGTTTCGAAGGCGGCTTCTTGCATGCTCAGGGCAACGGGCGCATCGAGGACGCGAAACATTATGGAAAGCCTTTGAAGGATGAGTATGAGGCTGAGTTGCTTAAGTTCGAAAAGATAGACTTTCCCATCCTTCGAGTGCTTGCGGATTGTAATAACAACGCGGATCCTCCTGCTGCCTTGAAGTATTTTATTGACAAATCAGATGCGGTGGCGAGGGCTTCTGGCGGGGAAACCTCTGGGGAAGGTGATAGATAGGCGCTATTTTGTTTGTTATCTGTAATCATCTTTGTAAATACCAAAAGGGTTTTTAAGTCCCTTTTATTAATGAAATTTCAGTTTGTTATATCGTGTTGTCTCGTTCCTACCTTACTTATTTAACCAAGTCGTCACCCGGTGTGTAAGTAAAAGCTAGGACGCGCCCTCGGCTGGACAGTCCGGCATCTAAGTGTTAATACTTTTTGCCTTGAAGACTGTAGCGGAGGTCGACTTGTGCCATTGGGTCCGAATTAGGCGCATGGTAGCCTTGCCTAGAAGAGCTTTTACCGCGTTTCCTGCGGCGCGCGTTTCTCTTGTCTGAGTTGCAATGACTCTAGAAGACAAGGGTTTATGCGCGTGCAGATGTTATGCGGAGTTATAGGTCCGGCAAGTAAATCCGTCTTGAAGACCATGTGTTGCGCAAGGAGTGTAAGCCCGACGTGCACGCGGCGCGTCTTGAAGGCACACCTTGCTTTGTTAGCCAGCGGCTTTGGTCCGACGTGATTTTGCCCAAGTCTTGAAGACCCTGGCGTGGAAAATACAAGTAGAAACACAGATATAGGAAACATTTTTATTGATAGTATGGCATGTGTAGCCATGTTACATGATTACAAATAACAACGTCGTAGCTGCGCGCCGTTCCACGACCGCGGAATAGGAGTGCCATCTAGCCTTTCTAGCGCGTAGGCACCTTTGCCTAACACTTCTTGTATCTTATAAGGACCTTCCCAAGTTGGGGCAAGCTTCCCGGGTTTTTCAGCGTTGGAAGCCTCGTTGTTGCGGAAGACGTAGTCCCCAATCTTGAAGGTCTGTTCTTTGACGCGCTTGTTGTAATATTGTTCCATCTGAGTCTTGTAGCTGGCTTCTTTTATTTCCGCGAGGTCGCGGCGCTCTTCTAGTAGATCGAAATTCATACGGAGCTCTTTATCATTATCGGTTGTGTCGGCCATTAATACCCTTGCCGTGGGGCAAGTTATCTCTGCGGGGATCACTGCCTCGGAACCGTATGTTAAGCTGAACGGTGTCTCTCCGTTACTTGTTTTTGTGAGGGTGCGGTAGGCCCACAAGACATGTGGTAGTTCGTCTACCCACCCTGTTCTCTTGGTTCCCAGCCTTGTCTTGACGCCTTCTACAATTGTGCGGTTGGCCCTTTCCACTTGGCCGTTGCCTTGCGGGTGCGCAACTGATGTGAATATTTGCTTGACCCCCATTTGAGCCAACCATTGTTGAAGGGATTGGTCTTCAAATTGTGTTCCGTTGTCGCTGACCAATTGCATCGGTAAGCCGAACCGACAGATAATGAACTCCCAAAGAAATTTCTTGACGTGGGCGCCGTCGATCTTGGCTAGAGGCTTAGCTTCGACCCACTTAGTGAAGTAGTCGATAGCAACAATTAAGTATTTCACATTACCCGGCGCCGTTGGGAATGGTCCCACCAGGTCAATGGCCCATTTTTGGAAAGGCCAAGCCGCTGTGACCGGCACTAGGTTGTTCTTGGGGCGCAGGGTATTTGGAGCATGGCGCTGGCAGCTATCACATTTGCGTAGTTCATTGACTGCGTCGACATGCATACCAGGCCAATAATACCCCGCGTTCATCAACTTTGCTACCACCATCCTTGGGCCCGCGTGTAGCCCGCAGGTTCCTTCATGTATGTCTTTGAGAAGAAAGGAGGCTTCTGCAGGGTCTACGCAACGCAACAGTGGCCCTAGGTATGAGCGGCGGTACAGGATGCCGCCCGCAAGTTGATACTGTAGATCTTTGTTTTTTATCTTTCGGGCTTCTGACTTGTCTTCAGGCAAGGTTCCAGAGGATAAAAAGGCTTTAATTGGCGTCATCCATGACGCGTTGCCCGTTTGGGTGACGTTGACTTGGCGCGGGGAGACAGACGGTTTGTCTCGGACCTCGATTCGGACTTCTTTGGCCATGTGCTCAAAGACCGTGGATGCCATTTTGCTCAGCGCATCGGCTGGTTTGTTTTCGCTGCGTCTGATGTGTTCGACCGTGCATGTGTCGAATCGGCGCATGAGTTGTTTGGCTTGTTCCAGGTATAGAGCCATGGTCTCGTCCTTTGCATCATAGGTCCCATTGATCTGCCGCGCTACTAACAGTGAGTCTACATGCGCCTCCACGTGCCTGGCCCCCATTTTTTCCGCAATGCGGAGGCCTGCCAACAACGCTTCGTATTCCGCTTCGTTGTTTGTGCTTTTAAACTCTAGGCGGATGGCGAAAGTGAACTCGTGTTTATCTGGGCTGATGAGGCGCAATTCGGCGCCAGCGCCATCTCCGTTGAAGGCCCCGTCAGTCTATAGGGACCATTTTTGCGATGGATCATGCGCTGGCGCGGGTGATTCTTCTTCAAGGCATTCTTGAATCTTGTCATTAGGAATCTCGGTGACGAAGTCTGCTAGTACTTGCCCTTTGATTGCGGGTCGGGGCTTGTACCTGATCGTGTGTTCTCCTAACTCGATAGCCCACTTCGCCAGTCTGCCCGACAGCTCGGGTTTGGCCAAAATGTCGTTTATCCGATAGTCCGTGAGGACGTTTATCGGGTGGCCTTGAAAGTACCTGCGCAGTCTTCGGGATGCATGAATGAGGGCGAGGACCAGCTTTTCCATTACTGTATACCGAGTTTCCGCATCTAACAGCGTCCGGCTGATATAGTAAATCGGCGTTTGCACGCCTTTACGATCAACCATTAGGACTGCGCCTATTGCCCGCTCCGTGACAGAGAGATACAGCGTGAGCGGTTCTTTGGGGAGGGGAGCTGTTAGTGTGGGAAGGTTCATTAGGCACTGTTTCATTTGTTGGAATGCTGATTCTGCCTCTGGGGTCCAGCTAAAATTGCTCTTCTTTAGACAATTCTTCAAAGTGTCCACGAATGGGAAAGACTTTGAAGCATAATTCGATAGGAAGCGGTTCAGGGCGACTAGGCGACCCATCAATGTTTGTACCTCCTTGATGGAGGCCGGCGATGGCATCCTTTCGATTGCCTGTACCTTCTCTGGGTTGGCGCGGAAGCCATCCCGCGTTACGATGACGCCCAAAAACTTTCCCTCTTCCATCCCGAACGAGCATTTGCTAGGGTTTAACTTCATGCGCACTTTGCGCAATTGGTTGAACGTTTGCTGGATGTCCCCTAACATGTCACCTTCTTCTTTACTTTTAATTACTAGATCATCGACGTACACTTCCAGTCGTACGCCGATTTCCTTCACAAAGGCTGTGTCCATTAGGCGCTGGTATGTTGCGCCCGCGTTTTTCAGACCGAAGGGCATCTTTGTGTAGCAGAAGATACCCGCGTCTGTGCGGAACGCTGTCTTGTCTTCGTCTTCCTTAGCCATCTGTATTTGGTGGTACCCTTTGTAGGCGTCTAGGAAACACTTGAACCGGTATGGGGCGAGAGAATCTACCTTTAGGTCGATTTCAGGCAAAGGATAATAGTCTTTTGGACACGCCTTGTTGATGTCTTTGTAGTCAACGCACATGCGCCATCCCCCATTTGCCTTGGCGACCATGACAGGATTGGCCACCCAAGTCTGGTATCTGATGGGGCGGAGGATGCCCACATTGAGCAGCTCGGTGACTTGTTCGTTCATGGCCTTTGTTTTCTCCAGGCCCATACTTCGCTTCTTTTGTACTATTGGCTCCGCGGAGCGATAAACATTGAGTCTATGTTCTGCTATTTCTCGGGGAACCCCGACCATGTCCGCTGGCTGCCATGCGAAAATGTCCATGTTATTGATCAAGAGTTGTTTCAGGTGATTGCGTATGGTCTCGGAGATTTCATGGCCAATGATCACCGTTTGCTCCGGAAATTTGGGGTTGAGTACCCATTTTTCCGGTTCTGTGCGGGCGTTTGTTTTGACCATTTTTGGCGGCTTAACTGTGTCCGTGACGTGGCAATCCTTGTTTCCCCGGATGAAGGCAACGCCTGTTTTGGTGGGGAAACCCACCATTGCGTGCGCCGTGGAGGCGTTAGCGTTGAAGTGTGCGATGCCTTCTCTTCCCAGAAGTATGTCATGATTGGACATGGCTGGTAAGACCATAAAATCGCATATTTCTGTGCGTTCATGGGTGCCATCAGTCCAGGTAACAGGCAAGGAGAGCATGCCGCGAGGCATGATAGTCTCGTGGATGAAACCAGAGATGGGCTCATTGACTGGTATGAGCTTTGCTTTGTCTTCCTCATCAAGTTGCTGAAAACACTGATCGTACATAATATCCGTGCTGCTGCCGCCGTCTAAGAACATATACCGCGTGCGGTAATGCCCGAAGACGCCGGTTATCACAAGTGGAGTTGTGCAAGAGGCGCCGCCTCTGACCCTTGGCATGAGGATGTCAGCCTCTTTCCAAGAGTCATCCAGCGGTTGTACCCAGGTGCGTTTCCCATGTTGGGTGTTTTTGCCACGCCTTGTCACGTTGCATTGATGGCGGGGAATTAGTGTGGCCGCATGGGTGTTGAGATCTCAGATTTTCTTCCGCGACCCCTCGCCTTGGGTTTCCTCGTTGGCTTGGCCCTTGCCAGCTCGGTGAACATTCTTGACTAAGTGGCCAGTTGGCCCGACTTCAGCGCGGCTTCAATTTCCATCTTTAAACTGTAGCAATTGTCGGTGAGGTGACCATAGTCGTTGTGGTATTCACAGAATTTGCTACGATCCACGTTTCGTCGTTTTCCCAAAGGTTTGGGCTCCTTCAGTGTGACTTGCTCGGTTTTCAGAACTTCAGATGGTGTCTTTGTCAGCGGGGTCCAGTCGTGGTTTTTCTTGGAGTGTCCACGTTGGTCTCGTGTTTGCTTTGTGTTGATGATTTGGCGGGCATCACCGGCGGGTGAATATTTCCCCTCGTCGGTAGTGCCAGAGATGCGGCTCCAAACGGATTTGCTTTTGTGCTTATTATTATTATTATGGTGTTGTGGTTGGAAGCCGTGCAGCTGGTTGAAAGATCTTTCGGAGGAAGCGTATATTTTTGCTGAACGGATGAGTTTGTCCCAAGACTCTGGGATACCGTCCTTGCCAGTCAGATATTTCATGAGGTCTGGACTGCGCACATTGTGTATGAACGCAGCTCGTGTTAGTTCCTCTCCGCAACCTATCTGCAAGGCCTCCTTGTTGAATCGAACAATGAAGTCTTCAATTGTTTCGTGGTCGTATCGACGACATAGCAAAATGTGCGCCTTGTCTTTTTTGTGTTTGCGCAAGTGTGAAAAGTGACTGCCAAACTTATCTGTGAGATCGTCGAAATCTTTTACGCTTCCCGCCGGGAGGTTGTCGAACCATACCCTGGCGGCACCTGTGAGGGTTTGAGCGAAAAGGTGGCACCATACTTGGACAGGCCAGTCCACAGACATACCTGCGCACTCAAAGTCGTGCACATGGTCGTCAGGGTCACGCAGGCCATCGTATCTACTGATGCTGCTTGGGAGCTTGGCCTTTCTTGGGATTTTGGCAGCCGCTATGCGGGCGACAAACTTGGACTTCTCGGCAAAAGCTTTTGGTCGAAACGGTTTGACCAGATCATCATCCACATCACTATCTCGCGACGCGTGAGTGTGTTTCTTTCCTTTGTAGCCTGAGTCGCTACTTGATGATTCGTAACCATCTGGCTCCTCGCGTGGTTTGGCGTAGCCCCGAGCTCTGACGTTTCCGCCGAGCTCCCCGCTACGACCATCACCGTGATCGGCCATGTCTTTCTTCTTGTGCTTTGCTTTTGACGGGGTGTCGAAAGCAAGGGTCTTGCCTTTCTTCTTAGCTTGCTGCAGGAGCTTCCATTGGTAGATTGCAGCACTCTTAGCATTCTGACGGAGGAGCCATTGGTCCGGGTCCTCCTCAGACAGATCTTGGCTGTCGTCGTCTGACTCAACATTACGGATCTCGACAGCTGACCTGTCGAGTCGTGAAGTTGTCTGTTTGACGACAGTGTGTGGTGTGGTTTGGTCCTCCGGCTGTTGGAGGTTATCTTCTCCGTCTTGGTGCATGCCGGAGGTGTTAGGGTTGGGTTCAGCCATGGGTGGGTTAAAAGATGAGTGAATAAAGTTGTTCTAACCGTTGGATGGCGCCAATGAAGAAACAATAAGTAACACGGTGATTAATACTAATCACCGGGTGGTTTGTACTTATGTAACTACAAGATTAATCCTTTACCCAAACCGTGGTGGTTAACCCGTTCTGATGTTTAATGTGAGTTAGTGTGTGTAGGAAGTATGTGAGAACACGAGGTTTAAGTTGTTCGGTCGTTAATGACCTACGTCCACTGTAAGTACACCGGAATATTATTAAGAATGAGAGATTACAAGGATTGTATGTGGTTGTTGTGGCTATTTCTGAATGAAAATACAAGGATTGTATCTAGTCCTATTTATAGGCACCGTAGTGGGCTGCATGGAAAGGCCCACAGGTGACACCATTGGCTTGGGCCCAACCGAGGCCCAAGTCCATGGTCCTTCTGAAATTGGCGGGAAAGACTGGTTACTGTTGACGACGTCGTGCTACAGTGTGGTCGTTGTTGTAGCTGGATACGTGGCGAATTTCTGGTGGTGCACAGTGATGCTGTACTTGCTACATTGCTCAGGCTATCTCTGCCGTCTGATGTGATGTCTGACAGTTGGCGAGGTAATGCCTGCTGGTCACTGTTGACGACAGCATGCACAGTGTAGCCGTTCACCTTTTGTACTATCTGTCACATGTCCTTCTCCTGTTGGTGTGTACGCTGACATAGATCTTTATGAATCTTCCTTTTGTCGTTCTTTGTACCTCGCATGAAAAGTGCTAAGGGAAGATTCCGCGCGTGATTGTACGCGCGTATCAGGTAATGTCTGATGCTTATCATCTGTCTTGGCGCGCGAGGCTCGTTGATTACTTGTCCTCGCGCGGGTGCGTTGTTCCGCCGTGGTCTGGCGCAGGGTTGTTGTTTCATGGGGATAGGGACGCCTTTCGGATTAGGCTCCCTATCCCTTCATAAACCTTTCTTGGATCAATTCGTAATTGTTTTTCATCGATAACATACTCACATATACCGCAACCAGAAACCCTCACTTGAAGTAATTTCGGGGCGAAATTTTCTAAAGTAGGGGAGACTGCAACATTTGCGCGTTTTCTAATTTTACCGTAATTTCATTTTAGTCCTCATATTACGATCTTTTGAAATTTCTAATAAAACTTAAGTGGCGTTATTCGTTAAATCTTATTTATATACGTTTTATTATAAAACTTTAAATAAATTAGTCGAGGGATGTTGGAAAACATCAAGGTTTACGATGAAAAAGATAAAAACTTGATAATATTATGTCGAGTTTATAAAAAAGAAAAAAAATATATAGTTTTAAAGTTTTAAAAGGTTTGGTTAAAAAATATTATCTTTGGTTAAGTTTTATAAGAAATCAAGGGACTAAACTAACCAAACTAACTTGAGGGACCGAAATTGTCATGCTTCGAAAAAAAAAAATCTGGGCTGTTACTATTCACGTTTTTCCGGCCAAAGTCCGGCGAATCTCCGGCGAGCTTGTTTTCTTGATCTTTATTTTGTTTTAACATGAATTAATTGTGGGTTTACGTTTTCTCCAACTTAATGATACGTTTCCCCTTAGAAACTAAGATGAAACAAGCGTTTTTAAGTGATTTATAATTGGGTTTAATGTGGTATCGCCGGATTATTTAAAGCTCGAAGAAACGCCATTTTTCTAAGACCCCTATATAAATTAAACGTATCATTAGAATCCTTTGCTCATTACCTTCAAAACCCACTAAAAAACCCCAAGTATAAACGTCTAAAAAGGCTCCAATTCGTGGTTATTGGTCGCGAGTTTGAAGCTTATTTCCGGCCAAAATACGTATTGTAAGCTCTTGTTTTTTGTGCCATTTTACACCTTTAATCATGTTCTTTAAAAGCCCTCTTGATTCGGGGTCTAATCATTACGAATTGAAGGTCTTGAAATTTAGGATTTGGGTTATGATTTGGGGAAGAAGATGAAGTCTAAGGTTTAGTTAAATAATATTTTTGTTGGGTTTATTAACAAAAAGATATTGTGGTGTAGTGGTTAACAATGTGTTTGGGATCTCAACTGTTCTGAGTTCGACTCCCTTACACAGCAACACAACAGCATGATTTTTTGCTGTTCTTTTTTTTGCTGTTTTTATTCATTTTTTTTCAATAATAAAACCTATATATATGCTTTAATCTTAAAATATTCATAGAAAATTCATTTTTACTCCAAAAATTATGAAAATTTAGGGGAAACATCTTGATACCTTAAAGAAAATTATCAAATTTTTATTTTTGGAAAAATACATTATTTTGCTATTTTTATTAATTTAAATTGTTTTAATCATAATTAAATGATTAAAAATTCATTTTAAGTGATTTTAACCTCAAATTTTCTGGAGATTTGTTTTTATGTATAATAAACTGAAATAAAATATAATTTCTTAGAAAATGATTATTTTTGTTATTTTTACTATTTTTAATCATTAAAACATTATTTAAACTCATTAAATACGTTTTAAATAAGAATAAATTGAAAGAAATTATGGAAATATTATTTTCAGTATTTCACATTAGAAAATAATTATTTTTCATAAAAAATATCATTTTTGGATCCTATCTCGTATTATTTATTCTATTTATATTTAAATTAGATATAATAAATTGTTTAATTAAATATAAATCATAAAATCTATATTCGTGGATATTTCTCTATAAAATAGAAAAGGTTTTAAGTGTGGGTTACATAAGTGTTTTAGTCGTTTATTTAATTAATCGTGATATATCTATTTTAAAACTATTGTACAAATTATTAAAAACTTCATCTTCCCTATGCAAGTCTAGTAAACCCTAATGCCTTAGATTTTGGTTGCCTTAGAATTTTAAGTTATTTTTCCTCATTAGTATTCTATCATATATATAGGTTGAGTTCTTTGGAATTCTAAGTCCTTATGACGAACTTTCGTGGAAATTACAATTAGCGAAAGTGTGAGTATATCTTTCCCCTTTTTACTGTTTTACTATTTTTGGGGTGACTCATGTATCTATTATCAAGTTTCTATTATTTCTTTCTAAAATAGCAATTCTCATGTGTGTTTGCTTTATGTTAATTTGTGTGTCTATGACTTGTCAAAATCATTAACCTTTGAGGGCCTGGCATTTCAATGAATAGTACTATGGTATATACCCCTTGTTGAGTCTGTTGAGAGATCTTGGTCATTGTCTTGTGATTCATATTATTCAAAAATGTTTTGATTCTTGATTCTTGATACTTATTTCTTAGGGTTGATTTTGAACGGACATTACTTAAATTACATAATTGTAAACGGTATACAACACAAGAATTGCGAAACGTTTTGTACTATATATATATCCAACGGATGTACTCACCAATACATTATATGTGTTGACAAATTATTTTGTACATGTTTCAGGTGACGTTTGATCTTACTTGCTTTCACGCTTAGGATGGACTTAGTGCTTAAATAAAAGTTGAACATTTAATTTCTATGTTTGAGATTTCTATTAAGACTCTTTGTATTTCGTTTCGGATAATGGAAGTTATTTGCTAATAATATTTACATTTTAGTCCATGTGCTTTTGAACAATCGTCACTACGTGACACCTCGATGTTTCCGCCATCGGTTGGGGTGTTACAATCATCCAGCCCCACTCCAAAGATCAAGCCAAAGCACTCAAAAATGCTTTAGATGTGGAAATGAGGGTTATGTGGTTAAAAATGTCATTTGAAATCTAATGACGTCAAAACACTAAACTGTTTTTCTGATCAGATTAAAAACCTTCAAGAAACAGTAAAAAATTTTGATAAAACCACAAAAATTTTGAAAAGACAAGAGTCGATTTTGGGTGAAAATCACGACAGATCAAAACTAAACCAGACCTGGATTCCCAAAGTTAATTAAGTAAAGGTTTGAGTCGTGATTGTACATAGAGTCTCTTGTATTTATATGTGTATTTCTTGTGTTTTCTTTTGCATTTCAGAATAAGTTACAGAAATGGTTGATCACACTCGTGAGATATCTATGGCATGTTGATAGCGGGGCTTCAAGACACATGACTGGTCTAAAGGAACTCCTCAAGAACTATTGGTTTATTGATGGAGAGTTCGTTGCCTTCGCTGGGAATGAAAAGGGCGGGAAGATAGTTGGAATAGGAGATGTGGTCTCCGACGCACTGACTTTAGAAGATGTGAATTATGTTCCAGAATTGTGCTACAACCTTTTGAGCGTATCACAAGTCTGTGACAAAGGAATCTCAGTATTATTCAATGACATGGAGTGCATCTTTCTGAAGCCTGGATTCATACCGCCCACCAATATGATTATGCTAAAAGCTCCTAGACAGAATAACACATATGTGATAAATATGAGAGATGCCAAGTCTGAATGTCAAATGACATGCTTACTTTCAAAGGTATCCGATTCAGAGTCACTGTTATGGCACAGGCAATTGGGACATGTAAACTTTAAAAACATAAACAAACTTTCCAAACTAAATCTTGTCAGAGGTCTTCCTTCCAAGGAATTCCCTTTTTCTGAAAAATGTTTAGCGTGTGCCAAAGGAAAACAACACAAGAAATCGCACAAGTCCAAAACAGTGAACTCTATAGACTCACCTCTTCAACTATTGCATATGGATCTTTTCGGTCCTATTAGTGTTAAAAGCTTAGCTAAAAAATCTTATTGTTTGGTGATAACAGATGACTTTTCTCGTTTTACATGGGTGTATTTCTTAGAATTCAAAAGTGAAGCTGCCGAGATATTGATGCTATTTGTTCCTCTCATTGAAAACATAGTGAAGACAAAAGTTAGATCAATCAGAAGCGATCACGGAACTGAATTCAAAAATCAAAGCTTCGTGACTTTCTGCAACAACAAAGGAATTCATCTTCAGTACAGTGCTACGAGAACTCCTCAACAGAATGGAGTTGCTGAAAGGAAGAATCGTACACTTATTGAAGCTGCCAGAACTATGCTAATCGACTCCAAGTTGCCGATCATCTTCTGGGCTGAAGCTGTGAATACCGCCTGTTATGTTCTTAACAGAGTCTTAATTGTGAAGGCGCGCGGGAAAACAGGTTATGAATTGCTTTTCAAAAGAAAACCTCTGATTGATTACTTCAGGCCGTTTGGATGCTCATGTACTCTTCTAAACAACTATGAGAACATAATGAAGTTTGATGCAGTTGGAGATGAGTGCTTCTTTGTTGGATACTCTTCAAGTCAAAAGGCCTATAGAGTATACAACAAACGCACCAAGATGGTTCTAGAATCTTTCTATGTTGATTGGCAGGAATCCAAATCCACTAACACAGGAGCCGGTCCTGACTGGTTCTTTGACGTGGATGTTGTTTTCAACAATTTCAGTATCATTGAAGAACAAGCATCTGACAATCAAGCAGCCGCTCCTTCTCCTCTCGAAGATACTCTTTACTCTTCTGAAGACGATGTCACACCCTTCACCACCTGATTCTCTCCATTAGTAGCTGATCCAATTGTTCCTCTTCAATCCACAAATGGTGATGCAACTGTTGAGACTACACAATCTCCTGAAAGTACTCCAATTTCAGAAGAAACATCTTCAGCACAACAGTCTGTAAATGATCCATCCAGCTCATCAATCCCTGTAGATCACCTCTCAAATCTGCCTTCCCAAGTTCAAGAAGAGCCGAACATGGGATTTAAATCATCTAAGAATCATCCTGTTGAGAACATCATCGGACTAATCTCTGAGGGTGTTCTCACTAGAAATCAGGCACATAAGCTCAATATTGCACTCTCAGCATTCTTATCTCAGACGGTATCCTTCAGCATTGAAGATGCTGTCAGAGATGCAAGCTGGGTTAAAGCCATGCAGGATGAGCTGTCTCAGTTTAGAAAGCTCAAGGTTTGGGAGCTAGTGGATCTACCTGAAGGGAAGTATCCTATCGGAACAAGATGGGTTTTTCACAACAAAATGGATGAACGTGGTGTGGTGATTAAGAACAAGGCTCGTCTGGTGGTTCAGGGTTTTCGTCAGCAGGAAGGTATTGAAGCCATCCGTATCTTCTTGGCATACGCCTCATACAAGAACTTCAAAATCTTTAAAATGGATGTGAAGACTGCATTCTTGTACGGGAAAATCAAGGAAGAAGTCTACGTCTGTCAACCGCCAGGCTTTGAAGACCCTCATCATCCCAACAAATACTACAAATTGGATAAGGCTCTCTATGGACTTCATCAAGCTCCTCGAGCTTGGTATGAGACCTTATCTTCGTATTTGCTGCAAAATGGATACACCAGAGGGAAGATCGACATGCCTCTGTTCACCAAAGAAGTCAACAAACATTCTTTTCTTGTTCAAATATATGTTGACGATATTATCTTTGGCTCCACTGATGAAAATTTGTGCAGGGAATTCGAAAGCATTATGAAGTCTCAGTTTGAAATGAGCATGACGGGAGAATCGTCATTTTTCTTAGGCCTGGAAGTTCAACAGAAAGAAGACAGAATTCTCATCCATCAAGCCAAGTACACAAGAGACATCCTGGCAAAATACAAAATGACTAATTGCAAGCCGTCCAACACTCCTTTTGCGGCCCAAACAACACTTGTACCAGATCTTCAAGGCCTTTCAGTGAATCCTCACACATATCGATCAATGATTGGCTCACTGATGTATCTTACAGCCAGCAGACCAGATATTATGTGGGCAGTTGGATGCTGCGCACGCTTTCAGTCAAATCCCAAGCAATCGCATGAAACTGCAGTAAAGAGAGTCTTCCGCTACCTCAAAGGGACACCGAAACTTGGTTTATGGTATCCTAAGAGTGATAATTTTGATTTAATCGCTTACTCTGATAGTGATCATGCAGGTTGCAGGATTGACAAAAAATCTGTCTCTGGTGGTTGTCAATTTCTGGGTAACAGGCTGGTGTCTTGGCAGAGCAAGAAGCAAACTACAGTGTCCATCTCTGCTCAAGCCGAATACACACCTGCATCCAGTTGTTGTTGTCAAGTGCTATGGATCCAAAATCAGCTTTTGGACTACGGTTTGAATGTCATGCATACACCTATTTTCATTGATAATGATGCTTGTCGTGACATCGTGAAGAATCCAATTGATCATTCTAAAACCAAACATATTGAAATTCGGATTCACTCCATTCGCGATGCTCACGACAAAGGATATATACAGGTGTTGCCAATAGATACTGCTGATCAAAAGGCAGATATCTTCACAAAAGCTTTTGACAAAACACGTTTTCATCAGTTGGTAACATGCCTGGAGATGATAAATTTTGAATGATTCAAAAAAAAAAAAATTTTACTTGTGCATAATATATAAAAGAAAAATCTTCTTTTTAATTCAAACAAGATTTTTGGGGGAGAAAGTAAAACCGGTCCATCCCTACTGCAAAATTTCAAAAGAATTGATTCAAGAAATGATATAAACTAATCATATTTCGTCAGCATGTGAATAGGACCCAGAGGATGTTGTGGCCTCAAGCAACGATGTGTCGATAGATTCAGCCTGGAATCAAGTAAACTGCTAATAGGTGATTAACAGTTAGATCTACACGGAAAACTGGATTCCCACTGTGCTATAGGTCTGCACAAGCTGAGTCCGGTCATACACAGGTTGAGAAATCAAAAGACACAGAAAATTGTGTGCATAGGTAAATCAAAAGACACCTAAGAGTGCAAGCTACCAATGCGGGGCCAAGAAAATTAATCAACTGAGCAGCAAAAGACACGCAATGTTAGTGACGTGCAAACATATTTAGATAGCTCTCCAAACAATCAGATGATCATCTTCTCTACTTATGGTAACATAGACCTGAAGCTCTCATCATCTGATTAAGATAATGATCATCTTCTTTGCTTATGGTAACATAGACCTGAAGCTCTCATCATTATATTTCGATAAACCTTGAGGATCGCTAGGCTCATACCTAGCACAAGTGGGGTCCACAAAATTTTCGTCAATATTACCGAAAAACATGATAAATATCATCACCAAACACATGTTGAAAGAGAAAAGGCATGGATTTAAGTGGACAAGCATACCGACAATTGTTCTTAGGCTGCAGCTATCCAACGGGAAGTTGAAATGTGACCTAGCAGGTATGGTTAGTATGATCTTGAATGCAAAAGGTGAGATTTGGTGAATCCCCACTTATTAAAATGAAAAGGGCTCTTGAACTCTTATTGGGCTAAAATTTGAACTGCTGCGTACTTGATGGGCCGTGCGCACTTAACCCAAGTGCGCAGGCCCATATGGCTTTAGTATATATACAAATGTAAAAAAAATTTACAACAGTTACAGTGTCATAAAACCCTAATTCTCTTTACCCAACAATCATCTTCATCATCACCATTCATCTTCTCAAATTAACCCCTTAATCACCGTCTAATCACACCTTATCAACCTTTATCAGTTTCATTCTTCTCTTTTTGTTGATCTTCACCACTGATTAAGGTAGTTGATATGTACTGATTGTTTCTTGCTTGTGATTACAGGGACTATAAGCACGTTTAAAGGATTCAGTCGTGGGTTTTTATTGTGTCATTGGGTTTGAATTTTTGAAGGTTGCGTACTTGATGATGAACTTTGCGCAGTTGTTTCTTAGAAACTACATACTTGTCTCATCAAATGTTCAAACCTTTGAAACCCTAAAATCTTGCGCACTTATGCTGTGCATTTAAATCTTAAACGAAGGTTTAAGTATCTGCGTACTTGGTTAGTACGCAGATTGGCCTGTCTTGACTAGGGGTTACCATGCCCAATTCTTGATTGACCTGCGCACTTGTGATCTTGTGTATTATTTATCAGATTCCTGCGTACTAACCTAAGTGCTTAGTCAAGTGTGTGAGTACTTGGCTGAGTACTTAACTGAGTACTTAGCTCATAAGTCTTTGACTCGGCATGCGCACTTACAGGACCTGCGTACTTGAACATTGAACCAAATGTGACCATTAACTTGACTATTCACGACATTTGATCGGACTGCGTATTTAGACTTATTTACCCGTGCACTTAAACCTGAACGTAAATGATCATAAACTGGAAATTCAAATGTATCTTGGACACTGATAAAACAAATCCTTCAAACACAACCTTATGACTGTCCAAAACACAACACATGAAAAACTTAAAAAATAATAATAAAATACAGTCTAAGTACGTTATCCGTCGAAGTCTAAGGTCAGTCATTTGGTCGTCCACTCACAATCAAGAGCTCTAACTTGTTTTTCGTGCACATGATCTAAACAGATGGCACTTGATTGGGATCCAAGAGGAATGCATAATCAGCCGATGAATCTTGAAACCGACGACATAAAGTTCAAAGACGTGGTTACCTGGATCTGACGAAGCAGAATCGGATACGCTGTAGAGCATAGTTTACAAGTTTATTGCTCTCATATTGAAGATTTTTGGAGATCTGCTCGAGTAGAAGTCGTTGATCGCGTCAAACGAATCAACGCTACAGTCAGGAACAAGGCTGTAATCATCGCTGAAGATACTGTTAGAAGCGTGCTGAGACTTCAAGACCAGCCAGGAACAGTCAGATTTCTATCTAAAGTCGATGTTCACCGAGAGTTCAAGAATTTCGGATACAAAGGAGATTTTGACAAAAGAGGGGATATCAAAAAGAGTCAGCTGACCAGAGACTGGAGACTCATCAGTCAAGTGTTTATCATGTCTCTGTGTCATAGGAAAGGAGGTTACAACGCTCTTAGCGCAGAATGGTCGACTGCTATGATAAAGATCTGCAAGAATGAACCTTTCAACCTGTCGGGTATGATCTTCGATTATCTGGTGAAGAATGCTGAGACTGACTCCAGCAAATGGGCTATGTACCCCAGATTTGTGCAAATGATGATTAATGCACAGCACGAGAATCTGCCTCTTGGTGACCAGTACAACTTCACCAAAGGTGCACGATTCTTCATTGAGTGCAATACTCCTGATTGGGAGCCGATGCTGGAGAACATGTATGCAGCGCATCGATATCCTATGGTCATGGAACTCTACAACAAGATTAAGAAAAGGAAGCAGGATGTAATAGAAGCTCGTCAGCAATCCACCGCTGCATCTGCACCATCTGACCCTGCTCCCTCTTCAGCACAACCAACTGCTGAAGAAATTGCTCAAGAAAAGGCAAGGGGGAAAAGGGTGGCAACTGAAGCAGCTCCATCAAAGCCCACCAAGAGGAAAAGGCCAACTGGTCTGTTACAAGAGGGCAGAGAATCACTGACACCGGAACAACTTGAGACTGCTGAGGCCCTACGACAAGTTGCTGAGTTTAATAGGGCCGAAAGAAAGAAACGGAGGGAACAGTTACCAGAGTCTGAGGTTCCTCGCGTAATGACTGAGGACGATATTGAGCAAGAAGTGATTTTGGAGTCTACGTTCGGGGGAGAAGATCAACAAGGACCATCCACAACTACTGCTCCAGCCCCTAAAGCACCAGCACAAAGGCCAACCGAACCTTCCTCCTCAGCTCCTGCTGCACCACGCCGCAAACCGGTGCACCAGGAACTGTACGAGAAGTTGGTCAAGGAGGTTGGAAAGACTGCTGCTAGGGAGATTTGTACCCTAAAGAGTGATGTGCACAACAATCAGGAACTCAGAAGAAAAGTCAAGAAGCTAAAGCACAAGAACAGGAACTTGGAGAAAGTTGTGAAAGATCAACGATATCTGATCAAGTTTCAGACTCAGGTTCAGATGAAGATGTTTGATATGATTCAGGAGTTGCAGAAACAACAGACCATGCATAGTGGTTATTAACGAGAAACGTACCATTAACCACCTCGTTGTTGTCACGGGCCTGATTAGCGTTGAGGTTGTAGGCGCGACCTCGAGCACCTTGGTTCTGGTTGCGGTTCTAGTTTTGGTTGCGGTTTTGGTTCTGGTTTTGGTTACGATTGGGGCAAGCATTGATATAGTGGTCTAGGCTGCCACACTCGTAGCACTGACCACGAGCAGGTCTGTTGTTTTGTTGGTTGGGAGCTGGGGCATTTCTGGCTGGGTTATTTTGGGCAGCAGGGCCGTTAGCAGGAGGAGCTCGACAGATGTTCACAAGGTGACCATACCTTTGACAGTTAGTGCAAAAATGACATGGCACCTGTGCTAGATGATGGTATTTGCAAGTGTTGCACAAGGGGTGAGGTCCGGTGTATGGCTTCTTGGCTGGGTTTTGTGCTGCAGGTGGGGTGGTAGCAACCATGTAGTTCCTAGCCTTGCGCTTCTTGTTGCTTGAGGTCTCGGGCTTAACCTCAATAGCGGGCAGAGGAGTGTCTTTTGCAGCAGTCTTCTTGGTGTTCTTGCGGAAAAGAGTACCGTTCTTCACATGATTATCGGTGAGAGTAGCCGCCAGACGTTTGGCTTCCTCCAAGGTGGCAGGATTCCTTCCCCATACTGTGTCCTGGATTTGCATGGGTAGACCGCCGATATACTTCTCGATGGCTACAGGCAGGGGAGTGACTTTATGGGGCAACAACAAACTGAGCTCGTGAAAGTGGGTATTGTAGGCAAGGTTTTCCCCACTATCTTGAGCAAGTGTAACGCCCCAAATATTTAAATAACGCAAATATTTGGTAGTAGGTGAACATGTTGTATAAAATAAAGGTTCATATCTTATTAAAGACAACTTGGTCTCCAAGTTTTCGGTCAAACAAGGATAGCTAGTAGTGACATAAGTTATAACCTGAAATAACAAGTAAACAAAAGGGGAGGGGCTTAAGTTGAATAAAACCTAATTCATGGGTTAATAAGGGGAGGACTCAAAACAAAAGAACTCCATGAAGAGGAGTTCACGTTTTTGGAGAGGAGAAGACCACCCCCAACCCCAAACTCACTAATTAGCCCCAAATCCATGCTAAAATCGATTATTGGACCTGCATGTTGGAAGATTCCTAGTCATCTAGTGTTAACAAACATGAGGTAAGTGGTAGAATTTCATGGATGATGAAATACTAGGGTTCATACATAATTATGTGTGAATTCATGTGGAGACTAGTGGCAAATTGTGATTGAAACTTGTATGCATGCTAATTTTGTGAAAATTTTGTAAATTGAAGAGGTTTCATGGAGTTTGGAAGTGGATGTTGATCTTTGGGTGTAACCCATGAACATTCTTGGTTAAGTTGATATGTAAATTGAAAGAATTTGATGTTTTGCTATATTTGATGTCTATTGAATGAATGGTATGTAATGTAGGGAAGAAATATGATGATTTATGTTATGAGCTATGAAAGTATGCATAAAATGCTTGTACATTGTGTTTTAAATGTTGTATGCACACCAAGTGTTTGATGAAATGTCTAGATTAGTCTAACTTGTGAAATTGTAGGCAAGATTGGACAAGTATGAAAATAGTATGATAATTGATGCAATTGATAGTAGGTTAACAAGAGGGTTGCGTCTTAAAGAGTATTCGTGTGGGAATTTATTGAATTATATGAATTGGTAAGAAGTATGCATTAGTAGTGTGTACACTATGCTTAAATAGTATGATGCACACCATGTGATGGTTAATTGGTATGATGAATGATCTTGTATGCTAGTGAGATATGAATATGATGTTTATGGTGAAATTCATATGACCTAGTATGTTAATATAGACATATTTTGTAAAAAGAAAGTTTTTATTGTTGAAAGTTGACTTTCTGGAAAGTCAACTGACGTGGGAATAATGTGGTATGTTTTCTAGCATGATTGTGAGATTTAGGATTTCGTGGGAGACACGTTAGCTTGGTTATGTGACACATACGTTGTTGAGTTTAATTGCTTGAAATGACGAATCAAAAAGAGTGGGAAGCTATGTTGTATGCATGTTAGAAATTGACCTATGCAAGTCAATGTGGTATATGAGTTGGATATGATTGGTTTATAAATGAACATGTATGCTAACAATGATGTGAACATGATGCCATGAAAGGATAGGAATGATGGACTCAAGCATAGGAAGCTAATGGGTCAAGATGAGGCAAGTAAACAAGCATGAACTTGGAGGACTTAAGGTAAGTGATTCCCGAACTTAACTTGCATTATGATATCGAATTTATATGTTAATGTAGCATGGGAATCTTGAAAGAAACAAATATTTAATGGTGGTGCCAAGGTAAGAAACTTGGTGATGGGTCAACCATAGATTGACCCATGTTTGGTTTCATATAAAGGAGATAACGGGTCATCAAGGAAATGTACGCCATTATCGATGATACCACGTAATCCAAGTAGTTTAACACCTAGGAAAATCATGGGGAATGATCTTAGAACCTTGTGAGGTTTGGGTTTTAAGATATGCCATTAAAGCATGAAAAATGCATAGTGGGCGCAACCTCACATCAGGTCCGGGCGCAAGGTGACCTGAATAGGCGCAACCTGACTCTGATGGACAAGTTGGGCTGATCTGCGCCCTATGGGGGCGCAACCTCCCCCTCTAGGGGCGCAAGCTTGCGCCCCCCACTGATTATTTGCCTGTTTTTGTCGTATTTTGATGTTTCGCTTATATGCGCAACCCGTATTCGCGTTTAACGCATCGAATAACATCGTTGGACTTCGTGAATGCTAGGTATGGGTGTAGCAAGTAATAGGAATGTCGGATTTGAAAATATGACTCAAGTACGGAATGATACGTGTGCATGTAATTAAATTGATATGTGTGTATACATAGTAACAAATATGGTAAGTAGATTTGTTATGCTTTTGTAAGTTGATAATGTGAGGTATGTATGGGTACTTATACCCGGGTTTGAGTGAGAGTTTTATGTATGTAAAGGTTGGTCATTATGTGTAGATTGAGTATAGGATTGGAAACGTCATATTGATCCTAGAGAATACATGAAAGAAGAGTAATATGACGGGTCAAGGTAAGTTGTGTATAGGAATTGTACGCTTGTATGTATTGTAAGGTTATTAAACTTTTATTATGAGAATGGAAATGAAGATGCAGGTATGTAAGTATAAATGCATGGGACTTGGAGGTTCGGATCGGGGTATCACACCCGAACTTGCAAGAAGGCATTTGAACAGGATCACGGAGTATTGTTGGATGTTATTTCCGCATCGTGAGTAATTTACATGAAGTCACCTATTGGACTAACGAAACGGTTATGTGGTGATTGCAGGTTATCTTGTCTACCTAATGAAGTAAGGAGATGATGAAGATCGAGCGAGGGAGCGGATTGTACGTGGTCACGGTCTCATTACTTAATAAATATGAGTCATGTTGAATGTAATAAGAAACAATAAAAGATGTAACACCAAAATATCTCTTAGATATGTTTTCCAAACCTTTGAAAAGGTTCTATTAAGCATCAAATTTTCTAGTCCGTATTTTCCGCTGCATATTTTCTGAAAGATGGTTTAGGGTGTTACAGCAAGGGTGTGGAACTCATCTTCCAGTTTCTTAATCTCGTTGCGGGGACAGAACTCATCTTTCATAACCTCCTTGACTTGATCCCAGGTCATAGCAAGTGAAACTTCAGCTCCGCAGGTGCGCTTTTCCTCATTCCACCAAGTGAGTGCTCGTCTGTGAAGAACACTCATGGCATAACGGACCTTAAAGTTATCGGGACACTCACTGTTAATGAAGGTATTCTCAATACCCTCGAACCATTGTAGAAGTCCCGTAGCTCCTTCTTCTCCACTGAACTTAGGGGGATTACAGGAATTAAAGTGCTTAAGAGTGCAAGCTGGGAGACCATTCCCGTTCCCGTTGTGGTTTCCATTTCCGTTTCCGTTCCCATTACCGTTTCCGTTGCCGTTACCGTTCATCTGGATGACTTGAGCCAGTAAGTTAGGAACCAGAGTCGCAATCTGCTGTGCCATTTGTTGAGAAATGATCGCAGCCAGTTAGGCATCAACACCATTGTTATTGTTGTGGTTAGCGTCGTGGTTATGGTTATGGTTGTCGCCACCTTCCTCGTGGTTCTCACCATTGCTATTGCGAGTGCTGCGACGTGGAGGCATGATTTGTAAGAGATACTATGAAATGAATGAGGTTATATAAGGAATGTAATCATTTATTCATTAATTAAAACGAATAAACGAAAACGTTGACTTATCAAAGATTCTAGATTCTAATAACATAATGAAGACATGCTTTAGCCTATAAGTGAACACTCATCCCGAGAATTCCCAGGTAGGCATCCGGGTCCCTCGTCTGATTGGGATATATGCGCAATGCCAGCCTAGACAGAAGACTCAGAATACAGGCGTTCACCCTTCCAGATTGCACGTGTTCGTTATTAAAATCTAAAACTTCGACGATATCTCAAGGTGGTTCAGGTTAAACCTGAGGATTTTGTCCTATTAATCTAATGGTGGATCAGGATTGCAGCAGACGAATAGGAGTAGTCACTTATAGGCTTAGGGTTGTATAAGGTATAGGATAGGGATAAGATTAGGGAAGCAATTAGGGTTGCAAGTAAGAGAAGCAAGTACTTTTTAAGTCCCTAAGGTTATAGTCTAGATTATTTTCTAATAACCTAATTCCCTATAACCAAGGCTCTGATACCAATCTGTAACACCCCAACCGATGGCGGAAACATTGGGATGTCACGTATTGATGATTGTTTCAGTAGCACATGGTATATATTGAAATTTTAAATAATTTATTCATGACATAAATATCCAAAATGAAATGATGCCTAGAAATCCCAAATACATGATATCAAATAAAACAATAACTTCAAATAAACTTCATAGTATTTCCTCATGCATACTCTAAGCCTCTGCTTCATTGTTACCTGAAACATGTTAATTTTGGAAATATTTTTGGGTCAACAAAAGTTGGTGAGACTTACATAGGTTTTGATAATCGAATAAAGCTTGTACAATTCAAGTGTCATGGCAAGTCTAGTCCATATGTGAAAACATACTAGCAGTAAATCGAGTGCATAATCAACCCTTGTGACTAGAATATTGTGTTCCATCCCATACGCTCATGGTTCACTCGATTATGTTATGCGATAACAATCACCCACACTACCTATGTAGGAGGTACGTATCCGGGTGGGATTGTCAGTCCAATAGATCTATCATTGTATACCGTCGGCTGATCAATGTTAATGATTATGCTAGAATATTGTGCTTACCCTAGTCATGTTTAAGACATAATGCAACATAGAAAAACACATAGACACTTTATGATTGAATTGCATATAGAATGTTGTAACATGTTTCACCCCAAAATTAGTGAAAAATAGAAAAGGGGCTATGTAAAACTCACCTTAGCAAAATGTTATGTCTCGTGAAAATAGATTATGTGTTGCCCAACGATGCCAAGTATTACCCTATAATTAAGGTAATAAATATGTCTTAGTCTTTCTAGTCTACAAATATTTTCTAGGGTTTCGAATTGGGGATGAGTGTTCGTTTGATTAATAAATAAAATGTTTAATAAATAAGAGAAATTTGATAAATAAATAAACAAAAGTCTTTTTGTAAATTTTAAATTAAAGATGGTCACAATATAAAGTTTTAAGTATGAAAATATTTTTTATAAAATTTTTTTCTTAAAATAGAATATTAAATCTGTTTATTTCAAATTGTCAAAATATAACTTTAATATTTAAAAATATTAAAATTAAAGAATTTTTAAATTAAAAATTGCAATTCTGTTCCAAATAAATAGAAATAATTTATATAAAATTTTGGTGCAAAAATATTGAAAAATGAATTTATTATGATTTATTTATGATTAAAACTAACAAAAATTGATTAAAAATATCAAATAAATGATTTTTCAGAAATAAAAATCATTTCAGAAAAGTTTAATGTTATAAAAACACAGAATAATTTTTGTGGAAATTTATATAATTGTTTTGATATTTTTATAGAATTTTATAAATAAAATAGAATAAAATTGAATTATTTATTATATATATTAAATAAATAATTTTTGGAAAACTAAAAATTGTATGTTAAACTCTATTACTAGAATAACATAAAATATTTTTTGTAGAATTTATAAAGTAGTTTTAGTATTTTAAAACTAATTTTAAAAATATAAGAGATTATTTATAAAGCTTAAATGATGTAAAAAAAATGGTTGATGATGCTGGGAATCGAACCCGGGCCCTTGGCCGGTTCGTGTGTTTTAAATCACAAGCCCAGACCAACTGGTCTGGACCCTGAGAACGAATAGATTACACTTGCAATTTATTATATAGCATATGTTGAAATCTGATTTATAATCTTTTGAAAAGAAAAGGATAAAACTCGTTTAGAGTGGGACTCGAATCCGAGTGCCCTGAATAACAAGCATCAGACACAACCACTTGATCTAGATCAGTGGTTGTGTTGGGTTTGTGTTTGTTTAAAATATATAACCTTGTTCTGAAATGTGTTCTTCCCCAATTCTAACCTGATCGTGACCTAGCTTTTCAATAATTTGATTTACACAACAATAACCCAATTAATCATAGGGTTATTGTTGTGTATATGCCGATGAACAAAACCCATAAAAAAACACAACTTACAAACACGAATTCGTATGAATTGCTTGGTCAACAGAAAAGTCAAACTCGATCAAGAAGCTTAGAAAGAATGATTTAAACTAGAAATTGGAGGTTTAGAGAGAGATATCGGCGAGTTGAGAGTGGTTTGAGAGGTCCAATTTATAGGGTGAGGCTCGGTTGAATGATTTGGTATGTTTGACCCGTCATGAATGCAATGACGCGTAAATTTGTATAAAATTGGTATGTTTCTGACCATCATTTAGCGTTTAAGGGACGCTTAATAACCAGACTAATCACCAATCAACCCTAATCAAGAATCAAAACGCGATTGAATGGTTAATTAAGGTAAATTGGTGTCACAGTTGACTTTCTAAGTCAACTGTTGATACATGACGACATTATATAGTTAAAACGTGCAGGAGATTTATCAAAGGTGTTGTGTAGATCAGCTGGTTGTGCTGTTGTGTGTGGTTGACCCGACTGTGGGCGCGGGTTTGATTCCCGGCCCAAGCCCTTTATTTTTTTGATAATTATTCAACACTAATATGTATAATATATATATATTGTATTGTATTAGGGATCCAAATGCGTCACAAAAATATTTTTAAAGGACGAATAATGATGAAACTTGACGTTTTATTCATAATAATCATAACGTACAAGTATTTAATGCGTAATGTTACATAACTGAACTCTCCGGTGTTATTGAATGCAAAGTATGATTTTCAAATAACACTGGAGATGGGACGGCCTTGTAGTTTGCACTACTCGACTATGAAGGTTCCTCAATAATATGGTCAACAAGATATGCAATATGTTTGTAGCTTTCAAGCTTCTTGTTGACTTTCTCAGCAAAGCACTTGATGGTTGTCATTTCAAGTTTTGTGTCTTCCAATTCATTGATGTAATTGTTAATGGCCAATTGTTTTAAAGATAATGTTTTCTTAAGATCAGAAATATCTTTCTTATAACCATCAAGCACCTTATTGAATTCACGTGCTTCTTTTTGATACGATTGACAGTTGATCTTAGCACTCTCAAGCTGAACCCTGAGTTGCTTATTATCCTCTGTCAATCTATCACATGCACCACAATACTTTTCACTGTTCATGTCTAAAGTAGATTCAGAACTTACCTGTTTCAGAGGCTCTGTCATCGCCATCAAAGCAAAGTGTGCTTCCTTTCCAGCAAAGAATTTAGAATAGTCAATCCTGGTAAAAGCATCATCCACTATGCACGATTTGCGAGTCATAAGAAAATCAGCTTCTGCTAGAAGTTGATCAATGTCATCATCTAGTGAGTTAACACTAGCTTCAGAATCAGACTCGCTCTCCGAATCAAAATAAACTGAATCACACTGTTCAGGAATATCAGTAACTAAGTCAAGAACCAATCCTGACTTCTCTTCAACACAAACATCAGTTTCTTCAACCAACTCCTCAATCTTCACCTCAGATTTCTTCTGAGTATCCAAATCATCTTTAACTAACACCGGCTCCTCCAAATCTATCCTCTGGGAAACACACGCCACATTACCAGCAATGATCTCCTCAACACCAAGTTGCATACCAGTCCAATCAAAACTTCATCTTTTTGAATTACCAAAGCCTGGTTCTGGTTATCTGGTTGGGTTTGGCTATTTGGTGTAGAAATTGGAATGATTGTTCTGGTTGGATTGTGTGGTGTTTGGTTTTGGTTATGGTTTTGTGTAGTGGTTTGTCTAACAGAGTTGTTTGGTGAGGCATTTTGTCGGTTTTGGTAATTATTTTGTGGTTGAAAGTTGGAGTTGTTTTGGCTTTGATAAGATACCTGATTTTTTGATTGACGGTTCTGGTAATTAGTGTTGAAAGGATTCCTGTTTCCCTGTTGTGTTGGCTGTGTGCATTCTCTTTTGAAGTGACCTTTCCCACCACAGTTAAAACATGTGACTTTAGCTTTGTTGAAGCCATATGTGGTGTTGGGAGATGTAGAAGATTAGTTCTGCCCGTCTTCTCTATGAACTCAGTCGCTCGCCTCGTGACACTAGAAAATGCCCACTGAATGTCAATGAGCTCCATCTCCTCCTTGTCAATTTGAGCGTAGTCCTCACTGGTTAAATTGTTATTACCAATTTGACTAGCTACTAACCCATTATACAAAGCGACCATAGCAGAAACCAAGGCTACATGTTGTTGTGCAACTTCAACAGTGACGTTGTTCAAGTTTGATGTCTCCAACACAATTGGACTTTGGTTTTGTTGACTTGGGTTCATTTGAGGAATGTAGGATTGTTGTTGAGGTTGGTTCAAATTAGCTGAATAGCATGCAGCTTGTTGCATAGGTGAAAATGGTGGGATGTAAGTAGTAGGGTAGGATGGTGGTGTATAAGATGAGGTTTGAGCAAGATAGTTTATGGGTGTTTTGGTTGATTCAACAATGTTTGAAACACAGGCTATGTGTGGAGCAACAGAACTACTAGAACTTGAATTAGTCAGAGATGAAGATGTACCACCATGATATAATTCTGGATTCTGAGGAACTTGTGCTCTTTTCGCTTTCCTCTTCTCCTCCATCTCTTTGTTCTCAAGCTTCTGAATGAATTCATTGATGGTCCAATATTGATATGCATCTTTCTCCTTAAGGACCTCAATGTGTTGATTCCAGTATGGTGGTAATGCATCAGCGAACTTATCCACCAGCTCAGACATAGGTATGTTAATCTCATAACTTGAAGTTCAGTCAACAAATGGCAATACCTCGGAATCAACTCCTTCAATGTCTCATTACCCATATAACTAAAGTTCTCAAACTCTTTTTTCTCAACTCTTCCATTCTAAGCTTCCTTGTTTTCTCATTCCCATCGTGACGATTCCTTAACATATCCCATAATTGCTTCGAAGTGGTGCACGACCCGAACTGATGTAAAAGATCAGTGTTAATGGCCTGGGATAGTTGAGAAAATGCCTTCTTTTCCACCGCAAACTTTTTCTTCTCATCCTCAGCTAGACTCTCTAATGGAATCGGCTCACCAGTGTTCTCCAAAATCGGAGCTACATACCCTTTGGCAATCATTTGCCAAGCTTCAGTGCCTTCCATTCCCATTCCCTCTAAATGAATCTTGAACTTGGTCTTCCATTGGTTGTAATCCGCCATTTCCATTAACTTTGGTGGACGGCTCCCACTACCCGAAGATAAGTCATGAATTAGTCATCGCCAAGTAATCAGCCATGGGTTGTTGTTGTGGTTGTGCAACTTGTTGGGGCATCGAACTAGTCATCGCCAAGTAGTTGATTGGTTGAGATGATTGACTAGACGTCTTCTGAGCAGCTATCGACCAAGGATCCATTGTAACTTGTTGTTGTGGTGTTGTATTAGGTTGTGGTGTTGTTAGAAAGTTCCACATATTGTCTGCAAAGTATAAAACACGAAACTATTAGAAAAAATTTCAAACAGTTTCTACGTTCGACCTTTTGTCACAAAGCATGGGGGCGAATGTGGAAATATGTCCAGATTCGACCCTTTCTAAAGACTCGAATGTAGATTGTAACAGACTTTTCTCACTTTCGACCAAAATTATCCTCTTTCGACCTCACGATTGGTCGAATGTAAAACAAGTGGTCGAATGAACAAGAACACACTAAAAATATCTAGGTTCGACCGAAATACACTCCACGTTCGACCTAAAAAGTCCTGGTTCGACCTAAAAACCACACTCTCGACCGTTTCTCCCTAAGTTCGACCCTTTCATTTTGAAAAATGGTTATTCTTTGAAAATCAGTTATTTTGATCCAAAATCTTCAAATGTTGATGAAATTTGATGATCTTTTGCAGGTTTTGCTTCGGATTAGATTTGGAACAAGTTTAACAAAGAGAGTTTTAGATTTTATCCATGAAAACTAGTTCAAATCAATCAATATTCATCAATTTCAATTGTTCTTTGAAAAAAGAAAAGTTTTGATCAAAATTGGGTCCAAATCAACACTAATATTATCAATTCGTAGTTGTTTGATCCTTATGGCTCTGATACCACTTTGTATGTGAAGGATCGGATTGTCAAACAAAGACTATGATCAAACAAGTCTATCAATTCAGGTGCGGAATCCCTGAATTGATTACGAAATGATAATATAATCAGCAAAACACACAAATCTCATTCAAAGCTTTCATTTCATTGATAAACATAATGATAATCACTACAAAATGTTGTTTACAATGATAGATAACAATATCAGACTCAAAGACACCCTAGGGAGAGAACACACTCAAAGAGGGAAACAAAAATGACCAAAAGTTTATGTTAAAAACTGATTCAGCCTATATATAGACCTGCACATTCGACCAATCGAATGGGCGAATGTGCAGGTTCGACCATACTAAGTGGGCGAATCAACACATTATATACACAAAATCTTCCTTCGACCTCTTAAGCTCTCCCTTCGACCTTCTTATCTACATTCGACCATTTATAATCCACCTTCGACCGTCCGATAGTGACAAAACAAAATAGTATTCGCAATTCAATAGCATTAGTCGCACTTCGTGTATCTACAGTGATGTAATTGTTTATAGCATCTTGTTTGTTTAAAACTATTCTTTTAAGCTCACTAACATCTTTCTTTAGCAATTGAACCATTTCTTTAAACACATTTTCATTATTTTTTAGTGTTGCATTAGCATTAGTACATGACCTCAAATCACACCTCCAGACTAGTATTGTGTTCTTTGATTAACTCTAACCTAGCTTCATATTCTAAGCATTTAGCACAGACAAGCTTAGTAGAGTTAGAACTTACCTAAGTATGTTGCTCAGTCCGATCTTTAGTTGACTTAATTGTAATGTCAGCATCTCTAACTTCTATCATTTCTTACTCTAAATCATCCTTTCAAGATGTTGAACACTCTACATTTATGTTGTTGGTTAAATCGCAACTTCGTTCATCAGCAGATGATTCACATTCTTCACCTGACATGTCTTCAAAAGTCGTTAAGCTTGAACCGGAGCTCTGACTTTCCTCACTTGAGCTTTCATCTGCTTCACTTCTTTGTTCCTCTGAACTCTGAGCAGTGTCTGAGGATTCTTCTTCATCCCGAACTCTTGTAATCCCTTCACACAATTTATCCGCATGTTCAACCGATGCTTTGACTAAAACTGCATTTGCCGAATCCTTGTTATGGCTTCCGGTTTCCTTCTCGCTCACATGGATTGTTTGGACGCTATGCGACAGATTTGCGGATGTGGCGAGTCCCTACGAATCTATCATGTTGACCTTTTGTTGATGTGGAGTTTGAAAGAATTGATCACATTTGCCAATCGGTCGTATGTCTTCAGCATGGATGATTTGGGTCAAATAGTTCCATGATTTATTAAGAAAGGCCATTTTGGAGGTGTAGTCAAAAACTCAACTCCGGTCAATGAAAGTCAAACTTTGGTTAACTCGGATTTTTTATTTTAAGTGAGAAGACATTGTCAATGAGAGAAAAACTTGGTGAACAAACATCAAACTTGGTCAACAAAAGTCAAACTCGGTGAACGAAAGTCAAAGTTGATCAAAGAAAGTCAACTCATTCAACAAAAGTCAAACTTGATCAACACATGTCAAACTCGATCAAAGAAAGTCAAACTAAATCAAATAAAGTCAACTTGGTCAACAAAAGTCAACTTTAGTCAAGATATTCAACTTTGGTAAAAAACAGTCAACTATGGTCAAAGAATGTTAACTTCGTCAAAGAAAGTCAACTAGGTCTAGGTGTATGAAAATGTTCACAAGTATGAGTCTCTTACACTTGAAAGTGTTCACATGTATGAACTCATGAGCCTGAAGGTTTTTCACAAGTATGTGTCCTACGCCTGAGAGATACTCATACGCCTGATAAGGTGCCCATACGCCTAAACAGCTGATTTTCCTTGTTTTTGACGAAAATGAAGGTTTTCAAAGCTTAAAGAGTAGGCTTTTCGATTTGGACTTGTTTTTATCAATCAAATGATTATGTTTTATGTGGGATTGAATTTTGAACATGTATAGCTACCAAAAATCACATCAAAACATGAATTTGATTCCAAATCAATCAAAAACCATTAAGAACGAACTTATGAGTTTTTTCACTAAAACTCTCATATCTGATTCGTTTTGTAGAAATTTTGATATAGATCTATCCAAAATCAGTTTCTAAACATGTTTATGGAATCAAATCAACAATCAAAACAACAAACTCAATCAAAAATCCCCAAAAACCATGTTTAAAGCTTCAAATGGGTCAAAATGGGTTTTCAATGAACAATTGCTTAAAATTCACAAATCTGGTGCTACTCACTATAACAACACGCGTGATATGAGCCTCGGCTCTGATACCACTTGTAGGATCGACAAGATTTGATTATCATGCGCGTATCCAGATCAAAGGCAGAATCAATGATCCGGTTAGTTGTTATAGGTGTTTGATAAAGGTTAGAATGATTTGGAAATAATAAAGAACACACACAATATCACACACAAAATTGCCAGCACCTTGTTAGAAATATGCAAAAGTTTTGAGCAAGAGTTATAAACGAGATCACCAAGTGTCCTATTTATAGGACCTTGGGTCATACGCCTGAAAGATCAGGCGTATGACCTTCCTATGCCTGAAGATGTCCAGGTGTATGACATTCTTACGCCTGGAGCTATACATACATGACAAAATACGTGTAAACGACCTAGAGATGCTACTCGAGTAACTACTAATCACTATAAAATCATATAATCATGCCTACGACTAATATCGACCTATCACTAGTTGGGGACATACACGGAGTGCACTAACAATGGTATTTCAATCAATCTGTAATCCGACGTGCGACACATTGGCCGCGGCTCATATTTTAGTTAATATAGCTCAATAATAACGATAGAATTGATGGAATTTTAAGCACCACCTAGTTTGAATTTATTTTTCATAAAAATTCCTCCAACATACATGTTTGAAAAAAGAACAGTTTCCAAGGAACAATTTTTTTAAACTTTTTTATAAAATTTCTTTGTATTTTTTTTTTTTTTTTTTTTTGAATTATGACTATAACCTAAGAAAAATAAAATTAAATTAAATAAAACGTAGTTTTCGATCCCTACACTTAAACTACATATTGTTCTCAATGTGGAAATAAGAACCCAAAAATAAAGTAGATATAAAAACAACAATAAAGTGGAATAAACTCCTCTGGGTATAAATAGTGAGCTACATGCGATCTGAAACTGTCCTTCCAAAACCCAGCCGTATAACATACTGTTTGTGGCCGGTGACTAAAACCTGAAAGATAAGAACTAAACAGAAAAGATGGAATACAAATAAAACTTTGTTGTGTCGTATGATCATAAGATGGACCCTACCCGAATGAAAATTAAGTACTGGTAGTTACTTCCAAAACTATAAATAATTAATTAGACAAACCAAAAAACCACTTTCATCCCCACACTAAAGGAAACAATTACCCCAAAGTAGTTTTGGAAAGACTGGCTCAAAATAAATAAATAAAAATTAAAAATAAAAGACTCGAAAATAAAAATACAAACTCGACCGACTCAATGTACCAAAGTAAAGGAAAACGTACATGAATAGCAGGGTGGTGGTCACTGGCGGATTATGGATGAATACAAGTGTGAAAATGGTAATAAATGCAACTAAATGGTGTTTAAAAGTGTAGAGTAGTGGTTGGATGTCTCTGTTGAAAAAACACAGGTAGGGAACAAGATGAGTGGGTTTTAAAGCATTTTCATTATTCACCCACCCATAGACTTTGAGAATATACCATAAAGCCCTTAACTTGAAAAAAAAAACAAATAATTTGATTTGCCTTTCATTTAACGTTAATAATTGACGAGGTTAGCGAAATGGATGAAAATGACAAGATTTGTAAAAGAGTTAACTTCGTTTTTACTCCCTGTGATTTGACACTTTTAACTCTTTTGCTCCAATAGTTTGAAAAGGCCCCAAATATTCCTTAAGGTTTCCATTTTATTCCTATTTTGCCGGTTAACAATTTCAATTAAAAGTAAGAATATTTTGGTAATTTTACTTATACATATTTGATTATATCATTAGTAACTCCTAATACCCAATAAAAATAAAAACATAAGTATATATAAAAGAAAAAATCATTTAATACTTTGTCTAGGGTTGGGAACTCGAAAAGGGAGGCGACTGGTAATTTTGGGTTTGAAGGGTCACCCTTGCAAATCGAGCGCATCAGGCTTCATTTGAGAGTTCGATGGCGTTGTCTAAGCTAATCGGTGGTCATTAGGAGACCTATTTTAAGAGGATGAGAAGTTTGTGCCACCGGGGATAGAGTGGTGGTCGGTTGCTTTTTAGTTGGCGGGACAGATACAAATGAGTGAGAGGGAGGGAGGCGACTGTAGTATTTGACTTTTTAGGTTTATTATTTATTAGTTCACTAAATACACGAGGAGCAAGATAGAAGTTAACTCTTTGTAAAACCTCAAGCAGTGTTGTAAACTTGTAAAAATCGGCCTAGGCGCTAGTCGGACCACCATATCGGAATAAGGGGCTAGTCGGAATCCTAGGCGTTTTGGCCATTAGGCGGCCATTAATCGGGCCTAGGCAGACCTAGACGGCCCTAGGCGCTGTTGTTTTTTTTAATAACCGGATGAAGATGATTAAGAATATGAAGAAAATAAGGCTTACTTGTTGTAACCCGTTTGGAGTTCGATTGCATAGTATGCAGCTTTTGTCGTGTCTTTCTTGTGAGTTAAGAGTAGCAATTTGTTATGGACTATTGCTTTATGATATGAAAAAAATGTGGAAGGGATGACCAACAGGGATAGTGGCTGCAATTTAGGGTTGAAAGTGATAGAGACAAAATAGGGTTATTAATATATTGCAACTTTTTTTCTTTTTATAATTACATTTTCACCCCTTAATGTGTAAGTTTTTTTCAAATCTAACCTCAAATGTTTCCTTATATGTTTACTTGTTTCCTTTTGAAGTGTATCATAAAGATTTAATTATGTATATATCTTAACATATTTTCAAAAATCACCTAAATTTGTGTATATATATAAAATACGTATAAAAAATACCAAAACGCCTAATTCCGCCAAATTTCGACTAGTCTCGAGGCTGGACCTCACCGCCCGCCTAGAGACTTTTGCAACCTTAACCTCAAGGGTCCAGATGATAAAAAAGAAAGAAAATGACCTTGTTGATGAAAAAGACAAATGTGACCAAACCTCATGGACAATTTTAACAGTTTACTTGAACCTCGAAAACCCTCCCCCCCCCCCCCCCCCCCCGAGGAATGTACATCTACCAAGTGACCTAATTCCGCATTAATAGTTAAATTTATATAATGTAACATCACGAATTTCCCCTAATTTTTATTTTTTTGATAAAAAGAATGTATTGTTTTAAACAATATATGTTTTAAATACCTTAAACTAATAATTATTTGTATCTCGACACTTTTGTACGTTTTAAAAATATTTCGAGTCACTTTCGGGCTTATATAATCTTATTATGAATTTAGAATAATATAGTTTTAGGGAATAATTGCCAAAAAAAAAGATTTGTGTGGACCGGGACTCGAACCCGCGTCCACAGCCAACCAACACACAGTGACAACCAACTGAGCAAACTATCATCTTGTGTAGTATTTCAGAAGAAAATAAACTTAATACATTCCTTAAATTGATCAGTCAAAGTCCTGGTCAAAGTCCTAGTCAAATAGTCAATTCATCATAAAACCTTACTATATGGTGTTGATCAATTTTAATGGCTAATTGAATCCAAAACTAGTATAAAACCCCACCTATGACCCATTATACTTGGCACCTCTAAATCGATTGTTTCAATCCGATTAAACTTTCCCTCATACCTTTCTTCTATAGTCTATTACTTCTACAATTGAAGCTTTGATTATAAGCTCTTGTAATTGGCAACTTTGGGGCTACACATATTCTATTTCTCGAGACTTAATACTTTGTGAGTTTACGTAACCATGTTTATGCAATTCTTTATACTTGCAACATTATACTTAAGCAATTCTACATACATGTCTAGTTGTAAACTTTAATGCCTCATGATTTAGACAACAACAACAGTTAGACTCGTTTCAACAAGTTTCAACAATACATAATCATTAGCTATGGCCAAGCCGGCGATACTCAATAATAGATCTATTGGATTGACAATCCCACCTAGATTCGTTGACCATCTTTTATGGGGAGTGCGGGTGATTGTTATCGTTCCAACATAATATTAAGGTGAACCGTGGATGACGGGATGGAGCTAAACTAGTCGGAGGTTTGATTATGTCGATTCAACATTTCATGTTTATTCATGTAGACTTAAACTTACGATAGACATGTGAATTGCTCAACTTTTATTCTTAAACTTAATTGTTTGACATGGCTTATGTTTTCTCACCAACTTCTAGTTGACCCCCCCCCCCCCCCCATTTTTCCAAACTCAACAGGAAATAACGATGCTTGAAGTCTAGAGCTAGCATGAGGAGACAAATTTAAAGTTTATGCTTTGTTTGGCAATTTGAAGTATTAGATTTCATTCAATGTAATTCAATATTGTAATAAAGGATTATGTAAACATATGTTTTACCATGAGCTACTGAACAATCATTCATACGTGACACCTTGATGTTTCCGCCATCGGTTGGGGTGTTACAGATTGGTATCAGAGCCATGGTTATAGGGAATTAGGTTATTAGAAAAATAATCTAGTCTATAACCATAGGATTTTAACCAGTGCTTGCTCCTTTTACTTGCAACCTTACCTGTTTCTATTCTCTATCTCCCTCCTACTTCTTATCCCTACTTTAGTCCCTACAAGAAGATTGTTCTCCATCACAAGACCTACTCTTAGACTAATAGGACAAATCCACAGGTTTAGCCTGAACCACCTTGAAGATCTCGTCGAAGTTCTAGATTTTAATAACGAACACGTGCAATCTGGAAGGGTGAACGCCTGTATTCTGAGTTTTCTGTCTAGGACTGGCATTGCGCATAAATCTCAATCAGACGAGGGACCCGGATGCCTACCTGGGAATTCTCGGGATGAGTGTTCACTTATAGGCTAAAGCATGTCTTCACTATGTTATTAGAATCTAGAAGTTTTGATAAGTCAACTTTTTCGTTTATTCGTTTTAATTAATGAATAAATGATTACACTCACTTTCCTTAAACTAAGCTCTAAAATCTCAAAATTTTACAGCTTAAATCAATCTCATTTCATAACCATCTATGGATTTCACAATCACACTTCACCTTACCATCTTAGCCACTTTTTAAATATTCAACACCCTACCCAAATCATATTATTTCGTTTCTCCACATGTTACTTATTTTTAAAAACTATAACCTCATACCTTAGCACAAACTAAAGATTTCTAAATCTTATTGTATTTTCATTACCTAGTAACTTTACAAAGTACATATTTTTGTCAAAAGATGTCCTCGAACTTAAATTCAATTGTTTATTTATTGACGCAACAAACAATTTTCTATATAATGCTTTAAACTATTAAAAATCACTTAATAGAACCTTGATCTTCAAAACCTAATGTCATGTTTGAAATCTCCAACTAACGGGAATATTTTAATCAAAGCCCACTTAGCTTGTACTATTTAACAACTTTTGCTTTATGTATAAAACCAATTTTGAAAATAAGATTTTTTTTCCATAGGAATAATATCTAGTCTCTAAATTCTCCATCGACACTCACTCATTTTCAACTTGTTCAAATTTTTACAATATTTGGCATATACCACAATCATGTTTTCTTATACACTTGATTATAACCTTTGATCCAAACCCCAAAATTTACACTGCTACATAATCTCCTTACTATAAAATAAACTCTTTATAAACTATCTTCACATTCACTATCTCTCACAACCTTGATTCTACTTCAAGATTTTTCATCATCCTCTCAAGAACTAAATTCATATCCTTCACCTTCTCACACATGAGCTAGTTACCCATGATAACCAAACTACTGAAACTTGATTGTGTGTTGCATCAAACATAATCCTTAGTTATACATGAGGATTCGACTATCTACCATATTTGAACATTTGAAACTAGAATTCATGGAATATAAACTATTTGCTATAGACACACCTAGAGTCATTAACCTTGTCTAGGGCAACTCTATTACAACTCGTATGCTATACTTGATACTTGATTGCTTACATGTACATATTATCAATTTGCAATTCATGTGTGTAATAATTGGTGCACTTAATCAAACAACTGATAGAGGATGAAGTACTTCCTCAACAGTTAGTAGAGTACCAAATAACCTGCTCAACGATTGGTAGAGATCATCATGCCTGCTCAACAGTCGGTAGAGGCCCTACAACCTGCTCAACGACTGGTAGAGGCTATCGCACCTGCTCAACAATCGGTAGAGGTTCTTACTCACTGACTGGTAGAAGTCTTTTTACTGCTCAACAGTTGGATTCATTTTTGGATACATTGTATACGATTTAATCACAAAGTTATTTTACATGTGTGTGTAGAGTCATAGAAGGACACAAAACCCTAATGTAAGGTAAATTGGTGATTGCGGTCCGGAACGTAATCATGAATTTATAGGTATGTTAAGGTGGTGTGAAATTCTATCAAGGTTACGATAGATAACCAATTATAAACCCTAGTTACCTAGTAGTTCATTTAGTCTTTTTATAGTCAATCAATTCATGCATTTCTTTTGGGATCCCTAAAACATAAGTTTAGTATTTTGCTAGATTCTTATGCTTCTTGCTACTTCAGACGAACCTAATCCAATCCTTAAAACTCACATCTCAAACCTCTTATCCAAATTATTCGAAACAAATTATTCTATTACCTATAAATTAATGTTGTGCCTTAACCCAAACTACAGCTGCCTTAATTTCTACCTAATCAACCTCAAACCCGTGTTTTTTAATAACTTCGGGACGAAGTTTCCAAAAGTAGGCGAGACTGTAACATCGCGAATTTCCCCTAATTTTTTATTTTTTTGATAAAAAGAATGTATTGTTTTAAACAATATATGTTTTAAATACCTTAAACTAATAATTATTTGTATCTCGACACTTTTGTACGTTTTAAAAATATTTCGAGTCACTTTCGGGCTTATATAATCTTATTATGAATTTAGAATAATATAGTTTTAGGGAATAATTGCCAAAAAAAAAATTGTGTGGACCGGGACTCGAACCCGCGTCCACAGCCAACCAACACACAGTGACAACCAACTGAGCCAACTATCATCTTGTGTAGTATTTCAGAAGAAAATAAACTTAACACATTCCTTAAATTGATCAGTCAAAGTCCTGGTCAAAGTCCTAGTCAAAGTCCTAGTCAAATAGTCAATTCATCATAAAACCTAACGTTATGGTGTTGACCAATTTTAATGGCTAATTGAATCCAAAACTAGTATAAAACCCACCTATGACCCATTATACTTGGCACCTCTAAATCGATTGTTTCAATCCGATTAAACTTTCCCTCATACCTTTCTTCTATAGTCTATTACTTCTACAATTGAAGCTTTGATTATAAGCTTTTGTAATTGGCAACTTTGGGGCTACACATATTCTATTTCTCGAGACTTAATACTTTGCTAAGGTGAGTTTACGTAACCATGTTTATGCAATTCTTTATACTTGCAACATTATACTTAAGCAATTCTACATACATGTCTAGTTGTAAACTTTAATGCCTCATGATTTAGACAACAACAACAGTTAGACTCGTTTCAACAAGTTTCAACAATACATAATCATTAGCTATGGCCAAGCCGGCGATACTCAATAATAGATCTATTGGATTGACAATCCCACCTAGATTCGTTGACCATCTTTTATGGGGAGCGCGGGTGATTGTTATCGTTCCAACATAATATGAAGGTGAACCGTGGATGACGGGATGGAGCTAAACTAGTCGGAGGTTTGATTATGTCGATTCAACATTTCATGTTTATTCATGTAGACTTAAACTTACGATAGACATGTGAATTGCTCAACTTTTATTCTTAAACTTAATTGTTTGACATGGCTTATGTATTCTCACCAACTTCTAGTTGCCCCCCCCCCCCCCCCATTTTTCCAAACTCAACAGGAAATAACGATGCTTGAAGTCTAGAGCTAGCATGAGGAGACAAATTTGAAGTTTATGCTTTGTTTGGCAATTTGAAGTATTAGATTTCATTCAATGTAATTCAATATTGTAATAAAGGATTATGTAAACATATGTTTTACCATGAGCCACTGAACAATCATTCATACGTGACACCTTGATGTTTCCGCCATCGGTTTTGGTGTTACATATAGCTTCTCGAATATTTTTTTAATGAATAAAAAATAGTACAGTTAGGGGCTTGAGTCAAATTGGCAAAGTTATTGAAGTTAACGTGTTTCTCTCCTTGAAGTAAAGAGCTCAAGCTCTCCCAAAAAAAAAGTTTATGTAATTTAAGCCGTTTAAAAAATAGTAAATAATCAAGTTCAAGGTTTTAATCAAAATCTAACATGACTTGGCATGGCCCATAATTCAATCCAGTTATCTGTATAGTCACCTCAATTATATCAATGTTCATCTATTGAGGTGCATAAAAAACCGTACCTATGTTCGTCTGCATAGGTGCATAAAAAATCGTACCTGGAACTATACCCAAGAAAAAAAACTGGAACTGAATATTTTTGTACCTCGGGTATATTATACACGTAACCGAATCCGGCCCTACCCGTAGGGTAAGGCCGGCCAGGAGGGTGAGCCGGGTGGTCACCGGCTCCGGGCCCGACTCTCAAATGGGCCCGAACATTTTTATAAAATATGCGTATGTATATATTTAATTCTATATTTAGGATTTATATTTGTGTTTTATACATTAAAGTCTTGTTATTGGAGTTGGAAAACCCATGTTAATTTAATGTAGAGATCCCAAGTTTAATTCTTGGCTCTAGCACTATACTCAATTTTTTTTAATAATTCATTCCTCTTTACAATTTTTTGGGCCCAAATTCTTTTTCGCCCAAGGCCCAAATTTTTTTTGACGTTTTCGGAGACGGCCCTGCCGTAGGGTATGGATAGGGTACACATTTTAAGCTGAATACCCGTACGTAAAAATAACCGCAACGGTTTTAATACCCGTGCCCGGTTATACCCTATACCCGATACTGTTTTATTAATCGTGGGCTGCCAATGCAATTTCAACTAATCTACCCCTAAAATTGGTAATCGGTCAAACGTAGTCAAAATTGGTCAAAATTTGTTAAGTATTTTTAAAAATATACTTATTAATCCAATTCGATTAATAACATTGAAAAAATATATATATAATTTTGAAAATTACATATAAATTTCAATCAAATTATTCGCTAGTCATACCCTAGCGCCTAGCGATTGTGCATAAACGCCATTCTAAGTTAAAAATGTCTAACGCTAAACGTATTTCTAAGTTAAAATTGTATAATGCTAAGCATCTTCCCAATAGAGATAGCAATGTGTCGGGTATGGCTATCTCGCACATATACTTGGTTGTAAAGTCTTGTCCAATACCTGGCTCATTACCCGTCATGTATTTACCCGTCAAGTATCGAGCATACTTGTGCGTATCGGTATGCCCCTAAGTGTTATAAAAAAATACCCCTTTAGATTTTCGTGTGTGTATATTCTCTTATAATTTTGTGTTTTTAAAATTTATACAACATATTAAATTTGATAAATAACATACATATCATCATCTCTATAAAAAAATATTTAAAAATTTTATCATCAAAATATATATTTTTAAAGAAAGTTTATTTTTAAAGTAATAAAGCAATTAAAATGAAACATTACCAAACAATACCGAATATGATATAAAAAAAAAAAAGTTAAAAGTTTCTGGATATATTATTTGGGTAAACGGGTATATATTTTCGGGTAACAAAGTCAAGTATCATCTAATCTCATATACCAGCAAAATATTTGTTTTCTGATCCCATACCAGGTCTCATACCCGTCGAGTAGTGAGTATACAGTATACACACCCCACATGCTTCGGGTTTGAGGTACATCCTCAAATTTGGGGTTTTTTTTTGTCATCCTGATTCCCATGTTTAATATGTCTAATGCTAGTATTACTTAAAAACTTTTGGCAAATGCTTTGGGACTCATTCTGAGTCACACACTTATGGGTCTACAAGTGGAGGTGATCTATACACTGTCATTTTTACTTTGTAGCTCACCAATTTAAACAATGCAAAAGTAAAAATGAAGTGTAAACGAAGGAAATGATTATGCATATCTCACATCTCTTGAAACAAACAATAAAACTATAAACTATAAACCATAATAGTTAAAAGTCATCGCCTCTTGTGCCTAGGCCCATTTTTTAGTCGAGGAGATGCATTCGTGCTTTGAGTCGAGGAAATTGCACTTTAATTCTCCAGGTGATGATGATTTAGGCACATATTTCAGCTAGATTTCCAAATTCCAGAGAGTTTCCAGCCAAATTCGTTAAATTATGGCTAGATTTTAGTCATATTTCTACTTTTATCTAAGGAACACTACTTCTATACAGTAATAGATCAATATTTTAAAACTTTTGATACTAAATAGATGAAAAATAGTATTATTTTAATATATTTTTACTTTATTTTCTTGTCCGCTTTTTTTATCTTAGACACTCACTTTTTTGCGTCTCGCGCCTAGACCCAGACGAGGCCTATACGCCTTAAGCGCGCGTAGCGCCTTTGATATGCTCTATAAACCACAAACAATCATTATACAAAACCTAATCATGGTCATCTATATAATATTTTAAGGAGTTAATTACATAAATAGTCCCTGTAGTTTATTCATAATCACACCTTTGATGTCTAATTATAAAAATGTTGTGTTAGTTGTCGTATAATAACGTTTTCTAAAACTAATCTCCACTAAAAAAAATCAGTTCAATTGTCTTAGCTTGAGTAAATAGTTCAATTAGTTTTTTTTTTTTAAGTAAAAGGGCAATTTAGTCGTTTTACACAACTTGATAACCTTTTTAACAAAAGTTAGGCTACTTGGTATGGAGACAAAGGGATGACCCTCCACGTAGGAAATCATATCATCGGAGACTAAAATATTATGAAGGAAGACATCCTAACGTGTGCTCCGTCCAATACTACCCAAACGAGCCTTTCCATTGGTTCATGTATTTAAAAAAACAATTAAACAGGTCTGTCCTTCATGTTCTCTTCGAGACATTTGAGACGGAGGACTACCCAAGGGGGCGGTGTGTTCCGTCCAAGACAACCCAAAACAGCCCAGGGACAAGCTCCACACCCCATAGCCTTAGGGTTATAACTTAGGGGCTGTTTGGTAGCCTTTTAATCAGCCTCTTAACCATTCAGACTGTTTGTTTTAGCATCTAAATGGAATGATTAAGTGCTGAACCATTAAGCTAATAAGAGATGCTGAATGATTCAGCTCTTAACCATTCAGAGCCTCTTAACTTTTCAGACCATCTTAATGATTCAGCACTTAGGGGCTGTTTGGTAGCCTCTGAATGGTCATTAAGAGGCTACATCTGAATGGTTCATAATCCCTTAATAATTAAGATACAATCTTAATTATGAATGGTAAGAGGTAACATCTTAATGGTTGCCTCTTAACCATTCAGACTTAAGGTTACCTCTTAATCATTCAGAGGTTATGGACCATTAAGAGGTAGCCTCTGAATGGTCATTAAGAGGCTACCAAACAGCCCCTTAATCAACCAAACAGCCTCTTAGAACCCTAAACTTATCACAAGATGAATACCACATAAGTATAACCTGAACATGCAACTTCTTTATACTTAGACCTTAAAGTTATGACTATAACCAAAACCATGTAAACTATCTATGTATTTTTTTTAAAACGAAAAAAAATTATTGAAGAGTGAAAACCCGACTAGCAAGATGCTAAACAAAAGCAACAATACGATAACGAATCACAGACCTAAGAGATACTAACCCCACTAGACTGTTCCACTACAAACTATCTGGTGTAACTAACTCAAGATTTGAAGATTTTATAACTTAAAAGGATTTGAAGATCTTTATAACTTAAAAAGATTTGCAGATCTTCTTTATAAGTTAATAAAGCTTAATGCATGTTGTTGCAATTATGAGTCTGTTTATGGATAAAAGAATTGTGAAAGGGCAAAAGAAAAGAAAAGCACAAGCAAGATCTTTTCTTTAAGCCAAAGAATCAATCACAAGATCTTTTCTCTTCTACAACCCAAAGAATCACATAGTTGCTTCCCTTCAAACCAAAGGATCACATTCAAAGTATAAACAACCCTCTAAAATCAACTTGGTTTACACCAGTTGTATCATCATGTTAACAACCTATAGAGCATTTAACAATATGCAATTAAGAAACCAACATATTAAACAAATAATAATAAAAAAAAAAAAAAAAAAAAATTGAACAATTGGAACAAAGTGGTAAAAGAATATGGATTTTATTTTGCTACCAAAGAATGAAAGAAGCAGCAGACTATGTGATGTTTTCATCTCACCAAACTAATCAACAGTTAACAATAAGATGTACATCAAAAGAAAACCGCTAAAATGATGATTACTAACCATAAAAGTTTGCTGAAAATGAGAGAAAGTAAGGATCTCCAACCGAAGCCCTTAAAAAACCCTGCTCAAGAACCAATAGAATTCGCCAACATACCAATCACGCCCCAATTCGAGGCCTGCACAAGTATACCTTTGTATCATCTAAAAAAATGGTCAATTTTCCGCTGCTGCTTCCATGTGTTGTTAGAACTTAGAAACACTGTTTGAATCCAAGTTAGAAAGGTCAAGATATAAGAAATACGTATTCAAAACGACGTAGTACTGTCCAACCCCAGAACGGAAGGGCCTTTAACTTTAAGTCGTCTTGGACCATTTTCTAGAGGTAGTGGTTCCATATCGGTTTGGCTTATGCCCGGTTCGTGGTTCAAATCATAATCTCTGTGTTTGCTCACAACTTCTTCATTTCCCATTTTCTTGTACTTTATTGAGATGTGAGTGATGGATCCTTTATTTGATACACTTTCTTTGGCTTCTTTAGAGTGAAAGGAACACTCGGATGCTGAATCATGCCGAGAGCTTCCTTCTTCATGTACTTTCTTCAATCGTTTTAGCCCCTGTGGATAAAAATTCTGATCAATGGTCGAAAAGCCGAAAAAAATGTACCATAACAGCCAGAGTTTGACCCATTTGCTTATGAATTTACTATAGGATAAACTCGGGTTATATTTTAACAATAACTGGTCAAATGGGTAAAAAATAATAGCTTATAAAGAAACAGGTCAAAGGAGTTGAAAGTCTGGTATTACTACAATATGTGAAGCTCTGAATATTAATTAAAAATTCTAGACAAAGTGTTTCGGGTCAACCTAATCCATACAAAACATAAGCTTATCTTGACATCATCTTTACTAGGCTATTAGCACTTCTTTTATGAGATTACTAAGAACAGTGACGAAGCTTGCTTCTCGAATCGGTGGGGGCCGGACTCAATTTTTTCGATCGGTAGTGACCGGAAGATCAAATTGGTGGGAGTCGGGCTTAACCCGGACTCAGTTTACCTACGAAAATCGCAAAATTTCACCACTGCGCCAAAAATCGGTGGGGGCTGGGGGCCCCTCGGGCCCTAAAGAAACTTCGCCACTGACTAAGAAGAAACCTTTTTACAACAATAAAGTAGCAATAGAAGATAGAGAAGATTGAGAATGACATAAACAGAAAAGGATAATTACCTGATTTTCAAATCCAGGAGGGACAGAATCATGTGTATTTCTCTGATCTGACTTTGAAGATGAACGGCGTTTGACCCTAAATGTTTCTGAGTCAGAATCATCACTTTCTTGATATGTATTTTTAACTTCCACAGCGAAATCACAATCACCATGTACCTACAATAACAATTCTCGTTCCGATTAGATCCCAACCTACGCGTGATGTGTATTTTTACCAAAGCAATAAAGTTTAATCTTACATGGTTAATTGAAGATAAACTGTCTGATGAAGAACAGACTGTAGAAGTATTCAAATCAGGTCCAAAACCAATTTTGCAATATGGATTATATGCTTCGTGTTCAGTTAGTGGATACAACTTAGATAGTAGAATCATGTCAGTAGAAATTCCAGATTGCTGTTGAACCTCATTTACAATATCTTTTTCCTGCTCAAACATCTTGGCTACAGCCTCCATGTGTATGATATCATTCCTTACAGAGATTGTAAATTTGTCTCCACAAGGTAGGTTGAGTAGCTTAAACTCTGAAATGGAAGATTTAGCAATATCATAATTAGAAATAAAAAGGATTAACAAAAAAGCTAAGATGGATTTTTTTTTTTTTTTAATCTGTTTACATGTTAATAAAGGATCAATATGGGTCCATAAAAGTTGAAAGTCGCCCGTGTATTTTTAAAGCATACAACTTCCTAAATCATTTTATACAAACATTTACATTGTTATTGTAATAAGTATTTTAGATAATATGTGATGCATCATTTATTTATTTAAAAACATAAAATGGATTAAAAGATGTTTGTAAGCCAACCCATCCTGACCAGCATGAGTTGGCCCATTTTGACAAGTTACCAAACCCACCCATGTTCAAACGTCTAGAATAACATAAAGGTAAAAGTGATGGGTCAACATACCATGACGAAGGCACACAGGATGTAGATAGCAGTTGCAGTTAATATATGCTACATAACAGTCTCGTTTGCAAACACTGCAAAGAATGGTTCCATGAGAATGTGTGGAAGTACCCATGTATTCTCTTGATTTCATTAGACACCAGTGAATCCGATGTTGGAAACGGATTAAGTTCACAAACGCCGCTTTAACGTTTCTATGAGATATCATATCTTCACAAGATTGATCTTCATACTCCATATTTGAACGAAGAATCATGGATTCCTTACACAAAAGTTCCTCATGAGGAAGCAGAGGTGTCCGGTTTAGAAGTGCATAACGATGACTAGCTATTGATCCCAACAAGAACCAATCACCAATTGCAAAATTTACAGCCTCACTGCAATTGAAACCTAAGGTATACAGATTTTACAAGTATTAGGACCAGAAGATATAAAATTTTCATAGATTCAAATTATGGAAATTTATTATACCATGACTAAATCCTGCATGATATGCTCTAGGGAAGGTCACCACGAATTCCCCAGGCTTTTGAACGGCTTTATAAACTGGAACACCATGTTGTAATAGAATGTTTGGAGGAAATATGGTTGTCTTTCCCAAAAGAACATCAAAAGCACCATCTTCCCCATCAGTGGATAAAATGTCATTGGTGTACACTTGTTGTCGAACAACCTTCTCAAAATCCAGAGCAGTGCGACCAGGAACACCATACCATGTTTTTGCGGCTCCACAATGATGATAATTCATGCTACAATAATGTAAGATGACATGAGACAGATGTGGAAGAACTATACAATGTGAGGACTGGACATTATCTAGTAAGATTAAATACCTATACAAGTAGTGATCTTCTACATGCCAAGCAAACATGCTGAATAGCATCCCAATGTAAAGCATAGGCTCAGTAACTCCCTGTAGACATACAAATAAAAACTAAAAAAACGAATATGAAATTTTCAGAACTGAAGAAGAGAGAGGACTATCTGAAATCTGTATACCGGAATAGTTGTTTCTAGCAGACGTAGAATAGAACAGGGCAGTCTTGAAACTTTCTGAATGCAAAAGAAGACACAAACCAAGATGTTGATCACTAAAGTTGTGTAAAGTAAGAAACATGCAGCAAGTCAGCAAAAATCATATTAAATGACAACAAGTAAGAAACATGCAATTACGATCCCAATTAAGACACCGTAACCTTGGTTTTAAAAAGCGCGAAGCGCACAAAAGCAACAAGGTCTAAAACCGAGGCGCAAAGCGCAAAAGCGGTGGGCTTTTCGTACGCGAGGCGCAAGACGATTATATAATTTTTTTTATATATCCTATAGGTTTTAGCATCCTTTACCCAAAATATAGATATAAATAAGGTTTATATATGATTAAACTTAAAAAATGTACAACCTTTTTAGCTACATGTATAACCCTTTGAAGCACAAAAACACCCTGTGTACTGTTTTTAAATAATTAACACAAACAAAGCAGGAAAATAGAGTAAGAAATAATCAAAAAGATGAATCATTGAAACAAATTTAGGACCTTCAAATTCCATTTGCTACTTGCAAGTGGATCAGTTGGAGAAGATGAAAAGGCACTACCATCAACATCACATGCATATTCAACGCTTTCTGTCTTTCCACAAGCTATTTCATGCCAAAATTCTTTTTCTACATATGTCGCAGGAAGACATCCAGAACTATGATATCTACGAGCAAAAACCTTGTTCGCCATTTTCTCATATTCACGGAATGTGTAATTTCTGATGAATAAAAAGCATTACTCGAACTGAATAAAATCACATACTTAGGAAACTATATCGAATTTCATATGGGGAATCAACCTTCCACTCATGAAGAATGTGACCTTATCATCGGTATTCCACTCAGCAAGACGAAGAGGTTGCACTCTTGTAGTAAACTTAAAACCAACTTTCTCTCTCGTTAAAACTCTTCCAGCAGGAACTGAAGCACTTAAAGGGGAAACAATTTTGCATATACCTAAAAATACAAAGTTTATAGAGGAAAAAATTAAATTAGAGAACCACATTGCACCAATAATGATCAACCTTCATCGTTCTTTATAGAATTATTACCAAATCTCGAAGCTTCGGGAGCGATCTTTTGCAGATAAATCAAAGGATCCTCAAACTCTTCTATACTTGGAAAGAATACAGGGCACTCTGGAACTTTATCCGTCCAGTCAAGATCATTCAACTCGAACTTTTCAACCTTCGGCTGTGACATAGTAACTCTCCCACATAAATCCAGAGTACTGGATAATCTATCACCAGAAGATGCAGAACCTCTCAATGCATCCCCTCCACTTTGATTGATTAGGTTAGACGCAAATGCAGCATCATTCACAGTGCCAGATCCCATCCGCTGAAGCCTCTTACGATTCAGATATTTTCGTGTATCCTCTCTGGAGGAACAAACCCTTCCTTCCACCTACCAAAAGTACAACCTAAGTCAGATACTGTTTCATTCATAAACGCCAAGAAGTCTAGGCGTTCTTATTGATTACAGATAAAAAAGGAGCCCAAACCCAAAGTTAAAAAAAAATTAAAAAAAAATCCAATTATTATACTTAACTTTTGTAGCCTGCTTGGCTCTGGCATCAAATCCACACTGATTACAAGCAAATATACTGTGTCCGTGTGCTATAATCGTCGAGAAACCTCAACAGATTAACAAACTAACACAAAATTATTATAATCTATAACCACTTGATACAAACACAATACAGAGAAAATGCCCTCTATAAACAAGTTCTAGTAATAAATCCGTACATAAGGCTGTTGTAACTGTGCACTTAAACCTTTAAAGTAATCGTCAAATAACGAATCCTAATATCTTTCAACCAAAAAAAGTCAACCAGCTGTGAACAGTTAAACTACCAAATCCCTAACAAACCCTTACTTCCACCTGTCAATACCACAACAAAAGTCAGATATTTCTCTTCCCATAAACGTCAATAAGTCCAGGCGTTCTTAACGATAGACTGCTGATCAAAGAGGAGCACAAACCCAAAGCGACCTTAATATTCAATTGTTCTACACATCCCTTGTTGCCTACTTGCCTCACACGTCAAAAATTCACACCAATTACAAGCAAATATACCGTATCCGTCTGCTAAAATCAAACTAGCACACATATAGACCAATGGCAGATCTAAAATCAAACAAAATTATTAATTCATAATCTATAAAAACAAATTTTCCTCTTAATAAATCCGTACAGAAGGCTATTATGAGTAATCCTTAGAATAATTCACTTGTATTGGTTCAACTTCATGATAAAGTAGAGTTCAACCAATCAAATTCAACCACCTATGAACAGTTAAACTAACGAATTCCTAACAAACATCGTTGACTAAAAGCAACTGAACAATAATATCATCAGAAATTAGGTCAATAAAGTGTAAAAAGCCAACAAATAAATTCAAAGCTCCAATAAAACCCTGACACAACGTACTTCGAATTATATACTTGAACATGTGTTCTTATTATTCCAATTAACACATATTTTCTGACCTCAGAGACGCATTATTTATTATTCGAACAGAACAGAATAATTATAAACAAAGAGATGATGACGTCATCATACCATCTCATGTCGAACTTTATCGCCGGAAGCCTCCGTCTTCTCTCGCTTCACCAAAAAACACACAAACGAAACAGAATAACACAAATATGATGACGTAATCACACACAGCGACGATAATTCAACGGAAAATCACGATCTCGTCGTGTATCTCCGCCACATTACGTCGAAACCGCATAAAACGCATAGATCCGCAATTCCTGACAGGTTTAACACACGATAATAAAAAAATATACACTCTGTAATTTTATATTTTCTAAATAATTATTTAAAATTAAAAAGCTAGTATCCTATTATTTCTCTGTTCTTGATACAAAAAATATACAACTGTATTGTATTATAGACATAAAGTATAAAATAGTTAAACGAATTATATTTATATTTGATACTTGTGTTAATCGCCGTCGTTTCTAACCTGTTAAACACGGTTAATCTAGAGAGAGAGTGGAACACTGTAGCTTTGGTTGTTGTGTATGATTGCTGACGTCACACATAAACTCCGGCAAGGATTGCCGGAATTGTTACCGGAAAGAGGCGGTTATCCGGTGGTTGTTTTAGAGAGAGAAAGTGGAACAGTGGATGACATACAGAAAGAGAAAAGAGTATGGCGTCAGGAAACGGGAAAAGAAGAGAGAGAGGATAATTTATATCTCTATTATTATTATTATTATTATTATTATTATTATTATTATTATTTATTATTAATTTATTATTGTCATTGAGTGCGAGTTGAAATGACGGGTAGAGCCTAGCTTTTTTGAGTTGTTAGATTCGATCTTTACACTGTGTTCCCGAGTTTCATTAAGGAAAGAAACGGAAAGAAGTTAAAGGAAACGGAAAGAAAATAAAAAATATATGTGTTCCAGAGTTTCATTAAAACTTTCTTTTCAAAAATGGAAGGAAGTGAAAGGAAGGTAAAGAAAAATAAATAAAAGGTTTATCATTTACTATTTTATTCGCATACTTTTTTTTTTGAAAGGCAAATTTCATTCAAACAAAACAGGTTATCTCCAAGCTAGAGATAACCACAACCACCAAACCATTAGGTTACATTAAAACGGCACCAATCTTGCCAATCAATCCTATCCTTCTTAGATCTACTATTGAACCACAGAAAACTAATCGCTTTAACATCTGCTAACATCTTCGTCACGTAAACAGTTCCTTGCTTGAAAATAACCTCGTTCCGCGTCATTCATAGCTTCCAGCAAGCAATAATTAAAATACCATATATCATCTTTTTCCTCGAAGCAGACGTAGAAGTGTGATCCACCATCATTAAAATGTCTTGTACAGAAAAAATAAACATCGGTGGCATATGTAACCATAGCGCAATACCCGCCCACAGACCATTAGTTATCATACAAGCCGTAAAAACATGTTCTACGGTCTCTTCTGCCTCACCACATAACCGACATAACCCATCACCCATGAAAATATTCCGTCTAGCTAACGCCGTACATGTCGGAAGCCTATCCAAAGAAGCACGCCACATAAAGATATTACACTTATTGGGGAGCCATTTACACCACTTAAATCGAAATCCATCATAATATACGATGGAGGGATAACTGTAAAATTAAACATTTCTTTTCTTAAGAACACATAAAGTATTTACTTTCTTTTCCTTTCGTTCAAACTTAGGAACACAAAATAAAGTTATATATTTCCTTTCCATCTCCATCTTTCCTCTCCTTCTTTTCTTTCTGTTAGTAAACTCGGGAACATAGCGTTAATCCAACCGGGTTTTACAGATTTTTTACTGTCGTGCATTCGGGTGGGTGGGGGTCAGGTTTCTCTGGAACCGGTGGCTTGATGGTTTTGGCTACCCGGCGCTACCTGTGGAGAGGCACATAAGACGTGTCCTCAGCCGGAGGTGTATATTGTGTTTTTATAACCAATTGGTGAATACCCTGATAATCGAGATATCGTTTGTTGACCGTCTAAAAAAGTTATCATTTTTGTTGTATTTTATTTTTGTCATAATTGTAACTTGTAACCACTTTTATTGTTTATTTTAAATGATTTTTATTTTATTTTATTTAGGAGTGAAATAATGAGGGAAAGTGGTGGTTGGTTAGGCATGTTCAACCAAACGCACCCTTTATTGACGCCTACAAACGCGCCGTTTTTTTATTATTAGTATCTTTTTTTTACGAAATTACCCTCTAACAAAGGAGGCCGTTATTTTTTAGATTTCTTTTATGGCTAAATCATTTTTTTTGGTTTCAGTCAAGAAAGCCTTCGTTTTTTTTTTTTTTTTGTCGAAGGCGATTTGCCAGGCCCGGTTTTGGGCATGGGTGGGGTGGACGACGGCCCAAGGCCCAAACTTTTAGGAGGCCCGAAAATTTAAATATTTTAAATATATATTATTTATAAAGTGTATTTAAATTATTTTGGTGTCGAAAGTGAAAACAAAGCCAAGGTAGATGAAATGATTAGTGAATTATATTCAAGAAAGAGAACTTTGGTTCAAATCCCACTTCATACATTTAATTTTTGTATAACAATGCATTTGATGAAGAAGACCAACTTTTCTTTATTTTTTAATATATATATTATAGATATTGATGTTTGATAATTAAAAGTAGAAATTTGAATTACAAATCTACATCTACATCTACACTTCTACACTGTATAATAAAAGAAAACACATGAGGAACACATGACACTCCCTCGTGAGTTCTCTAATTTTACTAATTAATATAATAAATTCAAATATAATTATATCATTGATATTAATTTATTTGCAAAATCATAATATAAATACATTAATAATCATAGTTGTAACAGAAATCATTAAAAACAGATTTAATGATTTTTGTTATTAATATAAATACTAACCGAATTAAAAATTATTTAAACATTAGTGATTCTTTTTTATATAACATATTTATATGTTATTAACTTTAAATTTAAATCATGTACCTTAAATAAACCTATTTATAAAATTTTGATCTTTTATTCTACGTTTAAAACTATGTTTGTTATGATGTTTGATAAATGATTATTAAGTTTTTTTTATTATTTTGGTCATTGTTTTAGATGTTAAATATGCTCAGCAAGTACATACTAATTCTAGATGTTTAAAAGAGTTCAAAAGTCAAATAAGCAAATTAATACACAATCTAATTGGTTAATGTTAGGATCTGAGTTTGATTGTTTTAATTGTTTAAGTAATAAGAACAGTGAAAGAAGTGAATTATAAATGGAAAGTGCAGCGGAATGATAAACTATAAATCAAAACAAGAGAATAAATGTTTTTCAATCGAATGCTTTCATAATATCAAATGATTACATCAATTGTACAAGTACTCCCCCTCAGCCTGATCACTCAGTGATTGTTTGTCTAAGAGAATGTTTTGAGTGATGAATAGAACAGTACAAGCACTGTTCTATTTATAGACAAATCTAAACCTCTAATGACCTAGGCTGACATCACCTAAGATAGTGACCTCTAACAGAATAACAAATATAAAACATCTGTTGAGATAAACAACTGTTACTTTGGAAAACTCTGAAAGGCAAACAGCTGATAGGAAAACTCTGATGGTCTTGAATCATCTGTTGGAACCTAAGTGTTGTTGGCTCCAACAGACCTTTAGTCTTCAGTACTTTGATTCAGCAGTTGTTCTTCATCAGACCTTTGGTCAGCAGTTGTTCTCTAGCAGTTGTTATCCATCAGCCCTTTGTAGCAGCAGTTGTTAGGGTACAACAGATGTTAGGGTCAACAGTCTTTTGTGAGAAGTAACGTGTAAATGTTGTTATTATTAAGGATCAATTGAGTAGTATATTTTGGCTTTCCAATCATCTGTTCTTTTCCAGGTCAGCAGACCCAACAGTTAAGCTTTTTTGTTAGACTTTTCATTTTGTTCTAAACAAATAAATAAAGTAAACCAATCAACATTAATCTATTGCTATCTATACTAATAAAAGACAACAAATGGAATACTAATAACTCCCTCATAAAGCCTCTCATTTTCTTATTTAAAATAATACATTTATTTTAATTTTTTTCTTTATTTAAAAATAATTATTTTTAATTTTTATTACTTACAACTATAACTATTAATTTAATTATCAAAATTTAGTTCAATATATATATATATATATATATATATCTGGAAACTCTGACTTCCCATTTTTTTTTTGAAAAAAATAGGGCATGTAATATACATGATTTTAAGCATTTTGAACCAAAAAAAATCAAAAAAGCGCCGAGTAGTTTTTTTTTTTTAAATAAAGTTTTGACTAACACATGTTAATCGAAACTAACACGTGTTAACCATTTGTTACCCGAAGATGGTTTTTTATTTTTTTTTTAAAATGGCTCGGCGTTTTTTCCATTTTTTTGGCCCAAAATGCTTAAAATCATGTATATTACATACCCTAAAATTTTCATATAAAAAAAAGTCGGGAAGTTAGAGTTTACAGCGTTTACCATATAACAAGGGTTTCCAATATAACCTTATGCTATATATATATATATATATACACACACACACACACACTCTATGTCTTTGTAAATTAATATGATTATATTTTAATACAAAATTAGAAATAAATTACTAGACATGATTTGAAAATGTTTTTTATCTAATAGAAGTAAATATTATTCAAAAATATTCATTTTTTTTAAGATAGCGTATTTATATGTTATTAAATTTAAATTTAAATCGTGAACGTTAATTAACCTATTTTTTAAGGGTTAGGATCAAATACACAAGACACTTTTTCTAGGAAGGGTGAGAAGGATTGTGATCCATTGATTATATATTTGAAGGGTTGAGATTAGTTTGTTTGAAAAAAATAAATAATAAATTAGAGAAAGGGCATAAAAGGAAAACCATATTTGTTGACTTTCTCTCTCCACATGCAATGCACATGTCAATTCCCCCATCATTTTAAAACGTCTATAACTTTTTCATACGACATTTTTTTTTTCAAAAAAATTTCACCATATTAACGAGCGTTTTTTTATCTTTAATATGAGTACCACATTGCTACATTAAAATTGAAAAAAAAAATCGTGTTAAATGGGTTTTTTTTCTCCGTTGTGTCTTCTGCATGTTCATTGTGTTATAGTATGCATGTGTGCTTTATAAATATGTTATTTATGTTTTTTTAGTCTACACATGATTTAACTTTGTCCATTGTGTTTTTAGTATGCTTTTAATTGTGTTTTACGCAAATGAGTTTTGTATTTAGACGTACATTGTGTTTTATTATGTTGTTCATTGCGTTTAAGTCTATTATTCATTGTGTTTTAGTATTCTATTCATTGTGTCTTTTATATGTCGTCAATTGTGTTTTATTAGACTGTTCATTGTGTTTTATACCATATTGTTCATTGCATATTTAATTGGTACTCATTGTGTTTTACGTTATCTCCATTGTGTCTTACGCAACTAGGTTTTCAACTTTTTTTTTCCGAAAGTATTCATTGTGTTTTAATCTTCTGTTCATTGTGTCTTTATTATGTCGTCCATTGTGTTTTACACAATTGGGTTTTTAACTTTTTTTTTCAAAAGTATTCATTGTATTTTAGTCTTTTGTTCATTGTGTCATTCGTATGTCATCCATTGTGTCTTACGTAACTGGGTTTTCAACTTTTTTTTTCAAAAGTATTCATTGTGTTTTAGTCTTCTATTCATTGTGTCTTTAGTATGTCGTCCATTGTGTTTTACTAGACTCTTGATTATGTTTTATACCCTATATTTAATTGGTGTTCATTGTGTTTTACATTCCATTGTGTCTTATGCAAGTGGGTTTTGAATTTTTTTTCAAAAGTATAGCAATATGGTACTCATATTAAAGATAAAACGACGCTCAATTTTATGGTATAATTTTTTTTAAAACGGATGACGTATAAAAAATTTACGGGCATTTAAAAATGAAGGTGGAAATGACATGTGACTTGCATGTGCATATGTTTTTGACAAAATTACCCCTCCCACTTGTTAATCCTTTGAACACATGTCATTTTCTAGTGGCTTCTCACCCTTCTCATTTTTTGTAGCCTTTGTAGAATAACCCAACCCATTTTTTAATATGTGGTCTTTCACTCTAAGTTTAAAACTATATTTCTTATAGCGTTCTGAACAAACAAAATAAAACAAATCAATCCACATTAATTAAATATTTGATTAATTAAAACTAAGTATGCTAAGCTATTTTCGTATTATAATAGCTTGATATATAAAATATGTTATATAAAAAACAATCATTGTTTGAAAATTTCATTGACTGTGTTGTTTCAAGTTACTTCAACAGAGAAATACAATAAAATGTAATCTAATTTTTCTTAATTATATTTTTAATTATATATATATAATATATATAATTTAAATTGTTCAACCCGTGTATCACACGGGTACATAACCTAGTTTGACTATATCAAAAGAACCAAAGAGACTCACGCCAAACAGACCCCAAAAAACAGTACAAAGCGCTTACAGACACATGACTATATCAAAACCGACTCAATTCTCCCATTTTGGGTTCGGGAGCTTGGATCTGTGACAAATCCAAATAAACGCATCCTCCTTGATAAGATCCACCGTTCTTCTTGGATTAATGAAGTTGTTGTTGAAGACCTTGGCCTTCGTACCGAAAGGGCTGTAAAAGAGATCGGTGGAGTCAAGCTCAAAACTAAACGAGATAACTCGGCAATGACGGATCTATTATTTATATTCTTGGAAAGTGATTGAGTGATTTAACATAGTTTTAAAAGAAACGATCATGATTTTTACCTACAAATTACACTAAAAACATAATTCTAAGGGGATGCCCGCCCCCATGGGAACATGTAGCCCCGACCTTGCAGCTCGGCTTGGCTCAGCTCAAGTTCAAAGTTAAACGAACCTAAGAACGAGCCAACAAGCCGAGTTAAGCTTGGCTCGAACTCGGCTACAAAATGAGTCAGCTCAGCTTAGGTTGTTTTCTAATCGAGTTTTTTTAGATAGCTTTTTTCGAGTGAGCTACGAGCCAAGGGCTTTTTTAACAGACCTGAATTTCGAACTGATGTACTCCCTATTCGGATTCATGTTATGATACTAGATGGGTACTTGCACGATACGACAATGAACACAGACGTTGCTAATCATATAACATGTTGATTTTTGTAATATATATATAGCAATACCATACTCAATTAAAAGGAATAAAATGTTTTGTTTATGATGTAATCTTTTTATTTAATATTTAGGTATGAAAAATTATTATTGTTTAAAATTGTATGTCAATTCGTTTAATAGTCAACAAATGAGTGTAACTTGTAATTTAACTTTTAACACTTAGTAATTTCTTAAACTCTTAAATTTTATGTAAAAAAAATTATCATATATATTGTAATATAACATTGAATAAGATCAAGTAGTTGAATAATAATAACCCTTAACGAATTTTGTAGAAAAAATAAATAAATAATTTGGTAAACGGGTTAATAAACTTGGTTAGTGATGAATTATCTACATCTATATTTATATCTATATCTATATATCTATATCTATATCTATATATCTATATCTATATATATATATTGCAAAGTCATAATATTATACAATCTCTCCTTTAAGATATGCCACATAGAATGTGATGTGGCAATTCTAGACCAATTAAAAAAAAAGAAATAAATATAGTTTAACCTAATCTATTAAATGTAAATATTAAACATTTATTATTTTCACTCTCATGTTTTCTCTCATAACTTTTAAACGTTAATATCTTTTATATACGAGATTTTTTAAAGAAAAAAATTACACCAAATTAACGAGCGTTTTATTATCTTTCCAACAAGTACCATAGTGCTATATAAAAAACGGAGAAAAAAACGACTATTTTTTGTAACCCGACAGGTATTGTGTCAGGTTTGAGATTAGGTATTGTGTCAGGTACCAATTAAAAAAAAGAAATAAATATAGTTTAACCTAATCTATTAAATGTAAATATTAAACATTTATTATTTTCTCTCTCATGTTTTCTCTCATAACTTTTAAACGTTAATATCTTTTATATACGAGGTTTTTTAAAGAAAAAAATTACACCAAATTAACGAGCGTTTTATTATCTTTCCAACAAGTACCATAGTGCTATATAAAAAACGGAGAAAAAAACGACTATTTTTTGTAACCCGACAAGTATTGTGTCAGGTTTGGGATTAGGTATTGTGTCAGGTTTGGGATTAGTTTAAAAAAAATTGTGGCAACTTTAAACCAATTAAAAAAAAAGAAATAAATATGATTTAACCTAATCTATTATAATCTTTAACATAATCTATTAAATACCTAATTTACTAAATCTAAATATTAAACCTTTATCATTTTATCTCTCGTGTTTCCTCCCATAACTTTTAAACGTTAATATCTTTTATATACGAGATTTTTTAAAGAAAAAAATTACACCAAATTAACGAGCGTTTTATTATCTTTCCAACGAGTACCATAGTGCTATATAAAAATCGGAGAAAAAAAATGACTATTTTTTGTAACCCGACATGTATTGTGTCGGGTTTGGGATTAGTTTAAAAAAATTGTGGGTTTGGGTCGGGTCTGGGATTAGGTGATACCCGACCCAATTACCCGAAACAACATACCCAAATACCCGAACTACATACCCGATCATATACCCATGAATTTTTTAACGCATCACATAACCCTTAGACTAATGCGTTCGATATTTCAATAATTAACTTTTTTTTTTCTTATTTCATGTTAGTTCTTTTTAGAATGATCGATTACAAACTTCCGAATTCATTTGTAATGGCACTAGATTTATACCCCGACGCAGAGATTCGTTTTTTCTTATATTTGAACTAGATATTTGCCCGCGTTGACACGCAGTTCAACAAAGTACGATTATTTGGAGTAGTATAACGTATAAGAAAAATAAAGTAGAAACATTTTATTAAAATTTAAAATCAACGAATACACATTTATTCAAATATCGCTGAAAATTTCCTTATAAACCACATTTTTTGTTTTAGTCATCACTTTCCCACCAGCATCAAGTATAAGTAACTTCACGCCTGCCCTGCTTTTAACTCTTGACAATGCGACATAAAGCTGGCCATGTGAGAATACAGGGTTTCTTAAATACAATCCAACCTGAATAAGGCGACTTAAATGGTATGTGTTAAAAATAGACTTATGGCATATTCAACAATAAGAAAGTAATAAAAATGAAAATAAGAAACTAACTACCACCTAAATTTCACAATTTAATTTGACACGTCTGAGAAGATGAGCATTACCCATATCGACCCGCTAAAAAAACTTCGAGCATATTTTATTCTATGTTTTTATAAAAGAATTTATTTTTTAAAAATCGAAAATCATTCATTAATGTTTCGGTCAACGTGTTTAATAACTTTCCTAAACAATATAATCCACATTTTTTTGTTTTTTTAAAATAAAAAACATTTAATAATTATTCTATTTTTAAAATTCAAAAAAGAGTTATTAATGTTTTTATAAAAAAATTTATTTTTTAAAAATCGAAATCATTCATTAATGTTTGGGTCAACGTGTTTAATAACTTTCCTAAACACTGTAATCCATATTTTTAATTTTCTTAAAATAAAAAACATTTAATGACTATTCTATTTTTAAAATTCAAAAAAGAGTCATTAATGTTTTTATAAAATTTTTTATTTTTTAATAATCGAAAATTATTCATTAATGTTTCGGTCAAAGTGTTTAATAACTTTCCTAAACACTATAATCCAGATTTTTAATTTTTTTTAAAATAAAAAACATTTAATGACTATTCTATTTTTAAAATTCAAAAAAGAGTCATGTTTTTATAAAAGAATTTTTTTTTAAAAATCGAAAATCATTCATTAATGTTTCGGTCAACGTGTTTAATAACTTTCCTAAACACTATAATCCAAATTTTTACTTTTTTTAAAATAAAAAACATTTAATGACTATTCTATTTTTAAAAGTCAAAAAAGAGTCATTAATGTTTTTATATTGATAAATATTTTTTAAAATCGAAAATCATTCATTAATGTTTCGGTCAAAGTGTTTAATAGGAAGGAACATTATCTAAAGTGACCCATGTATAAGTAAAAGGAGCATTACTCAATAATTTTAACCGACTATTACCTTATAGATGCTATTTATACGCTAAAAATAGTAATGTGACAATTTAAATAATTCAGCATTTATTTTGTGTTTAAATGTCATTAATTTTAAAAACTGGATTTTTTTTTAAATTTTGATTTTGAATGTTTAAAAATAAATTTATAAATGTATTTATATATGATTAATAATTTTATGTTTAAATGTTATTAATTAAATGGTAATCATAATTATTAACATTAGATGTTTCCAATATTGAGTAACTCACGATAAATGCTAATTATACGCTCCATATTTGCGAAATCGTTGCTAACCCCACATTGTGTAAATGTTCTTCCACATTTTGCTTCCCGGACTACTCCACAGCCGGGTGTTTAATAACTTTCCTAAACACTATAATCCATAATTTTTATTTTTTTTTTAAAATAAAAACATTTAATAACTATTCTATTTTTAAAATTCAAGAAAAAGTCATTAATGTTTTTATAAATGTTTTTATTTTTTAAAAATCGAAATCATTCATTAATGTTTGGGTCAACGTGTTTAATAACTTTCCTAAACACTGTAATCTAGATTTTTAATTTTCTTAAAATAAAAAAATGTAATGACTATTCTATTTTTAAAATTAAAAAAAGAGTCATTAATGTTTTTATAAAAATTTTTATTTTACATCAACGAAAATTATTCATTAATGTTTCGGTCAAAGTGTTTAATAACTTTCCTAAACACTATAATCCAGATTTTTAATTTTTTTAAATAAAAAACATTTAATGACTATTCTATATTTAAAATTCAAAAAAGAGTCATGTTTTTATAAAAGAATTTATTTTTTAAAAATCGAAAATCATTCATTAATGTTTCGGTCAACGTGTTTAATAACTTTCCTAAACAATATAATCCACATTTTTTGTTTTTTTTAAAATAAAAAACATTTAATAACTATCCTATTTTTAAAATTCAAAAAAGAGTTATTAATGTTTTTATAAAAAAATTTATTTTTTAAAAATCGAAATCATTCATTAATGTTTGGGTCAACGTGTTTAAAAACTTTCCTAAACACTGTAATCCATATTTTTAATTTTCTTAAAATAAAAAACATTTAATGACTATTCTATTTTTAAAATTCAAAAAAGAGTCATTAATGTTTTTATAAAATTTTTTATTTTTTAATAATCGAAAATTATTCATTAATGTTTCGGTCAAAGTGTTTAATAACTTTCCTAAACACTATAATCCAGATTTTTAATTTTTTTTAAAATAAAAAACATTTAATGACTATTCTATTTTTAAAATTCAAAAAAGAGTCATGTTTTTATAAAAGAATTTATTTTTTAAAAATCGAAAATCATTCATTAATGTTTCGGTCAACGTGTTTAATAACTTTCTTAAACACTATAATCCAAATTTTTACTTTTTTTTTTAAAATAAAAAACATTTAATGACTATTCTATTTTTAAAAGTCAAAAAAGAGTCATTAATGTTTTTATAAAAATAAATATTTTTTAAAATCGAAAATCATTCATTAATGTTTCGGTCAAAGTGTTTAATAACTTTCCTAAACACTATAATCCAGATTTTTAATTTTTTTAAAATAAAAAACATTTAATGACTATTCTATTTTTAAAATTCAAAAAATAGTCATTAATGTTTTTATAAAAAAAATAGTCATTAATGTTTTTATAAAAATATATAATGGAAAAGAAAATATGTATGGTTCAAAATCAAAGCTTATGACCTTTCAGGAATGTGACACCCTGATCCGTGACCTTGCTACACGAAATTTGTAATTCTTTCAAGTTTGTAAGGTCTGAAACATAAAAATTATATATATTAGTAAAATATGCGAGATTATATATTCTTATCAGTGGGAAGGGGAAGTTCACGAACTAACCTAGTAATGGAGAAGATTGCTGCAGAAAAGGGTTTAGAGAGAGAAAGTTATTAGAAAGATTGGTTTTAATTAACAAATAGGAAACTTATTAATGGGAAAATTACTATTAATGACCGATTTTGACCAACTTATTAATGGGAAAATTAATATTAATTACCGATTTTGACCAACCAATAAATGATTTTTGATTTTTAGAAAAAGAAAAATTTTATAAATTCTCACAATAGAAACACTTGGCATTAGTTGAAACCACACGAACAAAAACTGGTAAAACATAAAGGTATGGATCATATTGGAACACATAAAGGTATGGAACAAAGGTGAGCATGTTATCCGCTTGACGTTACTCTATTAGTCGTCACCAATCCACCGAACACAACATCAGAATAAAATAACAATGAAAAAAATGCAATGATCAACACAAATTCATCTTCCAATAATTAACTAACACTGAATCTTTCGTGGGTTTTCAAGAATCAAACACCATTTAAACCATTTTTTAAATTTTTAGTGGGTTTTCAAGAATTATATAAAATAGATGCAATTTTATACCTGTTGTTGGCATATTCATAGAAGCGATCGCGGCTCGAGAAGACAATAAACTCAACCTTGTCATTACAAAGAACATTATAGTATCACACCTCGCCATACTTGTACCTGGATGAATATTAGAAATTTAGCATACATCATAATATCACACCTCTTGTAAATGAAGATAAACTGAAATCGTCATGTTACCTCAACAATTCTGCATCTAATCAAGCACACTGTGCATCATAAGCTTCCAACATCACTTGCTTATGCCTACACTAAGAAGAAGTATTATACTTCATATTAAGATACATACAAACATCGATTTAGTAAATTATATAACAAATAGGAAACTTATTAATGGGAAAATTACTATTAATGACCGATTTTGACCAACTTATTAATGGGAAAATTAATATTAATTACCGATTTTGACCAACCAATAAATGATTTTTGATTTTTAGAAAAAAGAAAAATTTTATAAATTCCCACAATGAGACACTTGGCATAATATGATTGGCTACACAATTGAGGATGAATGTGGGAGTGCCAAGTGTCCTCATGGACTTTAGTTTATTAGATGTATAGATATGATAACTTATGGCAGAAATTTGTTTAAAATAATAATAATAATAATAATAATAATGATAATAATAATAATAATATATTTTATTATGTTATATTAGATATTTCAACCAGGGACGCTCCCGGGATAAAAACTAGTTCCCAATATTATTAATAAAAGTTTTTAGATCGAAAATAAATACATCTCTCTTAACATATTATAGGGGTGTTAATTATTGGAGTAGACAATATACCCATCTAATCCATTAAAGTTCGGAGTCGTTTAGTTGAGTTTTTGGGTGAAACTTAATTTCAATTGGATTAGTTGCATGTGTAATGTGTTTAGATAAGACATTGGAAGGTTGGAGCCACCTTTAGCATACGCTTGCAATTGCTGATATGATCCGAATCACAACTTAAACTTAAACATGAGACACACACACAAAAAAAAAACCCTTCTTAGTCAGTTAACACAACTAGTTATTGTTTGTGAGACATATTATTGTTTTCTCATGAGTATAGTGTAAATGTAGAATTGTTATGGCGGGAAGAGGACACGGAAGAGGAAACATTAACATGATGCAAGAAGAGCTGAACGCACTCATCAATGACAGGGTGGTTGCGGCCCTAGCAGCTTTTCAAACTGGCCAACCTACTCGCAACCCACCTATGAACTTTGAAAAGATAGGCCCGCTCTTCAGACGCTTTGAACTCCATATAGAGGGGTTTACTCCCCAGGTCATGAGCCCGCACCAATAAACTTGGGCAACATTCAGCAAACCATCCGCCTAGCTCATGAGCTGACATATCAAAAAGGCAAAGAAGGAGTAGTACCTACACATGAGACGCCTCCATCTAGTACTGGTAACAACAAAATAAGGCGGGAAGAAATCGCGGATAAGATCCCAAGTGGTAGAAACATCAAGACTCATTACGACAAAAACCAGCACCAACACCACTATAAGGGGAAACACCCAAAGTGTAATCGGTGCAAACACCACCACTCCGGTATTTGTGAGGTGGAACTATGCGAGCGCTGCAGAAAAACTGGTCATGTGGCTAAAGACTGTCGTTTCAAGCTCCCAAGGAATTATCAACATCAGCAAGGGCGGCCACAGCATAAGGGGTGCTTCAAGTGTGGAAGTGAGACCCACTATAAGAGGGATTGTCCTCAGCGTAACGGAAACAACATCATCAATGATAACAATGTCATGACGGGTACATGTTCCTTAAACAACATTCTCACTTCTGTTTTATATGGTACTGGTACAGACTATAGTTTTGTGTCATCGAAACTTAGCAAACAAATAGGGATGGTTCCTACTCTTCTTGATACCCCGCACACTATAGAGTTAGCTGATGGGGAGCCTGTTGAGGTAACCCACATTCATCGTGACTGTAAGCTCGAGCTAGATGGGCAATTATTTGCCATCGACCTTCTACCTATCACCCTAGGAAGCTTTGATCTCGTGGTTGGCATGGACTAGTTGTCCAAGCAACACGCTGAAATTCTCTGTCAGGAAAAAATCGTTCGTATCCCCCTCCTTAGTGGAGAACTTTTATCTATTCAGGGTGACCGTGGTGGTGCCATGGTGGGCATCATCTCCTTCTTGAAAGCCTAGAAGTGTATTCGAAAGGGCTATCTAGCCATTCTGGCTAACACATCTGACACTCGAGCTGAAGTTGAAACAAAGATTGAGGACATCCCAGTAATTCGAGATTTCCCAGATGTATTCCCAGAGGAACTACCTAGACTTCCACCTGTTCTTCAAGCGGACTTTCAAATTGATCTTGCACCTGGAGCAGCCCCAGTTGCACGCGTACCATACCGCCTAGCACCAGGCGAACTTCAAGAACTATCTACCCAACTCTAAGAGCTATTGGATAGGGGTTTCATTAGGCCTAGTTCTTCACCATGGGAAGCCCCAGTCCTGTTTGTTAAGAAGAAGGATGGGAGTTTCCGCATGTGTATTGATTATCGGGAGTTGAACAAGGTGACGGTTAAGAACCGCCACCCTTTGCCTCGTATTGATGACTTATTCGACTAGCTTCAAGTGTCGAGTTTCTATTCTAAGATTGACTTGAGGTCAGGATACCATCAGCTGAGAGTCCGAGAGGAGGATGTGGAAAAGACAACCTTTCAAACTCGTTATGGACATTATGAGTTTTTGGTAATGCCATTTGGACTAACCAATGCACCGGTTGTGTTCATAGATCTTATGAACCACGTGTGTAAGCCTTATTTGGAAAAATTCGTCATAGTTTTCATAGATGACATATTGATTTATTCTAAGAGCAGGGAAGAGCACGAGCAACACCTGCAGCTGATCTTAGAACTTTTGAGAAATGAGCAGCTGTATGCAAAATTCTCCAAATGTGACTTCTGGATTCGAGAAGTTCAATTTCTAGGACATGTGGTTAACGAGGTAGGAATACATGTCGATCCTGCCAAGATTGATGCAATTAAAAAGTGGGAGGCTCCTAAGACTCCTATAGGGGTGCGCCAGTTTCTTGGTCTTGCGGGATACTATCGCAGATTCATTGAGGGATTCTCTAAGATCGCTCAACCCCTCACTGCTTTGACACAGAAGGGGATTACTTACAAGTGGGGAGATGCCCAAGAATCTGCTTTTCAATTATTGAAGACGAAGATTTGCAGTGCACCTATACTATCACTACCTGAGGGTACAGAGGACTTTGTGGTGTATTGTGATGCATCTATCCAAGGGTTAGGGTGTGTACTGATGCAACGTGATAAGGTGATCGCGTATGCTTCACGTCAATTGAAGGTTCATGAGAAAAATTACACCACCCATGACCTGAAACTAGGAGTGGTGGTTTTTGCTCTAAAAATTTGGAGGCATTATCTCTACGGGATGAAGTGCACGATCTTCACTGATCATAAGAGCCTCCAACACATATTTGATCAGAAGGAGCTGAACATGCGACAACGTCGATGGGTCGAGCTTCTGAATGATTTTGACTGTGCCATCAAATATTATCCAGGGAAAGCTAATGTAGTAGCGGATGCCCTTAGTCGTAAGGAAACGAAACCCAAACGGGTGCGAGCTTTACAACTTACCATACATTCTAATCTTCCTGATAAGATACGTGAAGCCCAGGGCGAGGCTTTGAAAAAAGAAAACATCGGGCTTGAAACTTTACATGGTGCTGATAAGCACCTGGAACTAAAGACAGATGGTCTTCAATACTTCATGAATTGAGTCTGGATACCACATTTTGGGGATCTCAGACAATTGGTGCTCGATGAAGCTCACACCTCTCGATATTCGGTACATCCTGGTTCAGACAAGATGTACCAAGATCTCAAAAATCTTTACTGGTGGCCAAACATGAAAGCTGAGATAGCCACTTATGTTAGTAAGTGCTTGACTTGTGCAAAGGTTAAGATTGAATATCAGAAACCTTCAGGCTTACTCCAACAACCAGAAATCACTATGTTGAAATGGGACGGAATTTCTATGGACTTTATCACAAAATTCCCTAGAACGCCAACTGGCCATAACATGATTTGGGTTATCATAGATCATTCAACCAAATCGGCACATTTTCTGGCAATAAAGGAAACCGACTCGCTGAAAAACTAGCCAATCTCTACATCAAGGAGGTAGTCTCTAGGCATGGGGTGCATACTTCTATCATGTCTGATTGCGATGCGCGATTCACTTCTCATTTTTGGACTATTCTTCAAAACGCTTTGGGGACTCGCTTAGATATGAGCACAACCTATCATCCACAAACGGATGGACAAGGTGAACGTACAATCCAAAAATTGGAAGATCTACTACGAGCGTGCGTGGTGGATTTTGGCAACAGTTGGGATAAGGACTTGCCTTTGATTAAATTCTCGTATAACAGTTACTTCTTCTTCTTCACAATTCTCAAACCCTAAACCCTTAATCTTCGAAACCAACTTCAATCATAGTGCAATGGACCGAGGAGGAAGAATTAGCACTGGTCATCGCGTACAACCAAGTGTATGGTGACGGTGCTTCAACAAGCCGGGGGTTTCGTAGCCGCGGACCGCAGTGGCACAAGGTCCAAGCCGAGTTTGGTACCCTTGTTGGGGGTACCAACCGTACTTGTGACTCCATCTCTCACAAGTACGCTGATTTGAAGGCGAAGTCGAGAAACTTCGAAATCACCTGCAAAAAGGTGAAGAGAGATCTCCCCGGAAAAAAAAAAAAAAAAAAACTTGCTCCTCGCCTTTACCCACGTGGAATACCTCTCGGAGGTTAGGCACGACTTTCACCACGTTTCAGCGTAGCAAATGTTACGCTCAACCTCTACCTTACGTTAGGGTTTTTTTTTTAATTGTAATGATTTTTTTTTATTTTAGTGTAACCTTCTTTTTTAAGTGTAATTTTTTTAGTGTAATATTTTTTTTTTGAATGTACTGTTTTTTTTAGTAATGCAATGTATTTTTTTTATTTAATCTTAATGTTTATAAAAAAAATGTGGTAAATATTTAATATATTGGGTAAAAAAAAAAACACCTGCTCACCTTGACCACAACGGGATCAAGTGATCAACCCGCGACTACGAGCTAGTGCCATGTAAGCATCAATGTGACAAAATATTATTCGATAAAGACACCGGTCACCTTTAACCATAACACACAGTCTAACGTGAGACGTAACGTGGAAAGATGGAAAGAAGATAATCGACGTTACCGTAACGATATGTGGCAGACGAACGGGGCGTCTTTCAGTTTCCAGTTGGATATAGAAATTGGCCGGTGAGTTTTGTTTTTTTTTCCCGGCAAGTTATCAAATATACATGCTACATAGATACTCACGCCATTATTTTTTATGTTTCTAGAGTTTTCCTATTTACCTTTTTAATATTAAAAAAAATAAATATTAAATTATATTTAATATAAAATTCGCTTTTTATTTGAGAAAATCATTTTTCTATTTTATTTAACCAGGTGGTTAAAAAATTTAATGTTACATGTAATTTAACTATAATAATATACCTTAGACTTTGAACAGTGTTTTTTATTTTTCTCGATTTTAAAAAGATGTTAAATAATAACTGGTTTGATAATTTAAACAATTGATTATGTGGTGCAGTTGGTTAGGGTGTTGTTGTGTTTGGGTTGTTGCTCCGGTTCGAATCCCTCAAGGCTCTGTTTTGTTGCAATTTTTTTTTAGTTATTAAAGACACACAATTATCAATGTCGGTGGTGGCGTAATTTATGGTTTTTACAGAGGCATATTCGTCTTTTCTGTCTTTGTTCTTACGTCTTTTATTTATGTTCCACTGCCCAGACACGTGTGTGTCCCCTGTTATCCCACCGCATCTGAGAGAGAAATAGATAGATATGTGGAGCTATTCCCTTTCTCCTATAAGTCTCTCTCTCTCTCCCTTCTCCTGCTCTTTACAAACCACCACCACCCCCCCTCTCTCTCTCTCCATTATTCTCTCTATACAAATAGTTGCCGTAGTGGAGGATAATGGTGGCGGAGGTTGTGTTAACCCTCCTGACGTCGGATCTACAAACAACAGCCAGAGAGGAGGTATTGCATAACGTTAGAATAACAGAGTTTCTTGGGGATTGTTGGTGAAGGAACATGGCTATGGCAACAGAAACATCTGCGGTGGTTGTGGGTTCCGACACCTCCGATGAAGGTGTGTATGTATCTAAATTTTATTTCTTTCATTTATTTGTGTATTTAGATCCGTAACAACAACAACAACAACAACAACAACAATAATAATAATAATAATAATAATAATAATAGAAGAACCGCCGGTGACGGTGGCGATGACGGCGGAGATCAGAGTGAGGAAAGCGAGTACACATCAGAAGATGAAGGGACTATGGATTACAGGAGAGGAGGATATCATGCTGTTCGTGTTGGTGATACGTTTAAGCATTCCAGAGATACTCATAAATCTGTACGAATTGTTTTTATTGGTTTTGTTTCATTAGTTATATTGAATTTGGAATTATCTGAACTGATTGAGATTAAATGTTTAGGAATAATAGCTTTTTTAGTTTGTCTGATGATTATTATTAGGGTAAGTTGTGGTCTGTATTGTAGAGATATGTAGCTAGGATTACACTGCATTAGTTACCAGTTTATGTTTATATATTGATGCTGTGTAGCTAGCTGGCGAAATCGGTAGTTGTATGTAATAATAATATCACGTCTCGCCGTCTCTATTGTTGTTTTCTGTATTATTAGACTCGGTCCGTTTCGAACTCAACCGTCTTCAAAACCAACTGCGAGGTATCAATTTTATCATAATAATTTCAATTTGTGTTTAGTTTGATCGTAATTCTTTGGTTTTTGAGTAGCATTTAAGTTAAAAACTGATTGATAGGGGGTGGAATTAGGTTATTAATGTTTAGTTTGATAATAATTCTTTAAATTCTGTTCTGTTTTGAGGTAAAATTAGGTTATTAATGTTCAGTTTGATCGTTATTCTTCAAGTTCCATTCGGTTTTGGAGTAGAGTTTAAGTAACAATATTGTAAGCAGCTAGCAATATGTTATTCTCAAGCCAAACTGCCGTCACCCAACAGTTAGCCATAGCGGGGGTGAGACGAATAGGAATGTTCTTTTAGGCTTTGATGTTTCAAATGTTGGTTTGCAGGCGTGAGATGCATCTGGCAATGGTGGTTCATGCGAGTTATAGTTGAACCAAGCAAAGGCTCCCCCCTCCACTTCCTGGGTTGATTTTGGTGGTGTTGTCGATGGTTTCAATGCTTTAAGGTGACTATTTTTCATTTTTCCATGCTAAAATGCTTCAATTAAATACTGAAACATTTTTCGCTATGAAGGAAGCTGATTTTTTTGCGCAAAAGTGGTTTGATGAGTGAACAAATCATCATCAACAAAACAAAGAATCATTCTGCTGAGGTATGAATTTTTTTTGATAGTAATGGATTAATGGGCCATGTTGATTTGTTATTTTAAATTTATTGTCAGCTTTAATGTGTAGAAAAGGCTGGTGGGTAAACAAGGTGTTTGCATCTTCATTATCAAATAAGCTATTGGTTCTACACCTCTGCTTGATAATTAACCTAGGTAAAAAGGTTAAACATTTTGACCCATGTTGATATTTGTTGCTAAAGTAGTATACAGCTGACTTTTGTTTGTACCACCTTAGCATACATACAGTAGTGACACTCAATGTTGTTCCAATATGATTTGTCTACCAGAATGTGCAAGTTCATTTAAGAGAGTTTCTAACACTTACAGAAGATTTCGTGTCATGCGGCCTTGATGAATGTGTGTGCGCAATTTGGGTTATTGCGACGCTCATCCGTTGGCTTCGCAGATTCGTTGGCTGGCAGTTTGAAATTTGATCTTAATAATATGTTGATTAGTTTAAGTATGATTAGTTTATAATGGTTTGTGTGAGACAGTTTACTAAGGATTCAGGAATAGAGTCGAAGTGTGCAAATTAAAAGTGGTATATATTCCTCCAACGCAATCAACTTCAGCCATTGGACAAGGATCAGAGCAAGTGTTTTCATCTAATGTATCAAAGGTAAGACAAGGAAAAATTAAGTGACACTTAGGTTGTTTTGTCCTTTTTGGTTTATCAAATTCGTTGTTGTTGATTCTTGTAATCTCTATAATATGTATCATAATGATGTTTTTTTGTTGCTTTCAGGGTTTGAAAATGCCCGTAGATTCACATGACAAATCCTCAGAGGTTAGTCGACGTGTATGTGTTATTTTGTGTTATGTGTTTTTTCGGTGTATGTATTAAAAAGATAAGTATAGTGGTCCAAAAATTTGGTGGCTGGCAGGGGCGCAGGATATTAAGGGCCAGGGGTGGGCCAGCCCTGGCCCCTCCTGTATTTTGGCGGAGTGGTATAAATTTGCGATTTCCATCGGTAAATTGGGTCCCGCCCTGCAGCCATTATTTTCCCGGGCATCAAGCCTCTTAAAGGTCAGTTACACGCTTTGCCACTTACACGTCGGTTACATCGCTTTGTTTACAAATTTAACTTGCAACCTACAGGCTTCCAATCAATTTGCAGTTTACTATAGCTTGGTTGTTTCTTTTGGCTTTATAAATTGACTGTATGTCCATGCCTGATAATTTTTTTGGGTATTTGGAACACATGTATTGCAATTGTTTTTTAGTGGATACTCTGTCCTCATTGTTTTAGGTTGTTGTTCGCGAGCTATACGGCGTTTTAAACACACCGCTTGTCCATTCAAATATACTCCTGTCCGCAAATTGAATAGCTGTTATGGAACAGTGACGTGCATTCCTGCTCTTTGTTAGCAATGAAAGGTAATGTCAACTCCATTTTGCGACAATTTATTCGTATTATTCTTGAATGTGTTGTTTTTGGTTCAATTTATTTTTGTTAATACGATGCATTTATAACAATCTTTGATGATAACTGACGAGGTAGGCCCAATCTAGATGGATCGGCCCAATACCACATGAACGCCCCATTACATTTGGGCCAGCCCAATGGCAGATATGCACCGGGCGAACCAACACGGTTGCACCCCGGATAATTGATAAGGCTTAACCTCTTTTCCGAGAATCAGGGAAAGAAGGTTCCAAAGAGAAGATAAAGCCTATCTCCATCTAAATCGGAGAATCAGCTCCTGGAGATGGGCTCGACGAGGCGGTTACGAGAAAAGTAGGAAGGGCTATAAATAGAGGCCAGAGGTAAATAATTTTCCATACTCACAACCATAAAAGCTTTGGCTTTACTCTCGCACCTAGAACCAATACTTATTCTCACGCCGGAGGGTGGTCACAGGAAACCCCCCTTTCCTGTGACGAGTCCTAACGGTGTTTTGTTTTGCAGGCACCCGGATTCAGCTTGGGCTAGTTATTCAGTGCCGGAACAGCATTCTTGTCTACTAGGAGAGGTATTTACTTCTTCATTGGCGCCATCCGTGGGACACGTACAAGGAGTTAGTTATCGGCTGAATAACCCAAGGAATCAAGATGACCTCGAATCAGGACACCGCAGTGGCTACTAATCCGGCCGAAAGCAATCAGAATCTGATTCCCACAGTAGAGCAAACAGATGGAGCTGTTGCGTCTGACTCGGAAGGAGAAAGGGATGGAGCGGCTCCGGGGTTCTCCTCAAGGACATCGACTACCCGGCCGGGCACCACACAGCCTTTAATATCGTCCGGGAATCACCTGGGACGCTTCCCACTCATAAGAGGACTGGCTTCATCGTCCACTTACACTCGACCAATTGTTAGCACCAGTTTTTTAGCCCCTCGAGTGCCGGCACCAGCGTCATCCGTACCTTGGTTTACCGCAGCACAAAGTCTTCCCTTGTTCTCAGCCGCGATTTCAGCAGCCATAACGTCATCACCACAAGCCACCCTCATGCAACCGAACATGCCACCTTACACGCCGGTTACTCCCGGAAATCAACCGTTCATGCCTTATTATCCTATGTCTCCATATGGGTATATGTGTGCACCATCAACTGGCGGTACATTCTCATACCCCTACCCTTACATGTATCCTCCGGTGCAGCAACCCCTTCCCGGGTGGAATCCTCAAATTGGGATGCCTTCAAACGAAAGGTTGAATGACGTCCGTACGCGCCTCACCTATGAAACCACTCCCGGGGGTCCCGGAACTTCTGCGGGACTTTCCCAGGGACGACAGCAAAACCCAGTGGTATTACAGGAGAATGAGGATCAAGGTGATGATGAAGACCTTACCCGGCCATACCGTCCTCCGACGATGGCAACTTACTCCAAATTCTCGGAAAGGATAGCCAATGCTCCATTACCCCAAAACCTGAAGCTCCCATCGATAGTGGGTAAGTATGACGGGACTGGGGACCCGGATGATCATTTGAGCATTTTTGAGTCTGTGGAAACATCCAAAGATTGGCCGATGCAAGCCTGGTGCCACATGTTTGTTCAGACCCTCGTGGGAGCAGCACGGGTCTGGTGGGATAGTTTGCCGCCCAGGTCTATTTCAAACTGGAGAGATATCCATAAGGGATTTACCCAGCAGTTCAGTCAGCAGCGCAGACATACCAAGTACAGAGAGGAAGTGATGCATATTCGCCAGAGAGACAATGAGCCGATGGAGAATTTCATAATACGTTTCAACAAGGAACGGTTACAAATCCCGGGCCTTACTGAAGAATTGGCATGTACCGCATTCACCATGGGGGTGAACGACGATGGATTGTTAAGGAAGCTTCATGGTCCTTATGGGTATCCTCAGACCATGGACGAAATGATGACAATAGCTAAGGCATATGTCAAGCAGGAGAAATCAATTGCCATGAATCATGCGGTACGGAAGAAGCATGAGACTGCCAAGGCAAGTGACAACCAAGACTCCCGAAGCTCCAGAAATAGGGGGCGGTCAGGCCAACCTTACTCAAGGGATGACCGTCGTGACGAACGCCGGGATGACCGGAGAGATGACCGTCGGGAGCAAGGACGAAGGTCGGAGAGGTCTCGTGATTCCTACTCCAGCAGAGGGGAAACGGCTTCCAAGCCTAAATTGGATTATCCGGAGCTGATCAAGACACCATCCCAAATATTAGAAACGGAAAACCTAAGGCTGAATACTCCTCGACCGGTCAAGGATTCGCCATCAAAAGACAAGTCAAAATTCTGTGATTATCACAAAGGCAATGGTCACGATACAAATGATTGTTTTCAGCTGAAGAGGCAAATAGAATACTTTGTCAGGACGGGAAAACTAGCACATCTAGTCAAGGATATGAAGCCGGGCCCCTCGACTTGGGAGGATAAAGCGGCCGGGAAGAAACCCAGAGAGATCAACGCCATACGGCCAGAAGCAAGCGGTGGCACCAAGAGGCGTTTTGAGACGATTGAACCTTGGATGGAGGCAACGATGACAGTGCCACCTTATTACAAGGCCTTGAAGATGGAAGCGTTAGTAATATCAGCCGCAGTGGGCGACTACAGCATGAAGAGGATCATGGTGGATACGGGCAGTTCAGAAGACATCATTTATGAACCGTGCTTCAGAAGAATGTCAAGTGAAGATCAGAAAATGCTAGCTCCGGCTCACGGTCCGGTCAAAGGGTTTACTGGGGAAAGTATAGAGCCGCTGGGGCAGTTGACATTCCCAGTTACTCTTGGTGATGGCTATAGGGAGCGCACTATCTTGGTCACTTTCCTGGTGATCCCGGCCGTCTCTCAATATAACTTAATCATAGGTCGGTACACGTTGGGACGGATTGACGCCCTGATTTCTACTGCCAGGGGGTTTCTCATGTTCCCAACTCCGCATGGACTTGCCACCGTTTCTGGAGAAAAGGTTTGCGCAGTATCGGAGGGCACCACTTGTCGTCAAGCACCATCCGGGATTCGTGGCCCAGAGAGATGGGTTCTGAGTGCGAAGCACCCCGACCAGACGGTCACTATTGGAAACTCCTTGACTCCAACCACGCAGGACAAGTTGAAGCGGCTATTGAAGCGTAACATGGACGTCTTTGCTTTCTCACACTCTGATATGACCGGGATAGCACGGGCAAAGGCAGAGCACAAATTGTCTACTTACCCAAACGTAAAACCGGTCATGCAAAAGAGAAGGAGTATGGCTCCTGATCGAAGAGCAGCTGTAGTACAAGAGGTAAAGAAGCTAGAGGAAGCCGGGATTTTGAAAAAGACCAAGTACCACACGTGGGTTGCTAACCCTGTCATGGTCCGGAAACACGATGGAAGCTGGAGGATGTGTGTGGACTACAAAGATATGAATAAAGCGTGTCCTAAAGACGCTTATCCGCTCCCGGAAATAGACCTGAAAGTTGATTCCCTGGCCCCATTCCAGTTTAAATGTTTCTTGGATACATATAAGGGGTATCATCAGATTCAGATGGCAAAGGAAGATGAGGACAAGACGGCTTTTCACACGGACGCCGGCATATTCTGCTACACTAAAATGCCGTTCGGTTTGAAAAACGCCGGGGCCACATATCAAAGGTTAATGGACCAAGCGTTCGAGCACCAAATTGGCAGGAACCTGGAGGTATACGTGGACGATCTGGTGATAAAGAGCAAGACAGAAGATATGATGCTGAAAGACATAGAAGAGACATTTGATACTCTCCGGGAATACAACATCAAGCTAAACCCGGGAAAATGTTCTTTCGGAGTTGAGGAAGGTAAGTTCCTGGGAGTGGTAGTATCAAAAGATGGATTCTGAGTCAACCCAGAGAAGGTAGCGGCCATTCGAAACATGCCAGCCCCTAAAACGCTGAAAGATGCTCAAACGCTAAATGGGAGGCTGGCTGCCATCAGCAGGTTCCTGGCTAGACATGCCGAGCGGTCATTACCGTTCATCTCAACACTCAAAGACTGCCTGAACAAGAACAAATTCCGATGGACTGCAGAAGCAGACAAAGCATTTGAGCAAATGAAGGCGTTTGTCAGTAACTTACCCATGTTGACAGCACCACGGCCGGGAGAAGTATTGAAGATGTATCTGGCAGCCGGTCATCATGCCGTTAGTTCTGTGCTTTTGGTCGAAAGAAGTAAGTGTCAAACGCCAATTTATTACATCAGCCGGACACTTTCAGATGCTGAGGCTAGGTACCCCACTCTGGAAAAACTAGTGCTGGCACTGGTTCATGCTTCCCGGAGGCTGCGAAGATATTTCCAAGCACATGAAGTGGATGTCTTAACAAATTTCCAGTTGGGACAAATCTTGAATAGACCGAAAGTATCCGGCCGACTCGCCAAATGGGCAATTGAGCTGGAGGCGCTGGACATAACGTTCAAGAAATGAGCGGCGGTAAAGGGTCAAGTCCTAGCTGATTTTATGACCGAAATCCCGGAAGGAGAAGAGATTCAAGAATCCCTACCAAGATTGGAGGAAGCATTGGAAGACGAATCTAATCCATGGCAGTTGTATACTGATGGATCTTCAAATAGTAAGGGAGCCGGGGCAGGGTTATTGCTCGTCAGCCCAGAGGGTGCAAGATTCCTCTACGCCCTCCGGTTTGACTTCGAATGTTCTAATAATCAATCTGAGTACGAGGCCCTGCTGGCAGGACTGCGGGTGGCTTTGACCCTGGACGCCACCCGGGTAGATGCCCATGTGGATTCACTGTTAGTCAACAACCAGGTCAATGAGTCATACGAGGCCAAGGATGAGTCCATGATCAAGTACCTAGAAAAAACGAAGGAGCTGATGACAAAGTTCAAGAAGGTCACATTGCATCATGTGAGAAGGCACAAGAACGACATAGCCGATGCACTTAGCAAGCTGGCTTCTTCAGGCACAGACGCTAATGTTCATATTGAGACTTTAAAGCACCCGTCCACGCAGGTAGCAGAAGTCCACGCGGTTCACACGGTCGAGGTCTCCTGGCTGACCCCCATACATAGGTACCTCACAGATGGAAGCTTGCCGAAAGATAAGGCGGAAGCAATGAAGATCCGAACCAAGTCACTACAGTACGAGATCCAAGCCGGGATTCTTTACAGGAAATCATACCTGGGACCAGCTTTAAGATGTGTATCCCCATCTGAGGCTAGGTACTTGATAAGAGACATCCATTCAGGAATATGCGGTATACATGCGGGACCCAGGGCAGTAGTAGCAAAGATAACTAGTGCAGGTTATTATTGGCCCGGAATGCATAACATGGCCGTAGAGGAACTCAAGAGGTGCGTCAGTTGTCAGAAGTACGAACCCGTAACGATTCGGCCAAAGAATAACCTGATCCCGGTAACAGCAGCATGGCCTTTTCAGAAGTGGGGAATTGACTTGGTCGGACCTTTTCCTTTAGCTCCGGGAAAGCTCAAGTACCTGGTGGTGGCCATTGATTATTTCACCAAGTGGGTTGAAGCGAAACCATTGTCTAAGATAGAAGCATGCAACATCAAGAAGTTCTTGTGGGAACATGTGGTTTGCAGGTTTGGGGTCCCCTTGTACCTAGTCAGTGACAATGGGACACAGTTCGTGGACAAGCATATACAAGAATGGTGCAAGAGCCTGAACATACAGCAGATATTCACGTCCGTGGCTCATCCTCAGGGTAACGGTCAGGTTGAGAGAGCCAATAGAAGCATATTGGACGGGCTGAAGGGACGTTTGGACCAAGAAGGAGCATCGTGGGTTGATCAACTCCCACATGTCCTTTGGGCTCACCGGACAATGCCCAAGACAAGTAATGGGGAAACCCCCTTTTGCCTAACATATGGGTCAGAGGCGATGATCCCGGCTGAAGTAATGCTGCCGTCTCGCCGGCATGCTAGTCAGGATGTTGACAATGACCGGCTGCTAAGGCACAACCTCGAGTCGTTGGAAGCCCGGCGTGATGAAGCTCACATTAAAGAAGCCCGGTACAAGAGACTGTTGGAAAAATACTACAACCGGAGGGTTAGGAGCTGCTCATTCAAGATCGGAGACCTGGTCATGCGAGACAACGAGGCCAGCAGACAACTGCCTCAGGGAAAGCTAGGCCCAAACTGGGAAGGACCGTATGAGGTCGTTGAAGACCTGGGAAAAGGAGCATATCGCTTGAAGCAGCTGGACGGCACGCCGGTTCCCAGAAGCTGGAATGCTGCCCAACTTAGAAAATGTTACATGTAATAAGGGACGAAAAGTCTCAGGCCATAGGCCACTGCAAGTATGCCCGACCGGTAGCCACGATACCCCGGGTAGTCAAACTTTTGTTTTTATTATGAACATTACAACTATTAATAAGACGCCGATGACGGCATTCATAGATTTTATATGCTTCATTATAAACATACTGCTTTTGCCAAGCAAAATTACAAAAAAGGTAGGGGCAGGACAAAAATCCAATGCCTTCAAAACACATACTTCCTACCATCTATACATAGCGCTATTTAACCTAGTCTTACTCGACTACAAAACATTAATTACTACAACCCTCCAACATGGCAAACACCTCTGCAGGGGTGTACAGCAAGTCACCTTCGGGGTTGCAAGCAGGGGGGGGACCCAAAACTCCTCATACATCCTCATTTCCTCTGAGTAGAGGTTGGAGGACCACACTTCCGGCTCCTCGCTCACCTTTGATGTTCCAACGGCAACATTCCCGGGAACCATGGGAATGGCATCTTCCAAAGGAACCCAAGGAGAGGGACGGCGTCCAGCATCACGCCGGTAAACTAATCCATAGCGGGCAGGAGCGGAGACATTGAATGACTGAACCTGGGCATCGTCCTCCATCTCCTGAAGAGTTGTAGAAATCCTTGGTATCGCAATAGGAACAGCAGGTTCCTCTCTTTCATTCTCTGCAACTTCAGAAGGAAATGGTTGGACGGGTTTTGGTCGCCGACGGTACACCAATCGATAGGACCTTTGTGGAAGAATCTCGACCAGTTCTTGAGCAGGAGCTTCCATAACAGGCACAGCTGTATCCAGCTCCTGGGATTGTCGTTGTAGCTCCTTTAATCCCTCTAGAGCATCGAGCTCCTTCAAGTACTTTTTTAGGGAGACAAACTTACGTGGCATGATGAACGAGTGCAAATGTGCACGTTTGCATGATATGCAACCCCACTTATAAAGGGATTAATTTGACGGTTAAGTTATTCTTGGGAGTTTAAACAACCTGCAATAATGACACTGACGCACGCCGCCTGACACGTGGATGTGACAGTTAGGTTGCATAGCTGACGTCGGCAGTATGATTACAAGTATTAATGACGACAAGACGTTTCATTATGACCCACTGGAAGATCTCGGATTAACAATATTATATCTCGAGTATTAAATAAACACAACATTCATTTAAATATAACGTTCATACAAAATATCCCACAGGATCAGTACACACATAACAAACTTCAACACGTTACAAAACGTTAAACTACTATTCGTCATCTGAAGAACTAGCAGAAGAGCTGGCAAGCACGGGTTCAAGGACGGCCCGGACGTTGGACATGCCTTCGTCACCAGTCTGGGCCTGTAGCTGTGCAAGCTCGTCCAAAGAATCACTGCTAAGGGCTTCTAGGGCTTTGGAGGTCCGTTGTTCAACTCCTTTTTCATGATCAGTGGCATCCGGCAGCTTTCGCCCGAGAAGCCCGTGACGATGACCATGCCTCAAACCATCCTGGTACCCGGACTCCACGGCGGTCCGGTAAAAGTCATTCAATCTTTGCTGGTACTGAGCTCCTCCACGAATATGGCTCCATGAAGCCCGGAACCCCCTGGATATTAGCCAATCCCGGTCAGCCTCCAAAATATCCACCCGGGTGTGGGCAGCAGTCAACTGCTCAGTCAGACTGGCAGTATTCTTGGTAGCAGTCTCAGCCTCGGACTTCAGAGCATTCAGTTGCTTCAGCATGGCGTCCCTCTCTTCTTCGGCCCTCCGAGCACGGGATTCATAGCCTTCTATATCAGAAGCCAGCCGGTCATACCTTTCCGGCTCAGCTTTTGCCTTAGTAACATTCTCTCGTTCCACCTGCAAGTCTTTCTCTAAGAGCTTTACCCGCTCCTCTAAACCCCGTACCAGTCGGACCTGCCCATCATGGGCACGAAGGATTTCAAGCTTCTCGTCATTATGAGTGTTTATTAGACGAGTCTTGTCCCGCTCATAGGTCTCCCTGATGGATGACATCCCTGCGATCTCCTTCCGGCAATCTCCTAAGGACTGCATCAACGCTTCAGCTTCAACGGACAACTTGCTGTGAGACACATGCATGTCATATAAATCACCTACATCTGAACGCCAACGGCGTAGCACCTCATACATGGAAGATACAGAATTTACGCAAGATCCAAGAGCATTCTCAGCCAGCTGGGCATTGTCCAGGCCCTGGAGATAATACCGTTCGGCAGGAGGAATGGCATGGTCAACCCAATGCCTGATGACGTCTGGATCAATGAACCGGGTAGACTGAGCAACCTTCCACTTAGGGGTATACTTTGTATCCGGCAAAGAAGGATTCCAATTAATACCGGGAGCATAGGCATGCGAAGGCATCTGAGTTGATTCAATGGGGTCCACACTGAACGGCATCTGCCCGGATCTTACACCGCCGGGGAAAGCAATAGGATGGTGTTGTACATCGTGTAGCAGCTCGGTAAAACTGACCCGGGACATATCCCTAAGGGCTTTGACACTAGAGCTACCAAGGTGCAATCTCGTCTGGGCATCAGGAGGCATGGCAGTGTTAATAGGAGCTGACATAGTGCTTGAAAAAGCTGCTACTGATGACGTGGTCATCATGGCTGTACTGGCCGGGGCTGACAGCGTGCTTGAAGAGGCAACCGCCGTATGAGTGGTAATCACGGTAGCTGGTGAAAAGGTGACACCGACTGACAAGGTGTTGTTAGGTTCTTCGGTGACAACTAGGCGAGGAACCGGGATGGTAGTAGCTGTGACGGCAGTTGACGGTACATCATCAGCGGGAAGGGTAGTAGTCGCCGTAGCTGCAAGGGCATCCACACCCTGCCCCGATAAAGCTGCAGTACCAGGGCTGGAAGCCTTGGTTGGCTGTGTGGAAGTACCCTCGTCCAGGAGGGGTGTACCTGGATACGACATTGCCAAATATAAAAAAAAAAAAACCAAAAACAACAAAAACCGAAGTGCACAAACAGACCCGTACCTAGCCTTTCTTCTTTGCTGGCCAACAACTCACGGCGATTGGCAAGGAATGATGATACATCCGGCGAACCGGCTTTCCGTTTCCGGGACTTCTTCTTTTTCCCACTAACAGGGATAGCAGGATCAGAAACATTGAGCGGATCTGGATTCAGAGGAGGTGAGGCCGGTGCCTCAGCGTTTACCGGAGCAGTAGTATCTGATGGGTCAGGGCGGCTTAGGATCGGAAGAGCGGGAATCACAAAGTTCTTCACCGTCTGGGTAAGAACGTCCGCCTCGTCGTCCCCCAGTAGACGATCATGTTCCTCAATATGGGGGATGACCCGTGGATCTATGGCATCAAAATAATGCCACTCATCTGAACACAGAAACAACCAGTTAGACTTGAAATACTCGGTGACTGGTAAGCTACGCAAGAGGACATACCTTGATCTCGTCGGCGATACTGAGGGTATATAGTATCATCAACCCAGATGCGGCTCATACCGACAGCCACAAGGGCCCGTTCAGGTATATGGGTGCACGGGGTTGGGTGGTTCACCAGAGCCACATACAGTGGAAGCTTCTCAAAGACAGACGGAGCAGGGCTCTCGTCAGCAAATTTTGTTTTACCTTCAGGGGTTTGCACCGGTACAACGACCGGCAACACACACTCGTCGATAAAAAAGAATTTTCGTTTCCAGTTTTTATCTTGCACATTGGGAGGGAAGTTCTCAATGCAGGATGGAGCCCCAGGACGACTGTCAAACGTGAAGTACTCTCCCTTGTACACAAGGACATAGAACACTCGGAAGACATCCAGCTGGGGGGACATACCTAGTCCCCGGGCACAAAATTCGAAGTGTTTCACCTTAATTAGTCCTAAAGGATGAAGCTGAGAGATGTTTACCTTATAGTATGACAACAATTCCACCAAGAATTGCGTCACGGGTAGCCGGAAATGGCAAAACTTGAAGAACTCAGCATATAGGGTAATCTTCCCAGGCTTTAAGGGAAAAGCAACGTCGGTGGGCTCCGGTAACACGGGATTCCACTCCGGCGATATACGCCACTCAGAAAGGAAGGATTGTAGTGCCGTTACCGACCAATTAGTATGAATCTGGGCAACACTCATGGTGGTTCGTGATGTGCTAGCTTTGGGAGCCATTTCAAAGGAAAATTGATGGTTAGTTACTTGGTACCGTACATCTCAATGGCAACCATCTAATTTATAGGCGGAGGATTATACGAATTTTCAAATTTTAAAATCGAAACCGCCAACAGTCAGAACCCTTGAGTTGCTCAGACTGTTAAAACGGCTGAGGCGACAACTCAGGGTGACGTCACATCACGTGCCTTACCCATGCGGCGCTACACTCTAGGAAGATTTTTTCTTTTTGGCATTTACGTCACTCTCAAAGTGTCATATAACTTGTCATTTTCAAAAAGCCTAGTAATAACCAAGTCTGCTTATCACTAGACTTGGGGGGACATGACGAGGTAGGCCCAATCTAGATGGATCGTCCCAATACCACATGAACGCCCCATTACATTTGGGCCAGCCCAATGGCAGATATGCACCGGGCGAACCAACACGGTTGCACCCCGGATAATTGATAAGGCTTAACCTCTTTTCCGAGAATCAGGGAAAGAAGGTTCCAAAGAGAAGATAAAGCCTATCTCCATCTAAATCGGAGAGTCAGCTCCTGGAGATGAGCTCGACGAGGCGGTTACGAGAAAAGTAGGAAGGGCTATAAATAGAGGCCAGAGGTAAATAATATTCCATACTCACAACCATAAAAGCTTTGGCTTTACTCTCACACCTAGAACCAATACTTATTCTCACGCCGGAGGGTGGTCACAGGAAACCCCCCTTTCCTGTGACGAGTCCTAACGGTGTTTTGTTTTGCAGGCACCCGGATTCAGCTTGGGCTAGTTATTCAGTGCCGGAACAACATTCTTGTCTACTAGGAGAGGTATTTACTTCTTCAATAACAATGAACTGATTTGTAGCTTTACACTTGCCATTGATGATACATATTGGCATGCATCTGGTGGATAGTATGTGCTTGCTTGCTCTCTTCTCATATGCTGCAGCATCTTGTAAATCTGAACTGGTGATTTGAGTCATTTGACTTCTCATTGCTTACTACATCCCAGTAATTATTTCTTTTGTGTATCATTAGAAATAAAAAAGGTTCATTTCATAAGGGCATAATCAGTTCCTCCGCGGCACATTGGTTCGTAACTTTGATGTTTTGTGTATATATTGACTTCTGCGCAAAATAAGGTGTTTGTGAAAGTGCTTGCAGGTGTTTTTTTTTACTTATTTATTTTTTTGTTTTGGTTTATGAGCCAGATCTTTGATTCCAACTTGAAGTTTTAGGCATTTGAGTAGACAGTTTCAATTTTGGGATTCTTCCAAGTAACCTTTTTTCCCAAACTTTGAGTTCTTATAGTAATATAGTGTCACAATTTCAATTGCATGTGATATATTAAATGGAAGTTTTCCTTATGCTCGAAAATAATAATCCTACTTGGTACAAATTACTGACAAAAATTTCTTTGCTTTTATGTGAGCTTAATCCTTTTTTTATTTATATGCTTATCTAATTAGTTAATAGTTTGTAGCAACACTTGATTCATTATGTTCGATTAAAAAGAAACATGTAACTTTCGTTGCCGAGATAAATAGCTCCGAGCAAAAATATTCTACGATGTTTTGATTATTTCATATAGAAGATTTGCCAAGATACTCTTTTGGCGCATTTAATGTTTCTATAGTTTTACATACAGGAATTGACTTCCCATTCATTCCAAGTCGACATTCAAAGTCATTCCTTTTTGCAATAGATTGGACTAATACACAGCTAGATGCAAAATGCATATGAATTGATGATGTGCCATGCTTTTATTATTGCGGTAGCAAATTGAAACGGTGCGGATGAACAATTTGAATGATAGAACTGAAATTGAAGTGGAGAAATGTGTATTTTGTAGTGCTTTTGGTTGTTGATCTCAAGTTGCGCAAGATGAGGATAGAATCTATTTTGGTTCATTATAATGTAAGTGCCCAGATTAGTAATTGCAAGTAATTAGTTTTGATACATCCAGTTAAATGTGGTGTAACAATATATGGAAATCGATTAGTAATACTCTGTATTAATCCTTAAAGACCGAACAAAACCAGTGTCCCATCGCGCAACGCGCGATATTGAATACCACTAGTTAATATAAAATTTATGTTTATGAAAACATTTGTATTTCACGGTTAAAAAAATCGGTATATCATATTACTAGAACAAGATATAGGGGCTGTTTGGTTGATTAAGTGCTAAATCATTAAGATGTCTGAATGGTTAAAAGGTTTGTATGGTTAAGTGCTGAATCATTAAGTTAGACCTCTTAATGGTTAGTTTTCTTGCCCCACATTGGTATGAGAGTTTCATTAAGGTTCAGCCTAGTTCAGTGCTTAATGGTTCAGCAACATCCCAAGTCTTAATGATTCAGCCTTAACCATTCCATTCAGAGGCTGAAACAAACGCGTTGAATGCTGAATCATTCAGCACTGAATGGTTAAGAGCCTCATTAAGAGGCTACCAAACAACCCATAATGTACTTTGTTTAACATATACCATCAAGGTATGCATTTAAAACATGAACATTAAAAAAATTATAAATTTTGTTAAGTTAATTTTTAAAACACTTTTTTTTTCGAATGGGAATTAACTTTGATTTCTTAATACTAGATATTTTTTATCAATTAATGTATTGTATTTTTATTATTATTTACTATCCAATCATATCAAGTATTTGAAAATTTTTAGATATCCCTTATGAAAATAAATATCTTCATTATTTTTCGAGTAAAGAGCCAAAATCGTCCATGAGGTTTTCCCACTTTTGCTAGATCCGTCCAAAAAAGGTTTTTTTCTTACCAGAACCATTGAGGTTTCCTACAAGTTGCTACATCCGTCCAAATCACTAACTTGGTTAAAAACTAACGAGTTAGGAGGGGCATTCTGGTACTTTTACACCCCTCAAAGCCCAAACGTTTTCTTCTTCTTATTATTATAATAATAAGCAGTCGACATGCATTAGAAACCACACGATGCTTCTTCTGTAAACCCTAACGTGGCCGTTTCAGGGCTGTTTTAGCGTTTCGGCGCCGTTTCAGACGCTGCTGATGCGACTATTTCAGCGACGTTTCAATGTTCCGGCGCCGTTTCAGACGCTGATGTTACATCGTATAGGAAGGTATTGTATTTACTGAATGAATAATATTGTATGACAAAGCTTACAATATATAGAGTCATTGACTCGTAATTAAGGAAAGGAATCAATCTATACAATCAATATAAACACTCAATCAATCTAGCATAATTATCTCCGCTATTACACCCCCGTAGTCGAATCGGGAGGACGGCGAACATTGAGAATGGAGCGAAAATCATCAAATAAAATGCGAGGCAAGCCCTTGGTAAACATGTCTGCTATTTGGTACCGCAAAGGCACGTGTAGCACCCGAATGCACCCCTGTTGAACCTGCTTCCGAACGAAGTGAATGTCTAATTCAATGTGTTTGGTGCGCTGATGTTGGACTGGATTTCCCGATAGGTAGATAGCTCTAACGTTGTCACAATAGACGAGGGTGGCCTTCAAGAGAGGGTGTTTCAATTCAAGCATGAGGTTACGGATCCAACAGATTTCAGCCACGACATTTGCAACCCTACGGTATTCGGCCTCCGCACTGGATCGTGAGACGGTCGCTTGTCGTTTGGATGACCAAGAAATAAGAGAGTCTCCAAGATAAACACAATTACCTGAAGTGGAACGCCTCGTGTCTGGACAGCCTGCCCAGTCGGCATCCGTGTATGCCATAAGACTAGTGTTTGGAGCAGGATGAAGGGTGAGCCCGTAATCTGTAGTACCCTGTAAGTACCTGATGATGCGCTTGAGCACATTCTAGTGGTCGTCAGATGGAGCATGCATATGCATGCAAATCTGCTGGACTGCGTAAGATATGTCAGGACGGGTGAAAGTAAGGTACTGGAGGGCACCTGCTAGGCTGCGATAAGTGGTGGGGTCATGAAATAACGATGATGTAGAAGCGCAAAGCTTAGACCCGGTGTCAACAAGAGTAGTAACTGACTTGCAGGAATCCATAGCGGCTCGATGAATGATGTCCTTGGTGTACGACTGTTGAGATAGAAACATAGCATTCCCGGTGCGGGTAACAGAGATACCTAGAAAATAAGTCAGAGGACCTAAGTCCTTCATGGCAAACTCCCCAGATATAGAACGCATGATGCGTGTGTGAAGAGCATCAGAGGACGTAGTGAGAATAATGTCGTCCACATAAAGCAATAAATAAGCCGTGTCCTTCCCATGGTGATATATAAACAGAGATGTGTCAGATTTGCTTTGTGTAAACCCTTGCAATAAGACAAAATCAGTGAAGCGTTGATACCAGGCTCGCGGAGCCTGTTTCAACCCATAAAGAGACTTCTTAAGCCTACAATCAAGGTTGGGGTAGTGTTGGTCTCGAAAGCCCATGGGCTGATGCATATAAACTGTCTCTGCTAAAGTACCATGGAGAAAAGCGTTAGTGACATCTATCTGATTTATGGACCAAGACCGGGACAGGGCTAATGTGAGAATCAGACGTATGGTAGCCGGTTTGACAACCGGACTAAAGGTTTTCCCACAATCAATGCCGACCTGCTGACCACGACCGTCACAGACAAGTCTGGCCTTATATCTCTCCAAACTCCCAACCGAGCGAAAGTTATGCTTAAACAACCACATACACCTAATAACATTCATATCTGGTTGACAAGGAACCAACTCCCAAGTCTCATTTTTAATAAGTGCACTAAACTCGCTCGTCATGGCAGTGAGCCATTCCGGTGAGGACAAGGCAACCTGTGGGGACTTGGGAATAAGGGCAATAATGGTGGTATGAAGGTTAAATGGGTGTTTTGGTTTAGTGATGCCGTCCATGGCGCGAGTGCGCATGGTTCGGACAGGTTGTGAAGGACCCGTGGGGTTGGCAGTGGTCGGATTGTGTAACATCACGTTTTTTTCTTTAATAATAATAATAATAATAATAATAATAATAATAATAATAATAATAATAATAATAATAATATATTTTTACTCTAAAAAAAATCTATTGAAAGTTTATAAAATTTCTTTTATAAACTATTTAGTTTTATAATACAGGCTCAAATCGAAATGTTATCACAGATTTGATTTCGAATTCATGTTTATCTCATAAGAACCGACCCTAAACACATCCTAATCGTGATACCATGGATGATTATCGGATAAACAATCCAATTTGTAACCGCCTTTATCCCTATCCCTTTTCGATCCCAATTCGTTCTTATTATCGCCTAATACACTATAAATACCCCTCCCCATTACCCTTTGCAATCATACCAACAAAACCCACAAACTAATTTCCTTTGTTCGACGCCTGCGAGTCCGGAATCAAACCTTTTTTCTTCGTCCTCTGTTCATCGCTTCTTTCATCGATCTAGTGTGTTTTTATTCAATTAAATCATGTTTCTTGGTCGATTTGATTCAAGTATTAAAACCCCCATATAATATTGATCGATCGTGTTAAGTTACTGGGTTAATTGATTTCATTCGTGGGATTAGGGTTTGGTTTGGGTTAATTTGGGGAAGATGACGAAAACAGAGATAGGTTATAAACATTCTGATCAGACTAATAACCAACTGGTCGCGCAGACCAGCTGGTTTTTCTGTTCTTTTAACAAGCCGAGGACCCGGGTTCGATCCCTCTTAGAACCGAGTTTTGCCTTTATTTTTGTTTTTAAAAGATGAATTGATTATAGATAGATAGGTTATAAAGCTTGTAACCGGTTTCACAACCAACTGATCAGGTAGATCAGATGGTTGGTGTGTTGCTTTCTAACTAAACGGTCCCGGGTTTGAACCATGTTAGAACTGGTTTGAATCCAACTTTTTTTTAAAAAAAACTGAATATATTAATTGTTATTTAATAAATAATAATATAAACTTGTTTTAATCATAACTAATTCATAAAAATTCCGTTTTTAACGATTCAAAAGCCAAAAATTTTCTAAAATTATTTCTAATCTAATCGATCAAAGATATAAAATTTTCGATAAAAAATATTTACTTTTTATATTTTATCCTATAATCTTTTGTGTAAATAAATTGTTTTAAATACAAAATAAATAGGCAATAATTTATAGAAATATATTTTTCATAGTTTTAAAAGTTATACCTTTTAGTCTATGTAAAAATAATAATATTTTAAATATTATTATTATATTTTAATTAAACCATTAACACATAAGCATATTTTCCCAAAACTAGAGAACCCTAATCGCTCGATCTAGGAAACCGTAGACGTGTTTATTCTTAGACTTTGTTTGCACCATCTAGGTTGATTCCTTGTGAATCATATTGCTAGCTGTTCGTTGCGTTGTGGATACTTATTTGCTTGCTTGAGGTGAGTGTTACTTATCCCTTTTTTCGTTTTTCGCACCTTTTGGGTGATTCATGCACACTTATATACAACTTACACATTCTCATACACATACTTTTTGAACAATTACAATTCATATACGTGTCTTGTTTATCTTAATGCTTGTGTTTGAACGTGAACGTGACTTACATGCTTATACTTAAACTCAGACATAACTGCGGTTATGGTGCTCTATCAGACATAACTTCGGTTATGGTGCTCTATCAGACATGACTTCGGTTATGGTGCTCTATTACACTTACACGTGTTAAGGTGCTCGATATACTTTTGTGAACTATATTCTTGAAATCTTATTGGTTACTTACATGTTTACATAACGCATTGACATCACATGACACATGAATTGTACGTTATTAAACTTATACTATAAGTACTAAACTATGTAATGCTCACCAACATTATTGTTGACAAAATTATTTTCGTGCATGTTTCAGGATAAGCTTGCTCGATGATCACTTAAGGCTTTGGACTTAGTTAAATTTAAATCAGATTCATGTATTGTTTGTATTTTTGTTTGGAAATCTTGTATGAAACTTTAATTCAGTATTTAATAATATTACAACTTTAATAGTGCCATGAGCTTATGAACAATCCTCACTACGTGGCACCCCGATGTTTCCGCCATCGGTTGGGGTGTTACAGATTGGTCGTGGAGGAGTGTGTTGTGTTGACGGGAGGTGGGCTGGTCGGTGTGTTGGACTGGGTCTGTTGGTTGTTTTGGGCCAAGGAGGTGGGGGTGCCTATTGGGCCGTGGAGAGGGGATGGTGGGAGTAGGAGTGGTAGTGGGCGGGCTGGCTGTTGGAGGTGGGCCGAAAGAAGTAATGGTGGGCTGGATAGGTGTCGGTTGTGAAGGTGGGCTGGAGTGGGCTGGCGATGTGGTGTGAACATGGTCCCAAAGTAATGGGTTAAAGGATGTTTCAAGGAAGTCATAGGAGTTAGGTGTGGGCGGTAGAGTGGTGGCGTAAGGGAAAATAGTCTCTTCGAATTGTACATGACGAGAGACGAACATGGTGTTGGTTGAGAGGTCTAAACATTGGTAGCCACGGTGATTTGGTGGGTATTCGAGAAAGACACACAAGATTTGGAGCGGTTTGCAAGTTTGTGGATGGTGGTGGAGGGTAGAAGAGGGTAGCATAAGCACCCGAACACACGAAGGTGCTCATGGGTGGGGTCAACAATTGTATAGGCGAGTGGTGGGGGAGAGGAATTGTTGGTGTTTGTTTGGGATAATGTTGAGGAGATAGGTAGCAGTTTCAAGGGCGTGGTGCCAGAAGGAGGGTGGGAGAGAGGATTGGGCAAGGAGTGAGCGTATCATGTTGTTAATAGTGCGAATTTTACGCTCCGCTTTGCCATTTTGAGAAGAGGTGTAGGGGCATGAAAAACGGAAGTGCATGCCGTTGAGACGACAAAAATCATGGAAGGAGCGATTGTCGTACTCCTTGCCATTGTCGCATTGAAATTGTTTTAGTTTGCTACCAAATTGGGTGGTTATGTAATTATTAAAGATTGAGAAAATGGAGAAAACATGTGATTTATTAGTGAGGGGGAAGGTTCAAAGAAAGTTTGTAAAGTCATCTAAAAATAAAACATAATAACGTGACCAGATGCCCCGGTGTCCATGACGCCGTGCGGATCTAGTTGGTGGAGAGACAAGGCATACAAAGCTTGCTGAATATCAGTTGGAGACAAGGTGGCAATGTATGCTTGGTCAGGAGCCGCCCCTATGATACCTGCAGAAGATTGGTTAGACCGTGGTGTAGAGGGATATGGACAAGGTGGTGTGCTCGATTGAGGAGTCCATGACTGGCGGTTGTTATTGAGAAGCGAGCTCCACTGATTGGCGGCCCAGGAGTTCGGGAAAACAATATACGGATGCTGAGGTGCAGAGCCGTATTAGTTGCTGCTGCGTCCCGGGTTGCGTCCGCGTCCCTTGGATATGCCGCTGCCTCTGCCATATGAGTTGCTGCCACGGTTAGTATTAGAAGGTGTAGTAGAGTCTGGTGGCGGAGTGGTGGTTGTAGCAGCCAAGGCAGTGGCCGAGGTGGCTGCAGTCCGGGCTGAGAGATTTTTCTTGGTGGTTTCAGCCATGGTGAGACGAGAGCGACACTCACTGAAGGGCAGAATAGGGTCCTGATTCTGCAGAAATGTTTGAATGCTTTCGTATGCCTCAGTTAGGACAGCCAAGAGTTGCGTGACCAGGCATTGATTATCAACAGGTGCCCTAACATTAGTCAGCTGATCAGCAAGGTTTTTAGCCTGTTGACAGTACGCGGCCATACTCGGGAAGGCCTTTAGGTGTAGGTTGGAGAATTGTTGTTGAAGGTGGATTTGGCGGACACTTTTTTTGTTGTTGAAGTGGTTGGCGATGGCCAGCCAAGCTTCGTGTGCAGTCTGACCAGGAACAAGAATGATATGGAGAAGGGGTTTGGAGATGGTGCCATAAATACACTGCAAGACGATGGCGCCTAGCACGGACCAGAGGGCATCGGCTTCGGTTTTGGCCGCAAGGGCTGTGGCCGCTTCAGATTCAGACGAGGAACCAGCATGGGCATAGGTGATGGTGCGAGGTTGCAGGTGGTCGTGTACTTGGTACGCACGACAATGCACCTCAAAGAGGGCTATCCATGTGGCGTAGTGAGAATACTCATCTTCCAGAATTATGGGGATTATGTTTTTGATATTGCTAACAGTCATAGCAGGATGAATCTTGGAATACATGTCAGAAAGATGAGGGGTTGGGCGGAAGGTAGTGAGGCAGAAGGTGAGTAAGAAAGACAGGAAAGGAATAGATGTGGGTGCAGTGCCGTAGACAGACAGAAGGAAGGGTCTACAAGAATGTGGCCGAGTTCTTGCAGAGAAGGGACTGCAGAAAAAAAAGAAGTCAGCGGTTTAGGATTTTAGGATTGTAACATCCGACAAAAAAACGATATGTTTCTGTACGTAATTAGTATATGTAATTAATGCTTTAAGTGCATGTTTAAATTAATTGGATTAATTTAACTGATGTCGTAGAGAATAGCAAATTCCCCATGAGATGCATAGGAATGCACACGTTTAATAATGAAGCATGATAGGATCATGTGCGAATAAACTAGTCCGGTACGGACGTTGGTGATTACCCGGTAAAAAATTAAATAAACGAAAAGGATCCCGGACACCCAGGATATAAAATAAAAGGTATTTTCACAAAATATAATGTGTTTTGGAACTCCAAAAACCATAAGTGAAAACTTTACATACAAATCTCCCGGTAACGAATAAAGTGCGCGTACCGCACCCGGTACGTGTATAGCTTATAAATTCACCCAACAAGAGCCTAAATAATTTATCAACACTTAAACTAGGCAATGTTTAAGGATTATTTGAGGTTATTATAATATCCAAATAACGCGTAAATAAAATCCGATTAATACCCGAACGACACCCGAACGTTAAACTGTGAAGTTTAACATATTGTTTAGCAAATATTTTGTGTTGTGGACCCCACCAAACCACCCTAAGAACCGGCCATCCTCCATCCATACTCACAATCTCTCTTTTTTACTAAGATATCTAGGATGGATCATATGTGTATGGGATGATCTTGATAAGATCTTAAAAGAGATATTACTTGTCCTTAAAAATTACAAAAAAATCCATCCTTTGCTTTTGAAACTCACGGCCAAACATCCACAACACAATCCACCAAGATCACTCAAAATCCACTAGTACACATACATTCTTATTATAAGAAATAAAAATCTAGTAATGGATCTTTTGCAATCTTGTTAAATCTTTGGAAGATATGTTGATATTATAAAGAAACACAAGGCTTCAACACTTGAACAAAACTCTTCTTTTTCTTTCCTTGAGTCGTGAGGTTGCAAACACACACACACATTTTTTTTCAAGCTTAAACTCTACAAATATACTCACAAAACATCCATCATCCAAACCCCCATTGTGTGTTTCAAGCTTGGAGCTTAACCACTAAGAAAGAACACACTAAACCCCATCATAATCAAGCATTGAAAGCTTCCCTAGCCTTGTGCAAGTTGTAAGTATTCTTGATCATGTTTTGTCTTTAAAAAGTTTATGTTTATTAGCTTAGAGCAAGTTGTACAAGGGGTGGACTTGAATGAGCTTTTAATAATGAAACATATGATTTTTAAAGACTAAAATGGTGTTTAGTTAGTGTGGATAAATTGAAAGTTTAGTGATGGATGTTAAGTATTCTTGTAGTTTTTACTAAGATCATGAATACTTGAAGAAAAATAGTGATTTGGGTAACACTTGTTAATGAAACTTGGATGAACTTGAAAGTGACTTTAATCATCTTAACTTAAGGATATAAGACTTGTTAAAGTGGTAATTTTTGTTAGAAAACTAGTATTATAAAAATTACATCATCAAAGTCTACTAACTTGAAAAATGTAATTTGGACTTGTTGGACAAAATACACAAATAACACATATTAGTAGCCTTAATGAGAATACATGAGACTATTAAAAGTGTTAAAATATGAAAATAATCCAACATTATAAAAATGATCCTTTAAAGTCTACTAGTTTAGTAGAAAAATGCTAGTCTTGAAAGTTAGCATGGAAAAATGCAACTTTTATAAATTAAGGGACTAATGTTGTAACTTTAAAAGTTGAGGGACTAAAATGGATATTTTAGAAACTTGGGTCTGAAAATGCAACTATGGAAAGTTTAGTGTCAAAAGTATAAATAATAACTTTCCAAGGTGGATTGGTAAATACTAGTGAACATACACATGTATTTTGTATAAAAATGTATTTTTATAAAATGGAGTTTTATAAAAATATAGATTCTCTAACATGTGAAAATATATAAAAACAAAGGTTTTTATAAAAATGTTAGATAAAATAAAAGCTTGGTGGAAACTTATATAAAAATGAACACTTTTATATAAATGGGGATATAAAAGTGTTAGAGCATTTTTATACATAAGTTACCAAGTCTTGTGTTAAAAACACAAAGGTATTTATAAAACTTCCAAGTAATATATGTAGGAAATTAAAGAGGTGAATAAATGTAACGACCCGAAGATTAACGAGTCATTACGGATTGGTAATCATGACACACTTTATTAATTACCAATTTATTTAATTCTAACAATTCTTTTTATTAACAAACATCTTCTTTATTTATTTCACATTGGGCCAAGCCCATATAAAACATACAACTGGACCGAGCCCATTTAACATTGTTACCAACCGGGCCAAGCCCGTTACATTCCTTGTTCCATGTTCCGAGTTTTTAAACCATCGGGCCGAAGCCCATTAAGACCAAACCACAAACTTTGGACATATCCATTTATTACACACTTGGGCCGAAGCCCGGTTATTTAATAAGCCGGCCCAAAGCAGGTTCCTTAACTACTCCTATTAACTTGGACTTGCATATTATCGAGCTCGGGTTCCCCATTATCTAATCAACCTGAAATGCATGTTAAAAATACGTTAGCCACAAAGCTAGTGAGTGATGCCAGATTTAGACTCGTTTATAATATAATAACAACAATTCTCATATGGTTCGGTCATTCTAAGGTGGAACATATTTAACGATGGAGCACCATACAAATGCTTAATGTGGTTCCAAACCTCTACTTGGTTTAGAAAAATACATCCCGGTGATACCGAATGGATCCATTCTACGTGATTTCTATTCGACCGATTCTATTAACTCTTTCATGATCATGAACCAATATTTTATCAAATCACACGTAAAAACTAACATGCATTCACCCCGAAATCATTTAAACATATGGGGTACATCCACTCACGTTGGTTATTTCCGAGTCTATGTTTTCACTAGAAGCGAGATTTCTATGTTCCACGAGTTCCTGTTACAACACAAATCAAGTTATTGTACACATATATATAAATAATTATACGTATAGCTGGCCATTACAGCTTAGGCGTAAAGATCTAAGCTAAAAGCTGGCCATTACAGCTTGGCACACGACCTTAAGGAACTCTAGACTCGTACCTACCAAATAATGATCTTGATCCGGCTAATACTCGGCTAACTACTTGGGCCGATTGGGTTTTACATTAAGTGGGTTGGATTTCTTTTATGAAGGGTGGTATATTAAGCTAGTAAGAGTGGTGTTATATAATTGAAAAGGTGGTTTAATGATAAGGTAAGGGGAGCCGATTACTTGTGATGGTAGGAGGATGGTTTTGCATGTTGAATGAATGGAATTAAAGTGGTTTCACAATGTTTTGAAAGGGTTGAGTGTGAGCCGATGGTTTTCTCTTATAGAGGTTCAAGGCATGCATTGATAAGATGGAGTAGGCTTCTAGGGTCATGAGGTGGAGGGTTATCAAGCTTTGGAGTGTTGAAGTAATATTGAGGTGTATTATTCCCTCAAAATGGCGGTTACCCCATGTGCAAGAGGGCCGCATATTTGTCTAAATTATTGGGTTTGGGCTTGATCACACTACTATAAGCCTAGTCTTTATTTCTATGAAGGAGGTTGGGCCCAAGATCTACACTCTCTTTGGCCCACTAGGATACGGTTCTTTAGCCATTATCGGGCTTATAATTAGGCCCAACACTTATTCAGGTAGGCCCAATCATTTAATCGGGTTATTAACTTATTCGGCCCACATAAAATTGTTATCGGGCCGAGTGCTACTTCTTATTGGGCCTTGGATTGTAATCCGGATACGGTTATTGGGCTACACCGCAGGTGGCCCAATCGTAATTCTAATTAACTATTAATTAATTATTTTAATAATCTAATCTTATTATATAATGACGTCATAATTTTCGGGATGTTACACTCTCCCCCCCCCCTAGGAAATTTCGTCCCCGAAATTTTTATTTATAATACCTGATTCTCAAATAGGTGGGGGTATTTAGCTTTCATCACGTCTTCTCTTTCAAAAGTAATTTCAGGCCCCAATCTAGCATTCCATTTCACTTGTACGATTGGAAATTTTCCTCTTCTCATCTTTCTTTCTTGTCGAGCCATTATCTCTATTGGTTCCTCAGTAAAATGAAGTTGAGGATTAACTTTCACATTATCTAATGGAATGATAGTTTGGGTTTCTATTATACATTTTCTTAGATTCGAGACGTGGAACACATCATGAATTTCACTCAACTCGGGAGGTAATTCTAAACGATAAGCTACCGGTCCCACCTTATCTGTAATTCGATAAGGTCCTATGAAACGTGGATTCAGTTTACCTCTTCTTTGAAATCTTATCACTCCTTTCCAGAGTGACACTTTTAATAGGACATAATCTCCTATTTGAAATTCCAACGGTCGCCTTCGTTTATCCGCGTAACTTTTCTGCCTGCTTCTCGCTTCTTCCAATCTTTTCTTGATTTGCACAATCTTGTCTGTTGTTTCTTGGATAATTTCTGGGCCAGTAAGTTGGTTTTCTCCGATTTCGTTCCAGCAGATCGGAGATCTACACTTTCTACCGTATAACGCCTCAAAGGGTGCAGCTTGAATGGAAGCGTGGTAACTATTGTTATAGGATAATTCTATTAACGACAGATGTGTATCCCAACTTCCACTAAACTCCAGGACACATGCTCTTAGCATATCTTCTAGTGTCTGAATCGTTCTTTCACTTTGCCCGTCTGTCTGAGGGTGATAGGCGGTACTGAGCTTAATCTGGGATCCTAACGCTTCTTGGAACGTTTTCCAAAATCGGGAAGTAAAATGACTATCCCTATCTGATATAATTGAAAGAGGTATCCCATGCCGGGACACTATTTCTTTTATATAGATTCTTGCCAATTTTTCCGTTCCAAAGGTTTCTTGTATTGGTAGGAAATGGGCAGATTTGGTTAATCTATCCACGATAACCCAGATGGTATCGTTACCACTTTGGGTTCTTGGTAATTTGGTTACAAAGTCCATAGTGATTTGATCCCATTTCCAAACTGGAATCTCTGGTTGGATCAATAACCCACTGGGCTTTTGGTGTTCTGCCTTCACCTTCGAGCAAGTAACACACTGAGCTATAAATTCTCCCACACTTTTTTTCATACCAGGCCACCAGAAGTTTTTCCTCAAATCTTTATACATCTTATGGTTTCCTGGGTGAATGGAATACTTAGAGTTATGGGTTTCTTTCAAAATATCCCTCTTTGTTCACCATATCTGGGTATCCAGATTCTTCGGTTGTACCTAAAAATTCCATCCGTTCCTTCCACCAATCTTGCTTCTTCTCCATTCAAAAGTTCTCCATTTAACTCGGTAGGTTCTAATGCTCTCCTTTGACATTCCCGGAGTTGGTTTAGAAATTCGTTAATCAAAGTGACCTTAAATGCTCTATCTCTTAGAGGTCTTTCTTTTCGACTTAAGGCATCTGCTACAATACTGGCCTTTCCCGGGGTGATATTTAATATCACAGTCGTAATCACTTAGAACTTCTATCCATCTCATCTAACGCATGTTTAGAAGCTTTTGATCAAAAATATGTTGGAGACCCTTATGGTCAGTGTAAACAGTACACTTGGTTCCATATAAATAGTGTCTCCAAATTTTTAGAGCAAAGATAATAGCTCCTAATTCTAAATCATGCGTAACATAATTCTGTTCATGTCTTTTCAACTGTCGGGAAGCATATGCTATAACCTGATCTTCCTGCATTAATACACATCCTAATCCCTGTTGAGATGCGTCACAATACACAGTAAAAGCTTTTCCTTCTACTGGTAATGTTAACACTGGAGCCTTACATAATCTTTCCTTAAGTTCTTGAAAGGCTTTTTCTTGCTTTTCTTTCCACTCATACTTAGAATTTTTTCTGGTCAAAGTGGTGAGTGGGAGGGCTAATCTAGCAAAGTTTTCTATAAATCGCCTATAGTATCCGGCTAGCCCTAAGAATTGTCGAATCTCACTTGGGTTTTTAGGAGCTTCCCACATCTGTATTGCTTCTATCTTGGTTGGGTCTACTTGGATTCCTTGATCGTTGATCACATGTCCTAAAAACTTAATTTCTCTTACCCAAAATTCGCATTTTGAAAACTTAGCATACAGTTTTTCGTTTCTTAAAGTTTCTAGGATTTCTCTTAAATGCTTTTCATGCTCACTTTCGGTTTTTGAGTAAATTAGGATATCGTCTAAAAATACAATTACACACTTATCCAAATAAGGTCGACAAATCCTATTCATTAAATCCATGAAAACGGCAGGAGCATTGGTTAAACCAAATGGCATAACTAGGAATTCATAGTGTCCATACCTAGTTCTAAAAGCGGTTTTTGGAACATCCTTATCTCTTATCTTCAATTGATGATATCCAGACCTAAGATCGATTTTTGAAAAATATTTAGCTCCGTTCAATTGATCAAAAAGGTCGTCTATTCTAGGTAACGGGTACCTATTTTTGATTGTCAACTTATTCAATTCCTTGTAATCTATACACATCCTCATAGAACCATCTTTCTTTTTGACAAACAGTACTGGTGCTCCCCAAGGGGAGGTACTTGGCCTTATAAATCCTCTTTCTATCAATTCTTCTAACTGGTTTGTGAGTTCTTTCATTTCTGTGGTGGCTAACCTATATGGGGCTCTAGCAACGGGTGCGGCTCCAGGAACTAGGTTAATTTCAAATTCCACCTGTCGGGATGGTGGTAAACCTGGGAGTTCGTTTGGAAATACATCTTTGTATTCCGATACTACCTTAATTTCATTAATCTCTACTTCTTTTTCTTCATTTCCTAAATTCACATGGATTAAGAAGAGTTGATGTCCCTTTCTTAAATACTTCATCATTTTTGCGCTAGAGATTAAACTTAAGGTACCATTTGGTTTTTCTCCATGAACTACCAAGGTTTCTTGATTGGTTAAGGGAATTTTTACAAGCTTTTCCTTACAAACTATCTCTGCTTGGTTTGTAGCTAACCAATCCATCCCTATAATCACATCAAATTTTCCTAGACTCATAGGTATTAAATTTATTTTAAACTCTTGTTCTTCCATGATTAAAATCAGATTTTTAAAAACTTCATTAGCTTGCAAAATCTTACCATCAGCTATCTCTATTTCATAGGTTTGTGTCATAGGTTCGGGAAGGACATTTATCTTTTCAACTAACCTTTTAGAGATAAAACTAAGGTTTGCACCTGTATCGAACAAAACATAAACAGGTAATTGATTGATATAGAACATACCCGTGACTAGATCAGGTTCGTCACGTGCCTCTGCTGCATTGATTACAAACGCTCTTCCCCTTGCTTGGTCTCCTTTGGGTTGACTTTTGAGTTTTGGGCATTCGTTCTTGTAATGCCCCGGTTCCTTGCACTCATAACAGACTCGAGGACGGTCTGGATTGTATCGACATTCCGCTGTGGGGTGTCCTACCTTCTTGCATTTTTGACAATGGGATCCCCTACACTCACCAAAATGGTACCGACCACAAGTATTACATCGCTGCTTACACTCCCCAGTATGATAGTACTTACACTTGGAACAATAGGGATTGTTTCCTCGGTAGGGTCTTTTCTCAGGATTTCCCTGTTCCCTAGGGTTTTCTTGGCTCTTTCCTGAGGTATTATAATTTGTAGACCTAAAGATTTCATTCCATCCCCTTTTACTGCCTACCGACACTTTATCCCTTTCCCTGTGTCTGACTATATCATCTGTCAGGCTTAAAGCTAATTCACAAGCAGTATCATACCTGATCGGTTTAGCTCCCCTAACTATTCCTTGAATTTGAGGGATTAATCCCCAAATAAACCTCCTAATTCTTTTTGGTTCAGGGGTAACCTGGTGGGGTACTAATCGAGCAAGTTGATTAAAACGGTTTATGTAGCCTACACAGTCTAAACCCCTCATTTCGAGTCCTAGAAATTCCATTTCTATCTTTTCGATTTCGTTCATAGGACAGTATTTTTCGGTAATGAGGGTTCGGAATTCTATCCATGTCATAGTGGCTACGACTTCTCTACCTCTTACTTGTCGAATCATATTCCACCAGTTTAACGCCTCAGCTCGTAAAGAGTGAGTAGCAAACTTTACCTGATCTCTAGGGGCACAATTGCTTATTTCTAATATAGCCTCCATTTCTTCTAGCCAACGAGTGGCTCCGGCAGCTCCCGTGCTACCGTCAAAAGATTCTGGCTTACAAGCCATAAAGGTTTTGTAATCACAGGATCGAGGCCTTGACAGTTCATCCTCGACATTTACTACAACGTTTTCCGGGTTTTTCTCTAAAGTTCTTGAACCGGGTGTCTTTTCTATCATACTTATGAGGGTAGGGATTGAGTCTTGCAAACTTTCTAGAACTAGCTTTCTCATTTTCTCTTCTAGTTCACTAGTTTCCGGGGTTACCGGGGTTTCTTTGGTCAAGGGTTCCTCGGTCGTGGGTTGTTTGGACGAAGAAGCGTTATTTCTTTTTGGGGTCACCGGTTCTTTTTCTTTGCCTCTCTCCGATCTTCGCGGCATTTTCTATAATAATACATTTTACTTAAGTTAGTATTATTATTATAACAAATTGCTACACTTTATTAGATCGAATCTTTTATAATTATCGCCTATTACCTCATATATATATTTAGTTCACCACTTTATCGTCAAAATTTTTATAGTCATGTCCCATAATATTTCATGATTTTTACACCAATCTTTATATTTAATTTAGTACACAATTTTTACACCCAAATATAACTATTTCATAGCAAAACTTTTGGATGTTACATGTTATCATACTAGAATCACCACATCATACCAACACACTACCATTACAACCACACACTTAAATTACCATACATACTACCACCACAAAGACTTAAATTAACACATACACACCTAACCCATTTATTCAACTCCCGCCACTTCTCTTTCCCCACCCCTACCTTACCACCCTTCGACCCCTTCTAAGGAAGTGGATACTTCGACTCGTCGATCAATTGTCGGGATTGATATCCGAATCGTTTGATCAACCTCCTTAAATCCTCCGCCGTGTTTAGTGCTTGATCTCTTTGCGTTTTCATACGATAATAATTTTCCACAAGCTCTAAATAGTCTTTCCTTGGCACGAAATCGTTGGGTGGAAATGGAATATTATTATGGTTAAACATGACGGCTTCATAATAGGGGTCTACCACGGGTGTAGATTGAGCCATTGGATATTGGGCCGCGGGATATGGGCCTTGTTGGGCCGTGGGATATGGACCCACAAATGGCGAGAGGTATGGGCTCAAATTACTCGACCCTTCCATAGATAAATTACTCGATGCACTCGTAAAGTCTTGAAATGGCGAGTTCGAGTAGTAGTAAGGAGATGGCCCGTAAAATGGCATCTCGGGTATAAATGGATTGGGTTCGGAGTTGGTGAGGATAGGCTCGGGGAGAGGAGCGATTACGCCTACCTCCCCTAGATTTAGCTCCACCCCATTGTTTCCCCATGTTAAACCCGGGATCTCATTTACGAGAGCTTCTATGTCGGGGAAGCGTAAATTTTCGTTGTCTTCCACTACTTCTTCACTTCTTATTTCTCCCTCCTCGTACTCCATTGGGGCCTTTCCCCGGGCATCTTGTCCTTCTTGATTTCGTTCTTCCCCACGAGTCATTCTATTACAAATAATCATCACAACAAATATTATCAAGTTAGTTCTATAAAACTCCCCACTATACCCGAACCCGAGCTCTGATACCAACCTGTAACGACCCGAAGATTAACGAGTCATTACGGATTGGTAATCATGACACACTTTATTAATTACCAATTTATTTAATTCTAACAATTATTTTTATTAACAAACATCTTCTTTATTTATTTCACATTGGGCCAAGCCCATATAAAACATACAACTGGGCCGAGCCCATTTAACATTGTTACCAACCGGGCCAAGCCCGTTACATTCCTTGTTCCATGTTCCGAGTTTTTAAACCATCGGGCCGAAGCCCATTAAGACCAAACCACAAACTTTGGACATATCCATTTATTACACACTTGGGCCGAAGCCCGGTTATTTAATAAGTCGGCCCAAAGTCGGTTCCTTAACTACTCCTATTAACTTGGACTTGCATATTATCGAGCTCGGGTTCCCCATTATCTAATCAACCTGAAATGCATGTTAAAAATACGTTAGCCACAAAGCTAGTGAGTGAAGCCAGATTTAGACTCGTTTATAATATAATAACAACAATTCTCATATGGTTCGGTCATTCTAAGGTGGAACATATTTAACGATGGAGCACCATACAAATGCTTAATGTGGTTCCAAACCTCTACTTGGTTTAGAAAAATACATCCCGGTGATACCGAATGGATCCATTCTACGTGATTTCTATTCGACCGATTCTATTAACTCTTTCATGATCATGAACCAATATTTTATCAAATCACACGTAAAAACTAACATGCATTCACCCCGAAATCATTTAAACATATGGGGTACATCCACTCACGTTGGTTATTTCCGAGTCTATGTTTTCACTAGAAGCGAGATTTTTATGTTCCACGAGTTCCTGTTACAACACAAATCAAGTTATTGTACACATATATATAAATAATTATACGTATAGTGTAACGCCCCAAAACCCGAATTTTAATTTTAGTAGCATGTTTTAGTGTGTTATGGCATGGGGTGAAATAACTAAGTATCTAATTTAGTAGGTATACAAGTAGAAGGAAATATAATAAGGTTTTAGTCAAATTTGGATGGGCATCAAACATGAAGGGTTGAAATTGTGAAGAACCAAAACTAAAACACAACCCACTTTGGTGGGATATATCATACGACACACACACACTCTCTCCTGAAGTGTGTGTGTGTTTGTGTATTTGTGGGTGCTCTCTACCACCAAATGAACAAGGGAAAGGGAGATTGCATGTAGGATCTGAGAATGGAGAAGTGTTCATCATCTTCTAAGCACCAAGTAAGTATCCATCCTCCATTATGAAACTTCTTGGTTGAAGCTATTGGTGGGTTTTGATGAACCAACCCTAAATTGGGTAAATTGTAAGCATTAGATGGCTAAATTCATGTTTTGATGCACTAATCTAGTGTCATTAATGATTTTGGTAATCTCAAGTGGCATTTGATTTAGGGTTCATGTTCAAGGAAAATGGGGGTTTTTACCCATGATCATTCTTGAACAAATTTGATAAATAGATTGAAAGAATTTGTGTTTTCCTATGTTGATATCTATTGAAAGAAGGGTATGTAATGTAGGCAAATAACGCGATGATTGGTGTTATGAGTTATGAAAGTAGGCATAAAATACTTGTACATTGAGCTTAGAATGTTGTATGCACACCAATTGTTCGATGAAATGTCTAGATGAACATGCGTGCAAGTAATTGATGAATATGAATGGAATATGATGATTGTTAGTAATTAACATAAAGGATGTGTTTGATGGAAACCATGTGTGAATTAGAATGGATTGTATGTAGGTATATATGTGTATGCACATAAGTGCTCTTATGGTTAGAGGTGTCCTATAATATGTGAATTTGTATGCAAAACTCGACAAGTATGAGAGTAATGTGATCATTGGTGCAATTGATAGTAGGTTAACATAAGGATTTCGTCTTAAAGAGTAATCATGTGGGGACTTGGTTGATTGTATGATATGGTAGGAAGTATGCATTAGTAATGTATACACTAAGGCTTAAATACTATGATTGGAATGATGAATAATCTTGCATGTTAATGAGATAGGAATGTGATGTTTATGGTGTGTTTCATATGATCTAGTCATCAATATGGACATATGTTCTAAGTAGGAAGTTTGTATAGTTGGAAGTTGACTTTCTGAAAAAGTCAACAATGTATGACTAACATGGTTATGCTTCCTAACATGACTGTGGGATTAAGGAAATCATGTGATATATGTGAGATTATCTAGGTGTCATACATGATGATATGTTGGATTGCTTGATTGATAAACAATGTGGTAGTTAATTATGTGATATGCATATTAGTAATTGACCAATGAAAGTCATGGGAACAAGTAAATGTAATATGATTGATAGTATGCAAGGTTGTGTATGCTAACGGAATGGTGGGAATGATAACATGAATGTGACGTGTGCGTAACTATACATATTTTACAATGGATTTTAACACACGTTTTGCTTTAATATTTATAAAAATGGTTTAGACCTTAATATTAAAACACACACAATAGGGCAAGTGTACCCTGTCATATATGTAGTAACGTACAGATAAGAACCAAGTATCGATCCATGGACGCGCGCGGAGCAATTGTACTAAAACTCTGTCCCCGATTTACCAGTAGGAAAAGATAAGTTTGAGTTTTGTTTAAAACTAAATTAATTCTAAAACATGTAAATATCTTAACTACGACTCCAAATAGAAAATATAACTATTTAAACTATATTTTTGCCAATCCTAGCATGTTATCTAAATATAGTAAGTAATATAGGCGCGTGATCAACATTCCCATTTTCCGACAGTTAGTGTCCCTTTCGGGCATCCAAACATGACAACTATACAGAAAGCTAACACGAATACACACGTTAACCGCTTCAAGTCGTTTATTAGCGAGCAGCTGATATGATCTCACGCAGATCTTCTAAAGATAAGTTAGTCATCCGTTAAGAGTTTTCTAACCTCACTAATTCAGGGAAGCGATACCGAATACACAACACAGCCACCTAAACTAGCATAAAGTAGAGCATTTCACAACCTATTCCATTTTACCAACTTTGACCCCAGATCTACTAAGATCGCTATTTTTATCAAAATAACTACCAAAGATCATTAACTGTGTCAAAGACTAGTAACGACACCATTAGGCTTTTTAAACCCTTTTACGTGCCGGTAAGCATTTTTAACCGTTATTCGACTGACTTTAACCAAACCAATACCCGGTTACAGTCTCATGGCATAAACTATTTAACAAGTTAACTAGTCTACTACCGGACGATTAAACGGACGGTTTTTCAACATGTATCCGCCTAACACATTCGGCAATCGCTAAAGTCATTCAAATACAGCTACAAATCCATCAACAATGAAACAAGGTTGCGTTATGATCATCAAGATCTAATACGTGAAAAACGCCAAATTTATACAAAACATGATTACATGCTAAACGATTGTTTTTTCTACTAAAGATTACTAAACATGATTACTAGACTATAATGTATTACATAAACAACACAAACAAGCTTAAACAAACTGATTTGAATCAAATGAAAGCATAATAGATCAAACCATAAAACTCGAATGTGATGGATTGGATGATGATCGATGATCCGGATGCGTTCCCGAGCTCGTTCCTCGCCTTTCCAGCAGCTCACAGGTCCAGAAAATCGCCCCAAATCGCCCAGAGAACACCCAATATTTGATCAGTGGGTTCTGCTCTGTTTTTATAGAAAGTTTGATATTTGGCACGGTCGTGCGCATAAAGTGCACGGCCGTGCACTTTAACTTTTTGAGTTGACGTGCAAGTGGGCAAGTGGTTGGGCTGCTCCTGAAAATATCTAGATATTTCGCACGGCCGTGCACCTAAGGTGCACGGGCGTGCGGGTCTGGTTGTGGCCGAGTGCTGATGGTGCACTGCCTGGTGCACTGGCAGTGCACCCGGGAACTTGAGTCGCACGGGCACCCGCACGGCAGTGCTGATCAGGGTGCCCGAGAACAACAGCTGCACGCCAGGTCGCACTGGCAGTGCAGCTCGTCTGTGTCCGGGTAAACTGAGTCCGCACGGGCGTGCACCTGGGGTGCACGGCCGTGCACTATTTCCAGACTTGGCTGATTTTGCAGAAACTTTCCGTCTTGTCCGTTTTTCGCCCGGTTTCTTCGACTTTGTTCGTGGGATGTCGTTTAAGACCTGCAATAAAAATATGAAGCGGTTAAGTACCGAATTCGTGCAATTATGGTCGAAAACGCGTAATTTGGGAGTTTAATCGGGGATTTAAATATGTATATTTTAACGTATATCAAACCTCCCCACACTTGAACTTTGCTTGTCCTCAAGCAAACACTTAAACAGAAATAAACGAAAAACTCGCCAAGTGGCAACAAAGACAAAATATAGCCTGTACAGACGATAATAGACAAGCCCGACAAAGGTATATAAACAGGTGATAAGATAACTAAACAGCAACGACTCACTTCCGATCTACAAACACGCAAACCCGTACACGACTCACAATGTTCACACACACTCGGTTTTATTTATGATACATACGTGTAATGTGTATGTGTAAATCGCTCCATTGCCAAGACAATGAATCGTGCAATATCATAAGCTTGTCAAAAGATCTAGTCTTCACCAACTAACATGTGAAAAAGCACAAATCAAGGGTCTTGTAAGGGTTGTAATGTTAGGCAAAGGTAGGGGTGTGGAATGGATATTTAAAGTGACAAATCGGCTAAAACCCGGCGGTTATGTCTAACTAATAGCAACAACTACAACTGTACAATAAGAATTCTACTATAGGCGAATTTTCTTTTGAAACGGGCTAAACACAAACTTTTAACTTTAAAGCTCTAAAAACTGCTCGAATCACTGCTAATTCACCCTATTTTAGGGTGTTCTATTTTTCTGGATTTTTTTTTATATATACACATATCTATGATATATATATATACTAAACAGAAACTGAAATATAATCAACAAACGGGTTCTAAATATATAAACCCGAACACGAACTATTTACAACGTAAAAACTAGTCAAACAATAACCTAAACCGAGCTTTAACACAAAAAGGTTTAAAAGAAAAAGGCTATTTGGTTTAGTGGTGAAATGGTGTGGTAAATAAGAAAAAACACGGGATTAGGTTCAACATGGTTAACTAGTGGATAATATATGGGTGCAGGGAACAGATAGAACGAAAAGAAAAGGCTAAATCAAAAGGGTATCCTAAATGCCTCAATCATGTTCGTACAATCTCACACGCATCTGGTCTAAACAAGTATACTAGTGACAAGTTCTAAACTGCACAAAACATCCGGCTCACTCGCAAGCATGTCAAAGAAATGTAATCTATTCTAAGGCTCGAACGCTCACGTAACCGGAAGGAAATGGGTGCAAGTGTACGAATATAACATGCTCGTATCTCATCTGTTTGTTGCGCCTCGAGTTATCTTTGTCAAAATTTAGTTAGGCTTGATGTTTATATGAGAATATATACATATATGTACTTTTAAGGTTTTTTTTTTTAACATATATATATATATATACAAGAGGACAAACACGATTATAATCCCTCCCCACACTTGAACTTCACATTGTCCCCAATGTGACAATAGAAAGCGTTTATGAATTAGCTATCTATAGTGGGAAAAAGGAGAATAATACTCCCCTTTAGTCGATAACTCGGAAAGTACGGTGATCGCATTGAGCATCCATACCGGTGCTCGCCGTTTCCTGCACTATCACCATTCTTGACAAAACCAAAAGACATCAAACACATCCGTAGATCATCACAATTATTCAAACAAAGCAAATATACTGAAATTTAAAGTGCAGAAAAGTAAATAGTTCAAATGCAAAAACTAAAAAGTCATGGGTACGCAGACCCGAATACGAACTGCAAAAATAAATAAAAAGTACTAACACATGCATGCAATAGATTGCCGTGGCTACTGGTCGTCGTCGTGGTGCTGACCGGAGCTTCCTGGCTGGTCGCCAGGAGCACCATAAGGGAATGAGGGAGGGTTACTGAAATAACCCGGATGCACCTGCTCTAACCCAGCGAAAAGGTACTCAAAACTGTGCCTCACATCCTGCTGCACACGATCCATAGTGGACCGCATGTACTGCTGGTCCTGCCTGATCTCCACCTGGTTTGCACCGATGTTGTGCATGTTCAGCTCCATCGCCTGGAACCGCTGGTAGAACTCAGGGTATGTCGGGATGCCTGGAGGCCACTGCTGGTCCTGGGGTTGGAAGTGCTGAGGAGAGTGGTGTGGAATGTCGTGTGGCTGGTCACCACCGCCTCCTGCATGCTGCTCCTGCATCTCCTCATCCTCCTCGTCCTGTGGTGGCACGGGGTCCCATATGATATCCTGACTAGTAAGTCGTGGACCCCCGTCCGTATCAGCTAGCAGGTTCTGAGACCTGAGTGATCTAAAGTCCAGCATAACCCCATTAGTTACCCATGTCAGCGTGGCCCTGACCTCGTCGGTCAGAACTCCCAGTGCCATCGCAATCTGGGTGACGTACTCCCCGCCATGGATCTCACTCCCGTCCTTGGTGCCCCCAGCAGTGAGAAAGAACTCGGCCATTCGTGCGGCCAAGTTCAGCGGGGCACCCTCGTAGAAATGATACAGATAGAGAAGATCGGGAGTGGGACAGTTCCCTGAACTGTCCTTTCGGCCACAGATTGTGTGGCTGAACACATGGTGCAAGAGGCGGAGTAGCGGGTCCTTAATCCGAGTGGCCTTGGCAGACCTCGGATTATAAGGTCCACCAGTGGCAATGGATGCCAAAATGCGGCTCGCTCGTCATTATCCACGAAGCTGTGGATCCCGCAAAAATCCTCAGAGTCAGTCTCTAAATGCTCATATATCCCCAGCTTCCTTCCCAGTCGCGCAACCGACCAATGATACCATTTTCCACAAAGTCTAAACCGAATGTCTTTCGAATGGAAGTCCTTATACACCCCCTCCTTTGGTTTTTTGTAGGAGTAGGATGATAAGAACTCGATCGTGATCTCTCTGTAAACAGGCTGGTTTATACTAAGCAGTTTCGCCATCTGGGGCGAGACAAATCCATCATATCGTTCACGCTGATTCAGCTCGGTGAGTAGGGCTAAGTTAAGCCGAATAGGAACACCGAATGAGTTCCTCCTACCCCAGAGCTTCATGAACTTGTCAATACATGGCGCTTCCTTTTTGTCACGGTTGTCAAAGCCGAGGAAATCATGAGCCATCTGCATGCAAAAATTAATATACAGCTGTTAGTACACAAAAAACGGAGGTCCCGGATGCCCAAAACGGACCTGCGCGCATTCTGACCTGAATCTGTTACTGATGCACGGCCGTGCACCTATGGTGCACGGGCGTGCAGGTCTGGTTGGTCAGGTCAGAAGCAGCACTGCCTTAGGCACGGCAGTGCTGCCTGATTTCTAGGCTCGCACGGTCTGTGGCACGGCCGTGCAGCCGACCGTGCACAGTCCCAGGACTTCGAAAATTTTCAGAGAAAAGCCCCAAATCTCAAATATAGTTTAACAAAACTTTCACAATAGCAATGATTTGGGCCTGGGTGTGCACGGTTTCAACAACAACACAAAAAACTAAACTACATTAAACTAAAACTAAACAAGATTGTGGGTTTATTATAGTTTATGAAGGAAACCCCCAAATCTTGCCCTAGAAATCAAAAATACAACTGATCTATGCAAAAAATTAAAATATAAGTGCAAAACTATGAAGGGATTCATACCTTGGTTGATTTGGAAGGGAAAGATTGAAGATTTAGGCCTAAAGATGATGAATACCCGGTTTTTGGGTCGTTTGGAACGAGTGTGCGGTTTAGGGGTGCAAGAACTAGGGTAAGGAAGTTAAGGATCTATTTATACAAACGCATTTGGGCTGGGCTTTCTGGCCCGCACGGTCGTGCGACTCTGTTGCCACCCTGTTTTGTTCGAAAACATCATTTTAAACCATTTAAACCTGTTTGTCGACTGTTCACGCTCCATTGCTCCTTCCCGCTTTGTTCAAAACCGGTACGAACCTGCACATTACTAGAAACAACGTTAAACTACAAAAATTAAAATAAAGCAAGATTTATATACACTAATTACATATTTACCCTTTGGCGCGCCCATACACGCCGTGCTATATTTATTAACGAGTCGCTAGCTAGACTCACTTCCCCGCACTTATTAGGCGTGCGGGTCGTAGAGATCGATCATCTCCACGGATTTGTCAACCGGTCCATCAATGTAAACTTTGAGGCGATGACCGTTGACTTTGAAAGTCACACCCTCCGAATTTTCAATCGAAACAGTCCCGTAAGGATATACTTCCTTAACAGTGTACGGTCCTGTCCACCGGGATTTCAACTTTCCTGGAAAGAGACGCAGGCGCGAGTTGTAAAGCAGGACCAAGTCGCCTACCTGAAAATCTTCTCGGTGTTTCAGGCGACTGTCGTGCAACTTCTTCGTGCGCTCTTTGTACAATATCGAGCTCTCATAGGCTTGTTGCCTAAGCTCCTCCAGCTTGTGAATCTGTAAGAAACGGGTCTCACCGCCGATCTTAAGATCCAAATTTGCCGTTTTTAGAGCCCAGAATGCCCTATGCTCCAGCTCGACTGGGAGATGACACGGTTTGCCATAGACAAGCCTAAAGGGAGTCGTCCCAATGGGCGTCTTGTAAGCCGTCCTAAAGGCCCACAGCGCGTCATCAAGCTTGTCCGCCCAATCCTTGCGGTTTTGATTAACCGACCGCTCAAGGATTCGCTTCAATCCACGGTTAGTGACCTCCACCTGTCCACTTGTCTGTGGATGATACGGGGTGGATAACCTGTGGTGGACACCATAACGTGCTAACGCGCGATCAAGCTGCGCATTGCAGAAATGCGTGCCACGGTCACTAATCAATGCCTTTGGGGCACCAAACCGTGAGAACAAGCTCCTAACAAACCTCACTACAACTCGGACATCATTTGTGGGCAAGGCTTGCGCCTCGGCCCACTTTGATACGTAATCAACAGCCACGAGTATATATCTATTGCCCCGTGAGGAGGGGAATGGTCCCATGAAGTCTATGCCCCAAATGTCAAAGACCTCACAGACTTGAATCGGGTTTTGCGGCATTTGGTCGCGTGCCGATATGTTCGTCGCCCTCTGGCACGAATCACAAGCACCAACCAGTATCTGGGCGTCACGAAAGAGTGTGGGCCAATAAAACCCGGAGTCTAACACTTTCTTAGCAGTGTAATTCGCTCCATGGTGACCTCCGGTAGGCCCCTCGTGACAATCGCGCAAGATCTGCGCCGCCTCTACCCCAAACACACAACGGCGAATCAACTGATCCGCCCCGACCCGGAACAAAAATGGGTCATCCCAGAAGTAATGCTTTAGGTCCGCAAAGAACTTCCTCTTTTGCTGGTGCGACAATCCTTTGATGAGGATCCCGCACGCGAGGTAGTTCGCAAAATCCGCGAACCATGGTGATACATCTTCCACCGACTCGACGCTCATCAAGAACTCGTGGGGAAAGTTGTCATTAATGGTATCCCACGCGCAGTTCTCGGCACCATCATGCTCGAGTCTGGACAAATGATCAGCAGCAACATTCAGGGCACCCTTCTTGTCCTGAATCTCTATATCGAACTCTTGCAGCAGCAAGATCCACCTAATCAGGCGCGGTTTCGCGTCCTGTTTGCTGAATAGGTATCGGATCGCTGCATGGTCCGTATAGACGATGGTCTTCGACAGCACCAAATATGATCTAAACTTGTCGAACGCAAATACTACAGCAAGAAGCTCTTTTTCAGTCGTGGTGTAATGCTCCTGAGCATCATGTAGAGTCTTACTTCCGTAGTAGATCGGGTGGAAGTGCTTGTCCTTCCGCTGTCCTAAGACCGCCCCTATCGCGAAGTCACTCGCGTCGCACATAATCTCGAATGGCAGCTCCCAGTCGGGTGCTACCAATATAGGGGCCTCAACAAGCAAACGCTTCAGAAGGCCAAATGCCTTCACACACTCTGCACCAAATACAAACGGTGCATCTTTTTCCAACAAACGGGTCATCGGTCGGGCGATCTTTGAAAAGTCTTTGATAAATCGCCTGTAAAATCCCGCATGACCCAAAAAGCTGCGGATCGCTCTGACAGAGGAGGGTGGAGGGAGCCTAGAAATGATATCTACTTTGGCAGGATCAACCTCCAACCCACTTTGGGAGACCTTATGCCCCAGGACTATTCCTTCCTTCACCATGAAGTGGCATTTTTCCCAGTTTAGCACAAGACTGGTCTCCTCACACCTCTGAAGCATCCGCTCCAGGTTCCCAAGACATTGATCGAACGAACTCCCAAAAACGGAAAAATCATCCATGAACACCTCCATGGAGTCCTCGATCATGTCATGAAAAATGGCAACCATGCAGCGCTGGAAGGTCGCCGGCGCATTGCACAGCCCAAATGGCATACGCCTGTAGGCGAATGTGCCAAAAGGGCATGTGAAGGTCGTCTTATCCTGGTCCACAGGATCGATAGGGATCTGAAAGTATCCAGAGAAACCATCAAGGAAACAGTAATACAACTTCCCCGACAGTCGTTCCAACATCTGATCGATGAATGGAAGCGGAAAGTGATCCTTGCGGGTGGCGTCATTGAGCTTGCGATAGTCGATGCAAACTCTCCACCCAGTGACGGTCCTCGCAGGAATTAACTCATTCCTATCATTTGTGACCACCGTCATGCCACCCTTCTTGGGCACAACGTGCACAGGACTAACCCAAACAGAGTCCGAGATGGGATATATCAATCCAGCATCAAGCAGTTTAATTACCTCGGATTTAACAACATCTTGCATGTTCGGGTTCAGACGCCTCTGGTGCTGCGCACAAGGCTTGTAGACATCCTCCATCAAGATTTTATGAGTACAGAAAGAGGGATTAATCCCCTTGATGTCTACGATCTTCCAGGCAATTGCCCGTTTATGAAGTTTTAAAACCCTCAACAACTCGCTCTTTTCTTCCACAGTCAATGAAGACGATATGATCACCGGTAGACGCCCCTCCTCATCCAGAAATGCATACTCGAGATGCGGCGGGAGCTCCTTCAGCTCTAGAGACGGTGGATCCTCAACAGACGGCTTCGCCTTCTCCTCTTCCTCTCGCTCAATTTCCACAAAACGCTCCGGACTTTGGGAACCATCATCACCGATCTGATAGACCGGCTGCTCATCTATATGTCCCTCCTGCATAATGCCATCTAGGCTCCCACACAACAGATGTGTGTCCGAAACATCTCTCTCCCAAGCACCTCTGATATGAGAGCTGACACACTGGTCTACTATATCGAGATAGTATAGTGTATCGTCTTGGCTCTCAGGATGGCGCATCGACCTCTGAATGTCAAAAGTCACGTGCTCATCATTGACTCGGAGTGTGATCTGGCCCGCAGCCACGTCAACAATCGTCCTTGCCGTGTTAAGGAAAGGACGTCCGAGAATCAAAGGGACTTTAGAGTCCTCATCCATATCTAGGATGACAAAGTCCACAGGGAAAACGAATTTGTCAATCTTGACAAGCATATTTTCTACAAACCCCCGTGGATACTTGATCGAACGATCAGCGAGGCGAATACTCATCCTGGTGGGTGAAGGTTCACCCAGATCCAACTTCTCGAAAACCTTATAAGGCATAAGGTTTATGCTGGCCCCCAAGTCTGCGAGTGCATTACAGGATCGCCCATTTTCATGGGCAGTCTATTCTGCAGAATTGCAGAGCAGTTCTCGTTCAATAGAACGCAGGACAGGTCCTCAAGTTTTTGCTTATTTGTGAGGATGTCCTTCAAGAATTTGGCATACTTAGGCATCTGTGCTAAGGCCTCAACAAACGGGATGTTTATATGTAGCTGCTTGAACTGCTCGAGAAATTTCCCGTATTGCGCCTCGTCTTTCTGCTTCCTAAGTCTACCAGGATATGGAACAGGAGGAGTGTAGTCAGTGACTGGCTTCGGTAGTTGTGCTGTACTTGCTGGGACTCGCCTAGCGTGCACCTCGTCCGAAGACTCAGTCTGGACCGTCTCAGTGATCGGTGGTGAGCCCGATGTGTCAGGTCCCGTGGTTTTACCACTCCTCGTCATTATGGCATTAACATGCCCTCTTGGGTTCGGCTCAGTGTTGCCTGGGAGACCACCCTGCTGTCTCTCAGACATCATCTTTGCCATCTGGCCAACCTGGTTCTCTATGGCCTGCATCGACGCCTTTTGGCCCCTCATTTCTCCCTCGTAATTCGTGAAGCGCTCCTCATGCTGCTGGTAGCGCTGCTCAGCGATCTGATTGGAATTAGAGGTGTTGGTAAGGAGCTGAGACATCATCTCCTCCAGCTTAGACATACCATGAGGGGCGTGCTGCTGGGAGCTGCTCCCGGCGCCCTGGTTCTGGTATTGGTTCGGTCTCTGCTGGGACGATTGACCACGAGCCTGGTATGGCTGTTGGTTGGACTGGTAGGACTGTTGGTTGGACTGGTAAGGCTGTTGGGACTGGTAGGACTGTTGTGGTGCGGTGGCTCTCTGCTGGAATCCGAGAGGGTTCTGATTGGAAGTACCAGATCTCCACCCGAAGTTCGGGTGATTTCTCCAACCCGGATTATAAGTGTTGCTGTAAGGGTTATTCTGGGGTCTCGTTTGATTACCCATGTAGTCCACTTCCTCGTGGCCTGTATACATCACCCCCTGAGCACACGAGCCAGGCTCGTGAGATACCCCGCACTCCACACACAAACAATCGGACTGCGCTACGTGTTGCTGAGAGTTATCGAATCTCGTAGCCAGAGCCGCTATCTGTGCCGAAATTGCCGTATAGTTATCCACGGCATGCACACCAGCCTTGGCAGATGAAGACCTAGATCTATCATTCTGCCGGGATTTAGATTTTAGGGACGCCTTCTCAATAATGCTCCACGCTTCCCTAGGGGACTTTGTTCCGATGTCTCCCCCAGCGTATACATCAAGGCGTTCCTGAGACGCATACTCGAGTCCCTGATAAAAAGTTTGCACCAAATGCCTTTTCGAAAGCTCATGGTGCGGGCAACTCAAGAGTAGGTCTTTAAACCTTTCCCAGGCTGTGTATAATGATTCATCGTCATCTTGACGAAATGTCATGATGCGATTCCTCAGTTTTTGTGTCTTTTCAGGAGGAAAATACTGCTGCATGAATTGTTGTGACAACTCTGCCCAAGTCGTGATCGACCCTGCGGGTTGTGACAGAAGCCAAGTCCGGGCTTTGTCCCGCAGTGAGAATGGGAAGAGTCGGAGACGGATAGCATCATCGGAGATGCCCGTCATCTTAAAGGTGGCTAAAACCTCTAAGAATGCAGCAATATGTCGGCCTGGATCCTCGTGCTCCAGTCCACCGAATTGCACCGAGTTTTGTATCATATTCACGATACTAGATTTGATCTCGAAATGGTCCGCCAAAATAGCCGGACGGACAATACTCGGCACGAGTCCATCTCCTCCGGGACGACCACTATCATTCAGCGGAATGTCGTCATCCGCCATGATAATGTCGCTGTGGGCGTCCGACCCGTTGTCGTCGGCCAGATCGTGCCTCGCCTCCTCAATTGGGACCTCAACAATAGGAGCAGCAATAAGAATATCAGAAACAAGACGCAATTTATGAAGTCTAATCCGCTCGCTTCTCCTCAGGCGCCTTAGCTCCTCGTCAGAAAGATCACCAGAAGACCCTGGGTTTGTGGACATCAACCTGCATGTAAGAATGATACAGTTGCAACAGGCGAATATATGACAAACCCAAAAAGGCGATAAAAGACAGAAAAATAAATAAATGAAATAAAGAATCAATAAATTCATGCAAAAATAACTGAGCGCAAATATATTCAAGATAATCAAATATAAACAAATAGAATCAATAAAATGAACAGAATTAAGCAGACTAAGCCTTAAACTATACAAAGAATGAAATCAATAATTAGTCCAAATACGATCAAATAAATCTAATTAATCAAATAACGAACAAATTAAATTCATAGACAAACTAATTAATCCAATATTCAATAAATTAAATCTATCAACATCCTAATGAATGAAAAATCAAATCAAACAATCCTATAAGTAGATAAATGAACGAATCTATATGCAACCTATAAACCAATCTAAAAATAATCCAATATATCAATAGACAGATAAATCTAATAAAAATTCAAATAATCATATATGCAAATTAATGAATGAAATAACGAATCAAATAAGTATAAACAAGTATTCACAAGCATGTACACTGGTAAAAAGTTGACTCGGTTCGTTCCTAAAGCTCGTCGCGTCCCCGGCAACGGCGCCAAAAACTTGACGTGTGCGTAACTATACATATTTTACAATGGATTTTAACACACGTTTTGCTTTAATATTTATAAAAATGGTTTAGACCTTAATATTAAAACACACACAATAGGGCAAGTGTACCCTGTCATATATGTAGTAACGTACAGATAAGAACCAAGTATCGATCCATGGACGCGCGCGGAGCAATTGTACTAAAACTCTGTCCCCGATTTACCAGTAGGAAAAGATAAGTTTGAGTTTTGTTTAAAACTAAATTAATTCTAAAACATGTAAATAACTTAACTACGACTCCAAATAGAAAATATAACTATTTAAACTATATTTTTGCCAATCCTAGCATGTTATCTAAATATAGTAAGTAATATAGGCGCGTGATCAACATTCCCATTTTCCGACAGTTAGTGTCCCTTTCGGGCATCCTAACATGACAACTATACAGAAAGCTAACACGAATACACACGTTAACCGCTTCAAGTCGTTTATTAGCGAGCAGCTGATATGATCTCACGCAGATCTTCTAAAGATAAGTTAGTCATCCGTTAAGAGTTTTCTAACCTCACTAATTCAGGGAAGCGATACCGAATACACAACACAGCCACCTAAACTAGCATAAAGTAGAGCATTTCACAACCTATTCCATTTTACCAACTTTGACCCCAGATCTACTAAGATCGCTATTTTTACCAAAATAACTACCAAAGATCATTAACCGTGTCAAAGACTAGTAACGACACCATTAGGCTTTTTAAACCCTTTTACGTGCCGGTAAGCATTTTTAACCGTTATTCGACTGACTTTAACCAAACCAATACCCGGTTACAGTCTCATGGCATAAACTATTTAACAAGTTAACTAGTCTACTACCGGACGATTAAACGGACGGTTTTTCAACATGTATCCGCCTAACACATTCGACAATCGCTAAAGTCATTCAAATACAACTACAAATCCATCAACAATGAAACAAGGTTGCGCTATGATCATCAAGATCTAATACGTGAAAAACGCCAAATTTATACAAAACATGATTACATGCTAAACGATTGTTTTTTCTACTAAAGATTACTAAACATGATTACTAGACTATAATGTATTACATAAACAACACAAACAAGCTTAAACAAACTGATTTGAATCAAATGAAAGCATAATAGATCAAACCATAAAACTCGAATGTGATGGATTGGATGATGATCGATGATCCGGATGCGTTCCCGAGCTCGTTCCTCGCCTTTCCAGCAGCTCACAGGTCCAGAAAATCGCCCCAAATCGCCCAGAGAACACCCAATATTTGATCAGTGGGTTCTGCTCTGTTTTTATAGAAAGTTTGATATTTGGCACGGTCGTGCGCATAAAGTGCACGGCCGTGCACTTTAACTTTTTGAGTTGACGTGCAAGTGGGCAAGTGGTTGGGCTGCTCCTGAAAATATCTAGATATTTCGCACGGCCGTGCACCTAAGGTGCACGGGCGTGCGGGTCTGGTTGTGGCCGAGTGCTGATGGTGCACTGCCTGGTGCACTGGCAGTGCACCCGGGAACTTGAGTCGCACGGGCACCCGCACGGCAGTGCTGATCAGGGTGCCCGAGAACAACAGCTGCACGCCAGGTCGCACTGGCAGTGCAGCTCGTCTGTGTCCGGGTAAACTGAGTCCGCACGGGCGTGCACCTGGGGTGCACGGCCGTGCACTATTTCCAGACTTGGCTGATTTTGCAGAAACTTTCCGTCTTGTCCGTTTTTCGCCCGGTTTCTTCGACTTTGTTCGTGGGACGTCGTTTAAGACCTGCAATAAAAATATGAAGCGGTTAAGTACCGAATTCGTGCAATTATGGTCGAAAACGCGTAATTTGGGAGTTTAATCGGGGATTTAAATATGTATATTTTAACGTATATCAGAATGCGTAGGCAACATGGGCTCAAGCATGAGTGGCTAATGGGTCAAGTGGAGGCAAGTAGCAAGCATCAACTTGGAGGACATAAGGTAAGTGATTCCCGAACTTAACTCGCATCTATGATATTGAATTATGTTCACATAGAATGGGAATCTTGAAGGAGTACGTGGTTATGGTTATGGGTCAAGGATCTATATGGTAGTTAACTTGGACATTGTCTTTAGGTAAATGTAGTGTAGACAAGGTTTGAGCGAATCAAGTATATTAGGCACTTGAACTCAAACCGGAAGCTCGTAGGGGCGCGCATTCGATCAAGGTATGTGTAGAATGAGGGGTGGGAGAGTTGGTAAATGGGTTGCTAGAATGTCGGAAATTGTGGGTAAGAATGGCATGTAAGATATTACGTTGAAAAAGGAAAACAGTGCGCGAGATCTGCTGTTGGCGTACCCTACGCCAGTTTTGGCATAGGATACGCCAAGTCTGTTTTGCCTACGCCAACTTCTGCTGCCCTACGCCATTCTGTCACCCCTTGCCTACGCAAGTGGCGTAGGCTACGCCACTTTTGGCGTACCCTACGCCAAATCCCCTTTCGGCCTCGGATATTGATTTTTCAGCTCGTTTATGCATCCGTACCTTGCCCGAGCAACTCCAAACCTCATTTATAGTGCATATGTGTACTCATGCTCGGGTTTGAGAGAGAGCTTCATGTATGTAAGGGTTGGTAGTTATATGTAGATTGAGTAGAGGATTGGAAACGTCACATTTGTCTTAGAGATTGGCGAAGGATGAGTAACATGACGGGTAAAGTAGGTTATACGAGGGAATTGTATGCTTGTATGTAAAGTAAGTTATATGAGGGAATTTTATGCTTGTATGTAAAGTAGGTTATACGAGGGAATTGTATGCTTGTATGTAAAGTAAGCTATATGAGGGAATTGTATGCTTGTATGTAAAGTAAGTTATATGAGGGAATTGTATGCTTGTATGTAAAGTAGGTTATACGAGGGAATTGTATGATTGTATGTAAAGTAGGTTATACGAGGGAATTGTATGCTTGTATGTAAAGTAGGTTATACGAGGGAATTGTATGCTTGTATGTAAAGTAAGCTATACGAGGGAATTGTATGCTTGTATGTAAAGTAGGTTATGCGAGGGAATTGTATCCTTGTATGTAAAGTAAGCTATATGAGGGAATTGTATGCTTGTATGTAAAGTAGGCTATATGAGGGAATTGTATGCTTGTATGTAAAGTAGGTTATACGAGGGAATTGTATGCTTGTATGTAAAGTAAGTTATATGAGGGAATTGTATGCTTGTATGTAAAGTAAGCTATATGAGGGAATTGTATGCTTGTATGTACTGTGGGGTATTGAGGGAATTGTATAATTGTATGAATTGTGGGGTTATTAACCTTGTTATGTGAATGGTAAGGAAGATGTAGGTATGTAAGTGTGAATGCATGAGACTTGTAGGATCAGCTCGGGGTACCACACCCGAACTTCTAAGAAGGCGTTGGAACGAGATCATGGAGTATCTATGGACATTATCTCCGCATTTTGAGTAGCGTGTATTAAGTCACTAAGTGAACTAACGAAACGGTTATTTGGTGATCGCAGGTTGTCTTGTCTACACCATAGAGCAAGGAAAGGATGGAGATCGAGCAAGGAGGCGGATTGTACGAGGACACAACCCTATAACGTGATATAGATGGGTCATGTTTAATGTGATAGAACATATTTAAAAGATGTAATACCTAAATTGTTTAGTAGATTTGGGTTATAAACATCCAAGGTTGTTTTTAAAAGAAATAGATTTTTCGGTTGGCTTTTCCGCTGCGAATTTTCTGTAAAAAGGTTCATAGGGTGTTACATATAGCTGGCCATTACAGCTTAGGCGTAAAGATCTAAGCTAAAAGCTGGCCATTGCAGCTTGGCACACGACCTTAAGGAACTCTAGACTCGTACCTACCAAATAATGATCTTGATCCGGCTAATACTCGGCTAACTACTTGGGCCGATTGGGTTTTACATTAAGTGGGTTGGATTTCTTTTATGAAGGGTGGTATATTAAGCTAGTAAGAGTGGTGTTATATAATTGAAAAGGTGGTTTAATGATAAGGTAAGGGGAGCCGATTACTTGTGATGGGTAGGAGGATGGTTTTGCATGTTGAATGAATGGAATTAAAGTGGTTTCACAATGTTTTGAAAGGGTTGAGTGTGAGCCGATGGTTTTCTCTTATAGAGGTTCAAGGCATGCATTGATAAGATGGAGTAGGCTTCTAGGGTCATGAGGTGGAGGGTTATCAAGCTTTGGAGTGTTGAAGTAATATTGAGGTGTATTATTCCCTCAAAATGGCGGTTACCCCATGTGCAAGAGGGCCGCATATTTGTCTAAATTATTGGGTTTGGGCTTGATCACACTACTATAAGCCTAGTCTTTATTTCTATGAAGGAGGTTGGGCCCAAGATCTACACTCTCTTTGGCCCACTAGGATACGGTTCTTTAGCCATTATCGGGCTTAGAATTAGGCCCAACACTTATTCGGGTAGGCCCAATCATTTAATCGGGTTATTAACTTATTCGGCCCACATAAAATTGTTATCGGGCCGAGTGCTACTTCTTATTGGGCCTTGGATTGTAATCCGGATACGGTTATTGGGCTACACCGCAGGTGGCCCAATCGTAATTCTAATTAACTATTAATTAATTATTTTAATAATCTAATCTTATTATATAATGACGTCATAATTTTCGGGATGTTACAATAAATTTCCTAGAATACACATATTGGGAAAAATTAACTATATATATATAAGTTAAGTAATCGGACTTGGACGTGTTAACGAACTAAGACGTAAAAGTGGACAAACGAGAAAAATATCATTACGTCAAGATGAGTAAAAATATACTTTAAGGAGTTAAAATATATATAACTTGGGTGAAAAATTTACATAACACTTTCCTAAGTGTTGGAAAAATATTCGTGGGAGAAAATATAACGTAAATAATCTAACGATTAAAAACGTTAAACGAACGTATGGACTTAACGAGGAAAATACATATATGTATATATATATATGTTCGGCTCTACGAAATTCTAGTATATTTACTTAATGGGAAAGTAAATACACGAGAAGGAAAACCGAGACGAGTAAATAATATATATATATATATATGTATGTATACCGAACCGACGAGATCCTAGTATATTTACTTAATGGGAAAGTAAATATACGGTGTGGTGAGTCGAGTCGAGCGTAGAAAACATATTATCGAACGACAAGACCTTAGTATATTTATTTGAATGGGAAAATAAATATACGGTAAAGTGAGTCGTGTCGAGCGTTAAAAATATTATATCGAACGATACGATCTTAAGTATAATTATTTAATGGGAAAATAATTATACGTTAAGTGAAGTCGAGTCGAGAATAATATTATACAAGTTAATTAATATTCGTGAAAGTATAAATGTAACTTGTAACAAGGGTAATCCATCACCAACGGACCTAGGACATGTGTTTAATTAAACGGGGAATTATATGTAAATGGTGGTGTTGGGAGTTGGGTGTACAACTTGCCGGAAAAGCACACGCTATAGACTTAGTGACTTACACGCACTGGGACGTTCGTAGGTGCTTGACCACGGACTTGCTATTCTCTGCTATTTGATTGTACACTGTACATCAGGTGAGTTTCACGGCCCAATTTTATTGTTTTAACTGGGGGAAAGATATGTTTGTCAAACGTTGTCACATGTTGAAATGTTTTCAAAGGTTAAAATGTGATAAGTGGTATGATGAGTACTTGAGCAGTGACAAGGCCCACCCCTAATTGATAGCGTCGATTATGCATCGGCGTATGCCAAGGGTGCACGTATTCTGAAATTAAGTCGTTGGGTTCCGAGAAACGACTTGGAGCGGGGCATTATTATTAGTCTTGGTTTGGTTATGGGGCTCAAGGGATTGCTCATCATCATAGTTTGTAGGAGCTAGCTACTCCTTACAAAGGCCACAAGTTGTGCAGGTTTCGCACATGTTGTAAAAACGAAATGTCGATCGACAAGATCCTAGTATAATTATTTAATGGGAAAATAATTATACGGTAAAGTGAGTCGAGTCGATGGTTGTGAAAATGTTGTCGTTATGAAACTAAAACCTGTGAACTCACCAATATTTTATATATTGACGTCTTTTTAAACATATCTTTCAGGTAACTAAGTGCTGAATAGATATGGGGCTAGTGCGGTGGAATTCGGGATGTCGGATACTGGTCGGGGTTTCATTCATTGTTACCATCGGGATGGAACATAAACGGAAATACCCCCACACTAAAACTTAATGCTCATCGTTTTATGTAATGCTTTGTGCAATATTGTAACGAGATACTCAGTTTCGACATCCTAATAAATTGATCTTTTCTAATTAAATATAGCTTGTGTTAATCTTGACTTTGATATGCTTTCGAGCGTTGCGCCACGTGTTTCCGCCATTGACGTGGTGTGACAAGGATAGAGGTAGGTGATACCATATAGGAAAGTATTGTATTTATTGAATGAATAATATTGTATGACAAAGTTTACAACATATAGAGTCATTGACTCGTAAATAAGGAAAGGAATCAATCTATACAATCAATATAAACACTCAATCAATCTAGCATAATTATCGCCGCTATTACATCGTTTCAGCGCCGTGTCAGACACTACTGTTACAACGTTTAAATGGTGTCCCTCTCACACATGAAGCATGAGTTTGTTAAATAACAAAATTCACTTAAATATATTCTTGTTTTGTGTTCTTCTAGCTGAAATTTGGTGGCATTTTGACATCTTGTTCACGAACTGGAATCTTCTGTGTTAATCTGCATATAAGCATAACATACAACTACCCATCAAATGGGTCACTTGCACTTGTAGAAACCTAACATATTGAACAAAGGCACTGATAATCATCCAAAATCATTTAAAAAAAATCCATAATTCCATAAATTTCATTACATCAAAACATACATTACAACATCATTTAATATCCTAATTACTGAAAAGAAAATACAATATGATAATCATCCAAGTAACTAGCAACGTCATTTTAAATCTCTTGTTGCACCATCTTCAAGCATTCTGTCTCCAACTTTCTTGCACCATCTTCAAGCATTCTGTTACGGTGGCTCGGCCCAACACCCAAACCCACAACTTCGTCCCTGCGCAAAAATTCACCAAATTCAGTCCTACTTTTGCCCTATTTTCGAAATTGGTCACATTCTAATGCAATTGAAAAATGTAAACCGAAGGAGCATACATGTATATTACAGCAATAGAATCTTCTATCAAGATTTAGTGAGGTTCAATATGTGCGAATGACGGTTGGGGAACCACAATTACATAGAACCATTGCAAAATTGGGAATTAGGGTTTAGGGGAAGTATGTATGTCGATCAGAGTATCAATCAGACATATGTTGGGTTTTTTATATGTAAACAAAATAAAAAAAACGTGGCAAAAAATATCAAAACTAAATAAAAAGAAAAAGACTAAACTACCACTCCTAAATCTTTAGTTTTTAACCAAGTTAGTGATTTGGATGGATCTAGCAACTTTTAGGAAACCTCAATGATTCTAGTGAGAAAAAACTTTTTTTGGATGGATCTAGCAAAAGTGAGAAAACCTTAAGGACGATTTTGGCTATTTACTTTTATTTTTCTTTTTTAGATATTATCTAACATAAGTTGAACCTGGTAAAGGTTTTAAGTAAAAAATATATGTTGAATAAGCTCCCTACTAAGTCCGAATTGGTAAAAAGGAAAGTCGAATTGTCAGATATCATATGCCCTTTTTGCGAGTCTCACAATGAAACAGGGCTGCATTTGTTTGTGGATTGTATGGTGGCTGCAAATGTGTGGGAGGGCATCAGTAGTTGGATTGGGATTGCTCCCATTTTCGCGTTTAAAATCAAGGATCTCTTGGAGGTATACAAGACGGTTAATGGTGTCAAGATGCGGAAAAGAATTGTGCACGGTATTATTATAGTCACTATTTGGAGCCTATGGTATGCTAGGAATGAGGTGGTGTTCAAGGGGAATAAACCAAGTGTTTCGGATATCATAGCTAGAGTCAAGTCGATGTCCTTCTTATGGTTAAAAAATAGAAGTAAATGTAATAGTATAGTTTGGAAGGAGTGGCGTCGGTCCCCTTTGAATATGTTGTAAGTTTGGTTTTTGCCGCCGGCCCTTGCTTTGAGGTCCGTGCGTGCGGTTGTTGAATGAAAGTTTATTTTAAAAAAAAATTAAAAGTATTAGTAATTAAATTTATATTAAATATATTTGGTTTAAAATATAGTAACTATATATTTTTTTTGAACGATAAATTTCATTAAAAAACGGCAAGCTCTAAAAGACAAGAGCCGCCAAAACTAAACACATATATACAACGGATAACAATTCCAATCTTTCCACACAATAGTTTTATATTTCGACCTATGTTTCAACCATAAAAAGGCCTTAGACTTCACCTCTGCCACGACATCCAAAACCTTGAAAGCTTTGTTGTTAAACACCATAGCGTTCCTCGCATTCCAAATCGCCCAAGTAGTAATCATTACCACGCCTCTAATAATTTTTTTCCTCCACTTCCCAGCATGCACATTCTTATAAAGAGTAGTTAGATCATCATAATCATATGCGTAAAACGGCTCCAAACGAAACCACTTACAAATAATACACCACACCCCATACGACAAGCCACACCCAACGAAAACATGGTTAACCTCTTCATCCACACAATCGCAAAGAGGACAAGAGATGTCTGGGAGATTAACTCTACGCTGTGAAAATGCCAAACGTGTCGGAATTCTATCTCTAGCCGCCTTCCAAGCTAACAGATTGACTTTTAACGGAACCCACCCCTCCCATTTAAACTTCTTAACCTGCTGAAAATTAATATCTACCTGGAACAATTTCTTCATCCCTTTAACTGTGAAAATTGTTTCCGAACCCCCTTTCCAAACCCATTTATCTTTACCACCAACCATGTGAAAACCCGAAAACATTCGTTCTATATCTTGCATCTCCGAAAGTTCCGCAACCGAGCTTGGATATCTACTCCATTGGCCTGCCCAGACTACACCATCGGCATCTTGCAATACCCGATCTTTAACCTTGCTTCTTTTAAACTTGTCTAATTTATACAAGTTAGGCCACCTCTCTTTTAAAATCGAATCTCCTAGCCACATATCATACCAAAAACGAATCGTCTCTCCATTCCTTACCACACCCCTTATAAGATGCATAACAAAGCCATTATTAATTTGTAAAGAAGATAAACTATTAACAATAACCTTCCAACTCCCCGAAATAGATGTTTTTATCGGTAAAAAACACCAACAACCTCTTCCGCCATGAACTCCTTCTATAGCTTTCCTCCATATCGAATCACCTTCAATATTGAACTGCCAAGCCCATTTTATAAGAAGCGCCATATTAACTTCCCCCAACCGTGAGATACCCAAACCCCCGTATTTCTTAGGAAGCGTAATAGCTTCCCATGAAACCCAATGTATTATTTTAATATCTTCTGCACCAGACCACAAAAAATTCCTCATCATTCTTTCCATCTTCTCTAAAATAATCACCAGAGCCCTGTATAAAGATAAATAATAAATAGGTAAATTAGATAAAAGCGATTTGATAAGGGTGAGTCTACCACCCATCGATAACGTCTTCGCCTTCCATAAAGCCAACTTATTTTTCATCGTCTCCAAAACCGGCGCCCAGTGACTCGCTCTACTCATATTAGCCCCAACCCGAATCCCAAGATAGTCAAACGGCAAAGATCCAGTATTGCAACCAATAAGCTCGGATACCCACCACTTCCTCATCTTCTAACCCCACACCATACAAATACGATTTCTGAATATTAATTTTTAATCCCGAACAAAGATGAAAAACCCGCAAAATTCTAGCCACACTCTCCATATTCTCTTTAGACCATTCTCCCACAATAAGTGCGTCATCAACATAGAATTAATGAGACAAAACCAAGTAGTCACCACCCATTTTAATCCCTTTAAATTCACCCAACTCTACCGCTTTATCAAACATACAATGTAGGACCTCCATCACCACCAGAAAAAGAAAAGGAGACAATGGGTCACCTTGCCGAACCCCTTTTTCACATTGAAATTCAAACGTAGGTGACCCATTTACCAATACCGAAGACCGCGCCGACTCTAAGATCCCTTTCACCCAATTACACCACTTACCCGGAAAACCCATATGATCTAACGTGGACAACAAAAAACCCCAATTAACATTGTCGTACGCTTTTTCAAAATCCAGCTTCATTAAAAACGCCTTCTTTCTTTCTTTGTTAAGCCACCCAATAGTCTCATTAATCATTAGCGGGCCATCCAAAATAAATCTGCCACTAATAAAAGCCGACTGAGAACCCGAAATAACCATACCCAACACCTTTTTAATCCGAGAAGCCAACACCTTAGAAATCACTTTACTAATAATTCCAATCAAGTTAATCGGTCTGTAATCGCGAAGACCAACCGGAGTTTTAGATTTTGGAATCAACGTAATAAACGAGGAGCTACAACCCCTACTAATAATACCCTGCTCATGAAACCTGGTTTACATGGCAAAAAAATCCTCCTCCCATATGTCCCCAAAACACTTAACAAACCTGAAATTGAAACCATCCGGTCCCGGGGCTCTGTCCGCACCACAGTCAAAAACCGCATCCTTTATTTCTTTTTTTGTAAACGGAAGTATCAACTCTTCACCACTAAGATCACTAAGCCGCTTCATATTCCCACACTTTATATCCGGTCTTCTTTTTACACAATCCGCAAAATGATTTCTATAATGTCTAAACACTTCCTTCTTAACCAAAGAAGGTTTATTCACCCAAACGCCTCCTACCAAAAGACCCGGAATAGCATTTGACGCTTTCCTACCATTAACAACCCTATGGAAAAACGCAGAATTTTCATCTCCATCACTCGCCTATCTCACCCTCGATTTTTGTTTAAGATCCCGGTTCTTACACATATTCAATTGATCCACCCCTTTTTTACATTCCTCCCACACCCAAGTTTCATCTTCCTCCAAATCTCAATCTTCCATAGCCCGTTCCAACCTTTCCATTTCCTCTCTCATGCTTGTCATCTCCTCGCCTTCTTTTAATTCAATATCCTTCCACCAACTCTTTAGACACTGTCTCAAAGCTCTAAATTTCTCATTAATAATAACATCTGGGTTGCCTTCAAACCTATTTTCTGTTATAGTTTTAATCACCACCCTTTCACAATCCTCCCTACATAGCCACGAATTAAACCACCTAAACGGTTTGGGCCCAAAATTGGCATCCACAACTGTCACCAACAGAGGACAATGGTCCGCAAAGCCTCTATTTAAGGCTCTTAAAGTCGCACCCGGCCATCTATTAAAAAAATCCTGACAAACCAACACCCTATCTATTTTACTCATCTTGTGCGCCTTCCCTCTACCCGTCAAAAACGTAAACTTAAGCCTCTCATCATATATTCACACATCCCCATCTCATCAATGAAACCGTTAAAATCATCCGCTACCCCCTGATTGAAAACTGAGTTTCTCCTCTCTTCTAGGCAACGAACAGCATTAAAATCACCTAATAAAACAACCATACCACTACTACCCCTGATAAATCCCGCTAAATCTTCCCACACACGCCTTTTAGCCCCAACCCTCTGAGGCGCGTAAACATTAATAAAATTAATAATCGACCCATCATTAGTTAACATACCTGTAGTCACCAAAAAAATACTATTATAAAAAGTCGCGATCTTGTGAAAGACCTTAGGATTCCACAAATTGACAAGACCCCCCGAACGACCAGCCGCGTCTATAGAATCAAACGCTACACCTCCATCACCCCAAAAATTGATCACATTCGATGAAACAAGACCCGAAATTTTAGATTCCTGCAAACTCATAAACTCCACCCCATTCCGCTTACAAAGACCTCTACACCAAGCCGCCTTACCATCCACCCTCATCCCTCTAATATTCAAAGATAAGAAGTTCATTTAACACCCACCTGTGACCCTTCTCCTTTTACCTCTTCCTGCACTAACTCTTTGTGGTTTTGAAGATTAGCACCCAGAAGCGTACCCATTCTTAATGTCTCATCCACCTCTTTATCTAAATTTTTTGTCTTCTCTCGAGCATTAGTATCAGAGTTTTCTACAAATAAGTTATTAGTGTGATAACTATTAGACAGAATATTCACAGGGGTGCATAACCTCGAGCCTTCCTCATGACACAAAGAATTACCACTATACCCCTGTCCCTCTATACAATTACCTTGCTTGCCAATGCTGCCCTCCACTTCCTCAATTGGACCGAACACATCCTTCTTTCCATTATCACTTCCTTCCTCATATGGGCCACACATAACCTCCTGATTATCACATGGGCCTCCACCATCCTTGGGCTTCTTTCCAACCTTTTCCTTCTCAATACCACTAGAGTACTCTATATTTCGGCCCACTCCCAATTTTTCAAATTGCTTTTTCTTTCTTTTGTTAGTATTAACAAAATCACCCACCCCTAATTCAGTCCCTATACACTCTTTATCAAAGTCAAAGTGGGTCCCAGAGATAAATTCTCCCCCTTTAATGCTCTCATTACCATCCTTCTCAATTATAGGAGCTGAAAAGGAAGTTTCCAAAAAACATTCCTCCTTCATTAAAGCCTCATTAATATCGTCGGAGCATTCACCGTAACTCCTGTTCACCGCCTTCTAACCAACCTTCTCCGGTACCAGACTTGAAAGAATCTCCTCCTCCATACCAACCTCCTCCTCCTCCATGTCATCATGGACATCAACATCCCTATCCGACTCCTCCTTCTTATCACCACTAGAACTATCCTCTGTCTTCGGCTCATAAAACTCTGGTACCCAATCCCCTACCTCCTCATCAACCCACACCTTGAATTTTCTACCTCTCCACGCCACAGTAGCATCCTCATTAATTCGTTTCCCCTCTCCCACTAACACCCCAAGATAATCATAGGATAAATCAAAGTCTTCTTCCGAATGTACCGACCGATGCATAATTTTCCCAAAGACTTCTCCAACCTTATCGATCACCGCCGAATGCATTAAGTGAACCGGGAGGCCCTTAATCTTCAACCATGCCAACCTCTCATATGCAAACGTTTGCCCTTCCCAAACATGAATCGCTAAGAACCGTCCCACTACTTCTTTCGCCGCGAGCATCACCTTCTTTGTATCTGTTTTATCATTAAAGGACACAATCACCAAAAGACCTCCGATATACTGGATTTTGCATTCTCCAACACCAATATCCTTCATTATAATGTATATACTTTTAAGAGCATCAAGGTCAATCATACGCATAACCAAAGCCTTTCCATGCGTCTTCTTAAACGCCGAAATCTCATCTTCAATATGAACCAGACGATCCGTACGTACCACGTTTAATGTTTCTTGGAAAGATCTTCCTCCATTAACATATGGCCTTGACCCGAGTCCAACACCTAAACCCGCCCCTTCCGGTTGTTTATCTTTCCTCCGTTGATGATCATACTGCTTAGGCGGTGGGCCAATCTCACCTTCTTCAAACAAAAATCTTGCCACATTCGCTTTCAACGTGTAATCTCCCATCTTGATTGCACTAAGTTTCTTACCCATCTCTTCAGGATCCTTAACATCTACGAACGAAATAAACCCAAACCGATTACCAAACTTGTCCCGTTTAAAAGCAATATATAGATCGAAAATCACCCCCAAAGCCCGTGTGAACTCCGCCAGATCCTTCCCGCTGTACTTATCCGACAGATTTAAGACATAAAACTTCGTTATTCGACCTTGTAACTTGTCCGGAATAGGGTTCCGGCGAGAACCCATAGACCTTGTAACTTATTTTAAATAACACTTAGCAAAAGATAAAAAAAAAAAGTAAATATAATATCTTTATTTAAAAGATAAATATCAATAATTACGTAGAAGAATAAGAGGGTGTTTAGGATTGAGTTTGAAATGCAAAAGTGCTTTTGGTCAGAAGTGTTTATTGGCTTATGACTTTTTTTTAAAAGGAGTTTTAATAAAAGTGTTTGGATTAGCTTTTGGGATGAGAAACGTCAAAAAGTCTATAGATTTTTTTTGAGTGTTTTGTTTAACTTATTGTGAATATTGGTTGTATAGGTGGTAGATTTGTAATTTTTTTTTTCCAAAAGCCAGAATTTCTAACTTCTCAAAAACAACTTTTCCACCCTTAAAAGCCAAAAGTCAAAACAGAAAGTGTTTTTGGGTTACACAAATAACTTATTGACTTATTGGAAAAGCTAATAAGTCAATAAGTTGTTTTGAAACTCAATCCCAAACACCCTCTAAATATATTTAATTAAAGATAAGTATCAACAATTAAAAAGGAGAAAGCGACGAAAACCAAAAATCAGATGTATTGAGTGAATGGCATGTGTCCAAACTTATATTGATTTATTATATATAAAACTAGCTTTTATCCCGGGAGCGTCCTGGGTTGAAAAATATAACAATTCTAATAATACTAATTGTAATAGTAATAATTATTACCCTTGTAATTAAATAAATAAAAAAAATAATCTTGCTATAAGGTGACACCATGTGTTGCAGTGTTGCGCGATTCTTTCTCCTAACTTCTCTTGATGAAGTGTACCTATGCATTTTTAAAAGAGCAAAATTCCAATGAAAGCACAGTTTAAAAGAAAAAACATTATTAATGAATAACCTGAACACTTTGTGTTTTTTTTTTCTGTATGAACGAAACCCCACAAAAAATAGTTGTTTTTTTCTCCGTTTTTTATATAGAACTATGATACTCGTTGAAAAGATAATAAAACGCTCGTTAATTTGGTGTAACTTTTTTCTTTAAAAAATATCGTATATAAAAGATATTAACGTTTAAAAATTATAGGAGGAAAATAAGAGAGAAAAAATTAAATTTGTTTTAATTTTTTTTTTCTTAAAATAACTCAATTTAAATTTAGTAGATTAGATTTTATATTATTATTTATTTATTTTTAATTTACCACATGGTATGACACATGGTACACTCAAGGAGGAGAATGCCTACTTGAATGTCATGTTATTAAAATGGCTTTCTTAAGTTTTCATTGAATGACACCTCATTAATATTCAATTCTTTTATTATAAGTTATAGATAATAAATAATGGATTTATACGCTATATATTATAACAAGAAATGTAAAATACTAAATTGCAGGATTCCTTTTACGGGCTTATGATTATTTTTTTATTCTGATTATAGCATATACATTACTTTATTGACTACAAAATGAGCAAAATTAAGAAATAATATTTTTTTGTTATGCAAAAAAGCCATTGTTTAAAATTAAATAACATTATTGTATTTTATTATGTATTATGTTAGAATTTCGTGTATTACCTGGATTGAATAAATGTATTTGTTTATGCCAAGTAATAAATCACTTACATTTAAATAAAACTTATGCATTACTCAGGGTGAATAAACATATGAAATTTTATATATCAAGTAAATACAAGTTATACCTTTAAAGTTTGTTGTTATAATATAAATAACTTTTAGACTATCATATTACAATTAAGTAAATGATGGGAACAAGATGTAACTTGAATCATATAATAATATCTAAAAAAATGGCAACATTTTTATTAAAATCTGAACTATTTGATGTGCTCACGAATAGGTCCGTGATCAACCTTTATTTAACAAAATGAAAATCAACTTCATATGTTTTTGGCACATGAAAGACATATGATTCGTTGGGAGGTATGTTGCACCCAGATTATCACACCATACGACAAGAGTCGAACTTACACACTTACACTGTGTGTACCAAGTTTGTTGGAAATTTTGTATGTGAATGTGAGTTTGGCCTTGTCCCATATTGATTGGGAGATGAAAAGTGGAAGAGTTTATAAGGTGAAACTAAATTGGAATGAGTAAAATGCTAAGTCACATTATACTCTGGCACTTACCCGCACACAGGAGGGGTGCAAAAATGGGTTCTGGTTCAAGGAAATTCTTCAACCAACGCGACGCCCGCATGACCTGCGGACACGAATGCAACTTGAAAAACCCGGGTCCGCGTGACATTAGTTTTTTGCTACCCGTTTTAGTTTTGTGATTATGACCAGAAGACTATTACGAGTCTCTTCCAATTCAACTGCAGTAAATAGGACAATTAACCTCGATTAATTGTCTACTTTGATTAGGGTGATTAATGCGGTAGAGGTTTCATGTTAAATTCAAGTCTCTATAAGAACTTGGAATTATTAATGTTGTTGAGAGATAAGAAAACTTCTAATCTTTCAGAAATTTTCATATACACACACAACAGAAACATATTCACTCGCATACATTGATCGATTGCTGTAGCAAAACTTTTTCAGAAGCAGTCTTGTTCCGATTTCTTTTCAGGCAAGCGGGATAGTCCGGCAATGCACCATCGCCACTGTTTCGAACCGGTGTACCCTGGGAACAGACGAAGAATCTGTTTAAGGGAATGGTGTCAAACACAAGCTCGGTTCACTTCTATGATTTCATTTTTGGTTACAGTTTATTGCAGCAAGTACAGAAACTCGGAAACCTGCGAGCTTCATGTACGAAAGGCGTGCGGTGATTACAATGTAAGTTTTCTAACAAAGTTCATGAAGAAAACCTTCCAACCAGGTAAGTGTAGACACTATACTGGCAAGAGCCGTGTATTAAAATTTGATACACTAGTGAGAAATCAGGTATTGTTTGCGGGTAGTCAATGTGAAAAGGTTGTGACTATATTAGCAAGAGCCGCATAGTGGTACGTTCAAACATTATTACCGCCTACATATAGTATAGATATTGTTGAATACCAATAAGGCTATAAGGCTATGGGATGTGATCACTAGTGAACCATCATCACCATCATCCAGCTTTAGCGTCAAGTTAGCATCCCATTCCACCATCTCTCTCCTCTACTAAGATGTGGTGTGGTTCATTACCCTCCACTGTCCCCTCTTTTTTTTATACATTTTTTCTCCACTTCATTTAATTAGAGGACAGGGATGGTAACGGTGCGTTGTTACGAGTATGAGGTTGCAGGTTGGGTTTGAGTTTGAGTTTGGTGGGTTGTTAGACAGGGATGGTGATGTTGGAGATTGTTGAAAGTCTGAGGTGGATGGTGGTGGGTTCTGAATAGGGTTTCGAATGAGGATGGTTGGGGTTTGAGTTGTGGTGCCCAAAGTAGGTGGTGGTGTGGAGGTTTTGAGTGGTTGTAGCGGTGGTTGGGACTGCAAGTCTGAGGTTGCAGGTTGGGTTTAATTCGTGGCCATCGTGGAAGTCTCCACGAGCTTCACGATCACGACACCCCGAACAGCCTATACAACCCTCCTTCACAAGCCCATATTGAACAACCTAAGTATTATGGTTAATAATCTATAATAACTTATAATAAAAGAATTGAATATTGATGAAGTGGCATTCAATGGAGGCCTAAGAAAACCATTTTAATGACATGACATTCAAGAAGGTATTCTCCTCCTTGAGTGTGCCATGTGTCATGCCATGTGACAAATTAAAAATAAATAAATAATAATATAAAACCTAATCTACTAAATTTAAATTGAGTTATTTTAGTAAAAAAAAATTTAAAAACAAATTTAAATTTCTCTCTCTTATTTTTCTTCCATAATTTTTAAACGTTAATATCTTTTATATACGATATTTTTTAAAGAAAAAAGTTACACCAAATTAACGAGCGTTTTATTATCTTTCCAACGAGTACCATAGTTCTATATAAAAAAGGAGAAAAAAACAACTATTTTTTGTGGGGTTTCGTTCATACAGGAAAAAAAAAACACAAAGTGTTCAGGTTATTCATTAATAATGTTTGTTTTTTCTTTTAAACCAGGTTCTTATCTACGATGTTGAAATTCAGCTCAATCGCCATGCTTTCATTGGAATTTTACTCTTTTAAAGATGCATAGGTATACTTCATCTAGAGAAGCTAGGAGAAAGAATCACGCAACACTGCAACACATGGTGTCACCTTATAGCAATGTTATTTTTTTATTTATTTAATTACAAGGTAATAATTATTACTATTAGTATTAGTATTATTAGAATTGTTATAGTTTTCAACCCCGAGACGCTTCCGGGATAAAAGCTAGTAATATTATAAGAAGAGACAAATTTAAAAAAAAAATTGTGCTGATTGCTGAAAAGTGAAAACAATCCTAACACGTTCTACCCACCTCACTAGATTAAACAATATTATCTTTTTTTTCAAACTTTGATTTATATATTTTCCTTTGTGTAAGTTAACGATTGGATATAAGTATGTACACTTGTTTGAACCTTGCAGTATTAAAATTAACGTTGTTTTCTTTTTGTAGTCAATTCAAACATCTTTATTAATGATTTTTTAACATAGTCCAAAGATGCATGATATATATTTAGGGACGTAACAGTTTTAACTTAAAAAAAAAAATGTAACAAGCACATTATAACAAAGTTTATTTGTTGCATCATTACGTCCCGTCTATTCCATTTACTATCTGATTCCAATTCTATTTACATTATATTATGTAATACTGCCCCTCTACCTCAGTTTAAAATCAAAGAATGACGTACTTCTCCTGAATAGGTGTTATTCTATTTCTTGATTGTTATTGGAAGAGGAGAATAAAATCTCCTTTTAAATAAGGATGCATTATTCTATTTCATATGTGTTATTAAACGGGGGAATAAACCTCCTTTTGATGTGGCACCTACAGAAGACCCAACCATAAATTTGGTTGTTTTTTGATGTTCGTGTGTGCATGCACACATATAAATAAACGCTTAACTAATAATGTAACGTTCGTTTAATTTACTATGTCTCTTGTTTTCGTGGTTATACCGTTGAGTATACTTATACGCATGTTTATTTAGGCAAAGACTCAAGGAATCATAGTAACGCCATGATCTAACAAATAATTATATTATCAATCTTCGTTGCTGTTGTTGGGAACAGGCGAAAGAAACAATTGGGATTGGTATCAGAGCGGTGAAAAACGACGACGAAGCTGGGAAATATCTGACGGTGGATGTCACAGTGACGGTGGCGATGATGAGAGAATGCGTAATGTGTCAAAAATAGAAGATGGATCTGTGGAGTTGAAGGTCAAGAGGAGACCACGTGTAAAGTAGGCAATACACATCCCTGGCCATTACACGTGTTTATTGCCCTACATTACAATTTGTACCAGAAGGAAACATAAGCAAAAAAAACCTTGTACTATTTTCAATAGTAGTTTCCCTCTCATAACCCAAACTTAGTAAATATCGTATTAATAATATACAAGCCCAGCAGCCTAAACAAAAAAGCCCAGAACCCTATTATGCTAGTCCATATACAAACTAGCCCAGCAACCAAAACATGTACCAAGGAGCCTGCGATTCTGCGTTTCAGTTCTCCCACTCATCTATACTATTATACTAGTGAAAATGCCCGCGCGTTGCAGCGGGTTCGTCTGTTTTGTTGCCACATAATTGTTTTTGAGGTTTGTGGTGTGTGTGGCTTTTGTAAGTTATTCGTTACGGTGATGCCCCATGTTACAACATATTTAACAATCTTAATGGTTTTTGAACTAACAAGTACGTGCTTTGACTTTTGAAATTAAAAGAACATGGCTTTTTGCTACTGTTTGAAGAGGGTTTTGTGTTTCAGTTTTTAAGTATTTTTGAGAATTATGTGAATAAATCATACTTATTGAGAAAATTGATGATGTGAGTCTATAGCCACATTGCAATTAGTAGTGGGGTTAGTCGACACCACATCATTATCCTAGAATATGCTTCTAACATGGACATATGGCTCACAACCTATAACAACTGAAAATTATTGTATTACAATTATATATGAAAACACAACAGAAAATGCAAAAAACGGAACATACTTTGACAATACCATCTTGGCGCCTTTGCGGCAGTGTCAATGGCGTTGTTTAATGTTTAACACACGTAGAGAAGAAGCAACATCGGTATCAATCGTGAATAAGTTGACGCATCATCTTGCTTGCATATTTACAGAGGGTTCATGACTACCCGCATTACGTCATCATCTTTTTCTATCCTAGAGTTTTGCTGCATACCTTCGATCTCCTTTTCAAAAGCAGCCCTGTTATTTTAATATATTTTAGAATTTAGTTGTGTATGATTTACAAAACATAAGGAAAACTGTACCATATATATATAATACATACTCATTTGGCTTCAAAACTGCCACCGCACCACTGGGTAATGCATATGAACCATCTGGAGTGGCCATTAACATAGATTTTGGAATGCTGGTTGGAGGTTTCACTCTCTTTATATCAAAATTAGGATCACCATTGGTAGGGCAATGTTGAATAAAATGACCTGGAAAACGGGTAACTATAAGTTTCTAACTTCGAAATTAAAATCAAAGCTATCTTCTTTGTTTAACGACTGAATCAAGATTGATGAACCTACCTGGTGTTTTGCATATGTGGCATACATAACCTGGAGGTGGTGTTTTTCTCTCAAAGCCGCCTCCCCAACCTAACAAATTAATAAGTAAAATTCGGTTCCCAACACCATAATTGATGAATAATCATGACTATGAGCAACATGTATTACAAAAGTTAAGTTCACAAAAGGTGTGTCTTAGCCTTACTGGTGTGTGACAAATGTGGTTTCACTCGGCCTGAGCGATTGCATTAGACTTATGAAGGCGACAAAATGTAACTAACATCCAATCTGACACCACCATATACAATCTGGCCTGTTACGAAGAAAATGTTAGCTGAAAGATGAGCGAAAGTCCAAGCGGCGATCTGACCGAAGAAATGGCACCTGCAATCTAATTAGGTCCAAGCTGTGCTCTGACCCGTTAACAACCACCTATTATACTGCAACACGACCCATAATAAATGCAACCAGGACGATCTGCAATATGACTAATTACCACTACCAACGAAAAACATGTTAAGAGATGCAACCTGCAAGGTGTCACTTGGTCTGCTACAATCCCTAGCGCTTCAATGTTAGGTCGTTTAACATAAGCTTTGATGTACCAACTAAAGCTTATTGCAGATTTAGTTCAATCTCATTTGACCTAAAAACAAACTCAACTATCCCTACAACGTCAAAAGACCAATAAATAAAAATTACATGTAAATAAAAATAAAAATTTCAAATTATGATATTAGAAAAATCATATAAAAGTAAATGTGCACAGTTCGTAGGATGGTAAAAAAATTTGATGAGCAAGAGTTGCCACTTTCTTACCTATACAGAAATAACAACCATTTTGTATGCCATAACTTTATGATAGCATGGAAGCCATTCACAACATGAGGACCCTGAAAGAAGATGTATACTTGTATTTAGATCTTAAAAAATGAAGAGAAAAAAGTTCATTGCAACATTGTTTATATAATTGTATTGCTTACGGTAACAATGGAACATGTGGTATGGTATTATGATTCATGGCAAGAAAAGGCTGAATTCGCGTCTTGCTCTGAACGTCCTATGCCGGAAGAATTTAGTTTGCAAAATGTTAACTTCATACCTTACGAATAGAATCGCAACCACTGATAAGTAGAAGATAAAGTGTGAGAAGAAGCACGAAGCAATATACAACACTTATATGGCCATGAGAAACATGAACTATGAACTACATATCAATTATCAAAGATGTATGTCTTCACCAATTACAAAAAATTAAGTTCAGCAACTAATCCCTAAAGTTGAGTAAGCATAGCAAATATACTCTAATTAACTTTATTGGATATAGAATAGATAAAAACATTAATAACCTTGCAATTTTAAAAAACGTTGACCTAGCCCAAACCATCACCCAACCTTCCTAAAAACATGAATAACCTTATTATTTCAAAAGGATATCAAGAAATTGCGTTACCCTTTTGTCTTCAGTAATCTTATTGTTAAGCTCACATAAAATCTGAAAACCTTAAAAGCCCCTTATGTTGGACCAAAACTCTTGATATATTTTCTACTACAGCATGCTACAACATTTGAAAAACTAAAACATCCATATAATAAAATTAAGAAAGGTCAATGAAGACATACTGGGTAAAATTCATGACATTCTTTACCAGGCTTCAATGAAGACATACTGGGTAAAAATGTGTCACCCGTTCGACCCGCTATCTTTTATTTAAAAATTTTGGCTCAACCTGTTTGACACATTAGAAACAGAACACAACCCAATTCAACCTCTTTTTTAATTCGATTCAAACCGTGTAAATGATCTAATAAAGCAGCTACAATGTTTAACCATGTAAAGTAGCTAATTATCTTTTTATTTAGAAACCCGCGATGCGGCGGCGACATGTCAGGTAATCAAATCAATCGTTATATAAGTTCACCGGTTGGATCACTTTCACAAGCCGATACCATAGTTATTTTTTAGACAAAAAAAAATTAAATACTTTATATTATCATAGCTAACTTAGACGATGGATCGCGACCTTGTAGAGTAAACAGGTGGGAATAAATTGTTGTTAGACAGCAAAAGTCTCACTTTTCTTCAACTTGGACATCTGATGTTTGTAAAACTCTATGGAAACATTCTGAAATTAAAGAAAGGATAGTAATGTAAATAGGTGGGGAGTAAATTGCTGCAAATAGGAAAATATGAGACATACCTTGCCATAAAACCATTACCATCTTTCGTCATACTTATATCGCACACATGTTTTCGCCAAATATGGAATCTAACCGTCATAACTGACCCCCATGACTGATTATTAAAAACAAAATAAATGTGGAATCTAACCTTCATATTCAGCCACCAGCAATTTCTCCAACCTGAATTCATAAAAATTAAAATAGGGTGGCATATTCAACTAATTTCATTATTAATGAAACTGAAACAAAAAATATTGAATACACCCTATAAGATTATATAAAATTTAACCATTCACACAAAAACAAAAAAACCCAGGCCAAATGCAACAACAAATAATCAATCAAACAACAAAATTAGAAACACTATGAAAAGAATTCAGAATCGTACATGCTGGATTTAGAATAACGCATAAATTGGAATCAAAAAATGGAGAAAGCAGGCCTAGAACATAAAACCCTAATTTTGCAGGAGCGGGTAGAATCTAACCTAATGGGATGAAGATATAATGTCTATGGAAGGAGCATTACCGGTTATAAACACAAGGGATTGTAAACTGATGTCCCATTCAATTTGGTGAATTGAATTGCATGTTATTAGTCGATTGGGTTGTCAGAGGGGCAGGGTGGGAATAGCTTTCACAATGTGAGTACACGATTAAAGTAAAGTTACCACTTTACCCTCACAAGTGTCTTAATTGGCACAATTATGCCCATAATACCCTTAAATTTCATGCTTAAATATGTTGTACATGTTGCATCTTAAGTTGTACGGAAATGAAAATGACTATGTTAGTCATCACTCTTCCTTTATAATGTATTATAGATAAAGGGTTCTGAATGACTAAAACACTCATTTCATATTCATTTGTATGGGTAATATTGTAATTTTATTATATTAGGAAGACACATTTAATATAATAATTTATGGCTGATTGACCAAAGAAACTTAATTATATCATCAACTTCTTCTTTTCAACCCATCGTCCGTTTCATTCATCCTACCTAGTAAATGCAATTCAATCATCAAGTAATGAAAACAAATTATCCTATACTAACATTTTGGGTAGGGTCTTGGGAACCAGCTAAAATGCGCCTCTTAAAGAAGTCTTGCCTTTTAACATATTTACACAAATGCCATTGCTTTGTTGTTTTTCTTTCTCAGCAAAACATCTGACCAAGAAAACCATTTTAGTAAAGCACATCTAATCTGCACCACCTTCGTTATCTTTTTGTCGATACCGCCAACCACCGTGTATGTTGTCGACCCCTTTTACGACCCGTTACCGTCGTTGACAACCCCAGCCAAGACCACCTACGACCTCTGCCTTGGACACCTTTTATGAGCCATCGCCGTCGTTCACAACCCCAACCAACACCACCTACGATGCCGCTACCACCATCACCGTCCCCAACAAAATTCAGATCTTAACCATCGTTAACACCGTGCCTACCCACCTCCTCCACAGTCCCGTGGCCAACGATCGTTCATCACCACCTCTGTCATCACCCTGCCTACCCACCTCCTCCACAGCGCCGCCGCCTTCTTCTACCATCCCGTCCATCACCACTGCTGTCATCATTGCGTCTCTTCTAATATGTGGCCGTTACCATCTTCTGCATTAGGTACGACCGTTGTACTTTTAGAGTTATGGTTTTAATGTTTGGAATATGGCCTACGACTGAGATGATCAGACCAAGATTAATATGCTCCGATTGCTCACCCTTTTGCTACATTAGGTTTTTGATAGGGCTGTGATGAGTTCAAAGTTCTGAGTAAAGATTCTTGAGTATGTCACTTAGGCCTATGAACTATATGAAATCAAACTTAGAAATCGAAAATGTTGTGATGGGTATTCGAAATCCTGAAATCAGGTTATTCAAGAAACACCCGGGTTGGGTCGTTTTCTTGGGTGTTGGTTACTTGTCTGCAAGGTGTTTGATGTTTTGCCACAGTGATGTCTGTCTGATTAGAGAAGGAAGGTAATCTTATTATTTTACTATTTGATGAAAAGGGTTTCATTTAATGTTGCAGAGATTGTGGAGGTTCATTTTGTTATAGTATAATTTGTAATATATGTGACAAACAAGTAAATGTACTTATCCAGCAAACCATTATCATTGTGAAATAGAATGCTAAATATTATTGCAGACACTTAAATAGATGGCTATTGCAGTCATTGTACTTCCTCCACGAAAACAATATGGTTTGTAAAGTGTGTATATAATGCCGTATTGATGTTCGATTTAAACAAACTTCACAAATACCTTGCTCTGCCGCCGCAACGCGCGGCTAGTAAAAATTTGCTATGGCAGGGGCCGACATTATACGCTATTATTAAACGGCATAAATTCGAGTTGCGCCTCGCAACGCGGGGCGGGTAAAAACTAGTTGAATTCAATTGGTGTAGAAAAAGACACATATATATATATATGTGTGTGTGTGTGTGTGTGTGTGTGTGTGGAAAAGTTAAAGCTTAGTTGTTGGGTTATATTGAGACCACAGTTACCAGATTAGAGACTTTTGATAGCCTATTGTATACCTTGATAGTTGAAGGACTTAGTATGTAATTAAGACATAGTTTTGTACCAAACCCTAGCTGCTGCGCACTTAAATACACGGGCCCTGCGCACTTAAGTTAAGTGCGCAGGCCCAGGGGCTTTCCTATATAAAGGATGTGTGTGCACAGCTCTAGGGTTAGGGTTTTGGTCATTATCTTTTGATAGCACAAGATAGGTGCGTACTTGTGGTAATCCATGGTTCTTTAGTGTTAAATCATCAATGGAATTATCGTATTATTCATCTTGTGTGTCGGTTCTTACAATATTCATCTAGTTTCTTTGATTGTAGAAGATTAGTCACTTAAAACACCTAATTCATAGGTGTTTCTAAGTGATAACAATCTCTTGCACTTAACAAGATCTAGCATTTGGGACTACAATTTGGTATCAGAGCCTCTGTGCTCTAGATTGTATCTACTTTAAGATACCAAAACCCTCATCTTGTTAGTTTTTATTATCAAGATTATTTTCTTTATAAACTTTAAAATTTAGGTGTTTTTCTTATATTTTGGCTTCAAATTTCGTGAAAATCGTGTTTCTAAAAGTTTAGAGTGTGTTATTTTGATTAGAAAATGGTTTGGAAAGGATTCAGCTGAGTTTTGTGTTTGTTACAGCTTGTTTTGCGCACTTATTTCATATAACCTGCGCACTTATCTCATAAGTTGAGCACTTGTTTCTTAGTTTGAGTACTTGGCTCATATATTGCATACTTGTGACTATGAGTACTTAAACTTGTGATTTTAGTACGCAATCAGGTTTTCTGCGCACTTATTGCATTTCCATTGTCTTGAGCACTTATTTAGGGTTTCTGCGTACTTAAACAGAAATCTTGGATTTGTGCGCACTTACTGAAGGTGTAGTCTTGAGTACTTGGCTAGGGTTTCTGCGAACTTAAAATCTTAAACGAGAGTTTAAGTGTCTGCGCACTTATTTTAGTACGCAGGCTGATCAGTAAACACTGAGCACTTATCATGCCCAAGTGTTGACTGATCTACGCACTTATCAAGAAACACAGCCACACGTATACTTCCGAGCTGCGCACTTAACAAAGACTACAACTTGACAAGGCTGTTTACATTCTTACAGGTTGCTGCATACTTATCTGGACTGTTGTGAACTTAACTGTGAACTTATCTGCGCACTTATCTGCGTACTTAGCTGTGTACTTACGGACTTGGACATTTTCTGGACTGATAACTAAAATCTGTTTAACTAAATCCCTAAAATTCATCTAAATCATGGCTGGTAACGATAACCATTCAACAGTTAACCCTATCACTCAACAAGAACTTGAAACCGGAACCACAACCAGAGTTCCTAAGTTAAAAGGTGCTGAAGACTATGGGACTTGGAAGAACAGAATGAGGTCATTCTTCTATGTTACAGACTTCACCCAATGGAATTCTATCCAGTTGGGCCCACACATTCCCATGAGAACCACTGCCACTGGGGAAGAGTTTAACCCTGATCCAACCACTTACACCGATGTCGATAAACAATTACTCCAGAGAGATCACAAGGCTTATGGTGCCCTAACCATGGCCTTATCAAACGATGTTTATAACATGTTTGAGGAGTATGGCACGGCACATGATCTATGGTTTGCGTTGAATGAATACTATGAAGGGAACGAAGAGATGCGCCAGTACAAGCAAGACATGGTGCAGAAAGAATATGACATGTTTGGCAGTATTCGTGGGGAAAGTTTGAGCTCACACATTGATAGGTTCATGAGCATGTTGACAAAGATGAAGAAGGCTGGAATTCATGTGAACAACAGAAATTCAATCAAGAAGTTGCTAGACTCACTGCCAAAGGAATGGAGCATCCAGTGTATGTTGATCAGGAAAGAATATCTAGACGCCCAGTCTACCTTGGCTGATCTTATCAACACCCTGAAGTCGTTTGAAATGGACATCACAAAGAGAGAGATGAACCAGACCAATCCGAAGGCAGTACCCATCACTGCAATGAAAAACTTGGCATTAATGACTCCAGTGGGTAACATGGGTTCAAGCTCATCTCATGTGTATGCTGATGGAATGATTGGTGGTAGCTCCAGTTCAGGAAAGACCGTTCCATACTCTCAACCCGGTGGCAAGAACTCTCAACCCTCAACTCTCAATCCTCAACAAACAAAGCTTGCTAATGAACACGTTGAACTCTTCAACGCCTTCATGACCAGCTTTGAAGCATTGAAGACAGGTGATCTGAAGAATGATATGATGAGCCCAGAAGATATGTATCAAGTGGATCCCGATGATATGGAAGAGATGGACCTGAAATGGCAAATGGCCATGATTACTCTAAGGGTTAAGAGGTTCCAGGACAGAACTGGTCGAAGGGTTGGATTGGGAAAGGCTGGCTTTGATAAATCAAAAATCAGGTGCTACAATTGCAAAACTCTCGGACACTTCAAGTATGAATGTCCAACTTTGAATCAAGCTGAAGTTAAATCGGCAAAGAGAATGGTGGCAATCACAGATGGAGGGGAAGCCAACCAGCAGAAGGCGCTGGTGGTTCAAGATTTTGACTGGGGAGAGGAAGTTGCTGTGGCAGAGGCTGAAGTGAACAAGGCACTGATGGCAAAGATCTGCACAAAATCAACACTTGGTGTGAGCTCCTTGGAAGGGTCATCAGCGGAGATACCAAAAGGAGAAGGGATGGAGAAGGCTGGTCTAAAAAGTGTGTTGAGTGAGAACAAAGGAAAGGAGGCTGCTGCCGAGGAAGCTTTAGTTGCTGAGAAGACTTCCACAAGCAAGGCTGATCAACAACCGCAGAGCATGCAGAAGAAGGTTGAGGAGAGAGACCTGGTAAGTATTCCACTTGAAATAAAATCAAAGCTGTGCTCACCAAGGTGTGTTACAGTCGTCGCTTACTGTTTGTCCCACAATAGGAGAATTTTAAGAGAGATGGATGACATCCGAAAAATCAACACTGAAATGAAAGAAAATGAGTTAGCATATCAGCGAAAGTTAAATGCAACAATAGCTGAAATGCACACTCTAAAAGAATTTGTTCTCAGAAAAGATTTTTTAATAAATGACTTAACTGAAAAACTAGAAATATCTAGAAATGAAACAAATCATCTTCAAATTGTTGTGGACAAATGGAATGTAAGCAAGCATGCTCATACAGATATCCTTGATTGTTCAAGGAAATCTTTCGTCAAAGATGGAATTGGGTATAAGGATAAAAAGGGAATTGTAAAATCTCTATTTTTACCCTTGAGCAAAAGTGAATATATACCCATTCCAAAACCACATCCAAAAAATGATATTTTCGAAAAAGAATGTGTCACGTCTGAGTCAAACTCTAATATAAGTAAAAGCAGTGCAGATATGACCCAACAGGATCAGGTGGACGATGATGAAAGTTGTGGTGGACAAACAATGGGGTTAGGTCACCCAGGTGCCAATTACTCTACAGTGAATTGGTTCATCTGGAGTCATGACAAGTCAAAAACTTCTTTGAATTTGGATGATTGTAATAATTTAACTAATTTGGATGACTGTAATAGTTTATCTAGGATGGATAACTGTAATAGTTTATCTAGGCTGGATGACTGTATTACATTAACTTCTAAACTTGATTTCAAGGGTGTTGTGGACCCAAATGATAGGATGAATCCTATCAAACGATCAGATATTTGTGTTGAAAATGTTATGCCAGTTTGTGTTGATCTTAATGATGCATTCTCTGATAATGAAAATGTATATAGACCATCTCCATTTGTTCCAGAACTAAAAAGAAACAGGTTTGGGAAATTTCTTACTGAAGAAATTCCAGAGTTTACACCATCATCAACAGATATGTCATGTTCTGAAGAATCACAAAGTGAAACAGATAACACAACTTCTGGAGAATCACAGAGTGATACAGAAAGTGACATCAGCGAGCCAGAATGCAACCCAAATGAAGAATCAAGCAACAACAACAGTGATGAAGCATGTTCAAGAGACAGCCCCAACTCAAGCAACTACAAGAGAAGAACATCACAACCATCATCATCCAGATCTTCTTCAAAGATCAAGCCTAAACACTCTAAATGCTTTAGATGTGGAAATGAGGGACATGTGGTTAAGAATTGTCATTTGCAACCCAAACCACAAAGTGATACCAATACCCAAAAATCTTTTTCAGTTCAAATTAAAGATCTTCAAGAAACTATAAGAAGTTTTGTTAAGGTCACAAAAACTTGGAAAAGACAAGAGTCAGTTTTGGGTGAAAATCACGACAGATTAAAACTAAAACAGACCTGGATTCCAAAAGTTACTTAAAATATGGTCTGAGTCGTGATTGTACATAGTGTCTCGTATATTTATCTATATATTTCTCTTGTTTTATGTGTTTTTCAGAATAAACTACAGAAATGGTTGATTGCCCTGATGAGATATCTATGGCACGTTGATAGCGGGGCGTCAAGGCACATGACGGGACTAAAAGAACTCCTCAAAAACTATCGGTTCATTGATGGAGAGTTTGTTGCTTTTGCCGGCAACGAGAAGGGCAGAAAGATAGTTGGGATAGGAGACGTGATTTCTGATGCACTGACTTTAGAAGATGTGAACTATGTTCCAGAATTGTGCTACAATCTGCTGAGTGTATCACAAGTCTGCGACAAAGGAATCTCAGTGTTATTTAATGACATGGAGTGCATCTTTCTAAAGCCAGGATTCATTCCTCCTACCAATATGATTATGCTTAAAGCTCCTAGACAAAATAATACTTATGTGATAAACATGAGAGATGCAAAGTCTGAATGTCAAATGACATGCTTACTTTCTAAAGCATCTGAGTCAGAGTCACTGCTATGGCACAGGCGATTAGGACATGTTAACTTCAAAAATATTAATAAGCTTTCAAAACTAAATCTTGTCAGAGGTCTTCCTTCTAAGGAATTCCCTTTTTCTGAAAAATGCTTAGCATGTGCCAAAGGAAAACATCACAAAAAATCGCATAAGTCCAAAGCTGTGAACTCTATAGACTCACCTCTTCAATTATTGCACATGGATCTTTTTTGTCCTATTAGTGTTAAAAGTATAGCTAAAAAGTCTTATTGTTTGGTGATAACAGATGATTTTTCCCGATTCACATGGGTGTACTTCTTGGAATACAAAAGTGAAGCTGCTGAGATATTGATGTTGTTTGTTCCTCTCATTGAGAACATAATAAAGACAAAAGTTAGATTAATCCGAAGTGATCACGGAACTGAATTCAAAAATCAAAGTTTCGTGACTTTCTGCAACAACAGAGGAATTCATCTTCAGTACAGTGCTACGAGAACTCCTCAACAGAATGGTGTTGCTGAAAGGAAAAATCGTACACTTATTGAAGCGGCCAGGACCATGCTTATCGACTCTAAATTGCCGATCATTTTCTGGGCTGAAGCTGTGAATACCGCCTGTTATATTCTTAACAGAGTCTTAATTGTAAAGACGCGCGGGAAAACAGGTTATGAGTTGCTCTTTAAAAGAAAACCTCTGATTGACTACTTCAGACCTTTTGGATGCTCATGTACGCTGCTTAACAACTACGAGAACATAATGAAGTTTGATGTAGTTGGAGATGAGTGCTTCTTTGTTGGATACTCCTCAAGTCAAAAAGCTTATAGAGTGTACAACAAACGAACCAAAATGGTTCTTGAGTCTTTTTATGTTGATTGGCAGGAATCCAACTCTACCAACACAGGAGCCGGTCCTGACTGGTTCTTTGACGTGGATGTTGTTTTCAACAATTTCAGCATCATTGATGAACAACCATCTGAAAATCAAGCAGCCGATCCTTCTCCTCTTGAAGATACTCTTTACTCTTCCGAAGACGATGTTGCACCTTTCACCACCCGATTTTCTCCACTCATAGCTGATCCAATTGTTCCCCTTCAGTCCACAAATGGTGATGCAACTGTTGAAACTACTCCATCTCCTGAAGGTACTCCAGCTTCAGAAGAAACATCTTCAGCACAACAGTCTACAAATGATCCATCCAGTTCATCAATTCCTGTAGATCACATTTCTAATCTGCCTCCCCAAATTCAAGAAGAACCAAACATGGGATTTAAGTCTTCTAAGGATCACCCTGTGGAGAACATCATTGGACCAATCTCTGAGGGTGTTCTTACTAGAAATCAGGCAGATAAACTCAATATTGCACTTTCAGCTTTCTTATCTCAGACGGTACCCTTCAGCATTGAAGATGCTGTCAGAGATGCAAGTTGGGTTGAAGCCATGCAGGATGAGCTGTATCAGTTTAGAAAGCTAAAGGTTTGGGAACTTGTGGATTTACCTGAAGGAAAGTATCCTATCGAAACAAGATGGGTGTTTCGCAACAAATTGGATGAAAGAGGTGTGGTAATTAAGAACAAGGCCCGTTTGGTTGTTCAGTGCTTTCGTCAGCAGGAGGGTATTGATTATGAGGAAGTGTTCGCTCCAGTTGCTCGACTTGAAGCCATACGTATCTTCCTGGCATACGCCTCATACAAGAACTTCAAAGTCTTTCAAATGGATGTGAAGAGTGCATTCCTGTATGGGAAGTTCAAAGAAGAAGTCTATGTTTGTCAACCCCCGGGTTTTGAAGATCCTCATCATCCCAACAAGTACTACAAACTGGATAAGGCTCTCTATGGTCTTCATCAAGCTCCTCGAGCTTGGTATGAGACCTTATCTTCATACTTGCTGCAGAATGGGTACTCCAGAGGGAAGATTGACATGACTCTGTTCACCAAAGAAGTCAACAAACACTCTATCCTTGTTCAAATTTATGTTGACGATATTATCTTTGGCTCCACTGATGAAAACTTATGTAGGGAATTTGAAAGCATCATGAAGTCTCAATTTGAAATGAGCATGATGGGCGAATTATCGTTTTTCTTAGGCTTGGAAGTGCAGCAGAAAGAAGACGGAATTCTCATCCACCAAGCCAAGTATACAAGAGACATTCTGGAAAAATACAACATGACCGACTGCAAGCCGTCCAATACTCCTTTTGCGGCCCAAACAACACTTGTACCAGATCTTCAGGGGCCTTCAGTGAATCCTCACACTTATCGATCAATGATTGGCTCTCTGATGTATCTAACAGCTAGCAGACCAGATATCATGTGGGCAGTTGGATGTTGTGCGCGTTTTCAGTCCAATCCTAAGCAATCGCATGAAACTGCAGTGAAAAGAGTCTTCCGCTACCTCAAAGAAACACCAAAACTTGGTTTATGGTATCCTAAGAGTGATAACTTTGATTTAATCGCTTACTCTGATAGTGATCATGCAGGTTGTAGGATTGACAGAAAATCTGTCTCTAGTGGTTGTCAATTTCTGGGTAACAGGCTAGTGTCTTGGCAGAGCAAGAAGCAGACTACAGTGTCCATCTCCACTGCTCAAGCTGAATACACAGCTGCATCCAGTTGTTGTTGTCAGGTGTTATGGATCCAAAATCAGCTTTTGGACTACGGTTTGAACGTCATGCATACACCTATTTTTATTGATAATGATGCCTGTCGTGACATCGTGAAGAATCCAATTGATCACTCTAAAACCAAACACATTGAAATTCGGATTCACTCAATTCGCGATGCTCACGACAAAGGATATATACAGGTGTTGCCTATAGATACTGCTGATCAAAAGGCAGATATCTTTACAAAAGCTTTCGATAAAACCCGGTTTCATCAGTTGGTTTCATGGCTTGAGATGATAAATTTTGAATAAAAAAAAAAAAAAACTTTACTTGTGCATATTTTATAAAAAAAATCTTCTTTTCTTTTAAAACAAGATTTTTGGGGGAGAAAGTAAACCAGTCCATTCCTAATGCAAAATTAATTCAGGAAATGATAGGAACTAATCATATCTCGTCAGCATGTGAATAGGACCCAGATGATGTTGTGGCCTCAAGCAACGATGTGTCGGTAGATTCTGCCTGGAATCAAGTAAACTGCTACTAGGTGATTAACAATGAAGATCTACACGGAAAGCTGGATTCCCACTGTGCTTTAGGTCTGCACAAGCTGAGTCCGGTCATACATAGGTTGAGAAATTAAAAGACACAGAAAATTTTGTGCATAGGTAAATCAAAAGACACCTAAGAGTGCAAGCTACCAATGCGGGGCTAAGAAAAACAAAATTTTTGAAACTGAGCAGCAAAAGACACGCAATGTTAGTCACGTGCAAATATATATAGATAGCTCACCAAACGATCAGATGATCATCTTCTCTGCTTATGGTAACATAGACCTGAAGCTCTCATCATCTGATCAAGATAATGATCATCTTCTCTGCTTATGGTAACATAGACCTGAAGCTCTCATCATTATATTTCAATAAACCTTGAGGATCGGTAGGCCAATACCTAGCACACTGTGGGGTCCATAAAATTTTCGTCAATATTACCGAAAAACATGATAAACAGCATCGCCAAACACATGTTGAAAGAGAAAAGGCATGGATTTAAGTGGACGAGCATACCGACAATTGTTCTTAGGCTGCAGCTATCCAACGGGAAGTTGAAACGGGTTCTGGCAGGTATGGTTAGTATGATCTTGAATGCAGAAGGTGAGACTTGGTAAAACCCCACTTATTAAAATGGATTTGGGCTTTATAACTCACTTATTGGGCCAAATTTTGTACACTGCGTACTTATTGGGCCGTGCGCACTTAACTCAAGTGTGCAGGCCCAACTGTTGACTGTATAAATACTGAGCCAAATCTTGTTAAAAAGTTTTATCTTCTTTAACACTTTTTACAAACCCTAATCATCTGTTCATCACCCTGTTCATCTTCATCACCGTTCATCATCATCATCATCATTATCACAACTAATCACCCCCAAACACCCTAATCATCCCAAATTAAACCCCATTCTCTTCATTTTGTTGATTATATCCACTGATTAAGGTAGTTACCACGTACTAATGTTTTATTGCTTGTGATTACAGGGACTAAAAGGATGATTTTGATGCATTAGTTGGGATTTTTAGTGTTTGTTGGGTTTTTAAACTTATGAAGTTCTGCGCACTTGATAATGAACAAGTGCGTACTTGTCTCATAGAGACTGCGCACTTGTCTCATAATCATACAAGTTTTCAAAAAACCCTAATAGCCTGCGTACATAAATGTGAACTTGAAAATCTTGAACGAAGGTTCAAGTGTCTGCGTACTTGCCTAGTACGCAGACTTGAATGAGTTGCCAAGGGGTTACCATGCGCACTTGATTTGGACTTGCGTACTAACCAAGTGCTCAGTCAAGCATGTGCGCACTTGACTGAGCACATGACTCTGTTAACTATGCTTGGACTGCGCACTTGATAACCATGCGCACTTGGACTTTAAACAACAATATGACATTCATTTTGACCATTAAGACACTTGAACGGACTGCGTACTTAAACCCGGACCTTAATGATCTTACAACTGAAAATCAAACGTATCATGGACACCGATGACACCAATCCATCAAACATTAATCCTATGACTGTTAAAATTTCAAACCAAAAAAAAAAATTATTAATCAAATCTAAGTCTAAGTTCGTTGTCCGTCTAAGTTTAAGTCTAAAGTCAGTTATCGGAGATCTAATTGGCTTTTCGTGCTCTTGGTTAAACAGATGGCACTTGACTGGGATCCGAGAGGCATGCACAACCAACCGATGAATCTTGATACTGATGATGTCAAGTTTAAAGATGTAGTGACTTGGATAAGACGCAGCAAAGTCGGATATGCTGTACAGCACGTTGAACCAGTCTACGTTTCCCACATTGAAGACTTCTGGAGGTCAGCTCGAGTCAAAACTGTATCAAGAGTCAAGCGAATCAACGCTACAGTCCGAAACAAGGCTATAATCATCACTGAAGACACCGTTCGAAACGTACTGAGACTGCAAGATCAACCAGGAACTGTCAGATTCATGCCTAAAGCAGATATTCACCAACAGTTCAGGAATTTCGGCTACAAGGGTGACTTTGACAAGAGAGGCGACGTCAAGAAGAGCCAACTAACAAGAGATTGGAGACTTATTAGTCATGTATTTATAATGTCTCTATGTCATAGAAAGGGAGGCTACAACGCGCTCAGTGCTGAATGGTCGACAGCGATGATAAAGATTTGTAAGAACGAAGCATTCAACTTGTCCGGCATGATCTTTGATTACATGGTAAAGAATGCAGAAGCTGGGTCAAGCAAATGGGCTATGTACCCAGGGTTCGTACAGATGATGATCAACGCTCAACATGAGAATCTGCCTCTCGGTGATCAATACATTTTCACCAGAGGTGCACGATTCTTTACAGAATGCAACACACCTGATTGGGAACCAATGCTGGAAAATATGTATGCGGCCCAGCGATATCCATTTGTCATGGAGCTGTACAACAAGATCAGGAAGAGAAGGTCAGATGCTACTGAAACTCGACAACAACCCAGAGCTGCTCCTGCACCTGGACCATCTGAACCCACTCCTTCAGCCCAGCCAACTGCTGAAGAAATTGCCCTAGAAAAAGCAAGGGGCAAAAGAGTGGCGACTGAACCTGCTCCATCAAAGCCCAGCAAAAGGAAAAGACCAGCTGGTTTATTACAAGAAGGGAGAGATACATTGACACCTGAGCAACTTGAAACTGCTGCAGCCTTACAAGAAGTTGCTGAATTTGAGAGGGCAGCGAGAAAGAGAAGGAGAGAACAGCTACCTGAATCAGAGATTCCTCGTGTAATGACTCAGGATGATATTGAGGAACAAGTGATCTTAGAATCCGTCTTTGGGGCAGAACAACCGAATCAACCATGGCCTTCCACTGCTGCTGCTCCAGCCCAACGATCTACTGAACCATCCTCCTCAGCTCCTGCTGCACCACGTCGCAAACCGGTGCATCAGGAACTATATGAGAAGCTTGTGAAAGAGGTTGGTAAAACTGCTGCCAGGGAAATCTGCACTTTGAAGAGTGACGTACACAACAACCAGGAGCTGAGAAAGAAAGTAAAGAAGCTCAAACACAAGAACCGGAACATGGAGAAAATCATCAAAGATCAAAGATACCTGATCAAGTTTCAGAATGAGGTTCAAATGAAAATGTTTGAGATGTTCCAAGATTTCAAGAAGCAGCAAACTGGTGCTCCCGGCACTACATTTGATGAGACTTTCGATTTCGGAAAGTTTTTGGAGAAAGAGAAAGAGAAAGAAAGAGTTGCCGAGGAAAGTGAGGTTGATGAAGTAAGTGAAGATGAGATGCCAGAGAGATTCGTGGAGATGGGAATGGATGAAGAAGTTGTTTATGAGACATCTGATGGGCACAAGTTGGATCCTGAAAGATCAACTTGGTTTCCTAGAAGGCCCATCACCATTCCAGCCTTACATCAGAATATCCATCACACCAAGTCAGCTCACCAGGAGAAGATCATCTCCTGGAAATATGATGAAGAGAAGAGATTGTTTGCGGTAAAGAGAAGAGGGGGAGTGATACAATATTTCAAGGGTCAAAAGGAACTGAAGTCTCTCCCCCGATGGGATATCAGGGAACTCAGCAGGGCCCCATTCATCAATCACTCCCTCGACTCCCAGGCAGCCATGGTCGAGTGGTTTATCAAGAAAGAGTGCGACACTGATTTCCAAATCCTGAAGCCGCAGAAACCAAGAAGGAGGATCTCGAAGAAAAGAATCGATCCAGCAACCGGACGTGGCATGATAACTTATGTGATTGACCCTCCACAGGTCGTCACACGAGTTCCTATTAGATCTGAGCTTCCAGTGATGCTGAGGGACTTTAAAAAGTGGTTTTACGACAGCAACACTGGTGAAGCAGTCATTAAACTGCAAGACGATTCGGAGGCTTTGAGGATTTTGGATCCAGTAGACGTGTTTGCACTCAATCTGTCAGATCTGAATATGTTGTTTGCAAATCAGATTAATGTGGGTGCAGGGAACGCGTTGTTTGAAGAAGCGGTATTGTTTAGAAGGGCTGTGGATAGAGCCATGAATCTGAAAAGAGAGCTGCTTGAGATAATCGACAGGATCAATGCAGCAGATAAAGAAAAGGATGACAGGGAAAAGGCTGCTCAAGCTACTGCTGCTGCTGCTGGTGCAGAAATCACTCAACCTGAAGTCGAAACTACTTCAGAGGTACAAACAGAAGAACCTGCAACAGTAGCCGATCCTGAAGGAACTGCAACAGAATCAACTCAAGCTCCTCAAGCAGTTGAAGAAGATCCAGTCGCGCTGTACATGCAAGACCCCCCTGAACAGGTCGAGGGGGAGCAAAGCGAGGTCGAGATAGATTGAAGATTGAAGAACTGGTAGCTGTGGTCTAGGGGGAGTATTGTTGGGTAATATTGAGACCACAGTTACCAGATTAGAGACTTTTGATAGCCTATTGTATACCTTGATAGTTGAAGGACTTAGTATGTAATTAAGACATAGTTTTGTACCAAACCCTAGCAGCTGCGCACTTAAATACACGGGCCCTGCGCACTTAAGTTAAGTGCGCAGGCCCAGGGGCTTTCCTATATAAAGGATGTGTGTGCACAGCTCTAGGGTTAGGGTTTTGGTCATTATCTTTTGATAGCACAAGATAGGTGCGTACTTGTTGTAATCCATGGTTCTTCAGTGTTAAATCATCAATGGAATTATCGTATTATTCATCTTGTGTGTCGGTTCTTACAATATTCATCTAGTTTCTTTGATTGTAGAAGATTAGTCACTTAAAACACCTAATTCATAGGTGTTTCTAAGTGATAACAATCTCTTGCACTTAACAAGATCTAGCATTTGGGACTACAATAGTTCAATCATCATTCATCGACTTCTTCTTCTTTTTTAACCCATTGTCCGTTACATTCATCCTACCGTCCTTCACGGGTAGCTCAGTTGGTGAATGGACCAGGGATCTCTCTTGAGGTCTCAGGTTCGATTCCCACGAAGGACATAATAAGAAATGATGGATGACTCATGGCCTATGATCATGAGTTCGAGTCCTGATCTCGCCAGGTTTTACCAGTTCACTACCGTCGTGCCTTCGGGCGGGTATGTGGGTCGGGTTTTCCCTGGAAGCGGGCTGCCAGGCGGGCTAGGGGTTTTGTGCGTCCGGGATGGGCCGGGCTGTGCCCCTGTCTTTGCAACTGGAGGGCCGCGTACGAAGTACCTGGCGTTGTTTAGTTGGCCGTTCAAAAAAAAAAAAACATTCATCCTACCAATTAAATACAATTCAATCAATAAGTGATTAAAACAAAATCAATCCAATTCCTGCAACCGATAAACAACGGCATATCATCTACTTCTTTTTTTTTAACCAATCATCAAGCACAATCAACAAATACAAAAGAAAAAAAATAAATTCTACTCATTACTTAGTGTATGCATATAATATATTGTATTTCCGTTATATATTAGGATTAACTAGTAGATTGCACCCATGCTACGCACGGGGATATACTCCGCTATGTCTACCACAAAAGCGGATGATGGTAAGGAAAATGAGTCGTAAAACCATGTTAACTACAAAACGAACAAAGACCAAACCCGTGTAAAATTGTAAAAATAAACCGCGTTAAATGAGAAATCACTAAATTACAAGGGTTGTAAATGGAAAAAAAAACCAAAACACTAAAAGACAAAATAGGCTAAAGGACGAAATAGTCACTGTTGCCTAACATGTTTCAATTTAGTATATAGAGTAATTATAAGGATTTAATTTTAGTATTTGCTATGTTCATATTTTCATATATAATGCACCCAACTCTTCAGCAATCTCAGTCCCGAGTCAAGACCCCAAGCCAGATGAAACTCATACCTCAATTTCCACACCAACCCCAAACAACACCCTACAATATAAATGATATAATAGAGATGTTCAAGTACGATATAACCTAACTGCACATCTATCAGCCCAATGGCCATTCTTCATCTTGATGACTTCATTCAGAGTATTTAACTACTTTTTTTATCGGATGTATAAATTTTTTCTTCTCTTTTAACTTTTCAATGTTCTCTTGCATCACTTTAGGTGCTTTCAATATCAGTTGTCTTCCTTTATGTATATTGTGTTCAGAAATATATATTTTAATCATTATTCTCTAGTTATGTTTTTTTATTCACAAAACATTATGGTCCAATTCTATTGTTTTATACTTTCGCTAACCTTTACATCACATGGTATTTATTACAAACTAAACGTCTTATTCTACTATAATGTATACACCTATTTCCTACTAAAATTATACACTCTCCGATTATATATTACACATTATCAATATGTTTATATAATGTATAACACCAATAATGTAACTAACCAAACGCAACCGCCAAATATAGTGCAACCCCGTCGCAACGTGCGGGTTCCTGTTAGCAATTCATAACGTGTTCATGTTTTTTTTTTGCTGATTCAGCTCCCCCGCTCCTGGCCTCTCTCTCTCTCTCTCTCTCTCTCTCTCTCTCTCTCTCTGCGATTCTTGGTTCCGTGTTCTAACGACTGTGATTTTGAGTTCCGACCAACGACCACACTCCACAAATTCGTCATTAGAGATTCTTGATTCGTGATTTCATGGTTCATGATCTTTATTAACTAGTAAGTCTTTAATATTGATTCATGGTTTCATTCTTTTTTGTTCTCTCAGTCTTGAATACCTTTAATTTCATTGTCAATCTAATACATTGAATTGATTCTTGATAACTTGATTTTGAAACATATTAGTTTCTAATTTACATAAATATAGGTTTTAAATTGTGAAATGAAGTGCATCGATACAAGTTAGGCATTGGAATGAAAGACATTTCCGAATCCGCTTTGTCTACGAACAAGGCGCTTAAAGAATCTTTCATTCTTCGAGTATATATGGAAAGATAGACAGCAAGTACATCACCAACATTCTCTACCTGCTACCACTCAGAGGGCGAAACATGTCACACGGTTAACGCGGTACACGTTCCAATTTCCTTGTTAATTACTTTATTATTAATTATCATACTAACTTGGGTCTGGGTAGTAGAGATAACCCTAATCGGGCCCGACCCGCAATAATTAGGGTTCGGTGATGTCGGCATATGTCAACCTTATATAAGGAGGTCTTGACCTCCTTATGGGGACACTTTTTTCTAACCCTAAAAGCTACCATTATAGTATCCACATCTCCAAGTTTTTGTTACAAACAACTACGAAAGTAGTCATTTCCCTACCCATAATATCTTTCCATTATTTCAGGTTCCATAAGCCTTAGAGTTATCAGTAAAGGATTGTTCCTATGGAGCAATAATCTAGTCATCCCTAACTAGAGATTAGATCTATTGTTTCTTCCTTTGTGACATCCGTCTCATCTATAATCTTAATCTTTCAAACTGAGACCTATGGCTCAGAATCCTGACCGGGAGTTATGGATCTCAGGACCCCTAAGTTATGGATCTCAGGACCATGACCGGGAGTTTGGCCAGAAGAAGCAGAATGCTAATCGTCTCACTAGGGAGCCTCATTAGATGGTACGTAGTGGAGGTCGTGATAGAAATACTCGCGATCAGGACTACGTCAGTCTAGATTGGGAGCCTGACGATTATGAACCCGCAGATGATGAGGGTAATTATGATTCGACTTATTAGTACAACTCTAAGTCGGCAGAAAGCACTCATGCCTACAACGATGATGACCTAGTGAAACCATACAGGCCGAAGGCAATCGCGAAAAATTCGAAGTTTTGCACTTGCATTGTTATGGCACCTATCCCGCGGCAGGCGAAACTTCCCAACAACATCGGGAAGTATGACGGCCTGCGTGACCCAGATGATCACTTATGATTTTGAGTGTGCGAGAAGCACAGTGTTATGGCCGATTCAAGTTTGGTGCCACCTGTTTGCTCAAACGTTAATTGGAGCGACCAAAGTCTGGTTCGACAATCTTCCAGTGGGCAACATTGTGGGTTTTAACGATTTAATCACCAAATTCTCTAATCATTTTTCTCATATACGCAAGCACAAGAAGGACAGGGCCCAAATTTTGTTGTGGCAACGCCACGACAATGAATAAGTAGAGGACTACATCATCTGCTACAACGAGGCATTACAAATGGGTTGCGGAGAAGAACTCACTCGCACCGGTTTATACAAGGCGTTCGTAGTGAGGAATTAATGAAGTGCCTCACTGGAAATGATGGTATCCCAAACTCTTGGGATGAATTAATCAAGGCAGCCAAAATATACGTGACCTCCGAGCGATCCTTCCGCCAGGCGCACGGCTTCCAAATTAATAATAATAATAACAACAACAAGGGGAAAGGCAAGCAGTCCGTGTGGACACGCATCTCTGATTCAGCAGAGGAGGAAAAATACTCTTCCTCTCAAAATGCCCGCAACTACTTGAGCAATAAGCACCTGCGTGAGCAAAAGGGTTAGTCCAAGAAAAATCATGATTGGACACCACTTACAAAAACACGTTCCCAAGTCCTGAAGACAAAGCAAATTCAAGTCAAGAAGCCGAAGGAGTTAAGTCACAAAACGAAAAATGTTGATACAACCAAGTACTCTGAATACCACGAGTACTATTGTTTCTTCACTACCATTGATATAAGACTAACTAAATAATTCATTAATACAAATGTGTTGAACGCCTTTTTTTTTTTTTTTTTTTTTTTTTTTTGAGAAACAAAGATATGATGTCTTGAAGCCCAATACTTAACAAAAACCCAATGAAAACCAAAATATTAACCCAAGCCCAAAAAACAAATACAATTAAATCACCACGGCAGCACCTCTTATTCTCCTAACCCAAAATTAATATCGACACACCCTCACAATCTCTCTCCATATATAGCTTAATATTGGGTGGGCACATGCCCCTAAGATCCAGCCAATACAACTTTTACCAGACCAATTTGAAAGGGACCCAAGGCACTTTGAGCCAAATTTTAAAGGGGCCAGGGGGGCTTTTTGGGCTAAGTTTTGAAGGTAATTGAGATAAAGGGCTAATAAGTTAGTATGTTTCGTGCATCTAAATGGACTTACTAATTATATAATAACGATAAAAAAATTGAATTTCTATAATCCTTACTTGATGTGTAATGTAACATAGTAATTTTTTTTTAAATAACTTGATCAAATTACATTTGGATAGTGGGTAGACGGGTAACAAGCTGCGCCGTTATCCCATTTTGAATTATCTTTTTCAATTGAGAGAGATGGCTGAGTGGACGAAAGTGGTGGATTGCTAATCCGTTGTACGAGGTATTTGTACCGAGGGTTCGAATCCCTCTATTTCCGTTTCCGTTTCTATTTTTTATTTCAAATTTAGCAAACCCCTATTTATTTTTTTTCTAGTGAAATTTGTGGTTGGAATAGCTAAAATAAAAACTCATACATATGATAATTCCACAACTCTTTTCCTTTCTACATGAATATTAATTTATTATTACTACTTTTGTTATTCTTGAATTATTTTATTTCTTGATATTTAATTTTCTGTACTTGTCTTGATGACTCTTACTAATTTTTTTAACAACAAATTTTGTTCCAACTCTATTAGACTAATAATCCTAAATTAATTTGTATTGTTCAAGTTTTAAGCTGAGACATCCCTCTAACAGGCATATACCTCTATTAAGTGAGCAGCCACATATTGATAAATGAATTTATTTTTTAAGTTAATCTAGTAACATTTCATTGCATAATGTTTTATGACCAGATAGATAAAATTAGGAGAAAATATTATATAAGTGATGTACTTGATCATGTGATCATGACCTAAAATGATACCAATTTGGTGGACGACACTATTTAACCACGTACCTAACACTACAAGAATTCTAAGCAATAGAGGCGACATCATTAGAGGTGACGCAAAAGTGGACGAAATGTAATCACTATTGCTTTTAGAGGCGACATTTTAGTCGCCTCTATTGCCCTCCTTCCTTGTAGTGCAAGTAAGAATTACACCTGTCCTTTTAGTACTAGGGTTGAAACAGGTTGTACATGTAAGAATTGCGTAGTAAAGCTTATGTACAAGGTTTTAACACGAATTAACATTTAAAAATATATTTATATAAACATGTTTTCAGTTTAGAGGGTGTTTGGGATTGTGTTTGGAAATGTAAAAATGTTTTTGGTCAGAAGTGCTTATTACCTTATGAATTTTTAAAAAGGAGTTTTAAAAAAAGTGTTTTGATTAGCTTTTGGAATGAGAAACGTCAAAAAGTCAATAAATTGTTTTTTTAAGTGTTTCGCTTAACTTATTGTGAATATTGGTTGTATAAGTGGTAGATTTGTAATTTTTTTCCAAAAGTCAAAAGCCAAAAGCCAGGATTTCTAACTTTTCAAAAAAAAAATCCGCCCTTAAAAGCCAAAAGCCAAAAGTCAAAACAGAAAGTGCTTTTGGGTTACACAAACAGTTTATTGACTTATTGGCTTTTTGGAAAAGCCAATAAGTCAATAAGTTGTTTTGAAACTCAATCCCAAACACTAACATGGTATCAGAGGTGATTTACCCTTTGAGGAGCAAGTATTTAACATAGGTTATAATCTATATTTTATCTTATTAAGGAGGAGTGATGTACAATATGGTAATTTGCATTTCTGTACAACTTAACAAGCAACATGTACACCATATTTAAGCAAAAAAAATTAAGGATATTATTGGCATAGTTGTGACAATTAAGACACTTAGGATGGTAGATTAGTAAATTTAACATAATCCAATACCTCACATTCTAAAATCTTATCCCAATTATGTCCTTATGTCCCACTTTCAAAACACAAAATACAACCTAACCTATGATGCATCTTAAATGTGAGACCTTTCAACCCCTCATCTATATTATCATATACTAGTGGTAATGCCCACGCATTGCTGCGGGTGTGTTTGTTTTAGTACCTCGTAGTTGTCGTTGGGGTTTGTGGTGTGTGTGCGTGTATGGTGTTTAGGGATAATTCGTTACGGTGAGGTGAAGTATGTAGAAAGCAACAACGTAATAGTATGGTGTAATACATAAATACATGTTATTAAAATTTTAAAACTCAGAAGTATAAGTTATGAAAATTTTAAACTGGTACATCACAATTATTACAAAACAAGAGAGTGTAGTTTAGTAACAATAAATTAAAGTTCAGTGTGGGTGTATTCGTGTGCTAGTTATCTAAAATATACGCAACAATACACTTTTTGGGATGATTTACACTTTGTAAAATTACAATGGATGGTTAAAAATCACTTGTGTTTAGGGATTATGGTTTTAGGAGGAATCGGGGGCTGCGAAAACAAATTGATCCATTGATTTTCTTTTAGTAGCCTCAAGTCGAGGGTCATGCTATGCAAACCAGTTGTGATAAACAAGTGTAGGTTGTCTCCAACAGCCGTCAGATGCGACATGGAGATGGTTGATGTTTGTACGGGAGGAAGTTTATCTCTGTGACTTCTTCCAAGGTAATATTAAATCCAATGACAACATGAGCTCCATTGGTCCATAATCACAAACTGTGAAATATAAAGTGGGCCACATTGAGTCCCGCTTGACCAGACGAAACTCGGTTTTATATACTCCATTTTTGCTTGAAATGGTATTTTCCTCCATGATGCTAGGATTCTTGAGTAGATGTATGCGTCGAGTGACTCAGGGTTTTTGGTCACGTGAAGAACCTTGTAGTCGTGCAACGGGTCCTTGTACAAACCAACGGTGTGTTTCAAATCCATATCGAAACCCATCCCATCCGAGGTAGAAATGTTGACGTATGCAGTAGTGGTTAGGTTCCATAGGTACAATTGATGGGAATCTTGGGCCCAAGCACAAATCAACCCGTCAATGTGTGAAAGAATGGAGATGCATCCAACGTCGTGGTGGAAAGGGCATGTAATGTGGGTCTGTTAAGCAGCTTCACAGGTGTGAAACTTGATAGGTTGTACAGAACAGATGTCATCGCGTAGCAGTAGGGTTTTCTGCTTATCTGCCTTAATTGAACGAGATGCGTGTAGCCTTTCAAACTCCAGTGTGGATAGTAGCGCAAACCATTGCTTGCATACGGTTTTAGATCGAACCGTATCTCTTGCGGGGTGGGGGGCGTGTAAGTATCGCAAAGACGACAAGATCCGCCCAGAGGGATGGCAGTGTGGTGTTTTTTGCATACCTATGCAACGTCATATCTAGCAAGGTAAGTACACGGATTAGCATAGATTCATGAATTCAGTTTTATACGTACGATGTGAATGCTCAATATGTTAGTCAGCTATAGTGTTTTATATGTTTCAGAGGGTGTTTGGGATTGAGTTTCAAAACAACAACTTATTGACCTATTGACTTTTCCAAAAAGCCAATAAGTCAATAAGTTGTTTGTGTAACCCAAAAACATTTTCTGTTTTGACTTTTGGCTTTTAGCTTTTAAGGGTGGAGAAGTTGTTTTTGAAAAGTTAGAAATCTTGGCTTTTGGCTTTTGACTTTTGAAAAAAAATTACAAATATACCACCCATACAACCAATATTCATAATAAGTTAAGCGAAACACTTAAAAAACAACAATTTATTGACTTTTTGACGTTTCTCATCCCAAAAGCTAATCCAAACACTTTTTTTTAAAACTCCTTTTCAAAAATTCATAAGCCAATAAGCATTTTTAACCAAAAACACTTTTGCATCTCCAAACTCAATCCCAAACACCCTCTCAGTTAACGTTGGTAAAATTGTAAAGTATTGGTTTTGCTTGCGTTTAGTGTTAGCGAATGATGTATTAGGTGTTTCTTTTGTTAACTTCGTGGTGGGAAGGCTAACATTCTTTTATTAACATACGATATAGCTTAGATTGGTGAGAAGATCGACTAAAGTTATTTTGGGTAATTTAATATATATGATGTTTAATTCGAGATGGACCATACAACAAGAACAACAGTATTAAGTAGGCAACGATAAAAGGTTATGTTCATGGTAATTTTGTTGATGGGTCATGGTGTAGTGTAGTGTAATGGATTGGATTTACAGTTTTGTATAGGCAAAATGTAACAGAGTAATTAACTTTATAACTTGTGAAACTCTATTTTTTCAGGCAGAAGGCGTTTTTCAAGAACTGTGTATTGGGTAGTGGATGACATCTAGTGTCTTAAGTGGTAATTAGTGGTAGTAGCAGCAAACGTTTTTCACACGTAAGTCTCAAAGTTAGTATACCTATGTTTTTAGATTGCACAATATTTGGAACAGGGGGTTAGCATACTAATGTAAAATGCTAACATTATAAGTGATAAGAAACAGAATTGTAAACAAGAGGAGGCGTTTGGTTGAATGCATATTAATAGTAGAAGTGTTGTTCAAGAGTTGTCAAATACAGAAATTCAAAAACCAAGACAACATGTTATGTAGATAATGAAAGGAGTAATATCCATACTAAGTGTCATATGGCGTGAAATGTTATAACAGCTTAAAACAGCGCTGAAACGTCCTGAAAACAGCACTGAAACAGTTGAAAGCAGGACAGAAACGCTGTAACAGCTGAAAACGACGATTGAAACGTTGAAACAGTTGAAAATGATGACTTAAACGCTGAAACGCTGTAACAGCAGCGTTTGAGAGGCAGACGATGACCCAATAACCAGTTACCCAACCTAATTTTCACATGTTGTATTCATTTGATATGTGAACCTAAAATTAAAGCATATGTTGTATTCCTTTAATATGTGAACCTATGCTTAAAGCATCATGCAGTATAGAATTCAATAAACATCCTAGTATCAACAGATGGGCACACAACTATAATATGGTAATTTAAAACGATTTTATATTACGTCACTAAAATCATTATGATGAAATAAAAAAGTATATATATGAATAAATCATGGGAGTTTTTTTACATACGAGCACATAACTAAAATATGATAATTTGAAACAATTTCATATACATAAAGTAAACCATTATGATAAATTCAAAAACTTTATGAAAAATCCTCAAAACACAACTTCTTGACTACTCTTCGACAGTTGCTTCCCGTAACCCAAACCAAAAGCAAGTACGTGTTTTAGTTTTGGCGTACCGCCACGGCCGAGCAAAACTATCCGGCCACTAATCGCCGTCCACCACTGCCAACAAATAGAAGAGCAACCGAATCTCAACTCTCCTCTGAAAAACACATCAATTGACAAGAACCAACACAAATCAGCATTATCCTCATACTCATTGATCACATAATCATACATTCACAAAAACAATCCCTAGTTTATCCATTAATACTACACAATAATTCAATAAACCCTACATCACAAAAAAAAACAAAAAAAAACAAAATCAGTATGCATTTCACATAATTATCGTTCATGCTTAGATTGAACATAAAGAAGAAAACATTTAACTATTTAAGGGTTAAGATCCATACAGAATGTATGAATTGGTGGCAAACAACTCCAAGATATATTCTTCAGATAGAAAAACAAAATCGCAATATAAAAAAACATACGAAAAATTGAAGTATTAATGTTTACCTCGAAGACCGACAAACCGAAGACCCAGTCGTCGTTGCCATATTTTGTCGCTTCTGCCAGAAGATCACCGTAGCCACCATCATATCTCGTCCGCAGACTGTCGACAATCAAAACACTCACCTCAAAATTTCTGGATATAAACTATGAATCTAAATCAACAGTTCATTTATTAGCTCATTGGTCTAACAACAACTTCCACAACAAATACATTACACATCACCCGAAATGTCTTTATCCCTAAAATCAACAACCAATTTCATCAGTAAATATTAGATGTATTAGCCATAATGTAAAAAGAAAAACATCATATCTTCCCAATCTAAAACAGGAAAAGGAAGCAATGAAACAACAATAAAATGCATTATTCAAAAAGAAATCTAGGATAACTAAGGTTAGGGTTTAAGGAAGAAGAATGACCTGATGGAAAGAATAATGAGGTTTTAATGTCCCTTGAATTACAGTCTGGCAAGTGTTGCCGAGAGGTGCGTCATCCATTGCATCTTGTACCGTCCAATAGTAACACCTCCGTCTTGTGCCACCGTCAATACCCTTGCCATCTAGCAAAACCAATTATAGTATGTGACAAATATTAAGATACCTAATCAAAAGCAAAAGGAAGTTACAATACCCACTTGAAATTTAAAAAAACGAAACTCCAATGCATATATAAAATACCATATGAAGAATAAAAAGCCAAACAAAACAGTGAATACGAAAGCCTCAAATGCCAAACGGAAATAATACTACTTTAAAAGCTGCACAAACACTGAAATAAGGATTTATAGTCAGACACTCAGGCGGATTATTAGGGATATTGACCCATCGAACTTGTTAAACGCAATAACATCATCCACACACATCTACACTCACTAATATCATCAACCTACTAACTAACATCGCCGACACATATACACTCACTAACATCATTAACCTAGTGACTAACATCGTGTCACACCCCGCCCAGGCCGGGGCACTTAGAGTGACCAGTCGGCGCAAACTTAAAGCGGAAACGTAATCTCATTACATAACTTGAGTGTTTATTACAAGCCAGTGCGATCCAAGTACCACCAAACTAAACAAAACTTATCTATAATAAGATGAACCGTCTAAAGTATTCCAACTCTTAGCTAGGAACTCCCATTCCTTATACCATCAACCTGTGATACATGATCGAGTAATAAAAATACGTCAGCACACAGCTATGGTGAGCCACATAAACTGACTCATCAGTAAAACACCCCATAAACAATTTTATTGATCAAGTATGAGCTCCTTGCACGTCACCATAATCATAATCCGGACTAAGCATTATATATTCACACCTACAGCCTAGATACACCCCATGAGGCTGTAAGTGTATGTCCACGCATGGAAAATATAATGATCATTATAATATATATAACACCCTGGATGCCACACCTATGGTTCGATGCATATACATGATCAATCACCACCAAAACAGTTTTATGAGCAAGTATCACGTTTTGAAAATAGTTTAAGTAACTCACCTCTTTATCTATCCTTTAGCGGTTTACAACGCTAATACAACCAGGTACTATCTCAGGGTCCTGATACAACTATACCACCCTAGGTTAGGTAACGGTACACCTAACTAATTATTATTACAGTTGGAGATTGGTTAGCGCTACCTTATTTAAGCATGGATTATCAGTCCATGCCTAACTAAGGCTAGGCTACCCAGTACCCACCCCTAACAATAATCCTAATACCTAAAAATAATAACGCTACACTACTACTAATAGTAATACTAATAAAAATAATAATTAACTAAACATAACTTAAATGGGAACATACCTCAAAACTATCTACAGCCAGTTGGTGTAGAGCTTCCCTACTCGGGTTCTAAAAATGACTAATAACAATACCCAACGGGGTATCGTAGGCTCGGGATCCTCTTTATAGTATAGTAGAGTGTTCCCAAACGAAAATTGGAATATAACTTACTGAGCCACTTAAGGTTCTATATATAAGATAGAGGTGGCTGCTTATTTTCTTTGCTAGGTCGATGTGGGATATCAATTGTCCTATGTGGTTGCTTGCCAAGTTATGTCATCGATGTGGGATTTTCATTACAACCATAACTTCATAAATGAGCTTTTAATCTATACATATAATAAACTAAAGCCATTTTAATGACATGGCACTCAAGGAGACATTCTCTTCTTTGAGTGTGTCATGTGTCATCTCATGTGGCATTGAGATATTTTAGGAAAAAAATAATTTAAAAACAAAATTGGATTTTGCACCCTCATGTTTTCTCCCATAATTTTTAAACGTTAATATCTTTAATATACGAGATTTTTTAAAGAAAAAAATTACACCAAATTAACGAGCGTTTTATTATCTTTTCAACGAGTACCATAGTGCTATATAAAAAACGGAGAATTTTTTTGTGGGTTTTGTTCATACAGAAAAAAAAACACAAAGTGTTCAGGTAAATTATTAATCATGTATAGGCAAGTCACTAATTATGTTCAAATCAGTAAATATGAATTTTTTTTTTAACCAGAGCCGAATAGGTTAATAGAGTTATACGTTGTTTTAAGTTAGGTATCAATATTAGTATGTTAGAATTGTACATTTGTTTAGTCTTTAGGATGGGTGTTAATATTAGAGTTACATTAAAGTTCTACATTCTTTTAGGTTAAGTGTTAGCATTGGAGTTGTACATTGTTTTAGGTTAAATATTAATATTAGAGTTATACATCAGTCTATTTCATATGTAAAATTGATGTACCATATTAAAATTTTTAACCCGGAACGCTCCCGGGGTATAATCTAGTGTACTTATATCCTTTTAGATGATGGAGCTATCACGACATATGAGGAGGATTTTAATTAGATTTATGTTATAAATATTATTATTTTATTATAATTAATTCAGCTGCTTCATTTGTTTTACTCGTATAACTTTTAAACTATAGCGTTGTATAAAATTTCGAATATACTGCTGAGACGTGCTTATCTTTATATACGCATCAACCTAAGTTTCATTAAAAACAGAGCAGGGTTAAATATATTATAATATATTATATTAATACCAAACGGTCTCCAATAATAGTAATTACTCGCCTAGATATCATATCTCAAGAAATCATGTTATCCGTCACTTACTCGTTAACCAATTTTAAATACACAAATATCCATCTCTCATGTTATTGATCTGTATTATCCATCAATGACCCGTTTCATTCACATAAATATGAACCAACACCTTTTATTTATATGTAACAAAAAATGGGATGTTACACATCGCCCACACACCTACGCTCACTAACATCATTTACCATCATACAAACACGCAGTAAAATAATAACAGTAACCAAATTTTATTGGGCTACTTGATGCATCATTAATTTATATTTTACTACACAACAATAATGCCCAAACGACCGTAACAATCTACAATCAAAGGAAATCCGTGCAAAAGTAAACAAAATAAGGAAAAAGAGCATACTGGCGCAAGCAAAATTGACTACAAATCATCGTTGCAAATAAAGATCTACACTGAACCAAACGCATCGATAATCAGATAGTTGTATCTGCAGTAGCTTTTAACCTACTAAATCAACACCAACAAAGAATTAACCAAAATCAGTACACTTTATCTCGAAATATAAAATCCAATAAGTTGAGAACTAAACTAAAATTGGAATCAAAGGTGGAGGAAAGGAATTAGAACCTGATAGGACTGAGATGCGGCTGCGTTTGCAAGCACCACCACTATCATCGCCGGAGAGGTAGCTCCGAACCGGTTCATAGGAGGTCCCATGAACAACCCCATCTCTCATCTCTGCGTATCCATCAGTATAAGAAGGCAGAAAACAAAAATATAAATGAGAGTATTCATTTTGCATTGAATTTGTAATTCATGGTGACGTTTCATTGCACCTTCAGTTGATTGATAACTCAGTTATATAGGAAGGAGAAGATGAAAGGGGAGGAGAGGACAAGATGGGAATAAAATTTTCATATTGTAAAGAATGAGGTAGGTGAAATGTCTACATTACCCTTGTAAGTGTCTTAATTGTCACCAACATCCCCAAAATACCCTTAAATTTCTTGCATAAATCACTTGTACATGTTGCTTGTTAAGTTGTATGAAAATGAAAATAACCATGTTAGCCATCACTCATCCTTTATAATGTACTAGTGGGGGTGCCCGCGCGTTGCAGCGGGTTCGTAAATTTTGTAAGGGTATATGCCTTCGGTAATAATCAAGTCTACATTTCAACAACTCCTCTATGAACGCACACCACAATATCTTTAACATGTTTCTATATAATATACCACAAAAAGAATGGGTAACTCATACATGTAAACATACTATCCAAGAGCACAAAATGCTAAATATAGTGTTGATGACATCTATAATGCATATATATTAGACAAATTTTTTATCCTTCTAGAAATGCCTCTTATCCTCTTTGTGAACTGTAGCAAAGAAGTATCTAAAATTCACTAAATTTGACAACTATGATTCTTTATATAGGTTGATGACTGATCATGGTGATGTGGAAATTAGCAAAACATTTTGATGATAATATTTTTTTAACCTGGGAATAAGTATTTTTTTCACAATCATTTTAGGAATTTACATGTAATATTTTAAAGAGTATGAAAAGGTGTTATAATACACCAAGTTCATCATATCATAATATCTTGTAGTTAGTGAGGAGTAGGAAGCATCTACCTCTATTGTAACTGTAACATTTACATTCTGGGTTTCACAGGCGGCAACAGCAAATGTAACAGGATGGTTCCCTTTAGCTGTCCTGCAAAGCATAATTTTTTTTTTAAATGTCACAAAATTTATGTTATTTCAATTGTAAATTGTAATCTCGTTTTGACATATAAAACAAGTTAGAAGGTTTTTTTTGCAATAAAAACACAATTTGGCCCTTTCAACCAGTTTGAACAGTTTCCTTAAGCTAGTTGTCTGATGTGGTTGACCGGTTAGCAATGGTGAAGCTTGGTTCGCCAATCGGCGGCGGCCGGACTCAATTTTTTTCGATCGGTAGTGGCAAATCGGCGGGGCCGGACTCAACCTGGACTAAATTTACCTACGAAAATCACAAATTTCCACCACTGCGCCAAAAATCAGGGGGGCCAGGGCCACCCCTGGCCCTCACAATGCTTCGCCCCTGCCGCTTAGACATAAGCATGACCCAAACTGACCCATTCGTAAGTAAACTGGTTGAAATTGCCAGTCATGAATTATGAATATATACTGTTGACTTACTTGTGATGTAGAAGCACACCTGAGACTCCATCTTCACCTCTGTCAACAGAAAAACAGAAAAGTTACAACAATGAATACAAAAAGTCGTTGATTTTGAGCACCAAGTAAATAAGACTTACATGAATGGCTCGTTTACATGATCCCCAGAAAGATGTGATATACCCCAATTAAGTTTTGTAATACAAACACAATAATTAAGTGCTAAAAGACAAGACTTATAGCCCAAGTCAAGAGAAGGCTAACGTGTGCCCTTTCTTTGCCGGTATTCACCAACTAACAAATAAAAAGTTAACAACCTTGTAATTAGATTATACTGGAAGAGATGCAAGATAACGAATCACATATATTAAAAAAAATATACCGTATAAACAAAAAGGACAAAGGGACTCGGAAAAGTTTGAACCATGTCATTAGCAAAAATTTTAAACATAGAATACATTAACACATAGCTTATGTGCATACACCTTTCTTTCTTTAACATACGAAAATGGTATAAAGCTACTGTTCAAACTCAGTAAAAAGGGTCAATTTTCCTTTTTGCTTATGAATGGGTCAATTTGGTTATGCTTAATCTCTAACAATCAAATAGGAAGCAGGTCAAAGTCAACAAGGTGTACGTTCACTTCATCTAACCTCCAAACTACATTGTTAAGATAATATATTATTGGATCATAATTTTTTTTTAATCATATTTGACATGCTATTTATTTATTTAGAAATAAGATTAAACCAATTTGAAGCACCATCGCTATATGTATAGGTATGTTAAAGTCACTATAAGTCTATAACATTTGTGGAATAACTAAAGTAAGATTTATTTAATATGTAGTACCTTGATGGATTGCTGGCCATCTTCATGGTACACATATTTAAGCTCCTTATCATCTAATGCATCTTTCGCACATGCACCAATTCCAAGGGCATATAATGCAACATCTCTGTTTTGGATAATGGGATGAAAATGATGAGTGAAAGGATAGTATCGAATCCATTTTCTTAAAAGTGTCAAACAGCCCAAGTGATACAATATATGTATAAAATCCAACCTTTCTCTATATGTGTAAGTCACCTGAAACAAAATAGAATAAAATCAAGTTAAACCAGAACATAGTAGATTGTAGCAGCCCGTTGCTTGATACACGTCACTCTATATAAAACAAACAAATTGTTAAAACACACAAACGAAAGAACGTGTTCCTATTTAAGTTTGTCACAAGATGGTGGTACTTACAGTCCAATGAGTGAAAAATCTTGTGTTATTATGGCCATAAAGATCTGGGCTCACCTGAAAATTATCAACATTTCAACGGTTAAAAAATCGCACATGCGACACGCATAAAGGAAATGACATTTTTCTTAACAAGTTGTGTGTGTGTGGTGACTACGTGCCAACCAACCTCAATGCTTTTGAGACCTTCACCAAAAGAACCACCTAAAATCCAAATCTGAGACAAACTAAACTCATTCGGCATTATAATATGCTTGGCAAGCAGGGAGAGATGGAACTATATTACGTGCTTGCATCAGATCCCATACCATATTAGCAATCGTGTATCCCCCAGTCTGCAAACAAAGAATTAAATTAAAAAAACGACTTTAACACCTACAGAAACATAACACATAACAAATCTGAATAATCCGGGAACAAAATTAGGGCAAAAGGATGAGTGAAACATACATTAATAGAATGGAATCCACTATGGAGACCAAGTAAGAAAGCAAGATGAAGAAATAGTACTGCGATTACAAGCCAACTCCACCACTTCTTCCCTAGGATGAATTGGATACTTGATTTTCTAATTAAAAAAAATTCAGCTTCTTTTTAAATTTATAGCAAATAAATTAACAAACCCTTCGTAAGCGTAACCCATGGCAACATTGAATTGAGTGTTTATGGAGGTGATTACACTTTACTGGGAAGAGAGACGTTCCCATAAGGAGAAGATGAAAGGGGAGGAGAGGGTAAGGTGGGAACAAAATTTTCATATCGTAAAGGATTTAGTGAGTGAAATGTCTATATTACCCCTCTAAGTGTCTTAATTGTCACAACTATTCCCATAATACCCTTAAATTTCTTGCTTAAATATGTTGTACATGGTGCTTCTTAAGTTGTATGGAAATGAAAATGACTATGTTGTAAATCACTCCTCCTTTATAATGTACTAGTGGAAATGCCCGTGCGTTGCCACGGGTTCTTATGTTTTTTTGCCTCACATTGCACGTTATGTCTTACGTAATTTACTTTTACAACCAATTTGCTAAGACTGGTTGGTGTGAAATGGAGCCCATAGGGGATTCATTGTGCCACATCAGTCGTTACGTAAGAATAATGCCTCCCTTTTGACATGCTAACAATCATTTACCCTCAATAATGTTCCCTTTTATTATTTTATTGAAGTGAGATTCACCAGATATGCTTGTTAACCATTGTTATTGTCCTCGCGTTCGTTCAATGGTGCTCTCCAATGGCGCTCATGAAATGGATGGGGGCGCTATTGGTGGTTTTTTGTTAATGCAGAATGGGGTGGGTTTCCACACCGCATAGCCTGATAGAACTAATATATAAATTCACGAACAACAAATAGGATTAACATAAAAAACAATAATCACCAAGGCTCTTTTGGAGGGAATAATATAACCCGACCTGTCTTAAACGCTAATTATATTATTATCATTTAAATTTTTACTAAATACTTGACTTAAATAGTATTTAGTTATAAAAATATAAATATTAAGTTTAAATTTAAATCATTAATTGAAGTATTATAAAAAAGGTTATATATTATTATCGCCTGTTCGTGTAACATCAAAGAAAAGCCTATTTTTTGTGATTCTATGAAAATGATAAAAAAAAATTGAGTCCAGGCATTAAAGAAAACAAAAAAAAAATACATTTCCTTTTGTTGAGAAGAGGTGAACCTAACTTGATTAATGAGGTGTGTGAGCAAGTTCTTTCTTCATGTAACAACTTTTTAGCTCGCAAAAGAAAATAACCATGCTTGAAATGCTATACAAACAGAACTAAAACCAACAAAATGATAAGTTTCTACTAAAGAAATGGAGGTACCAAGGTGTAGATGGTCATATTCGTTTAACATGTTCAACCGTCTTGACCGGTTTAACAAATCATTAATTATATAATCAAACTGTCATGTGTCGAACTGAGATCCTTCTTGTGCTACACCTGCCATGGCTGTAAATAAACGAAATTGATTATTTTTAGCAATTCAACATACATATTTTTTTTTCTGGGGCATCGTCCGCAACTTAAATTTAAAACAACAATATGTAAGAAATTATTAATCCAACATATATCCTTTTTCATGGTTAATTTAACATTAACACTATTATCAACACCAATTTACAAGAAGTTACTACCAAATAATAATAATGATCATGAACCAGAAACATTGGTGTTATGGCTTCACCTTTCGATAAAAATCAAAATGTGAGATTGGCATTTGTGAAATTACAAAAAAAAAAAAAAAGAATCGAAATCAGTTCAATTACCTTGAGATTTTAGCTTCATCGATCACCAATCAGGTACCAAAATAAATGGCGAAGGGTCCGAAGTTGTTATGAGTAATAAGAACCCTAGTTATTTTAAACACATTAAGTAGAACACATATAAAAAATAATTCATAATACTATATATTTTGTTATAAACTTTTACATACAATTATATAAGAGGGGGTAAAATGATTCAAGTCATTAAACCATGATACAAATAAATTAGTTATTCAAATAACCATACGTGCACACAAATAGTAATTACTTACAGTAGCTTTGCATTTTTTCATCCAAAGAGCTCTACGGAGTCGCTTTGATTGTTTCTTAAAATGAAAGGCATTGTCTTGTATTGTTGAAGTTTTATCAACAAGAAGCTCAATCTGGTCACCTCTGTCTAATGTCTTTTTCAATGTTATCCACCATGATGCTGGGTACCTGAATGCAGGGATGTCAAAACTATCAAAATTTAGAGGTCTTAAGATATCATAAACAAAAAGGTCATAACTCAAACCTTTTAACTTTTCACCCATTAAATTGAGTAATTAAGAAGTTTGGGAGTTGAAAATTAAAGAAGGATGTAGAATTAAAGGGGGAAATTGAAGAGGTGTGTATAAGGTCATATTTGGAAGAAGTTTTTAGGCTTAGACTATAAAACCATTATAAAATTACTATCATGCCCTTCTAAGTGTCTTAATTGTCACTAACATCCTCATAATACCCTTAAATTTCTTGCATAAATATGTTGTACTTGTTGCTTCTTAAGTTGTACGGAGGTGAAAATGACCATGTTAGCCATCACTCCTCCTTAATAAGATAACTAGTGGGAATGCCCGCGCGTTGCGGCGGGTGTCCCGACTTATATTAGATTCAATTATGTTGTCTATGGTACCGTAGATGCATACTTTGATGTTAGTAAAGGTGAATATGAGAGCATGGGACCGATTTAGAATCTGTCGAATCTGCAAAAGCCAATATGCAGTGAATCAAAATTAAAATCAAATTAACAACAAAAGGACGAGCTTGGTTACCGATTTTGGTGTTGTAGATGATGAAATGTTACACGTTGGTTACAAGCATGAGACGATTGAAGAGGAGACGAGTGATATAATAAATGAAGTACAGGAAGAGACACTATCCTCTTCTTCTCTCACTCATCATCACTATTGTCAAGAAGGAATTGCCCAAATTACCCAAGTTAGTGTCTTAACTTATGAACAAGTGATCAATCTTCCCCTTTCAAATGCCTTTCTCTCCTTTGTACATGTTGCTTAAAACTTCTACGCGCTTAAAAATTACACTATTGTTCATCTAAAACGCTTTATAATGTATAGTGAGAAACCCATGTTTCGCCGCGAGGTATTATCTTTATGTTTCATGAGTTTAAATTGTTATTTTTTAAAACATTCTTTTGCAATTCCATATTCTTTCAATGTCTTTTTTTTATAGGTAATATGTTTGATATCATATTATAGATTACAATTCCATGTCCTTTTCATGTCTTATCCAAATTATGAACAAATCCGTCCATGTTACTAAATGTGAAAAAAATAATAATATTAATGGTAGGAAATAGTGAAATAGTAGAGTTGTTTTGCAGCGGTGAATGAATCACACATAGGGTTGATTTTGTGACTATGTGAGGTGGTTGTAGTGTGGCGAGTATGGTTTGAACCAGCGGAGGTGAGTCTATCAAGTCTATGAGTTGCAGGCTGGGTTTGATGAGGTTTATAGAAATAGTATCATTCTTCCTTTCGGCGGTCCTCTTCTTTGGACCAAAAGGCATGCTTAATTGCTTACGCCACGCAATGTGATAACAGCTATTTGACTAATTGTGGGATGCCATTATAACATGAAGAGTTTCATAAAATGGAACTCAGAGGTGCAAATTTACCTATTTACTTATAAATGATTCGGTTTTGGGTTGTGTTTTAACAAAAAAAATGGCATAAATCAAAATATAATTAGCTAAAAGGGGAACGACCATTTTGATATTGTAACAATACTGGTTTTGTAACAAAGAACAATCCCTGGTTGTATGATTAAATGTATGATGAAAATGGAATAAAACCTTTTGAGCTTCTTTATCATTGTTGCCACATGACTGTAGTAACTTCAAACATGAAGCATGCATTCTATAAAATGGATCTATAGGTGTCAGATTCAAAGCAACAGCTTTTTCATATTATGCAAATGATGTTTAGCAAGCTTTTCAATAAGTTTTCCCAAGGAATAGACATAAGACCAATTGTCCCTGGTAACAAAAATAAAATATTAATAACTTAATATTGTGATTAGGAATATCAGATTTGAAAGGAGGTAAATGAAAAAAGCAATACCTTTGAGCAAAAACCTTCTCAAAATGCTTCCTAGAATTCTGACAAAACATTGTCCATTTAGCTTTTTTTTACTGGTAGGAAATTAGCAACAAGCTAAATACACACTTGACATTAAAAGATTTCTTCTTTATGCACACTTTAATTTTTCTAACATATACCCTCATCACTCAGTAAGGTATAGTTCCGGACATATATTAATGTAATGTAAGGAGAATAATGTAGGCGGATGTGTTGTACCTTTCAACATCTTTTGTGTTTTCTTTTATAGACCCATGGTTAGAAACAATTTGTTAGTCCCTTGAGTTCCTTCCCCTTAAATGAAAATTATTACACCAACAATAAAGGGCCAATAAAGTAACAACCAATAATATAAATGTGAGGGTAGGGATGTAATATGTTTTGAGGATGTGAGGTAGGAGAGCATAGTAAAATTACATTGATATCCTTGCAAGTGTCTTAATGTTCCACAAAGTTCCAATTATACCCTTGTGATATAAGCTTAATTTACTTGTACATGTTGCTATAATAGTTGGATGATGTACAAAATTACTATGTTGTACATCACTCTTCCTTTATAATGTATTACTAGTGGGAATGCCCGCGCGTTGCAGCGGGTGATCCGCATCAATGAAGATGATGCATGAGCAGACAATCCTAGATTTAGAAAAATAACACATGCAAAAAGGAAACAACATCGTCTATGTACAAATAAAAGAAAGTTTTTATACACCTCATAACAAAAACACGTGTGAAACCAAAAGGAAAACAAAAAGAAGTCAAAAAAGTACCGTATCGAGAACATTCGGTACCGGTACTGAGCTCGTCCCTACACATGTAAGAGGTTTAAGAGTATATGCAAATAATCAAATACGTAATTGGATTGTCAAGCTTGTAATTGGAATATGTAGTATTTTCTGCCACCTGCAACATATCGATCTCTAACGGAATCCATAGAAACTGCATTGCTCTTGCACCAGCTATTCGCATTAGACGAAACACTTTTGGCTAATATGCATGAAGATGATCCAGTGATTCTGGCAACTCATCACAGTATACAGTTTGTCTCTACCACCACACCTCTTTTTAGCAGCTCCACTTTCATCGGAGGCCGGTTTTATAAAAAAATGATCCTTTTTTGGAGCTAATTAACCCAAAGCATATTGCAAATGAGGAAGAGTTGTGTTATATGTTTAAGGCTTTTGAATATATTTGTATTTTCAATTTTCAATGTTTGCCGTAAGCTCAAACTATGAAACCAAACTATTAGTAAAAGTTTGGCTTGGTTCGGTCGTTATTATTCAACGGTTTGGTTTTGGTTTTGATGATTAAAAAAAAACCCGTTACTAATGATTTGGTTCACGATTTGAAAACTATATAAACCAAACCATGAACACCCCTATTTTTTGAGGGTCAAATTGGTAATTTTTGAACGGGTCAAATGGGTTTGACCTTATTAGTTAAAGTGTATACATTTAAAAAAGAGAAGATGAAAACTAATATTTATTACAGCACCTACCTGGATGCAATAAGTATCCTCCAGTGAGTTTATCACAACCACATTCTAACAGGTGTCCAGCCAAAGAGCCTTGAGCTAGCAGCTGGAATTCATCCCAGTCCCACCCTAGTTCATAAACCTTGAAAAATACCAACAAAGATGATGATTTAATTTAACCTGAACATCCCATATTCTGTTTACTTATGTATTACAAAAATTAAAAATTATAAAGTGCATTTCTTGATAAACATGTCATTTATAAGGAAAACATCATTTTATACCATTGGAGCTAGAAATAAGGCAGCATCAGCAACCCTAGAAGTGATGACAACATTAGGATTGCACTTCTCAAGACACTCCACAATAGGAGCAGCCCCTATATACATGCTTATACCCTGTATGCATCAATCCAAAGTTAAAAGGAGAAGAAATCAATGTTAACTTCAATGTATCAATAATGGAAGGAGAACACGCAATAATAAGTCCAGTTGTTCATTTGTTTAAAAAAAAAAAAAGATGATATAATATCATAGTCAAGAGAACTAAATTCTAACATCGTTTACATTTCTCAAATTAGAACAAAGACCTGTAGATATGTGGCAATATTAAAAGAATATGGTCAGCGGTGAAATTGATTAAAATACGAGACAATCTTCACAAATGTAAGATATAAGAATGACATGAGACCTGCTTTCGCAATATCAAACCGGTGAGCTACAGCCACAGTAATCTTCATACCCAATCTTCTTGCAATTTCCAAAACCTTTTCTTGATCAGCCAATGCATTTGCTTTCAAGAAAAAAAAAAATTGCATTTAAAAATGCAAACAAATTGCAGGCGAAACTGATGAGGTCCAGCATACAAAAGATTTAAGAATATAGGAGAATATGATTAATGTTGCTTACTTGCACACATGGTAGTAATAATGAAGACTCCTTTCTCAAGCCAAAGAAAGGAGCAATTCAATCCACTCTGAAACTGATTAACTTGGAACAGTAACAGATAATGACAAAGGATATGCAATGTTCCGCTATTCGATAACTAATTAATTAACTAAAGAACGCACGATAGCTCATGTCTTCACGATTCAATTTATTGAACTCTTAGAAAGGAATTTCAACTATTCAATGATGTTTAACTCATTCTTTCCACCCCATCCCCCTCTCTTCTATCTTACTAATCCCCTTTCAATGTAAACGTAAATACATAATGTATCAGAATTTAAATAAGAAATGTAGTGAGAGGTCGGGACCAAAGTAAAAAATGGGCAATAAAAACATACTGCGGGGGTCAAAACCTCACCACCTGACAACACTGCCTAATAGCGGCCGGCAAAGGTGCGTTCTGCTAAGCATTCGAGTACAAGATAGTTAAGATTGTCAACTTTTTGAAGTAAGTTAAGAGCTGCCAATGGTGTATCATCACCAAAACCAGCACCACAACCAACATATACCTTCTCCCTTCGCCTCACGGGGTTTAGTCTCTGCATTTCAATACCAACTTATCGTAATAAGCTAAACCTTTTTATTTAAAACACCAACAAAAGAAGAATAACAAGCGAAAACACTTTATTAAAGGTTACTAACCAGCTTGATATCACAGTTACAAGGCTCGGGTTCACCAATATCAAGGTATCCATCTGACTGCTGCATTGATATTCAGGTGAGCTTCTATTACTTAAAAAGGTAATTTTTGAATTTTTTTCAAAAAAATTACAGCATTTCCAAGAACTAATTAAAAAAAATTAATCACAATTTGTTCAACTCATAACAAGTTGAGATAACAAACACCGTGCCCGTCAATTTCATTATCAAACCCTAACAAAGTTGGTGTTGGTATATTGTTTCTTTTTTTTTTTTTTTTTACTTCAGGAACGTATGAATGTGTGTAAAAATTTAAAGAAACCAAGGTTGAGTTTTTGTGACTTGTTTACAGTCAAATACTGATGGAAATTTGGACAATTTACCCTGTTCTCATGAAAAGAAGACACAACCGGCTGAGATGGTGAAACGGTGATGAGCAGCGAGTAGGTAAATACTATAAATTAAGTAGTATTCGGACCCCCCATAACGCTATCCAACGACCGCCCGCCTTCGCCAACACCAACAACACCTCATTCGACCCGTACTTTGTAGTGGGAATGTTAAACCAAATAAAAAGTAGGCATAACAACTTTGAAGCATACACGTTGGCCCAATTTACCAACAAATCTATATGGTGAAACCTCAAAATAAAGATAAATGTGTGATTAAGAAATTAGATGACATACCTGGTGTTGTTTCCACTTCCAGAAGATAATTCCCTGCATCACATTTACAAACATATAAATAATAACACTCAAAGTAACTAATAAGTGATAATGTGATTATTCCATATCAGATAGTCACTTATGAAAAATGCTAAACACCACCAGCTTTTCAGGTTGTGTGCCTTCAATTAATCCATTGATCTTCACAGCCATGAATGCAATTCATAAAGATGTTTCTTTTGCTTTTGAAGATTATAAACTGAATAACTGAAGTATATTAGACCATAAATATCTTAAGACGCTCCGCAAGACTTCGCCCCTAATCATAACCGAAAGCCAAATTCATAAGAAGATTATAGTATTAAAACTGAGCTACTGCTACCAACTTACTTCAATCGAGTCATGGTTCCTGAACCCAACATATTACATGCCATTTTGTAGACAGAACTGAATTAGCTTCGTAACTCCTCACACATTAAACATGCTACTTATGCTGACAGTTCTTAGCATTTGGAGACCTTTTGTTTTCCGCGGTTAGAGGGTTAAGTTATGGTGGTTTATAATTATTTGTTGCCGTTTTTTTATCCGTCCCAGTTTTTCCTCAGCCAAGAGTATTCCTGAATTCACTTCCGCCAATATCTGTGGTTTTCGATAAAAGCATAATTTTTTTTAATTTTTTTTTAAATGAGTAATTTTATGTCCAAACCCAATACAGTGTAGCAGATACACTTTTATTGGTGTGTGCTCGTGGGGTAGTATTATGGAGTAGTGATGTAGTTATATATTCATGCAAGTTCCATGCGGTTGTTTTGTTTTTGTTTACATTCCATGTTTATTTTCAATGTTTGGCTACATAAAGCCTCGTAAGTCGTAGCAGTGATATGCAGATTTGAGCTCCTAAAAATGACTCCCCTAATCCCTTCTGTTCCATCTATTTTTTTTTTATGTCCTCTATTTGATACACAACATTTATCTACTGTTTTCTTAAGGAACAATTGAACTTTTTTCTTAAAACCATCTTCAAGTTTTACGCTTTTTCAATAAAAAAGGTTTACACTGTATAGATCCTGATTTTCAACCGCAGTTCCAACCTTTTCTTAAGAAAGAGCAAACAGTTTTGAGTTTAAACAGGTCAAATTTTGATTTTTTCCATATAATGTAACAATTATGAATCAAGATTATGACATCAATTACTTTACAAGCTTTGCTCTTTGTGGGATTGAAACCCCTCAGAAACATAAACAGATCATCAAAATTTGTCAAAAAATAAAGAAACTCACTTCATAAAAAAATCAAAACCCATAAACAATTTTGCCAAAAATTAACGAAGAATAAACACAGCCGCGACCGTGTGAAACCTTTAAAAAAAGAAATTTTAAAACTAAAATGCAAACCTGTTAATGGCGCCAGACGCTACTACCGTTGATGAATGCAAATGATACATAATCTGCAACGAAGATGCATAATAAGAGTGAAGGAGAGAAATTGCCTTAAGGTTGCGTACCACGATTAGGTCTGAGGAAGAGAAGTGCATATTACGAAACTGCATATTTACACCTGACCATTCAATGGTGATGAATTAACCATTCAATTGGAGATGATAGTGAAGAGACAATTTGGAATGCATTAGGTTCAATCATCATTCACATTAACTTTGCTTGGGGGTTATGAAATATCAATGGTCAAGAACAAGCTATTCTGGAATGTGAAGGGTGGAGGGTATTAAGGGAATCACATTTTATATGTTAACTAAAAATAAAATATAAAATTACTCTAATAACCTTGTAAGTGTCTTAATGTATACCTAAGTGACAAATTTACCCCTATCAAATAAGCTTTATTCTATTATACTTGTTGCTTTAAAAATTGTACCATGTCAAAATTCCAATATGGTACATCACTCCTCCTTTATAATGTATTATAGATTATAGATTATAGATAGATATAGATTATATATATATATATATACTTCATTATAATCAATTTGTTTAATGCTAATAGTCTTTTCATAACCCCAAACAAAATCTTAGAGATAATTTCATGCTTTGAAACATTGTTTTGTCCAAAAAAAAAAAAAATTATGTCTTCATTAGATGAGAAGAGAAAAAAAAATCAATGAGAAGTTAAGACGCTTGCAAGATATGGTTCCCGGATGCTACAAGATATAAAGATATGAGTTAATCTTTATATACATGTATACATTTTTTTCTACTTGTTTATATATTCTTTGACAATTACAAAAATTTATCTTCATAATATATCATTGTTTTGCTCCATTTAAATTTAGTTATTTGCTATAGACAATAGGAATGCTAATGATGTTGGATGTAATAAGCAACTATGTTGGATCGTTGCGGAATCAAATTGAGGTAATTTAATTGTGCAACTAACAATTAAAACAATAAAAAAACAATATTCAGAATTATTGATGAGAAAATATTTTTCAAAATTAATTAGTACAATTTTTTCTCTTCTTTGTGCATTTTTAGTTTCTCTCCATGAAGCTTTTAGAAGCCAGCATGTTATATGACCTATTGACCTCAACTCTACTGAATTGGATGATATGGCCCCTATGAAGGTGACAGATGACTTTTCTAACTATCCTTGTTAAGAAGTTGTGTATCTTGAATCATATTTATTGTTAACTAAATAAAACGGACAAAATTATAAATATAACATTCTAGATTTGCTAATACGTTTCTAATATATTATAAATATTACTTCCACTTAATGCATGGGATGAAAACTGATGTTGCAGGGAACAAATGGACATGAAGGACAGATGATGGAGAGGATGATTGGAGAAGGGTATGGAGACTTTCCTCAATTTCAATCATGGGATGAAAACTTATGTTATTTGTGTTAAGAAATAAGAAATCAAAAAGCCATAAATTCACGCTCACGCTAATGAATCAACCCGAATCTTTATCTTCTATACTATATTATAAAGTATCAGTGAAGGATACCCGCAAAATTTAAGTAAATACAACATTTATTGCTTACAGTACAATGCTTATTGAAGTCATTTATGGGGTAAAATTGGTTTTCTACCTAAATATTAAATTTTTGAAGAAATTAATTTAAACATAATTATAAAATTGATGAGGAAATTAACAATAATGTGGTGACTCTTTACATTCATAACCTTCATGTCTTTATTATGTTTGTATCAATGTTATAGTCTTATAAACAGTGGTCATGTATTTGGTATATAAATAATGTGGTGACTCTTCACATACATAACTTACATATCTTTCAATGTTTATAGTAAATAAATTACATTATATATTATGTATTTATATCTTCTTTTTAAATTTATGTGGTTTGCAGGATGGTATGATGTGACACTTCTGCACACAAATGAATATGTAGGCTTGAAGTTTGCCAACACACCAACCCATTAAAGTGAGCGATATATATAGGCTTGACGTTTATACAAGCAAATATAGTAGAGATAATTCATGAGCAACGTCATCATCTTCCTCGATGGTTTTTTGTTTTCTCTGCTACTATAAGCTTCTAGGAATAAAATTGTAACATTCGCATTTAATAATTATACGTTACGTATAATTTGGATTAAAACGACAAGTTCTATTATTATAATTTACATTTAATTATTTTGTAGCATTTTAAATATATATATATATATATATATATATATATATAAAGATTTATAATAATAATAATACATAAAACATAAAAACTATAATGTGTTAACCCAACCCACCTGAGCCCATTTCAGATCTGCTAGCCCAACAGCCCACCTCCTCTTCTTGCCCTTAAATCTGAGCCCACATAGCCCAAACCTGAGCCCATTAAACCAAGTCCAAACCCCCTTCCCCTCTCTTTTCGTTGCTGTTAAAAAATATATATATATATATGGTTCTGCCGGGTTTCGAACCCGAGCAGCAACCCGGTTCAACCTTAAACAACACACCACAACCATCTGGGCTAGCACTCCCATCTGTGTCAAAACCGGCCAATTATTATTATAACACAACTTCAAACTATTTCAGTTGACCTTGAAAGTCAACTGTGATCATGACTTACCATAATCACTACCTTTTTACTTGCATTTTGATCAGGAATGGATTGACAACGTGATTACCGGCCTACCCTTCATCTTTTATGCGTGTAATTACAACTAATTGGAATCAATTATGCAATAATACGCGTCCCACATTCAATTACTAGTCAACACATACCAATTCGATCACCTAGGACTGTTTACTATAAATTGAACCTTGTAGGACAATCACAAACCGCCGAACATCATTTCCCAACCACCAATTCTACTTAAAATCCTCTGCTTCTGTTATTACGAATCGCGTTTTACTTTTTAAGGTTGACCGACCAATCGAGCATCGAAACAACATTGTAAGCATAATTATTGTTATGGGGTTTGTTCATCGGCATTCACACATCAAAAACCCTAAGATTAATCAGGCTATTGATGTGTGAATCGCTTGATTGGAAAAGCTAGGGCTCGTGATTGATATTCGGGGATAAACTGATTTAATATAGTGTATTTATTTTATTTAAACAGGGTTAAATCACAACCACAGGCCTAGGCCAAGTGGTTGTGATCGATGCTTGTAACCAAGGGCACCCGGGTTCGAGTCCCGGCTTGGGCGCCCCTTTTTCCACTTCTTTTTAACCTTTTTAAAACAAATCAAATTGCATATATTACATTTAAACTTGTAAATTCATTTTTAAATATTAAAACCTTTTTATAAATTCTAAAAAAATTATATTTATCAAATCTGATGTAAAAGATTTATCTACAATTTTTAGTTTTCTGAAATTCATTTATTTAATATTTATAATAATTAAATCAATTTTATACTATTATATTTATAAAAATCCATTAAAATATCAAAACAATTTTATAAATTTCTACAAAAATTATCCTATGTTTGTACAATATTAAACTTTACTGAAATGATTTTTAATTCAGAAAAATCATTTATTTTAAATTTTTAATCAATTTTTGTTAGTTTTAATCATAATTAAATCATAATAAATTCAATTTTTATTATTTTTGCACCAAAATTTTATACAAATTATTTCTGAATAATTAGAACAGAAATATGATTTTTAAGATAATAATTCTTTAATTTTAGTATTTTTAAATATTAAAGTTTAATTTTGACAATTTGTAATAAATAGATTTAATAATCTATTTTAAAGAAAATAATTTTATAAAAATTATTTTTATACTTCAAACACATTATTGTGAACATCCTATATTCAAACTTTATAAAAAGATTTTCATTTATTTAATTATCAAATTTCCCTTTTATTTAATTAACATTTTATTATAAATTCAACAATTGGATATCCCCAAATCGAAACCCTAGAATATACTTATAAACTAGATAGACTTAGACTTATTTGTTGCCTTATACATAGGGTAATACTTGGCAATCTATTGGGCTACACTTATACTATTCCTCAATACCTAATACTATACCAAGGTGAGTTTACGTAACCATGTTTATGCGATTCTTTATACTTGCAACAATTATTTAAGCAATTCAACATGCATGTCTAGTGGTAAACTTTATTGCCTCATGAATTAGTCAACAGTTTCAACGAGTTTCAACGAGTTTCAACATTTACATAATCATTAGCTATGGCCAAGCCGGCGATACTCAATAATAGATCTATTGGATTGACAACCCCACCCGGATACGTGTACCTCCTACATAGGTAACGTGGGTGATTGTTATCGTTCCAACATATTACTAAGGTGAACCGTAGATGACGGGATGGACCTAAACTAGTCAGAGGTTTGATTATGTCAACATATTATACTATTCATGTAAACTTAAATTTACGATAGACATACGAATTGCTAAACTTTTATTCTTAAACTTAATTGCTTGACATGGCTTATGTATTCTCACCAACTTCTAGTTGACCCCCCCATTTTTACAACTCAACAGGGAATAATGAGGCATGAAGATTAGAGGGTTTATGAAGACAATAAGGAGTCTATGCTTGCTTGATTCTTGTGTGATGTATTAGATTTCCACATTTAAAACTCTTATGTATTTCTATTTTTGGATATTTGCAATTTAAATTTATTTCATTTAAAATTTGGATTACCATGTGCTACTGTATACTCATTCATATGTGACACCTCGATGTTTCCGCCATCGGTTGGGGTGTTACAAAAATTTAAGTTTTTGATCTCACGGAGTCACCAATTGTTTACATATCCAAAAGAAGACAATTTCTTATCAGTCGATTCGGTAGTTTTAACTATATTGATTACTAATTTGTTTGGTCCAATATATTTGTTACGACTCTTGTCAAACTAACATAAAACGAGAGTATCTATGCAAATCATTGTCTCCGCTGCATTTCGCGGGTGCCATAACATAATAGAAATATGTTGCACACTACAAACTGCATTTTAGTAATTACATCACTTCCACTACAATCTTATGGTCATTAAGAGAAACAACGCCACTTCACTACGCTAAGCACCGTTGTACGATGGCATACTTATCTGCCTTCGAGATACATAAAAGGGTCCCACCGAAGGACGTGGACCAATCTAAGGATATTGCAAGGAATAGTACGGCATATTGTGATGTACCCATTTAAAATATTCAGAAGATATACTTATGAGTTTCAGTGTTTAATAACATATATTTTATACATCGTTGTTTTCTACTTCATCATAACGAATAACCAACAAACACGATGCATGAGGGGCAAAACAGATACACCCGCCGCAACGTGCGGGCATTCCTACTAGTCTATTATAAACCAAAAAAAGGATAAATATTTTTAAGAGCATTCGTATCAGATTCATCATATTTTGTGAGTGAGTTCTTTATATTTGAAAAAGTAGTTTGAAAGGTTCTTAGTAGATGAAATAGAAAATGTTACTCTTTATCTCTATATTTTATAGAAACATTGTTCCATCCTATTTAATTTCTAATATTGTTTGAAAGTGGTTGTGGGTGGAGTAAAAAGAAAATGTAATGATAAAGGTATAAAAATATTATCTAACTGAGAAGGAGAAAAAAATATAGTGATTTTTAGCGTAATTGACGGATGAAGATAGTGAACATAATGTGAATGCTCTAAGTAGTAGTCTAAGTTGACCAGACCAAAACTTACTGTTCTAAGTTTTATAATTTATTATAAAAATGATAACTTTGGTATCAGCTAATAATCGAACTAAACCAAACTATGCACTTCTTTAAAACTATTTGTGTTTCTCGATGCACCGCGCACACCCAATCCATCATAAAGGATTTTTTTGCATGAATGGGTGATATGTACCTCTAATGAGCGCAACTAGGGGGATAGGAGAAAAAAAATTGCAAATAGGTAGGTACACTTTGGATTGACGACCTTGAATCAAAGAATTTGAAGGTAGCCATACGGGTGAGCGACCTTCAAAGAAGATCACTCATTGAATCGGCGACCTATGAAGGTTGCTTATTCAATGTATACCTTATTTGAAGGTCACTAATCCTTCTAGCTATCTTCAATCAACCTTTAATTTATCACGTAAATTGTTGTGGCTTTTGTTTTTTATACCGGCTGAGGCACATGTGGATTCGTATAATGCTGTAACAGGAAACCCCATGGTTGTGGATTCTACTGCGACTTCGGGTATGATGAATAAAATCAACGAATAGTTTCATCGTTCTTTAAACATCAATGACCAGCGACGAAACCCTACCTTGCAACACTCCCATTTGCAACAAGCCTACCCATACCGTCCGACAACTCCACAACCACAAAAGCATAACCGTCCTACAACTACGCAACTACATCCATCTACCATGGAACAAGGTAATTATCGCCCCTTACACTGGTGAGCAACTGTCACACCCTCAAAATCCACTTGCGGAGTTTTACCGCGAGGCGCATGACAAACCAGGATCCAAACCAACGATCACAATAAACAACTCTAAATGAATATAAATGCAATTTCAAAACATAGTTTAAAAATCCCGTTTACAGCGGAAGTTTATTCAAAACAGTATCTCAACAATGAAATAATAGTTCAACATTCAAAAGACCATGCAACCCTAGTTAGACGCCGTGCAGACGCGTGCGCCCTAGTCCAGTCGTGCTACCTTAGCGACCTGAGAAAACATGTAAAAGTTTACGTCAGCACAAAAATGCTGGTGAGTTTACAGGTTTTGTATCCAAGTACCAAGTCCACCTGTCCATACTATAATAATCGAAAACCAGTATACGCTAGCTAGGCGTACGTTTTGTTACTACCACGATTGGAAAACCATTACTAACGCGAATACCAAAAGTATGCCCGATGTAGTTCCTGTTGTTCCTGTTGTTCCTGTTTGAGACAATATGCACCCGCCGACCCTCCAAGTCGACGAGCGGGGTTGGTCACTCCCAATAGCGCTATTCACATTTCCCCGTTGTGCAAACCCGCACATTCATGGTTCCCCCCGGGACTTCCAAAGATCGTGTAGTACACAATAGAAACCCATAGTATGACAGTAGTTACCAAATAATCGTTTTAACACATGTTTTCTCCCCCGAAAGTATAAACCAGTTTAAAAGAGGGGCCGTAAACTCACCTTAAGTTGCGTTACTCCTTAACCCGAGTAAACCCAGCTGCTATGCTAGTCCCGTAAGCGGCGACCTAACATACGACAGTTACAAGTACTTAGACTAATAACCCGCAGGCTAATTAGTCCCTAGATGTCCAGACCATAACCAAGTTTGTTTGAAAACACCGTGACTGTTTAACCGACCCAAAGTACAAGACTCGACATCCCATTGGTGAACCGAGACTCCCCGTGTTATGTTTACGCTCCAAAACATACAATAACGCAAGTACACTTAACATACGTTAACGCACAACAAGTTATAGCACATAGTTCACGTATCACCGGAATACATCCAAATATATGTTACCAAGTTATTAGACATGTTACGGGGTTCCTAGCATGTTACTACATGTTAAATCGGGTCTCGGAATGCTAATTTACACTTACAGCAGCAGTACATGCGATTAGGAAAAGTCAACTAGCAATTAGGTTGGTCAACTAGCAATTAGAAACCCTACTCGCCTCTATTATAGGCGATTAGGAGCTACTCCCCTGAACTTACTAGCAATTAGGGCTATTCACATGAACTTATAGGCAATTAGGGCTATTCACATGAACTTATAGGCAATTAGGGCTAATCACCTGATCTTACACAAGAGTAGGCCTCTACTCGCCTATATTATGGGCGATTAGCACCCTACTCGCCTATAACATAGGCGATTAGGAATGCTACTCGCCTGTAACCTTGCTGTTCCGGTTTTTCGCGCGTTTAACGCTCCAAATCAGATCCAGAACGTGTGTAACCACCCAATATCATCCCAAACACTATCCTAAACATGTTTAACCCAAAATCCTTCGTTTAACATCGTATAATCAGTCCTGCATGCAACCAAGTAATCCAAACACCATTCACATAGCATGCAACATCATACTAACACGCGTAATCATAACCCTAATATCCAATTACTGAGATTTCTATCATCATACTATCAATATCAATACTGATCTAACATAATAACATATCCAATCATCATCATGAATCATAAAAACCCTAGCTTTCTAATCATACACACCCATAATGCATGCATATTAGTTATAATCCGATTAACAACCCTTATTGACGATTTTCAGAAAGCATTTTCGTTTAAGAACAGGTCTGGACCATTAGGGATTGATTAAAAACGTTTATAAAGAGTTATGGATGAAAATCAAACCTTAGGATTATGAAAATATGATGATTCAAGCTTGAAACCTTGAGTTTTGATCAAAAATCGCCTTCCAGAGGTTGTTTATGTGTTGGGGCGGGTTATGGGACGACTAGGGTTGGTATAATGAAGTTTAGGAGGTTAAGTATGGTATTTATAGTCGTTTTTAGTCGTCCAGCACGTAACTAGCGAGTATGCAGCAGTTTCAGGCGATTAGGAATCCTAATCGCCTGATTGTTCAGGCAATTGGGGCCTACTCGCCCTTAGCTATACACGAGTAGGGCCCTACTCGCCCTTAGGGTCCCCTACTCGCCTCCCCTATAGGTGATTAGGCCTCCTACTCGCCTATAGGGGTTGGTTTTGTGCGTTTTGCGCGTTAAACCCCGTTTTAACATATGTTAATGCATTTTCACGTACCGACAAGTCACATAATGATTGTAAACACATAACACAAGTAAATACACATATTTACACTCGTTCACCAATTCCCGGGACTCGAGACTCGTACGTTCCGTATGCCCTGACGATCCTACAAATCGTCACCGTTTGTACACTTGGTTAAGGACTGACATCTAACGAACCTCTAGACCAACATCCAATGATCTTCTAGACTAACCAATATTCCCGAACCATAACCCGACTTAACTAACCCAGTTAAGTACAATATACGCGTGACTCGCTAAGGTAGACTTTCATCTAGACAACGTTGTTAACCAGAATTTGCCGGGTGTCACAGCAACCAAACCCACCCCACACTGAAGTTGAGTTAGAAGATTTTGATGAGATGGTTCTTGATGAAATCCAATTCCGGTTGTGGGATGAACAAGAAGCTCATGAAGAGTAGTCTGATTATTCAATGTTTGTAGTTAATTTTTACTAATGATGTGTGTTTAAACTTGTTTAATTTTGTGTGTTTGTACCTAAGTTTTAATAATAAGGTGATTGTTTTGGGGCGACGTATGTTATTCTTAGAACTGGCGTTACGGGGACCGATGGTACACGATCTTAGAGCTCAGGCGATATACTGGCATGGCATTAATGTCTACGTTGGGTGCACGCGTTACCGACTATGTAATGCGTCCCGAACAAACTGAAAAAACCCTATTTGCACACACTAATTATGGCATGAGAAATAAAACATAACTTCGCATTTAAATGCTTATGGTATGAGAAATAAAACATAATTTTGCATTAACTACAAACACGATTAATTAAACACACATTATTTCCAAAATCAAACACCGGAAATCTGGTCCCAATGAAATTTGTTGTGAACGGTCAAATAATTACGAATGACTTCTTGATAACACTATTGTATATACGTTTCTGATTAGAGGTGTACAAATCGGTTAACCGGTTTTAAAAATACTGTTTTTTTAATCGGTTTTTTTGTCTGGTTCAAAATCGTTTTTTTAACCGGTTCAGTTTTTATTGCAAAATACCCAAACCGATGAAACCGGTTAGGATCGGTTTTTAAACCGGTTTATCATAAAAAACCGGTTTTAAAACCGGTTTGTTCATTGGTGATGAATAACTGAAAAAAAAATCGGTTTTTTTCAAAGCGGTTTTTTTTTTCAAATCGGTTTTAAAAAACCTGGTTTTTTTAAACCGGTTTCGGTTATAATAACGGTTTTTTTTTTTAACCGGATTTTTTTGTACACCTCTATTTCTGATCCGAATTTCATGCAGATGTAACATCGCTCCAAAAACACCAAAAAACCATAGCCTCCAACACGACGTTCATATCAAAACCACGTATTTGTAACACTCATAAATTGTAAACACTTGTCTTTTCTATCATACAAGGGTTGATAGCAAGTTTTTTTATGTGAACGGCAACTTTCATCGACATTTACTATAAATAGACATGGCCAAACAAAGGTTGATTCTAGTGGTGGACCCATAATGATTGTAAACACATAATACAAGTAAATACACATTTTCACACTCGTTCACCAATTCCCGGGACTCGAGACTCGTACGTTCCGTATGCCCTGACGATCCTACAAATCGTCATCGTTTGTACACTTGGTTAAGGACTGACATCTAACGAACCTCTAGACCAACATCCAATGATCTTCTAGACTAACCAATAGTTCTCGAACCATAACCCGACTTAACTAACCCAGTTAAGTACAATATACGCGTGACTCGCTAAGGTAGACTTTCATCTAGACAACGTTGTTAACCAGAATTTGCCGGGTGTCACATCATCCCCACGTTAAAAGAATTTTCGTCCCGAAAATTGCACAAGCACCAAAAGAACAAAAGAAATAACGAAGGAACAAACAAAAAGATAGAAACCAAAAGAGAGATTTACCCGAGTTGTCACATCATCCCCACGTTAAAAGGAATCTCGACCCGAGATTCATTCAGCTGCCGAAGAGACATGTCTCGACTCGAACGCTTCTTTAGGAAAAAGATGAGGATACTTAGACTTCATCTGATCCTCCCGTTGCCATGTATATTCCGGTCCCCGGTCCGATTTCCACCGAACCTTAACGATACGAATCTTGCTGTGACGCAGGCTACGAATCTTGTAATCAAGGATCTCCACAGGTTCTTCCACAATCCGAAGACGATCATCAACCTTGATCTCTTCTAGTGGAACGATGAGAGACTCGTCAGCCAGACACTTCTTCAAGTTTGACACGTGAAAGACGTTATGTACGTTACCGAGCTCCGTCGGTAAATCAAGACGATATGCCACCGGCCCAATCCGTTCCAGGATCGTAAATGGACCGACATACCGCGGATTGAGTTTGCCACGCTTCCCAAAGCGTATGACGCTCTTCCACGACGAGACTTTTAGAAGTACCTTGTCATTGACTTGGAATTCCAATGGTTTGCGACGCTGATCGGCATAACTCTTTTGCCGGTCCCGTGCCGCCGCCAACCGATTACGAATCTGTACGATCTTTTCCGAAGTTTCGTACACTAGTTCAGGCCCAGTGAGTTGACTCTCACCCACTTCAGCCCAACAAAGAGGAGAACGGCATTTCCGTCCGTACAGTGCTTCGAACGGAGCAGCCTTGATGCTCGTGTGATAACTGTTATTGTACGAGAATTCTACTAACGGTAGATGAGCTTCCCAACCTTTGCCAAAATCGATCACACATGCCCGCAGCATGTCTTCTAAAGTTTGAATCGTGCGCTCACTCTGACCGTCAGTCTGTGGATGATAAGCCGTACTCATGTCTAGTTGGGTACCCAAAGCCTTGTGCAAAGACTTCCAGAAGTGAGAAGTAAAATGGGAGTCACGATCCGAGATAATAGAAACTGGTACCCCGTGCTTAGAAACAACTTCCTTCAAGTAAAGACGAGCCAAACGATCCATGGTGTCGGTCTCCTTAATAGCAAGAAAATGAGCTGATTTCGTCAACCGATCGACAATCACCCATATCTTGTCATTCCCGCTTGGTGATTTAGGAAGTTGTGTGACAAAATCCATAGTAATCCGTTCCCATTTCCATTCCGGAATTTCAGGTTGTTGCAAGAGACCCGACGGTTTCTGGTATTCCACCTTGACCTTAGCACAGGTCAAGCATTTGCTCACATATGAGGCTATGTCCGACCTCATGTTTGGCCACCAGTAAAGCACCTTCAGATCTTGGTACATCTTATCCGAACCAGGATGAATAGAATACCGGGACTTATGAGCCTCATCAAGGACAAGCTCCCGTAGTCCCCCGAACAAAGGAACCCATATACGTTCTGCGAAATAGTGCAGGCCATCAGACCTTCGCTCTAGGTGCTTGTCGGCACCGTGCATAGTTTCAGCTTTAAGGTTTTCCTCCTTCAAAGCTTCCAATTGGGCAGAACGGAGTTGATCAGGTAACGATGAATGGATGGTGAGCTGCAACGCCCGAACACGACGAGGTTTAGTAGATTCCTTCCTGCTCAAGGCGTCTGCTACAACATTCGCCTTGCCAGGATGGTACTTAATAGCACAATCATAGTCGTTCAAAATTTCGATCCAACGACGCTGCCGTATGTTCAAATGTTGTTGGTCGAAAATGTGTTGGAGACTCTTGTGATCGGTGTAGATGGTGCATTTGGTACCGTACAAGTAATGTCTCCAAATTTTCAACGCGAATACCACGGCACCCAACTCCAAGTCATGAGTTGTGTAGTTCTTCTCGTGCACTTTGAGTTGACGAGAAGCATACGCAATCACTTTCTCGCGTTGCATCAACACGCAACCGAGTCCATGAATGGAAGCATCACAGTAAACAACAAAATCATCAGGACCCTCAGGTAAAGACAAAATAGGAGCAGAACACAGTTTAGACTTCAGTTCTTCAAACGCTGACTCTTGTGGTTCACCCCAGTCGAATTTCCTATCCTTCTGAGTGAGAGTGGTGAGGGGTTGAGCAATCTTCGAGAACCCCTGAATGAAACGACGATAGTAGCCCGCAAGGCCTAGGAATTGCCGCACCTCAGTTGGCGTCTTAGGTGCTCCCCAGTCCTTGATCGCTTCGATCTTAGCTGGATCGACATGAATCCCTAGTTCATTAACCACATGTCCTAGGAATTGAACTTCGCGTAACCAAAAGTCACACTTTGAGAACTTGGCGTAAAGTTGTTCCCGTCGCAAGAGTTCCAAAACTAACCGCAGATGTCCCCCGTGTTCGGTCTCGTTCTTAGAATAGATCAGAATGTCATCAATAAATACAATGACGAATTTGTCCAGATATGGTTTACAGACGCGGTTCATCAAGTCCATGAAAACCGCCGGTGCGTTCGTGAGAACGAAAGGCATGACCAAGAATTCGAAATGGCCATAACGTGTTCGAAAAGCAGTCTTTGCAACGTCAGCCTCCCTGACGCGCAGCTGGTGATAACCGGACCTCAAGTCGATCTTGGAATAATAACTAGAACCCTGAAGCTGGTCGAATAGATCATCAATACGTGGAAGAGGATAACGGTTCTTGACGGTCAATTTGTTCAGTTCTCTGTAGTCTACGCACAATCGGAAACTCCCATCCTTCTTCTTAACAAATAAAATCGGGGCTCCCCAAGGGGAAGAACTTGGTCAGATGAAACCCTTGTCCAAGAGTTCCTGTAACTGACTAGACAATTCCTGCATCTCGGGAGGTGCAAGACGGTAGGGGGCCCGAGCAATAGGAGCAGCCCCTGGTACAAGATCAATACCGAACTCGACTTGACGATGAGGAGGAAGACCAGATAAATCATCGGGAAAAACATCAGGAAACTCGCGTACCACCGGAATGTCGTCGATCTTCTTTTCATCAACAGAGGAAACAGATAAAAGCGCCAAAACAGCTGGATAACCCTTTCGAAGACACTTAAGGGATTTCATGCTAGAGATGATGTTTAGCGGAACACCACCCTTGATACCGTACACAGAAAGGAATTCTCCATCAGGGAGAGGAATCCGAATAACCTTATCGTAACAGACAATCTCCGCGCGATACAAAGATAACCAATCCATTCCTACCACAACGTCAAAACTACCCAAAGGTACCGGCATAAGGTCGATGGGGAACGATAAACCCGACAACTCTAATTGACACTCCCGAAGGACACTAGTAGCTTCAATCGTTTTACCGTCAGCCAACTCAATAATATACTTGGTCTCTAATGGTACGGGTACTACATCTAGCAGTCGACTAAGGTCCATGGATACAAAACTCTTGTCGGCACCAGAATCAAAAAACACGCTAACAGAACGATTATTGAGAAGAAACGTACCGGTGACTGTATCAGGGTCCTGTCTAGCCTCAGCAGCTCCAATGACGAAGGCACGTGCATTTCTGCCGCCGCCCCCGTTGTTCCCATTCCCGTTGTTCCCACCCTGCTTCAGTTTTGGGCAATCCTTCTTGTAATGCCCAGTGTCACCACAGTTGTAGCATCCCTGTTTTCCTGTAGTCCCCTGAGTAGTCGGAGCTGAACTGTTAGTCGGAGCCTGAGTCGATGGAAGTGTAGCCCGACAATCTTTAGCGTAGTGCCCTGTTCGCTGGCAGCGGTGACAACGGTTACTGTCGCAGTTCCCTTGGTGATGGCGTCCACACTTGTTGCATTTGGGCAGTTTTCCCGCATAACCACCCTGCTTGTTACCCGAAGAAGATGAACCCCCATTGTCGAACTTCTTATTCTGCTGTGCTGACCCAGCTCCCTTCCCGTCATTTTCCCACTTGCGCTTGTTGTTCTCTGGAGCCTTAACAGTCGAACCTTTCGCAGGCAAAATCCCCTCATTCACCTTTAAGTTGGTCATCCTATGGGCCGATCGAACTACCTCCGCATACGTAGGATGATTTCCCGCAGCCACTAACCCTGCAATTTCCGGTACTAACCCTGAGACATAGTGTTCAATCCTACGATATTCTGGCACGTGCAGATCGGGACACAACACTGCCAACTCATTCCGTCTCACAGTATACTTCTCAATTTCCGACCCAGTCATCTTGAGGTTCCACACCTCATGCTCCAGCTTCTGTACCTCTTCCCTCGGACAATACTCACGCTTCAGCAACTGCACAAAGTTCTCCCATGGCATAGCATATGCCTCCCCAATACCCATATTCTGGGTGATGCCATTCCACCAAGTCAAAGCCACGTCCTGAAATAACGCAGCCGAATACTTTACCCGATCTTCTGGGAGACAGTTACACATCAGAAATACCGACTCCACTTTCTCCAACCACCTAAGCAAGCTCACCGCACCCTCAGTGCCAGAGAATTCCTGGGTCTTACAGTCCCGGAACATCTTGTAGGTGCACATGGGTGGGGGTGGGTCAACAGGACCACCTGAAACGAAACGTATGAGAACTACGAATAACGTAAACAAGGTTCACCAATGAGGCAAAGGAAATGGATAAATCAACTTACCACCACCGTTGTGCCCTAACTGAAAGGCAGCTTGGAGCAAGTTGTTCAGATCAGCCTGCGATAGGTTAATACCTCCACCACGACCACCAGCACCACCGCGACCACCACCACGTCCACCATTGCGACCACCTCCACGTCCTCCACGCACTCCAGACATGATTCTGGCAGAAAGAACGAGAAAATTTAGTTTCGCAGTTAAAGATAACCACTAATGTTCACAAGATCAAAGCTAGATCCAATCCAGGACTATCCCTCCAAACCCAGAGTTCACCAGGACTTCCATGCATTTCGGTTTATGATTTTGTGTGCACCCAAAATGATAAACCGCTCTACATGGTCCTCCCAGTGTTCTCCTAGTTCAAAGTTCAAATCACCGAACATAGACTCTTAGCTACACACCGTAATACTACGGTAGTTCATGACAAGTGTTTCTATTAGAGTGCGAAAGGGAGATGTCCGAGCCTTGGACAAATCTCAAGAGCACACGAGTTACCCCAATAGACTACATTGCCTAGAAAACAAGTAACCCAGTCTAAGATAGAACGGATGATGTAACGTAGAAAGACCAACGGTTTAGAGACACCCCGACAAGACCATACGTAAACCACTATAACGTTTAGTACCATGTGATCGTCTAGTGTGTGCGACTCGGCTATAGACTAGACTCTACATGCAGTCCTAGTTCACTATAACCATTGGCTCTGATACCAATCTGTCACACCCTCAAAATCCACTTGCGGAGTTTTACCGCGAGGCGCATGACAAACCAGGATCCAAACCAACGATCACAATAAACAACTCTAAATGAATATAAATGCAATTTCAAAACATAGTTTAAAAATCCCGTTTACAGCGGAAGTTTATTCAAAACAGTATCTCAACAATGAAATAATAGTTCAACGTTCAAAAGACCATGCAACCCTAGTTAGACGCCGTGCAGACGCGTGCGCCCTAGTCCAGTCGTGCTACCTTAGCGACCTGAGAAAACATGTAAAAGTTTACGTCAGCACAAAAATGCTGGTGAGTTTACAGGTTTTGTATCCAAGTACCAAGTCCACCTGTCCATACTATAATAATCGAAAACCAGTATACGCTAGCTAGGCGTACGTTTTGTTACTACCACGATTGGAAAACCATTACTAACGCGAATACCAAAAGTATGCCCGATGTAGTTCCTGTTGTTCCTGTTGTTCCTGTTTGAGACAATATGCACCCGCCGACCCTCCAAGTCGACGAGCGGGGTTGGTCACTCCCAATAGCGCTATTCACATTTCCCCGTTGTGCAAACCCGCACATTCATGGTTCCCCCCGGGACTTCCAAAGATCGTGTAGTACACAATAGAAACCCATAGTATGACAGTAGTTACCAAATAATCGTTTTAACACATGTTTTCTCCCCCGAAAGTATAAACCAGTTTAAAAGAGAGGCCGTAAACTCACCTTAAGTTGTGTTACTCCTTAACCCGAGTAAACCCAGCTGCTATGCTAGTCCCGTAAGCGGCGACCTAACATACGACAGTTACAAGTACTTAGACTAATAACCCGCAGGCTAATTAGTCCCTAGATGTCCAGACCATAACCAAGTTCGTTTGAAAACACCGTGACTGTTTAACCGACCCAAAGTACAAGACTCGACATCCCATTGGTGAACCGAGACTCCCCGTGTTATGTTTACGCTCCAAAACATACAATAACGCAAGTACACTTAACATACGTTAACGCACAACAAGTTATAGCACATAGTTCACGTATCACCGGAATACATCCAAATATATGTTACCAAGTTATTAGACATGTTACGGGGTTCCTAGCATGTTACTACATGTTAAATCGGGTCTCGGAATGCTAATTTACACTTACAGCAGCAGTACATGCGATTAGGAAAAGTCAACTAGCAATTAGGTTGGTCAACTAGCAATTAGAAACCCTACTCGCCTCTATTATAGGCGATTAGGAGCTACTCCCCTGAACTTACTAGCAATTAGGGCTATTCACATGAACTTATAGGCAATTAGGGCTATTCACATGAACTTATAGGCAATTAGGGCTAATCACCTGATCTTACACAAGAGTAGGCCTCTACTCGCCTATATTATGGGCGATTAGCACCCTACTCGCCTATAACATAGGCGATTAGGAATGCTACTCGCCTGTAACCTTGCTGTTCCGGTTTTTCGCGCGTTTAACGCTCCAAATCAGATCCAGAACGTGTGTAACCACCCAATATCATCCCAAACACTATCCTAAACATGTTTAACCCAAAATCCTTCGTTTAACATCGTATAATCAGTCCTGCATGCAACCAAGTAATCCAAACACCATTCACATAGCATGCAACATCATACTAACACGCGTAATCATAACCCTAATATCCAATTACTGAGATTTCTATCATCATACTATCAATATCAATACTGATCTAACATAATAACATATCCAATCATCATCATGAATCATAAAAACCCTAGCTTTCTAATCATACACACCCATAATGCATGCATATTAGTTATAATCCGATTAACAACCCTTATTGACGATTTTCAGAAAGCATTTTCGTTTAAGAACAGGTCTGGACCATTAGGGATTGATTAAAAACGTTTATAAAGAGTTATGGATGAAAATCAAACCTTAGGATTATGAAAATATGATGATTCAAGCTTGAAACCTTGAGTTTTGATCAAAAATCGCCTTCCAGAGGTTGTTTATGTGTTGGGGCGGGTTATGGGACGACTAGGGTTGGTATAATGAAGTTTAGGAGGTTAAGTATGGTATTTATAGTCGTTTTTAGTCGTCCAGCACGTAACTAGCGAGTATGCAGCAGTTTCAGGCGATTAGGAATCCTAATCGCCTGATTGTTCAGGCAATTGGGGCCTACTCGCCCTTAGCTATACACGAGTAGGGCCCTACTCGCCCTTAGGGTCCCCTACTCGCCTCCCCTATAGGTGATTAGGCCTCCTACTCGCCTATAGGGGTTGGTTTTGTGCGTTTTGCGCGTTAAACCCCGTTTTAACATATGTTAATGCATTTTCACGTACCGACAAGTCACATAATGATTGTAAACACATAACACAAGTAAATACACATATTTACACTCGTTCACCAATTCCCGGGACTCGAGACTCGTACGTTCCGTATGCCCTGACGATCCTACAAATCGTCACCGTTTGTACACTTGGTTAAGGACTGACATCTAACGAACCTCTAGACCAACATCCAATGATCTTCTAGACTAACCAATATTCCCGAACCATAACCCGACTTAACTAACCCAGTTAAGTACAATATACGCGTGACTCGCTAAGGTAGACTTTCATCTAGACAACGTTGTTAACCAGAATTTGCCGGGTGTCACAGCAACCAAACCCACCCCACACTGAAGTTGAGTTAGAAGATTTTGATGAGATGGTTCTTGATGAAATCCAATTCCGGTTGTGGGATGAACAAGAAGCTCATGAAGAGTAGTCTGATTATTCAATGTTTGTAGTTAATTTTTACTAATGATGTGTGTTTAAACTTGTTTAATTTTGTGTGTTTGTACCTAAGTTTTAATAATAAGGTGATTGTTTTGGGGCGACGTATGTTATTCTTAGAACTGGCGTTACGGGGACCGATGGTACACGATCTTAGAGCTCAGGCGATATACTGGCATGGCATTAATGTCTACGTTGGGTGCACGCGTTACCGACTATGTAATGCGTCCCGAACAAACTGAAAAAACCCTATTTGCACACACTAATTATGGCATGAGAAATAAAACATAACTTCGCATTTAAATGCTTATGGTATGAGAAATAAAACATAATTTTGCATTAACTACAAACACGATTAATTAAACACACATTATTTCCAAAATCAAACACCGGAAATCTGGTCCCAATGAAATTTGTTGTGAACGGTCAAATAATTACGAATGACTTCTTGATAACACTATTGTATATACGTTTCTGATTAGAGGTGTACAAATCGGTTAACCGGTTTTAAAAATACTGTTTTTTAATCGGTTTTTTTGTCTGGTTCAAAATCGTTTTTTTAACCGGTTCAGTTTTTATTGCAAAAGACCCAAACCGATGAAACCGGTTAGGATCGGTTTTTAAACCGGTTTATCATAAAAAACCGGTTTTAAAACCGGTTTGTTCATTGGTGATGAATAACTGAAAAAAAAATCGGTTTTTTTCAAAGCGGTTTTTTTTTTCAAATCGGTTTTAAAAAACCTGGTTTTTTTAAACCGGTTTCGGTTATAATAACGGTTTTTTTTTTAACCGGATTTTTTTGTACACCTCTATTTCTGATCCGAATTTCATGCAGATGTAACATCGCTCCAAAAACACCAAAAAACCATAGCCTCCAACACGACGTTCATATCAAAACCACGTATTTGTAACACTCATAAATTGTAAACACTTGTCTTTTCTATCATACAAGGGTTGATAGCAAGTTTTTTTGTGTGAACGGCAACTTTCATCGACATTTACTATAAATAGACATGGCCAAACAAAGGTTGATTCTAGTGGTGGACCCATAAATTTTTTTCAAGGGGTGTGAAATCTCTAAGCCCTTGGGTTGTTTATCCATCAGGTGACACGGGTCGGGTCGGGTCGGGTCGACTAGTATACAAAAAATAATAATACTAAAATTATATAATCAACAAAAGGAAACCAAAAGCCAAAAGTAATTTAAACGTCGTTAAATATGTATAACAAAATTCTAAAATATAAAGTTGTGGATACATCTCAACTAATCGTAGTAGTTTTGGAACATCAAACAAACCAAAATTATCACAAGAACTTAAGCTATTAATACAAACAAGTAACTCAGATGCTACCTCGTTAAAACGATTTCCAAATTCTTGGGTTTACATATCTAGAATCGAATTGAATAGTTAGATTCGTTTGAATTATCTATGGACTATAATCTTACTCATTATACTTGATATTATCTACCTGATATTTTATTAAACATTATAAAAAATAATACAAAATAAACTAAATTAAAGGACAAGTAAACTAAAGTAAAAAGAAATTAAATAAAAAGAAAAACATATTAAAAGTTAACGTTTGCACTTAAAAAAATAGTTCATCTCACATCAAATTAAGATATAACCTTTTCACTAAGTCCTTGCTTGCAAAAAAAAAAAAAAAAAAAAAAAAGTAATATATAAACACCAACCTTTCTGTCAAGCGCATGGATCGCGGATTTAGCATCAAAGCTTATAAAGGGGGTGAGGAAGGCTTGTTTCCTTGCTTTTCCTCGGTTTCAAAAATCCAAAGGGTGTGATTAAAAAAATTTACGAGGTGCGGACGGAATAAACACGTATATATAAACCCTAAAAAGAATTCAAGGTGGGCGCCCGCACCCCTTAGCCAGGGTGTGGGTCCGCCAATGGTTGATTCAAGGTAGGAGAATGCACTAGAGACCTTCAAAGAAGATCACTCATTGAATCAGCGACCTCTACCTTCAAATTCTTTGATTCAAGGTCGCCAATCCAAAGTGCTACCTACCTATTTGCAATTTTTTTCTCATATCCCCTAGTTGCACTCATTAGAGGTACATATCACCCATACATGAAAAAAAAAAAAAAAATTCTATCATAAAGTGTGTTAGTGTTTACTCAACATATTAGTAGTAGTCAAACAGAAGTTATTGATTAATACTGAAACATTAAGGTAGAACACAGAAATATAGACGGTTTCCAAGAAAGTGACAAATATTAGTCATTAGGATGAGATTATGTGAAAACGAAAGGTGACCCAGTCCATAAAACAGACGAGCAACAGCTGGCTTCTGATTACATGAATATGATAGATAGTATGGAGCAACTGTTTTATAACCGCGTTTTTTTTATAAAGAGATCTATATAATAATAAATGGGTTAATTACATTACATATATGCCCTTGTACTAAGAGAAAAAAAAATATGCACTAGTTGTTTATTGTTGAGGATATTGTGCTCTTATCTGGCTTAGGAAACTTCTGAGTTATGTCTTGCGGCTTCATTTTTCTTCCTGAAATCCATCTTTTGTGGTCTTATGATAATGACTATAGTCATACACACCTCCAGCTTTTACCTATTTCCACATGTGCCCTTCATGTTCTAAAACCGCCTGCTTCGACTAAATTTCTAACTTTTTTATTTTTTTCGGGTGGTTAATCAGCTAATCTACTCATGTTTGATGTAAATGTGGCGGATTTGGAACTTTTTGTCACCAAAGTCCAGTAATAGGTTATGTTTATACGATGTATATGGTAATTTTTTAAGGTTTGTGATGAAGGAAAATTTAAATCGAGTGTCTTCCAATTTGTCACATTGATTTTTAAGGCTATAACCATATGACATCTATAACTAAAGCATAGTTATCTTCCTTTAATTAACTCAAGAGAATGTGTTACTATGATACTTTTTTCCTTCATATTGTATGTATACAAATTTGAGAAAGATGAGCCTATCAAGTCTCGAATGGGGGAACAACTACTAAACTTGAACACAAGGGCAATGCGCAGAGGAAGAGAGAGAGAGAGAGAGAGATTACAAACAAAAATCGTCCGATACATCTTGATTCCTGATCATATAAATCATGTGTTAGACATGTCATTGAACGTATTTATATTTACGTGTATGAAATATACATCAATATATATTTACATGTGTAATAGGTTATCATTTTTAACACTAATCAAGTAACTTATAAAATCGAATATTGTAATTCTTGTCATATGCAAATATGAAGGGTATATATGACAAACAAATGATCGTTGAAGGGTATCTATGAAAACAATTCTACTGCCATGAATTCAAGGAGAAAAAAGTCATTTCAAACATATGAATAGAAAGATCTCTATCTGTCATCCATTTCACTAATCCTTCTTCACACTCAAACCCTATAAAACCACTAACACGTCCTACTTCACCATCACTTCAACTCCCTCATTCATTCCGCAAACCAAACGCACCCTCACAAACAATCCAATGAAGAAAAAAGACTCAAACTCCCACTTTGACTCATTAACCAAAAAGAAGTTTAAAGGAGTCCGAATGAGAAGCTGGGGCTCTTGGGTATCCGAAATCCGAGCCCCTAACCAAAAAACAAGAATATGGCTAGGCTCACACTCAACCCCGGAAGCCGCGGCTCGAGCCTACGACGCCGCGGTCCTATGCCTCAAAGGACCATCAGCTAACCTCAACTTCCCACCTCATCACTACAACCATCTTCACCACACCAATGCTGCCATGTCTCCTAAATCCATCCAAAAGGTGGCGGCTGCTGCAGCCGCAAGTACCACAGCCGCCAGTTCACCATTGGCGGCTGTGGCGGCGGCTGCAGCTGCCAGTCCAACTTCATTGTCACCGGTTGACAATGAAATGTTGGTTAGTGATTGTTTTAATACAATGTCGAATGAACCATGGTCTTGGTGTAACTTGGATCAACCTATATATAATGAATCAATGTTTGATGATCCTTTGTGGTCATTAATAATGCAAGATGTTGATGAAGGTGTTGCTGATATTCCTCTATGGAGCTTCTGCTGAATTTTTTGGTGCTGAAGTTTAATTGGATTTTATTAATTAATTAATTATTTAATTAGTTTGTAGCTTGTGTCATGGGTGATCTTTCATATTAATTTTTTGATGGTCACCATTTATATACTCAAAATAATATTTGAGAAATAATTAATATATTGTGATGAATAATTTAATTTAGTTAATTGTAATATATATTATATATGTATAAGGTTGACTTTAATTTATAAATTATAATAATATAATAATTGTATTCTTGTGATTTTGTTTGTAGACATTAATACTGTTTTACTTTTGAAAAGTTATAAATTGTGCATTGAATATACTTTTTTAACAGTTAAAGTTTTTTGAGTATAATGGCTTTGGGTTCTTGTGTTTGACCCATTAGTATGTATGTTCGAGTAAAATTTTACAAGGTTCTAGTGTTTGACCCTAGTGAGCACTGCCCCTTAACCTGGAGGTGCGATCCCCTCACGGCTGACCCTAACTTTATATGCACCTATGTTTTGGTCTCAAAACAGCAGAGGTGTAAATGAGCCAATCAAGTCATAAACTACCTGAGATCAACTTATAAGTTCAAAAAAAGTCAACCTTAAACAGGTCTGAGTTTAACTAGGCACAGTAGCCTGAACGATCAAATTGTTCGTACAAATATAATATTTTACTCTGGGTACGTAATATATGTAATAGATGATCAATATTATTTTATATAAAATTTTTAATAAAAAAACTAAATAATATATAGTAAGTTTACGGTACAAAGGAATATTAACGTACAAAGTGTATAAAAGATTTTTATAAGATGTGTACTTTTGATTTCTTTGTAGCGTAATTTTCATTTGTTATTTCATTCATGCATAATTTTTATGTGTAATTATGATTTTCCTTCGTGCATAATTTTTAGTTCATATTTCCTTCGTGCGTAATTATTAGATTGTACATGTGTAATTATTGGATTTTCCAACTACAAAAGCTAATCCAAACACTTTTTAAAAACTCATTTTTAAAAAGTTATAAGTCAATAAACGCTTATGACAAAAACACTTTTGGAGTTAAATAAGCAATCCCAAACACCCTCTTAGGGGTGTGCGTGGTTTGGTTTAGTTCAGGTATTAGTCTCAACTGAAACCAACGTCATCAGTTAATTGATTCAGTTTATTTTGTAAGATTATCAGCTTTAGTTCATTTTCATTAATTTTTGTTAATAACCAAAATAAAGCGCCTCAAAACCGCCTTAAGAGATGAACAAATTTGAAAAACGAATAACAGAGGAATCACAATAAATTGAACGATTCGATCATGAATCAATTGGAGAAGTTTAGGAAAAAAAAAACTTTACATATTTAAAGAACCAAACAAAAAGTAGCATCACAGTTAGTAGACGAGACAATCGGCCTATGAAGGCCTAAGAAATTTAATCAAAACAAACAAGTCAAATTGTGATTAGCCTATCCTCAATTTTATACAAGTAATGATAAAAGTGATTCTCCAATCTTAGCTAAACTAAGGGGCTGTTTGTTTTTTTTTTTTCTTTTTGCTCAGAAGCACTTCTGACATTTTTTATCTACGCTGCGCAGATGTGTACAGACGTTTGGGGTCTGCAGATTGGTTGTTTTTTGCAAGACCTTTCACTCAAAAATGTTTTCCTGGCCTCTCCTTGGTGCAGACTTGTTCCAAGGTGTTCAGAAGTCTTCTCCTCTTTTCTTCTCCACCACCACCACCACCACCGTCCACCACCACCACCATCCATCACCACCGTCCATCACCACCGTCCATCACCACCGTCTACCACCACCGCCCACCACCACCACCACGATCCACCACCACCCACCATCACCACCACCACCGTCCACCACCACCCACCCACAACCACCATCCACCACCACCACCGTCCACTACCACCACCACCGTCTACTACCACCGTCCACCACCACCACCAAACGCTGTAAAAAATCAGTGTATTTAAATTTCAGTTTATTTCAACAGCTTGCAGACGTTAACAAATAAACAGTCTTCTTCTTGCAGACTGCAGACCTTTGGTCCACCTCTTCTCCTGCAAATGTGGTCCGTAGACTGCAGACATTTTCCTGCAGATTAAACAAACAACACCTAAGACTATGTGGTGTGGTTTAGGTAAGGCTTGGGAAGTCGTGCCGCCATGTCAGCAAAAAGTGGGTCAGCCTTTGTTTTAGACAACTTGAGGACTACCCAAGGGTGTGGGGTAGTCCTCCTTGAGTAGTCCTCTACTCCTATTAACTACCATTTATTTTTTATTTTCTAATTTTTAAATAAGTAAATAAATAAAATAAATAACATTAAAAAGTCACATAACATTAAAAAATTACACTGAAGTAGACATTAAAAAAAACACCAAAACCTAAAAATAAATTTTTTTTACCGAAACCTAAAAAATAAAAAAAACTTGTCGAAACCTACAAATTTTTAAAAAAACTGAAAGCTTAAAAAACATCTGCCAATCAACATTAAAATTACGCAACAATTGCCATGCGAGAAGATGGGGATGTTGAATTCGCCCCCGTGAGCAGCCCGATGGTCTTCTTGTGTGCATTGGATTGCCGCTTATTGGGTAAGACCAGCGTTCGCCTCCATCGTGGCTTCAAATAGGATGTTCCACCTCATACACCTTCTTCGCATAGTCTGCCACTTACTAACGAGTTGATCCGCGATGCGGTGATTTGTTTGACTTATACAATTGTATTCCGCCAAAACTTTGTTCCAAAAATAAGAGGAATTTACTTCTAAGTGTGTCTCTCCTTTGATATTGATATAGGTCGTCACTAACTTGATGTCGTTATCGGAAGTCCAAGGCATGTTTATAGAAGAGGGTTTTGGTTTTAGGTGAATTTTTAAAAAAAAAAAAAAAAAAAAAAAAAGGGGGGGGGGTAAAGATTAGAGAAGAAATGAAGATGGTTTGTAAAAATTTTTGGAAAATATGTGGGTTTTTATAGTAAGATAAATGATAAAAAAAATTTATCCACCAACGATTATAATATTAAATGACGAGGGCCCCACAATTTGAAACCAACCAATCAAATAGGAGGGCCACAACGTCCGTATTGAGCCGGTTTGCCGAGGTTGGAACGGCGGGGGGCGGTTAGCCGGGCCTGGACGCGGTCAATGGGCCTTGGCCGCCCCCCACACCACATAGTCTAATATAATATCAAAAAAAGTAAACAATCTTGATCAGAAGCCAAAAAAAAAAAAAAAAGTCCAAGAGTTTAAAATGGATTAGAGAGACTAATGAGGTGCTCGTGCGTTGCGGTGGGAGCACAATATTTACTAAAACCGAAGCCACAAAAATAAATATGTGATGATTAATGCAAACATGGGTAGAGCACGTATCATATGGCCTTGTTGCCTCTTACATGAGACAAAGAATGACATCATTAGATTCATCATGTAGGTCTGGCACGATGACCAAGCTTAGATATCAGTGTAAGTTTTGGTTAACATATGGTAGTTTAAGATTGAAAAAAGAGAAGTTTTACCACCTCGTATTATTTTTTTTAAATTTTGTGGGTATCCTTCGTAAATGTTTTATAATATAGTATAGATATAGATGAAAGCATATTAGGAATTCTCTGTCTAAATGTACAAGTATTGTCCATGTCGGTTGAAAAGAAATTTTGGCCATTGTATCTTTCACATGTAACGAGAAACTTTAAACTATTGTATCTTCCATCTTTAGTTACTACTAAAGTTTTATTCTTTATTTTTTCAGTGATATAGTTTTATTGTTTAAGTTCAAAATTATTCAACTTAAACTACCGGCTCGATTATTACAAATTTATTTTTGATTTATTTTTTGCACTTTTTATTTTAACTCTCATGTTTAAAAAAATAAACATATTTCATTCATTGTTTTACTCTACAAATACGTGGTAAGCTTCCATCATTCCACGCTATATTTATGTCTCAATTTATAGACATTGTTTAGGTTCATAATTATTCAACTTAAACTACCGGGTCGATTATTACGAATTATTTTCATTCTATTTTTACATTTTTTATTTTAACTCTCATGTTTACAAAACATAGTTCATTCATTGTTTTACTTTACAAGTCCGTAGTAAACTTCCATCATTTCATGCCATGTTTATTTCTCATTTTATTATAAAAAGTCAAATGGCATCGCCGGTTTAAGTAATTAAAAATAATGTCATTGATTAATCGGTCCATGTGTAAGTCATCCACAATATATGATATGTAATGAATGGATGTCTTTTGTCAACTAACAACCAGTTGTGTATACCACTATATAATCGTAAGATGTTATATATTGTATTCAGATCATATGGATACTTTGTGGTTTTTAATTGCAAAAACTTGTTTTTTCATGACAATCGTTAAGAGTTTTCTATACATTAACCTGTGGATAAGGCTATAATATGGTCATGTTTCTCGTGCATGTCAATGCCTACTAATAAACCAAAGATTATAAAGAGAATAAGGAATGAGAAAGCTATTTCATTGAAATGTATAAAATAACAACACAATGGCCACTATTTATAGGGCTCTAATAGAAGGTATAGACATAAATAAGATAAAGGAGTTAGGAACATAGATAGTCACTCATAACTTATAAAGGAGTTAAAAACATGGATAGTCACTAATAACGTTATTCTTTCATAATCAACTTAATTGTTAATGTAAAAAGACAACTTCACCCCTTTACTACCTTCATTAAGTTATTATAACCTAAGCATAGAATGTCGTATTTACTTAAATTTGATTGGTATTCTTGCTATTTGCTTTATAATATAATATAGATTAATTGAATTTAATTATAATATATCGTTCTTTTTATATACAAACTAAGAAAACAATGTATAAAATTATATACAACTAGTGTCTTTTATGGGTGTGCGTTGCATGCTTTGTGATTTGGTGGTCTCTAAACCGTATACACATTCTCGCGCATCATTCTAAACCGTATACTCATTCTCGCACATCACTCTAAACCGTATACACATTTTAGAGAGAGAGAGAGAGAGAGAGAGAGAGAGGAGAAAGACTTTGACGTTAGTTTAGCAAGAGAAAGACCACGACTTCTCCTTCCTCTAAATGATAAGGTTTAGTGGAATTCCAGCGACGTAGCAGACAGCGAACCGCCCACGTCACCACGACCCTAACACTTCGAGGCCCTGTGCAACTAGAAAAAATGAGGTTGAACAATATGCAAGTGAGAGTGTGAAAAAACGCAGTAATTAATTGTAGAGAGAATGCTTAATGCTTTTTTTCCCTCCAGGGCCGTCACAGAGAATTTTGAGGCCCTGTGCAAACAAAAAAATGACACTCTAAAATATAGACTCATATATATAAAATCAATAAAACAACGATAATTGTGATAACAATAAACAACAAAAAAAACTATTTGTAACAAGATGATCTAATTGTGTTTAGTTTAAAACATAACCGGGTAATTGGGTTAATATTTGTGTTCGGTAATCTAGTTATATGGAAAAATATGTTTAATCGTTTAGTAAGCATAAATTAAATTATAGGGTTAACGGGTTTAACAAATATATTGGCTTATAAGGGTCAAGTTATTCTACACGGTATAACAAAAATAAGAAGGGTGAGAAAGATACAAAAAATACAATAGATCATAAAGTATGATACAATGAGCCACAAAATATAACACATAACACAGTGTCAAAAAATCTAACACAATGCTGAAGAAAAAAGACACAATAAATTGAAAATGACACAATGATGAAAATAAGAAAAAAGACTCAATGGTACATAAAAGACACAATGATATAACACATATTCTAAAAAATACAGGCTAAAACCCCAAAAAATGAAGACCTAAAAACTAACGTCGTAGGGTTCGATAAGACGGTTCCAATGCCGCTTGAATGGGTTCAATCAGAGTCCATTTGATATCTTTCCTATGACTTTCTATTTTTCTTTCATTGTTTATTTGATTCTAACCTTGAATTATAAATCCAATTATAGCCTTTCTTTCTAAATTATATATAAAATGATTTTTCTTTTTAAATTAAAATTTTTGGACGTCACGCACTTTGCCCCTCCTTTGGCCAACCCTGTTTTTTCACCAACGAATCAAACATTAATCGAAACACTCAAATACAAAAAAAAAAATTTGGAATGAAACCAAGATAAAAGTTAATAAACCATCCAGTTAACGTTTCGGTTATGGTTTTGGTTGATACCCAATGCCGAACGAAACATGCTTAATTAAATAGTGACAAACAGTGACATGTAAGCCAACTTTGCCGATGGTCGAGTGGTTTGACTACAAAAGCGACGGGGTTCTTAGTCCTTTGCATGTGTAACTTGATATATTCTTTAGGCTATAAGGTGTGGTTACCATTTCCTCCAATTCCCTAAGTGCCACATCAGCGCCACCTCATTCCCCCTTTTCCCTCCCTCAAAGTTTGGAAATGGTTTTCCCTATTCTCCATTTCTTCAAAATTTCAAACGTTCCAATAAGCAAACATTAGATGAAGTCATTTTAAACAATGGTGGTGTTAATGATATATTGGTGCATACGCATGATATTAATTTAACTAATGATGTTGGGACACACATGGAATCTAGTCAGGTGCAGCAATACGAGGTGAACAAGGAGCTGTTAAAAAAAACGAGATGGGACTTATGGGAAATGTGGTGGAACAGGAGATTTCTTATGAATGTAGCGACCCTAAGCCTATACACGTAGCCAATCAAATTTTCTACTTCAAGGCACAAACAAAAACAGCAAACACAGGCGGATCGGTTTTGTTAAAAGAGACCCGTAAGCACAAGAAGTTGACAGTTAGCGAGGTGAAAAATATTAGAGATGGCAAACCGAAGGCTCGAGATAACAATAGTAGTATGGCAGATACTTTCAATCTGGACAAAATAATTGTTTCTGCTTCAAAGAAAACCCCAAAAAGGAGAAGAAAAAATTTTCAGGGTTTTGACTTGTTCGGGAATTATGCGAAGACACCAGTTAAAGAGCTCGATGCAACGTGTCTCCTTTAGACTTACAGCTGAGGACAGGTGGATATGATCCACTCGTGGGTGACAGTGGTGATCTTCGTAAAATAAGTTATAAATTTCAGGTGTTGTTTTTAGTGGTGTAAGGCGGTCTGTTTTATATTTTTGGGTTTGTGGCGTATCGCTTTCGGGCGATTAGGTTTTTGGTGTCGCTAGTTTCTTGCTAGTGGCCTCGTGGTTTCAATAAAAGTTTTTACCGTTAAAAAAAAATCAAACGTTTCAATTTTATCAACCAATCAAGTTGTTCGGTACAAACGGTGGGTTTTTACCGAATTCACCGAAATTATTTCAAAGGGGGGTTGTTCCCCTATCCACCGAGTGATAAATCATCACCCCGAACGATTTCACCGAATGCACACCAAATGGTCGTAGGCGTAAACGAAAAAATAGTGTTCAAAACATTTAACCCAACTTCAATTATGATATATAGACAAATACAACTTAATGCAATAATAATAATTGAGAGTGGGTTGTACAGATGTCCGTATCTTTCCGTACGCTCTGTAAATCTTTTGGATGGTTTCGCAGGAAGCCGCCTATTTGGGTCCATCCAACACAACATCAACATTTTTCGACCACGCGTCTTTGTGAGTATATTTGACAATAAATGATTGGATAATGCGTGGATTATTAATCATGAATGTAGTCATTTGGGGTCTCATTAGTCCATATAGAATGATTAGCCTAATAATTGTTTCCGCTTGACATTTGACAGGGTTAGAATTTATGTGTGAGAAGGAAAGATGGGTTGGTTTATAACAGACACGTGGTTAGATGCCTCCCATATTCGAAGATATCGAGAGTTCAAATCTAACAAGATATAAGTATGTAACGATGATGATACGAGAGGATGGGAGGGTCATAGAGGTGCTAACAAGGACTGTCGAGGGTCATGGCTTGCGTGGTACACTACTCCCCAAAGTGAGGCACGTGACAACCGTGGCATTGGTCACGTTCTCCACAGAGCATTCAACCTCAATTTTTACTATTATAAAATAAAAAAGGGGGGGGGGGGGGGGAAGGGTGTAACACCCTAACCGATGGCGGAAACATCGAGGTGTCACGTATGAATGATTGTTCAGTAGCTCATGGTAATACATATGTTTACATAATCCTTTAATACAATATTGAATTACATTAAATGTCTTGAATGAAATCTAGTACATCCAAAAATCAAACAAAGCATAAAACTTCAAATATCTTCTCATGCTAGCTTTAGACTTCAAGCATCATTATTTCCTGTTGAGTTGTAAAAATTGGGGGGGGGGGGGGGTCAACTAGAAGTTGGTGAGAATACATAAGCCATGTCAAGCAAATAGTTTTAGTATAAAAGTTTAGCAATTCATATGTCTATCGTAAGTTTAAATCTACATGAATAAACATGATATGTTGAATCGACATAATCAAACCTTCGACTAGTTTAGGTCCATCCCGCCATCCACGGTTCACCTTAATGATATGTTGGAACGATAACAATCACCCACGCTACCTATGTAGGAGGTACACGTATCCGGGTGGGATTGTCAATCCAATAGATCTATTATTGAGTATCGCCGGCTTGGCCATAGCTAATGATTATGTAATGTTGAAACTCGTTGAAACTCGTTGAAACTGTTGTTGTTGTCTAATTAATGAGGCATTGAAGTTTACAACTAGACATGCATGTAGAATTGCTTAAGTATAATGTTGCAAGTATGAAGAATTGCATAAACATGGTTACGTAAACTCACCTTAGTATAGTATTAAGTCTTGAGAAATAGAATATGTGTAGCCCCAAAGTTGCCAATTACAAGAGCTTATAATCAAAGCTTCAATTGTAGAAGTAATAGACTATAGAAGAAAGGTATGAGGGAAAGTTTAATCGGATTGAAACAATCGATTTAGAGGTGCAAAGTATAATGGGTCATAGGTGGGTTTTTATACTAGTTTTGGATTCAATTAGCCATTAAAATTGGTCAACACCATAAAGTAAGGTTTTATGATGAATTGACTATTTGACTAAGACTTTGACTGTTTGACTAAGACTTTGACTGTTTGACTAAGACTTTGACTAGGACTTTGACTATTTGACTCAAGGCTTTATTTAAAAAAAAAAAATCTTGTATGTGAAAAAAAAAAGAATTTAGAATCATATTATTATTATTATTATTATTTATATACATTTATGTATGTATATAAGTTGTGAGTTAGGATAAATAAAGACTTAGGCACATTTGTATAATATTAATGATAAAGGTGTAATATATATATATATATATATAAGGGCTTTTTATGTATTAAAATTTTGGGGAAAATTTTGCGATGTTACAGTCTCCCCTACTTTTGGAAACTTCGTTCCGAAGTTATTTAAAAACACAGGTTTGAGGATGGTTGGGTAGAAATTAAGGCAGCCGTGGTTTTGAAAATTTTGGGTTAAGGCACGACATGAATTTATAGAATAATCTGCTTTCGAATAATTTGGATAAGAGGTTTGTTATCTGTGAGTTTTAAGGGTAGGATTAGGTGTGTCTTGGAATCGCAAGGCAAATAAGAATCTTAAGTTTTAGAAATCCTAAAAGAAATGCATGAGTTGATGGACTATAGAAAGGCTAAATGAACTACCATGTAACTAGGGTTTATAATTAGTTTTTCTACCGAAAACCTTGATAGAATTTCACACCACCTTAACGTACCTGTAAATTCATGATTACGTTCCGGACCGCAATCACCAATTTACCTTACATTAGGGTTTTGTGTCCTTCTATGACTCTAAACACACATGTAAGTAATTCAAAATAACCTTGTGATTAAATTGTATACAATGTATCCAAAAATAAGTCCAACTGTTGAGCAGGAAAAAGACTTCTACCAGTCAGTGAGTAAGAACCTCTACCGATTGTTGAGCAGGTACGATAGCCTCTACCCGTCGTTGAGCAGGTTGTAGGGCCTCTACCAACTGTTGAGCAGGCATGATGACCTCTACCAATCGTTGAGTAGGTTATTTGGTACTCTACTAACTGTTGAGCAAGTACTTCATCCTCTATCAGTTGTTTGATTAAGTGTACCAATTTACACACACACATAAATTGCAAATTGATAATATGTACATGTAAGCAATCAAGTATCAAGCATAGCATGCGAGTTGTAATAGTGTTGTCCTAGACAAGGTTAATGACTCTAGGTGTGTCTATAGCAAATAGTTTATATTCCATGATTTCTAGTATCAAATGTTTAAATATGGTAGATAATCGAATCCTCATGTATAACTAAGGATTATGTTTGATGCAACACACAATCAAGTTTCAATAGTTTGGTTATCATAGGTAACTAGCTCATGTGTGAGAAGGTGAAGGATATGAATTTAGTTCTTGAGAGGATGATGAAAAATCTTGAAGCAGAATCAAAGTTGTGAGAGATAGTGAATGTGAAGATAGTTGATAAAGAGTTTATTTTATAGTATGGAGATTATATGATTTGGGTAGGGTGTTGAATATTTAAAAAGTGGCTAAGATGGTAAGGTGAAGTGTGATTGTGAAATCCATGGATGGTTATGAAATGAGATTGATTTAAGCTGTAAAATTTTGAGATTTTTGAGCTTAGTTTAAGGAAGGTGAGTGTAATCATTTATTCATTAATTAAAACGAATAAACGAAAACGTTGACTTATCAAAACTTCTAGATTCTAATAACATAGTGAAGACATGCTTTAGCCTATAAGTGAACACTCATCCCGAGAATTCCCAGGTAGGCATCCGGGTCCCTCGTCTGATTGGGATATATGCGCAATGCCAGTCCTAGACAGAAAACTCAGAATACAGGCGTTCACCCTTCCAGATTGCACGTGTTCGTTATTAAAATCTAGAACTTCGACGAGATCTCAAGGTGGTTCAGGCTAAACCTGAGGATTGTCCTATTTGTCTAAGAGTAGATCTTGTGATGGAGAGCACTCTTCTTGTAGGGGTTGAAGTAGGGATAAGAAGTAGGAGTGAGATAGAGAATAACAAGTAAAAGGAGCAAATACTGGTTATATTCCTATGGTTATAGACTAGATTATTTTTTTTCTAATAACCTAATTCCCTATAACCAAGGCTCTGATACCAATCTGTAACACCCCAACCGATGGCGGAAACATCGAGGTGTCACGTATGAATGATTGTTCAGTAGCTCATGGTAATACATATGTTTACATAATCCTTTAATACAATATTGAATTACATTAAATGTCTTGAATGAAATCTAGTACATCCAAAAATCAAACAAAGCATAAAACTTCAAATATCTTCTCATGCTAGCTCTAGACTTCAAGCATCATTATTTCCTGTTGAGTTGTAAAATGGGGGGGGGGGGGGGTCAACTAGAAGTTGGTGAGAATACATAAGCCATGTCAAGCAAATAGTTTTAGTATAAAAGTTTAGCAATTCATATGTCTATCGTAAGTTTAAGTCTACATGAATAAACATGATATGTTGAATCGACATAATCAAACCTTCGACTAGTTTAGGTCCATCCCGTCATCCACGGTTCACCTTAATGATATGTTGGAACGATAACAATCACCCACGCTACCTATGTAGGAGGTACACGTATCCGGGTGGGATTGTCAATCCAATAGATCTATTATTGAGTATCGCCGGCTTGGCCATAGCTAATGATTATGTAATGTTGAAACTCGTTGAAACTCGTTGAAACTGTTGTTGTTGTCTAATTCATGAGGCATTAAAGTTTACAACTAGACATGCATGTAGAATTGCTTAAGTATAATGTAGCAAGTATAAAGAATTGCATAAACATGGTTACGTAAACTCACCTTAGTATAGTATTAAGTCTTGAGAAATAGAATATGTGTAGCCCCAAAGTTGCCAATTACAAGAGCTTATAATCAAAGCTTCAATTGTAGAAGTAATAGACTATAGAAGAAAGGTATGAGGGAAAGTTTAATCGGATTGAAACAATCGATTTAGAGGTGCAAAGTATAATGGGTCATAGGTGGGTTTTTATACTAGTTTTGGATTCAATTAGCCATTAAAATTGGTCAACACCATAAAGTAAGGTTTTATGATGAATTGACTATTTGACTAAGACTTTGACTGTTTGACTAAGACTTTGACTGTTTGACTAAGACTTTGACTAGGACTTTGACTATTTGACTCAAGGCTTTATTTAAAAAAAAATCTTGTATGTGAAAAAAAAATAAAGAATTTAGAATCATATTATTATTATTATTTATATACATTTATGTATGTTTATAAGTTGTGAGTTAGGATAAATAAAGACTTAGGCACATTTGTATAATATTAATGATAAAGGTGTAATAAATATATATATATATATATATATATATATATAAGGGCTTTTTATGTATTAAAATTTTGGGGAAAATTTTGCGATGTTACAAAGGGGAACACCGTAAGCTAGGCTAGTGATGAAGGATGATGATAGAGGATTATGAGGTGAAGCTTATGTGGAGGGTGGTGATGGTGATTGGTGCTATACAAAAAACGAAAAAAAAATGACTCTTTTTTTGTGAATTTTTGTTCATACGGGAAAAAAACATAATGTGTTCAGGTAATTCATTAATCATGTTCAAACAAGTAAATAGGAATTCTATTTTCATCCAGAGTAGAATAGTTTAAAACTATTTCTTTTAAAAAAAACCACATCTTCAAGACCACCGCCTCAATCACGCTCTACAATAGTTGCTCTTGGCTCTGCTCCTCATCCAAACGTACATTTTCTTTTAAAACTACTCCTTTTTTTAAAAAAAAAAAAAATCACCTCTTTAAGACCACCGCCTCAATCACACTTTGCAATTGTTGCTGCTGGTTTTGCTCCTCATCCAAACGTACATCTTCTTTTTAATATTCATTTTCATTCTTATTCAGATGATTAAAATTGTTGTTTTCTCATATTGTAGTACATTAATTTGTATGTTACATCATAACAAATATTTTAACACTTCATATTAGATTTGTCTATTCTAGAAAGCTTTTGGGATATAATCTAGTCTAAATATATATAAACTAGGTACAGATACACGACTTTGTATGGGTTTTGAAAGGTTTAATAAAATTTTGTTTTATAATACGATAAAGTGTATATATTGATGTTTATAGTTCATCCAAATGCAATGTATTTGAATGTTTTTGGAAATGGTTATTTTATGAATAATGTGATAACATAAAGGGTTATTTTCTTTTAAAAAAAAATAACAAACCACTTTGACAAATGACTATGTCTAAACCAGAGGTTGCATCATATCCATTTTAAAATTTGTGTCATAACTCATAATGTAAGTTTAAGGTCAAAATTTGTTCGTTTCTGTTTCTGTGAAGATGTTGCAACTAAAGGTTACGATATCTTTCTCTCTACTCAAGAATCTCTTGAAAAGTTGATCAAAAGCAAGATGTTGGAACCTCTAGTTGTGGCATCTTCAAAAAAATAATAAACTTCGGTCTCGTTCGACACAGATATTCAAGTGAAGTTGTTGCAATCCTTTGTTGTGGTAAAATTCATTTGTCAAAGTGTTCCAAAAATACCATATGTCATCATAGCCTTTAAAAATACTTACACAAAAAGTTTCTTTGAACTTTATTAATTATCCTACATATAAACAATGAAACGTTGATGAATAGTAATATTGCATTTTTTGTAAATAAATAGATTTTTAAGGGTTTTTTTTTTCTTGGATATCTCTCTCTCTCTCTCTACAAACCTTATCACTTCACTTTATATCTCTCTCTAGAACACACAAACATGGTCTCTCTCTCTCTATATATATATATATATAGAGAGAGAGTAATTATATAATTACTCTAGTTATACATGCTCCGCGTGTTTTTTCATTCAGTTCGTACAGTTCGTACCGAAAAAGTTGTTTGTACGTGAACCTACCCCTGGGTATTTAATACTACTTCTCTCTTTCTCTTGGATATATGGTACTTCTCTCTCTATCTCCATCCCTCCCCCTCTCTCTTGATTCTCCACCCTCCCTCTCTCTCTTGATACAAACCTTCTCTCTCTCTATCTCATTTAACTTTTGTTGATTATAGGGAGTGGAGGGAGGAAAGAGGGGGTGAAGCGCCATGTGGCACTTGTTGACTATTCAAGTGAAGTTGTTGCAATCCTTTGTTGTGGTAAAATTCATTTGTCAAAGTGTTTCAAAAATACCATATGTCATCATAGCCTTTAAAAATACTTACACAAAAAGTTTCTTTGAACTTTATTAATTATCCTACATATAAACAATGAAACGTTGATGAATAGTAATATTGCATTTTTTGTAAATAAATGGATTTTTAAGGGTTTTTTTTTCTTGGATCTCTCTCTCTCTCTCTCTCTCTCTCTCTCTACAAACCTTATCACTTCACTTTATATCTCTCTCTAGAACACACAAACATGGTCTCTCTCTCTCTCTCTCTCTATATATAGAGAGAGAGAGAGAGTAATTATATAATTACTCTAGTTATACATGCTCCGCGTGTTTTTTCATTCAGTTCGTACAGTTCGTACCGAAAAAGTTGTTTGTACGTGAACCTACCCCTGGGTATTTAATACTACTTCTCTCTTTCTCTTGGATATATGGTACTTCTCTCTCTATCTCCATCCCTCCCCCTCTCTCTTGATTCTCCACCCTCCCTCTCTCTCTTGATACAAACCTTCTCTCTCTCTATCTCATTTAACTTTTGTTGACTATAGGGAGTGGAGGGGGGGAAAGAGGGGGTGAAGCGCCATGTGGCACTTGTGGGACCCATGTGAGGGGGGAATTGTGGGGAGTGGAAGAGGGGGGGGGGAAGGGGGGAGTGACATGTGGAAATTATTTTCTTTTTCATTTTCTTCATTAAACTAATAAAAAAACACAATTTTAATAAAAACATAATTAAAAAACATTAATAATTAATAATAAAATACAAACTAAAAAATAAAAAAACATGAAATAAAAAAAATACATCAACTAAAAAAATACATCAAACATGTTTTTAATCATCTTTGTCGGATGGGTATTGTCTTGGTACACTCCAAATATGATCAACCAAATCCGCTCGAAGGTTGTGATGTGTTTGGGTATTTTTGATTTCCAAGTTGTTTAATTCTATTTCTGCATCAGTAATGTTTCCTTGACTTGATGGTGGTTCGTCACCAAAATACTCGCATATTGCACGCCCTTCGTCTTCCAAAATCATGTTATGTAAAATAAGGCATGCGTACATCACATTTTTTATTTGCGGTTTTTCCATCATTCGACATGGCATAGACAAAATGCGCCATCTTTTTTGTAAAACACCAAAAGCTCGCTCAATGTCTTTCCGTGCAGCCATTTGAGCTTTGTTAAACTTTGTTCTCTTATCGTCTAACATAGTCCTCCGTGTAAACGATTTTACGAAAACGGCCCAATCAGGGTAAATTCCATCTGTTAGAAGATACCCGTACTTGTATTCTACATCGTTTACAAAAAAAGTTCCTTTCGGTGCAACGTCCTTTACAAGATCGTTGAAAATTGGGGATTGATTAAGAATAGTTATATCGTTCAACGAACCGGGCACACCAAAAAATGCATGCCAAATCCAAAGATCTTGTGATGCAACCGCTTCAAACATCATACAAGGCTTTTTATGATATCCACTTGAGTGTTGACCTTGCCATGCAGTTGGACAAAGTTCCCACTCCCATTTCATACAATCTAAACTCCCGAGCATCCCAGGAAAACCATGTTTTTCTTCGTGAAATTCCAAAAGTTGTTGTACGTCACTAAACGTAGGTTTTCTCAAATATTTTTTTAAATATAGTTCAATGACGTACGAACAAAAATAGTGGAGAGTTTCCCTAGCCGTTCGGGCCGACATCTTTAGATAGTCGTCCATTATGTCGGAACTTTGCCCGTAACCCAAGTGCCTAAGCGCGGCGGTGACCTTTTGAAACGTGGTAAATCCCATCTCACCACGCGCATCGGGCCTTTGTTGGAAATATTCGTAATTATTTTCTAAATCGTTTGATATTCTTATAAATAAATTACGACTCATACGAAAACGCCGCCTAAAAGTTTTTTCATCGTATCTTGGTTCGGGCGAGAAGTAATCACGTACCAATAAATCATTTGCGGCTTATCGTTCATGAACTATATACTTTCTACGCTTGGGTTCCGAGGTCGCTTCATCATCATCATCATCATCCACTACAGCTTTAACGAGCGTCTGAACGGTAGCCATTATCAATTCCGCGTCGTCGTCGGATGAGGAGGCCAAAGCGAATTCATCAAACGCATCAGACGAACTTGAACTATGGTCCGACATCTTGCAAGTATTTTTTAAAAAAATGAGAGTTTGGAGAGGATTTTATAAAAATAGGAGAGTGTGGGTGTGCGTAGAAGAGTATATGGTTGAATATATATATAAAGATTATAATTTTTTTTCTTTATTACCGTTGCCAACGGTTGTTTTTTAAATTTTTTGTTTTTTTTTAAAATGTAACGGTTATAAAAAGCCCACCAACCAGAAGCCTCCACCTCTCCCCCGCCCAACTTTCCCTCCCCGCCTCCTACACCACGCCCCAAGGGGGCGGTGTTCCCGCCGGCCAAGTCACCCCCGCCCTCCTTCAAGCCCCACTCCCTCCTGTCTAAAGTCTAGACCAAAATGTTTTTGACTCTTGTTGATATTGTGCAAATCATTAACCGTCAAAAATATTGATTTTATTGATTGATTTCAGGAACATACATGAATATATGAATGAGTCAAATGAAACAAACTAATGGCAAAAAAACAAGAAGATAAAACAAAACCAAACGAATACAGTCGGATGTGGACAAGCCAATGATTGAGAACTAGAACAAACGCCAAGATTACAACAAATGATTGAACAAACGAGATAATAAACGATCAAACTAATTGATGATTGATGGCTTGAGAAGAGAAGCTTAAGTTATATATAGCGGTAGAAAATCGCAACGATCATCTTATATCACACACCATCAAAGGAAAAAAATAGGCAACAATGAAGGACCTTGATAAGCCATTTGTGGATCATAAGAGAGGAACTCTAGACCAACACGAGATCAATGAGATGTCATTGTTGCCTATTTTTAGCATTTAGGTTGAAGCTTGGTTTTAAAAATCGCGCCTTAGCGCAAAGCGCGCCTAGGCGTAAATCCGTGGCGGATCTAGGCCACAAAATCAGTAGTAACGTTTTTCATTTTTTTTATTTTAGTAGCAACGTTTTCCAAATTTCGTAAAAAAAATACCAAATTTTCCACTAAATTTCCAATACGCACGCGAAGTTGAGTCGCAACGTCCGCGACCCCTGCTTAAGCCCTATGTCCGCCCCTGGCGCCTTATGTAGCCCTAGGCGAGCAGTGTACGAAAAGCGCACGAAAAAAGCACAAGAAAAGCGCGCTTTTTGAACATATGATGTTTTTGTGCTTTAAAATTGTTATACATGTAGCTAAAAAGGCTGTACATTTTAGTTAAATCATATATATACCTTATTTGTATCTATATTTTGAGTAAATAATGCTAAAAACCTATAGCATATATAAAAAAATTATATAATTGTCTTGCGCCTCGCGTACGAAAGCCCACCGCTTTTGCGCTTTGCGCCTCGGTTTTAGACCTCGTCGCTTTTGTGCGCTTCGTGCTTTTTAAAACCAAGGGTTGAATACGAAGAAAGGGGCAATTGTTAATATTGGATTTGGTGTTGCTATTGTTATTCCTTCTGATCCTGTTTATGCTACTACTAAAGCTAATCAAATCCATGACCTGATCTTCTCATCTTTTCTTTATTTATTATTATTAATTTATGGGAGTGGTTAGAATGCTATAAACATGCAATTATTGAATGTGAAAGATTAGAGAGATGAATCATGTGTTAAGTTTTTGAACTGTTGCAATTTATTTAATTAAGTGATTGTTTAGTCGATTAGGTTTTAGATATTATTGCAATTTAAGTGATTGTTTAGTTGATTAGGTTTAAGGTTATAGGAGTAATTAGAATGCCATAAACATGCAGTGATTAAATGCAAGGAATTAGAGAGACGTGATAAGTGTTTGAACTGTTGCAACTTAGTTTAGTGATTACTTAGTTTATTAGGTTATAGGTGAGGGAATATGCGAGTGGTTAGAATGCTATAAACATGCAATTATTGAATGTGAGAGATTAGAGAAATGAATCGTGTGATAAGTTTTTGAACTGTTGCAACTTATTTAATTAAGTGATTGTTTAGTTGATTAGGTTTTAGATATTATTGCAATTTAAGTGATTGTTTAGTTGATTAGGTTTAAGGTTATAGGAGTGATTAGAATGCCATAAACATGTAGTGATTAAATGCGAGGGATTAGAGAGATGTGATAAGTGTTTGAACTGTTGCAACTTAGTTTAGCGATTGTTTAGTTTATTAGGTTATAGGTGAGGGAATATAGGAGTGGTTAGAATGCTATAAACATGCAATTATTGAATGTAAGTGATTATTCATCTCTCTAAGTGATTGTTTAGTCGATTAGGTTTTAGATTTTTCAACCCCGGGATTTTCCCGGGGTAATCAACTAGTTTACTATATAAATCAATCCACATTCACACCATTTTTCACAAATTTCTTCTATCCCTATTCTCCACGCCATTAACACGCCTCGTATAATAGCGTAGGTCTTGCGTGGTGAGGGGGGCCTGGGTGATTTCCACGGGCGTGGAGGCTTATGTGGTGGCAGGTGATAGAATGGTGATAAGCAGTCGTTGAACGGTTAGATTTTATTCTTTTTTAATTACAAATTTTATTTAATCATTTAATATATACATATCTTTACCTATTCACACCACTTTTCTCAAATCTCTTCTATTTCACTCCAAGCTTTACAAAATTTCTTCTAGTTTAAAAAAAATTAATCAACATAACCATAACTTTGACCCAAACAACCCATGTCAGCCTAAAACGCCAAATCCTAGTCTGCCTCAAAACCGTAATATGCAAATTCCGTGCAATTCACCCGACATAGCGGCGTACGTACATCTTTTAACCGATATATTTTATCTGTCCCATCTAAATTTTCACTACCAAACATCCCCATTCCTATATCTCCGTCTCAATTTCCACTACTAAACATCCCGTTCTATACCCCCAACGGACCTTACAGTTGACTTCGTGCCGGAAACCCACTCGCAAGATGTTGTTGCACCGTCAGGTATAAAAGGTTAAAAAGAGAAGCCACATGAAAAGAAAAATCTGAGGAGGAGAATAAATGCATTGACCGAGTTTCGGTAAAGTGGACATCCGAGGAAGAAGTAGTTTTAACCAAATATCGGATACACGTATCGGAGAACTCGGAGATCGTTACTTTTTTTCTATTTTCTAAATAAAAAATATATATATTGACTTTTTTTTTTGTTTTACTATTATATATATATATATATATATATATATAATATGTCGCTTTTTTAATAGGTACTAATCAACACAAAAATGAATTTTGGAATCAAATAAATGATCTTCATCATGAAACGTTGAAATGAGACTTTTATTAGAAGAATGATAATCTCTCCTCAAAATGACGTGAAATAAATACCGACATCATAGCCTTTAATGGTTACTACCACAACATCAAGAATAACCTCAAAAACGGTGAACTGAAGCTGACTTTGTGACGAGAGTGTTTACTAATTTTCAAGACAAATAGAAACATGCCTTCAATTTTTTTCATTATTGGGAAGTTGCGGGATACGCTATCAAATGAGCAAAAGTACCATTTGGGAGCGAATCGTCTAATGGGATGAAAACAAGCTCTTCCGCTCGTAACGAGGTTTATCTAAACTGTAAGACCCACCCCGTTTAAAGCGGTATTATGAAAAGATTTACGAGTTAATAAGCTTAATTTGAAAGTTTGAGATTTTGTCATTAAGAGCTCAACGAGTTTTTGACAAAATATTTGCACATGTATCTCATGGTTTAAACATACGTACGATGAATTTAATAGCGAAAACGTTTTCAATGGCACCTTCCAAAACTAAGTTTATAACCCTTTTAGCTCAAAAGTTGCGGAAGCGGACGAGTCTTGTGCGTTCGGATCTTTGTTCAATTCTTGATCATCATCCATTCAGTATAATAGAGTACCTGAGGGTTAAACACGAGGAAATAACCCATTAATACGTTATTATGAATGTCTAGCATTGAAAGAATAATAAAATGAAGTTTTTTTTTTTTTTTACATAAGCTTTTACCCGGGCGGGTAAGTGTTTTACCCGGGCGGGTAAGCCTGCTGTTAGAAACTACCCTTTTTGATCAGAACCTTTACCCGGGCGGGTGAGTGTTTTACCCGGGCGGGTAAACCTGCTGTTAGAAACTACCCTTTTTCTTGCACCAAGCTACACTTTTAGTGCAGCTTCAAGGCCATTTACGGGGATTCTTGGGACTTGTTAATGGGTCATAATACGTACCTCTTACATGATTAAAGATATGTTTGGATTCCTTGTTCGGTTTCTAACCCAAAAACCATGAATTATCTATCCATCTTTAAGCTGACCGGTTAAGTTTTATACATGACAAAATCATAAGATTTTATGATTTCCATGTTCTAGTTGTGGTTTTTTTTTGCCCACTTGTCAAGTCTCAACTTGACTAGGGAAATTTATGCCAAAGTCATTTATGCCATGATTTCGGTGCCTCGTGTCCATGGCCACATGTGCCATTTCTCTCGGTCTTGTACGCTTGGCCTCTATGACTTACGACATGGTTTTTATCTGTTGTTTTCTATCCCTTGGAAATCGCAATTTCTATTTTGAATTAAATGATATACCCATAAATACACTCCCAACTTATGCATATATGTATTTATCTTACAAAGTCATAGATATGACTTACCTTAGTTCGCACCCTTTTGGCTTATAAACTAGCTTGAGATTGATAACATAGAGTCTACGAATATACTAAAGCAATTAACAAAAATCGATATCGGCATAATGTTGACCCTCGGCTTAGGTCCTTAACTAACTAGTGTTTTTACCCAATTGACCCGTTAGCCTAATTGGGCTATTGACAACCTTCATCTAAGGCTGTTTTCTACAATTAAGAAACTTCGTTAAGCTTCTTTTGTGACACTCCTACAACTAGTTTCCAAATATACATCCAAGATATAACTTAGCATATAAGCATACAAGGTATATAGTGATATTTAAGCCATCGAGCGACTTACCTGATGCGTGCTTCCTCTTTACCTCAATCCGAGACTCCTTGGCTATCCAAAGTCTCTTGTATTCGCACCTATGAGGTGAATGATCACTTAGGTTGTTAGAACCTAGTCTTTACTTGTCTACACGCATTTTTGCTCGTGTTTCACCAATATACAAGTTTTCAACAAATTATTTATACCCAAGTGAAATCAAGTTTCATTGAGGCATTTTATCAAACACTTGGTAGGCGTTATTTTCCTAACTTTAATTTTAGGACTTGGGGACCTCATGGATCCATCCGTTACCAAGATCAACATGTCTAGTATGTAAATTAGCCCTCTAATTAGTGATTGACATATAGAACATACATTTGGTGATACCACCTATCCTCTTAGAAGGGGTTTTCATCTTTATGACTAAACCCACTTCTACATATTCAAGCTTCAATACAAACCCCTTTGTTGAAGCAAAATATCACATTGGTTTAACCATATTAAGTGTGTTTTTGGTCCCCTAACCCAAGAGGAACCATTATAAATCATCAATTTCACGAATTATAACAACCCATGATTTTCATCACAATCAAGCATGAACATACCATCAAAATTAGCCAAATAAAAGGTTACCTTGGTGTGTATTATGGTTGGATGATTTGTTTTAGGACTAATGCACACAAAAGCCCCTTGATTTCATCTTGATTTAGCTTGATCATGGAGTTGCTCTTATGTGTGTGATTTGAGTGTGTGTTTGTGGGGATTTTCCTGATGAAAATCGATCCCCATTTTTGTTTTATTAAGTCCATTAGCCAACTATGGCTTTATGACATACTTGGTCCCTCAAGTTTCACACAAGTTGATTTGATTAAACCCACTAACTAAATTAACTTCTTACAATGGGTTTTAGCCTTGTTTAAATAACAAGGTTAACGGGATTATTTCCTGATGTTAGGAATCTCGTATAAGTAGCATTTCATGTGGTTCAGTTAAAGCCCCGTGTGCTTATATTATCATAAAATACGGTTTAGAAATTTTGGGGTGTTACAACTCCACCCCCCTTAAAGAGGGTTTCGTCCTCGAAACCATATATATATATATATATATATATATATATGTATATGTATTCCCATGGGTCGCGCCTCATGGTTAACCTTGATTTTTATTCCTCCTCGACGAGGGTTATTTTAATGGAATTTGATTATGCCTCTTAGCTTATGTATACATATTTGTTTGTCTTTATCGGAGATTATTCTAGTTTAGGCACCCGCAGGTTTCCTGGTTTGTCCAAGATTCATTGATTTGACTCCTCTGCGTGTTTAGAACCCCTAAGTCCCCGAAGGTTTAGGGTATACATTTAATTATTTACTCTGCTTAGAATCATTTCTATGCACTAAGGCACATATTGGGTTTGGTTATCATACGGCTTCCCGACGACCTTCACCCACACTCAATGTCATTTTAATTTTTGTTTGATTTTGGCTCAAAGGCCTCTTATAATGCCATGGTTTTACCGGAAATCATCAAGTCCTTTCCATACCTCAAGTTTTCTTTGTCGTAGACAACGCGTGTCCTTTTTAATTGTGTTTTCACCTCTCACTAGGATTAGTTATATTTATGCATTCCTCTGGGTCCAAGTGGTGACGACTTCACTTGACCCTTTGAACCTTCTAGTGATTGCTTAGCCATCACTAGACTATTAACGGTGTTTCGTTTGTTTTGTTACTATCCGATTGCTAATTCTTTGAATAGTTAATTCATCAGGGTTTTCGGTTACACGTAGACTTAAGTTTCATAAGTCACATGCTTTAGCCAGTCATTCAATCCAATGACTATGAATTCTGATGTGTTTCTACACATCATTTGCCAAAATTTACAAGTTAGTTTGTTGGACTTTATAAAAGTCAAACTTCCGTCTAACATGTGCATATGTCCTAGTCAAAGGCCCTCACCTAAACTAGTAGTTCGTATTACTCATTCAGAGTTAGAATGTTCCATGGAATCCTCCATATAATACCTTAGATAGCATTTAGTCTGTCTCATGTATTCTTTAGGGTGCATTAGTATCAATTTATCTGAATTTTAGTGTGTGAGTTTCAACTCTTAGTCGAAACTAATTTTAGGCGGCTAATCACCTGTTATCTTATTCCCCCGGTGCCCCTGTCTTTTTTTTTTTTTTTTTTTTTTTTTTTGGATTTTTACCCTATCTATAGAATTAACATAGGGTTCGTGACCCCTTTTTATCCAGCCTTTCGAATTTATATTTTTAGCTCTAGCAAGCATCTTATTTGAGTCTTAACCTGAGTCTTCCAACTCTTTTGTTTATCTAGGTATTATTTCGTGTATAACACCCCATCTTTACATCCCCTGCCGGGTCATGTTTTTTTTTTAATCCCTAGGAAAACTTTGGTCCCAAGGAAATTTCTTTAATGGTCTACCCTTACAGGGTTCGTGTCTATGCTATGATCTGTTTCTGTTTATTCATGTCCCTTAGGACTTATTGACCCTTAGATTAATTTAGCGTTTCTTAAAAATGTTCTTACTTGTCTTTGCTTCATGGTGTTACATTACCATGTTTATTCACACAAGTCTATTCACTTATGTTTTCTTTATTTAGTATTCGTATGCATAGTAGTCCAGCAAACCGCTTTTGGTTTGTTATGAAGGCATTGCCTTCATTTCTGCGACTCACGGCTATCAATATGATTTAGAGTTCAGATTGCCCGTTGATCCACCATGTGCTAAGGCCCATGAGGTTTATCTCGCTTTGTTCGTTTTTGACAGGCCTTCATTAGACCGCATCAATCATTGTTTACTCCCACGCCATCCTTGCTCGAGGTAGGATAGTCTCTCAGGTGCGGAGGCACCTCCGGTTTCTAGAGTCTTCTACGAGCCCCCTTTTGATTTATCTTTTAATTTCTTCTTTTATTTACACGTCATTTTATAGTATAAAACCATGTTTTTAGCTCAGTTTCATGTGAATCATAGTTCACGCTTGCCCTATGTGGTTCTATTCTCGTTTGCATTTCAAATTAGCGAGACGCGTGGTCCTTGGTTATCCGTGAACTTTCATGGATCATTATGACTTGGTGTGATACTTAGTTCACAATTGCCCGTAGGTTTTTATGAATTCATTATGATTAGTGTGACGCATAGTTCACATTTGCCTATAGGCTTTCACAAATTTAATATGATTAGTGTGACGTATAGTTCATATTTGCCGGTAGGCTTTCACGAATTCATTAAGAGTCAAGTTTAAGTTTAAGTATAACTTAACCTTGAGCTTAGCCCGAATCTTGGCTTTTTGTTTTACCTCAGCATGGGGTTCATGTTGGAATACGAGTTAACCACTCAAGTATGGTTCAGATTTATTTAGTGTTTACCCTTAGATATGGTTCAGATTCATCTGTGATTTTTTTCCTTCCATGAAGGTTTAACCTTTACTGTTTAACTAACCCTCGACTAGGTCTAGTTTGATTTACAGTTTAAACCATCGGTTAAGACTCAGATTTGTTATGGTTTGACCTTCAGTTAAGGTCCGATTGATTTACTTGCGATTCATCCTATAGTCAGGACTTGTTTGTGTTTATAACATAACTTGTGATTATGGTTCAGGTCTTCTTACAGATTAATGTTTGATTAAGGTTCGAGTTTTTTCATGGCTTAACCTTTATTTAAGGTTCACCTTCATTTACGAATTTAACCTTCTATAAAGGTTCGAGTTTAATTATGACTTAACCTTTGATTAAGGTTCACCTTCATTTACGAATTTAACCTTCTATAAAGGTTCGAGTTTAATTATGACTTAACCTTTGATTAAGGTTCACCTTCATTTACGAATTTAACCTTCTATAAAGGTTCGCGTTTAATTACGACTTAACCTTTGATTAAGGTTCAAGTCTATTTATCAATTTAACCTTCTATAAAGGTTCGAGTTTAATTATGACTTAACCTTTGATTAAGGTTCAAGTCTTACCTTGATCCGTGTAACCGTTGTGGTAATACCTTTGGCTCTACGACCCCGTGGGTCGTTTATGCATCGGTTTTACATACCCGGTCTACCCGGGCTCTTACGTTATTTGGCAATACTTCCTTGTTATATGACCTTGCGAGTTATATTTTTGGAAATGTTTAATATGCCTTTCTCCCCTAACCCAGCCATTATCACGTGAAGGGTAGACGTGTAGATCATGAGAAGCCCACCGCACCATGTGTTTAACACTTACCTGGCCAGGGTAAGCAATCCACACATGACACGGTGATCTTATCGCGATCACCACGGTACTCTCCAAGTAGGCAATTTCTGGTCATGCATCTTGTTTAATAAAAACATTCTTGTCAGTTTGTCTAATGTATTTCTGTATACCCACATTATTAAGCTATTTGTGTTTTATCCGATTGCGTAGTTTTGTTGATGCGATCATGCCTTCCAATTCCCGGTTCGGTTGAGCCTTAGCCCACCATGACCGTGTGATTGGCATTTGTCTGAGTTTTGAGTATTCTTTGCATCTTTTCCCAATTTCCGGTTCGGCTGAGCCTTAGCTCACCATGACCGTGTAATTGTCGTATATCCGGGTTTTATGGCTCATTGTACCTTTTCCAAATTTAATTCTTGATTGACTCGTGTTTAATCGTGATGTATAATGCATATCAACTAAATTAAAATCTTTTTGGAAATAAATTTCTTACCGGATTGATGATTAAACTTGAACCGAACGCTTAACTCGTTTAACCTTGGGCTCTGAATACCACTTGTAAGACCCACCCCGTTTAAAGCGGTATTATGAAAAGATTTACGAGTTAATAAGCTTAATTTGAAAGTTTGAGATTTTGTCATTAAGAGCTCAACGAGTTTTTGACAAAATATTTGCACATGTATCTCATGGTTTAAACATACGTACGATGAATTTAATAGCGAAAACGTTTTCAATGGCACCTTCCAAAACTAAGTTTATAACCCTTTTAGCTCAAAAGTTGCGGAAGCGGACGAGTCTTGTACGTTCGGATCTTTGTTCAATTCTTGATCATCATCCATTCAGTATAATAGAGTACCTGAGGGTTAAACACGAGGAAATAACCCATTAATACGTTATTATGAATGTCTAGCATTGAAAGAATAATAAAATGAAGTTTTTTTTTTTTTACATAAGCTTTTACCCGGGCGGGTAAGTGTTTTACCCGGGCGGGTAAGCCTGCTGTTAGAAACTACCCTTTTTGATCAGAACCTTTACCCGGGCGGGTGAGTGTTTTACCCGGGCGGGTAAACCTGCTGTTAGAAACTACCCTTTTTCTTGCACCAAGCTACACTTTTAGTGCAGCTTCAAGGCCATTTACGGGGATTCTTGGGACTTGTTAATGGGTCATAATACGTACCTCTTACATGATTAAAGATATGTTTGGATTCCTTGTTCGGTTTCTAACCCAAAAACCATGAATTATCTATCCATCTTTAAGCTGACCGGTTAAGTTTTATACATGACAAAATCATAAGATTTTATGATTTCCATGTTCTAGTTGTGGTTTTTTTTTGCCCACTTGTCAAGTCTCAACTTGACTAGGGAAATTTATGCCAAAGTCATTTATGCCATGATTTCGGTGCCTCGTGTCCATGGCCACATGTGCCATTTCTCTCGGTCTTGTACGCTTGGCCTCTATGACTTACGACATGGTTTTTATCTGTTGTTTTCTATCCCTTGGAAATCGCAATTTCTATTTTGAATTAAATGATATACCCATAAATACACTCCCAACTTATGCATATATGTATTTATCTTACAAAGTCATAGATATGACTTACCTTAGTTCGCACCCTTTTGGCTTATAAACTAGCTTGAGATTGATAACATAGAGTCTACGAATATACTAAAGCAATTAACAAAAATCGATATCGGCATAATGTTGACCCTCGGCTTAGGTCCTTAACTAACTAGTGTTTTTACCCAATTGACCCGTTAGCCTAATTGGGCTATTGACAACCTTCATCTAAGGCTGTTTTCTACAATTAAGAAACTTCGTTAAGCTTCTTTTGTGACACTCCTACAACTAGTTTCCAAATATACATCCAAGATATAACTTAGCATATAAGCATACAAGGTATATAGTGATATTTAAGCCATCGAGCGACTTACCTGATGCGTGCTTCCTCTTTACCTCAATCCGAGACTCCTTGGCTATCCAAAGTCTCTTGTATTCGCACCTATGAGGTGAATGATCACTTAGGTTGTTAGAACCTAGTCTTTACTTGTCTACACGCATTTTTGCTCGTGTTTCACCAATATACAAGTTTTCAACAAATTATTTATACCCAAGTGAAATCAAGTTTCATTGAGGCATTTTATCAAACACTTGGTAGGCGTTATTTTCCTAACTTTAATTTTAGGACTTGGGGACCTCATGGATCCATCCGTTACCAAGATCAACATGTCTAGTATGTAAATTAGCCCTCTAATTAGTGATTGACATATAGAACATACATTTGGTGATACCACCTATCCTCTTAGAAGGGGTTTTCATCTTTATGACTAAACCCACTTCTACATATTCAAGCTTCAATACAAACCCCTTTGTTGAAGCAAAATATCACATTGGTTTAACCATATTAAGTGTGTTTTTGGTCCCCTAACCCAAGAGGAACCATTATAAATCATCAATTTCACGAATTATAACAACCCATGATTTTCATCACAATCAAGCATGAACATACCATCAAAATTAGCCAAATAAAAGGTTACCTTGGTGTGTATTATGGTTGGATGATTTGTTTTAGGACTAATGCACACAAAAGCCCCTTGATTTCATCTTGATTTAGCTTGATCATGGAGTTGCTCTTATGTGTGTGATTTGAGTGTGTGTTTGTGGGGATTTTCCTGATGAAAATCGATCCCCATTTTTGTTTTATTAAGTCCATTAGCCAACTATGGCTTTATGACATACTTGGTCCCTCAAGTTTCACACAAGTTGATTTGATTAAACCCACTAACTAAATTAACTTCTTACAATGGGTTTTAGCCTTGTTTAAATAACAAGGTTAACGGGATTATTTCCTGATGTTAGGAATCTCGTATAAGTAGCATTTCATGTGGTTCAGTTAAAGCCCCGTGTGCTTATATTATCATAAAATACGGTTTAGAAATTTTGGGGTGTTACATAAACTTAATAGTCAAGAACAACAGTTTGAGGAAAAAAGCAGTATTCAGGTAGTTTTTGAAGAAAAAATTGAATTAAAAAAAGGAGAAAGAATCGGTGAAAAAAAAATAAGAAGATATGAAATTCTTTGCTATGAACATTGACCACCTTGCTGGTCCCGAAAGATAAAAGTACATGTAAATGAAAAAAACAATTCATGCAAAAATTACAATATAGGTATGTTTTTAATTACATATTTATTATTTTTGGTATATTTTTTAATTTTATGTAATGTTATTGTTTTTTTTAATATATAAATGTGGTTTTCAATTTTGTTAGATTTGTTTTTTAAAAGCAAAACTAAAATCATATATAAAAAAAATAAAAAAAAATAAGGGGTAACTTTGTAGAAATGTAACCAAGTTTGCTAACTGTTCTAATTAAGTCACTCAAACTTTTTTTGACTCTATAAAGTCACTCAAGTTTCATTTAGTGTTCCAATACTATGTAATTATCAGGTTTCCAGGTAAAAGTGATGATGTGTCAGGTTTTAATATTTTTTAATAAATTTTTTAAACATGTAAAATTAATTTTTTTCTTTTAAATCTTCATTTTATAAAACTCACCTAATAAAAATAATATCCACATAAGCATTAAAATGAAAGAAAAAATAAAAATAAAAAAAGAAGGTGACCTGATGACTTGGTAATTACATACTATTAGAACAACAAATGAAACTTGAGTGACTTTAGAGAGACAAAAAAAGTTTGAGTGACTTAATTAGAACACCAAGCAAACTTGGTTACATTTGTGTGGCATTTCTCCAAAAAAAAGAAAAAACGTCGCCGCCACCATGCCCCACCACCTTGTGTTTTTTGGGCTTAGAGGGCAAAACCCTCTTTGCTGACGTGGCTACCACGTGTCGGCTCCACACCCCCTTCACCCTGTTTCACACCTTGTAGTCTAAGGTGCTGTTTGTTTTTTGCTCAGAAGCACTTCTGACCTCTTTTGTCTGTGCCACGCAGACGCGCACAGACGTTTGGAGTCTGCAGATTGTTTGTTTTTTTTGAAGACCTTTCACTCAAAAAGGTCTTCCTGACCTCTTCTTGATACAAACTTGTTTCAAAGTCTTCTAAGGTTTTCAAATGTCTTCTTCCTTTCTTTTTTCCTCACCCACCACCACCACCACCGTCCACCACTAACACCCACCACCACCACCCACCACCACCACCCATCACCACCACCACCGTCTACCACCACCACGGTCCACCATCACCACCACCACCCACCCACGATCCACCACCACCTACCACCGTCCACCACCACCTACCACGGTCCACCACCACCGTCCACCATCACCACCACCGTCCACCACCACGGTCCACCACCCACCACGGTCCACCACCACCACCACCATCGTCCACCACCACCTACCATCGTCCACCACCACCACGGTCCACCACCACCCACCACCATCATCCACCACTACCGTCCACCACCACCACCACGATCCACCACCACCGTCCACCACCACCACGGTCCACCACCACCGTCCACCACCACTGTCCACCACCACCACCACGGTCCACTACCACACCACCACCATCGTCCACCACCACCGTCCACCACCACGGTCCACCACCCACCACCGTCCACCACCATCACCACCGTCCATCGTCCACCACCACCCACCACCATCCACCACCATCATCCATCACTACCGTTCACTACCACTACCACGGTCCACCACCACCACGGTCCACCACCACCACCACGGTCCACCATCACCGTCCACCACCACCACGGTCCACTACCCCACCACCACCATCGTCCACCACCACCCACCACCACCACCATCCACCACCACCGTCCACCACCACCACCACCACCGTCCACCACAACCACCGTCCACCACCACCGTTCACGACCACCACCGTCTACCACCAGACTGCTGTAAAAAAATCAGTTTATTTAAATTTCTGTTTATTTCAGCAGCCTGCAGACGTTAGCAAACAAACAATCTTCTCCTTGCAGACTGCAGACCTTTGGTCCACCTCTTCTCCTGCAGATGTGGTCCACAGACTGAAGACCTTTTCCTGCAGAAAAAACAAACAACACCTAAGGCTCACCCCTAATCAACCAATCACATAGTTTTATTTAATTTTTAGTTAAACTGCAAAGTAATAGTTAGCAAATGAGTTTGTTAAAGTCCACTAACTAGGACTGAAGCTCAACTTGGCCGACATTTTTTTGTAATATAATTTTACCGAAGGTAAAATTTATATATGTATTAAGTCTGACCCCTTACATTTTACTGCAAACAGTTCAAGCTTTGCCATGGCCAACACCGTTACACACTTTTTAGAGCATGTTTTTCTCTTCTCATTTCCACCTCCTTATGATTTATTACTTTTTCAAAAAATTAATAAGTTACAAAAAAATGTTTGAGAAATGAAAATTACCTTTTGTTTTAACTTTTTAATAGGCTATAATAAGTTGATTTTGAAAAGTAAGAATATAATGACTTTTTAAACCTCCTTATAACTTATTGGAAAATTTTTATAAACATACCGCTTATGATCACAAACAACAACTTATTTGACTTTTTAAATAATATCCTTTTTTTTTGTCATTTTATATAAATAAGCTAATCCAACCACTTTTTACCAAACAACTTATTAATTTATCATCACATGAACTAACCCAAACATTTTTTAAAAAGTTCATTTCAAAAAAAAGTTATAAGTAATAAATCTTTTTAACAAAAAAGTCTACTCAAGTTTATTCAAACATGCCCTTAATTAATCCATTGTTTTGTTGTTACATGAAATAAAAACTCATTTAGAGGGTGTTTAGTCTTGTTTACCCTTGCCAGTGTGACCTATCCATCCCTCTTCTTGCGATCCACGATCTTCATCGTTAATCCGTCTCTCTATAGGTACGATCATAACCCTAACCCTATTAGCATTAATGTTAGCATCTATACATGTTTTCGTCTGTCATATATGTCTCGATTATTATCTTTCCATACGTTAATTTCGCTTTCAATCAACCCTAGCATTAAATAGTTTTGTACCGTTCTTAATTATGATTCCGGTCCGTATTATGGATATCAATTTGTAGGTTTTTGTAATTGGATCGATCGGTTTCGTTTGTTTGGATATATTTGTTTGTTTTATTGGATATGCATTGTAATTTGTACAATTCTATGTGTTTCTGCAGAGTTTGAGATCGAGAGGTTGGTGTTGAACGTGTAGTTAATTGACAGGAAGGAACTATGTTTGGTTCGAGTAATCGTAAGTTTTGTTTATCTTTCGTTTATCTTCGTTTCGAATATAATATACATATTTGTGTATTTCTGTTTCCAATGGGTTGCTTTTTTGTGAAGTTATGATGAAATGTATAGTATTTGGTTATAGGAAAATGTATTTGCTACTTTTTAACATTGTTATAATATACCATTGGATGGTGGTAGGAGAGATGAGGATGCTAAGGTAGATGTGTGGGCACATGAAGTTGGACCGTATAAGAAATGAGGTTTTTAGAGAGAGGTTAGGAGTAAGTAGTATTTGGATAAGATAAAGGAAGGGAGGTTAAGATGGGTTGGACATGTTAAGAGGAGGCATGCGAAGGCTCCGGTTAGAGCAGTGGTCATCCTCACCGTGGAGGGGGTGAAGAGTAGAGGTAGACCCAAGTTGACTTGGGACGAGCAATTAGCATGATTTACTAGAGTTGCACCTCTCTGTAGAGATGGACCAAGATAGGAGTTCGTGGAGGTATATGATTAAGGTTAAGGACTTTTAGGGGAGGGTACACTAGTGCTTTAGCTGGGTCTTAGGGGCTTAGATCATCCTACACTTTAGGAGGATCATGGTTTAAAAAAACGTTTGAGGTGTGCCCCTCAAGGCGAGCCTTGAGGCGAGGCACCCAAAACACGAGTCTGAGGCGCGCCTCATGGGGTCCAGTCTGTACATACGCCTCTAAGGGCTGAGGCGTTGAGAAAATGTGCGCCTCATGGGGTTTAAGGTGTTTTTTATGTGTTTTTTGATGTTTTAGACTTTTTGGGTCAATTATTTTGTATGTTTTTGATGTTTTAGACTTGCTAGGGTCAATTATTTTATGTTTTATAAGATATATAATTTTTATGATGATTTTTTGATTCCGCCTCGGTTCGCCTCATGGCTTACGCCTCGTGAGGCGAAGGGAAAACGCCTCGAGGCTTGTTTCTGTTCTTTTAAACTTTGAGGAGGACTATGCATGAGATTGTCTTCCTGTACGTATGTTTATATGTGCTTTCTTGATGTTACATGTGTTAATGTTCTGTTATGCTACCCCATCATCTCTGCTTGTGGTATTTGATAGCTTTCTACTTATGTTCTTTTAGTTCCGTTTGTTATTGTCTTGTTTGCTCTCAAGTTGGGGGTCTCTCTGGAAACAACTTCTCTATTCCTAGGGATAGAGGTAAGGTTTGCTTGCATCTCAACCTCACCAGACCCCTATTAACAGCTTTGCTATCGGTGGAATTAGCTGGGTACCATTGTTGTATTTAGCTCATTGATTTTTCCAATTTGTTTACTTCATTCAAACTATTATTTAAGTAATAAATGACGGTTATAGTTATATTTTCATGCAAGCCCATATGAACCAGGTTTATGCTATTCTGTGGAGTCCATAGGAATGGACAAGGTTGCAAAAGGCGCTAGGCGGGCGGTGAGTAGTCGGGACTAGGCGGAATTAGGTGTTTTGGTATTTTATACGTATTTTATATTATTATATATATACACACAAATTTAGGTGTTTTTTGAAAATATGTTAACATATATGCACGTAATACTTAGAAATACTTAGATATATACACATAATACTAAAAAATACTTAGAAATACTTAGAAATTTAATAAAAAAAATAAAGTAAAATAAAAAAATCACCGCCTAGGACCGCCTAATGGCCAAAACGCCTAGAACTCCGACTAGGGCCTAATTCCGATTTTCTTCACCGCCTAGCGCCTAGGCGCCGCCTACCTAGGCCGATTTTTGCAACACTGGGAATGGAGCCTATTAATAACCAAGTGGTGGCTTGGACTTTTAGCGAGCGGAGCCTCCTGTTTTTTTTCTTTCTTATGGGCTGAGCTTGAACACACCCTTAGTTGTGTGTCCAAAATAGAGAAAAAACGAGGCAAGGTGATTAGGTGAAAGATAAATCATTTACCCTCAAACGAGCATGTGCTAATTTTATCCTTGATTTGCTTTGTGTTGTATTACTTGTATATAATTACGTGTTATTCTGGTCAAAGATATTCTTATCTATTATTTATGCTTTATATATAAATATATATTCTTGTAACATAGGTTAACCGTTAATGTTTAGGGGTAGAGTTGGGACAATTGTTTTCATTAATTAGCTAATGGGATTCATTCTTAATTAGACAAAGTGTATTCTTCTCAATTGAAGGCTCAACGAAGCATTTTTAGTGTGTGATTTTGGCCAGCTGAAAAAGGTTGCTAGTAAGCAGTGTGTGGTGTAAGTTAGCTATTACTTGCACTTATTTGTTAATTTTTCTGTCACATGTTCACTTATTTTGCATTTAATATGCTATTTTGAGTATGTTAAATTTGATCTCTTTACCATTAAAAGTATAGAGGCGCTAGATATTCTGTGTTAATATTCTGATATGAAACATTGATTTTTTTTTTAAAATCTATGCAATTGTGATGCTGTTAATTGCCGATTTTGAATGTCAACATCTGAAACATACTTGCTGACATGCATGGCATATTATATCGTGCTGACTGGATTAATTTATGCTTGGCGGGGCTGGATATTGTATGCCTAGTTCTTGGAACTTGCCACTAAGAGCTGCATCTTTTTTATTTTTGATCAGCAACTTTATGAATCTAATTGCTTTTGGTTTTTAAAACAGCGTTTGGGCAATCATCTAATAGCCCGTTTGGCTCCCCATCAGTTTTTGGGCAGACCAGTAATGCAAATAACAATCCATTTGCTGCACAACCATTTGGTAGTACGTCTCCCTTTGGTTCACAAACAGGGGGTTCTATTTTTGGTGGCACATCTACGGGTGTGTTTGGCGCCCAAGCCCCCTCACCGGTTTTTGGTGCCTCGTCAGCACCTGCTTTTGGGAGTTCAGTGCCTGCTTTTGGAGCTTCATCAAGCCCAGCCTTTGGTGCTTCATCATCTTCTTTTGGTGGTAAGCACACTTATCAACATTATCTTAAGTCTAGTGACATAGTCTCCAAATAGTGTACTCATTATGACTTTTGACTTGGTCTTTTATGTCAATGATGGTCACTTAAAAAAATTTCTGAAGTAATGTGTGTAGATTTTTTGTGTGATTGGTTAGGACAAGGAATCACATTAGATGTTTATTTGAATCTATTTTTAATTACACGTTGCAACCAACATTGCTGTCTAAACTTTCCAGAGGTGGTTTTGTTGAGCAAGTAATATCCGAGCTTGTGTCACACTTGGTGGCTGGCACGTGCATATTTTTTATATTATAGTAACCTGGAGCATAATCTCCCTTATACCGACTTTGTATTAGAAATCAAGCTGTTGGTTATGTACAATTTAGAATGATCTGTTTTCTTTTATATTCTTGATTCACTTTTTTATTTAATTATTTTATTATCTCCTAAAGCACATACTTGATTTTGGTATGTTCACGTCAGTTTCATACTGTTTAATTGTAACAGAATATTTAAATTATGAACTTTAATTTGACAGTCCTCTTATTCCCATTTATGATTTCTACGTTAGCTTCCCCGCTCCTCTTTCTCATTTATCCCTTTTTATATCTGATTTATTTACATGACCTCCTATATTCCAAATGACAGGTTCATCTGTGTTTGGGCAGACTCCTGCATTTGGTGGCTTTGGATCCACTACACAATCAAGTCCTTTTGGCAGCTCCTTTCAGCAATCACAACCGGCTTTTGGAAGCAGCGTATTTGGATCAAGTCAACCAGCTTTTGGTGCTCCTAGTCCTACCACACCAACATTTGGGACCTCAAGCACCCCTGCTTTTGGTGCCACAAGCACCCCTGCATTTGGTGCTACAAGCACACCAGCTTTTGGTTCTACATCAACCCCAACGTTTGGTAACACAGGCTCTGCCTTTGGTGTCTCTAGCACCTCTGTTTTTGGATCTAGCACTCCTGCTTTTGGTGCTTCAAGTACTCCAGCTTTTGGTGCTTCGAGTACTCCTGCTTTTGGCGCTTCGAGTACACCAGCATTTGGTGCATCGAGTACACCAGCATTTGGGTCTTCACCTACTCCTGCTTTTGGTGCTACTACCTCCCCTTTTAGTTTTGGGTCAAGTCCAGCATTTGGCCAATCAACTTCTGCATTTGGCAGTAGCCCATTTGGTGCTACAACTACAGCCTTTGGGGCTCAAAGCTCCATGTTTGGTACATTTTCATCTCTACATAGCTAATCACATGTTCCATAACTAATAATATATCCGTTTATTCATTGACTTTGCTGAAACCTTGTTGCCATACACATATATTCAGGAGGTCAGACCACGACACCAGCTTTTGGGAGTCCTGGATTTGGTCAAGCATCATTTGGAACTCAACGTGGGGGAAGTAGAGTAACCGCTTATGCTCACACACCTGAGGCAGACAGTGGTAGTAGTACACAGCCTACTGGAAAGCTGGAGTCGATATCGGCAATGCCTGCATACAAAGAAAAAAGTCACGAAGAAATTAGATGGGAGGACTATCAATTAGGAGATAAAGGTAATACTTGTGGTTTCACGCTTTACCAATTTTTGCTGTCCGTTTTCTGATTTTTTTTCCTTTTGTCTCAGGGGGGCCGAATCCTGCTGCTCCCCAGTCGTCTGCTGGAATGGGCTTTAATATGAACAACACACAGCAGACAAACCCTTTTACTTCCCCTTCACCTGCATTCGGCCAGTCATCTGCAAATCCATTTTCCTCATCTACATCTACCAACCCATTTGCCCCAAAGACCTCAACTTTTGGTACCCCAGGGTTTGTATCCTCAACTCCTTCACTTGGTTCTTCACCCTTTGCTGCTACAGCATCTAATCCTTTTGGGTCAGCATCTACTCCAGCACCATCTGCATTTGGTTCAACTCCTGCTTTTGGATCTACAACCTCCCCTTCTCTTTTCGGAACTCCCAGTTCATCAACATTTGGAACCTCAACATCTATTTTTGGTACTCAAGCCCAGGGAACAACTTCATCATTTGCTACTGGCCTGAGCTTTGGAAACACTCAATCATCCCCCTTGTTCCAGTCAAGCACACCCACTCTTGGACAAACAAGTTCACCTTTTGGGCAGGCTCCCTCAGCTTTTGGGCAGGCTCCCTCGGCTTTTGGGCAGGCTCCGTCAGCTTTTGGACAGGCTCCCTCAGCTTTTGGGCAGGCTGCACCATCTTTTGGGCAGAGTACCCCGGCCTTTGGTCAATCAAATGCATTCGGAGGAAATTTGTTCTCAAGCACCCCTTCGTTACTAAGCACGAACAGCATGGGATTCAATCAGACAACTGTGAGTTACCTTTGTTAGTGCTCTTTAAGTGCATATGATTTAATTTTCATAATAGCACATCAAGACTGTTTATTTACTTTTAGAAAATTTCTCTATATTCTGTACATGTCTGTATGAACGGAGTGAGCATGAGCTTTTAGAATATCTGAATCCTGGAATCCATTTATCCTGTACTCAAGTGATGTCAGACTCGGTGAAAAGAATTTATTTACACCTGTGACAACCATTCTAGAATGACTTGGTCATATTTGAAAAAATGTTCTGATTAAAAAAAAAAAAAAACTTCACTTTTGTATATAATTCTGACTTGTAATGCTTTCGTTTGTGTTTAGTATACTTATGAGTACATTCCACCATCTAACTTCTGTTGGTTATATATGTAGCCTTCCCTTTCAACGCCATTTCAGTCGGCTCAACCAACTCAAAATCCAGGTGGTTTTGGCTTTGCAACACCTGCAGGTGATTGAATACATTTTAATTTCCTAGTCAGGCTAGTCTTTAAGTCGACTTTTTGAATCCTTGCGTTTATTTTCTCCACAAGTATTTTTTTTACTTTACCATACTTTCTTTTCAACAGGTAGCACACCAAACATTTTTGGCCAGAGTAATTTTGGACAGCTGTATGTATTACCCACCACCCTCTAGCGCGCATATATATTTTATTCATTTTGTCAGGAATTTCTCAATGCTTCTCTTTTCTTAATGTGGCAGATCTGCCAATCAGAGCCCACAACTGCAGTCTATTACAAATCCTTTTGGAACTCTACCAGCAATGCCTCAGATGTCAATTGGCGGTATGGGAAATGCACCTTCAGTTCAGTATGGAATTTCCAGTTTGCCAGTAAGTATTGCATAAAAACTAACAATTTTATTGCCTCAAAGATGACCCACTCATCACATGTAGTACAGGGAATATGATATTATTACCTTACGTTTTTTCTTTATCTCTATAGGTGGTTGATAAACCTTCTCCGATAAGGCTATCATCCGTGTTAACCTCTAGACATCTTTCTCAGAGACGCATTAGATTGCCTGCAAGGAAATATCACCCTAACGGCTCAAAGGTTTAATGTCACTCTTTACTTCCTACTCAAGTGAATATCTTGCTCGTTTTTCATGAAAAGAATTTTGTTTGATAATTTGATTTCTGCAGGTTTCGTTTTTCAGTGATGAAGAAGATACTTCCAGCACACCCAAAGCAGATGCTCTTTTCATTCCCAGGGAGAATCCAAGAGCACTGGTTATTCGCCCTATGGAACAATGGCCTGGAAAAGCATCTGCAGAGAAACCAAAAGAAAAAAATGTATCTTCTCCTGTACAGGCTGATGGTAAATTTTCTTGCTAATATTTAAATCCAGGAAAAGAAAATGCCAATTGGCGCACCAATCAAAGGTAGTAGGGGTGTTAAAAAAAACTTTTTAAATCGACCTAACAACAGAAACTGAAGCAAGTCGGCCGGTTTGGGATTTAAGTTGTTAGGTTTTTGCGGTTTCAAGGTTTAACTTTGGTACGGTTTGAAACTTGGGACAAGCCGTTTAACCTTTTATTATTTTTATACCTATAATTTTTTAATATTTTGAATATGTAGTTATGTATGTGTTATAACTTACAATTATGAACAATCTACTATTTTAAGAATTTCAATTCAATCTACATATAGTATAATGTCCAAATTGCCAAAACCAAACTGTGAACAAGCGCCAAATTGGTAAAACGGCTGGCTAACCCACCTACCCAACCCGGACAGTTTGGTTTGTTTTGCGAAACCACAGTTAGCTATTTGGCCCAAAATTTTTGTCAAAACTGGCCGAACCGGAGCGTGAACACCCATACAGAAAGAAAAATACAGTTGTTGGAACATTGAATTTTCAACCTCTCTTTTTTCAGTTAAATGTGGAATGGTATATAAACAATATATTACCATGAACATTCTAGATTGTATGGTTTTCCTGTTTGCTATCGTTAAAATATGTTTTTGGAAATCAGGTCAATATACCGAGTTCGCTTATACTGCTCATCAAAATGGCCGTTCTACAGATAATGGGAACGGTAAGATCATTTCTTTCTTGAGACGTTTCAACACCCAAATTCCTTGCTTGCTGCAAATACAATATTTTAGTATTAACCACTAAGTTTTTTCAGGAAAGCATTCTGAAAACGGTAACGAACAAACCACCCCTGTTAAGACAACCCAGAAAACAAACGGTGCACACGAGGATCCAAAATCTGATTCGTACATCACCTTAACTGGTCACCGAGCTGGGGAGGCAGCAATTGTTTATGAACACGGGGCTGATATCGAGGCACTCATGCCTAAGCTCCGCCACTCAGATTACTACACCGAACCACGAATTCAAGAACTAGCCGCCAAAGAGCGAGCAGAACCTGGTTTCTGCCGCCGTGTAAAGGACTTTGTAGTCGGGAGACATAACTATGGAAGCATTAGGTTCCTTGGGGTAACAGATGTTAGACGCCTGGACCTGGAGTCTCTTATACAGTTCAATCATCGTGAAGTGATTGTTTATATGGACGAGACTAAAAAACCGCCTGTTGGACAGGGCCTCAACAAGGCTGCTGAAGTAACCCTTCTGAACATAAAATGCGTTGATAAAAAGACGGGCCACCAATTCACTGAAGGACCGAGAGTCGAAAAGTATAAAGAAATGTTGAAAAAGAAGGCCGAGGACCAAGGTGCCGAGTTTGTCTCTTATGATCCGGTTAAAGGGGAATGGAAGTTTAGGGTTAGTCATTTCAGTCGGTATGGGCTCGAAGAGGCACTGCTTGAATAATATACTTGCTTTTGTGGTAAGCAGTTATCTTTTTTTTTGTTGACCTGCTTTTGTTTTTGAACACTTGTTTGTAAAGAATCTGTTGGTATGTGGTGTACATACATGCAAGCTTCTGTTCTTATTGCAAGTCGGTGCAAACTTCCGTTCTTTTTTTTGAATTTTTGTTCGATTCGTCACAGATATGTTGTCATGTGCCGACAAACAACAGCCGTTGGTGAACGTTTTCCAGTAGCGTTTATTAGTACGACTCCTATAGTACACCTGAAATTTCCTTTGTGCATGCAAAACAGACTAGGTCTGTAAGATGACATGTTATCAACCACTAGATCTTTGGTGACATGTTTTCTAGATTATCGAAGATTAAACGTGTACATTCATCGAGTGTAATAGGAAGCATGTGCATCATTTGTAGCCTTCTTGAATGTGGCATCCTTATAGTCCTTGGCATTACATGCTATTACGCTGAATGTTAATCCCTGTCGTAATACGCTGAATGGCAATCGCTGTCCTGCGAAATTTTAAAATGATTGTTCAAAATCCCCGTCCCCCATGTCCCAATTGTTCATTTGCGTTTGTTTATGTTTGCTTATTCATGTTTGTTCATTTACATTCGTTTGTGTGCATTTAAGTTCAAAAATGGTAATTAACTTGTTTTTACTTGTATAATTTAACATCAATATTCTCAACCCTTTTTAAAGACTTAAGGTGTATTGAAAATTTTGAGCATTTTCTGTATTTAATTTTTACACACCTTCCTCTTTATGAGGATATATAACATAAATTTCACTAAAACAATTAGTTAATTCACAACTCAAGCAACAATAAATTTTAGCAAAGATGTAGATGCTACTCACATGTAAACTATAAGAGATATTACCAAAACTAATCATTTCTGTGTAGCATTCACAAACTAAATAACAAGTTAAAATGCAATACACGATTGCATATGAGGAAATCATTAGAAACCTAAACGCGATAATTGACTAGAATAGTAACATTATAAACCTAAATACGATAACCTGACACGAACCTACACGATTTTAACAGGTTTCGTGTTTGGCCTTAACAGGTTTCGTGTCTATAACAGGTCAACACATTAAGACCTGTTTATTTTCGTGTCGTGTTCGTGTTTACCTGTTTCGTGTTTGTGTCTTATCGTGTACGTGTCTTAACAGGTCTTATCGTGCCTTATCGTGTTTCTTATCATGTCTTGTCGTTTCTTTTCGTGTCTTATCGGGTCTTATCGTGTTAACCTGTTATACACAGGTTCGTGTTCGTGTTTGAAAAAAATGACATGATTAGATTTCGTGTCGTGTTCGTGTTTACAAGTTTCGCGTGCGTGTCTTAACAGGTTCGTGTAACCTGTTATGCCAGCCCTAATTACACATATACACAAGATCAATTGCTTGATTAGTTTAGGGTCTTGCTATTCAAACCCCCCAAAAATTATTTGTACCCTCTCAAAGCACTGAGCTTTGGCCAAAGCTTGGCGTATTGGGCCCACGCGTGACATGATTGTCACACCAATCACTGCTTTATCAGACTTTAAGTCACATCACTGAAACATCGTACTTCAAACCCCCCAAAAAATTATTTGTACCCCTCAAAGCACTGAGCTTTGGCCAAAGCTCAGCGTATTGGGCCCACGGGTGACTAGATTGTCACACCAATCACTGCTTTATCAGACTTTAAGTCACATCACTGAAACATCGTACTTCAAAGCGCCGAGCTTTGGCCAAAGCTCAGTGCTTTCAAGTACGAGGTTGACTGGTTGGTCAATCAGTCTGACAAAGGCTGAAAAAGTGAACCCTAAGCGCTGAGCTTTGGCCAATGCTCAGCGCTTTGAACTGATCAGATTGCTTATTTATACCACATCTCATACGTTTGTGAACTACACTACACGAATATACGTTTATGAACTACACTACACGAATATTATAAACCTCATCTCATACATTCACAACTACACTACGAATATTATACAAGATGTCGTATTACGACTATATTTTTGGTAATTCTGATTCTTACAACGTGTCGGTTCCCGAGGAAGTTAAGTCTGGCATTGGTTATCGTGACAATACGGTGCCGCTGGACTTGAATACCCCCTTGGAGGACCCGTACGCTTACAGTTTTGAGGAAAGATTTGTAAAACAAGACCAGGGAGACGATGGTGGTGAGGAGGAGAAGTTGGTAGAAGATCAGGAGGAAGGCTCTTACCCGATCATAGTTTCGTTTGAGACTGACCGGACATTTTCTTCACGCCAGGAGTTGGTTGACTGGGTACAAGATACAGGAATGAAAAATGGTTATGTCATTATTATAAAAAGATCGAAGAAAAGAGGAGACGATTTTGTGAAGGTATATATATTTCAGCCACTCTAGCTATTTTAAAAAAAAGTTCAAATGTTTAAATTTTTTTTCGTTAGTTTTTTACTTTTTTTCTAACTAGGAAAAAAATGTTTTAGAAAAATTGTGAATATTTAAAAAATTGCCAAAATTTTAAAAATGTTTGTATTTAATATTTTTTAATTATAGAGATTCCGAAAAATTATTTTTTTTTTTGCCATTTTAAAAAAGGCTCGAATTTTTTATTTTTTTCATTTTTTTTACTTTTTTTTTATAATTGTACATGATTTTTTAAAATTATTTTTATTTTTTTGTTCACTTTTTTTTTTTGTAATTTTCATATTTTTTGGTAGTAGTTATTTTTCCTATTTTTTTTTTGCAATTTTAAAAATATATTTATAATTAGCAACCGTATTTATAATTAAAAAGTTTACTAAAAACACGTGTTTTATTCTTTTCTAAGAGTATTATATTTGTTTAATTAATAAACTTATTTCGTGAAGGTTGTATTTCGATGCTCTCTTGGGGGGGGGGGGGAGCATAAGAGTGTGGCTACGGTGAGGAAGACGGGTAGCAAAAAAATTGGTTACCCGTTTGAGTTGTCAGGGGTGCTTGAATCTCGGAGAAACGTTTGGAGGTTAAAGGTGAAAAACCCAGCGCACAACCACACTCCCATTGAAAACTTAGAGGGCCACACGTATGCCAGAAGGCTTTCTCCAGATGATAGAGAACTAGTTGGGCAGATGGCAGAGCAGGATATTCCCAAACGTAACATATGGAGAATGTTCATGAAAAAGAAGCCGGAGAAAAAGATTGTCCCGAAAGATATACACAATGCGGCTCAGATGATGAATGCTGCAAAGCGAGTCGGTGAAAATCCAATGCAGCAACTCAAAAACATTCTGATGGATAAAGAATTCACCTATTACACACGCGTAAATTCCACCACAAACGCTATTGCAGATATTTTCTTCGTTCACAAACTTTCATTTCCTATGTGGTGCGCATTCCCGCATGTGCTGTTGATTGACGCCACCTACAATACAAACATGTACAATCTGGCGTTTGTTCAGGTTGTGGGTATGGCGTCGACTAACTAGTCGTTTTCGGCTGCCCATCATTTCTTTTTTCTGAGAAGGTTGATAACTACGTTTGGTTATTGGAGAGGATAAAGTCGATGCTGGTAGCAGAGCAAATGCTTAGAAACCTACTTCGGAAGGTTAGCAAGCATGCTCTTGACCTTATTTACCTTGAGATCCGACGTTTGGAAGCGTCCTTGCGCCATTATCATACCACTTGTGGATGCCAGCTCTTTTAGAGTTGCGGTTTGCCATGTGCCTGTTGTCTCGAGCAGTTAGAACGTGATGGTAATTAATACTAGTGACAACCGGTTTTATGATTTTACTACACAATTTATAGTACATAATTTAATTTAATAACATATGTTATCATTTTCAGGTGAGGAAATCCAATTCTTCTCGATAGACATGTTCTGGAGGAAGCTTGACTTCAAAGCTGCAAAGATTGGTTCAGAGGATCTAAATGTAGACAATGAGTGGGCAAAATTAAAGGAAAAAATTGACCTAAAACCAGTTTTCAGCCGAATGAGCTACATGGAAATTTTTTCACAAATTGTCACAGGCAACTACTCCCCTAAAAAACCGCCTGTTGTGCGAAAGAACACTTGTGGTCGCCCAACTAAGAAGGAGCAAGAAAGGAAAAGAGAAGAATCTGCGAGAAAGAGCTTACATATGCCAGATGAACAAAGTGAGTCCGACTGGTCATTTGACTTACCCCGGCATAGCTCTTTCATACCATCACAGGAGGAGCTCGTACAACCTTCTGCGTCCCAACCGGTACAATCTTCCGTGTCCCAACCGGTACAATCTTCCTCGTCCCAACCGGTACGATCTTCCTCGTCACAGCAGGACGTACCTTATTTCCCATTGATCGAGCACACCACTAAGTCAGAGCGATTAATTTCCATCTTTGGGCATCAAATTCCATTAGTGTTTCGCTCATATATATCCAAAATAAAGAATGTGAAACCAGATGGTCATTGTGGGTTTCGATCGGTAGCAGTGGGCTTAGGGTGGAATCAATCGAGGTATATGTCTATCCGAAACCAACTGCTACTCGAGTTGCGCATGAACGAGACTGTCTGGAGGAAACTCTTTGATCCGGAAGACTACGGACATTATGATCGTCTGTGTAGTAGGATAGAATTTCATGGGGTGGGTCAAGCCGATGAAAAAAATTGGATGCCAATGCCGGTGGCGGGATTTCTCATCGCACAGAGGTGGGGTGTTATTGTTCATATATTCGACCCTCGTGGCGGAAATGATATGTTTTTCCCTCTATTGGGAGGGCCGCAAGATGCTGAAGAACCTCATCAGGTGGTAGTAGTTATGTTCGTGAATGGAAACCATTACATCCACTTAGAGCTTAAAGGATTATATCCAATGCCTCCCCCAAACCACAGTTGGAGATATCATAGAACTGATAGAGCAGCGGGTTGGTACGATTACTACGAGGTTCGAATCAATGCGTATAAAAACCTAGTTTACCCGCGGCCCAACCCCGATGTAATTCCGGAAGTTCAGGATATAGATTAGATATGTAACATTAGTAAGAATAATAAAAATTGTATTCATTGTATAATTCATGTATTACGTACAATCAAGAGAACATGTCTACTGAAAACCTAGTACGGGCAATAAACGAACCAAAACGCGTCAAACAGAGTCCGGACACCCAGGATATCGATTAGACATGCTAAATATGTATTTTGATAAAAAAATGGTATTGATTGTATAGTTCATGTATCACGTACACTAATTTATGAAAGTTGTTCATCAAGAGAACATGTTTACTGAAAACCTAAAACGAGCAATAAACGAACCAAAACGCGTCAAACAGAGTCCGGACACCCAGGATATCGATTAGACATGCTAAATATGTATTTTGATAAAAAACGGTATTGATTGTATAGTTCATGTATCACGTACACTAATTTATGAAAGTTGTTCATGCTCAGATGTTTCTACTCAAAACGACAAACGAGCAATAAACGAACCGAAACACATAAAACAAATTTTTTTATTGGAAACAAGTTAAAATACTTAAAAATGAATTAAAATTAATTAAAACAATTAAAAAAACATTAAAACAATTTTTTTTAAAAAAAAAGGCCCTAAGCGCTGAGCTTAAGGCAAAATGCAGTGCCCAGCCTAAACGAGGCCCAATGGGCTGAAACATGGGGCCTAAGCGCTGAGCTTAGCCCAATACGCAGTGCTTCAAGTCTGAAGCTTGCTTATAAGTAAAAAACGCAGCAGCTTTGTTCATCACTTTCTTTCACCCACACACACTAAAACACACACATTCATCCAAAAGCTTCGGTTTTCACTCGCCAAAGGTTAGTTTCACCTCGAATATACGTTAAATACCTTACATTTTATCGTTTATTGTTGATTTGGGGCTTTGGATTGAAAGGGGTTTGGATTTGGGGAAGAACACTGTGAAGCACAGTGCTTAGCCCAAAGCTCAGTGCATAATTTTTTTTTTGTTTTTTTTTTAATCTGTTGGTTGCTGAGCTATTGTTTTGATTGTTTGAAGCAAAAATAAGAACCCCAAATCTTCCATCTACATTAATCCAAATCGTGCGTCAATTTTACATAAGTTGTTTTTTTAATTCTGATGTGAAAATTTTTAAATGTTTGCCTCAATAATTATATTTGGTAGGTAGTGGTATAAGAAGAAGCAATGTAAGTTTGGTAGGTAGTGGTATAATAATTATAAAATAAAGTATATATTTATAAAACACGTTTTTTTTCTTGTCAAATTTGGATATATTTTTAGACTTTGGTAAAGTATATATTTATAAAATAACGATTGTTATTTTTAAAACTCTAATATTTTGTTTTATTAAAAATGTTATAGATTGCTATGGATGATGATGTGGAGATGTTTGACGACGGGGGTGATGGGGGATGAGGAGGGACACGCTGTTGATATTTTACCGGGACACTTGTACTTGGATTTTCCCGGGGACGAAGAGTCGCGCACGAGGTGTTGCCGTTGCCCCAGGAGATCCCTGAATTCTTGGAGATTGAGCCGGGAGTACCAGCACCTCCCTATATGCAGCCGGGATTCCAGCAGCAGCAGCCGCCAGTCGACCATGAGCCCCCACCACCTCCGCCACCGCAGCCTCAGCAGCAGTATCCACAGCACGTATATCAGGACCTGCCTTCTGCTGTGCGGTTGGTTGTTCGGGACTTTGACCGCCGCCTCAGGCGGAACGAGCGTTCGATGGATTGGGTGGTGCAGACGTTGATGGATGTGCGTGAGGCTATGGAGTTAGATGAGCGACCACTGCCACAGTCACCGCCACAGCCAGCTAATGACGAGTAGTTTATCTTTGTTTGTATTAGATTTCAGTTTATTTATATTTTGTTTCATCGAACTGATTATTATATGTTAATGAAGTCGATCTTTTGTTTGCTTTTATTTGTTAACGAATGCTTATATCTATTTGTTTGTTTATATGACGTTTGTTTCGAGTGATTAATATGTTAACACTTAACGTAATAAATAGAGTAATAAACAACAAGATCGTTCGTTCAAAACCTTATTTTATAATTAGACGTTTAAATGAATGAAATGTTAGAAGTTATTATATCTATTTATTATTATTAGTATTAACTTATTATTATTATTTACAAACTTAAAAAAAAATCTTAAAAAAAACAAACACCAAAAAATCCCCACAAAAAAAAAAAAATCATACAAAAAACAACCAAAACCCCACCCAAAACACCAAAAAAAACCCAACCCAACACCCTATCACACCAATCCCAAGACCCCATCAGCTTTTGTACTTCAAAGCACTGAGCTTTGGCCAAAGCTCAGCGCTTAACTCCAATCCCAAGGCCCCCCACATGATCCACCTGATGCTATCAGCTTTTGGGTTCAAAGCACTGAGCTTTGCCCAAAGCTCAGCGCTTTAAAGGCGGCTGGAGGGTTTAAATAGACAAGTGAGAGATACCAATAGATAGGGCCTTAGTTTAACATAACGGAAATAGTAACATACACAAAATCAATTACAACAATCACTAGAAATGTGACATGCCGATTAGGCTCTTTAGCAAAATGAGAACACATAGGATCGACTTTCAATTGATTCCTGTTGCTAAATAGAATAATTGAATGAATCTAATAACTTGTAATGAAGTCATGAACCAAGCAATCTAAGTATCAACAATTCAGAATGACAAATAGTGTTTGTCAATCGATCTATGTTGGCTGATTGATCTCCTCCACTGTTGCCTATCACCGTGAAGGCATCGAGGATCAAACCATCGTAAAACTATTGTCTTGGTCGTATGGGTTGCGTATTGTAACAACTGTATTTTTATACATGTTTTAATTTTATTTAAACATTAACATGATATATACACAAACTAGTTTTTTACCCAAGAGGCGTCCCGGGCTGTAATATTTAAGAACGAAGGAATTTAGAAGAAAATTACATGAGTTGAAGTATGTGTAGTCATTTAGCAATGACATGAGTTAAAGTATATGTAATCATTTAGGTAGATGTGTTTTTGGTACTTTGTTGTAAAATGATTTCAATGAAGTCAATTAAGTAATACTAAAGATATAATTAAGTTAAAGGATTTTTAAAAAAAAATTACATGACTTAAAGTATATGTACTAATGTAGATATATGTGTTGTTGGAATGGTGTCGTAAATTAATGACCATGATACGTGAGGAATTAAGTTGTACAATAGTTTCAATTAAGTTAGCCGTTGAAGGTCCAAATTGGAAAGACTATGTATTCGGATGACGGACATTTAAGAAAGTGAATGTAGTCATCCACGGGAAGCGTTATGTGTGCATAAATTAAAATTAAAGTGTAGGATAAACATTGTCCATTTGTCCTTCAGGTAACTAAGACATAGTCAGCGAATTATTCAGCAAGAAGTGGTTGTGCAGCAGTTGCTATACTTGTTAAGCAGCCTGCAGACAGCAACAGGAGTTGCAGAAATTGCTGTTTGATAAAGCATTTGGTTGAAATTGAATAACATTGAAGCGTTTATCCAAGTCTAAGTGTATAGAATTATATTTAAAGATAGATATAACATTTCACATAGGAAAGGCAAAACAGAGTTACTACATTAGAATTAAAGTTGCATAAGTATTTCAGTAGTAGCATTCATCATAATCCAAAGATAACCGCAAAAAACAACATTATATAACCTAACAACATCATATAACCTAATTAGCACCTCCCCTAACAACATTATCCAGCTTGAGGAGACAATTTTTCTTGAAAAAAAAGGCATTGCATCTCGTCACCGAGATTCAGTTCCTTATCAGCAGCGACGTAGTTCATTCCTTTAATGTAGTAACGTTGATTTCCTTTTGACTGCTCGACACCAACAGAAACTTCCCAACTGGCACCATCAGCGTCAAGAACTTTTAAATTCTGCTTTCTGTTCAAACCATTAAGAACCGCCCAAGGTTTGGCCATACACTTACAAAAATAAGACATAAGACATTAAGACATATAAATTAAATGATTATATACATTAATATTAATTGAAAAAAATTTAATGAATGAGTTTGAACTTACAAAATGTTTGTCGACTGTCAAAACAATTGGGACACCTACGTCGTCTTCAATATTGTCCTCATTTTGGTTATCAACATCCATAGGAATGGATTCATCATCATCATCATCGGATAAAATAACTATGTCTTGATCCTCATAATTGTCATCGTCAGACTCCTTTTTAACATCATAAACGCACAGCTCGGGAGGAGGTGTAAGTTTGTTTTTGAGGAAGATGCACATATTATAAGTAACCTTGTTAATCATTTCAAAACAATGAGATGTTTATTGGTTATTGAAAGCGTTTTGACAATATGAGGCCACCCTTCAATGATATGCACGTAACCATCTTCTATTCCAAATTTGCATATAAATTCATGTGCTGGTAATGTTTTTATAGTGATTTCTTCTGTTGGAACCAGTCTATTAAATTTTCCATGAATCAAAATGGTACTTATATGCTGTAATGCAAAAGTGAACTTAAATCATTAAGTAATGTGCATTGTATTAATTGAAAAGTATAAAGTATGAATATAATAATAAGACATACCGGACGGTTTCCCGTTGAAAGTGGATTGCCCATTTTGCCATAGAAAAAAGGACCCGGTGCGTAAATAGCGTCTTGGTAAAAAGTTATCATTCTAAAAGAGTTAAGACTTTCCTCATATTGAAAGAGAAAAATACACCAAGATGGGTAGTTTAGGGTTTGAATCATCGATTTCCATCCATTGTAAAAGAAGTATTTACCAGCAATTTTCAAAACTTTAATATCAAAGATCTTAGAATCTAAAGTCCTAATCTTCGTCATACCGACAAGTGGATAATTGTAGTTGTGAATCCAAGTATCATAATCATCTGGCAAACGCTGAAAACAAAATAAAAAAGAAGAAAGTATTTTACTTATGATTCTAAGGTTTATAATAAAAATTAAGATAAAGAATGTTATATTACTTACCAAGCAGGTCCTAGCGTTACTTTCGGATTTAAGAAAAAACCCATACACCATTGTAAAAGATGAAAAGGATTGTTATAACAAAGAAAAATTTATACGGTTATTATTAACGTTAATTGCAAAATAAAAACCGATTATTTACGCACATGGTTTGACACAAAATAATATAAACCACTAATCTTAAAAGAAGAGAAAATGTATACGAATCATATGACATGAATGAAAGACAATTGTTAAAATAAATTATATTCAATAATGCATAACAAAAACTTAAAATTTGTAAATTGAAGATGTAAAATATACAAATATGTAAAACACAATTGTTAATCAGGGTGAAAAACATAACATAATCAATCACAATATAACAATCAGTTGGCGAAAGCATACAAATAATAATCGTCTTTACCAAGACTTTAATAATATAAAACAGAGCATGAATACATATTTAGTGAAACCTAAATTTGTAAAATAAATAAAAAAATACAGAAACGATTGTTTAGTTATCTGATAAAATGCCCTAATTGAAGAAGGTTGTTCATCTAATTATTTTAAAACAACATAGTTAAACTTCCTATTGTAATAGTAGAATGGAATACAAAGATTTAACAATGGTTTATTCAAATAAAACATGCAACAATGCTTTACTTGATTCTTTATCAGAAGTTTTAATATGTAATAATTTTTGTGATAATCGACTTTCATATGACCGATTAACATATTAAAAAAGAATAAGTAAGATACCTGAAGGATTGAAGCTGATTAAGTATGTGGAAATTTGTTTGAAGAAGATGATGTTGTTGGAGAAGAAGAAGGTAAAGTAAAGAAGAATAAGTTTGATGATTAATGGCGGTTATGATGAAAGAGAATGGTGTAGTTATAAGTAAAAGATGATATGAACATTCTTGAAGGAAGTTAAAGTTGTATATGAAAAGTTGAACCTCTTTTGAAGTAATGATAGCCATCTGTGATAATTTATAATTTGATTTATATAACAATTTAGTAACGTAAATTAAAAATTAAAGAAGAATCGGTATAAAAAAGTATGGTTAAAAATATTATTAGTTTAAATAAAGAAGTTAATGCAATTACATAAAGAAATCATAGATTACAGAAAATCTCTTTGTAAACCACGTTTGTTGTTTCAGTTTGTGGTACACCGTCTTTGTTTAGTATTAAGACTTTAACGCCAGCTCTAGTCTTCACCCTTGACAATGCTACGTAGAGTTGACCATGTGTAAAAACAGGTTCCCTTAAGTATAAACCAACTCTTGATAAAGATTGTCCTTGACTTTTGTTGATTGTCATTGCGAAGCATACGGATAGTGGGAATTGCCTTCTTTGGAATTTGAAAGGTATTTTGTTGTCAGACGGTATCATGTTTATCCTAGGGATAAAAACTCTCCTTCCAACATTTCCACCATATATGATCTCAGCCGAAACAACTCTTGTACCAAGTGACTTGATTTGCAATCGTGTACCATTACATAGTCCTTGTTGTTGATCAATATTTCGTAGTAGCATAACTGGGAGACCGACCTTTAGAACTAGCTTGTGGTTTGGCAAACCTGAAATGTTAATGTTTGTAACGACATGAGAATATTAATAGAAGTTAAAAAAAATAATATAGTATTAAGTATAATGTGTTAAATATTATTGAACCTGATAGTTGGATTTTGTTAAGTACATCTGGAGCGTATAAGATTTTTTGGAACTCATTTAATTGCTCCGAAGCACAAATACTATCTGAACTTAGATACTCTCTTTCTTGTCCTGGAATTAATTCAGTTAAGCGATCATTAATCTCATGGACGACCTCATTTTTTGAAGAAAGGATTGCTCTTTCTGAAAAGTGTGTCTTATTTGTATATTGTTTAGAAACTGAGGGATAAACAAAGTCGATCAAGTTTTGTATTGGATCGTTTGAGTGAGATATCAATAGATCTGGAGGTATCTGAATTTTTGCTTCACCATCATTTGAACCTCCTAGAGTTCCTTCACCAACTTGTAAAAGCCAGTTTGCAAATTGTTCAGTCTGTTTAATATCTGAAATTGCTGAACCAAGTAAAAATAAAGTAAGTAATACAATAAGTTTAATTTAAACTAAATTCAATTACTTTTTTTGAGTATGCACTAATAAATTGAATTTTAAAAATATAATAATTGTTTTGGCCAGTTCATAATATGTTAATAATAATTATTAAAAAATATAAAGTTAAAATTTTAATAGAAGTAACCTGTAGAAGTGAATGATATTGTAGACCTCAAAATCAATGTAGTTGGGAACAATGATGAATTAAGAACAATGATGAAGAAGATGTGAACGAAAAATTATATAACCTTGCATCTATATTTATAATGATGAAAGGCTTTTTAAGAATACTTATCTTTTAGAAGGAAATAGAATAAATATTTATTTAAGATAAACGACCATATCTTTTTTTTTTTCTAAATTATCTAATAAAATTGACGGGCCAGGAAGTTTTGTCTTAATAATCTGCCCATATTATGAAAAAAGGGTAATTTATACATAAGTAAGAAACCTTTGAGGAAGTTATTAACAGCAGATTTGAAGTTCTAAATGGATTTCCACAAAGGTAAAACATATAGTAATATGAGGACCATGAAAAAGTAATTGATTTTAGTGTGTGTTGCACACATAATAATTATTAAAATGCATAGGCTATGATAAGAATGTGCTCGATATACTTCAAGTGAACACACAATTTAAGCGTACATCAATTTGTAACAACAAATGTGATGCTGAGAAAGTTGTCGTATTTAATTGCGTAAGGTAAAAATTTGTTAAGATACCTTCTTACTACATTAAAGACATAAGTAACAAACTCAACATAAGTAACAAACCTAAAATAGCCATACATCATACAAAATGTTTGATTTACATAGCCACAAATTAAACAACCAACACATAAGAAACAAAGTCAACATAAGTAACAAACCTAAAAACGCCATACATTTTACAAAATTTTTGATTAACATACCCATAAAATAAACAACAAAATTTTGGGTACATAGACATTTCATAAGGATAATGTCTTAGTTAAACACTACTACGATAACGTTCCCAACAACTAAACAACCAAAATGTAGGGACATCGAAACTTTATAAGCATAATATAATCGGTAGTACGATAAAGTCATTTTAATATATGTAGCTTATATCTAAGGACGTGAAAACACCAGCATAGCTTCCCTTTTCACATAAGCAAGATGATACCGACGGCCATTTTTCAAACCAAGCTTTTTCATACAAGACTTCCATTCAGTGATAGCATACCTTCTTTTTTTACCAGCTCCTTCAAAACGCATTTGGTGAATAAAATACATTCCATTTTCAGATTGGAGTCCCAAGCTCCCAACTTTCTCAAAATGACAATTTCGTGCAAAAGGTATAGGAAATCGCTGAAAAACATTTGAAAAAACATTTGTTATTAATATATAAATATATATTACATAAAAAATTAAATTAGTTTTAACTGAAAAATGTGATTAATTAGAAAAGGCTTACAAAACGGTATGTGACTTTTGTGATTATCTGATGAGCAGCAGGAACTGATTGATAGTCAACTTCAATACCAGGAAACATATCGCTTTCAGAAAAACTCAATACATCTTCATCAGAAGAGTCCGTATCAATGTGTTCAGATGAGTCGCTTGAAATTTCAATGATTTCAGCCATTTTCGCTTATAATTAAACCGCCGAACAATGGCCTGGAAATAAATAAAAAACAATAGTTGCATTAGCAAATTACACATTAAAAGAGGTTATTTTTTAAAGCACTATGTTCGATCCAAGTAAACATCACTTTTTTTATACTTATAAAATGAAAATATTACTGAAAAAAAAAATTAAAAATATTAAGTTTGTAATACATTGAGAAAAATATAGTTATTTATTATATATAACACATATAACATCGTCAAAACAGTTAAGCGTTACCTTTTTTAAAACGAAATCCTACATACTAAATACTCATAGTGAAAAAAAAAAAAAATCAGAAACTCAATATCTAAAACCAATTTATGAAACCCTAATATACAAATTGCAACATGCATCTTATCTTATGTTTCTAATAAAAGTGTACTAAGCAAATATGATTGTAAAGTAAAACGTATTCTGTAAATGAAAAGTGATGTTATATCATAATCAAAATATCTGTTTTTTATCCTAATTGAAAAAACCCTAAATTATTTTTAATCATCTCATTCGAACATGTTTACAAAGTTAAACATAACGCATGTTCATCAAGTAACCTTAATCATTCAATTTAATAAAAAAAACAAAATAATTTTAAAAGATTCATACATAATGTAAAAATTTCTATGTAATACATAAAGCAAAATCGAATAATGGTAAATAACTCTACATACCGTTTTTTGTGAATGTTATATTGATTGAAATTTCTGATTGAAGAAGAAGATCTTTAGATATAAAATATTTAAGATTTGGTAAAGTTAGATGTTGGTAGAAGAGAGATAATGAAAAGGGTGTTGGTAAATGGATTTTGTTTTAATGACAACTTTTTATATAAAGTGTTATTAAAGATTAGAATTATTGGGCCAACTTCATATAATCATTAGTGGGCTTTTAAAACCTTTTAGGTTTTTATAATTTAGAATTAATGTGCAATCAGTTATTGGATTTCAAAAGTTACTAATATTCGTAAAAATCTTCAATTTGTGTAACACAAAAACATTTAAATATAAGATATGGAAAGTATTGAAACACTATAATTGTCTTAAACCAAAACATGAATTGATTTAACTTCAAAACATAAAAACAAATCAACATCAAGTAAACAAACAATTTCAAACGTAAACTGAAAGTAAAAAAACCCAATTAACTATAAAGTACTAATCCTTCTCAATTTTCGGTATCAACAAGTTAATCTTCTCGTTGTTGTTGTCATCAGTTTCTTTGGTCAACTTTTGACGTTTAGTAGAAGGAGTTGAATGTGGGTCCTCAATCTCACAAACATCATCATTATGATTCAACTCAACACAATCTTCTTCACCATCCTAATAGTAAAAAATAAATTTATTAGACATATATTAAATCAACATAGGAAAATATAAGTGTATTAAAATTGATAATTGTTAACCTTTGTAATATCTTCATTAGTAGATTCCATATCTGAGAAATCATTTTCTTCATTAGAGTACCTTTCTTCTAACTAAACAAACATGGAAAAAAATAAGTTAGTGAATAGTATTAAGATGTTACATATTGATTTGTTTAAATTTTGAATTGTAAGTAGATAAAAAGGTACAATATCTCAGCAATTTTAAACTTTTTGTAAACACCATCAAGGATTTTCTTATCTTGTGTGAGCATAAAAATACCATATTGATCAGCTTGATTTGTGATGTTGTAGTTGCTGACTTTGATAATGAAAGCATATTTTCTACCAATCAATATTTCGAACTCCTTAGGATATGGTGGTGGAAACACATCGTTTTTTAACATCTGAAATATAATAAGGAAATTTTACATCTGATATTGTTAGTTAGAATAATCATATATTTTAAAGACACAACTATTTACCTCCTCTTCTTCATCAAAAAAGTCTTGTGCACTTTTCCCTAATATTTTCTTTGCTTCATAGTCGAATAGAGTTATTGTTGTTATATCAGAGCAATCCTTCACCTTGAGCAAAATTCTAAACCTATAATAAAAAGAAACTTTTTAATAAGAACTAATTATGTTGATAGATAATAATGTATGTTTATTAAACAAACCTTGTGTCACACCCTCAAATTTCCACTTGCAGAGTTTTACCACGAGGCGCATGACAAACCAGGATTCAAGTCAACGGTCACAATAAACAACACTATATGAAATACGTAAACTCAAAAACTTGGTTATCAAACCATTAAACCACAGCGGAAGCATTTCAAGTTTAGTAAACTACAAAACCGTGTTCCAAAGTATTCAAAACATTTATTTTAAAATATGCCACTAAGCCTAGACGCCAATGCAGACCCGTGCGCCTAGTCCAACTGATGCTACCTTAGCGACCTGAGAAAAACATGCCAAAAAGACGTCAACATATATAATGCTGGTGAGTTCACAGGTTTGTTCAATATATACCAAAATGGCAAAGATTATGGAAGTGTCACATCATGCATGTAATCTTTACCCAATTTGGAAACTTTTCAAAATCAACCCTTAATCATCCTAAATTGCTCAGTTTATCATGTAATCGAACACCCCCAATATTCTATTGATAATACTAACATGCAACCAGCCCTAGATTCAATAAAATCCCCAAATTAGACTTGATATCATCATCTATCTAATTATAACCTTCAATAATCCTAAACTATCATCACTAGCAGCCCTAGATCATGTTTCTAGCATTAGCACAGCAGCAAATCATCAAACAACACATAATATCACATAACACATAACTAACATATGTTTATTGATATGAAAACCTATGTTTAATGATAGGGTTTAGGTTTAGAAAGATGTTTAAAAGGTTTTTATTAATAAAAACTTCCTTAGAACAGATCTGGACATTTAGGGTTAGATAAAAACGAATTAAAATACTTGAACAAGGTTTAGAATTAAGAACACACCTTGGATTCTTGATTAGATGTTGTTGATAGGTTAGATTATGAAAATAAGAGCAAAAACTGCTTCCTTAGTGATTAAAATCGTTTGAGAGTGTTTTTAGACGGTTAGGGTTTGTGAAATGGTGAAAAATGACAAAGTTTGGTATTTATACTAGTCCACATTCGCCCCTTTCACCTGGGCGAATGTATCCACATTCGCCCCTTTCACAGGGTCGAATTTGCTTTGTTCTGGTCGAATGAAATTCCTTCATTTCCACATTCCAGGTTCGCCCCTTTAGTAAGGGTCGAACCAAGAGTATTTTCCAGGTTCGCCCACTCGATGTGGTCGAACCAAGGCCTATGTTTTTTTCTAGTTTTCGAATTTGTCGTGTTTAACGCATTTTAACGCACCTTAACATATGAGCATGCAACCTTAGTCTATGTTTAACATATTTAAGCATGGATGATTATCTACACATCATTTAAACACATCTTTGCATATAATCCACCATACGACAATTAATCTACACATACACTTAATTAGTTTATGTAATTTCACCAACAACGGGACCCGGTACTAGTGTATTCCCAAAACGACTCCCAATGATCCTCCAGATCATTGAACCCTGGACAATCCTATCTTGACCCGACTCAACTAACCTAGTTAAGCCCGTTTATAAATGTTTCCCGCTAAGGTAGACTTAGGTGTTACTAAAATGTTTAAGCCAAATATGTCGGGTGTCACATCATCCCCACGTTGAAAGAATTTTCGTCCGGAAAATTGCACAAAGCCCAAAAATGGAAGAGACGAAAAGAATGAAACGAAAAGAAAATTTACCGGATGTCACATCATCCCCACGTTGAAAGGAATCTCGACCCGAGATTCATTCAGCTTCAGCAGTAACATGCCTAGATTCGAATGCGCGTATCGGAAAAAGATGAGGATGTTTAGCTTTCATCTGATCCTCCCGTTCCCACGTGAACTCCGCTCCACGATTCGAGTTCCAACGAACTTTGACGATGCGGATTTTACTCCGACGAAGGCTACGAATCTTGTAGTCGAGAATCTCGACAGGTTCCTCCACAATGCGAAGACGATCATCAACCTTGATCTCTTCCAATGGTACAATGAGGGATTCATCAGCCAAACACTTCTTTAAGTTAGACACATGGAAGACGTTGTGAACACTACCGAGCTCCGCCGGTAAGTCAAGTCTGTATGCCACCGGTCCAATCCGTTCCAGGATTGCGAACGGTCTGACATAAAGAGGGTTAAGCTTGCCATGCTTTCCAAAGCGTATGACGCCCTTCCATGGTGAAACTTTCAGAAGTACCCTGTCCCCGACCTGGAACTCCAAAGGTTTGCGACGGCGATCGACATAGCTCTTCTGACGATCCCGCGCAGCAGCTAAACGGTTACGAATTTGTACAATTTTCTCCGAAGTTTCGTACACCAGTTCCGGAGCAGTGAGCTGGCTCTCGCCTACCTCGGCCCAACAAAGAGGTGATCGACATTTCCATCCGTAGAGAGCTTCGAACGGAGCTGCCTTGATACTAGAGTGATAGTTGTTGTTGTAGGAGAACTCCACCAACGGTAGGTGAATCTCCCAACTTTTGCCAAAATCGATAACACATGCCCGAAGCATGTCTTCCAAGGTTTGAATCGTCCGCTCGCTCTGTCCATCAGTTTGCGGATGATAAGCCGTACTCATATCCAACTGAGTACCCAAAGCCTTGTGCAGAGCCTTCCAGAAACGCGAAGCAAAACGAGAATCACGATCAGAGATAATAGAAACATGCACCCCATGCCGAGCAACCACCTCCATAAGGTAAAGTCGAGCTAACCGCTCAAGTCCATTGGTTTCCTTAATAGGTATGAAACGTGCCGATTTTGTCAACCTGTCAACAATCACCCAGATCATATCGTAACCAGTTGGTGATATTGGTAGCTTGGTGACAAAATCCATCGTGATTCGCTCCCACTTCCATTCTGGAACCTCCGGTTGTTGCAGGAGACCAGACGGCCTCTGATACTCCACATTGACTTTAGCACAAGTCAAGCATTTGCTGACATAAGAAGGTATATCAGCCTTCATGTTTGGCCACCAATAAAGTATCTTCAAGTCCTGATACATCTTATCGGAACCAGGGTGAATAGAATACCGGGATTTGTGAGCTTCATCCAAGACAAGCTCGCGTAATCCCCCGAACAAGGGAACCCAAACACGTCCCGCGAAATAGTGTAAGCCATCGGTCCTGAGTTCAAGGTGCTTATCAGCACTGTGCATAGTTTCAGCTTGAAGGTTCTCCTCCTTCAAAGCTTCCAACTGTGGAGAACGGATTCGGTCAGGCAATGAGGAATGAATGGTGAGCTGTAAGGCTCGAACACGACGAGGTTTCACAGACTCCTTCCTGCTCAAGGCGTTTGCCACAACGTTCGCCTTGCCAGGATGGTACTTGATAGCACAGTCGTAATCGTTCAGGAGTTCAACCCAGCGACGCTGCCGCATGTTTAACACCTTCTGGTAAAAAATATGCTGGAGACTCCTGTGATCGGTGTATACTTCACACTTGGTACCGTACAAGTAATGTCTCCAGATTTTCAACGCAAAGATTACGCACCCAATTCCAAGTCATGAGTAGTGTAGTTCTTCTCATGAACTTTGAGTTAACGAGAAGCGTAGGCAATAACCTTCCCGCGTTGCATTAACACACAAGCGAGACCACGAATAGAAGCATCACAGTACACAATGAAATCATCCGTACCCTCAGGTAAGGATAAGATAGATGCAGAACAAAGTTTAAGCTTCAGCATCTGAAATGCTGATTCCTGTGGCTCACCCCAGTCAAACTTTCTGTCTTTCTGGGTAAGAGTGGTGAGGGGTTGAGCGATTTTCAAAAATCCCACAATGAAACGACGATAGTAACCCGCAAGACCTAGGAATTGCCGCACCTCAGATGGCGTCTTTGGTGCTTCCCAGTCTTTAATAGCTTCGATCTTAGCCGGATCGACATGAATTCCCAGTTCATTAACCACATGTCCTAGGAATTGAACTTCACGTAACCAAAAATCACACTTTGAGAACTTAGCATACAACTGCTCCTGTCTCAAAAGTTCCAAGACTAACCGTAAGTGTTCCTCATGATCCGTCTTGTTCTTAGAATAAACGAGAATATCGTCAATAAACACGATGACGAATTTATCAAGGTAAGGCTTGCAAACGCGGTTCATCAAGTCCATGAACACCGCCGGTGCGTTAGTGAGACCAAAAGGCATGACAAAGAACTCAAAATGGCCATAACGAGTGCGAAAAGCAGTCTTCTGGATGTCGGCTTCCTGGACGCGCAACTGGTGATAACCGGATCGCAAATCAATCTTCGAGTAGTAACTAGAGCCCTAGAGCTGGTCAAAGAGATCATCAATGCGAGGGAGAGGATAACGATTCTTGATGGTCACTTTGTTCAGCTCACGATAATCAATACACATGCGAAGACAAGTCCTTCTTCACAAACAAAATAGGAGCTCTCCACGGGGAAGAACTCGGTCGGATGAAACCCTTTTCCAAGAGTTCCTGCAACTGGCTGGACAACTCTTGCATCTCGGGAGGTGCAAGACGATACGGAGCCCGGGCGATAGGAGCTGCACCCGGAGTAAGATCAATGCCAAACTCAACCTGACGATGGGGAGGAAGACTAGGTAAATCATCAGGAAACACATTGGGAAAATCACGAACCACCGGAATATCCTCGATCTTCTTCTCATCGTCAGTCGAAACGTTAACCAGTGCCAGAATGGCCGAACAACCCTTCCGAAGATACTTACGGGCTTTCATGCTAGAAATGATACTCAGCGGAGCACCGCTTTTCTCGCCATGAACCGAAAGAGTCTCTCCATCAGGGAGAGGGATCCGAATAATCTTATCGAAACAAACGATCTCCGCACGATACAACGATAACCAATCCATGCCAACAACGACATCAAAACTACCCAGGGGTACCGGCATAAAGTCAATGGGGAAAGACAAACCCGACAGTTCCAAGCGACACTCCCTAAGGGTGTGTGTTGCTTCGATTTTCTTACCATAAGCCAATTCTATTAAGTACTTAGCCTCTAAAGGTGTGGGTACTATATCTAGCAATCGACTAATGTCCACAGATACGAAACTCTTATCGGCACCAGAATCAAACAAGACAGAAACATAGCGATCATTAAGAAGGAACGTACCGGTAACTGTGTCTGGATCCTGCCTAGCCTCTGCAGATCCAATGACGAAAGCACATGCAGTCCTGCCTCCGCCCCCATTGTTCCCGTTACCGTTCCCGCCCCTCCCATTATCACCCTGCTTTAGCTTGGGACATTCACGCTTGAAGTGTCCCGTGTCACCACAGTTATAGCACCCATTCTTTCCTGGAGTCCCCTGAGCAGCAGGAGTAGAAGTAGCAGAAGGAGTCTGAGTTAAGGTAAGTGTCACCCTGCAATCCTTAGCAAGATGCCCCAACTGATGGCACCGATGACAGCGAGCCCGATCACAATTCCCAGAGTGGTGATAACCACACTTGTTGCACTTGGGATGCTTCCCAATATACCCTCCCGACTTCTGCCCCGAAGAAGACCCAGACGAATCAAACTTCTTCACTGGCTGAGATGGCGCTGGCACGGCACTCTTCCCCACATTATCCCACTTCCTCTTGTTCCCTTCCGGACCCTTCACAGTAGTACCTTTAGGAGGCAAAACACCTTCTGCCACCTTCAAGTTAGTCATCCGATGAGCTGATCGAACAACTTCAGCAAGAGTGGGAAGATTCCCAGCAGCCACCAACCCAGCAATCTCCGGCACTAACCCAGATACGTAGTGCTCAATCCTCCTATACTCGGGTGTGTGCAAATTAGGGCACAACACCGCCAGCTCGTTCCTCCTCACAGTGTACTCTTCAATCTCGGACCCAACCATCTTGTAACTCCAGACTTCATGTTCCAACTTCTGCACCTCCTCCCTCGGACAGTACTCACTCCTCAGCAGATGCACAAAATCCGCCCAAGGCATAGCAATAGCCTCTCCCAATCCCATGTTCTGGGCAGTAGCATTCCACCACGACAATGCAGGCCCCTCGAATGTCGCAGTAGCATACTTAACCCGGTCCCCAGCGGGACAGTTACACATGATGAACACAGATTCTACCTTCTCCAGCCATCGGAGCAGTCCCACCGCTCCCTCAGTTCCAGCGAAGTTATGGGGCTGACAGTCCCGAAACTTCTTATAAGAGCACTGAGGTGGAGGTGGATTGAAAGTGATACCTGAAACACGATACACGAATAAAATACAAACGAAAGAACATGACACCCAAGAATGAGGCAAAGTTGACAGAAATCAACTCACCACCCATGGCATTAATCCCAGCCTGGAAAGTAGCCATAGCCATGTTCACTTGCTGCTATAACAAGTTGTTAAGTTCAGCTTGGGTCATGTTGATGTTACCACGACCACTGCTTCCAGCACGGCCACCGCTGCCACCACGGCCTCCGCCGCCACCACGACGTCCACCACCACGAGCACCAGACATGATCTAACAAATCAAGAAATCGAGGGATTCAGATTCACCCCTAGTGTCAACCACTAGAAATTTACAAGAGTTAACTTAGGGAAAAATTCAGGACTGTACATCTAAACTCAAAGTCCATCGAGATTTTCATGCATTTCAGTTTATTATTTCGTGTGCACCCGAAATGATAAACTGCTCTACATGGTCCTCCAAATGTACTCTTAGTCCAGACTCTGGTCACCGAATATCGTCGCCTAGTGACGTGTTACAATAGGTACGAGTGTAAGAAAGCATGTGTGTGTTATAATCAACAAATCAACTTCTTCCTCTTCAATCCCGAAGAAGAAGACAAGAGTAAGTAAGAACCCAAATAAAAGCGGATAATGTAACAAAGAAGTATGATGATGATGTAAGGACACCCCGACAAAGTTAATACGTATCCCACTAATAGACTCAAAGTATGAGACCGTCTAGTGTGTGTGACTCGGCTATAGACCAGACTCTACATGCAGTCCTAGTTCACTATAACCATTGGCTCTGATACCAATCTGTCACACCCTCAAATTTCCACTTGCAGAGTTTTACCGCGAGGCGCATGATAAACCAGGATCCAAGTCAACGGTCACAATAAACACCACTATATGAAATACGTAAACTCAAAAACTTGGTTATCAAACCATTAAACCACAGCGGAAGCATTTTAAGTTTAGTAAACTACAAAACCGTGTTCCAAAGTATTCAAAACATTTATTTAAAATATGCCACTAAGGCTAGACGCCAATGCAGACCCGTGCGCCTAGTCTAACCGATGCTACCTTAGCGACTTGAGAAAAACATGCCAAAAAGACGTCAACATATATAATGCTGATGAGTTCACAGGTTTGTTCAATATGTTACCAAGAGTTACCAAAACGTTACCATGTCCATACTATACCAATGTTACCAAGTACGCAAGCTAGGCGTATGTTTTATTACTACTACGATTGGAAAACCATTACTAGACACGTTTAGCAATGTTTAGCCATGTTCAGCCCGAATGTTCAGCATGTTACCAATGTTACCAGTTCGAGACAATATGCACCCGCCCGGCCCTCCAAGCCGACGAGTGGGGCAGGTCACGCCCAATAGATTTATCCATATTTCCCCCGTTGTGCATCCCCGCACATTCATGGTTTTACCCGGGACTTTAAAGGATCGTATAGCAATGCAAAGTTAAAACCATAGTATGACATATGTTACCAAAATAGTTTAGCGCATGTTTTCTCCCCCAAGAGTTAAAGCTGTAAAAGTGGGGCCGTGAACTCACCTTAGGTTGCGTTCTTCAGTAAATAACAGAAAGCCAAGCCCTTGATAATCCCACTACCAGAGATCTATCAAAATTTTCACATAAGTGTTCCGACTAATAACCATAAGGTTATCTAGTCCCCGATTGTCCAGATCGTGACCAAGTATGTTTTAAAACGTGTTTAAGTGTTCAACCGACACACTAGACCGACCCGATATCCCGTTGGTGACTCATTACCCTAACTAATCAAGTACACATAGATTACACACAAGGTTCAAGCATAAAACACTTAGTTTGTATCAAAAATCTCATTTTTGAATCAGAAGGGTCGAACCAGGAAGATCAGTCCACCTTCGCCCCTTTTAACCCACATTCGACCCTTTGGAAAGCCACCTACGACCGTTTTAAACAGATTCGACCAAACTGTCCAGGTTCGACCCTAGGATTCCACATTCGACCACTCGACCGGTCGAATGTACCCAGGTTCGACCCTGACAGATTACTTTTTCCAAAAATGCTTCAAAAACATCCGAAAACATCCCGAAACATTATCAAACACATCAGTTAAGCATGAATAACTTATCCCTACAAAACCCCACCGATTTTGCCCCAAAACCTATTCGTTTCAGCCCTTTCCCAAAATGGCAAAGATTATGGAAGTGTCACATCATGCATGTAATCTTTACCCAATTTGGAAACTTTTCAAAATCAACCCTTAATCATCCTAAATTGCTCAGTTTATCATGTAATCGAAAACCCCCAATATTCTATTGATAATACTAACATGCAACCAGCCCTAGATTCAATAAAATCCCCAAATTAGACTTGATATCATCATCTATCTAATTATAACCTACAATAATCCTAAACTATCATCACTAGCAGCCCTAGATCATGTTTCTAGCATTAGCACAGCAACAAATCATCAAACAACACATAATATCACATAACTCATAATTAACATATGTTTATTGATATGAAAACCTATGTTTAATGATAGGGTTTAGGTTTAGAAAGATGTTTAAAAGGTTTTTATTAATAAAAACTTCCTTAGAACAGATCTGGACATTTAGGGTTAGATAAAAACGAATTAAAATACTTGAACAAGGTTTAGAATTAAGAACACACCTTGGATTCTTGATTAGATGTTGTTGATAGGTTAGATTATGAAAATACGAGCAAAAACTGTGTAGATGCAGTTGTGCGACTAGTGCTTCGGATTGTACAATAAACTAGTTTTGTGATTTGTCGATGGTGCGAAGGAAGGTTTTTGTTTGGTCGAAGGAGAATCAAAGGGTGCGAAGGAGCAAGTTTTGGACGAATGTGAATATTGTTTTATGTATGGCTTGGTTCGACCAGTTGGTTTGGTCGAACCTGCACATTCGCACGAATCATTTGGGCGAATGTGCAGTCTATATATAGTCAAGCTGATTTTTTGAATGTAATTTTGAGTCATATTATTCCCTCCACTTTCTGATTCTCTCTCTAGGATAGTATTTAGCTCTTTTCACGTTCTTACCCTGTTTGTTTCAATCTTTAAACGTGTAATTGAGTTTCTAATTAATGAAAAAGCTTTGAAATGATGATTTACATGTTTTGATCTGTTTGACTATTATTTTGTGATTGTTTTAGGGATTCCGCACCTAAAACTAACTTGTTTGATCATTCTTTGTTGTTTATACGATCCATACATCACATACAAACTGCTTCCTTAGTGATTAAAATCGTTTGAGAGTGTTTTGAGACGGTTAGGGGTTGTGAAATGGTGAAAAATGACAAAGTTTGGTATTTATACTAGTCCACATTCGCCCCTTTCACAGGGTCGAATGTGCTTTGTTCTGGTCGAATGAAATTCCTTCATTTCCACATTCCAGATTTGCCCCTTTAGTAAGGGTCGAACCAAGAGTATTTTCCAGGTTCGCCCACTCGATGTGGTCGAACCAGGGCCTATGTTTTCTTTCTAGTTTTCCAATTTGTCGTGTTTAATGCATTTTAACGCACCTTAACATATGAGCATGCAACCTTAGTCTATGTTTAACATATTTAAGCATGGATGATTATCTACACATCATTTAAACACATCTTTGCATATAATCCACCATACGACAATTAATCTACACATACACTTAATTAGTTTATGTAATTTCACCAACAATTGGACCCGGTACTAGTGTATTCCCAAAACGACTCCCAATGATCCTCCAGATCATTGAATCCTGGACAATCCTATCTTGACCCGACTCAACTAACCTAGTTAAGTCCGTTTATAAATGTTTCCCGCTAAGGTAGACTTAGGTGTTACTAAAATGTTTAAGCGAAATATGCCGGGTGTCACACCTTGTCTGGTCAAACACATCAACACCCTTGCACTTAATGTTTGAACATTTCCAAACTTCTTTCGAACCAGTTGATCCATCATCTTTTTCATATGAGGTAAACACTTTCTCTATTATGCATTTGCAATAGCTGCACCCCTTATAATACCATTGAATATCATTTGCTATTTCAGTTATTGTTGCAACAACAATAACTTTCTTAGCCTAAAAAAATCAAAAACAGTTTAATTTACAAATTGAAATTGTAATACTAATTAATTAATAAAATTAAAATTCTTAATGATGATTTCTTACAATTAGAATTGAGGAAATGTATCGAGTTAGAGTAAAAGTGCAATTGTTTAGAAATTCATCTTCAATACTTGTAATCATTATTGTACCAACATTTGAATCAGAAGAAGTAGAAGATTCATTACTCAAAATTTTTTCCAGTGTACCTACAATTGTGAAAAAAACATTAACAGCTACATAATAAAAAAATTTCAAGTACAATTAAGTATAATATAGAAATGTATTTTTACTCTTTTTTGAAGGCTATCAGTTCTTCAATATCATCATTTATGAACACTCTTGATGCATCAAAGCTGTTGGACACAATCATTTTACCTAATAAACAATTTACATACAAAAACACTGGTTATTAAAAATAATAAAATATATCTAAGGTTATAAATATATTTTTAAAAAATTGATAATAAATTGGTAGAATAATACACTGTCTTAAATATGAATATCAATAATTGTAATCACACAATTTAAATTACAACTACTTGTCCCATTAGAAAACATAATTGGTGTTTGTATAATTTTTTTAGCTATTGGGCCGCATATGGTCCATTGAAACAATTGACAATGGATTGTCAACATATAAACGTTATTTTATGAAATTTTAGTACATATATTAGGCCCATTTTATTTAATTATTTGTTTCGTTGATAATAAATTATTCAATATCCAATTTTGAAATAAATTATTCACTTCCACATCTTTACGTATACAATATGGGATATATCAGAGTCAACATTGTAGAAAATATTTGTTCATTTTAAAAGTTTATAAAATATTTGTGTTCATATGGGCTTATGTCAACTATTTACATTATGAATATGTTTATTTTACATAACAATTGACAAATATTGATAGTTGATGACTGTACCTTCATACTCGCTTACTTGCCCAAACTGCATAATAATGAAAACAAACTTATCTCTATTTTTGTCATTCATAAAAATCTCCATTTGAATTGCTTTCTCTTCCCACAAACTTGCTTCAATCTTGGTTCCCTTGTTAATTTTACATCAATGTTATTTAAAATAGCAAATATTATCTAATATTTTAATTTTTATTACTTACTGTAGATCAATAAGTTTGAAATTAATCTTTGGAGCTTCACTCCATTCTTCTTTGTTACCATTCCAAGTTGGTAGCACACTTTCACATAACCAATAAAATCTGTAAAAACATTCAAAGTGTTAATAATTTTATAAATTATAGAAAATTCAATTTGTAAATAAAGTGAATCTTTTTTCAGTTACCTATTATGGTGTTCTTTTCCACGTTTTTTTTGCACAATGGACTTGAAGTTTGCAAAGTTGAAGCTATATCTCAAACCTTCCCAATTATGACATTTCTTCACAGTTGTTTTATCACTCAAACCCAATTTATGTTCATGTTTAACATATTTTGGAGTGATATCTTTAGTAACTGATGGATTAGTTATGTAAAGTGTGTCATCAACTTTTAGCATTTGTTCAAAGTTATGCAAAACCTTATTATAACATGAGCAGTAGATCATTGTACCCTATTATTTAATAAAACAAATAGTTAATAACATATTAATATTATTAATAAAGAAAAAAAATAAAATTGAATTAAGTAATTACCATCTCATCCATAAGTATCATGTCAATTCGTTAGACCTTATCTTGTGTACCATTCACCAACTTTCGCCATAAAGTTGCAACCTTCACTTTGATCATACAATTTCTTCTGCACCCTTGTAGATCATTAAGCAAAACGATGTTTGTGTTTGCCATGATGATTTTTTCAGTACCTTTGAATATAAAACAGTTAAACATTTAAACTTTCATAAAATTTACTAAAAGTCTGAATGAAATTTATTACAATTTAACTTTTACAATTATATATTATTTATGAAATAATTAGTAAATAATTGTTTAACAGTAATTAATAAAACAAAACTTGTCAGTTTAAAAAAATATATATATTTCAAATAACTATAATTCGTTAATCAAAGAAGTTAGCTTTAAATCCGATTCATCAAATTTAAGCATATTGAACTAATTTTTTATTATTATTCTCGTAAAAACATAAAGCTACATAAATCGGATTCGTCAAAGTCAGTACCTACATTTTTGTTCCACTTTTTTCCAGAAAGTTGTATGTGTATGATAAAACTTAAGCACATTGAACAAATTTTTTTTATTATTATTCTCGTAAAAACATAAACTACATAACAACAATTAAGAAAATAAAAAAACTAAACATTGCCGAGTACCTACAGTTTCTTCGACTTCTTTGCTGAAAGTTGTATGTGTATGATTTAAGAATTGTATGTTGAGGTCCTATTTATAATGGTAGAAGAATGATATATTCGGTAACATTATATCTACTATTTAATAGATATATCTTAATTTAAAGTAGAAGATATACATATTTTTAATGCATATCTATAACATACAATCTGTGAATATATGCATATCTATAACATACAATTTTTCAATATATAATTTTATATTATTTGAAATAACAAATAAAATTATATAACGTAGAATATTTAGCAAATACAATGTTAACAATTATTATATACATATTTTTAATGTTAATGCATAACTATAACATACAATCTGTCAATATATGCATATCTATAACATACACTTTTTCAATATATAATTTTAAATTATTTGAAATAACAAATAAAATTATATAACGTAGAATATTTAGGAAATACAATGTTACCAATTATTATATACATATTTTTAATTTTAATGAATATCTATAACATACAATCTGTCAATATATGCATATCTATAACATACACTTTTTCAATATATAATTTTAAATTACCTGAAATAACAAATAAAATTATATAACGTAGAATATTTAGGAAATACAATGTTACCAATTTTTCATTATGTAATTTCTTACAATTGAAAAGTAATAATTTTCTTCAAATTAGTTAATAAAATAAATTTAACAGTAAATAATATATATATATATATATATATATATATATATATATGTTTCCTTATTAGAAAAATAAAATAATTTAAGAACATATTTAATTTTTAAATCACGTATACAAATCTCAATATTTGGTCAAATTAAATACATATTAAGTCTAATGGCCTAATGTTATAATGTGGGTCAATTTAAATACATATTAAGTGTAATGGGCCAACGTTATATTTTAACTTGGGGCCCAATTTCACTATAACTAATAGAAACTAACATGTAAAATTAATATCTTTATCATAATTCGCTAAGCTAACATATGATTTTTCGTTATGCCCTAATGTTATACGTTAACTTGTGGACAAATTTGAATATCTATATAACTTAAGATTCATATTAACAAAGATTCCTAAGGCTAACATATTAGTTTCCGTTTAAAGATTTTTTTCCCAATACAAATACAATAAATGTATGAAAATTAGACGAAATTTTACAAATCAAATGTAGCTATAATCATGAATTATCATCCACATTATTAATATTTGATAACCATAAAATCCAACTATCATAACATTGTAAACACATATAGAACAAACTGTTACACAATAACTACTACCAAAACATCAATGTTTTCCCAATTTTCTAACTAAACAATCTATATAGTTTTATTCTACTGAGTTGAAAAAATCAACATACCTTCTTCCTTCAAAAATTTCATATCATATTTCCATTCTTTAATTCAAGTTTGTTTATAAATGTTTTCAATCAACTTCATTTCTTCATCATTCTACTCTGAATTCCTTTTTAAAACCATCAATATTCTTCATCTTCCTCATCACTTGAAATATTAATTATTTCAACTACATCAATATCGTTTTATTTCAAAACAGCAGTATTAGGAATCTGCATATACAAACACAATAACTTATAAACAAAATCAAATTCTACCTGCAAAATTTCTAAATTATTACTATTTTACTACAAAGTACAACTATGATAATGTAAAGTTTACCTTTTTATTTTCATTTTTTGTAGGCAACACTTGTAAACCATCATAAAGGAACTCTTCCACCTTCAATGAGTTATCACCATTCTTCTCAAAAATTATAAATTCATCGATACGTAACTTCAAATCTATACATACTTTATACCACCCTTCAGTGAAAAAATAACCTTTTGACTTTTTCTCAACCAAGACTGTCCATTCATATTGGGCCCCAAATCTTACGATAAATGGAATACTCCCCTTATTTTCGCCAAAGTTGTCATTTATGAATTTTTTTGACAATTTCTGCAATTTTCATAACATATACAATTAAATTTAAAGATAACAAATATATTATAGATAACCAACTGATTAAAACTAATTTAATATTATTAGGATTACCAATTTTTTCATGGGAGGAGTAAGAATCCAAAAGTGAAACTTTCTTGTAATATCTCTAGACTTTAGGTGGACCATTTGCAAAACACCCTCTTCAAGTAGGTCAAATATTATGAAATCATTTTCTTCAACTTTAAGATTTCCCACAACTTTATCCCAGCCATTAGTAATCACATATGAGTTACCATTCTTGATTACCTCAGCAGGCCAAATAAAACCATCTTCATTTGTTAACATAACCGCACCAATAGGAAAGTTATCCTCTTTATGTAATATATCGTAACACGAAGGAAGATGCTATAACAAAAAAATTAAAAATTCTTATTACTTAATAGTTAATTAGAGTATTACTTAATTCCTTTCTAAGAATTTTATTAACACCATTTATTACCTGAAATGTCGCATGATTGAAGACAATTGGTTTCACAAACGAACGAACCATTCTTAGAATTATTCTGACATTGAAAACGAACTAAACATTATGATTTAACAAACCAAAAAAACACTTAAAATAAACATACAAACAATGATTTATACAATAATCTTTAAACCTCAAAAAGTCAAATAAAAAAACACATTTTAAGATTACCACTCAAGATCCACTCAACGATTTTGAAGATGAAAATTATCTGATTCAGATAGGGTTTCATTATTTTAGATCTGTTGATTTCTTGATGTGAATCTGATAATGAAACAATAAACATTGATAGAAAACATACACTCATATCGAATCACAGAGATGAAATCAAGATTGATATCCGCAGATCTACAATAATAAAAAATTAACGAAACAAAATTAAAAACATAATAATCCGGAAAACAATTATTTAAAATTAAACTTACACAGAGAAAAACAATAACGGAGAAGAATAGGGTCATGAAAATTATCTGATTCAGATAGGGTTTCATTATTTTAGATCTGTTGATTTCTTGATGTGAATCTGATAATGAAACAATAAACATTGATAGAATACATACACTCACATCGAATCACAGAGATGAAATCAAGATTGATATCCGCAGATCTACAATAATAAAAAATTAACGAAACAAAATTAAAAACATAATAATCAGGAAAACAACTATTTAAAATTAAACTTACATAGAGAAAAACAATAATGGGGAAGAACAGGGGTAATAATGGAGAAGAACATGGGTTTATTATTTACCTTTGAGAGAAGAAAAATCGAGTAACTATAATGGAGAAGAATGAGGTTAGGTCAACTGAATAAGGCAGAGATAAATGAGGCTTACGAATTTGATAGTTTATAATGCTTTTTTTTAATTGGTTTACACTTGCCACATCGCATCCTATGTGGCATCTCTCAAAGGAGAGATTGCATAAGAGTATGACATGTAGGATTAATCCCTTTGCAATATATATATATATATATATATATATATATATATATATAGATAGATAGATAGATACATGATAAGTTGAGTTAGGGGGTTTTTGGGATTGATTATTCAAAACAGATTATGCGTTTTGGAAAAGCAGGGGTGGGGCTGCTTATAGATTATTGCATTTTGGTAGCCTAAAAATCTGATTATCTGTGTTTTCAAAACGCAATCCAAACACTAAAAGCGGATTATCTGCGTTTTCAAAACGCAATAATCTAAAAATCAGATTCAAAACGCAATCCCAAACACCCTCTTAGTATACATCATATAACTTATTTTAATAATCCCTAATGCTCGATCCTTTAATGTTCCAAGGCTCGATCCAACTCTTTTAATCTGCACTAGTAATCTACCTGAAAAACATTATTTAGACGTCAATTAACAATGCTAAGTGAGTTCTTTATATAATGATTTTCGAATCGTAGTTTTATCCACAACACCATATTCGAACCATCACACTTTAAGAATTGTCTATCCAACGTTGATTTAAGCTGGTTTGTTGGGGATATACAGTAATAACAAACAAAACAACCAGATAACCGAAATCTCTGAAGGCATGTTATCACTTTCAGATTGAATTAGTTCGACGGTTCAATCGAAATATTCAATACGATACAATCAGAGATTGAGAATTTTCTGTATGATTATGTTTGAGAGAAAAACCAGAGATTGAATTATGGCCCAGCTCGACCCCAGCCAGGGGCTTCCGCTCCTTGGACCCTGCACCCGGGGGCGCTACCCTCGGACACCCGTACTTTAGGGGCTTCGCCCCTAATTCATAATAAACTCAAATAGGCGTGCACTCCGCACCTCCAGACCTATATGATGTCTTATTATGAAGATATTGGTCAACCAGTCAATCCAATTACATTAAAATATCCAACACGGTTTAACTATCAAAGTACAACATCGACTACCACCCGTTCGATTTGCTGACACTTAATAACTATTTTTATAAATCCCATTTCTCTTTATCATGGCTCAAACAAAAATTGTTAGACTTCTTATTTGTTTAATTTTTATTTTTATTTTTTGTAATTCATTACTTAAAGGAGTTAAAGTCATGGCCAACTAAACTAATCATATATGTGTAAGTAAAATAATTAGATATAAAGGCCTTTGCCATTGGGTTGGTGGTTCAATGGTAAAAGCAAAACTTCTAGAAATGCTTAAGAAGGGTCATGAGTTCATGTATCACGAAAATGAAATTTGCCGTTAAAAAAAAAAAAAAAAAAGTTATAAAGGCCTTCACAAATTTTAGTGACTTTACATATGGCAAGTGTCAGCAAAATAAACTGTAGTCATCACAACATTCGATGAGGTGTAACTCAAAAGTAGAAGCGACAAAAATAATGGTCATCAAAAGTCTTGCGATCTGGCTTTATAGATTTATATACGAGTTTTTAATTAAAAAAAATGTATATTTTTATTGTTAGTAAATGTTATGTTTGAGAAAATCTTACAAACCATAAATATATTTGGTTAAGACTTTATATTATCTTCTATATTAAGGGACATATGAATAGTGACTAACTGCTAAAATGCACCGGATATGTACAGATTACTTATATTGAATTGTTTATCCTACACATTAATCGAAAAAATGATGGGATAATATAAGGCGATGGGTCCGGCAAATAGGTTGCCTTTTCAATACTTTTATACAATGAACAAATAAAAATAATGATATACATCTATATACAGAATAACTTAAACTTAATATAATATACAGAAACTTTATGCCATTGTCGGCAAATATTGGTGTTGCAATGGAAGTACAGAATTTATATATATTCTTTTAACATGATGCTAATACCGAAGAATAGGTAGTATAAGAACATGTAGGATAATTGATATACGTAAGAGTTGTTCTGATATGATTTCACGTTTATAATAGTAAGTCACAGTTAAGCACGCGCCTTAACCAAATCTTCTTAACGAGTAATATACAGTTTTGTATAAAAAAAGAGCCAACACGCTTGACTAAATACAAGTGGTAGTAATTGTAAACATTAGATGAAATAAAAGTAATTTAGCGATACTGCCACTTCCCGCGCTTCATAAACTGTCGACCCAACTGTCAACCCCGCGGCGAAGCGCGAGTAACTTCAAACTCTAGTTTTTAATGATAACTGTGATATATTCATGTGTTACGTACTTGGCAACATGTCCCAACTTAAAAGAATTAATAGAATAATTCTTTATAAAAATAGACCCTCTAAATTTAATATAACTCAGACCATCCACATTGGGCGGTCCGGGCGGAGACCACGGACCTCCACCTCAACATTTTTTTAATACAAAATCCAGCAAACCCAAAACTCCACGGACTCAACTCGACAACTCGTCACCTCTCCCCTCAGTTTCTTTGTTCCTTCTTCACAGACAGTCCATGAAGAAGGACTTTCACCTTGGGAAAATGCAACAGTTATGAAGTTCCGTTGCAACCTCAACACCAACTAGACAAGTGACGTTCCGTTGTTGCCCTTAAAACATTCCTCTCCTTTCAGCCAAATCGGATTAATCCAATATCAATCTTATCATTAAAAATATCATACGATGATGTGTTATTAAAAGATAAGTTATCAAATAGTCAAAAGAAGATAAATTAACTGAAGAAACACTGGTATAAAGATGCAAGATACTAGAAAGGTAATAAGATATATTTATTGATAATGGACTGGACGATCACAAGAAGCTCGAATAAGTACAAATTACAAGTATTTCGACTACAATTTTTCTCACGCAGTTTAGAGTGACTATTATAGGGTTTTTACTAAGAGAATGACCGGCCCCTTCTCTCCTAGAGAGAAGGGTATTTATTGTGTTAGGAGCCATCTTCTGATTGGTAGATTGGGGAATGACAGTTGTCTCATGTGGGCCTCACGGTTGACAACTGTTGGGGAATATTGCGCTGTCCTTCTATCATTGGCTGTGATGTGAGCCGCTGCCCATGCACGCGCAAGTAGATATCTCCTCACTAACATTATCAATACATACTCATCACAATATGTGAATTAATGTTGACCATAGAAAAATATATTTTAAACTAGGGGAAATAGAATCTAATAATCCCAACTTTGAGGGGTTGGAAGGCAGCAGTCCCAACTTGCAACTTGTACCACAGCAGTCCCAACTTGTCAACTATTTAACTTGGTTGGTCCCAGACTAACTGAGGTTAACTTTTTCTGTTAAATGCCACGTGGGCATCCCACGTGGCAAAATCTGTCCAGTTGGCACAAAAACGTGGGTTCCACTTGTTTTTCAATTAAAAAAAATCTATTAATTATTTAAAAAAATCTTTAAATAATAATAAAAAAGAATATATATATATATATATATATATATATATATATATATATATATATACCCCTACATCTTCATCATCTTCACCACAACAACCACCTGCCACCACCGTCCACCACCACCATCTCCGACGACACCCACCACCACCACCACAAACACCACCACCACCCTCCCTCCTCCTCTCCTCCTCTGTTGACCCGACCTCGTGACCCGTCTCCTTGACCCGACTCTTGACCCGAACTAAATTTGGTTAATCGGTTATTAAAGGGTCCCGACTCTTGACCCTCCTCTGTTTAACCTACTTCCCCCGTCACAATGCTGTTACTAGACCAAAAAGACGACGACCACGTTTCTCAACCTAACAATAATAATAATAATAGTAATAAACCTGAACCAGTTCCTACAGCAGTTGAACCAGGTGGTTGATGGTGACGAAGGCGGTGGTTTCAGGTGGTTGATGGCAGCGGTGGTTTCAGATTAGGGTTTCAGGTGGTTGATGGCGGCGGTGGTTTCAGATTAGGGTTTTAGGTGGTTGATGGCGGCGGTGGTTTCCAAATTAGGGTTTCCAGAATGGTGGGTTCAGGTGGTGACGATTGATGGGGTTTTGAGAAGAATGGTGGGTTCAGGCGGTGGAGGTGGTTGCAGATGGCGGCGGTGGCGGTGGTTGATGGTGGTGGCAGGTGGTTATGATTGTGGTGAAGATGATGAAGAGATGATGATGAAGAAGATGTAGGGGTGAAGATGTATATATATTATATATATAATATAATTCTTTATTATTATTATTATTATTAAATTTGTGGGCCCCTTTTTTTTAAAAAACATTAAAACATTATAAATATATGACGTGGACATGGCCCCACCCTTTTTTTTGACAGACCAGCATTTTTTGACACGTAGGACTGCCACGTGGGATGCCCACGTGGCATTTAACAGAAAAAGTTAACCTCAGTTAGTCTGGGACCAACCAAATTAAATAGTTGACAAGTTGGGACTGCTGTGATACAAGTTGCAAGTTGGGACTGCTGCCTTCCAACCCCCTAAAGTTGGGATTATTAGATTTCATTTCCCCTTTAAACTAAATAGTAAATAACAAACGTACATGGTACGTTTAGCTAGCAAACATCGTCACAATCTTGAGAAAGGACACTCAAATCTTATTCTTTGTACCACATAATTTAAGATGTCGGCTTACTTAAGACCACATGTCATCTTGCTTTTGTCACAAACATTACATCATCCTTGTAAACATCGATCAGATAACAGTCATAATCCACATGAACAATCCAAATTCGTTACACTCTCTTCACTTATATAAACTGTTCCATTTTAACTTTAAGCTCACATCTATTGAACAATGGCTTCTTTCTCTAAAACATTACTTGTTAGCGACCTTGTTTACTCCAAAAAAATCGATCAAGTCCCTTCGAACTACATTCGTCCGATATCCGAACGACCCAATCTCGAAGATGTTTTCGATGATCCCATACCACTCATCGATCTCCACGATCTTTGTGGCCCGAATCGCTCTCATGTTGTTGAGCAAATCGGTCTAGCATGCCGAAAATATGGCTTCTTTCAGGTTTTGTGTAGTATTTAGGGTGTAAATTAAAATGAGTCAAGTCGTTTGTTAGCTACTTGAGATTCGTTTAACATACGAGTCAGAGCACAAGTTCACTTAAGAAGCTCAAGCTGGCTTGTTAGCTATATACTTAATTTTTATTCAATGGGTTTAAATGTTTATATAATAACTCTTAGGATTTGGTTCAAATGAGAACCTTTGGCCAACTTAAGAACTGAGATAACACTTCTTAATCACACATTTCTCTAATGAAAAAAAAAAATAAAAAAAATTGCTAAATCATCCATTTTCCTGCAAGTTTTTTTATACGTATATGTATATACGTGTCTAAAACTACAAAAACTAGTGTTGTATATACCTGTTTTGTAATGTACATACATGTGCACATGTGCTGAAATGGTTTCACATACATGTATAGAAAGAAAGATTGTGGGTAAGAGCATGTTATTTTAAAGTACAAACGTGTTTATACGTGTTAGAATTTAAAAAATAAGGATCATACATATATGTTTGACAACATATACATACGTATAAATGAAAAAAAAAGTTATTCTTGCAAGAAAAGCTGCAATTTAGCAAAAAAAATGTCTTAGAGAAATGTGTGGTCCAAAATTGTGTTGTCGCGATATAAGCCTATCTTAGTTTTTTTTTTTTTTTTTTTTTTTTTTTTTTGTTGTGTGTATTTTGTGAATATATCGAGTGTTACCTCATTATATTCATTCAAATATTTTCCAATTCTTGTTTCACAGGTGAAAAACCATGGAGTATCCGAATCGACCATAGCCAACATGATGCAGATCGCCCGCGAGTTCTTCAAGCTGCCCGAAGAAGAACGACTCAAGACGTACTCAGACGACCCGAAGCAAACCACAAGACTATCGACTAGCTTTAATATACGTACCGAAAAGGTTGCTAACTGGAGAGATTACTTAAGGCTGCATTGCTACCCGGTCCAAGACTACATCCATGAGTGGCCCACTAACCCAATATCCTTTCGGGCCCATGTGTCCGAGTATTCCCAGAGTACAAGAGGCCTAGCTCTCCAATTGGTCGAAGCCATTTCGGAGAGCTTAGGACTTGATAAAGACTACATTAATAAACAACTAGGAAAACATGGACAACATATGGCTTTGAACTACTACCCGCCCTGCCCGCAGCCCGATTTGACTTTCGGGCTGCCCGGGCACACGGATAGTAATCTCATCACCATCCTTCTTCAGGATGAGGTACCTGGTCTCCAAGTCGTGCGAGACGGACATTGGGTTGCGGTCCGTCCCGTTCCAAACACGTTTATTATCAATATTGGTGATCAAATGCAAGTAATAAGCAATGATAAGTACAAGAGTGTTTTGCATCGAGCTGTGGTGAACTGCGATAGAGAACGGATATCTATACCGACGTTTTACTGCCCTTCGCCTGATGCGATGATCGGTCCTGCTCCGGAACTTGTAACCCATGATGATCCTGCTGTGTATAGACAGTTTACATATGGGGAGTACTATGATAAGTTTTGGAACAAAGGGCTTGCAACTGTGAACTGCTTGGATATGTTCCTGGCTACATCAAGTGTTTAGTTGGTTTGAGTTTGTGGGGTAAATTTGTGTGGTTTTTTTTTTTTGGTCACAAATAAAGTGATAGCAAAAAGACAAGGGGCTACGTGCATCAATCGGGTTTGTCCCAATTGCTAAGTGTTATGTGCCTTATGTTCAAGGCTTGACACAAAGCCACTATCGAGCCGGGGGTCTCACTAGAAGCAGTCTCTCTATTTCCACGGGGTAGAGGTAAGACTGTCTACATCTTACTCTCCTCTGATCCTACCTTAGCTTTTGATATTATTGGGATTAACCGATTATGATGATCAGGGCCGGCCCTGAGGGGGTGCGGGGAGGACACCCGGCCCGGGCCCAATTTCTAAAGGGGCACTTTGAGCGGCAACGAGTGTAAAGTGTATTTTTTCTGCAAGTATTTTCTTTATGTTTTCAACCCAAAAAAAGATCTATCTTAAACATCACTGGTTATAAACGCAAGAAGGTGAAGAGTATATAAGGAAAAAGATGAGTCATACATGAAAAACTATATTTGAAGGATATGACAAAATTAAAAAAAAAAAAAAAAGTTGAAGTGTGTTATTTGAGATTTGTATTGTGGTACAGTAATTGTGCAGTCTTTGCAGTAAATTTTAATATATAGTAGTACTACAAAAAAGTAATTGTCTCACGCTTGTACACATGATTCAAGTCAAATTCATTTCATTAAAAAAACTTTTGAAGTCTAGACGTATATAATGACCCTTCAGATTATTATGGAATTTTAAGAAATGGTGGTTTTTTTATGAGCCAATTAGCCAAACATATTAATTTTTATAATTATTACAACACTTTCAGTTTTATATCCGGTTCGACCGGTCTGACCAGGGAACCGATAAGGACACCGGTTCAACGTCCGCTTCGATTATGAAAACATTGCTTAAAAGACCTAAGACTAAGGGGCACATATTTTCCGGCTCGGCCCGGGCACCCGAATTTTCAGGACCGGCCCTGATGATGATGATGTAACAAATAAAGTAGTATGTTAGCATATGAATAAAATGCACCTTTTACCTTGAATGCTAAATTTGGCCAGGTATTGTAACATCTTTGAAGTTGGAACTTACAATTAAAGACTGAAATTAAAGACAAAATAAACTACTAGATTAAGAAAATCAATGATTTACATATATTACATTAATATATGAACTTTTTAGAAATCACTAAAATTGGGTAAAGAATGGTTAATTAGTGATGAAATAAGAGCTCTAATGAAGGAATTCGGGTCCGATAGTTAGGTCAAACCAGCTAAGACATTTGCCACATGATCCGGTTCGTTAAAGACCATTACATCCCATGTAACTCCACTCATAGCCCAAGTTATGCTTTTTTAATGTTTAAGCATTTTCCGTTAAAAACGAATGTTTTAGAAATCACTAAAATTGAAAAAAAAAAAGCGTTAATGATGAAATCGGAACTCTAATGATGGAATTTGGGCCCGATAGTTGGGCCAAACCGCCGAAGGAAGGCGTTTCAGTCGTTTGCCACATGATCCAGTCTGTCAAGACCATCGCGTTCCCTCCTTATGGGCCCGTAACTTTATTCATAGCCCAAATTATGCTTTTTTTAATCATTAGGGCATTTTCTGCTATGTTTTCATCTATCTAGTTGGTCCAAGCAGGAATCTACTAACTCTTGGATCAATTCCGTATCAGATTTGACCCATGAATCTTTTCGGTTTTACTTTCTATACATCTCTTCAAACACTATGTTAGATTATCTTTTTTTCATGAACAAACTTATTTTAAGTCATTGAAGGGATGCAGAATAGATGTTTTGTATAGTCTATAATGACTTCACAACAATCAACCTAATGACAAAATAAACTTAAAAAGGTAGGAGCCTTTGCAACATCCATCAAGATTCTTAGCATAAAATGTGAATATCTTGACTTCAAAAAAAAAAAAAAAAAAAAAAAAAAAAAAAAAAAAAAAAACTAAGATTCTTTAAAGTAACCAAACAAGAAACTTAACAGCAGAATAATAGAACAAGAACTAACCCCATAAGATGCATCATATGTTTCACTAAACTCACAAAACAACAACCTACAATAACATTTGATACCTCAAATGTAAAAGAAAACATAACCTGATTATTATTCTCTCTCAATCTGGATAGTAACATGGCTAATGTTGTATTCCCTTCTAATGTAATCAACAACTTTATCCAGCACCATATCCGCATTCCCTTCGCGCCTTATCTTTACATGGCACGCTAGCAAAACTTTCCCAACTGTAATCGCCCAAATATGCAGTTCATGAATCTCAACAACTTCTTCAATCTCACAAATACCCTTCTCTAACCGCGTTGCATCAATCTCTCGTGGTGTACTTTCCATCAACACCTCTAGAATATCACGCAGCATATTGATCGTCGTATACAACACTATAACAGAAAACAAAAGTGTGCAGATTGGATCAACAGCTTTCCATTTAGGATTGTACCATATGGTTGCAGCCCCTATCATTACGCCTAGACTCTGAATCGAATCCCCAAGAACATGAAGATACGCTCCTCGCACGTTTATGTTACTCTTTTTGGTTTTGTTTTCATATCTTGAGTATGATTCCAATAGAGGCTCCTGATCATTATGGTTTTCATTATGTTGATGATGGTGCACACTAAGTCCATGAATGTGTTTGCCCTCAACTTCATGGTCATGATCATGATGTCCATGATGATGTACGTGGCCATGATCATGTCCGAGTACGAAAATCATGAAAGCGTTAACAAACAATCCAACGGTTGAGATTATAAACATGAGACCGCCTTCAACTGCAACCGTACCATGAATAAGTCTATCTATGGCCTCATAAACAAGAATACCAGTAAGTAACCATATCAGCTGAATTGAAACTAAAGTCCCAAGAATCTCAATCCTGAAAAAACCATAAGATTGGCGAGGCGTAGCTTCCCATCCAGAAGCCCAAACCGAAAACAACGAGATGGCAAAAGCAGCAACATCTGATAGCAAATGAGCTGCATCTGTTAAAATTGCAAGGCTGTTTGCTTTGAGTCCACCAATTACTTCAACTGCCATGAAGAGGAAACAGATTACAACACTGACCAACAGCTTTAACGTGGACGATGATCGCTCTTCTGCGTCTTTAGAGCTGGTTTTGGCATCTGAGAATCCACATGCTGCTCCTGCACAAACTTTACTCCCAACATAGTTTTTCTCTGTGGTTTGCGCATTGATTGATATGGCATGCTTAGTATCCATCTGCATATTGATAGTTTATTGTCAATGAACAACCTACCATATGTACATATGGCTGTTAAGGATCCTAGCAGAGTGAGGTTGAGCTCGGGCTTGGCTTGTTTACAAACCGAGCTGGCTCGGTACAATGTTGAGCGCGATTTCATCTCGTTTATTTGATAAATTAAGTTTATATATTTACACATACTGATATATATAAAAACAAAAAGAATAATAATTTGACATACTCATACACATGATGCAAAAATTAATAAACTACAGAATTTGTAATTAACATCTACTAAAATTTGGGCTATACTTTTGAGTTTTGACTTATAATGCATATATATAAATTTTGGCTTTGATTTAACTGAGCCAACTAAGGCAGCTAAACGAAGCGAACTAGCGAGCCAACGAGCCAAGCTTACCTTGACCTGTTTACAAACCGAGCCAACTCGGCTTGGATCGTTTACAGACGAGCCGATTTTAAGCAAGCCAGGCGAGCGAAAATCCCGACCGCCCCCTCAAAAGGTCAATTAAACCATCCCCTCCCCCAAAGATCCCTTCCAGAAAATAAATCTTGGATCCGTTGCTGATTGGCAGCAACAACAAATTTGTGTCTAAACATCATCATCATACTCAGTTAATCCCACCAATAGCAAAACTAAGGTAGGGTCTAAGGAGGGTAAGATGTAGACAACCTTACCTCTACCTCGTGGGAATAGAGAGATTGCTTCCGGTGAGACCCTCGGCTCGGTGGTGGTTTTGCCTCAAGCCTTGGACATAAGGCACATAACACTTAGCGACATGCTCGATTGGTGCATGTGTCCCTTGTCTTTCGGCTATCAGCACCACCACGTGACGCATGATTAACCATCCGTCATTTTTAACGTTATTTTCATGAATCAGTAAAATAACGTTAAAATCAAGGGCGAAGCTTTGTGAGGGCCATGGGTGCCTCGGCCCCCACCGATTCTTGGCCCAGTATTTCCCCGGTTTTATCCAAAAGTTTTGTATTTTTTGAGTCCGCCCCTCCCTCCCTCCCCCCCCCCCCCCCCCCCCCTGATTTGAAGCTTCGTCGCTAGTTTAAATTAGTGCACTTTTGCTATTGCCCCCTGTGTGCTTACACATATACACATTATATGCGCACACCGCAACTAGGGCTAAAATTTAAAAAACTGGGATAAAATATATACAAAAAACACAAAGGATGTAGCAATTACCTTAGCGAGCAGATTACAGATTATGAATCAGGCACTTTATCGGGTTCAAATGCACGTACAGAATATCAATACATACCTGCAAGATGAATTTATAGAAGACACAGAAGATAATTATAACAAATATAGAATAATAATTAATGTGAAGATACGTATACACGTTTCTAACGTTTGACGAAAAAATGATGCAAATTTTAATGCCATGCAACATGCAATGTACAAACATGTGATATGAGAATTATGAACATAGAACATGCGAGATAGAAGGGTTTGATTACCTGGTGAAAATCGTGTGGATTGTGTGATGGTACATTCAATCGATTGCTGGAAGCTATGAGCTATTGAATAATTGTCACGAACATTAAAGGAACAAAATTTGTTATCACATTATAGCAATATGGGATAAAGATGAAGAGATACGGATATAAATTTTCATAATATTCAAGACTTTAGACAAGTAGAGTCTATATGGTTCACACATGACTCAGCCAATTAGGTGGCATCGTTTTTTTTTTTTTTTTTTAGCATGAAACACCGCGTAGGAGGGGGCGTTGAGGGTTGGGCGTGAGCCTAGTAATGCTTGAAGGCGTGGAGGGGGAAGGCGTGAAGGGTATGTGGTGGGTTTGGTGTATTTGGCTCTTACGTGGTGGCGGTTATGTCTCGGGCGTGGTTTCACAACACTTAGGGGCTGTTTGGTTGATTAAGTGCTGAATCATTAAGATGGTCTGAATGGTTAAGAGGCTCTGAATGGTTAAGAGCTGAATCATTCAGCATCTCTTATTAGCTTAATCATTCAGCACTTAATCATTCCATTCAAATGCTAAAACAAACGGTCTGAATGCTGAATGATTCAGACCTGAATGATTAAGAGGCTACCAAACAGCCCCTTAGCCTTTATGTAGTGCAAATATAATTGCTTTTTGTGTACTATGACATGGTCTCAACTCACTCACGTGTTTATAATGTTAGACTGTGAAATAAAGTAGGTCCGTCACTAAGGAAAATACAAGTGTCATTTAGAGTTAGCTTATCCTACAATGATGCTACTTGGCATGGTTTTACAGGGGCTTAAGACTAGTTTACTATATAAATCTGCCCAATCACAACATTTTTCACAAATCTCTTTGACCTCACTCCAAACTTAAAAAAATTGCTTCTACTTTTTTTTTTTTTTTTTTTTTTTTTATAAAGAAACTGCATCCACACAACCATTCCTTTGACCCAAGCAACCCATTTGGCCGACCCAAATCCTAGTCCGCCTTAAAACCGTAATCCACAAATTCCGCTTAATTCATCCGACCTAGCGGTGTAACACCCTAGGCATATCCCACATCTCCCGTGGACAGGAGAGATCTTGGTTCATAAGTAATGTTCTGCCTCTTAAATCACCAACGCGTTTTGGGCTTAGTTGGTTGTGGAGCACATGAAAACTCCACAGTTAAGCGTGCTCAGGTGGGAGTAGTATCAGGATGGGTGACCTCCTGGGAAGTTTTCACTCGGGCAACCAAAAACAAATCCGTGAGCTTATAGTGGGCAAAGCGGACAATATTGGATGATATTAGAGGCGGGGTGTTACAAGCGGTGTACACACACATTTTAACCGGCATGTTTTATCTACAATATCTTTTTGACCAACAACTCGTTCCTTTATCCACGTCTCAATTTCTACTACCAAACTTGAAGATCGGTTTTTCCGAAAAACTAGAAACGATATGACTTACGATACCGGATCCAGGCACAAATTAACAACCCGTTTCTATATCTCCAAAGGACCCCACACCTGACTTTGTGCCAAAAACCCAACTGCAAGATATTGGTGAACCGTCGGGTCGAAAGGTAAAAAAAAGAGAACCCATAAGAAGAAAATCAAGGAGGTGAAGGCCCAAACCGTTGACCGAGTTATGGCAAAATGGACAACCAAGGAAAAAGTTGTTTTAACCAAATCTCGAATACATGTATTGGAGAACCTAATGACAAGTACTAATCAATAGCTTAACGAATTTTGGGATCGAATAACTGATCTTTATCAGAAAACGTTGAAACGAGACTTCTTCCAGAAGAATGATAGTATCTCTTTGACGTGATATAAATCAAGTTGTCACAACCTTTAATGGTTACTACCACAACCTCAAGAATAAGCCAAAAAATGGTGAAACTTAAGCTGAGTTCGTGACTAGAGTGTTTACTACTTATCACGAAACACGTTCAAATTTATTTATTGTTGGGAAGCGGCGAGGTACCATTGCAAATGGGCGAACGTACTACTTGCAAGTGAACCGTCTAGATAGATGAAAACAAGCTCCTCCGATCATTGAGATGCTTGTAACGAGATTGATTTAAACTTAAGCGATATATAAAAAGAGAGACAATCGATCCAAATCATCTACTTCTGGTGTGGAACATTAATTATCAGAGCTAAATGAACGTATTGGTAGTACGTTCAATAACATTCAACAACAAAGCTCGAGGAAAGAAGAAGTATTTGGATGATTTTTGAAGAAAATTTGAATCTGCTGAAAAAGGAGAAAGAATCCGTGAAAGAAAAATGAGACGATATAAAATTCCACGCTATGAACATTGATCATCTTGTCAGTCTAGAAAGACAAATGAACGAGGAAATGAAAAAACAAATCATGCAAAATTATAGTCTTAGTTAGTATGTTTTTTTAGTTATGTTTTTAATTTTTTTTTATTGTTTTCAGTATTTCTTTTAATTTTATGTAATGGTATTGCTTTATTTAATATAAATCTCTTTTGTTATTTAATCATCTAGTTTTTTTAAACAATAAAAAATGTGGGGTAAAAAAAATGGCAACAACCACCTCGTGGTTTTTGGGCTTGGAGGGCAAAGCCCTTTCTATTGACGTGACAGACACATGCTGCTCCATACCTTCGTCACCCTTTATCACATCGTGTAGTGTTAATATCTATTAAATTTGACTATTTAAAACTAAAAGGGAGATTCACATAGAAAAAAAAAAAAGAGGGGATGATGTGCAACGCCGGCAATGAACGTTTGTATATTATTAATTATTTTATATTCTTATTTTTAAAAAATAGAAAAATTAAACAAAACAATAAGTAAATGAAAGGATAAACTAAAAAAAACTAAAAAAAAAGAAATTAACAACGGTCATGTGACCGTTAGAATTAATAAAAAAAAGTTAAAAAAAATCTTAACTTACCCCTTTAAATACTAATTATATTTCAACACCTACACACTTTAGAATCCCTTTACGTTTTTTCTCAGTTACACTAATTTTCTCTCAATTTTTTTTAACCATCTCTCAAATAGCAAGAGCACATTTGACCGAAGAGGAGGAGATTGCCTTGGCTACGGCTTGAGTGACTGCCCAAGAAGGCACGCCTTTTGCTGGACCAACTTCGTCTTGGAATGTTGTGTTCCATCGTATGTATAAATCCTTCGGATGAAAAAGCGTAAATTTATACTACTGAGCAAAAAAAACAGAGGCACCCATGCCTTCTTCGCGCTTGGTTATTGTTACAATAAAAACCTTTAACATTAACTATAAGCAAATATATAAAAAGACAAAAACATATCAATTTATCAAACTTCTAATTTATCAAAGATTGTACATTTTCTATCAAAGTAAAAACACACATGAAAGCTCATCAGAAGAAGATATCTCATACATCATTTCATTTATCTTAGATTCATTCCAAGTAAAAACATAATAAAACACTACTTTTAATATCAATATCACTTTAGCTCTAATTTGGACATATCTTAGCTTGTTAGTTACGAAACTATACACAAGAAGAATGCACACCTATAAATTAGTAATTACGTAACTCGTATAGTTATACTAGTCAGGTGCCCGCGCGTTGCGGCGGAAAACAACATGTAGTTAACATGTGCATTGTTTGTTGCATTGTAAGGAATTATACTGTAAAACTTAAATTTAATAGGTCAATAAGAAATGTATTATAATATAGTATTGATGATTTCGGTCCATTTTCGTTTGTTTTCGTTTATTATTTAACCATAACATATCATTTTTAAATTAAAAAAAACTATAGCAATACTATACTCAAATTAAAGAGAAAAAAATGTTCGTTTATACGGTGTAATAATATTAGGAAAATATTAACGTATAAAAAAATTATAGACATTTAAAAATCATGGGGTAATTGGTTAAAATAAGGGTTAAAAGTGTAATTGTTATTTAAATAAAAAAAAGTTAAGCAAAATTGAGGGGGAAAATGTGTACGTATTATATAAAAGACATATTTGCCCTCAAAATGTAGTTAACATATGCTTTGTGTGTTGTACTATAAGGAATTATGTTTGTAAAACTTAAATTTTAAGAGGTATTTATGAAATGTATTATAAGATAGTATAGATATAAATAGTATAGATTGGTTATAACTTAAACACAACATATCATTTTTTAAATTAAAAAAAAAACTATACCAATACTATACTCAAATTAAAAAGAAAAAAATGCTCGTTTATACGGTGTAATAATATTAAGAAAATATTAACGTGTGAAAAAAGTTATGGACATTTAAAAATCGTGTGGTAGTTTGTTAAAATAAGGGTGAAAAGTGTAATTATTAGTTAAATAAAAGGAGTTGGGTTAAGTTGAGGAGACAAATGTGTAAGTATCGTGTAAGTAATTAACATGTGTATTGTGTGTTTTACTCTAAGCAATTATACATGTACAACTTGAATTTTAAGACATCAATGGGAAATGTATTATAATAAAGTTTAGATGATTTAAGTTCATTTTCGTTTTTTTCTTTTGTTTTTGTTTCGGTTATTATTTAACCCTATAAAATATAATTTTTTAAAAATTAAAAAACTATAGCAATACTATACTCAAATTAAAGAGAATAGAATGCTCTTTTATACGGTGTAATAATATTAAGAAATATTATCGTCCGAAAAAGTTATGAACGTTTGAAAATTGTGGGGGTAGTTGGTTAAAATAAAGATGCAAAAGTGTAATTAGTATTTAAGGATTAAAGTTGATGGGACAAATATATAAGTATTGTATAAAATTATAATATAGTATAGATAGATGAAGGGGGCAAACTGTAACTAATAAGGGGTATATGTGCACGTTAGGTTTGAAAAGACATAAACATCCTTAAAAAGTAGTTACTACATGCATTATGTGTTGTACTTTAAGCATTTACAATTGTATTACTTAAAAATTAAGAGGTCCTTGTAAAATGCTTTATAAGATAGTATAGATAGGGTTAGGATCAAATACACAGTGAAGAAAAAATAGGAAGTCGTAGGAAGGGTATCAAACGAACTCTGATTGAACTTATTCAAGCGGCATTGGAACCGTCTTATTGAACCCTACAATCTTAGTTTTTAGGTTTTCGCTTTTTTAGATTTTTAGCTTGTAGTTTTAGAATTTACGTTATATCATTGTGTCTTTTATGTAGCATTGTGTCTTTTTCTTATTTTCATCATTGGGTCGTTTTTACGATTTATTGTGTCTTTTTTCTTCAGCATTGTGTTATACCTTTTGTCATTGTGTTATATTTTGCGACTTATTGTGTCATATTTCATGATCTATTGTGTTTTTTTGTATCATTCTCACCTTTCTCATTTTTGCTACAATGTGTAAAATAACTTGACCCTAGTTATATATATATATATATATATATATATATATATATTTTTATTTGTGTTCAAAGTTTCCAAAAAAGAATGCTATTTTTTTTAACAGCAAATGGTGCAACCGGTGGAGCTCCGGCTAACACCATGAGCCAGCCTGTACTGATTACCCATTCCACCTGGATTGGGGATCTCCCCAGGTAAAACCTGTTAGAAAATATAGGATCAGAAATAATTCATCATTTCCTTCCTTAGCCCACAATCAAGTAGGAATGGAGCCGTTAGGCTCTTTCCTGTAATATTGTAATTTCCTTAGTTAGCATAGTGTATGCTCTTATTTAAAGGGACATGCCTCAATGTAATTGTTATGAACAAAAACTTACAGAAATCAATCACAATCGAGCCTTTTTTAGTTTTTCAATTTTCTTCATGGTATCAGAACGGTGTATACAATCTTAGAATCGACCCGCTCATTATCTACCTTTTTTCAAACCCACAACCGAAGGCAACCATGTCAGATTCAATCCATAATGATCTTGTTTTGCAGATCACTAATCTTCTTAAGAACAACCTCAACAACCAAAATCAACCCCTGAAACAAAACCTTTCCGACAATCTAAAAATAAGCCTCAAACTCAATAGTCAAAATTATGCCTTATGGGCCCGAATGATTCGGGTTGCAATCAGAGGCAAATCAAAAACTCTTCTAAACCATATTTCGGGAGATCCAGCACCACCAGAACCAACCGATGAAGCGTATGAACAATGGGAACATGATGATTTGATTGTGTTCTCTTGGTTAATACAAAACATTGAACCCGCGCTTGCAAGTAACTTAACCGAATTTCCCATCACAAAAACGCTATGGGATGCGTTAGTTGTTACTTACAGCAGTGGGAAGGAACATGTCAAGGCCAACGGACCACGCGAGCCCGAAGGTATAAGTTTCTTGTCTAAAGGGAAAGAAGGAGCAAAAGCAGAGGCTGCCACCGGTGAGAGTAATAATAGTGGCGGCAACCAACAAAAATAAAGTGGCTTTTTGGAGGTATTGCCCACGCCGGGGAAGTGAACACCGGCGCCGTAGGTACCAGGTTTGGGGATAACTCCTCAGACCCTTCTTCCCTCTTACTCTTATAAACCTAACAACAGTACATATAATAGTTTTAGTGTTCTTATGTGTGGGACAGAACAAGAAATGGAACCACCATGTCTTGAGAAACCAAAAAAGAAGTCCAAAGACTTCATAAACTATAATATCTCGGTTACTGAGAATGAAAAGGAATCCAAAGATTTTAAAAACAAAAATAATATTTCGGTAACTGTGAATGAATTGTTTTTAAAAACCTCAAGTGGTATAAAAACTATAAAAAGGAAAAAAAGGTATAACCAAAAAAAATATTTTTTTGTCCGGAAATTTTTTTTGTAAATAGAAAAAAAGGAAAGAAAAAAGTTAAAAACAAATCGGGTGGGCTGGCAAATATGGTCCAAGTTTCTAATAACGTAGGGGAAGCTTGGATATTTGATTGTGGTGCAACAGACACCATGACGAATGATCCAACCGACATTATTTCAAGGGCTAAACCTAGACACAATTATATAAAAACCGCCAACAGGGAGGGTATGCCTGTTAAAGGGGGAGGAACAGTTGAAATAACTCCCTCTCTTAGACTCCCGAACTGTCTTTACGTTCCATCCCTATCACAAAAATTGTTGTCCATTAGTCATGTAATGAAAGAACTAAATTGCATAGTTCTAATGTATCCCACGTTTTTTATCCTTCAAGATATTAGCACGGGAACGATTATTGGGCGTGGCACTGAACGCCAGGGATTATATTATGTGGAAGAGGTGGCTCAACAAGGTACTGCGATGCTTGCACATGGAACTACGAACCGAGAAGCTTGGCTATGGCATAGGAGGCTAGGGCACCCGTCCATTGGTTATTTACATCTTTTATTTCCTAAGTTATTTCTTTCTAACAAAACCTTGAATTGCGAGACTTGTCTTTTAGCAAAAAGCCATAGACATTCATATAAATCTAATTTCACAAAAGTCGATTCACCTTTCTCTCTCGTCCATTCTGATGTTTGGGGTCCCGCAGAAGTAAAAGGTGGACAAAATTTTCGTTACTTTGTTCTTTTTGTGGATGATTGCACGCGAATGACGTGGATCTATTTTTTAAAACACAAATATGAGGTTTTTAATAAATTTACTATATTTTATACAATGATAAAAACCCAATTTAAAACCAACATACAAATTCTTAGAACCGACAATGGAGGAGAATTTGTAAATGAATCTATGAAAGTTTTTTGTCAAAACAAAGGGATTATACATCAAACGAAATGGCACCGTCGAACGAGAAAACCGTATTCTACTAGAAATAACCTGAGCATCTCTTATTGAATCTCGTGTTCCTAAATCTTTTTGGCCCGAAGCCGTTGCTACCGCTACGTACTTAATCAATAGGCTACCCACCAATGCCCTTAACCTTAAAACTCCACTTCATGCCCTTGCTGATTTTACTAGAATTCCCCCTCCTCTCACACTTATCCCTCGTGTGTTTGGGTGTTCTGTCTTTGTCTACATACCCAAAACCGATCGCGAAAAACTTGGACCTTGTGCTGAAAAATGTGTCTTTGTTGGCTATGGTATTGAAAAGAAGGGATACCGATGTTATAACCCTAAAACTCGTCACATGCATACTACTCTTAATTGTGACGTTCTGGAAACCAAATTTTTCTATACCACACAACACAACGGTGAGGGGGAGAAGGAATATGCTAACACACTAAGTTGGTTAAACTGGTTTCCCTCGTCAACAGAAAGTAATCACAGTACTCAGGACGAGCCACCACACGCTTCCATTGCACCCAAGGATAATGCCACTAACCATGATCCTCCTAAACCAATTACCGAGGCAAGTAATTTTCAAATTAATGAAGAAACGCAAACTGATATTGAAACACATGATGATATTCAACTTAATGAATCCTACACTGAGCTCGTTGACCATCTTGAGTGTCCTATAGACCAAAATGTGGAGGGAGAACTAATTCAGGAAGAATCAACTGTTCAAGAAGAACCAATACAAGAAGAGACAAGCGGGAGGTATGAACTTCCACCTAGGACTAATATAGGAGTTCCACCAAAACGTTATTCTCCAATTAAGGAAACAAGGACCTCTAGATACCCCATGGCGAATATTGCCAACGGAAACTTATCTACAGAAGCCAAAGCCTTTGCTTCCGCTCTTTATAACGAGGAACTTCCAAACACTATGGAGCAAGCCTTAAAGTTAAAAAACTGGAAAGATGCGATGCAAACAAAAATGGAAGCCCTCATTAGGAATAATGCATGGGAAAAATGTATCCTTCCTCCGGGTAAGAAGTCAGTTAGTTGCTGTTGGGTTTTCACTATCAAACACAAACCAGATGGCACCATTGAAAGATAGAAGGCGCGATTAGTTGCAAAAGGATATACCTAAACTTATGGGATCGACTACTCAGAGACCTTTTCCCCAGTAGCTAAAATTGATACTATTCGTGTTCTTTTTTCTGTGTCCGCTAATGAAGGATGGCCTCTTCACCAATTCGATGTGAATAACGCCTTCCTCCATGGAGAACTAAAAGAAGAAGTGTACATGGATGCCCCCCAAGGATTCGCAGGAGACTTCAAGAACAAGGAAGTTTGTCGATTGAAAAAAGCCCTCTATGGGCTTAAACAATCCCCTCGTGCCTGGTTCGGCAGATTCACCCTAGCCATGAAAGGATATGGCTTTCGGCAAAGCAAATCCGATCACACATTGTTTCTCAAAAGAAGAGGTAAACTTATAACTTGTTTAATAATTTATGTTGATGACATGATCATTTCAGGAAACGATGAGGAAGAAATAAAACGATTAAAGACAAAGTTGTTCAAAGAGTTCGAGATGAAAGATCTAGGAAGACTCAAATACTTTCTCGGGATTGAGGTTTTAAGATCTACGCAAGGAATTTTTATATGTCAAAAAAAATATATTCTCGATCTTCTAACCGAAATAGGAATGCTCGATTGCAAGCCCGCTGATACTCCAATGATCCCTAACCAAAAACTTTACATAGAAAAAGGAGTAGAATTAGCAGATAAAGGAGGATATCAGCAGTTGGTGGGAAAACTAATATACCTATCTCATACTCGTCCAGACATTGCCTATTCAGTCGGGGTGGTTAGTCAGTTTATGCATCAACCTCAAGTTGCTCATATGAACGCAATATGGAGGATCATTAGATATCTCAAAAGGACTGCGGGACATGGGGTTCTTTTCCAATCCAACAAGCACCTAAAAATTCAAGCATTCACCGATGCAGACTGGGCTGGAGATAAGGGAGATCGAAGGTCAACTTTAGGATACTTCACTTTAGTAGGAGGAAACCTTGTTACCTGGAGAAGCAAGAAGCAGAAAGTTGTTGCCCTATCCAGCGCAGAAGCAGAATTACGAGGGATTGCATGAGGCCTAGCAGAGGTCCTATGGATACGCAAACTCCTTAGTGAGATTGGATTTCCTCAAAAAAGAAGCCAGTTTGATCATGTGTGACAATAAAGCTGCAATACAAATCTCCGAAAATCCTGTCCAACATGACCGAACAAAACACGTTGAAGTCGACAGGCACTTCATCAAAGAAAAACTCAAAGCAGGGATTGTGAAACTACCATTCATCAATTCCAAGGACCAGTTAGCAGATATATTGACCAAAGCCGTTAACGGGAAAATCTTCAACCATTGCCTAAGCAAGCTGAACATTGGAAATCCTACTATTCAGCTTGAGGGGGAGTATTAGAAAATATAGAATCAGAAATAATTCATCATTTCCTTCCTTAGCCCACAATCAAGTAGGAAAGGAGCCGTTAGGCTCTTTCCTGTAATATTGTAATTTCCTTAGTTAGCATAGTGTATGCTCTTATTTAAAGGGACATGCCTCAATGTAATTGTTATGAACAAAAACTTACAGAAATCAATCACAATCGAGCCTTTTTCAGTTTTTCAATTTTCTTCAAAACCCCCATGTGGTAAAAAAAATGTTATTATTTAAAAAAATAAAAATAGGCGTGTGTTTCATCATTCATGTACTTAGGTTTAAAACAAAAATAAAATTCACTTGGCGAAGGACCAAAATCACAAAAACGTATAATACAAAGTTTTAAGATGATATTTGCACTTCAAGTAAACCAGAGGGACAATATTTACAAAATAAAAACAAAAATAGAGATGAATAATAAAAAAAAAAAATTGACGAGTGTCTACCCTTGTTGACATGTTGACATCTTGTGCCATTTTGCACCATCACAATCCCGACAACCGTCTATAAATCACTCACATTTCTGTTTCTTAATCCGATCCAAACACTCATCCATGGAGCTACAATCTTTGCATCCATTAACCGACATTTTACGGCGAATTTTCTCCACAATGTTTTCAACTATCGTATCAACACTCTCTTATCTCTGTCTTTTCAAACCGCCACCTCAACATTCCACTGATGACCATGTAGTCATCTTAGACAGCTCCTCCCTATCCCTCGTCCGTGTCCCCATCAACGTCGTCACAAACTTTATTAAAAATAAAGTCCCAATCATACCTTATTCGCATTCGGCCCAGAGAGACCATACGGCCATGTGCATGGTGTGTTTGGAGTGTATAGATGCTTCTCACTCAATTAGGGAGCTTCTTAGTTGTGATCATGTATTCCACCAGGAGTGTTTGGATACATGGATAGATGTGGGGCATGTGACTTGCCCCTTGTGTAGATCTATGCTTCTTCCTCCCAAGAAACTTTTATCCTCCATGACCACTACCCTTGACACGGGAGGGTTTGTAGCCTGATGATATCATGGTGTGTAGTAAAGGTGTTCCTTCTAGGTGTGGATTTAGCGTTATGGTCTGATGGTGGAGTATACATCGAGTATGTTTAATATGTGTGTGAGTTAGCTCTTAAAAAAGGAAAAAAATAACCCCACCATCGGCACCAAAGGGCTTGTAGTCTAGTGGTATCTAGTTGTCTAGTAAAGGTCTTTCCTCAACTCTTGGTTGAGGGTTTTGGTCTGATGGCGGAAGTAGGTTTAGTGGGTATGTGAGTTAGTTGTTCTAAAAAAAATATTACCATCGTCGGCACCAAAGGATTGATTGATAACCTAGCAATATCAAGTTGAGGGTTTTCTCTCACATACAATATTGACGTAGATTTAGAAGTAGATTTAGTGGGTGTGTAAGTCAACAGACAACGGTTAGAATAAAACATCAACCCGGGCTAACACTAACGGGGTACTGATCTTGATCCTGTAATGTAGGTTTTTAGAAATAGTGACGATGGATTTCGTCAAAGTAACCATATATGTCGATCTGTACTGTTTTTGCATCTTTTTTTTCGTTGAGTAATAATGCATATGGATCAAGATTAGAATGATAATGCGTTATAAAAATGAATCCAGATTGTGTGTTCGATGATCGAAGATATATTAAAACTGGTTATAAGGTGATGATCGAAATGGATAAGGTTAAAGGTGTAAGAATCAAGATCAGATAAAAGTTGCATTTACATAGATCACATGGTTTACGGTTCCATTTATTATTCTTTATGACTTACACAATGACTACGTACGTACATCTCATCTGGTCACCCAATATTTATTGTTATCAGTAAATGTTAAAATTCTAGCTCTTTTTTTTTTTGTTTTTTCTTTTTTTTTGAAAATTGAACTTCATTAACAAACCAAAGACATTTCCATTCCTAAGATAGAAAAAGAGAGCTCAAAACCAATTACATACAATCAAAGTTACACCATTCTCTTCAATCTATATAAACCGTTTTTGGCCTATTTTTAAACCAAAGAAACACCATGGTCTTAGCATCTGCCACTATCTTCGTCACATTTGTCTTTTTGCCTTCAAAGTTACACTCGTTCCTAGCCTTCCATAACCTCCAACAAGTTAGTATAACAATACCGCGGAAAACCTCGTTTCTAGTGGCCGACATAGAACATGTTTTATGTAACTCCCATAAATCTTTCACCTTGAAGACGAAAATTTGCAGGGTACCACACCATTGGGAGATCGCTTGCCCAACTCCCGCCGCCAAAATACAACCCGTAAAAATATGATCCGCCGATTCTTCTTGGTCTTCACAGAAAACACAATGATCAGTTTCAACATATATATTTCGTTTCCGAAGCTCCACCTTAGTCAGAAGACGATCCATTTCCGCCCTCCAAGCAAAAATGATACATTTTGCCGAAAGCCACTTACACCACTTGAAGACGTAAAACGGCACCTGATGTTGCGTCAATTGGAGTTTCGTCTTCACACTACAAATCGAAAATAAACCATCTTTAGATCCATGCCAAGCCCACTTATCCTCCCCACACTTAAACACCGTGTTTTGCAGCTGCTCCTCACAATCACGAAGCTGAGCCAGCTCCTCTGCAATAACTGGCAGCCGATGCCATTCCCAAACCATCATAACCGACCCATTATCCTCTCGAACCACATTTGCAACCACACACTGTTTGTCCTTGGCCGAATTATATAACAATGGGAAGCAATCTTTTAAACGTCCTCCTGGAGACCAAACATCAAGCCAAAAAATAATCACCCCGCCTTTACCCACTACACTACAAATTTAGTTTGTTGCTACTCTTGACAATCTTCGACCAAACCCCACTGAATCTATTGTTCACCGAATAAGCTTCCCATCTTCTACGAACTTGGTGAATTCCATCGACGACTTTTTTCCATAAGGCTCCATTTTCAGTTCTATATCGCCATAACCACTTAGAAAATAACATGTCATTACAATTGCCAAGTTTAGACAAACCCAAGCCTCATTTATTTCTCGGCATAGACACCCTATCCCAAGATACCCAAGATATCTTCCTAAGATCGACATTTCCACCCCACAAAAATCGCTTTATCATAGATTCATGTTTTTGGATAATAGTAACCGGTGCTTTGAATAACGGAAAATAATAAGTTGGAAGACTTTCCATGACCGATTTAATCAACACCAACTACCACCCACCGAAAGTGTAGACGCTTTCCATCTTGAGAGACGATTTCGAAAAACTTCTATAATCGGATCCCAATTAGCCACCCGATTCATATTTGCTCCCACACGAATACCCAAATAGTCGAATGGAATTTCACCAACCCGACATTCCAAAAGAGACACCATCCGAAGAAGATCTTTTCTATTCACCCACATCCGAACAAATTAGACTTGTTTAAATTTATTCGGAGTCTGGAGCAAATATTAAAAAATCCTCAAAACTTGAGTAATATTCTTCACATTGTTTTCATCCCATTCGCCGATCAACATCGCATCGTCCGCATACAACAGGTGAGATAACTTTGGACAACTATTAGGAATGTGAATACCTTTTACTATACCAATGTCGGTCGCCTTATTCAACAAGCACGAGAACACTTCCATAGCAAATATAAATAAAAATGGAGATATTGGATCGCCCTGACGTAACCCTTTATGACAATCGAATTCGAACGTTGGCAAACCATTTACAAGAACCGCTGACCGGGCCGATTCCAGAATACCTCTTATCCATTTACACCATTTAGCTGGAAAACCCATATGTATCATAATTGAACCCAAAAACCCCGTTCTCATTGTCATAGGCTTTTTCAAAGTCCAGTTTCAACATAAACGCTTGTTTACCCATTTTCTTCAACCATGATGTCACCTCATTAATTATCAATGGACCATCTAGGATATGCCTGCCGCTTAGAAAAGCCAACTGCGATTCCAAAATGACACTACCAATAACCACCCGTAAACTATTAGCAAGCGTCTTAGAGATCACCTTACTAATAACTCTAATTAAATTAATCGGTCTATACTCCCCTAAAGAAATAGGGTCTTTCACCTTTGGAACCAAGCTATTACACGGTTTTAATTAGCAAGACTTTTTTTTATTTTAAAACATGTTAGTTATAAAAGATAAACTAAAAACATGAGAACTACAACTCTTAAGGCTTGGTGGGTGTGGAGGCTTGCCTTCAAGGGAGGACTAGCCTTCACATCAGCTGTTACATCATCACAAGGGAGGACACCATCCTTAAGTGGAATAGGGAGCGGTGTGGGGATGGTCCTCCTTCGCTAGGTTTTGTTTGCATGTACTTCTCACATAGTATCATAGTCCTCCACTCACATGCCCTGTCTCAAACGTCCACTTTTAGACAAAAAGCATGATCCGGAAGAAGGGGTAGTGTGGGACGATCCCCATGGGCCGGGGACATCCCCACACCGATTACCCTAAATAAATAATAAACACAAAATAACGGTGTATTAAAACTTCATTAATTTAAATGGTAAATTTTAAATACTGAAAACATGCGAAATAAATGAAAACAAAATAAAGAATGTATTAAATGTAATATTTTTTTTTGAACGACCAACAAATTAGAAACGAGTAAGGATATAGGATAAAAGGATATATGGTTTAGGAGGAAAAACAATAATACTAGATATTAAGAATCAGTGATACTAGTTATTAAGAATTAAATATAAGATATTAATTGTCGTTCCAAAAAAAATATATAAGATATTAATTGTAGGTACATGTTTGAGTATAAAGGCTATATTTTGTAAGAAGTGTAAGAATGATTAAGAATTGATATTTAGGCATCATGTTTTGGGTTGTTTTTGTTAGAAAAACATCAAACATAAGAATTTAAAACATAATGCAATGTATTATAGCCATGGAATTTAAAACATAGCTAAAACACAAAACTAAAACACAATAATCTAAAACATATGTTCTTGGCATGGTGTTTTAAGTTTTTAAGCCTAAAATAGATTGTTTTGTGTTTTTGATTATTATGCTTGATGTCTACCTATCGATTTTTAATCATTCTCACACTTCTTACGAAATATGACCTTTGTACCCTAACCTCACCCTTATTATCATATATTTGATATTAATAATATTATTAAAAATGTGACATATAAAATTAAGTGGAATGCTATCAATGTATTTAGATATTAGTAATATAAGTTATTAGATATAATATATTTGTTATAATATTATAAGATTTTAGATATTAACTAGATGTTTGACCCCTGTGCATTGTGGCGGGGACAATCTAACAACGTTGCTTCTTTAAATGATAGTAGCAAAATTAGCTAACACAATGCTGATAATTGTCACTTATTTGACTCATGAGCTAAGTGCACTCAAACAACATATTGCATATATCAATTTTGCATTTGAGCAATCCTAAGAGCACCTTTCATTTTCACTAAGGACCAATTTTCCCATTTTTGTTCACTTCACAGCGATGTAGGCATGGTCCCAATCCCAGTGTTGTCATTTATTGGTTTGATAAGAACATACCTGTAACAATAGTACAACAACGTACATGTCAAATGAAGTTGATTTTGAGTAATAGTCATTATTAACACTAAAACAAGCACCAAGTTACTATATCAAAATAAAATATCATTGAAGGTTCATTGCTATAGGCTTAGATAATCTTAATCGTTAACAAATGAAATAAAAAATAACAATACCTAGCAAGAGCAGATATAAGAATGATCTGATCAAAGGGAGACATGGCATTTCACTGGTATATTCAACAAATTGGAATATATTACAGATGGGTTGGGATATAATAGTCACATAAAGCTAAGGTTAAATCAATTTATCCAAAACCATCTCCTAACATCTGCATTCTTCTTGACAAAAACATTCTCACACCTATAAAGATACAATAATTCACATATGATCAATACAAATATAAGCTTAAAAATAGCCTATAAATTAGGATTCCACAAAGATCCAATTTACTTTAATAACAAGCAAAAATTCAATTTAAGACTATTAACCAGCAGATGAAAATATCACTGCCTTCACCAAGATTCTCTTACATGTCTAACAAAACCTTGCAAAAGTCTCCACTCGTGTTGACCTGACTCGAAAAAAGCATGACTATCTTGTACCAAATGCATACCAACATGTAAACTCAAGCTTTTTTTGAGAAACTCCCTAAGCCTATGGTACCACCTCATGAAGAACAAAAACAAAGACTAAAATTGATTGAAAACAAAGTATACATTAAGATCACACTAAACTTGTATAACGAAAATGAAGAAAACAAAGACTGAAAATCCTTTAGTCCAAGTCCAGTCCCTAAAGAAGTTATTTCTTTATATTACGGGTCATAGTCAGAATGTCTATTAATGTTAAGACATTTTTTATATACTGAGTACGTTTGTTTGTTTGTATGTCGTGGTTGCTTTTTGCTTTTTTAATGTGATTATCAAGAACGATTATTGAATACAAATTATACAATCAATTTACGCTAAGTTGCTAACTACCAGTATATAAATGGGTAGAGAAGAAGCATTGCAGCACAACGTCTAAAGCAACCTTTAAGAAAAACAAACAACTTATACAAGTCACTTAAGGTTGAAGCACATCCGCCGCCGCCATGGACCGCTGGAAAGCCACTAGCTACGCCAAGGTAATACCAAATACCAAAAACCCCAAAATTCTAAACCATAAAATGGCAAGAAGACAAATCGAAACATAACCAAAACTTACAGGAGAAACGGTACACGGATCAATGGTTACCGCCACCGTGCATGATGCACCACAACAACGACCACCGCCATCCACAAACACGATTAACGAATCGATACCATTCCTGCGAGCAAAAAAGGCATCAAGAAACCCCAACCAACAATAATCCAACAACATAGTGGGAAAGTCGCTAACCTTGAAAGATCCTAACTCGCCACGCTTTTGGGGATCTAAGACGATGACAAAAACTTGGGTTTGCGGAAAAAAATTAAGAGTGCCAATGTAGTGTTGAAGAACAACAATTTTAAAAGGGGCGATCAAAACCTAAAACGTAAAGAGATGAAGTACAACACTCGGGTTCTTAGCTGAGATAAATACCTATCGGGCACACGCATATCGAAGATTTTGAACAAAGAACTCTAATCATCACCTTCAACATGTCGTAACAACCCATCAGCCACCACAACATCCAATCCAGAACAATATTCACATAAAACAAACAAACATTACCGAAATAACTCATGCCGTAATATCTTCTACCATTTGTGACAACAACCTTCACCCCATCCTATGTGCTCTTTCAATGCGACTACTAAGATGAAAACATGAATGAATCCCCTCAAAACATAAGCAATAAAAAAAACTTAAGAAAGCACATTTGACATTAAACAAGAAATCTATTATAATGAAATACAGTAAACAACAGTAATTAAACGCTAAACCAAATCTCAAATAGCATGAAATTATAGCGAAAAAAGAGTATGTACCGTCTTCTTCAGAAAAGATAAGATAGGTTCAGAGGTGGCGACATATCTATGGTCGTCGACGACCATCCACAACACCCGTAGGAAAAAAAGTTGTACCATCGGAACCGTCGAACCCTAAAGGGTTAAGAAACCACATCGCAACGACATGGAGGGAGGCTACGGATCTAAATGTCTACACTTTCTCTGGTCATACGCCATGGTACTTCTGAAATGTAGAAACCTTCAAAATTACAATTGATTAATTGATCTAATCAGGCCATCTTCAAATTTTAATTTCAAATACCGTTTATAAATAACCGTAAAAAATTACATCAAGATAGCGGGCAGACGGGCAACAAGCTGCACCGCCACCCCTTTCTTTAATAGGTTTTTAATTGAGTTTTCATGGGTTAGGTTCACGTACAAATAGCTTTTTCGTACGAATTGTACGAATCAAAAGAAAAAACACGCGGGGTCGTGTATAACTAGAGTAATTATATAATTACTCTAGTTATATACGGCTCGCGTGTTTTTCCGTGTTTTTCCTTTGATTCGTACAGTTCGTACGAAAAAGTTGTTTGTATTTGATCTTTTGTCGAGTTTTCATAGCCCACGTTTTAAGTTTAAAATAGGTTTTCTATTAAAAAAAAAAACAACACACACGTATAATAACATATGTATATAGCCGCCATTTTATATTACAAAAATGTGTCCCTAAATAAAAGGACTCTAGCCGTAGGTACTTCCCGATCACCCTGAGCCTTTCGTGGTTCAAAGGAAGGCGCTTTTTTTTTTTTTTTTGCTTCCCGAATTGTTTATTATGATATGTGTAATTCCAACCAAACCAAGGTAAACTGAAATTTTAATGGTGATTGTCGCAAGAACTTGATGAATGCTTGTGTCATACCACTACTACAAAAACAGGCATTTGCAAGGAAAGTTTGCTATGAAACAAATTGGTCGCTAATTTTGCTACGAATTAGCTATGATTTCATTTTGCTACAATTCAGCTACGAAAATTTCGTAGCAAATGAATTTGGTAGCAAAATCCATAGCAAATCCGTAGCAAAAATAATGAAATAAATATAACAAAATAACTTATCCAAAATCGGTAGCAAAATCCGTAGCAAAACCATAAAAATAAATTGTTTAGAAATTAACTAGAAAAGATAAATAGAACTCGTAGCAAAATCTGTAGCAACGTTGAGAATATAAGTATGTAAAAATAGTTATATAAAATTCCTAGAAAACTTGTAGCAAAATCCGTTGGAAAAAATGGCAAAACAAATACTTGAAATATAATTTAATAAAAATGGTAGTAAAATCTGTAGCAAAACTGACAAAATATATACATGCCTAACCCAACATAGGTCTAGAAATTTGCTATGAAACAAATCGGTCACTAATTTTGCTACGAACTAACTATGAATTCATTTTGCTACAATTTAGCTACGAGAATTTCGTAGCAAATGAAATTGGTAGCAAATTCCATAGCAAAATTAATGAAATAAATATAACAAAATAACTTATCCAAATCGGTAGCAAAATCCGTAGCAAAACCATAAAAATAAATTATTTAGAAATTAACTAGAAAAGATAAATAGAACTCATAGCAAAATCTATAGCAAAGTTGAGAATATGAGTATTTAAAAATAGTTATATAAAATTCCTAGAAAACTTGTAGCAAAATCCGTTGCAAAAAATGTCAAAACAAATACTTAAATATAATTTAATAAAAATGGTAGCAAAATCTGTAGCAAAAGTGACAAAATATATACATGCCTAACCCGACATAGGTCTAGACACCTGCAAGTTAGGAGTGAGCATACGAAAACCAATAACGGAAAAAACTAAAATCGAACCGAAAATAACCAAAACCGAATTAACCAATCATTTACGGTTAAGATATGGACAAAACCGAACCATTTGGCTACGGTTTTCCCTATTTCCATAACTGAAATAACTAAACCAAAAATAATCAAAACTGAAACAACCGCACCGAAAATAATCGTAACCGAATTAACCCATCAGTTATGGTTAAGATATGGCCAAAACCGAACCACTCCGTTATGGTTTTCCTTATTTCCATAACCGAAATAACCAAAACCAAACTGATAGTTATTAATTGATGTGTTTTTCATGTATATTCATGTATTTGGAATATATTTTCATGTATTTCATGTGTGTTTCATGGTTTATTCATGTAAGTCCATGTATTTAAAACATATTTTTATGTATTTCCTTGGTATTTGATGTATTCTTCATGTATTTGAATTATTCAAAATGTTCAAACACTTGAGTAACTATTTTAAGTTTATGATTTTGCCTAAGTTATTTTTGATAATTAACTGAACGTAACCGTATCGATAACCCACATATTAGCCGAAGCGACTTAATCGATCGATTTCGATTATGGTTTTTTCTAATACCGAACTCAGTTATCGGTTTCAATTATGTCTAAAAGCCAAACCGAATCCACATTTGCTCAACTCTAATGCAAGTTTAGTGGTTTCTTGACCCTAAACACCTCTAGAGCTTTCCTCTGTATTTGACTATTTAGTCAAACAAAATATTCCATTTTTTACAAATGTCCCTTCCAATAGTAGTTATCTAGCATAGTGGTCCTCCTCTTTATCATATTTTTAATAAAGTCTTTTTTTAACGATGTATATATATTATAGCAAAATGGCATAATCAGGGGCGGGGAGGGGCGCCCCCCCCACTGTATTTTTGCTCAGAAGTTTTGAATATATAGTCTCTGTGTGGAATTTTTTTGGTATATACGGTTTCGACCCCATTTTTAAAAAAATAGTTATATAAACCAAAATTTTAACCCAAAACAAAGTAAATGTAAAGCGCAAATCCTAAAGTCCTAATCCCAACAACTACATGAGCGGGATACAAGATTCAATGAGCAAGCGATGGAGTTGTTATCTCTTAGCTACTCGATCTAGGCTTGGTAAAAAGCTCGAAACAAGCCGAGCCAAGCCTTATCGAACCCGAGCTTGAGCTTAAAACAAAGCTCGTTTACTAAACGAGCCCGAGCCAAACTTCATTTATCGAGCTCCGAGCCTATTATTTATAATATTTTTATTTAAAATATTAACTAATAGATAGTAAACGAGTCGAGCGCGAGCTCTCATAAGTTTTTCAAGCTCGAGCCTGGTCGAGCTCCGGCTTAGCTCGACTCGTTTGCAACCCTATCCATAATTGAAGAATTCAAAAATCTTAAAAGTCGGCGAGCTGATTATCTTGTTTGGAGAAACCAATGGTGTTAACCGTGATGTGGCATTTTAACTTTCATTACACACCACTCCTTTTCTGTGTTAAGGGGTGTTAAAGTGACATTAAGTTAACATGTTAACATAAATCAAAAAAGATAACAGGTAAGAGCTAACTTTTGGATCTTCAACTAATTTGTATTTTATTCGTTAATGTTAAAATGGTAATTATTAAAAATTATATTTTTATAACACTCTAAATCTTCATTATTAACCATTTCATATTTATTTTCAATTCCTACAATAATATATTAGTTTCTTACCTTGTGTAGTATAGATCACATATCGTATCGTATCATATCATATCGTGTATTATCTTATAGTATAGTACACCTATAAATCTATACAAGATTTATACGGGATCTATACTACACATAACTTTGAAACCCTGATTATCAACTGTACAATATCTACACACCACATGGACCAATCGAACAATTAACTCTTAAAATCTTGTAGTAAAACCTTTAGTAAAATCCCTCATTAAACAATCCAACTTGACTCTTTTTCTTAAATTTAATTAAAAAGAAATACGTATTAAAATTTTGACTTTGAAGTCATACTAGGTTAATCAAAGTCAAACTTATGAAACACGACCAATTTTGATTATTTGTTGATATAATCCATCAAATCTACTAAATTAACACCAAATATGACCCAATGAGGCCTATACTCATTAAAAGAACATGCATAACTCATTATGAACTCTATCATTTGTGGTCAAATTCGCCTCGAATAGGTCTATGCTGGGCATATAGGCCTATACTTGGCGTATTGAAGTTTTTTTTTTTTTTTTTTTTTGCAAACCTTTTTATACAATATTTTATCGTTTTAACAAAGTCCAATAAATATTCTCTTATTTTTAAAATAAAATAAAAACGAATTTAAAATTTATTGTGTAGTAGGACCCCGTATAGTATAGTGTAGGATATAAGTCTATACGTCTATACGGGAACTATACTACATTCATACAACACCTATATTATATTATACAATACTTATACTACAACTATACTGCACTATATGCATATCATATATAGGACATATACAACCCTATAAGCCTATACGAGGCCTACAAAGGACCTACACTACATCAATAAATCTATAAGAGATCGATACGGTATCTATACTCCATATAAGTTTGTACGGCCTATGCTGCCAGTATAGGCCAATACGAGGGCTATACGTGAGAGCTATATGCGTAGTATAGACCTTATAGTAGATTTATTTATGGAAAATCACAAATATATACAAATTGGTGCCAATCCTGATATATTAAGGGCAATCACGAGACGACTTTCAAGCATATAAATACCCCCCCCCCCCCCAAGGGAGAAGACATTCTGTTTTACACATAAAAACACTTCAAGAATTTCTGTAACAGCTTAGAAAGAAAGATTATAGTCGAAACATTGTATTCGCTTATATTCGAGTCCATTGTAATCATCCTAGCAAGTATCAATAAAATATCTATTCATTAGGCTCGAGCTCGGCTCGATTCGAGCATTGTTCCTAAAGCTCGAGCTCGGCTCGAAGGTAGGTTTTCAAGCTCGAGCTCAGGCTCGTCTCGTTTATTAGTTATTAATTAATTTATATTAATTGTAATACTTATTTTATAAATAATTTGGTTATTTATTCATAGTTTTATAAATATTAATTATTATATTTAAATACATATTTAATATATTAATTAAAATTTATATAAATAGTGGGTTGGTTAAGGCTCGCGAGCCAGCTCGAGCTCGATAAACAAAGCTCGAGCTCGGGCTCGTTTACTAAATGAGCTTGGTTTTTAGGCTTGGGCTCGAACTCGTTTAGATTCGGCTCGTTTCGAGCTTTTTTTTTTGAGCTGAGCTCGAGTAGCTCATGAATAGCTCGACTAGTTTGCACCCATAATATAGATATAGATAATTCTAGTAACACTCAATTGATAATTAAATAAAAAAATGGAAAATCCTTATTTCTTAAAATCATACGCGTGGAATGTAGGGGTGTACAAAAAGTCCGCGGCTCGCTCGAAAAAGCTCGTTTTGTAATTGAGCCGAGCTCAAGCCAGGGGTGTTCAGCTCGTGGCTCGGCTCGATGGCTCGACTCAGGCTTGTGTATGTGTAATTAATATATAGATGATGAAAGTAATATATTTTGGCTCCAAACCCAATTTTAAAATTCAAAATTTGAAAGTCCCACTCATACTGACTATCTAACTCATCTCTTCATAATTCAATAAACCCTAACTTAGAAAAATAAAAAATATACATGTATATGTGTAATTTTATTTATCTATTTTTTTGTTTTTTATTTTATAAATCTTTGTAAAAAATAAAAAAATAACGAGCTGGCTCGAGCCAGCTCGAGCTCGGCTTGAACATTTACGAGCCGAGCTCGAGCTCGACTTTTCAGCTTGACCAGAAAAACGAGCCGAACCGAGCTGACTCGTTTTGTAATCGAGCTCGAGCTCAGCTTGGCTCGGCTCGACTCGTGTACAGGCCTAACTCGAATGATGGTGTCGATCAAGCAATAACCTTTAGGTAATATTTCCTTATCTTATTTTTTTTTCTAAACAAATATAAAGATTTATAATCCTGGAGTCTAATTTGAAAAACTAAAGAAAACCTAATTTGCTTCAGTCCTTCTACTCTCTCCGATAACCACCACTACCACACTACACCGGGATGATCGGGACCTCAAGACCACGTTCCCCTCGAAACCTCTCTATCCCACAATGTATATCCCTCGGAAATCGCAAGTCGCAACCCATTCAGTCTCAAAATCTATGTTTTTCCTCTGAGTGGTTTCGAAGAAGCCTCCGACACAAGCAGGTAAGATTTGTTATACTTTGTGTGTTACGTTTGAATCGAAATTGCATTACGGTTTTTTATGTTACTGGAAGAATTTTGATGGAATGGCTTTTGATTAATGGTTTTGTTGGGTTTGCTTATGTAATTGCCTTTAGCTATTCCATAAGAACATGAATGAGTTTTAGGAATGTCTGTGTGGTTGTGCATTGGGATTATGATACAAGTCATATGCAAATCTTCTACATATGACACAAGAAAATAGACAATTATTTGGATTACATCACAAATTTAAGAGAAATCACAACTAATTTTGCTCTAATCTAGTAATCTGCCAAGTACAATACGCTCACAAAAATCAAAAATAAAAAAAAAAATTTAAATGAACTAGAAGACAAAATGATACTCACTATAGGGTTTAGTGACTGCTACAATAGGATACAATGAAGGAGCATTGACACACAGATTGAATGATAGGTTGTAACAGGCTCGGGTCAGGTTTTAGAACATGTCGATTTAGGTAAAACCATAAACGTCAAAATGGTCGAGATAGTTATGTCGACCAGCAAATACCTTTTTATAAAAAAAATTCAAACAGGTAAACAAATAAACAAATGCACCCAGTGTAATCCATAGCAGGGCTATCCGTAGGTTCCGGAGAGGGTGCGATAGGGGCAAGCAAACCTTACCTCTATCTCAAAGGGATGGCTGCTCCCACTAAGAATACAATCAATAGGATACAATGAATATACAATTGTAATTGTCTATTCATATTTGTATGTTACGTTGGAATCGAAATTGCATTACGGTCTGTTTCAGTTTTTAGGAAGAATGCTCGAATCGAGCCGAGCTTGATTTAAAATATTATTGTGTTTATGTCCATAAAATTAATGCCTAAGATGTTGTCTCTTGTCCACTGATTTCCATAAAAATGGATGATATAAAAAGAACAAAAAACTAGGCCCCCTGTTCTTCACCAGCAAAACGACACCGTTCCACTAAATAAGCCTAAAAGTGTATTTTCTTTAACTGATATGCTGATACAAGGCTGCCTAAAAGAGTTTTTTCTTTACTAGTTCTTATATAACAGTCCTTGTGAATAATAATACGTTTCTCCTCATTGTAGAAAATATGGCACGCAGTTCAGCAGGAGTTGGTAGGGGTCAAGGTACTGGTAGGGGTCAAGGTGCTGGTCGAGGTAACGGAAACCGTAATACTATAAATGGTGCTAGACCAACTGCGGATGCAAATCAGTTGCACGATGAGCCTAATGATGGTGATGATGATGAGCCGGTCGCTATTGTCGGGCGTGGACCGGTCGTCCCAGCTCCACTGCCAACACCAGAAAATCGCCCTTTAATTTGGGTTGAAAATAATGAGTTAAGTATATTTTAGCTAAAATTCTCTTTATAGGTGAATATCTAATCATTACTATTTTTATTGTGGTGAATTGTTTCCATTTTGTAGATTTAATATTCATGATGATGTTTCTCGTACCATTGGTTCCAATTTGAAGTCTATGTGGTCGGGTCCATTGCAAGGATGGAAAGATGTTCCTTCTCACCATCGCGAACGCTTGTTTGAGCGTTTTCAGGTGTATACTTACTTCACATTTGTATATGATAATGCATAATATTAAGTTTAAATGGCTATGTGAGTAAATGGTTAGGATAGTAAACGAATGTTGCGTCCTCAACTGATATAAGTATAAAATCATGTTTACAGCTTCATCAATTGATATAAGCTGATATTATTATTATTATTATTATTATTATTATTATTATTATTATTATTATTATTATTCGTTATTACTGAACTTTTCAAGGGACGTAAAATAATGATATGTTTTTTTGCATAATTGGGTGGTTCAGCAAAGAAAATAAGAGTAGAAATTAGTATGACCCCTACCCATTCAGCGCTTTTTACACACCGTAGTGAAAATTAGTATACCGCCTACCCATTGTCCCATTCTGCGGCTTTTACACCACCTGTCAAACTGTTTCTTATACATCCTGATTTTTGATTCGTGTTCCTTGAAATCGTTGACTGATTTGAGGCATTGCTAAAACTGCTAGTTGAATATCTTTAGTCACTGAAGTGGCTGATCGATTGTGTGGCGTAATAAAACGTTACTCCTGATGAATGCTGAAGCTCTACCATAACATGAAATGGTTTGATAGATTGTAGGGGTGAGCATAATCGGGCAGAACCTAATTAAAACCGAGAACCAAACCTACATTAGACCTGAACCGAACCGAGTATGTCATTTAGGTTCTGTAGTCGGTTCTGGTATATCACCCAAGTCGGGTCTCGGTTCGGGTCGATTCTGATGTGTTTAAAAACAAAAAAAAAAGGACCGAATAGGCTTTGATCAGTTTTGCTTGATTATTCAAATATTTAACCTTATCAATATAATTTCCTAACTAATGACTAATCATATATATACCTGCTGCTTCATTACTGTCATTATATACTGCTGCTGTCCCTGCTTATATATTGCTGGTACGTATATAGTTGTTTATGCTGTCGCATAATAGCTAACAATAGGTATATGTTTGTTGATGTTGCTGCGTCTTGGGTAGGAGTTGCTGTAAAAAAAGTAATATAAATCTATTACGTATATTATTATATGTTCACATTGCTAAAACCAAGTGGTTAATACATACTAGAGATAAGAGATATGAACTGCAGAAAGTGTTTAGCATATAATACTTGGCACCATTATTTTTTGAAAAAAAAATACTGCTCGGTTATAGTCTTATGTTGAACAGAGGGTGTGCATAAAAACTGTTGTTGATATCATATTCTCTTTCTAATTTGATTAGTAAACGCATATTAATATTAACGCTGAATGATAAAAGAACACTTATGCACAAGTATCAGTGGTGATAAGTAGACAAAAAGCTAATTAACTCAAAACTGAATATGTGTTGTACACTATGAATTCAAAATTCATGTTGATATTAACAGTCAAACCAGAAGAAATATTAGTATAGCAAGCGGATTAATGGTTGAAAGAAGCTGACCTTTGAAAATAGCCGAAAAGGATGAAAAAACAAAGATCACTAACAATTGGAGAGTTCAAATTAATAGTTGTATTAATTTAAACCAATAGAAAAAAAACAAATGTAAACCAATAGAAATCTTTCATTTAATAGATAATATACACGTTACTAATAAGTATTTTTTATGTAGCAATACTATCAATGGAAAGACGAGTGGAAATCCTTAATTTACTCTTGCTGGGAGAGGTGCATTAAGGGAAAATTTCCTGATTTGTTGAAGAGAGCTCGAGATAAAGCCAAGGCCCGTGCGTTCCAAGAGGGTATAGATGTTGGAAATGATTTGACTAGCATTCTTCCGTTTAAGCCACTCTATATCAGTCAAGAATCTTGGGAGACGCTAGTTGGGGTTTGGAATACAGATTCATGGAAAAACAAGTCATCTCAAAACAGTGAAAATAGGGGAAAAGCAGTCGGTGGTAGACATACACTTGGCTCGAAGAGCTTTGCTATGGTTAGAAAAAACATGGTAAGAAATGTTGATTTTCATCATTATCACACACACATATTTGTTTTCTTTAAATATGACACTTATGGACCTTTTTAATTAAAAATGACATTTGATTTGATTTTTTGAGTTAAGAATATTACTTTTTAGGGTCTATGAAAGAGTCAAAACGAGCGTGGTCCATACACAGATTTTAATATACTTTTAGCATATAGTGTGTGAAGTATAAGCGTTGAAACAATATTATTTCAATAATGACAATCTTAAATCTCTAAATAAAATGATTATGTGCGACTTTCAACATGTTTCACCACTTTTTTTATTTGACCCATTTGATGTATAGGAGAAGACACTGAAGCGGCGTTCAAATTTTGGTGAGTTTTGGTTACAAACACACGCAAAGAAAGGGTCAAGACCACTAGATAGGTTGTCTGGGTGTAGTAGGTCAGTTGAAAATGGTTCGGGAGAAGGCGATGATGTGGAAGACACCATCCAACAACAAAATGTGACTTGGGTTGACACGAGGGCGAGTGAAGCTTATGTAAGTCTTTTAACTTTGTAAATGTATGTTTTACTACTTACTAATATGGTTATACAATTTTAAAGTACTAATTTCTTTATGTTCTTATCGTAGAGCACATATAATAAATATGTTATTGAGAAATATGGAGAGGATACCAGCTTACACCCAGATATTGACATGGAACTGTTATCACAAACTGTCGGTGGCAAGAAAAAAGGTAGATTATACGGCGTTGGCAACTTCGCTAACCCATGTGACATGATGCCTAGTGCACCGTCGATGCCGAGTACCCATAGTGACAGTGATGAGGTTCGTATTCTCTCTGATAGTAAAATAAGAAAAATCTGCCTTTTCATGTGATGAAAACTGTTAATGGGTTATTTAAATGGATTTGCTTATATTGAATTTAAATGTTGGATTATATTCCAAATTCCAAATTGTAAGTAAATACATGTTATGTCATGTTACTTCAATTTAAGGTATTGAATATATGTAGGATTGTGAAGGCTTTTGTATGATAAATTTATTTAAGGGTCTGACTTATTAATTAGGTTATTTCCTTATGCTGATTATGTATTTGAAGTACTGTAAGTTTGGGTAGTTATCATGAAAGTTTATGCATGTAGTGGTTTAGTATTACCTGGGTTAATTAGATTGTAGCAGGTTATTTATGTCCTTTTTTCTATATGTATGCCTCGATAATGTATGTATATATATATATATTCTGATGCAAGTTAATAACCACCAAGTAAATGGTTGTTTTAAGTTCGGTCCAGAAAGTGTCTCTTGGTTAGTTGGTTATAGTGTGGTCTTGGACCGGAACCGACCCGAACCCGAAATGATATATAAATCAGGACCGATTCCAGACCATATCCCTACATACAGGTTTGGTTTCGGTCCGGGTCTCGGTTTTTTTTTTTTTTTGGTCCAGCCTTGTTTACGCTCACCCCTAGAATTAGGTTTGTTTGTAATGTGTTGCATTTTTACCACACAGTTACCCTTCAACCAAAGTTTTTAACAAGCAATCAAAATCTTTGCCTTCGGTCATTATCTGTAGATTTAAACGATTGATTGTCTAAGCTAGTTTCCATTTAAGCTATTATTCAACTTTTGGGGCATACCATTTTGTCACTCTGCCAAGGAATTCAAGTGTGATAGTTTTGCACACTCTTTGAGTGCATGAAAACCATGGATACAATAATGTACTTGTTAAAGTTGCTAATATTTTGATCTTGTCTGGTATAAGTTAATATCTATAGTTGTAGACCAGTAATGTACTTGTTAAAATTGCTAATATTTTGTTCTAGTTTCTTGCATAATAGTTGGTATCCCCCATTTGGAAGAATGACTTATTAAATTATATATATGGTTAGAACTATTATATTGAGTCATCTTATAAGGTGTGATAATGGATGTTAATTGGTATTTTTGCTTTCGATGTTATAGGTGCAACAATTGAAGGAAAAAATAGCGGAGTTAGAAAAAGATAAAATAGAGAAACATGTTATGATGGAGAAAATCGAAGAAAGTGCAAAGTTATATGCCGAAATGAATGAGAGAATTCAATTGTTGTCTCAAAATGCGCCACAAAACCTCCCGCCAAGTTGAGTTATGTTGAAGTTTTTGGTCTTGCTTTTAGATAATTTGGATCTTTATCTTGTTAAAGTTTGGATATTTATGGTGTTAAAGTTTGGATTTTTATCGTGTTACAATTTGGATCTTTCTTGTGTTACATTTGGTTTTGTTGGAACTATGAATCAAGTTGGTTTTAATATTTATCTTTCATATGTGTTTTGTTTTTGTATTTTGCTGAGATCTAAATATATTTTGTACAGAAAAAATTAATGTAAAAATTAAAATATTTGTAAAAATCCTAACAAAATTCGTAGGTAAGTTTGTAGCAAAAACCTTGCTGGATTTGTAGCAAAATCTTTCCAAATCCATAGCTATACTCATAGCAATATTCAAGTAAATTTTCATAGCTAAATCCATAGCAAATATTCAATCCGTAGCCAATTCGTTGCTATAATTCCACAACAAACTTGGTAGCAAAACCAAAGCGTAGCTAACATATCTGTAGCAAACCGTGTAGAAAAAATGTCGTAGCTACTAATCTGTAGCGAATTTCGAAGCTAAAATTCGAAGCAAAATTTCGTAGCTAAAAAAGGGTAGCGAAAATTCGTAGCAAACTTTTTGGTAGCAAATTCGTAGATAAAATAGCGACGTCCCACTTGGTAGCTAAACTCGTTGCAAATATATATTCCGTAGCTAAATTTTGTAGCAAATAAATTAGCGACGAGACTTGTAGCTACGGACCAAATCCATAGCAAATCGGTAGCAAATGGGTTTTTGCTATGGATTTGCTATGGATTTTACCGTGGCAAATGCCTGTTTTTGTAGTAGTGTACGTCTTGTAGGCCAGTATGGTTTTGCCACCATCATTGGGACACTCCAATTTTTATATACTCACCGCTTTCAAATTAAAGATCTTGTTTATACAGCTTAGTTTAGCCGCATATCTCCATTAATGTCTTATACCCATTTTCAAATCCATCCCATGACTTCCTTCGTTTTAAATTATTTAGAGTATAATGAGTTGAATCATACGTCTTTGAGATTATCTTGTTAAAAATTTGAATCAAACGGGCTTGTACGAGCCCAAACTTTTACATTCATTATAATCAAAATGCTTTATCGCAATTATTGATATGAAAACAATACATAAGCCTGCTACAACACCCGTGGATACACAAAACAAACTAAGCAGTGACTCTGGTCCTCTGTTTGATGACCCCACTACATATCGAAACCTTGCAGGCGCACTACAGTATCTCACCTTCACCAGACCAGATATCACTTATGTTGTGCAACAAATCTGTATGCACATGCACTCTCCTACTCTAGCTCACTAGAATGCTGTAAAACGCATTCTCAGATATCTTCAGGGAACCGCTGAGTTTGGTCTTCACCTCGGCTCCTCCTCTTCTCTATCCATCCGTGCCTACACCGATGCGGATTGGGCCGGTTGCCCCGACAGACGCCGTTCCACGTCAGGGTACTGTGTTTACTTAGGTAACAACTTAGTCTCCTGGTCGTCCAAACGACAACCTACTATCTCTCATTCCAGTGCAGAGGCTGAGTATCGTGGTGTTGTTAACGTAGTAGCTGAGATCTGCTTGATTCGTAATCTTCTTCTTGAACTCCGTCATCCACTGAGCAATGCTTCTCTGGTCTATTGTGACAACATCAATGCCATTTATCTCTCAGAAAATCCAGTTCAACATCAACGAACAAAGCACATAGAGTTGGACATACATTTTGTTCGTGAGCACATTCAGAGAGGTCTAGTTCGTGTCCTTCATGTCCCATCAAAGTCACAAGTCGTTGACATTTTCACCAAAGGCCTACCTCGGGTTCTATTTGATGATTTCCGCTCCAGTCTAAGCATCCGTTCTCCTTCCACTTCGACTGCAAGGGTGTAATAGACCACTCAATCAACGCCACTAACTTGTATACTTATTATTGTATTCGTTAATTGTCATAATTGTATTTGACCGACTTCACCGACTTGTAGTATCCTTATATATTCAATATTGTGGATGATAGAACATTGAGCTTGACAATTACGAAATTCTTATAATGATGATTAAACAGTCTAAATATGATTCCTTACATCGTGTATGAAATATATTTCTTAAAAGTAATTCTTCGACCCTAAAATGCACAGGTGTCACAAAATCAACTTAGTAATATATCTATTATCTATTAATCTATTAATCTATTAATATATATAAAAGAATTGAACATTGGTGACGTGGCGTGCAATGGTGCCTTCATCCTCTCCATGAAACTGCCACGTGGCATCATAATTGAAAGATTTTAATGTTTTTTGAATTATTTTCTTTTTTAATTAAAAAAAAAATAAACATAAAACCCTAAATTTATCTCTCTATCTCTCAATTCTCAATTACTAAAATTAAATTGAGTTATTTTAAGAAAAAAGAATTTAAAAACAAATTTAAATTTTTCTCTCTTATGTTCCTCCCATAATTTTTAAATGTTAATATCTTTTATATTCGAGATTTTTTAAATAAAAAAATTACACCAAATTAACGAGCGTTTTATTATCTTTCCAACGAGTACCATAGTGCTATATAAAAAACGGAGAAAAAAACGACTATTTTTTGCGGGGTTATGTTCATATAGAAAAAAAAAACACAAAGTGTTCAGGTTATTCATTAATCATGTTAGGAGAACGAATCACGCAACACTGCAACACATGGTGTCACCTTATAACAAGGTTATTTTTTTATTTATTTAATTACAAGAGTAATAATTATTACTATTAGTATTAATATTATTAGAATTGTTATATTTTTCAACCCCCATCATGAATTCTACATCTATATAAGTCAACGTCAAATTGTAACATATTTTAAATTACGTGAAGATGATTATATGTTGAAGGTTATCTTTTTAATACTGTATTATGTTTAATATGGTTTATGCTTTTTATTTTTTTTAACTTTTTAAATAAATGTTTTTTTAACTAAGATTGATTATGTTTAAATTATTTACGCTTTTCGTGATTTGAGTTTTCTTCTTTTATCATTTTTTATTAAATCATATTAAATTTTTCAACCCCGGGACCTTCCCGGGGTAATCAGCTAGTAATCTATAATCTATAACTATTGATAAAAGAATTGAAGTTAGATGATGTGGCATTTGGTGGCCTCAAATCCCCTTTGAATATACCACGTGACATCATGTGAAGCTCTCTTTTAAATTTATTTTTTTTAAATAAAATTTATATCTATATTATCTTAAAATTTCAAATATCTTAATTAATATCTTTTCCTTATTTTTCTCACACATTTTTTAAATGTTAGTGAACTATTAATTATTATTTAAAAATTTCAAATATGTTAATTAATATTTTTATCTTTATTTTTTCATTATTTTCCGCTCACAATTTTTTAACGTTAGTAACTTTTATGTATGACATTTTTTTGAAAATTTTTTTACACCAAATTAACGATCGTTTTATTATCTTTCCAACGAGCACCATAGTGCTATACAAAAAATGAAAAAAAATATTTCTTAGTGAGTTTTTGTTTATGCAGAAAAAAAACACAATGTGTTTAGGTAATTTATTAATCATATATAGGCAAGTCACTAATCGTGTTATGATAGTATATATGTTTTTGAACCTACTATTACATATATGAATTGCCCATGTTCATATGCTATAACGATATGCTTAGCATTAAAGGAGGTTGAGATTTTTTAATCTGCTGGGAACGCATCATGAGAGCCCCCTTTGGTAGTATAAACATTAGAACAACTTTCTTTAGCATTAAAAGAGGTTGAGACTGTTTACTTCTTTTATCTTCTTTTATTAAGTCATATTAGATTTTTTAATCACAGGACACTCTTAGGGTAATCAGCTAGTAATATTTAAAACTAATATTTAAGTATAAGATGACCTTAAGTAAAACTAGAGGTGCACAAAAAACCCGGAATCGGAATTGGAACCGAAAAAAACCCTGGAACCGGGTATTAAAAAAACCGGAACCGGGTATACCCGGAACCGTACCCGACCCTACCCGTCGGGTACACATAGGGTATAGTTTTCTATGTAAAAAACCGAACCCAGACCCGGACCCGATTTATACCCGGTTCTACCCGGTTTTTTTAAATACCCGGAACCGGTTTTTTCAAATACTCGGCACCGGGTTTTCCAAATACCCGAAACCGGGTTTTCCGAATATTCAAAAAGTATGTATCAAGTGACTGGAATATTTGGCATTTTGATGTTGAGGCGGAACCGGGTATTAAAAAATCGGAACCGGGTTTTCCGAATACACAAAAAGTATACTCAAAGAATTCTATAACCACGTTAAAATCATCTAAGTCGCACTACCCTTCGACACGTGATTGTATAAAAAGAATTCAATACCCGATATACCCGAGTTTTTTCAATACCCAGTGTACCCGATTTTTTTAATACCCGATATACCCGAAACCGGTTCCATACCCGGAACTGGATATTGAAAAAACGGGAACCGGGTATCGAAAAACCGGAAACGGTATACCAGGTATAGTTTTTTATGCTAGGAACCGGAACCGAAACTGGAACCGGTTCTTTCAATACCCGGTCGAAGTAATACCCGACCATACCCGAAACCGGTTCCATACCCAAAACCGGGTATTAAAAAAACACGATTTGTGCACCTCTAAGTAAAACTCATAGGTATATGTTGTTGAAATTTCAATTCAGTATTTTGAATATTCTGATTAATTGTTTTTCTTTTGTTCTTTATAAGTGAAACATAAATGGGCTGGAAGTTGGATGCTGCTATTGGGCTTTTCCAAGTGGGAGTTTTTGAAATTTCAATTCAGTATTTTGAATATTCTGATTAATTGTTTTTCTTTTGTTCTTTATAAGTGAAACATAAATGGGCTGGAAGTTGGATGCTGCTATTGGGCTTTTCCAAGTGGGAGTTTTTAGGCTAAAGATCGTACAAGTGAAATGGGCTACAAATGGATTGAGCATTTGAGCTGGTGTCTTAGAAAGTTCGGCCCTAATAACAGATAATAAACTAGAGTATTTGATTTGGGTATATTTGTTCAGATTCTATAGTTTTTGACATTTGTTAAATAGGTGAATCCGTGAATGTTGTGAAGATTTTCTGTGTATTATGTGTATTCCAAAACCAAATAATATTACATAAATAGTAACTGATATGTGTTTTCGTTCAATACTGCAATATAGGTTCAGTGGTGGATCTAGGAGGTTTTCGATTTGGAAAAATTAAAAAATTTAGTGAATAATTGAAAAATTAGTGAGAATTTACGAAATAAACCCCCTGAAAATAGTTATTGAATTCGCCATTGTATAGGTTGTTACATCTTTCAATAAAAATTATGGTACAATTTCACTTTTTTGGTGGGAAAGTGGCTATAAGCGATATTAACTGTTATGTATCTATTATTAGGGAGAAAAGGGTGCTCAATGAGAGTATCCAGGATTTCACCATTCCCTTATTGCCATCTCACTTTTACCCAAAACTACCGTGAAACACCTTAATATGTGGCAACTAGGGCTGCAAACGAACTGAACTCTTAGCGAACAGTTCATGAACCATTCGGCGGGAAGTTCGTTTGTGTTCGTTCGTTTAATAAACGAATGAACACGAACAAAAAATTTCGTTCGTTTAGTTAAACGAACGAACATGAACAAAGGCTGCGTTCGTTCGTTTATGTTCGTGAACGTTCGGTAACGTGTTCGTTTGTGTTCGGTAACGTGTTCTTTTATTTTTATTTATTTTACCCAAATAAATAATCAAATAAATAATTTATGTAAGGTAAATATATGGCTATATGATATCAATAACCACACTTTTAGTATCTACGCTCACTGCTTAGTATATATTTCCATGTTCTAACGTCGACACCCTCCACATGTTTGGATAATTAGGTTATATATTGAGTGGATCTATTTAATGTCTTAATGTATGTAAATTCGATCTTATTCGAAAGTTAATATATGTCTGTTTGTGTTCGTGTGCGTTCATGAACAAAATTAACAAACGAACACGAACACGAGTGTTTCCTTAACAAACGAACACGAACAAAAAAATTCGTTCGGTAAGTGTTCATGAACTGTTCGTGAACAAATAATTTCCTTAACGAACGAACACGAACAAGGCCTTGTTCGTGTTCGTTCGGTTCGTTTGCAGCCCTAGTGGCAACACTACCCTAAACCATGAACTCCACCCATTTTACTGTACTCTCCAAGTCTCTCTAATGTCTCTCTCTTACCCACTCTCGGTAACAATCACCCGCAACGACTACTCGAGCAGCCTTACCTGAATAATTGACGACGGTGTCACCGGTCGAGTAGGGACTACCCGATCACACCACTTGACTGTGCCCTGTCTTCCCTAATTGTTTCATCAAATTACACAATATGATCTATGTAGAGTTAGCATAAGGGTTACTCGTTTAAAACGATCTTGAAAACATCAGAGTTACTTTGAAAAGGTTACATTAAGTATTTAGCATTTTATAACTACCTAACATGTATGCATTTCTACCTACAATCCTTCATTAAACCTTTCATTCACACTGGTCAAGAAATTTGTCCAATACACACATTGGTGTTGGTCACTTGGTCTAAAGATTGGTGATAAACGTTTCTTAAGTCAATATAAACATTAGTTATAGTCTTAATCATATTTTAAAAATCAAAATTCAGTTAGATTATATAAATATATACTCTGCATCCCCTGGCTAACATAAACTTCAGTTCCTTTAAAATTTCAATATTATTCGCAAATTTGTTACATAGAATCAGTGGTAGACCCAAGAATTTTCTTCATGGAGTGCGGAATCTCTAAGCCCCTGAGTTGTTTATCAATCAGGTGGCCCGGGGTGGGTCGACTCGTATACCAAAAATAATAATACTAAAATTAATCAACAAAAGAAAATTAACCAAAAGCCAAAAATAATTTAAACGTCGTTACATATGCATAACAAAATTCTAAAATCTAAAGTTGTGTATACATCTCGGATAATCATAGAACTTTTGGAACATCAAACACTCCAAAGTTATCATAAGGACTCAAGCTATTGATACAAACAAGTAACTCAGATGTTACCTCGTTAAAACGGTTTTCAAATTCCTGGATTTACATATCTAGAATCGAACTGAATGGTTAGATTCATTTGAATTATCTACACTGTTAACGTGACTTTGCCTGTCACCATATTTTTACATATTTTAACTTCTTGCACTTAAAAAAAAACAAATAGCTCATCTTCTTCACATCAAATTAAGAGAGACCTACAACCTTTCCACCAAGTCGTTGCTCGCAGGAAAAAAGGGGAAAAATATATACACGCCAAACTTTTTACCAAGCGTATGGATCGCCTAAAGGGAGAGGGAAAGACTTGTTTCTTTGCTTTTCCTCGGTTTTAAAAATTCAAGGGGTGCGATTGAAAAATTTTATGGGGTGCGGACGGGGTAAACGCGTATATATAAATACTAAAAAAAAATTTCAAGGTGGGCGTCCGCACCCATTGGAGTGGGTGTGGGTCCACCATTGCATAGAATAATACTAGGTTAGAGACCCGTGGGTACCCACGGTGCATACCAAAGAAAAATATAAAAATATGAAAATTATATTTATATTATTGAAGTTGTGTGTACATGAGTCAATAAAGATAAGTTAAAAAAATGCATCAAAATGTTATAAAATTATTCATAAATCTTGAAATACTTCTTTGTACACAACGTTTGATATTTTGTTCGTCAGTTTGACATCTTCATCTAGTATAACTATCTTCAGTCCATCTCGACTTTTGACCCTTGATAGCGCAACATACAACTGCCGTGTGAAAAAACAGGATCCTTCAAATACAACCCAACTCTGGATAAGGATTGTCCTTGACTCTTGTTTATTGTCATTGCGAAAGAAACAGCAAGTGGGAATTGTCTTCTGTTAAATTTAAAAGGAATTCTCTTATCCGAAGGTGATAAAGTAATTCTTGGATAAACGTTCGCATTCCAATATTACTTCCTGAAATGATTCTCTCTTCTATTACACGTTTTCCCATTTTAACAACTTGTAACCTTGTTCCATTACACAAACCGCTTTTCTGATCAATGTTTCTAAGTAACATTACCGGGACACCAACTTTCAAAACCAAACGGTGATTTGGTATTCCAGATAACTTAAGACCATTCTAAATATCGGGAGAAATTAAGCTTTCATTAACCTTTTCGTTAACATTTTCGGACTGACAACCACTATCTGAACTTAGATACTCAATTTCCTCACCAGGAAACATTGAAAGTAATCTATCATTAATTTCTTGAACAACTTCATTCTTCAGTGCCAATATAGATCGATCTTGAAAATAATGAGGAATGTGGATGTTATCCAAAAGTGACCGATACACAAAGGATATCAAATCAGAAACATGATCCGAAGATTAAGAAATAAGTAAGTCCTCAAGTATCTTAATAACATCATGACCATCACTTATTGTATCCACCTTTCCTTCTCCTATATCCAAAAGCCAATCTACAAACTTTTTAGTTTCCTCGATATCAGACTTGCAACTTCCTGAAAGCAACCTCATATTTTTTGTTAATTCTAAAACAACGCATTTGTGCCAAATGTATGATGAACTTAATGAGGCATTAACAATGTCATGCCTAGTTCCATTTGGTACAACTGGTAGAATTTGTCTAAAGTCACCCCCAAACACAACGACCTTTCCACCGAATAGCAAATCAGAAGAGTCAACATCATGGACACCAAATACATCTTTTAAACTTCGATCTAGTGCTTGGAAAGCATGTTTATGAACCATGGGTGCTTCATCCCATATAATCAAATCTGTTTTTTAAGCAGTTGGGCAACATCACTATTTGGTTGCATGTAACACATAGAATGTTCAGTTAGGTTTATAGGAATACGAAACCTGGAATGTGTTGTCCTACCACCTGTAGCAAAGATGCAATACCACTCGAAGCAACATTCAAAACAATTTTCTTTTAGATCTTATGGATGAAGATAGTGTCTTCCATAGGAAAGTTTTACCCGTACCACCGTAACCATAAAGAAAAAAAACTCCTCATTTCTTCTCCTCAACAGATTTCATTACACAGTTATAAATTTTTTTTCTATTCATTTGTTAAAGAAGCAAACTGAGTTTCAAATTTTTCAACCAAACTATTTGTTCAACCAAACTGTTTGTCTTTCTAATTTTGTTTAATTGCAAAATATCTAGAAAAACATCGTGTACGACTAAATAAAGACAAATAACCAAAGAGTAAATTGCCAAAATGGCCCCTGAGGTTTGGCCCAAAATGCTTGTTTGGTCACAGATCAAAAATTGCCAAAATTGTCCATATTTAACTGAGTGCTGAAAGTCAGTTAAGTCTCAGGGGTAGTTTCGTCCTTTATGTCCTTAGGGGCCAAAATATAAAAACCAAAACTTAAGGGGCATTTTTAAAACTTTTTACTTTAAATACCCAACCCCCCTCTCTTCTGTGACAGACCCACCGCCACCATCTGCCGCCAGCCCACCACCACCACCACCCTTCTACGGCGGCTCCGACGACAAGAAATCTGTGATTAAAATCCTTCAGAAGCAATCCGGTCATACTAGTTCCGGTATGAGTGGGTATAGTCGAGTTCACAACAAGAAGGTCACCGGTTCCGGTGACCGGCGCAATCCGCTTCATCTCTGGTTCCACCTTCTTTTCAGGCAATCCTTTCCCTTCCTCATCTAAATCGACACTCATCTTCATCTTTAAACCCAACCCGTAACCCTTCTCCTCTGTTCCGATGATACCCGATAATCCCTCATATTCAAAATCACAATCCAACTCGTAACCCCTTTCCTCTGTTTCTAACCGTAAGGGAGGCCAGATTTTGGACCGTGTGGAGCTTTGTTCCTCTGTTCCTCTATTTCTAACCTCTTTTCCTCTGTTTCTCTGGCTCCACCTTCTTTTCAGGCAATCCTTTATGTTCCTCTGTTTCCAACTCGTAACCCCTTTCCTCATATTCAAAATCACAATCCAACTCGTAACCCCGGATTTTGGACGGTGCAAGGGAAGCGTCATGATGAAACAATGTAAGTGAAACAGCAGCGTTCACATCTTGGACTTGAACCTGAATTTTAAATCTGGAAAAACAAATATGTAAATCATAAAGCTATATGTATTATACTGAGCAAATACGTTTTTAAAAAATTAAAAATATTTAAAAGAAATATGACCTTGGTGTATGGACGACTTGTTTGGCACTACAATTACCATTATCATACTGGAAAACCTTTTCTTCTTCAAATTGGCCACTTCCTTCACCAACTTCACAGATTATGTACTCTATACCACATTTTTTGGTACATTTGGGACACCCCATGTAGTGCCACCCAAATTCTTTAAATAGATCTTTAATAGTACCCAACAACACCACAGACTGCTCCTGTATAAAAAAATTAGAATTCACGGATCAAAATTTAAATCTTATTACGTTTGTTTTATTTTAAAATGACAAAAAGATAATAGTTAATTGTAATCATGTACCACGAATGCTTATTTTAGGTAATTATAACAGGTAATTTTAAAAGTTAAATATTAGTTGTCGGCAAAAAAACAACTTTAAATTAAGCATTTATTGGCTTTAACATTTTACAATGTAACTATACTGTTGGTAAAAATATATAACGTCAAAGAAAAAAATAAAAGTTATTATAGAATTTTTCATTCCTGTAAGATTACACATACCTCTTGTATTTCCCAAATATCATCAATTTTACTAACAGGAGTGTTGTGAAGAAAATCTTCTTCATCCGAACAGAACATAGACGTGCCATATGGTCGATGAACCAATGAAGGATTATCCGCCATTTTCTTACCCAACCTGGTTTATAAAAAATAGTTATATGTATTAACTACTGTAAATAGTTGTAAAAAATAACTAACTTTAACTTTTTGCTGTACATGTTCATATCTTCAATATTATCATTAATAAACAATTAGAAACATAGGGTTTGCCTGCATAAAAAACAATTACTAAAATTAGAATTCAAAGTATTGGGTAAAATAATTAATGTATTAAAAGTACAGATATTTAATAAATTGTACCAACCATTATAAAATTTCAAGCGACCAAACTGAAGAATTATAATAATTTGCTTCACATTTTGATGCGTAGCAACATATTTAGACATCTCATATGTATCCCACAAAGTTATATAAATGTTCAAACCCCTTCAAAAAGAAAAAAAAAATGTTTTAGTGATACATCGAATTCACTTATAAAATTATTAATTATGTAATAATAAATATAATAAAAAACAATTCATACTCGCTATCCTGCATTTCCATTGTCAACCTCTTTGTATCTGCGGTCACCTACTTATCTTTATCGTCATTGTTGAAGAACCTCACAGCATGTCCTATAACATCTATATGAAAATATAAACCAACATTAATGGTGACATAAAATAAAATAAAATAAAATATGATGTTTATAATAAAAAATGATCTAGTAATGATACAGACCTATTTTCACATTTTCTGTAACCTCATTGTCCAGAATTCTTTGGTAGATGACAAAAAAGAACCCAAATGACGGACCTTGAAAATCTACAGAAACAGTAACCTGAGTGTTCATATTCAAGCACAATTTGTTGGGATTTGCTGAATACTTGTACTTTGATGGGTTCATGCCAATTCCTGGATTTCTTATGACAAGACAAGCATTTTCCAACAAAAAACCTCTCGAATCTAAAAAACAAACGCTTCAACACATTTGCCTGAATTTTGTCACCCTGTAATATTTTTATCGATGAGTAAAAGAAGAATTGTATATTTTCGGAATATGTATATAGATATCTACCTATATAAACGGGTGGTGCTAATAAACTAATATACTAAAAAATAAATGTAATACAAAATATGGATTTTGGAATTACATTCTCGTCAATGAGTATCATCTCAATTGAGTAAACACCTTTAGGATTGCGACGATCAGCTTGCCGCCACAGCCGAATGATCTTTAGCTTCATAGCAACATCATTTTGATTCACATCAATTTGGTTAACCATGGTAAACTCTTGTGCTTGTGCAGCGACCATTGTTCTCTTCAAGTAATCAAAAAAGTTAAGACTAAAATTAGGAATGAAATAAAAGTTACAATATTATAACAAAAATAATCAACAAATAACAAAATCATATAAAATGTTCTAAGGTTTATCCAACATTTTGCGAATTGTTGCAACTTATGTTAATGGTGTGTATAGCAAGTTTGAGTAATGTGATACCATGAAACTAAATAGATAACTATAAAAATAGAAAGCATGATATCATACTTAAATTTATGGTTAACAATTTTGGCAATGAATAGCTAAATCTTATCTAAATGATTAAAAATAGAGATATAATCTACCTATATTATAGTATAACAATTTTCCCAATGAATAGCTAAATCTATGCTAAATTGTCAACAATTTTCAAAATGTATAGATAAATTTAAGGAAGCGAATTTTTTTTTCAGTATTTGCATAGCTAAATGGTCAACAATTATATCTCGTAATTATAGTTAAATTTCGGAATGGTCAACAATTATATCTCGGAATTATAGCTAAATTTAAGGATACAAGTATCATCGTTCGTCTCTGGATACATGTAGCATTTTGTATTAGTAGCACAATAAAGATATAATTATGTATATATATATATATATATGTTTCTTTTTCTAATTATTATATAATGATAAGTTTATATCATTCTTTTTCGTATTTAAAGTTTGTTATGTAGTAACTATCATTTATCACATATCTATGGTCAACATTTATCACAATGAATAGGTAAATCTCAGGAAAAGCAACACACGTTTCGTTATTTTTAATTTTTTTGCCAAACAAAGCCGTTAAGATGGCAATTGTGATTATTGAGTTATGTTCTATATCTATTATACCACAGGATTTTAATAATATATGTTTCTCTATCTATTACACCACAGGATTTGATCTGAACATGCAAAGGCAATTATGTCTTATCATAATGGTTCTAAGTTCTTCAAGATACTACACCCTTCGGCGATTGGATGGCCTGATCTGCTTGAATCCGAAGGTATTGCCATTGGCGAATATTGTGTATTTAAGTGGTGTTCAAATCAGCGCAGGCTCTTTGTTACTAAGATTGCACAACAAGAAGTCATTGATTTTCAAGTTTGATATAGCCTTCGTCAATGTTTTTATTTTAAGTTATTTTAAATTTTGTGTTTCGAATTTATGTTTAATGTTATTGAAATACTTCGATGTTTTTTGAAATTTTGATTAATGTCACTAATTTTTTTTTTGACCAAATTTCTTGTTATTAATTTAGAATTAATGTTATTTATTTACAATAATAAGTGTTCACTGGCGTTAATTTTATTTAATCTAGAATTTGAATATTAATCATTGTTATTTATTTAGATTAATTTATATTTTGATCGGACTTAATGACATTTATTCTTTTAACAATTTACCAAATTTAGATTAGCATCATCATAATTGTTATTTAATGTTATTTTGACTGAATATTCAGTCAAAAATGTTTATTTTTCCAACTAAATTAAAACTTGAAAGTCAACATATTGATTTTCTTACAAAATAAAAAATTTAATGTCAATTTACCAAATAATTTTATTTAAATACCGAAACAATTGACATTAAATAACGTCATTGATTATTATACAAAGTAAATATTTACATTAATGACTATGTTGACCGCAATAATGACATTTATTATTTTCTTTACCGAATCTATATTAACATTATGATTATATTATGTAAATATATATATGTCATTATTGACTATGTTGACTTTCAAGTTTAATTTGTGAGATTTTTACGGTCAACATAGTCATTAATGTAAATATTTACATAATATAATCATAATGACATATATATATATATATATACATAATATAATTATAATGTTAATATAAATTCGGTAAAGAGAATAATAAATGTCATTATTGCGGTCAACATAGTCAGTTATGTAAATATTTACTTTGTATAATAATCAATGACGTTATTTAATGTCAATTTTTTCTGTATTTAAATAAAATTATTTGGTAAATTGACATTAAATTTTTAATTTTGTAGGAACAATCAATATGTTGACTTTCAAGTTCTAATTTAGTAGGAAAAATAAACATTTTTGACTAAACATTATGTATTTAGTCAAAATAACATTAAATAACAATTATGATGATACTAATCTAAATTCGGTAAATTGTTAAAAGAATAAGGCCATGTTTGGCTCTCCTTTTCATTTCTCCTTATAACTTTTCCTCCTTCAAAAGTTACTTAATCTCATAATTCACAATTTGTGACTTATGACTTTTCCCTCAAAATCTCCTTTTCAAAGCACAAAACCCTTCTATAAGTTACTTTTCAAAAAACCATCCAAACACTTTTGTTTAACTTATGACTTATTGAATAAGTCAATAAGTTAAAAGGAGGTGTGGAAATGGAGAGCCAAACATGCACTAAATGTCATTAAGTCCGGTCAACATATAAATTAATCCAAACAAATAACAATGATTAATATTCAAATTCTAGATTAAATAAAATTAACATCAGTCAACACTTATTATTGTAAATAAATAACATTAATTCTGAATTAATGACAATAAATTTGGTCAAAAAAAATTAATGACATTAATCAAAATTTCAAAAAACATCGAAGTATTTCAATAACATTAAACATAAATTCGAAATACAAAATTTAAAATAACTTAAATTAAAAACATTGACGAAGGCTGTATCAAACTTGAAAATCAATGACTTCTTGTTGTGCAATCTTAGTAACAAAGAGCCTGCCCTGATTTGAACACCACTTAAATACATAATATTCGCTAATGGCAATACCTTCAGATTCAAGCAGATCAGGCCATCCAATCACCGAAGGGTCATGCAGTATCTTGAATAACTTAGAACCATTATGATAAGACATAATAGCCTTTGCGTGTTCAGATCAAATCCTGTGGTATAATAGATAGAGAAATATATATTATTAACAAAAATTCTTAAAGACAAAAACAAAGTTACCATAATCGATGATATCTACATATAAGAATTAATCACGGATTGAATAAGAATGAAGACAAAAACAATTATACTACAATCGATGATATCTGCATACACCATGAATCGAAATCAGAAATGTTTTCAAAAATTAATATACCAGGAATCGATAATATCTACCTATAAGAATGAATAACGAAATCTTTAAGAATGAATATACCAAGAATCTATCTATATAAAAAAAAAAAAAACTGAAGATTGTTTGATTGTTTGAAGTATATGAACATAAACTGAAGATTGTTTGTTCGGACCCATTGTAAGTATAACGACAGATACATAGTTTTGAAAACAAAATAAAGAACATTGGTTGTTTCTTTCTAATCCTTATGATTAGAATATTCAGGAGTAAAATCTTTGAAACCAAGATGAAAATCAAAAGAAAAATTGAAGATTGAGAAAAAAAAATGGTGCAATATTACCTTGAAATTAATCGGATGGAAGAATGGAGAATGAAAGTTGAAGACGTCTAAATGAATAATGAAGATTGATGTAGAATGAAGGAAAAAAAGGCTTTTATAGGTAAGTAGATGGAGCTCCATATACAAATCTGGATCCTAGAGGCCCTCTCTAAGGTCTCCATTCGACCCGAGATGTATTCATTTATTATATAGATAGATTAAAATAAAATTTTTTTATAAGTTTGTGAAGCGTTGACAAAGTTATATGGTATTAACATTTACACATTAATTTACGATTTCTATATAATCATGCGATGATGGTATTACGACTGGTATATGTTCTAACCATTTAGCCGCTCCTACTCTAAGATATCACTTTCAAAGTTGTATTATATTAATTAGTTTATTTGTTTTTTGGACGTCAAACTTATTTTAGATCAATATATTTAAACTTTATTTTATATATGATACCACTTGAGGTGATTATTATTTTGTCTTAAAAATGATGAATACAAAAATACAACAACCAGGGTTAGCATTTTATATGTTCTAACTACTAAATCAGTTCAGATTTATCAATTATAAGCAACTTTGGGATAAATTGGGTAGCTCATTTGGTAGAGACTTATGTTTTTTAGAAGGGATATCATAGGTTCAAATTTAGACAAATGTGTATTTGGTTTAAATTATAGTGAAGTAACATTAGCTGTTAAAAAATAACTTTGGTAAAAAGACACTGGCCAGGTAGCAATTATGAGCAAAGATAAGTTTGGTTTAAAACAAAACGTTTAAAAAGTGTCAATTCTTGGGTCAAAATGAGTTGTTTTAAAGAAAAAAAGGTTTGTAAATGGGCCCAAATATAAAATATTTTTGTAGCAGAAGCGACAACGGGGGTGGTGGCATTACGGTGGTGCTAACAGATGTCAGTGTAAATGGGGGTGGTGGAGATTGAAACAAATGAAATAAATCAAAGGGTTGATTTATTAAGACTTTCGGTGTACTTAACCGAATATAACACTCCAAAAAGCTGCTTATCCGCTGATTTTTTTTACCGGGTCACGGTTTTTATATATATCTCTATCATAAGGTTATCTACCCGTGTGATACACGGGTTCAACAATTTAAATTATTTATAAATTAAAAATATAACTAAGAAAAATTAGATTACATATTACATTTAAAATAAATAAAATTGCCTTTACAACAGAAAAATATTAAATATTCATCAGCTCTAAATAATTTCTTGTAAAAGACATTCATATTCACATAAAACTATTTTCAAACTTTCCAAAATATATCTTCTTAATCATGACTGTTACCTGGTAGACTACAGGTACAACAGAAAAAATCAAAAGTAATAATAGTAAATTTGTTTAGGCTAGGCTAAGATGTAAAAAATGAAATTAATTTAAAAATAGATCCTCATCCGTTAAACCATCCCAATCAAGTATCGTTCATTTGGAATTTGACATCAAGTTTCTTCCAATGTCAAAATATTTTTAACCTCGAGTGTATAATCATTTTTTTCTAACATCAATGACCTTAAACATAATGCCATTTATTGGTTCAATATGACTGTAATCATAAAAAAAAGATTGCGTGAATTAATAGCATGAAAATGAAGCTGAAACGAATTAGTAATGAAAAGACTGTTGCCACTTACTTTGATATTGCATTTCTCTATTGAAGTAACTTGAAAAAACAAAGTCAATGAAAATTTCAAACGATGATTTTTCATATATAAAATGTATTTTATAATCAATCTATTATAATACGAAAATAGCCAAGCATATTTAGTTTGTATTAAATCAAATAATTAATTAATATCGATTGATTTGTTTTATTTTGTTTTTCAGAACATTCTAAGAAATATGGTTTTAAACTTAGAGCGAAAGACTACATATTAAAAAAATAGGTTAATTAAAGTACAAAATTTAAATATAAATTTAAATTTAAAAACATATAAATACACTATCTTAAAAAAATGAATATTTTTAATAAAGTTTACTTCTGTTAGCTAATAAACATTTTCAAGTCATGTCTAATAATTTAATGTGGATTGATTTGTTTTATTTTGTTTTTCAGAACATTCTAAGAAATATAGTTTTAAACTTAGAGTGAAAGACTACATATTAAAAAATAGGTTAATTAAAGTACAAAATTTAAATATAAATTTAAATTTAAAAACATATAAGTACACTATCTTAAAAAAATGAATATTTTTTAATAAAGTTTACTTTTATTTGCTAATAAACATTTTCAAGTCATGTCTAATAATTTTTATCTAATTTTGTATTAAAATATAATCATATTAATTGATTTACAAAACCATAGAATATATATAGGTAAAGAGTTGGTTAAAAAGTCTATTTTTCCTAAGAAGTGTAAGAAGTCTATGTAAGTATTGTGTTTTAAATTTTAGGAGAAATGTTTTATATTCTTTTGGTATTGTGTTCTATAGAAAAAAGAATAAAATTAACAATTTAAAACACAATCAAATGTATTCTAAGCATTAAATCTAAAACACGATGCGAAGAAATATAATCAGCGTGTTCTAACGATAATCAGTGTGTTTTACATTTAATGCATAGAATCCATTTGATTGTGTTTTGAATTGTTACTTATGTTGTTTTTTATATAATCCACTACCAAAAGAGTATAAAACATTTATCCTAAAATCGAAAACACAACGTGTACATAGTTTTAAACTTAGAATATAAGATCAAATTTTTATAAATTGGTTTATTTAAGGTATACATGATTTAAATTTAAAGTTAATAACATATAAATATGTTATATAAAAAAATCACTAATGTTTCAATAATGTTTTATTCGGTTAGTTAATAAATCTTTTCAAATTATGTCTAATAATTTATATCTAATTTTGTATTAAAATATAATTATATTAACTACAAAAACATAAAATAGGTATATTAAATAGAATTTTAATGTTTATATTAATAACATAAATCATTAAATCCGTTTTTAATGATTTCTGTTACAACTATGTTATTAATATATTATTATTATGAATTTGCAAATCAATTAATCTATTAATATATATAAAAGAATTGAACATTGCTGACGTGGCGTGCAATGGTGACCTCAACCATCCCTTGAATGTGCCACGTGGCATAATGAGGTGCAATTCTTTTTTTTTTTAATTTTTCGTTTTTTTAATTTAAATCACATAAAACCTACCAATCATCATATATAATCCTCTTCTTCTCACCCCAAACCCTAATAATCTTTTATTCTCAATCCCTTTCTCCAACGTATATTAGTCATCGTCAAACATCTGTCACCGGATCTTTTAATATCGATCTGTGCTCACTCACTTCATATAATATCCACCAACTCCGAATCGAATTGTTTCCAATCACTTTACCAGACGCTATGGCCGATCGTTTCACCCTAACGATGGTTGTTGTAGTTGAGCCAGCTTCTGTGCCGAGGACTACATTTTTTAGGGTTTTTCGTAATTACACCTAACTTTTCGGTACTATCATCCACTGGATTATTATTATTAATATTATTGTTGGAGTTATCAATATAAGGCAGTGGATTATTATTATTATTATTATTATTATTATTATTATTATTATTATTAAGAAGATTTTGAACCGGGTTGAGAGTCGGGTTTCTAGGCCCGAAGGAATAAAGATCGTACAGGTTTGGATTATTAGGGTTAAGGGGTTGAGAAAACGATGACGTATTGAAGAAACTAGACGGTGGTTGGAGAATATGGTTTACGTCTCCGCCGCTAGATGATTGTAAGCTGCCGCCAATGTTACCGGAATCCATGGTGTGAAAACTAATAACAATATATAAAAACTAAAAAGAGATGAGATAGAAAATAGACAGAGAGAGAGAGAGACAATGTTGTGTCTCTTTATTTATTTCTATGAATAAATGCTATTGCTATTACCAGATAGGAAATTTAGAGTACCAGATTAATGTACGTGTTTTGATACATGATGTATGAGTTGTTTAAGATGAGTGATGTGAGTTTAGGGGTGTTTGGTGTGGTTTCATGATGTTTGGTCGGTTTATATGGGATCTAAGAGGAACACAAAATAAGATGTGAACCGCAAAGTGCTAAAAAAGAAAATTAGATATGTCTTTCTACCTTTTATTATGTTCATATTCACTAAATAATTAAGGTATGCTTCTTTGTTACTAGGTCCTATTTGGCTCGATATGATTTTAGATGTATGTGATTGTTTGTGTATTTTTTTAAAGATATATGTGATATTTTATTTATGAGGTTGGATATGTTAGTGTTCATTGTTTAATAGCGTTATTATACATGCTTCTATAGAAATATTATTTGAATCCCAATGTCGAATGTGTTGTACAGTGGCATTGCAGGCGGCAAGTCCTGCTGCTGTTCTTCCGAGTGCTCAAGTTGTTGGCAATGAATTTGTGGAGCAATACTACAATATTTTTCATACAGTGGCGGTTACAGAAGTTATGGGATCTGGATTCCGTTTATAATTCCGATTAGGACCTGATTATGGTGGTAAGTCCCATAACTTCTCTCCATTCCGTTTATGGTTACTCTAGGATTATGGTGTTAGCATTGGATTTATTGATTGTTTTAGGTTAGGTATTGAATATTGATATTAGAATTATGTCTTTTTTAGCCTTTATGACATGTATTAATATCAGAGTTATACATTGTTTTAGGTTATGTATTGAATATTGATATTAGAGTTATGCATTTTTTAGCATTTATGATATGTGTTAATATTAGAGTTATACATTCTTTTAGGATTAAGTTAAGAATTATAGGAGTCATTAGAGATTGATTAGTTTTTGAATAGTTGCAGCTTACATAAGTGATTTTTTAGATGATTACTGATTAGGTTTTAGGTTAGGGAATATACGGACAACCAGTGATTGAGAGATTTTGTGGTTAGTAAACTTGAGCCATTTGCAACGGATTATCACGTAGTGAATTTTTTTTTTTAACTAAGATTGATTATGTTTAAGTTATTTACTCTTTTCGTGATTTGAGTTTTCTTCTTTTATCATTTTTTATTAAGTCATATTAAAATTTTCAACCCCGGGAGCTTCCCGGGGTAATCAGCTAGTATAATTATATTTGAATTTATTGTATTAAATAGTAAAATTAGAGAATTCATGAGGGAGTGACATGTGTCCCTCATGTGTTTTCTTTTTTATTATAAGTGTAGATCATCATTTATTTTTTCTGTCTAAATGAATAAAGCCGTCGAATGTTTTGAGACATTGAGGGCGTATAGGGTTTTCCGATTTGATTTGGTTAGGTTCACATGGTTGAAGGTAACTTAATTTTCTGATGTTTTTTTTTTAAAACGTGCAACGATTGTAAAATTTTGTTTAGGAAGAAAACTAGAAAAGTATTAGTACACGTTTAACTAATTGATGATTACTAATTTAACACAACTAGCTATTAGTCCAACTGATTGCATCTCATAGCTCCTGTGTTTAAACTTTAAATGATGTCCCATATTGTCTATTATTTTTCATATAGTTTTTAATATCTAGCCATAAAAGGAAAAAAAAAAATTAGTGTTTATGATTCAAACTCGGGTTCTTTCGATTGAAAGGCATGACGATTACTAATCACACCAAATCAAATGACTTTTTGTTATACATTTGTTCTAGCTACCCAATGCTATATGTGGAGAGAGCCGGCTCAACCAATTTGGTGGCTTAAAACGGAGTACAAATTTGAGGCCTTAAAATAGCTATTTCCAGAGTTACAGTCCTATAAGCAAGATGACTCTAATGAAAAACCTGATCAAAACTCAAAATTTATGTTTCCATCCATCTCTCTCATCTTGTCTGTTGCTTTTTTTATGTTGCTCTTTGTTCTTTCTCGATGCAATAGACAATGTAAGACGGTAAAATACTTCATTGATTTCAATTCAATAGGGTTACAATATATAGAGATATGTCGAGTCCGTGGGCTCAATACTAAAACCCTAATACTACATTCCAATACTCACCCGCAGTCAGAGTGGTAAAGAATGAAACGCTCAGACTGGAAACAAGTAAAAAACATAAAATATAAGAACAATAATAAACCCTAAATCATTGTCATCATTCTCGATCTAAGAATTCTGCCCAAATTCCCTAATCTTGTATTCTTCAAACCATAATCTTCAATATCTTAAATTCTTTTGAAAGATAATTATGGAATATATTTTTCCACCATCTTGATCATAGAGATTCAAAACTTTGAATATCAATTAAAAGATATTCCACTGACTTAATTGCAGCAGCCAACTTTTGAATTCTTTGCATATTCGTTCGACCCATATTGATCCACCATCATTGACGACAAATAGCAATCCCAAAAATATACAAAAGTCAAGAAGAGAGAACTAAATAACAAAAATAAACAAACCTACACCCGGCGATTGTGGTCGTGCAACGTGTGTCAAGGTTTGGCGAAGAGGATGACCGTAGCGGCCTTCAAAAGAGAGGTGAGATCGGTAGATCGTAGAAAGAGATCGGTTCAAACGGTATCGGTTTAGATTGGATGGATTGATAATATATTTAAAGAGGGAGAGGGAGAGGGATGCTATGAACTGATCGAACGGGAACTATTTGATGGCTAATGTTTTGACACTAGATCATGTTGAATGTAAATCCAAATAAACAGTGTGGAAAAAAAATCAATGAAAGGTGCGATAAAACTGTATATGAGCTAATAGAAACTGACAGGACTCTATAACCAGAAATTATGACTTTATTTAGAACGAGATATAACAAAAGGGGACGGAAAACTGAAAATAACGAACGGTGGCCTGACAGGGCGGCGACGGCAATAGCGGCACGCCGCCCTGTCTATGGTCTTTCTCAAGTGGTGACGACTAGGTTTTGGTTATTTGTGTGTAGCGTGGTGGAGAATATAGAGAGCTGTGACATTCGTCACCCTCGCCTTTCATCTAATTTACAATAATGGCCCTTCAAATATTTCCATTACAGTCCCTAAACCTTTCAACGTTTTCAAGACTGTTAAAACGGGAGTTACTTTTAAATCTTTAATTTAAACGTGAAAAGTTTAGCAAAAGTTTTTGAGAAATATCAAATCTTTAATTATTATTTATTCAACTTGTTATTTTTTTTAATAAAGACGTAGGATTATTAGATAAGGAGTTAAAGAGATTAAGTTTATAGAGTTTTCAAAGAATATTGGTTAATTATCCTAACTTGGTTAGTGCTTTTATAAAGAAAACATAACTAAAATAATAATAAATTAACCAAGTTAAGGTTGAGGGACTAATTCTGCCAAATAGGAAAAGTTTTAAATTTTTTTTCCCCTCCTTCTCCTTTTCGCGTTTTTCCGGCCACAAGCATTTCCGGCGGCCAGAATTTTGGTTCCGGCGACTTGTCTTTTGGTTTTCCTTGGCGTTTTAACATCTAATTAAGGTGGGTTTATGTTTCTCCATCCGTAATAATGAGTTTTCAGCTAGCATTTGAGTCATAAACGCGTTTAAAAGTGAGTAATGATTCGGCCGAGGTGTAACCGTCGACATCAAGACTAGGCATACCTGAAACGTCATTATTCGTATAAATTACTCACTTCTAATCAGTGTCTGAACTGTTGGATCAGTTTGCTCTTTTTGCTAAGTAAGAACTTGCTATCTTGACACTTAAGTGTTTAGCAAGTCCTTGTAAATCAGATTATAAGCACAGCGGAATGTATAAGTTAAAGCAACACTTTTTATGCAAAGGCAGAGTTATTACTCCCCCTTGATGTTTGAAACTAATAAATGACAAAGTATTTATTATGAATCTAAGCTGTAAATGAGAATTAGATACTTAGACAGATTCACAATAAATACAGAAATGGAATAGAACAATGAGAGTGTTTGAAGGATTTTTCTATTAAAATCAATGTCTAAAATAGAAGGTTGAAGCCTCCTATTTATAGACGTTTACATGCATGTATCTTGCTCAAAAAGCAAGTACAGAAACAACAGAAACAAGTTGCACAAGTTGCAACATTGAAAGAAACAAATACAGCTAAAAAGTAATAATAAACAATAAACTACTGATGCAAAAGGCGGTGGGAAATATCTGATGCTAAATGCTGATGAAGGATAAACTACTGAAGAGTAGTTTTGTCTTCAGTACTTCTGAAGTGAACTTGTCTGGTTTGGACTTCAGAACTTCTGCTTCTTCAGCACTTCTCATATCTTCTAATCAGCAGTTTCTTGTCTTCTCTTCAGTACTTCTATACTTAGCCAAAATGACAGAAGTGAATTAGACTAAGGTTTACAAAAGTGGTTTCACCAATCCTCTTTGTCCTAACAATCTCCCCCTGGATTGATGAAGCCAAAACCTTACTAATTCCTTATGTGTTTCTTCTGTCTTGAACAATCTTCCATATCTCTTTGTACATGGTGTTCTTGAGCTGGTTTAACTGACCATCAGATAGAGATCCTCTCTGTGGTTCTAGATGTTGAATTGTGAGCAGGTCTTGTGTTGACAGTTTCTTCAGATCACTGATCTTCTTTTAAGCCCTGCTTGAGAGGTCTCTTCTTGTCAACAGTACTGAGTTGTTATCAGTAAGTGACCATCTGATGATAGGGATCTTTGACTTGTTAAAGTCAGAAGAATAGGGAACCAGACTTGTCCCTTGGGTTGATGGTCCTGAGTGCTGGACGTCTTCAGTTTCAGATAGCCTCAGGTGGGATTCTCTTCCTTGTTGTTGTTGCATATCAGGCATCTGAACAGTTGGGAGATGGTGTTCAGTCACTACTCTGGTATGCAGCTTTTCTTTGATGGTCTTTTGTATTTGATAAGCAAAAGTGGAAGGATCCCTGAATTGTGTTAACAGAGGTTTCTCCTCAATGTCAAAATCTGAATGGACTATTGAACTTCCTTCAAGTAGTACCATTTTGAAGTCAGTTTTGACATTGTCCTCTGCCTTCTTCTTCTGAGTAGCAGTTCTTCTAGATACACCAGAAGTTCTAACTACTGATCTTGAAGGATCAGCAGTTTGAAACTTCTCAGGATTTGCAGCCTTGGCAGCCAAGTATTTTCTATAAGTATCCATCAGTCTTTCTTCTTTCCATCTGGATACTGAGGCTTTTGAACCATATCCTTCTGCTACTAACTCTTCTATTATCTGGGCTCTCTTGGCCTTTCCATCTTTGCTTGTGGCCACTTTGTCTGCAAGCAGTTGTGCTCTTCTTGTCAGCTCTTGCATAGAGAGTCCTTTGAGTGTAAAGGCTTTGGTCTTGCTGTTCTTGGTAATGTAAGACACCAGTTGTTGTCTTTTATCTTGTTCAGCAATCTCATCAAGGCTAGCCTGCCTTTGTAGTTCAGCTGCATAAGCCTGAAGTTTTTCTTCATGGCTTAAATCCAAATCATCCCTTTCTTCCAGAGATTTCCAGATCTGATCTTCTCTGGCCTTCTTGTTGGCTGCAATTAAGCTCTTCTCTAATAGTTCAGCTGATTGAGAGATAGGAGAAGGGTTTAATACAGTCATTGTTGTAACAGTTGTAGGCCTGATGGGATCAGATGTTGGTTGAATGGGAGCAGTGGTTCTGGAAGGTTCAGTTGTTTGAGGTTTGGAAGTGTTAACTTCTGATGTGGTGACAACTGCTGATGGTTTGTCAACTACTGAAGGATTGTCTTCAGTACTTTCTGATTCTTCATCAGAAGTTTTGTCATCAGAAGTTTCTTCATTGTGCCTTAGGGATTCTTCAGATGTTTGGGTCTCATCTTCTTTCTCTGCTGCTTCAATTTCTTCTATTGAGACACCAAACTGTTTGGCCAATTTTTCTTTCCTGGCCTGATCTTTTTGATCTCTTTCAAGGATGGCCACTCTTGCCCTTATCCTGGCTTGGAATGACTCCTTAGGTTCCCTGATCTTCTCCCCCTTTTTGGATTCATCAATTTTAACCCTTGAAGCAGAGGGTTGGGAGAATTGTCCTTGAAGATGAGCAATCTGTTTGCTGTTGAAGTCTATTTTGTTGGACAGATCGTTCATCTTGGTCTTGATCACTCCAAATTGGTTCTTGATGGACAGCTCCAAGTCAGCTGTATATGTTTGGAAGTGATTTCTGATGAGTGTATTCATCATGTGGTACAGGGGACCCTCTGGGCTGCATAGCTGGTTCAGGTCTATGCTTGTTTGCCCAGGGAATTGGGTAAGCATTTGTTGTGAAGGGGGTGTTTTTGGGAGATCCTCATGTTGTACAGAGGATGCCACTCTAGGGGTTTTAGGGATTGAGTGGGCTTTAACCTGTGCAGAGGTGACTGGCTTCTTGAGCCTGGATACCCCTGAAACAGGACCTTCAGAAAGTGCCGTCAATTCAGTAGTTTGAGTGTGTGAAACATCATCCAAACTAATGGAATCATCTGAATCCCTGATGTTGCCCTCAATGAGGACTGTCTCAGTTAAATCATGAGCTGAGCCCAACTCAGTTCTCTCATGAACCTCTTTTTCTTGGTACTGAGGATTTCCTTACTTCAGGCATTAAGCCTTCATCAGTAGTTGCCACATCTGAGGTCTTAGCTATGTTACTTCTATCCTCAGATCCACCACTGGGTGGTAACTGAGTAGTAGCAGCCTCAGATGCCCCAAGAGTCTCTAAAATTGGGCTTAAAGACTCTGGTCCACCCTCATCTCTTGGGATAGGGCTAGAGATGTCCACATCCATGTCTGATGTAGTGGTTATGTCCCCTGTTTGTTGTGGTTGTAGGGGACTGACATGATCAGATGGGACATTCTCTTTTAGCCCAGAGAGAAGTTTGGCAATTTCTATTGCCTCTTGTTCAGAAATTTGTGGGGTTGGTTCAGTAGTTTGGGCAATAGGTGGTGAAAGTTGTTGTTCAGCAGTTTCAAAAGAAGAGTGTGTTTCATATGTTTTTCTAAGTCTTTTTCTTTTGAATAAAACGGTTATGGGTGCTCTTGGTGGGGTTTGAGATGGATGAGACTGAGAGGGTGTTTCAGTCTCATCTATTTGAAGAGCAGAATGCTCATGAGCATGTTCAGGCATCTCAACCTCCTGAACAGCTTTTCTTTTGGGTTGGTGGGGTGCAGTTTTTGTTGGCTTGGGCTTTTTGGCTTTTGGTGGGGTGAGTTTGGAAGATGTGGGCTTCAGGGGGACTTGTTGTTGTTCTCCCTGATCATCTTCTGGCCAGGCAGCCGGTTTGTTATGCCTTGAGTATGCTTGTGATGTTAAAGGATTTAAAGTTGAAATTTTTCCCACAAGCACCTCATTACCCAGTTCCCCTATTATGCATTGCATAATGAACCTTGGGTATAACAAAAACTTTTTCTTGGTATTATTGTGATGTAACACCAACTCATTGAAAAATAGTTTTGATGCCCTGAATTTAGTTTCATTCACAATGGAATGAAATATTGGTTGAAAAGTGGAGGGCATCTGGTCATAAGACCCTGTTTTTGGACTCAAACACATAATAATATAATGAAACAAAAGCTTGTATTTTGGTTCAAAATATTTTTTGAATATTGTAGCATGGGAGAGAGTACCTTGATAACCACACTCAGTCATGGTTAGATGAATATCAGTGTTAGCAACATGGTCAGGGGCAGTTACATCATCCAGACCCAGTCTTGTTGCTAGTGTGGCCGGTGTGATGGTCAGTTGTTTCCCTTTTATTCTTGAGTTGAGGGAAATGACCTCATCATCCATTGTAACCGTCTCAGCATTTGCCCAGAACTCATTCAGAGTTTCAGTGTGAATTGGTGGGTTTATTGTGAGAGCAGTAAAATATTGGGATTTGACGACAAGATCAATGATCTCATCGTATTGGGACCAGCCTTCTTGTTTTTCAAGAAAGGCCCTTTGATTGTGTCCCTGTTTTAGAACTAGAGCCATGTGGTTTGGGTTTTGATCGAACAGTGGATTTGCAGGTATAGGTTATTGAGAGAGTTTTTGAGAGAGAAGGAGGGATATTTTGAGTTTGAAAGGATAAGTGTGTAGAAAAGGTATTTTATTAGAAGTTTTAACCGCTTGAATCTTCTTTATTAGAAGTTTTAAAACCGCCTTTGGTTAAAAATCTCTTTATCAGAGGTTTTAAACTGATTAGGTCAAACCTCTGATGATGGGAAAAGTCAGATTTGCCCTTTTGACTTAAACTGCTGATGAAGGATTACTTCATCAGTAGTTCCCATTTTCTCTTCAGTAGTTTTGACATCTGATGAGAAATGTTTTTATAAATACTTTATTCATAACTTCTGAAGGTTATTTTATCAGAAGTTACACACTTTTTCAGAAAATTATCCCCATACTGATGATTTTTGTTCATCAGTAGTTCCTCTCATACTGATTTTTGTTTAATCAGTAGTTCTCATTTTGTTTTTCAGAAGTTTTGTTTCAGACTTTTGTCTTTTGTAAGTGAAAACCAGAAAAAAGAAGGAAAAGGTAAACAGGATGGAATCAAGGATGGAAAAAGGAAAAAAAAAAATTTGATGTTTTATGCATAACAGTAGTGATTGATGTAGAAGTTTGATGTAGAGTTGGGTAGAATCAAGTGTTAACTTGGATTCTAACTGATATGCATATAAGTTTTAAAAAAAAATAAAGTAAACACTTACAAATTTAGCATTCCAAGCATGGATACTAACTTCTGAAATGTTGATGTGTCAAGGGGCTTAGTGAAGATGTCAGCTATTTGATTAGCTGTTACTACATGCTTCACCTCAATCTTGCCTTTTTCATAGCAATCTCTTATGAAATGGTACCTGATCTCAATATGTTTGGTTTTTGAGAACTGTACCGGATTTTGAATGATACTAATGGCAGATTTGCTGTCTACAAACAAAGGTGTCTTGGTCTCTTTGATTCCATAATCAAGAAGTTGATATTGGAGCCATTGTATCTGTGATGTACAACTTGCAGCTGCAATGTATTCAGCTTCAGCAGTTGAAGTTGCAACAGATGTTTGCTTCTTTGATTGCCATGACACTAGACAGTTACCCAGGAATTGACAACCACCAGATGTTGACTTTCTTGTCATCTTACACCCTGCATAGTCACTATCTGAAAAAGCTGATAACTTGGTATTGCTTGAAGCAGGATACCAAATTCCTAGTGTTGGAGTTCCTTTCAGATATCTGAAAATTCTTTTGACTGCTATAAGGTGTGATTCCCTTGGTGCTGATTGATATCTAGCACAGACACATGTTGAAAACATAATATCTGGTCTAGAAGCAGTTAAGTATAAAAGGGAACCTATCATGCATCTGTACATGGTTTGATCAACCTGTTTTCCTTGATCATCAGGTTCAACTTGTGTGATTGGTGTCATGGGAGTGGAACATGATTTACAGTCATTTAAAGAAAATTTGTTCAATAATTCTTTAACATATTTTGATTGATGTATAAAAGTTCCATTTGTTTGTTGTTTGATCTGCAGTCCTAGAAAGTACTGCAGTTCTCCCATGGTACTCATCTCAAATTTTGATTGCATGAGTTTCTTAAAATCATCACACAGTTTTGTGTTTGTTGAACCAAAAATGATATCATCAACATAAATTTGAACAAGTAAGACATGATTTCCAACATGTTTAATGAAAAGTGTTTTATCAATGGCACCTCTTGTAAAGTTATTTTTGAGTAAAAAGGTGGAGAGTGTATCATACCAGGCTCTTGGAGCCTGTTTGAGCCCATAAAGAGCTTTGTCAAGTCTGTACACCCACTCAGGATGAGAAGGATCCTCAAACCCAGGTGGCTGACAGACATACACCTCCTCTTTGATTTTTCCATACAAAAATGCACTTTTCACATCCATTTGATAAACTTTAATTTTGTTGGAAATGGCATAGGCCAGAAATAACCTGATGGCCTCAAGCCTTGCAACTGGAGCAAAGGTTTCATCATAGTCAATTCCCTCTTCTTGAGAGTACCCTTGAACTACCAGTCTTGCCTTGTTCTTGATTATCATACCAGCTTCATCTTGTTTGTTCCTGAAAACCCATCTTGTACCAATTGGTTGCTTGTTTTGAGGTAAGGGACAGATTTCCCAGACCTGTTGCTTGTTGAACTGAAGCAGTTCATCTTGCATAGCTTGCACCCAATTATTGTCTTTGAGGGCTTCCTGGTACTTCTTTGGTTCCAACTGTGAAATAAAGGCTGAAAATAGGCAAAAGTTGGAGAGCTGGTTTCTGGTAAGAACACCTGAAGCTATATCACCCATGATTTGATCAAGTGGATGATCTCTGTGTTCAATCAGTTGTTGTAAACCACTGACAGGTGTAGGTGGCTCTTGTTCTTCAAACAAACTACTGAGGTCTATAATATCTGGTTCAGCAGTTTTAGCTTCTTCAGTAGTTGTAGGTGCTGAAGCAGATGTTTGAGTTTGGCCATCAGTATTTGTTTGATCAGAAGTTTGAGAAACTTCTGATGGTGTTGTAGTTGACTTAATGACTGTTTGAGGAGTCCATGGTGTAGGATCCTCATCTTCAAACCTTTGATCACCATAATAAGTAGGTTTGGAAGAAGTAACAGTCTTTTCAGGTCCAAAGTGAAAGTTGTCAAGGTCAAAGAGTTCAGCAGGATGTGCTGGAATAAGAGTGTGTTTTGACTCATTGAACTTGACATTCAATGTTTCTTCTACTATCCTGGTGTGAGAATTAAAAACCTTGTAGGCTTTTCTAGTTGAAGAGTAACCAAGAAAGTAACCTGAGTCAACTTTGGCAGCAAACTTTGAAATAGATTCCTTGATGTTCAAGATGAAACATTGACACCCAAAAGCCCTGAAAAAGGAGATAAGGGGCTTCATGCCATGAAGAACTTCATAGGCAGTCTTGGAATGTCTCTTGACCACAAGAACTCTATTCTGAACATAACATGATGTGTTAACTGCTTCTGCCCAAAAGTACAATGGCAGTCCAGAATCAGCTAACATTGTTCTTGCTCCTTCTATCAATGTTCTGTTCTTCCTTTCTACTACACCATTTTGTTCAGGAGTTCTGGGAACACTGTATTGTCTAATAATCCCTTTAGACAAACAGAATTCATCCAGAGTTTTGTTCCTGAACTCTGTCCCATTGTCACTTCTAATGGTTTTGACAGATAGAGAATATTGTTTCTCTACTTGTAGAATGAAGAACTTGATGATTTCAGCAGCCTCATCCTTGGAAAATAAGAAGAATACCCATGTGAATCTTGAGTAGTCATCAATGATGACTAAGCAGTACTTCTTTTTACCAAGGCTCATAATCTTGACAGGTCCAAATAAGTCCATATGGAGTAGTTGAAGACATGCAGTTGTTTTTGATTCTTCAATAGACTTATAGGAGGACTTATGCTGTTTTCCCTTTAAACAAGATACACAGTGTTCTTGACACTGGTATACTTTCAAAGGTAGACCTCTGACCAAGCCCATTTTTGTGACTTTATTTATGGTTTTAAAGTTCACATGGCCAAGTCTCCTGTGCCAGAGATCTGTTTCTGAAGTTGATGCCCTTGAGAAGAAACAGGCAGTGTTGTTCAATACTTTGTCTTTCTCAATGTCCACTGCATAGACATTGCCACATCTTTTGGCAATCAGCAAAGTATGATCTTCTATAATCTTCTCTATCAACTTCTGGCCTTCTGGTGAGATGATCTTGCATGCTGTCTTTGTGAAAAAGGAAGAATATCCTTTATCACACATTTGTGACACACTCAGCAAGTTGTATTCAAGGTTTTCCACCAGATTGACCTTGTCAAACTGTATTTTGCCAGAGGAGACATTGCCATGTCCTAGCACATATCCCTTAGCATTGTTCCCAAAGGATACAGATCCTTCTCTTTGGCTGATAAAGTTGTTTATCAGGTATCTGCATCCAGTCATGTGCATAGAGCCTCCACTATCAACATACCATATGCTGTTTAAGCCCCTGGAAACTCTCTGCACATAAAAGCAAATTAGTTAGATTTGGGAACCCAAGCCTGTTTGGCTTTGGGTTTGCTCTTGAGAACAGTTACAGTTTGTTCTTGACCAGGTTGAGAAATCCATGTCTTTTTGGCAATGGATTTTTCATTAAGAACCATGGTGGTATCCTTTTTAGGACCACCATCAACCTTGGTCATCAGTAGTTCTACCATGTTCTTTAGATTTTGAATCTCAGCAGTTTGTGAAACTGCTGATGATTCTGGTCTAACTACTGACAAGGAATTTTGAGAAAAAGATTTTGGTTGAGATTTTATCTTTTTCTGAGAAAAGGTGTTTTCAGGTTGTTGTTTCTTGGGTTTAAAGATTCTTTCATAATCATTTCTGATTTGATTTCCCACAACCTGTTGTTTAAATTTTTGATTGAACTGAATTCCTTTTCTGTATCTACAAAATTCAGTTTTGTGGTTGAACAGGCCACAAATTTCACACTCTTTTGCCTTTTGTTTTTGATCTAAAGGCAAATTTCTGACATTTGTGAAGAGATTTTGCTCATCAGTAGTTTTCAGTGTCTCAACTCCAGATGTAGATGAAACTACTGATGGCTTGTTGTCAGATTTAGTTAATACTTCTGAAGTACTTTCTTTGAAAATACCAGGATTTCTGTTTAGAAAGTTTTCATGGAAAGATGTGCACTCTTTCCCTTCAGAAGTTTCATTTGAAACAATTCTTCTCCCATCTTCAGTAGTTTTGGGAGAAAAATCTGTTGGTGTTTCAACATGATGGTATCCTATGCCAAACTTAACATTTGAAGCACTTTGTTTGTTTAGCAATAATTGATACCCCTTACAAGATTCCACCCATTTTTCACAAGTGATCCTGGTGTCAGCAAGCTCTTGTCTGACATCTCCCAGGTCATTTAACATAATTTTGATTTGTGCTTGGGTTTCAATAGCAGAGTCAGTTAATTTAGAAACTTCTTTTGTTTTAGCACACAGTTTTCTTTCTAAATCACATTTTATCTGTGTGTATTTTCTTTCTAAATCATTGGCTTTGCCTTGTAAGTGCAGATTTGTCTCTCTTATGAGAGCAAAAGTTTCTTTGCAAGAATTTGAGCAAAGTTTTGTCAAAGATTCTTTTGATACCTGTGACAATGCAGATTTTGAAGTACAGCCTTCAAATGCCATTAAGGCAAAGTTCTTTCTGCCATTGTCTGGTTCTCCCCAGTTGATGTCAAACACTTTGTTGTCTGCATCAGGATTGCACTCTGTGGTGTCATAAGGGAGACTGCTCCAGTCAACATACCCTGAGGTAAAGAGACTTTGTTGAGAGGGTTGTTGAGGCTGTGGAGGAAGTTGAGCAGCTGGAAAGGGAGGGATTGATTGTTGGCTCTGCATCTATTGAGCAGGCACTTGAACATATTGTACTTGAGGCATATATTGCTGTTGAGGAGCTTGTGCCTGTACAAAATGAGCACTCCCTTGAGTTCCATTATTCCTATTATAATTGGGGTTATAGTTATTTCCAGATTGTGATTGGTTAAAGCTAGAGCTTCTACACTCTCTAGCAAAGTGTCCCAACTTTTGACACTTGTGACATCTCAGTTTAGATTTGTCAAAACCAATTTTTGTATTACTGGTCAATCCTGGAAATTTCCTTCCTGACCTTTTATAAAACTTGTTAGTTTTAATGCTTAGCATGGCCAGTTGGTGTAATATGTCCATTTCTTCTAAGTCATCACTGCTAAAATTTTTCAAATCATCCATGATAAAACATAGATTATCAGCAGTTTGACTTTGGTCATTATTGTCATAACCTGGGAAAGATCTTTCTGATGAGATCCCAGCGGTTATGTCAATATTGTCATAAGATCCATAGGAACAAGTTGGTGAATCTTGTCCCAAAAGTGCTGTACTACCTGGTAGGTAGTCATCAGCAGTTTTACCAGATGTTTGTAATTTCTTCTTTTGATCAATTTCTCTCTCAAAAGTAAGTAATCTCCCATGGAGTTTTGTAAGAGTGAGGGAGCTAAAATCTGGTGAGGATCTTAAAACAATGGAGTAAGTTTCCCATTTGTCAGGTAAAGACCTTAAAAATCTATGTAGCATAGACACTGTTGTATAGGTCTGACCATTTAACTTTAGCTCAGATATTAATGAGGAGAATCTTTCAAATTGTTGAGTCAAAGTTTCCCCATTAATATAAGCAAATGTTTCATATTGTTGAGCTAAAATCTCTCTGGTGTTGGCAATCACCTCTTCAGTTCCTCCAAACTGTTCTTTAAGACAGTCCCAAAGTTCTTTGGCACTTTCACAATGTAAAAGGCCAGAGTATATTTCATTTGGGAGAGCCATTGCCAACATAGAGAATGCTTTCGCATCTAGCTCAAGTTTTAGGAAATCCTCATCTGTATATTCTTTAGGGTCCTTAGGGACCTTAACATTAGTTTCAAGATTAACATTTACTGGTTTGTGAGGACCATATATCACAGATCTCCAACAACCTGTGTTGGTTTGTGACAAGGTATGTGCCATTCTCTTTTGCCATATGTTGTACTCATTTCTCACAAGCATGGCAGGTTTGGTGGCAGAACCAGTATTATGTGGATCCATTTTAAAGAGTATAGATTTGTCAGATGACTCTTTTAAGTGATGGATATTGATAAAAAGTGAACTTTTGATCTTTTTATTGAATATCAATAAGAGCTTTGTGTCTGATTCTCAATTTGTTAGATTGATATGTGATCAGATAAACCAATGCTCTGATACCAATTGTTGGATCAGTTTGCTCTTTTTGCTAAGTAAGAACTTGCTATCTTGACACTTAAGTGTTTAGCAAGTCCTTGTAAATCAGATTATAAGCACAGCAGAATGTATAAGTTAAAACAACACTTTTTATGCAAAGGCAGAGTTATTACTCCCCCTTGATGTTTGAAACTAATAAATGACAAAGTACTTATTATGAATCTAAGCTGTAAATGAGAATTAGATACTTAGACAGATTCACAATAAATACAGAAATGGAATAGAACAATGAGAGTGTTTGAAGGATTTTTCTATTAAAATCAATGTCTAAAATAGAAGGTTGAAGCCTCCTATTTATAGACGTTTACATGCATGTATCTTGCTCAAAAAGCAAGTACAGAAACAAGTTGCACAAGTTGCAACATTGAAAGAAACAAATACAGCTAAAAAGTAATAATAAACAATAAACTACTGATGCAAAAGGCGGTGGGAAATATCTGATGCTAAGTGCTGATGAAGGATAAACTACTGAAGAGTAGTTTTGTCTTCAGTACTTCTGAAGTGAACTTGTCTGGTTTGGACTTCAGAACTTCTGCTTCTTCAGCACTTCTCATATCTTCTAATCAGCAGTTTCTTGTCTTCTCTTCAGTACTTCTATACTTAGCCAAAATGACAGAAGTGAATTAGACTAAGGTTTACAAAAGTGGTTTCACCAATCCTCTTTGTCCTAACAGCATAACCAACAATAACCCTCTAACAAACCCATTCAAATCGCGTCCAAAGGCTGTGAATCGCCACTTTTAGTTGCAGACGGGATATTAACGTTTGCGCTTCACTCGAGTCTTGTAAGTCCGTTTTTATGATGCCGTTTTGTTATTCTTTTCATTCCAATCGAAACCCCCTTATTACTGACCACTAATTGTGTATCCTTATGATTATTGAAGTTGGGTATAGGGTTAGGGTTCTTAGGTCTTAATTTGGGGAAGAAGATGACTTGTAATAACAGGTTAAATATAATTATATCTGGGTAAAATCAATAACTTGGTGTTTGGTCTAGTGGTTATGCTTGTGATGTGCACAGGAAAGGGGACGGGTTCGAGTCCCCTTGAACGCAAGTTTGTGTTTTTTTTTTACTATTTCTTTTTTTATTATTTTCTTAAAATATATATATTATATAGACTTTGAAATATTCATATTAAATCCATTTTTTACCCAAAAATTATGAAAATTTAGGTATAGCTTCTTGACTTATCATAGAAAATTATCATATTTTTGTTTTCTGAAAAATTTATTATTTTCGTATTTTATTGAATTAAATTGTTTTAATCATATTTAATTGATAAAAAAATCATTTTTGATGATTTTCATCTCAAACTTTTTGAGTAATTATTTCTCATTATCATGAACTGAAATAAAAATTATTGGTACATAAAACACTTATTTTTATTGATTTTCCAAATTTTAATCATTTAAACATGATTTAATCTCATTAAATCAGTTTTAAATATAAATAAGTTTATTAAAATTATGGTAAAATTATGTTCATTACTTTACATCAGAAATCATCCATTTTCTATAAAAATAGCATTCTTGGATCATGTCTTGAATTATTAGCCTTATTTATGATTAATTAGATATAATTAATAATTTATTTATTTGTACTATTAAATAACTATTTTATGAATACTTTTCTTATAAATTAGAAATGCTTCATGTTTAAAAATCTTATTTACCATTTGTAGATCATTGTGAAACACAAAAATATTTATTTATACATTTATAATATTTGCATTTAATTATAATAATTAGTTAAAGTAATTAACTAGATTATTTGGTCATAATTATTCAAATATATTTTGATCTGAATATTTTATGGGTAATAATTATATTACCTAAATCATATTCACCAACTTTGGTATATTATTTTTAATATACAACTTTTACATTAATTCGACTAATCATAAAAACTCTAATTCCCCAAATCGACTTAGCAAACCCTAATGCCTTAGACCCTAGATACCTAAGACTTTGTAGACTTTACCTTACTAGTATTCATATGCGTTATAGGTTGAATTCCTCGGAATTCTCATTACTTAACTCACAACCGTTTAAGTGGATTTCGATCGCTTTCACAAACTGTGAGTATATCTTTTCCCCTTTTTACCGTTTTACTATTTTAGGGTGACTCATGTACTTACTATCAATTTTCTATTTCATTTTACTAAAATAGCAATTCTTATGTGTGTTTGCTTGTGTCATTTCGTGTATCTATGACCTGTCAAATCATTAACCGTTGCGGCCTGGCATTTCAATGAATAGTACTATGGTTTATACCCTTGTGACTCTGTTGAGAGTCCTCGTCATTGCTATGTATTACATTACTACTAGCGCATACTATATATATCTGCTTTCTTCTCTTAGGGTTGATTTGACCCGGATACCACTTATTACATCTTGCAAAATAACACACGAATTGCTAAATGTTTACCTTACTATATATATCAATCGGATGTACTCACCAATACATTATATGTGTTGACAAAAATTGTTTTGTACATGTTTCAGGTGACATTTGATATTTCATGCTTTCACGCTTAGGCTGGACCTAGTGCTTAAATAAAAGTTGAAGATTTATTTAACTATGTTTTGGATTTCTATTAAGACTTTTGTATTTCCTTTTTGGATAATGAAAGTTTGATTGCTATTAATATTTACAATTTAGTCCATGTGCTATTGAACAATCGTCACTACGTGACACCCCGATGTTTCCGCCATCGGTTGGGGTGTTACAAGAGCCTTGGCTCTGATACCATGTAAGACGGTAAAATACTTCATTGATTTCAATTCAATAGGGCTACAATATATAGAGATATGCCGAGCCCGTGGGCTCAATACTAAAACCCTAATACTACATTCCAATAGACAAAAAATGGTCAAGTTGTAAACCCTAGATTGAAAACAAGCGCCTTTATTATATGTTGGTATTTCATGAGTGTATGTGTAGTGGTGGGGGGTTATGGGTATTAAAATATTAAAAAGTAATAGAAGAGGGTTATGAAAAAAGAGGGTGTAGTGGGAAGGGGGTTATGGGGGGTTATAAATGATTGGATAATCATTGTTTAATTATTTTTTTCTTATTTAAATAATAATATTAAATACCTAATAATAATAATAATAATAATAATAATAATAATAAAAGAAAATTTATTAAATTAAAAAACAATAATAAAAAAAATAATAACCCACCCCACCTACCCCTTCCCCATCTACTTTTTTCTTTTTCTTCTTCTTCCTCTTCCTCTTCCTCTTCCTCCTCCTCCTCCTCCTCTTCTTCCTCCTCTTCTTCTTCCTCTTCCTCTTCCTCCTCCTCCTCCTCCTCCTCTTCCTCCTCTTTCTCTTCCTCCTCTTCTTCCTCCTCCTCTTCTTCCTCTTCCTCTTCCTCTTCTTCTTCTTCCTCTTCTCCACTTCTTCTTCCTCTTCACACACACACTTCAATAATAATAATAATAATAATAATAATAATAATTTAATAAAAAATTCAGGGACAACGCTCGTTATCCTCACAACGTGAGTCTCCTAAAACGCCCTAAAACGCCGTGGGGGGCGGTGTTGGGGGGCGTTTTGGGGCCTAAAACGCCGTATAACGGCACCACTACACATGCCCTGAGGATAATTAATTGATTAGGAGGCCTGCTCGTAAATCAGACCATCACTTAGTCCAAATGAAGCCCATTTTCATATAAAAACTAAAAAAATAAAAATAAAAATTGAGCCCTTATAGAATTGGGGGCCTAAAACCTTAGCCTCAAAATAATTGGTGGGTATCCGAGGTAGTCAGGACATCGTTGTTGTTGGCCGTTCAAAAAAAAGTACATGTATAAAAAGATCATACACCGTCCGCCCTTTAAATTAAATTTGGTCCATATAATTGAAAACGTTTATTTGACTTTCTTTTATCTATTTTTAGCTGGTCTAGTTTGTTGCAATTCTAGTGTAGTCACCCCTTTTGCCTTCTTGCACCTTTTCCGACCATCTCAGTCAACAATTCTCGGGTCTCCACTTTTATTACGGCCACCGGCCATCAATCCATCCTTTCTCTACTATTTCTTTTACCATGTTATTACTGAATACTAAAGTAAAAGAGTGGTTGTGTGATTGGGTTACCCTTTACTTTTTTTTTTTTTTTTTTTTTTGAACGGCATCTCGCTCAGGGCTATACATGAGCATAGTCCGGCCGACGTGGGATTCGAACCGGGCACTCCAGGGTAGGAAACAGGCAAAGCCTGAAAACCTCCCACCTCACTAAATGGCGCTTTTAACTATTGTTTTCCTCTTTTAAATAACATTTAAACTAAAATATTTTATAAAATTCTGATTTATGAGTATATCCTTAAGATGTGTTTCCTTTTATCTACATCTACATATAAATTTTGTTCAAAACCGAGTTGTGAATAGTAATATGTATAATCGAAACACAAATGTCGATGTAAACAAAGTTGCTTTATGTTTTACTTTATTTTTTATATATAAAGTGATATCAGTAATCATTTTCGTTATAAAAATAAATTACTATCAATACTAGAAAAAACCCCCTTTCTTGACGCGCATTGCGCGTTATAATAGGGTGTTTATGACACACAAAAAAGTGTCAAGGAAGAACATGTCATAAAATTTTTATGGCATGCAAGCGCGTGTCATCTTTTAATGACACACTTTTATGACACACATTTATGACACTCTTTCATGACAAACTTTTATGACACTCTTTTTTGACATGCATTTACGACACACCTTTATGACACTCATTTTGCGTGTCATGCTTTTTTTAGCTTTTTTTTTTTTTTTTTTTTTTTTGCAAAATTAGTAACAACCCTGGATTTATATTTATATTAACAAAATCAATAAATTTCATAATAAAATTGCATATATTATATATACCACCAAAAAACCCATTACAATATAAACATTTGTCGAATCCTACCACAAGTGATTAAAAGGTTGCAAAAGTGTTGTGTCAATACATTACGTTATCTAGACCTAAACGTACGAATCACTTGAAAATGAAGGTTGCAACATAACTTGACCATTCTTCACGAATGACATCAAATCTTCATCCGTGTAGGCATATACTCATCCCCTAACCTGTGACAACAATTAAATTAATAAGATGAAATAAGCGGAATTTAATTAGAATTTACAAACACAAACACCACACAGACTTGAATAACATAAGGGCGAAATTAAAAATAAATAAAAAAAACCACCGCCTAGGCCCGTCTAATGGCCAAAACGCTTAGGAAGCCGCCTAGGTCAAAATTAGACTAAATGTCTCCGCCTAGCGCCTAGGCCGCTTTTTACAACCTTGCACAAACCTATTAGTTTAAAAGATTTCACAAATTCAAATCAGCTTCAATTAATAAATTAAGTATCTACTATTTCAATGTGCAAAAGATATTATGAGACATTTTAAAACCAACAAATGGTCCAGGCCCTTAACCAATTAGTTTAAGAAGATTTCACAAACTGGAATCAATTTCATTCAATTAAGTATCATACAATATCAATGCGCAGACAGTCAGATGATTTTGTAACATTATAGAACCAAATAATGTTCCACGGCCTAAACCTATTAATCTATAAATATTTCACAAACTGAAATCAGTTTCAATAACCGTTCACCTGGTAAGAAAATCGTTTTGTAACTTGCTCACCTGGTAAGAAAATCGTCGTTCCCTGTTGGCGCTCAAAATTGACTTGTATTCAACCTGTATATAAATTTATATAAGACCTAAGGATGTCATGAAGCACAATCACGATAACATGAACATACTTAATTCGATGACCTCCGGCTCTCGTGGTTCCCGACCTCTATTCCTACGTCTACTACCGCTATGGTGTTCCTAGTACTACCTGTTACGTGAAATGCATCACAAAAATCACCAATAATGAGGATCTCAAATACACAAATGTCCACTAAAATAGTTTCAGATTAGAATTAAATATATCATCTTGCTTTTCAGCAAAAAAAAAAGATAACAATTCATATACTGCAGTACATAGATGCATTTAGATAAATCAATTTGAAGATACACTTACACTTTTGCTATACCAAGAAGACTTTCATGTGAGCTTCCCATGTAAGCACATCACTTTCCTGAGTATCTCCATGAAGTCACTGTTCCAAGATTCCATTGTCCAAATATTCATACACAAGCATCCTAAGTCATCCAAGAAAACATGAATTATTAGTCGATAGTAGAGTGCCAATTCTGACCCATTTACTTATGAAGGGGTTGATTTAGGTTCTATTTTTTCTCAAACGGCTCCAATGCGTGAACGGGCTGATATCTGAAAGTTGCACACTTTATATATTAAGTTCATACAACCTCCTAATGGTTGTAACTCAAATTTAGACCATTATTGTAATGGTATTGTTTTTGGGGTTAAAAATTAAAGCGTTAGCTATCCATTGGACAAAACATCAAAAAACGGACAAAAAGTGATTGTGGGTCAACCCAACACGAACCATTCTAGCCCACATTAAAAATGAACCGTTTGAACTCGGGCCCATTTTGAACCTTCACCCAATCCACCCCACCCATCCATCTTGCCACCCCTAGACAATGGCATTCCTAACAAAAATGAGAAGGCATTAAAAGAATATGAATAGAAAGGACGAGCTTGAAAATTAACACTTTAACACAATAAAGTTTTATAAGAATCACAAGAAATTGGAGAAATTAGCACTTAATGTAGTAAATAGAAATGGAAATGCACCTATGGGTCCCTTCTATGCAATAACCAAGAAGCCGAACAAGATTCTTGTGTCGAACATGCCCTATAGCCTCCACTTCAACTCTAAATTCTTTCTCTACCACACAATAAGACTATAAGGTAATAATACCCCACAATAAGACTAAATGAGATTATTAATACATGCATAAGTTAACAGATGTATCTTACAACATATATATACTTTGAAATATAGATGTCAACTACAATTATAGGCACAGGTAGCATAGAACAAGCCAAAACAAATAACATTAATTTATCAATACAACATATAATTACCTCTTAGTAAAAGATCAGTTAATATTTGGATGCATGAGCTGCTACAAGCAGCAGCAGCAGCACAACACCAATCATCGTATCATTCATTTTAGTTTGTAGATGTGTATTTAAATGCTAGTTCTCATCAACCGATCTTTCCCGAAACAAATCTGAAAATAAAAACATAAACACTTACAAAAGAATGAATCCCTTGTAAATACACAAATAATATGTTAAATCAAAATACCTTGAATCGATTTACGCAAATTACGGCGACAAAGACGAACAAGATCTTTAATTAACTGAAACCCTAGGAAACAAATTAGGGGCTGAATGAACAGATCCACCACCAAAACAACACCATTAAGTCTTCAGCTATGTTCCCAACAGCTCTATCAAACAACACCACCACCATCGTCATCTTTAACCACCTAAACCCTAACCATCGTTAGGGCTTGAGTAAACAAACGCTTAATTATCTTCAATCGCATTCCACCCCTCAATTCCCACCTTATCTAACCACATATAAACAAAACCCTAACTTAAAAATAATGATAATAAAAATGATAATAAATAAATAAATAAACCTAAATATTGAAAAGAAATACCGGAAAAAGGAGTGGAAAGAGTGTCGTCAGTGAAAGCAGGGGGCCGGTGGCGTTACGATTGAAGCCTGAAGCGAGGAAGATTAAGTGTATAGCGAACACGAGTTTATCAGCTGAGTTACGGAAATTATGTCTGGACGATTGTTGCTTCAGAATAATTGTCCAAACAATCACCAAATGAATTGCGTAGCTACTTGTTGCTTTGTTTTAACAATCATGTATGTGAACCTGAACCCTAGATAATAGTGAAGGTTTAGGGAGAGAGAAAGGGGAATGAAATTTTAGGGGGGAATTAATGGGGTTTTAAAATTTTCAAAGATGACAATAAAAGATGACACACATTTTATGACTGTGTCATATTTCCTTTTTTATGACATTTAAACAATGACAAATAAAAATATGTGTCATAAATTCTTCTAATTTTGCAAATAATGACATTTTTTTTATGACATACACTTTTGGGTGTCATAAAATGAGTGTGTGTCATCTTTTGTGTGTCAAGAAAGGGGGTTTTTTCTAGTAGTGTATAATGCTTAATAATATTCCAACTAAACTATATCACCCTAACAATATTTATATCAGTACTAGTACCGTTATTTGTTTTTTTCCCGGATGTTATACCGAATATTGGTATTGTACCGCTACTATTACGAATCGAACTAATATCTACCGAATGCCCCGTTGTGAACACAATTATTTTTTTTTTGACATTCTTGTATAAATGTTGTTGAGAACGGTGTTGTATACATTTTAAAATATCTTTGTATCTTAAGTTATACGAGTAAGGATGTCGTACTGGTTCTCTAACAAATTAACTTATTGACTTTTTCAAAATCCAATAAGTAAATAAGCTATTCCAAACTCCATCTCAAACACCCTCAAAATGTCTATTCACGATCTCGTTCGTAATACTGTCTAGTCAGTTTTGGACGTGTAGGTGCACCAGTTTCCATATATCTCGACGCAAGCGAAAGCGCACTCGTAACCGCATCTTGCTCCAACTCTTCGTCTTTCGACTCACCCTCATCGCCTATAAACTCCTTGTAATATTCTCTAGCAACGGATGATAACGCGGGGGAACCCATTTTTTAAAATATTGGTGTGTTTTGATTGAATGTATATGGTCTGTGTTGGTTTGGGTTGTATATGTTTTGTGTTGTGTTGTGTTGTGTTGTGGTATATATAAATATTAAAATAATATTAACGTTGGTTTAAAAAAAAAGTCGACCGTTTGAATTATATCCGTTGGAATGGGTGAGGTGTCAAGCAATGGTTGGTTGGTTCAATTGTGTTCAAGCGTTATTAATATAACGCCAGCCATTTTTTTTAACAATATGGCGCCACCCTGTAACGGTGTGAGAGGCGCCATGTTACTAAATCACGTCCAAAAAGCGTCCCACTACACCCGGTCTAACACCAGCATGTATTGCATAAATAAAAAAAATTATTGTTCATTTGTTTGATGGGGCTTTTCACATGTTTTCTTAACTCAATTGATTGAATGTTATATAAACACACATATATAAAGGATTAGGTCATGCGTAGTGGGCGCCATGGGGGGCGTTTTGAATATTTTATTCCCCTACAGCGCCCCGAACACCGCCCCCTTGAGCGTTATGGGGCGTTTTGGTTCGATGGCGTTTTGTGGATAACGAGCGCTATGCTCTGCTTCATGATTTTATTATTATTATTATTATTATTATTATTATTATTATTGAAGTGTGTGTGTGTGAAGAGGAAGAAGAAGTGAAGAAGAGGAAGAAGAAGAGATGAAAAAGAAGTGTAGAGGAAGGTGGTTGTTGTTGAAGAAGAAGATGATGAGAGAGAGAGAATAATAATAATTTTTTTGAAAGTCATTTTTTAAAGTCTAAGATAATAATAATAATAATAATAATAATCTATCTATATATATAAAAGAAAATGTATATGCTGACGTGGCGTGCAATGGAGGCCTCAACCTCACCTTGAGAGTGCCACGTGGCGTCATAATTGAATGATTTTAGTGTTTTTGAATTATTTCCATTTTTAATTAAATTGAGTTATTTTAGGAAAAAATAATTTAAAATTTTATCTCTCATATTTCCTCCCATAATTTTTAAACGTTTATATCTTTTATATAAGATTTTTTAAAGAAAAAAATTACACCAAATTAACGGGGTTGGGTTATTCTACAAAGGCTACAAAAAATGAGAAGGGTGAGAAGCCACTAGAAAATGACACGTGTCCAAAAGATTAACAAGTGGGATGGGTAATTTTGTCAAAAACATATGCACATGCAAGTCACATGCCATTTCCACCTTCATTTTTAAATGGCCGTAACTTTTTTATACGTCATCCGTTTTTAAAAAAAAATTATACCATAAAATTGAGCGTGTTTTTATCTTTAATATGAGTACCATATTGCTATACTTTTGAAAAAAAATTTCAAAACCTACTTGCGTAAGACACAATGGAATGTAAAACACAATGAACACCAATTAAATATAGGGTATAAAACACAATCAAGAGTCTAGTAAAACACAATGGACGATATACTAAAGATACAATGAATAGAAGACTAAAACACAATGAATACTTTTGAAAAAAAAAAGTTGAAAACCAGTTGCATAAGACACAATGGATGACATACGAAAGACACAATGAACAAAAGACTAAAATACAATGAATACTTTTGAAAAAAAAAGTTAAAAACCCATTTGTGTAAAACCCAATGGACGACATAATAAAGACACAATGAACAGAAGATTAAAACACAATGAATGCTTTTGTAAAAAAAGTTGAAACCCAGTTGCGTAAGACACAATGGAGATAATGTAAAACACAATGAGTACCAATTAAATATGCAATGAACAATAGGGGTCTAATAAAACACAATGGACGACATTCTAAAGACACAATGAACAGAAGACTAAAACACAATGAATAATAGACTTAAACACAATGAACAACATAATAAAACACAATATACACCTAAATACAAAACTCATTTGCGTAAAACACAATTAAAATCATACTAAAAACACAATGGACAAAGTTAAATCATGTGTAGACTAAAAAAAACATAAATAACATATTTAAAAAGCACACATGCATACTATAACACAATGAACGTGCAGAAGACACAATGGAGAAAAAAAACCCATTTAGCACGATTTTTTTTTTCAATTTTAATGTAGCAATGTGGTACTCATATTAAAGAGAAGTTAGGAGAAAGAATCGTGCAACACTGCAACACAGGGTGTCAGCTTATAGCAAGGTTATTTTTTTATTTACTTAATTACAAGAGTAATAATTATTACTATTAGTATTAGTATTATTAGAATGGTTATATTTTTCAACCCCGGGACGCTCCCGGGAAGAATTGATAGTTGCTGACGTGGCGTTCAATTGTGGCCTCAACCATTTCTTGATTATGCCATGTGGCATAATGAGATGCAATGGTTACAACTTCCAACTTAAGTGTTTGTTTAGTTGAGTAGGTTAGGAATTATAAGAGTCATTTGAATGTGAGAAATTAAAGAGATGTGATGAGTTTTTGAATAGTTGCAGCTTACATAAGTGATTCTTTAGATGATTACTGATTAGGTTTTAAATTAGGGAATATGGGTTATTACTGATTAGAATAATATGAACATGCAATGATTGAGAGATTTTGTGGTTAGTTAACTTGAGCCATTTGCAATAGGTTATCACGTAAAATCAGACTTTTCAACCCCGGGACCCTCCCGGGATAATCAACTAATAATAATAATAACAACAATAAAAATTAATTATTACCCAATCATTTATAAAGCCTCATAACCCCCCTTCCCACTACAGCCTCTTTTTCCATAACCCCCATTCTACTACTTTTTAATATTTTAATACCCATAACCCCTCACCACTACACATACACTTAGAAACTTGTGTAATACGCATGTTGTATAAAATATAAAGAATATTACTACCTCCGTCCTATTAAAAGTGTCTTGGTTTGAAAAACACAAAGTTTTAGGCATATTAAATGATTGTTTTTTTTTTTTGCTTGCCATATGACAATAATACCCTTGTTTTTTTGCTTGCCATATATTATTTTTTATTACTATTTTTAATTAACTTTTAAAAGAATCTAAATTTTGAAATAGAATATGAATGGGTAAATAAGAGCCACAAAAAATATTGAGCTTACATATTTGTGATGGTATTTAGGAATCATACACCCCCTATTTAGGATTCATACACCCTGACCCACATCGTACACCAATAGAAAACTGACACATACCCCACAATATGATGTCACACCCCCAGAATGTGACGTCACGTGGTGTATGAAACCCGGAACCCATTTGTGATACGTGTCACAAACAAGTAATTTTCAATTGCATTAGACAAGTAGACAACCAATGAAATGATGGCGTTCACACTTTCCTAATTATTAGACTTCATTTCACAAGCAAGTTTAATCGGTGGCTAGGACAATGCCACAATTCAAGTGATGACTATTCATTTGTGTAGACGTGTTTATATCATTCACGAATGTGGCTAACTCTTGATAAACTAAACATATGATTTTTCAGTTATCACACCTTATAATGTTAGACATGAAGCTGGTAGGCTAAGCTTCATAGAATCAGAAATAGGGTTTAGGCTACACGGTGTGGGGCATAAAATGAGATGCGAAGCTCTTTCACACCACCGACACCACACCGTGTGTGGCCTGGAAGGTGGCGTGAAGCAGGTTGGGTAGAGATTTCCACAGGGTTGGACAAAAGGTGATGATGGGGTGAATAGTTGTGGTTGGTTCTTTGATTATTGATGATTTTTGATTTGTTGGTAGATTAAAAAAAATCCATTCACACTATCACTTTTTTTTTTAAACGGCAATCACTTCATATATAAATATAAAGAGTCAGCCAGATGCTGAGAACAAACACCAATCAAAACCGATTACAAAAGATCAAGAACATCAAACATTAACCACTTCTCCCAAGCTAAGACCGGCAGGTTTGATCTATGTCGGATCCACATAAAAGCGTCTTCTTTGATGAGGTTAACAAGTCTTGAAACTGGGATAATAGGCTAGCACACGTTATTTCATGCCCACCTCACTCTATGACCACATTTTCTAGTCTTAGTATAACATTGATTCATAAAGGAAGTAAATGAAGGAGGCATTGATTTGGCACTAATGTAAAAATCAGAGATCTAGAAAAAGAATGTATAACACGTTTTATTACCTTTTATGTGACAATTCTCCTATATATTAGAGTAGCCACACTTTAAATATGGCTTTACTACACCACCCGGGGGCACTGTTGCATTTGGTGGTACAAGACATTGTTTTTTATTTTCTTTTTAGGGATGCGCATTTAGTATCGGGTGAGTACTCGTATCGAACCGTTACTTTTGGTACATGGATTGCGATATTTTTCTTTATCGTAGAGAACCGAACCATACTGTTTTAAAATAAGTACAAATACCGTATTAGTTTTTATAGTTTTATCAACGTGACCGTATAAAATCCATAAAAATTAAATTATATTAGCAACAAAGACTTTATTCCATAACGTTAGCCATTTTATTTCAATACATACACATTTCAAACCGTATCTCGTAACAACACACAAATAACTAAATCTCTACTTATGATCTATGCATACATTCAAACAGGGCTGCAAACGAACCGAACGAACACGAACAAGGTCTTGTTCGTGTTCGTTTGTTAAGAAAATTATGTGTTCAGGAACAGTTCATGAACACTTACCGAACGAGATTTTCTGTTCATGTTCGTTTGTTAAGAAAACACTCATGTTCGTGTTCGTTTGTGTCGTTTCTTAATTTTGTTCATTAACGCACACGAACACAAATAGACGTTAATGAACACAAACAAGTGTTCATGAACACAAACGAACACAAAGAAGTGTTCATGAACGGAAACAAACACAAACAAACATATATTAACGTTTGAATAACATCGAATTCACACATTAAGACATTAGCTAGACACCCAAAATATAACCTAATTGTTCAAACATACTTAGAACTGGAGAAGGGCGTTGATTAAGATAAATAAAAATAAAAGAATATAAAAAAAGTATAAAAATTAAAAACCTTAATAAACTATCGAGCACAAACGAACACGTTACCGAACGTTCACGAACATAAACGAACGAACACGACCTTCGTTCATGTTCGTTTGCTTAACTAAATGAACGAAATTTTTTGTTCGTGTTTGTTCATTTATTAAACGAACGAACACAAATAAACTTCCCGCCAAACGATTTATAAACTGTTCGCTGAAAGTTCAATTCATTTGCAAGCAATGCATTAAAAGCAAAATAACAAACACCAAAAAAAAAGTTTGAATGTCAAAAATCATTAAGCCATACTTTTTATAGTCAAAAATCATTAAGCGTACTTGTATTATTTATTGTATGTATGTTGAATAATATGTTGAATAAAACGTGGAAAATATTATTTTAATAACAGGTACGCGGTGCAAACACCCTGACCAACTGACCAAACCTCAACACTTCACCAATAAATAACACCACAACACCTCACCTCAGTCAAACAAACAAACTAACTCTCATCTATCTTCAAACTCCTTCATCTTTATCCATCCCTTTGTCTATACATTTTATGTTTCTCATCTTTTAATCCAAACCAACATCTGGGTGTCATACATTCATCCTCAGTGACGGTTCTGGTCACATACTTTTGTCTCATTAATAACAAGAAAGTCTTATCCTCTAATCCACTCTTTTTTGTACTATTTATATTCCCTCTTTGTTTGGGCTTATTATATTCTAAACCCTGAATCGTTGTATTGATTGGAACAAAGGTTGTTTTGTGATGGATGTGGTTGATGAGTTGTTGAATGTTATGGTTATGGTTGTACCTGTTTGGATAGCGGTTGTGGTTGGAGTATTGGTTGGATGGGTATGGAGACCTACATGGGCTGTTAAGAATATAATGGTTCCATCAAAGAGTTGTTTTTATTTGTTTTCTGGTGTTGGGTTGAAGGATGATGTTTTGTCTGAGGATCAGTCTGCAATGGTGTTTTCTGATACCAGGTTAAGTTTCTTTCTTTTTTTTTTTTAATTTACATGAGGAAGGAAATTTGTTAATTTGTTTATGTGTTTGTGTTCATTCGGTTAGTTTACTTGGTTTAGGTAGAATAATGTGTGAAAGGACAATGTTTTGAGGTGGAATTTATGGCTGGATTTGATGTTTTATGTGTTCGGTTGGTTGAAATTGGATGGTGAAATCACGATTTTTTCACTTTAGAATATTATTATCGAACGAACACGAACACGTTCATTTTGTTAAAGAATAGTGTTGTAGAACTTGCTAGGCGTTAGTCGATTGGGTACCGACTGGCGATTAATTGGATTTAGAGTTTTATATATAATTTGAAATTTTTTTATATATATACACGCATTTTTATTTGTATTTTTTTAAGTAGACAAGTTTTTGCCGGAATCTGGTTGGAATCGCCTATTTTTTCCTGATTTTTCTCGATTTTTCCTATTTTTTTTGCCCAATTTTGCATGATTAGGGCCGATTGCGGCCGACTAGGGCGATTATGGCCGACTAACAATTAATGGACTGATTAGCAAAAAAATAGTCAGTTGCCAACCGACTAGCGATTAATCACCAACTAGTCGCAGACTTATCCCGATATTTACAACACTGTTAAAGAAAGAACATGGACATGAAAATCTCATTTTGTTTAAGTGTTTGTGTTTGTTTGTTTGTTCAGTTAAAGTTAAACAAACACAAACAAGCCTTGTTCGTGTTCGTTCAGTTTGTTTACAGGCCTAGAATTATAAAAAAAACTGACAATTTTGATGTGAAATTTGTTGCTAAATTTGATGTTTTATGTGTTCAGTTCATCGAAATTGGATGGTGAAAGCAAGAATTTTGTGGGAGAAGATGATTTGAAGCATATATCAAAACTAGTTAATGAGACAGATGGAGGTCCTGCTTGGATTGGGATGATGGATAAATCAACTTCAAATATGAGCTATCAAGCATGGAGGAGAGACCCCGAGGTAGCGAAAAACTTTCTTTTTCGCGTATTATTATTATTTACAATGTATGATTGTTTAAACTTTTAATTATGGTGTAACTGATTCTGTTATGGTGTATGGTTTTACAGACTGGACCTCCACAATACCGTTCACGAACGGTTTATGAAGATATGTCTCCTGAAATGATGAGGGATTTCTTTTGGGATGATGAGTTTCGGTTGAAATGGGATGACATGTTGTTAGAAGCCGAGACCATAGAAGAGTGCCCCAATAACGGAACGATGGTGGTTAAGTGGGTTCGTAAGGTATGAACTTTGACTCGTTGATCCATTTTCATTGAGTTGTTTGCTACATGGTTTATAAACTTACATGCTTCAATCGTCCTTGCAGTTCCCGTTCTTTTGTAGTGATAGGGAGTACATAATCGATCGTAGAATCTGGGAGTCCGGAAATGCGTACTACTGTGTTACAAAGGTAAGGAAATGATGATAGTTCTTTAAATTACTTTTGTGTTATGTTAGTACTTTAATTACGGTGACGTCTCAATCCAAGAATATGATTATATCTAAATACTGAAGAGTCGGTTGTGCTTGTTTCAGGGTGTGCAGTATCCATCTATACCGCGTCGCACTAAACCAAGACGTGTTGACTTGTACTATTCAAGTTGGATGATTCGCGCAGGTAATTGATCCACCTCATGTCAAAGATTTCAGTTTTAATAGATTACCTATTTACTCGGTTGAGTCTTGTACTCCTATCCTTCAAGGGGGTGGCGCAGTGCAGTGGTAGGCACCTGGTTCCCTTTAGCAGAGGTCTCAGCGCTCGAATCCAACTCACCCCTGTTTCTGCTTCAACCCCTTGAAGCGCACCTGCCTAGTGCAGGCTGCGCTTTCTAGTGACAGTCTCATGGTTATCAAAAAGAAAAATAACTTTTTCTGTACTCTTATTTCATCAAAAGTTGGGTATATAAGGAATATTATATACGATGACAAATTCTCACGGTTATAAAAAAAAGTTAGCTGTACTCTTATTTCGCCAAATGTTATGAAGAATTTATATGTTAAATTGATTACGGTTACTGACTTGTCTTCTAAAATTCATAATCACCAGTCGAATCAAGGAAAGGGGATGGACAAATGAGCGCATGCGAAGTGATACTATTCCATCACGAGGACATGGGAATCCCATGGGAAATTGCAAAATTCGGCGTCCGTCAAGGAATGTGGGGAGCAGTAAAAAAGATTGACCAAGGTCTTCGTCGGTACCAAAAACACATGGCATCAGGCGCGCCTCTATCTCACTGTGCTTACATGGCACATATCAACTCAAAAATCTGCACAGATCGGTTGAAACATTTAGAGAACACAAAAAATGATACACAAGAAATTGAAACGTCTGTTCACACGGTGAATGATGAGAAGCCGACGGGGAAGAACATTCCAAAGCTATTGGTAGTCGGTGGCGCCATTGCGCTCGCGTGCACGATTGATAGGGGGCTGTTGTCAAAAGCTGTTATATTTGGAGTTGCAAGAAGATTTGCAAAAGTAGGAAAGAGGTTGTGATTGATAATCTTCTGACATTAGTTATAATTTGTATTTTGTTTTGATCAATCTTTAGTTAGATTTATTTTGCAGCTTATATTGTGATGAGAGTAACCATGTATTTATTTTCAATGATTCTTCTAAGGCTGCTGAAATAACAGGAAAATTTTATTGACTTCCCTGTTGGTTCTTTTATGTTTCTAATAATAATTGAATTAATAAATTTGGTATCTTGTGGTCTGCAAACAGGTTTTTTTTTTTTTTTTTTTCTTCATGGCTGGTGGTGTGTTTACAGTTTCCACGCCTTCAGTGAAAGAAAGGGTGAGTATTTCCAGACACAACACGCAGTGGCGAAGCTTGACCCGAAATTTCGGGGGTAGGAAATTACTAGTTTCAGGGGGTCGAAAACCAATTTTGGGGGGTCGAAACCATACATACCAAAAAATTTCTATACGAATACTATACAATCGAAACTTCTGAGCGAAAATTCGGGGGGATCGGCCGCCCCTTAAAAGTTGCGCCACTGACAACACGGAAATATTCAGGTTTTGGGTTGGTATGTCTAATATGTTTAAAAAGTGGCCGTGTTGACCTGTTTAATTAAATAGGCCATGTTGGGTTGACCTAGTTTAATTAAACAGGTCATGTTTGGGTTGGCTTGTTTAATTAAACAGGTTGTGTTGACGTGTTTAATTATACATGTTGTGTTTGGTTGACTTGTTTAATTCAACAAGCTATGCAAGATGACCCACCAATTCCCTCCATCTTATGAAAACTTATTTTCAAACATCAGTGAGATGTTTAAAATAAGTTGCAATAATAAATCAGTGGCACATCATATTATGGAATAATAGTTGCATATCATTTTGGGCTTTTTGATATAACATTGGTTCGTTGCCCTTTTTTGACCCACCAAATTTTAGTCAGTAATGGCCGACTTTACCGATTCATGGGTTTGGAACAGGTTACCTTTGTCTACCCAACCGCACTTATGTCCTATCCAACGTCCTTTATTGTCCCCAAATTATCAAGAAGTTACTTTCTGTTAGGCAGTTCACACGTGATAACAATGTTCCCATAGAATTTGACCCGTTTGGTTTTTCTATGAACAAACGACGAATGACGAGAAGACGGTGGGGAAAAACATTCCGAAGCGTTTGATAGTAGGAGGAGCAATTGCACTTGCTTGCACAATTGATAGGGGTCTGTTAGCGAAAGTTGTTATATTTGGAGTTGCAAGATTTGCAAATATTGGAAGGATATTATGCTCCTTTGATCTAGAATAAACTGACATTTTTCGCCAAACCACATGGACGAAAATCACACTTTAGTCTTTGTTAAATTTATCTTTGGTTACATTCATCTTTTAGGTTATTATTTTTGTTTTTTGTGTCACTTTTAAATGCTATAATTTATATTAACTATACGTTAGAATTTTCGAGTTAGATCCCAACGGTTTCTATCAATAAATTTAAAAATAAAAACTTTACATCTCACTAGACTTGATTGGTATTTAGTTGAAAGTAAATGAAAACCAAACTAGGTTACATATAGCGCGAATTTTGAACTCTCCTTATCTACCATCATGGTTGTCAAAATTCGCCAGTAGAGAAATGGAAAACTGGCTAGTGATTAATCTAAATTGAATTTTTATATGTAACTTTCAATTCATAACCGAATTGGTTTTAATCCCTCTTCGTCCCATTCAGACCAAAATCAACAGAATCTACAGGTCTGGACGGAATATTTAGGCCGCCACCTATTTTTAGGCTGACTTGGGCTAATTTGAACCTATTTTCACCATGTTTGACCGACTTTGACCATTTAGCAAAGCTAGACTTCTATGTCAAACGATTATGTGAAATCGAATCGGTACTTGGTAGCCCTCCGATTTCCTATTAGTCGTCCATTAATCTTCAAGTAGTTCCGATTTTTACAACACTGATTAACATTAACATACAACTATACTTGTGATTTTTTTCTTTCAGTTCCTGCCACAAATAATTATTTTGTGTTTATAGTTTAATCTCATAAGTCATAACTAGACCCAAGGGCGAAGGTTAAGAAGGGCCAGGGGTGGCCCTGGCCCCCCTGTTTTCTGGCGCATTGGTAGAAATTTGCGATTTTTATAGGTAAATTGAGTCCGGGTTGAGTCCGGCCCTCACCGATTTGCCACTACCGATCGAAAAAAATTGAGTCCGGCCCCCACCGTTTCGCAAACCAAGCTCCGCCACTGTGACTAGAACCAAATCCAGTAAGACCGTGATGTTATATAATCCAACAAATAAATTTCTATACACATAATCAATGACCACTACATGTTATAGATTCAGTTCTTTACAAGTATATCAATCAATTAATCAATCATCCTTCTCAAAAAATAAAAAATAAAAATAAAAACAAAAAACAAAATAAAACAAAACTTCTTAATGAAAGACCAAAGATTCAAAGCAGTGAAGGCCATCAAACTCCGGTGCCCAGCGTGCCGAATATCCGCCCGCGCTCCGCGGTCGGGTGGCGTTCCCGTGTGCCTCAGGCTTCACCTTCTTCTGGTCAACCAGATTGGTAGCAGCAGGTTGCTTGTTGTTGAAGTAAGTGACAGATTGGCCCAATAAGACCATTAGGTGTGGTAGAGGCCCATCATCCATGCCTTGCCTCCACCTCACCTGCCACGTCAGCGTGGGGTAGGAGCATCCTTAGGATGATGCTCCTAGGGGTGTGGAGGAGGCCCAACAACATTTAATGCTATTTCATTTTTTTTTTCTTTTTTTTTAATTAAATAATATTATCATATTAATATAAAATGTGAAGATGTATTTAAATTAAAAAGAAACACTTAAATTAAAAAAAAAAATACACCTAAATAAAAAAAAGTACAATTTTCAAATAAAAACAAACACTTAAATAAAAAAAAAACATAAACTACTGATTATATTTTTTTGCGATGCTCTCCTTCATCTTCAACAAAACGGGACGGTCTTCTTCGGGGTAGTCGTTGATGTTTGCCGTCATTATTCGCCATTCTTCTATTTGCCTATCCTCGTTCTTTTGGCGAATGCTTTCCTCCACCCTCTTTTGCTTCAAACGAAGCTTTTCTTCGACTTCCCGTTCCTTCAATTTCTTCTTCTCCGCTTGACTTTCACTAAAAGTATTTTTGAAGGATGCCAATTCAGCGACCAAACCGTCCAACATTGACCCGCTCCCGCTCCCTGACGCGGCTTGTTTTTTTGCAGCCGCCGCTTGTTTTTTTGCTCTGTCCCTCCCTATGGGTCGTGGCTCCTCTTGAACCGGAGTATCCTCGAACTCTGGGTCTGGGTCATCGTTTATATTTATTTGACAATGACCGGTCGACCCGCCTCCCACGCTATAATCGCCCGACTCCGAAGTCTTGCTTCGTTTGGCGCTTGCAACCTCGTTTGGAACCGGTTGCCATTTGCAAGATGACTTCAACACCGTCCAAGCTCGAACATGAGGAAAAACATGGCCATACTTGTCTTCATATTTTCGCATCGCCTCCTTGAAAATCATTTCCTGGTTAAACCCGCTTGGAGGGTTCACAGACAACGGATTATAAAAGGCGATGAACTTCCCGATTGTAGTACTCATTTTCCTCCATTTAGAACTTAAAGCCTCATGCCCCCGATACTCTCCTTGCTCCATCAATTCGTGAAATGTATCTCGCACTTGGTTGTATAAACTATGGCCCGTTTGATTAGTCCCTACATTTAAATAAAACATATATTAGAGAATAAAAAAAATAATTTTTTTTTATTGTATACTACAAAAAAATTAAATTTTTTTACCAACTATGGGATCTTTCGAACTAGCCAGATACGCCTTCGCTAACGCTTCTTCTTCCAATTTCGTCCAAAGGCTTCGTTCGGTTGGCTTTTTTTTCCCCTTCCCCTTCGCACTCGCACTCGCCTTCGCCTTCCCCTTCGAACGTTGGACTTGTGTTTCGGGGACAACCTCCACCTCATCATCTTCTTCATCTTCGAGTTCAAAATTGGGTTGTCGTTGTGGTGGTAGAGATTGACGGAATGGCGGAGTTTGTAAAAGTTGGGTAAAGGATTGAGGGTTATGATGCATTTGCAAATTATGGAATTGGTTAAAGGTAGACGGGCTTTGGTGCATTTGAGGATATTGGGTGAAAGGGTTGGGAGTTTGTTGAAAACCCGCAAAAGTAGCCCAAGATGGATCCATTGGCATCGTGAACGGGTTTGGATTCGGGTTGTTTTGGTTATATTGTGGTGGTTGATTCGGGTTTGGGTTGTTTTGGTTGGGATCCATTGAATAAAGTATAAAGTATTTTTTATATAAAATAAGGGTTGGTATAAAAAGTGGGGTTTGATTTGTGTTGAAAATGGTATAAAATGAGTGGGTTTAAATAGAGTTTTTGAAAAAAAATTCTTTTTTTTTTTTTTTTTTTTTTTAAACGGTCACTTTGCAACGGTCATAATGCACGTCCCCCCACTTTTCACGCGTCCCAATGCATGACCAAGGCCCGGCATAAACGGCTTTGGGATGCCGGCTAAGCCGTCGCCGGCCCAGGGGGGCGGTGTTCGCCGGCCCGGCTTGGCGTCGCCGGCCCAATGCCGCTCCCCATACCGTGTGGTCTAATTCAGCAGATAAAGCATCAAACGAACTGAAGATGGAATTCATGTTTAATGATTGTTTATGTTTGAAGAGAGTTTGTGAATGTTGAATTGGTGGGAAGGTTTATATTATATAGTTGGAAAAATAGGTTAAATCGTTGCTTATTTTCAACGCGTTAAGATAAGTCTAATAATAATATTATTATTTTGAATACATCGACAGTTTGCCGAGTCTGTCTTGAATTTGGATTTGCCAACAAACACCGCGGGACAAGTGCCGTCAAAAGCGGTCGATTTGCCACGCTTTTCCTATACCAATATTAGGCTATGGGGTATGGGCTCGGGGAAGGGGCTCGGCATCCGAGCTGGAGCTTTTTGCCGAAGGGGAACACCGCCCCCCCGACCCCCCCCCCCGACGGCACAAACGGCAATATTCCCCCGACTCCCCCGACGCGTTTTTCAAGGCAAAGTTTAAAAATGTGAACGTTGGATTTTTAATATTTGACCGTTTGAAGGTAAAAAAAAAAAAAAAATTTATTTTTCAAACCTATTTAAATAACAACCCAACCCCACATTTTACCCCACAATACCCCACAATTTTATACACCTTTCCACCATTTTTATACACTTCTACATTTTTATAAAAGATTTTATAAAAATCTTCATGGATCCAAGGCGTCCTTTCTTCCCTAACACACCCGGTAACCCCTCAAACCAACCCCCGTTAGGATTTCCTAACACACCCGGTACTCCCGCGACTCAACCACTATCTTTTGGCGCGTTTAACGCCCCTTTGAATCCATGGCAATTTCAACAACCATGGCAAATGCATCCACCTCAAATGCAACCACCTCAATGGCAACCAATGCCCGAAACACAAACACAACACGAGCACGATTTTGTTTCTTTGGCCTCGCACGATGATCACATACCCGAAACCCAACCCGAAACTGAACCGGCCCCAAGCAAAAAAACCGTCAAAAAGGGGAAAAAACGGGCCAAAGATGACGGTCCTAGTACCAAGGCCGATTCCATTCCTTGGAATCCCATCGAGTTGGAGGCGCTAGCACAAGCTTGGGTTATCGCTTCTACGGACCCAATACTAGGTATATATTTTTTTTAAATTTCGTATATATATATATATATATGTATATATTTTTTTTTTAAATTTCGTATATATATATGTATATATTTTTTTTTAAATTTCGTTTTTAATATTTTATAAAAACTAAATTTTTTTTATATAATTGTAGCAACTAATCGGAAAAAAGAGGGGTTTTGGAACCAAGTTGTTAAGGAATTTTTCAAGTTGTTACAACGTGAAGAATACCGTCGGGTTCACTCCGTGAGTACCAAGTGTCGGGACTTGATGACAAAATGTCAAGCTTTTGGGGGTTTTTATCAAAGAGCTTGGAATAATCGTGCGTCGGGGCAAAGCGATGAGCATGTGTTGAAGGTTGCTCTTGACGCGTACACCAAAAAGCATGGGGCGTTTGAGTACATGAAGGCGTATGAGATTTTGGCGAAATGTGAAAAGTTCAAACCGGTGCCTAATGAGGTGGAACAAGCGAAGCGGTCTAAAACGAGCGCAACGGGGAGTTATAGTGGTGGTGGGTCGGATGCTCGTTGTACTATCAACATAAACGACGATCCGGAGTTTGAAGACGAGGCTCCACCAAGTGAGAGTGAGAGGCCGATTGGTCGGGACCGCGCCAAGAAAGCGGCGGCCTCAAAAGGCAAGGGTGTTGATACCGGCCACGGATCGAGAGACAAGGCAGTGGAAAAAATTGAAGAGTTGCTAAAAAATTTTAACGATTTTAAACAAGAGCAAACGGATCGCTACTTGGAAAGAAAGAAGGAGAAGGAAGAAACGGCGGCGAGAGAGTTGGCGAGACTAGAGATGGAAAGGAAGGACAAAGATGACGCCGCGGCGAGAGACTTGGCGAGGATAGAGTAGGAAAGGGAACGCCTCAAAATGGAAATGGCGAGACAGGAAACAACCGAATTGGCATTGATGAGAGAACCGCTCGATAACCTTGATGAAACGGAACGTGCGGTGGCGGCGAAAATAAAAGACAAAATCGCAAGAAAATGGCTTGGAGGAGCGTTTGGAGGAGCGTTTAGTTGATGGTTTTTTTTTTATTTATTTCCGGGTTTTTATTGTATTTTTCGTTTTTTTTCTAAATTTCTATGTAGTTTATTTAATGTTTAATGAAAAAAATATTTTAATGAAAATCTAATTTATAAAATAAATAAAAATGAAATTAATAAAAAAGGGAAGGGGGAAGGGGGAACCATTTCCCCTAGAAGGGGGAGGGGAAGGGGGAAATGACATGGCGCTGACGTGGACAGGGGGAAGGAAGGGGGAAGGGTGACCACACCCCATAGCCTTATGACGTGGGATATATATAGATGAGCCAACTTTACTTAATCATAAGACACGTGTTCTACATCAATCATAAACCATAAAAACAAATTTTGATACGACACATTTACAAAAATGTAATTTGAAGATATTATATATGAGATTTTTTTATAATCTTAATAGTCTTTTATAATTTATAAGGGGTACGGGGCGCTACGAGAAAAACTCACGGACTACCAGCACGGTAACACCGCCACCTGTGCTGGTAGGGGTCCCTTGAACAATTTGCTGGTTCTAGTTAACGGGCTGGTAACTATTAATAATGATTGTAACGGTTGAATTTTAGTATTTATTTTATTACTTTTTTGACCGTTTGAATTAATCTAATATAAAACGGCAACAATTTTTTGACCGTTATTTTCAAATGGTATAAAAATGGGGACGGTTTAAATAAAAAAACACAAACAAACTAGATTAACTAAAACACAAACAAAACAAATGGATCCAAGGAAATCAAAGAGTGTTTCGAAGGGTGGAATGGGAACCTCGAAATCTAAAGTCGGGGGTTCTAGTAGTCGAGGCAGAGGTTCGAGTTTGGGTTTGGGTTCGGTTGACGCCTATAGGCCCATGATCAATTTTCCACAAAGTCAATCCCAACCCCAACCATTTTACCCACAATACCCACAATTCCAACAATTCCCACAAAGCCAACCCCAACCACAACCGTTTTACCAACAACCATAACCACAACCACAACCGTATCCACATATTTTTACGCCGCCTCAATTAACAACATCCCAACTAGAGGACTTCGACCTTCACCTACATGACGATGATGATGATGCGGAGGAAACTGTGCCAGAGACACAGTTGCAGGAACATGGAGATGAACAATTAGGCAATGAAGCAGAGGAGATACTTGAAGTAGAAGTTGAAGATCAAGTTGTAGAAGTTGATGCAGGAGGGAAAAAATATGCAAAGCGAACAAAAGCTGTGAAGTGGAATATGATACAAGAGATTGCTTTGGCAAAAACTTGGTGCTATGTGTCGGAGAACAAGGAGAAGAATAACCAAAGAAGCAAGGGAAGTTTTTGGAGGGCGGTCCAAAAACATTACGCGGCACTGTTGGGAGGATCCACCCGAACAGTTGATCAAATTACTTCTAAATGGACCGCCATGAACCCACAAATGAATGCGTTCAATGGCCTTCATCAACAAGCGGTAACAATTATGATATATTTTACTTACCGTTTTATTTAATTATACAGGAGCGCCTACGAGGGAGTGGATGTAGTGATCTAAACATCATGCAAACGGCGTTGAACGATTATAGAAAAAGTCATCCTTCCGGTTTTAATCATCAAGCGGCATGGGAGATTGTAAAACATCACGACAAGTGGAAAAAACAAGTGTTGATGGGTGAAGAAATGTCCGATAGGAGACGGAAGTCTTCAGAAAGCGGCAACTATCAGGAGACTGCCTTTTCCACACCGGACGAGACCACCCCCACTAGCCACATGCTAGATCTCAATGAAGATACCAACCCAACGAAGCCCAAACGAAAAAAATAAGAAAGCCGTCGCCGCCGAGTCTTCAAGCAAATCATCCTGGGTTGACGAATTTGGGTCATACCGAGCAACGAAAGAAGAGAAACTGAACCAGTTGGTCACCCTACAATCTCAACAAGGCGAAAAAACTTTAGCATTTTTAGAGGAACAACGCGATTTGTTGAGACATAGGCAATATGACCACGACTTGAATATGTATTCAAAACCACACGACCACCTCAAAGGTAAATCTTTGGAGTTGGTTTTGAAACGTAAAGAAGAAATCGCGTCGAAATACGATTGGGACCGTTATTGGGTTGAAGGCGACGAGTAGGATGAAGCGTTTGTATGTTTATTTTAGTTGATGTTTCTTGTAATTTTTTTAAATTTGGATGGAACGGTTTAATTTTTTAAGTTTTACAAACGGTTCTTTAACTTCAAACGGTCATTTAAAAAAAACGGTAATTAAAAAAAAAAGGAAAACTAAAAAATAAAGATTCCAGTGAAGTGAATCGGTTAAGTGCTGCCTCTAAAAAAGTGATTCAGTGAAGTAAATCAGTGAAGTGATGTGGCAGTGCATGATTGGTTAAAATCAGTTAAGTGAAAAAAGACATATGGTAGTGCCCTTTTACCCCTAAGATTGTAAGGGGGGAGGGGTGCTTCACTGAAGAAGTTTTCACTTCACTGATTTCTACCAATTCTGCACTGCCACATCACTTCACTGATTTCTTTCACTGAAACACTTTTTTGGAGGCAACACTCCACTGATTCACTTCACTGAAATGTTTTTTTCTCTATTTTTAAATAAAATTTATTAAAAATTTTGATTAATAAAAGATGCTTATTATGTAATGTATAAATAACCTCTACTTATCAATAAAAGGCTATATGTACAAATTAAGAAGCGCGTGTCTTAATGAAATAAGAAAAAAAAAGGTTTTAGATTAAAATTTAAATAAAACAAAAACATTAGGATGAAATATGTAACTTAATAAATAAGTTTTAGGTTTAATTTAACATAAAAAAAACAACAAGGACGAGATGTGTAAGTTAGAAAAATAGCTTTAGGTTAAAATAGAGAAGAGCATAACAGCCATCAGCCACTTTCTCCTTCATCTTCTCCATTTTTTGCTCCAGGTAAGTTTTAAGTTTCTTCATCTCTACCAAAGGATGTTCAAAAAATAAAGAAAAAAACATTGGAGGTGATATTGGTTATTGAAGTAAAGAAGAAAATAAACAAAAAAATCAAAAGATGTAGTTGTGTAAAATTTTATGTGAAGATATGATTTATATAGGGTAAAATATAAAAACGGTCAAAACATAAAAAACGGTCAAAGGGAAAAAAAAAGCGTGGCAACTATTTATTGGTCAAGAAAAAAGACCGTTTCTTTGTACCAGCACGGTAACAAGAACCAAAAATTGGTTCACGGGACCCCTACCAGCACGGGTGGCAATGGTGTTACCGTGCTGGTAGTGAGGTACCCGTGCGGGCGTGCCCAATTCTGATTGTGCCCCGTCCCCCGTAAGAGAGAGATTACATATGAACACATTTTTCAAGTTCCAACCTTATTTTAAAACGTTCATAACTTTTTAAAAAAAAATACACCATTAAAAATTATGTGGGTTTTATAACGTGCGAAATTAGCATCCATAACGTGTGTAAGTATCAATTACAACATGCGTAATTATCATATAAAATATGTGTGATTATGTAACTTTTGTTTCTGGACGAATTTGTGCTTCGCTTTAATTAAGGACACAAGTCACGTTCTTATTCCTTCGTATCCTTTGTACATTAAAACTATTTTGTATAATAATCCAACCCTATATCAGTTACTCCCTTATATTTTTTTAAATTCCTTTCAACAAATTTATCTTCCACTTCCTAGACGTTTGGTGATCAACTACAAAATAAAGTGAGCATTGGAGATTAAACTATTGGTGACTGATACATCAGTCTCGAATACATACTATTTGGGACTGATTTATCAGTTACAAATGATTTCAAGGACTGATTTTTATGTGACGTATATTGGTGACTGATAAATAGTCGCTAATAATTTGGCACATTATTTGAGGCTAAATTTCAATCTTAAATTTGTGCAGGCAATATAAGGGTTTGGAGGGAAACTTATTAGTAACTGAATTTCAGTCACAAATATGTTCCCAGTGTAATGAAAAATGAAGCACGTGTATGGATGACTGATCTTCAGTCTCTAATAAAAAGAGGAGCATACTTGAGACTCAAGATCTATTAATTATCGAGAACCACTAAATGTCTATTGGGTCATAGTGGTATATTAGGGTGGGCAGAGTGGATCTTGGGGTACCCTCTCGGTTAGGTGGAACATGAGCGGCTACCCGATGGATTTTGTGTGTGTGTGTGTGTGTGTATGTGAGAAATATATATAGAGGGTAACGTGTGTAAAATGGTGGGACCCATGGTTTTAGGTAGTATAGGTTGCAACCCACCCCCAAATGTGTTTAGGATTAGTAGTGAGTGGTGCGGGTATGATTCTCTGTGCTAGTACCTGACAATGTGTTTTGGATTAGTAGTGAGTTGACAATGTGTTATTGATGAAAATGTGATGGTTTTGACAACCACTCCTACCACCCTTAAATTTGAATGTCTAGTAATGGTCAATTTAGCTTAGCGATGGTCACTTAGGGTATGTTTGGCAAAACTAGCTGGAGGCTGGTAGCTGGAAGTTTTTTAAATATATTTTGATGTTTGGTAGAGTAGCTGGAGCTTTTAATAAAATGTATAAAATGACCAAAATGGTCATAATTAAAAACTTGTAAAGAAGGTTTTTATTTTATTTTTAAAATAGAATGAGTATTTGTGTCATTTACTAATTAAAAGCTTGTAGCTAGTAGAGTTTTTTCTTAAAAGCTACTACTAGTAGCTTTTCACTGTAGAGCTTTTTCTCTAATCTAAAAGCTTCCAGTCCCTTCAACCAAACAAGACTTTTTATTAAGTAGGGGCTTTTTAGCTTGAAGCTCCTAAAAGCTCTTAAAAACTCATTGCCAAACATACCCTTAGGCTCATAATGGTAAACCATTTAAAATTTAAATGAAAGTTTGAACATAAGCCTTTTATAGGATTAATAATTTAATTTACATATAATTATTTATATAAATCTATTATATAATTGAAATCAATAAATCCTACATAGCATTTAAAGAGGGTATCATCCTCTTTGAGTGTGCCATATGACATTAATTGATTTTAGGAAAAAAAAATTAAAAACAAAATTACATTTCTCTCTCTCATGTTTTCTCCCATAATTTTTTAACGTTAATATCTTTTATATACAAGTTTTTTAAAGAAAAAAATTACACCAAATTAACGAGCGTTTTATTATCTTTCCAACGAATACCATAGTGCTATATAAAAAACGGAGAAAAAAACGACTATTTTTTGTGGGGGTTTTATTCATACAGGAAAGAAAATCACAAAGTGTTCAGCTAATTCATTAATCATGTATAGACAAGTCACTAATTATGTTCAAATCAGTAAATATGAATTTTATTTTCAACATGTGTTAGCACTGGGGTTGTACATTGTTTTAGGTATACATTGTTTAAGGTTAGGCGTTAACATTGGAGATACATTGTTAATTGTTTTAGGTTAGGTGCTACCCGAAGCTTTCCTGCATGTAACTATAAAGCGCATTATTCTATTTCATATGTAAAATTGATATGTCATATTAGATTTCTCAACCCCGAGACATTCCCGGGGTATAATCTAGCATAAATATAATTTTAAAGGCAAAGATTTTTTTTTATTACAACTTAACACTTATAACTTCCGATAACTTTTGATATTTGTATTAAAAAATACGGTATTACATTTTTATTATATAAGTTATAGTTTCTATATTTATTTTTACATTTATATTTTTTTATATTAATTAATTAAAAGTAAAAAAAATTGCCTAATTTATTCCCCTACGCTAGACCACCTTATTAAAATTTTAAATTCCCTCTACTTCTAGCACTCCCTAAAAATCCCCGCCATTTCTTTCAAAATTTTCGTAAACTTCCCTAGTTCCTTTTTTCATTAGTATTTTTTCCCATTTCCCCCCTTTTTGGACCACTGCAAGATGCGGAGCAAAACGAGCTTAGAGCAAAGAATTGTGATGGATTCTTTTGAGCTTTTCATGGTTTTGATTTGGTGTAGAGAAAAATGGGATGAAATCATATGAAGTCTGATTGTATGATCAATCATAAATGGCGACTCGTGAAGAAAGCATCAGATTCAGTTGTTAAGTTTCTCTCATTTTGTGCCTCTTTATAACCGATATGCTCGTTCACTTTTTTTCCGCGTTTTATTTTGCAGTATACCCTTTCTTCATTAATTTGTTTATTTATACTTAATGGGATTATATAATCTTGGTTCACAAATTCTAATTTGAAATAAGAAGAATATGACAATAAAAAATAGAATTTGAAACTTTGAATTGTTTGACAAATCGATTTCACCATGTGTTACGTGAAGATTTATGTGTTTATCTCAGTTACTAGTAAATGGTGATTGATGGTCGTGATGTGTAGGGCTGCTATGTGTTTACTTCAATTACAATGTTAGATGGAGATAATCAAATAAATTAAGCAACATCTTGCAAGGTAAATTGAGTATTCTTGTAATCATTAGCATTTATCTCATTTTAAAGTTTTTGTTCTCAAATTTGTATACAAAGGTTTGATGGTCAGAGCGAGCTTCTTTATTTATTGCATTTGATTTTAGATGTGTCATCATTGGTTTTAAAAAGCGCGCCTCGCGCAAAGCGCACCTAGGCACAAATCCGTGTGCCTTATGTAACCATAGGCAAGCAGTGTACGAAAAGCGCAAGAAAAGCGCAAGAAACCTATAGCATATATAAAAAAATTATATAATTGTCTAAAGCCCACCGCTTTTGCGCTTTGCGCCTCGATTTTAGACCTCGTCGATTTTTTGCACTTCGCGTTTTTTATAACCAAGGTGTCATCTTTAGCTCATTTACTTACAAAAAAGAAGCATCTTTTTTTGTTGAAATTCAATTTGGCATATCTATTTTGATCTTCGGTGGTATTTGCATCTGAATTACCCTAGTTTAATCATGTGGTTGTTTATATGCATCTAGTTTGTTAACATCTTGATATATTGGCACTTTTTTTTTATATCTTACTTAATCATCACTTTTGTTTATGTTGACATTGACGTGTTTGATGTGCAGATTCACGCTGTCGGTTGTGCAACAAATTTCATATGTACGTCGGGCTACATCTCAGCATATCGTACATATCATTTGCCCGTATTAGGTCGGATTCTGGATGATTTGGCACACCCCTTACAAATCCTTGTTAAACATACATTGGATGATTTGTATGTTCATTAGTTTTTGATCTTATTTTTATTTATCTATTGAAGTCTCTAGAATCTTGTAACATAAATCTTTTACTGATCTTAAGTCATGATGCCTTGAAATTGTATATTTATTAATATGGTCCAGTCGAGTGAATTAGTCTCTTGCATCCCATAAATGGTGCGTTGTCTTTTATTATAGTTACTCGGTTTACATGGTTTACATATATCATTTATTTTTCTTTTTTAAAGTCTCATATTCGTTTTTCTTAGTTCATAACTACTGTAGAAGGTGGAACCAGGCTTCTGAATTTCTGGTGACTATGAAGATATTATTTCCTCTGTATGTGACTTTGAAGTTTTGTAACAGAGGTAATCCATTATTTTGTGAAATGTTCTCAACCAAATATGTTAGTAACACACTCTTTTTTTTTTTTTTTTTTTTTTTTTTTTTATTGTTCCAACTGATACTGTGCTTGTAGCATTAATAAGGTTCCTATAGCATGGAGATGAAAGATATATGACATCCTATGTAAATCAGGTTTCATCTTGCACCGTTTTTTCTTTGATATATTAATTTTATGAGCTTTAGTATGTTACCTTTCATCTTATACCATAATGAGATCACTACAACATACCATAGAAAACTAATTAGTTGTTGTAGTGACTGCTGAGGGCTCATTTGTATCACTTATAATCTAATAACAGAATCTAATCTTCTAGAAAAGCAGAGAAAAGGCTCTTGTTGAGGTAGCCGACAAGGCAAATTACTAGAAGTGGAAGAACTGTTGCCTAATATAAATCATCTCTTCAGGGCAATTACTCGTGAAATGAAAATCACTATATTTGCAATCCGGGATACAAAGGAGGCAGAACCTATGATTACAGGTATGTGCTCATTCCATGGTGTAGTTATATTTGACGCTATTTTTTACAGATTAAATTTGTAGCACAAAGTGATTAAAAATTTTGTGTTGCAGTGCTATTTTGTTGGAAATTAAATTAGTGAGTGTTTTGCTAAACTGATTAATTTTTATTTAGCTTCACTACTAGAAAAATACCCCTATCTTGACGCGCATTGCGCGTCATAAAAGGATGCTTATGACACACAGCAAAGTGTTAAGGAATAACATGTCATTAAATTTTTATGACATGCAAGCGCGTGTCATATTTTAATGACACACGTTCATGACACTCCTTTATGACACGTTTTTTTGACACGCATTTATAACACACTCTTTAATGACATACATTCTTGACACTCATTTACGACATTTTTTACATGCATTTATGACACACATGAATTTATGACACACCTTTATGACAGTCATTTTGCGTGTCATGTTTTATTACCTAATTTTTTTTATTTTTTTTTTTGTAAAATGAATAATATCCCTGGATATAATTTATATTTATAATTACAAAAACAATAAATTTATTAATAAACCTGCATATATTATACCACCAAAAAACCCATTACAATCATGTCGAATCCTACCACAAAGGGTTACAAAAACATTGTATCAATACATTACATTAGTCGATGAGTAACACTAAACATACGGATCATAACTTGAAAATGAAGGTCGAGGCATAACCCAACCATTCTTCACGAACATAATCAATATCCGCATCCGAGTAAGCCTCCACTCCTCCCCCAACCTGAGACACAATTAAATTAATAAGATGAAAGGTTAAGGTTCGCGATGGTTTTATAGTTTCAAGAAAACAAAAGTGACTAGAATTTGACTCGATCAACTTACATTGTCCAATATTCCAAGTCCGTCCGTAACAATCTCCTTCATGAATTTCATTACATAATAACCACATTCTGTGAACCCCGGCTGACACGGACACTGCACATTAAAAGAACTAGTGGTTTTCAATCATCGCGCATTAAAAGCTTTCACCTGTGTTTGGTATTAGTTTGTATGTAGCCAAAGAAGATAACACTAAAAAAGCCGGGGATTTAGGAGAGCATGACGAGCTACAACAGAAACATGAAGAGGATGCACAGTTTTTATATTTATCTTGTTTGTTTTTGTTCATTTGTGTTCTAGAACCCATATTCTATTCATATTGTCTTTAGTCACATGTATTATTCAAAGAATATATCTTGCACAAATTTGTAAATTCATAGAAAGTCGTGATTTTTTTTGAATGGTTTGCTTACTTTTGTTATGAAACATAGTAAAGAGACTATGGAAAACATTGTACGAGACTAAATTGACATCGGATCTGATATTATTTTTCAGTCCTTAAAAGGAACAAATTAAGGACTAGTCAACATGGTTTAAAGCATTGATTTTTAGTCCTTAAAGATATACATTAGGGAATAAAATATCATAGTTTTGGAGACTATTTTGCAGTCATTAAAAAATGTATTGGGGGACTAAAATGGCTTGGTACTTGTGGACAAATTGAGGTCTGAATATTTTTGTATCGGAGACTGACCATTAGTCCATGTTGGTGTTATATAATTGGGCCTGATATTTAGTTACTAAAACCATTATCTAGGACTAGGTATCTGCCACTGACTAGGGACTGGTGAAATCAGTCCTTAATAACTATTAGATACTGATTGAGGTGAATTAGAGACTAATTTTTCAGTCCTAGATACCCTTCTTTTTTGTAGTAAATCAGTGAAGTGACGTGGCAATGCAGGATTGATTAAAATTCGAAAAAAAAAATCCTAGTAGCACCCCTTTCTCCCTTAAATTATCTTTCGCGGACAAAGAACAAGAAGCTTAATCCCATATATATAATTGCATAATTCCACGAAGTTATATAATCGTACAAATTTTTTTTATAAACAAGGTATACATCCAATTCTTTTACAACCTTACCAATCAATAAATCATATTTCTAAAAAAACCATAAAACAAAACTTCCTTATATCCTCAATAACTTCTCCTCCTAGACGTGATGATAAAACCTTAATGAAACACCAAAGTTTCAAAGCAGTTAAGTCCATCAAACTCCGGTGCCCACCGTGCCAAATATCCGCCCGCGCTCCGCGGTCGGGTGGCGTTACCGTGTGCCTCAGGCTTCACCTGCTTCTGGTCAACCAGATTGGTAGCCGCAGGTTGCTTGTTGTTGAAGTAACTGACATATTGGCCCAAGCATTCAGCAGATAAAGCATCGAAGGGACTGAAGATGGAATTCATGTTTGATTATTAATTTTGTTACTTGTTTTACGTTTGCAATGAATTGGAAGATGCTATGTGAATAATATCGAGTGGTTGGAAAGGGTTTATATAGCTAGGAAAAAGAGGTTGCATGTTTGTAGTTTCCTTGATTTTAAACGCGTTGAAAATAATTTTAAAAATAATATTATTTAATGTGTTTGGACTCATTTTATGATGAGTTATGAATAGTCGTCATACTTGAACGGTTTTACACACGCAAGTGCAGGACTAGTGCCGTCAAACAAGCCGGCTTTGCCACGCGTCTCGTTACTCAATAAGACATCGTATGGTCAAGGAATGACTTTAGGGTTTAAACCACCTATAGGCTTACATATATGCTATACTAGATTATACCCCGGGAGCGTCCCGGGTTGAAAAATTTAATATGATACATCAATTTTACATATGAAATAAACTGATGTATAACTCTAATATTAATATCTAACCTAAAACAAATTAACAATGTACAACTCCAATGCTAACACCTAACCTAAAAGAATGTAGAACTTTAATGTAACTCTAATATTAACACTTATCCTAAAGACTAAACAAATGTACAACTCTAACATACTAATATTGATACGTAACTTAAAACAACGTATAACTCTATTAACATATTCAGCTCTGGTTAAAAAAATTTCATATTTACTGATTTGAACATAATTAGTGACTTGCCTATACATGATTAATGATTTACCTGAACACTTTGTGTTTTTTTTCTTGTATGAACAAAACCCCACAAAAATTTTCTCCGTTTTGTATATAGCACTATGGTACTCGTTGGAAAGATAATAAAATGCTCGTTAATTTGGTGTAATTTTTTTCTTTAAAAAATCTCGTATATTAAAGATATTAACGTTTAAAAATTATGGGAGGAAAGATGAGGGTGAAAAATCTAATTTTGTTTTTAAATTATTTTTTTCCTAAAATATCTCAATGCCACATGGGATGACACATGGCACACTCAAAGAAGAGAATGCCTCTATGAGTGCCATGTCATTAAAATAGCTTTGGTTTATTATATGTATAGATATTTGAACACTAGTCTTTCATCGGAGATTGCGTCTTGCGTCAGAATATCCTCTCATGAGTCACATATATGATGTGGGTGGTTCCTTTCAGATCCGCCCACCCAAACATTTTAAGAAACTGGATGAGAGAGAGGGGGGTTGTGATGAGGGTGGATTGATGATAGTAGTGGACTAATGGTGGTGTTGTTTGATGAGAGAGTTGTGTCTATGTGGGAGACTGGGAGAGTGGTGATGTGTACGGTAGGGGTGTGCAAAAAACTAAACTAATCGAACCACAACCAAATTAGCCAATAAAACCGAACTGAAAAAACCAAACCAAACTAAAAATCCGTGGGTCGGTATATTGTTTCTCTAATAACGAAAAGTAGCTGGCCGGTTACGGTTCTCAATGATTCCATACCCGCCATAACCAAACCGAACTGAACCCACATGTAATAAAATATTTGTTGGATTTTGGACTTTTCCCCTTAAACGTTTGTTTCAATATATAGGCTATTCTATCGTTTTGGTTGAGCGTATGTTTAAATTTATACATTATATCATATTGTTTTATTTGAGTATTCGGAAATAACTAATACTAATAGTATAGATTTTGTACTTATTAATGGTATATAATATACTAATACATATAAATGTGTAGCGACAATTTATTGCTTATTCAAAAACTTTCAAACCCAAACTTTTAGACCCAAATAAAGCACAATTTTATTGTTTTGAGCAATTTTTGCTAGGCCCAATTTCATGGTTAATCGACCCATAAACCTTCATAACCGGTTAACCATAACCGCCATAACTAAACCATAACCAAATAGTATTCACTTCAATTATTGGGTTAGAAATATGTTAATCGGGTTACCTCGATGAACCCGAAATCACATATTACTTATACATACATAATCAATTAGAAAATGTATATTTTAGTTTTGTTGTAAACATGATGTTTTGTGTTGGTTGATTGAACTACACGGTCGGATACAATTTGACATTTACTTTTTGGTTGATACTATTTGGTTTTATGCTTATTCTATTTGACATGTGAGTTAATATGTGTTTACTGAGTTGAACAAAATATCATATATATTGGTGGGACTTTTTTGCATTAATAGGAGAAATTGAATTTGAAAAAGTGTTTGTAGGGGTTGCATAGGATTTTTTTTTTTTTTTTTTTTTTTTTTGAAAAATGGTAGATCACCATCTCAATCAGCGACCGTTAAAAAAGAATTTCCATGGTCTCACATCCATTCAACGACCTTCATTCAAAGTCGCTGATCCAATGCACGAGGTTGATAGATCGTTGATTGAGTCCAAGATCTTCAATGAAGGTCGCTAAATGGATGTGAGACCTTCAATCAATTTTTACTTTGTTTGAATTTGTCACGTGAAGGTTTTCTATGTTTTGCTTTTTTATATCGAATAAGAATAGGGGTGGCAATAATGTGGCATGTCATCCTAACACAACCACATCGCCATCTCTTCATTCTCATCTCGATCGAGTCCAAAAAAATGGTTTATTGCAGTTGTGGTTCTCTAACAATGGTTCGTATATCATCAAATTCAAGAAACCTAGGTCGTGGATTCTATTGCTGTAACAGGAAACCCCGTGGTTGTGGATTCATATGCCAAGTGTGACAACCTGCACCCTTCACTTTTCATAAATGTGCATAATTGGTTCCCCAACTATTTCAAAATTTTCATTTTTAACCCTCGTATTTTAATAGGACCAAAATTCACAATTTAATAAAACTTATAATTTTTATAAGTAAAAGTATATTCGTTTTATACTCACATCTACACCCGAGCACGTATGTTTCAGACCTTGATACTCAAAGCCCTTAATTTTCGGTCCTAAAACAACTTAGAAACAGAAGGAAACAAGTCTATAACTTAAAATTGATTCAATTAGAAAAATTATTTTTTTTAGCCCTCGCGGTCCGTTGAGACAGTCAAACAGTCAATGTCCCAGTCAAAGTCTTAGTCAAAGTCCTAGTCAAAGTCTCAGTCAAAATCCTAGTCAAAGTCTCAGTCAAAATCCTAGTCAAAGTCTTAGTCAAAATCCTAGTCAAAGTCCTAGTCAAATAGTTAATTCATCTTAAAACCTTACTTTATTGTGTTGACCAATTTTAATGGCTAATTGAATCCAAAACTAGTATAAAAACCCACCTATGACCCATTACACTTTGCACCTCTAAATCGATTGTTTCAATTCGATTAAACTCTCCCTCATACCTTTCTTCTAGAGTATATTACTTCTACATTTGAAGCTTTGATTATAAGCTCTTGTAATTGGCGAATTGTAAGCTTGATATTTTTTTCCTATTTGGTTTCTTTTCTTCTAAATTGGACTAGTTTCGTTGTTGAATCTTTGGATTGCTCGCATTTTCACGCTCGCTTAGTCATCTAGTCATTTGGCGAAAGTGAGTATTTCCTATCCCCCTTTTATCTTTATTCACTTTTGGGGTGTTACATGTACACTTATACAAAATACACATACAAGTTCACATTTTTACAATACAATTCTAGTACATTGTGCATTTGCTTACATACGTGCTTTATGCTTAGACATTACATGTAGAATACATTTGTACTTAGTGAAATCATTAACCATGTACAAGCCGACCTTAACATTGGATAGCGCTATTGGATTGACAACCCGCCTAGGTTGATTCTCCCCCTTTTTCATCGGAGAATCCGTGGTCATTGTTAAGTTATTATCCATTTATTGGATAAGTACACCGCCGTTCATTTAGTACATTATACAGTCACAGGATTGATTTCGCTCATTTGTATGATATATAGTTTACATAATTGCACTGTAGCTTTGCACTTGAATTGTATAACATTTTTCCAACTTACTATATGTATTAAAACTAGGAATGCTCACCAACATTTCTTATGTTGACAAAACCTATTTTGTACATGTTTCAGGTGCAGTTTGATCTTAGTTCCATTGCATTGGATTTTTAACGCTTGCGTTTAATAATTTATTTCAGTTTTCATGTTTCGTTCAGACTTTTGTATTTTTTTCCCATTTCATCTATGTAAGACAATTTAAATTATTCAATAATATATTTACATTTTAGTACCATGTGCTTTTTAACAATCGTCACTACGTGACACCTCGATGATTCCGCCATCGGTTGGGGTGTTACACCAAGCTGACCCACCTGTAGTACAGAGTTTCACTCCGGGTTTGATGAACGAAATCAATGAACAGTTTCATCACTTTAAACATCAACGAGGAGCAACCAAACCCTACCTTGCAACACTCCCATTTGCAACAACCCTACCCATACAGTCCGACAACTCCACAACCATAACAGATCCCTGGGCCACGTTCAACACTGTGATGCTTCTTTCATCCGGATTTTTTAACATTTTTTTTTGCAAATCAAAATAACGTACGTAAAATGACGTTCGAGCTTTTGGTGACATGCGTATCGTGTCATGGACAGTCTCATGATGCCCGAATTTCTGACGGGAGAGTTATATCACCCGAAGACGACATGATCGAGGGTCCGATGATCGTAAAGACTGGCCCGGGAAACGGATAAAGAGGGCCAAAAGGGCTCCCTGAGCCACTTTCAACACTGAGCTTTATACTTTCATCCGGATTTTTAACATTTTTTTACAAATCAAAACAACGTACGTAAAAGGACGTTCGGGGCTTTTTGTGACGTGCCGGATCGTGTCACGGGCAGTCTCATGAGGCCCGAATTTTCGACGGGGCAGTTATATCACCCAAGGAAGACACGTTCGAGGGTCCGGTGACAGTAATGACCAGCCCGGGAGACGGATAAAGAGGGCCCAAAAGGGCTCCCTAGGCCACTTGCAAGACTGTGATGCTTTATAATTTCATCCGGATTTTTAACATTTTTTTTTTGCAAATCAAAACAACGTACGTAAAATGACGTTCGGGGCCTTTTGTCAGGTGCCGGATCATGTCACGGGCAGTCTCATGGGGCCCGAATTTCTGACGGGGCAGTTATATCATCCAAGGACGACACGTTCGAGGGTTCGGTGACCGTAAAGACCGGCCCGAGAGACGGATACAGAGCACCCAAAAGGGCTCTCTGGGTCACTTTCAACACTGTGATGCTTTTTTCTTGCATCCGGATTTTTAACCTTTTTTTGCAAATCAAAACAACGTACGTAAAATGACGTTCGGGGCTTTTTGTTACGTGCTGGATTGTGTCACCGGCAGTCTCATGACGCCCGAATTTCCGACGGGGCAGTTATGTCACCCGAGCATGACATGTTCGATGGTCCGGTGACTGTAAAGACCGGCCCGAGACCACTTTCAACACTGTGATGCTTTATACTTTCATCTGGATTTTTTAACATTTTTTTTTTTGCAAATCAAAACAACGTACGTAAGATGACGTTCGGGGCTTTGTGTGACGTGACGGATCGTGTCACGGGCAGTCTCATGACATCCGAATTTCCAAAGGAGCAGTTATATCACCCGAGGACGACACGTTCGAGGGTCCGGTGACCGTAAAGACCGGCCTGGGAGACGGATACAGAGGGCCCAAAAGAGCTAGCTGGGCCACTTTCAACACTGTTTTAACATGATTCGATAGGCGAAAAAACGTTAAAAAAGGGAATTTTACCAACTATTTTTCCCAAGTATTCAAACTTCATTATTTGCAAAAATAATATCAATTACAAATCACTGTATATACAACGTATATCCGAGTTGACAATCTATACAAATCACAGTTACAAATCAATCTATTTTCGAGAACACCAACTCCAACTTTATAAGGCCAACAAAAAAAAAAAAACCCTCAAAACGTGCAGCATTTCCGATCTCATTGGTAATGGGAGGGCATTGGAAGTTACCCTATCAAATACAATAAAGGGCGTCCTCAACCATAATCTCCAGGCTACTTTAATTAACTCTCAAATATTATTAACTCTCCGTGCAGATGTAACATCGATCCAATGAAGGTTTTCTAAGAAGGGAGGTTGATGTGATGTTTACGTCACTAGCAACTGTAAAAAAAACCCTGCAAACTCTCCAGGTGACAACACTGCCTCTCCGGCACAAAAGTTTGCTTCTTCCGAGAACACCAATTCCAACTTTATAAATGAAACACCGACGCAAATCTAAAAAGGGAGGTTGAAGAGATGTTGGCGCCTGTGTAAATGCTAGAAGATGTTGGCACAAAAACTGGTCACACCACAGACCAATAATAGAAGATGGAATAGCAATGGAGCCGCAATGCTTAAAACAAAACATATTTTGGACTCCAACTTCCATCAGCAACTGTAAAAAAACTTGTAGTCTCTCTAGGTGAAAGCGCAGGTGTAGCAGATGTAACATTGATCCAAAAGAACAGGCAGGATTACCCGTAACATTCTTGTTGTCACTGATGTTGCAGGATCATGCATCCTGCCTGAAAAAAAACAAGAAAAGTTTTTTTTGGCATGATTTCCATGTGAACGTGGGAGTACTCTGAATGAATGTGAATGGTACTATATATTCCTCCCCACGCTGTCATGCCATGCCGGAACACCCCATAGAAAATCCTATCTACCTTCCCACCAACAGCCCAGCATCCAATATCAATGACGGGAAAGAAAAAGGAGTTGGGGATTTCACCTCTACAACCCTCCTCCTTGCATGCCACCGCCGCTACTTATTCTACGGAAACAGTCCAACTATGGTTGCAAGAAGAGACTGGATAGACTCAATAACATCTTTAGGGCCCCCCAGCATTAATATATTTGAAATTGTTTGTACCGATGTAACATATACACTTGTTATAACACGTGCAGATGTAGCATCGATCCAACTAATTTCATGCAGATGTAACATTGATCCAACAACGTTTTTCACAGTTGTCAAATGCCATCATTTGTTTCCTCCTTCATGTACCACGTAGTACAATAACACCTTGTGTAGCCAGATTTATTTGCTTTGTAAGGAAGAGAATATGTGTTGCATGGAAAAGGAGAATTGTTTATGAAGGTTGCATGCATGAAGAACTCTATTTTTTTTGTTGTGTACTGCCATTGCATGACATTTATGTATTTGGATTGGCTATTTTTGGCTTTGTAAAAGGATTGCAGGAAGTTTATGGATAGGTCTCATGCCATTATTATTCAAGGAAGTTGCATGACATTCATCGGACAATTGCTATAAATATACACGAGCCAAAATTGAATTCAAGGAAGGTCTCACATCCATTCAGCGACCTTCATTGAAGATGTTGGACTCAATCAGCGATCTATCAACCTCGTGCATTGGATCAGTGACTTTGAATGAAGGTCGAAGAATGAATGTGAGACCTTGGAAATTCTTTTTTGAAGGCTGCTGATTGAGACGGTGATTTACCCATTCTCACAAAAAATCCTATCCAACCCCTACAAACACTCTCAAATTCAAAATCGCCTATTAATGAAAAAAAAATTATTGGTGGTGTTTTTGTTCTACATTTTGTGTTTTTTATTTAATAATAATAATGTTAAACAAATATTGTAAAGTATGCATTACAACATGTATTTAGATCAATGTTTTTGAGACCGGATCGGACCGGCCAGTCCGACCGGTTGGACCAGGAATCGGACCCCCGACCAATCCGAGTCGCATGGTTCGATAGGTATGCTGTTGAACTGGGTTGGTTCGGCGAACCTGTCTGTCCGACCGGAATTCGGATTGGTTGAACCGGGTTTTATAGGGTTTGAACCGGATTTCATAGAATTTTTGAGATTTTTGCTGACTTTTTTTGACCGGTTCGTTGTACCGGTTGGGCCAGTTGAACCGGGAATCGGTGGGGTGTCCGAATCAAGTCCGATCCAGTCCTAAAAACATTGATTTAGATGCCTCTAGACTAATTGCACTACAAAGAATTCGAGCAATAGCGGCGACAAATATCGCTGGTAAAAGTAGACTATGTCGCCCAGTGCCACTTGCCATGCAAAAGGAAGCCATGTTTCCTTGATATCCACAGATTGTTATGCACCCCAAAAAACCACCAAAGTGAAGCCGCGAAAGGCTGCAGCAGAATTTAAAGCAGCGCATACAGCAGCCCCAACCCAGCCCCAGACCCATTTATCGCCCACAGCAGCATCCCAACCCATCGAAAGCTTCAGACCAAACCCATTCGGACCAAAATGACCCGAAACAGGACAGAAAACAGCACCACAACTGACCTAAACCAAAGACGACCCAACCCCAAAACAATGGTTTGTACTTTGTATTATATCATTCAAACTAAATGAATCATTCAGTAAACTAATGCACTAAAATAACTATAACCAAACTAGATAAAAAAAACTTAATATCTGTTATATAAATTAACAACCAATAGGTGAATTAGTTTACATAACAATTTTAAAGACATTATTTTAGTTTATTAATTGGTTTCTACAAAACAAACGCAAGTGAAAGATCCGGATTTAAAGGGGCCCATACACACACAAACCTAAAACAAACTTGAAACAATTCACAAGCTGCTGCCAGCTGCAACTCTGCAACCACAGGTGTTCGACGGAGCTGGCTCGAGCAAAAAACATTCTAAATATTCGAACTTCGCTCCTCAAACTTTACAATTACTATTACTTTTACACAAACCTAAAACAAACTTGAAACAATTCTCAACACAATGACACAGGAAGGTATTAATCTTTTCTCAAAATTAGAGTTACTAAACTAAAATCAGTCAACAAAAATCACTTATAAACATCAAAACAAACACATTTCTCACTTATTAACAGTGAAAAAACATAAAAATAAAAGATTTAAAAACAAACCTGTGAGAAGAAGCTGGAGGTTGTTGGAGTGGGGTTGTTGTCAGAGGGTTCTTGAAGCCGGTGGGTTGTCGGAGGTGGAAGAAGTCGGGCGGAGGTTGTCGATGGTTGAAGCTGGCAGAGATGAGGGAAAGGGATTATTGTGGGAGATGAGATTTTGGGATTATTGTGGGAGAATGTGAGGAAAGGGAGGGGAAATACCCCGCCAATAATTTTTGGGGTTTTAGCGGCGACTAGTCGCTGCTAAAGGTGTCGCTGCTAAAACCCTAAGTACGATAAAACCTCGTCCGTAGGATCATGCCGTTGATCAACGGTCAGATTTACTGATCACCTGGATCTACGCGGGTCGCTGGTAAAGCTTCCGTCGTCGCTAAAAGTGTCGCTGGTAATGCTAAAATTTCTTGTAGTGTTGACCCGGCCCCGAATAAATTCTGAATAACATGAGACCGAATAACCATATCTTGTTTGGGTCAGGTTACATGTATTATTCCTATAAAAAAACCACAAATAACCCGAAACCCGATTAGAAAAGCCAAACATCACCCCAATTGCACTCCATTGACCTTTCCGTTGAAGTTTAACCTCATAACCAAACCCAAGAAAGAAAAAGAAATTCATGAATACCAGATTTTATATAAATAAACAAATATTTTTTTATACACAAGTTATAGATGCAAGATTCTTTCACAACTATATCAATCAATAAGTAGATCAGTCATATATCTATTAAACTAGAAAACAAAACAAAATTTCTTCATATCCTCAAGATTATGCATGTGATGGCTTAAAATCCTAATGAAACACCAAAGATTCAAAGCAGTTAAGCCCATCGAACTCCGGAGCCCACCGTGCCGGATATCGACCCGCGCTACGAGGTTGGGTGGCGTTACCGTGTCCCTCAGGCTTAACCTTCTTCTGGTCAACCAGATTGGTAGTAGCAGGTTGCTTGTTACTGAAGTAACTCACGGACTGGCCCAAGAATTCAGCAGACAAAGCATCAAACGAACTAAAGATGGAATTCATGTTTAATGATTGGTTACAATTGTTTATGTTTGAAGAGAGTTGAAAGATGTTTTTTTGTGTAGAGTGAATGGATGGGAAGGTGTTTATATAGCAAGAAATAGAGGTTTACTAAGTTATTTTAAACGCGTTGAAAATAATTCAAAAAATAATATTATCAACATTAACATATTAAGATATTCTCCTTTCAAAAAACATATTAAGATATTAGTTTGGTTGTCAATTTATAATATTGAGTTGTCAACCATAGCCATTCATAAATAGATTTTCACATGGCATTGCCGAGAAGCTGCTAACCTACACCGCACGACAAGTCCACGTTTTCTCCTTCACCAATACGACATCGTGGTCCATATTTGAATAAATTTAATTTATTTGACTTTTTTATCATTATCAAAGAATAAGATTTTTTTTTAAATTTTTTTAACGGCAAATGGTGCGGTCGATGAAGCTTCACTTGCCATTCAAAGAAAATGAATTATATTCAAATCTATTTCATTCTAAGTTTAAAACTTTAAATGTTAATTATTTAGTAATTTTAGCTGTGTTACATAAAAATAAACATATAATTTTGAATTACGATATAGAGGGTTTGAGTTAATTAGGGACTAGAATAGAAGTGTGTGAGTTCATTAAAAAATAATAATAAATAAAAAATAAAAAAATTGAGGTTTCACCGACAGAAATACTATATCTGGATAATAAGTCGTCATTAGTTACCGACGGCCACCTTTTATATTGTCAAAAAGCATTTTAATAAAAAAAATTAACGTTTAATAATAATAATAATAATAATAATAATAATAATAATAATAATAATAATAATAATAATAATAATAGGCTCCCACTATTTGCACAAGGTTAGATTTTATTCACACAACCCTCTACGGCCCGTAGAGGCCTCTACGGGTCGTAGAGCCCATTTTTTACTCCTTCTACGAGCCGTAGAGGCCTCTACGGGCCGTAGAGGGAGTCTTATTAATTTTGAGAATGAAGAAGGAAGAGATGGATGTTTTATGATGCCTACGGCCCGTAGAGGCCTCTACGGGTCGTAGACAAAAAAAACAAAAAACGTTTGGGACGAGGTTCGATACATTATCACACAAACACACACACACACAAAGTCTTATTTCGTATATGGGGACCATCTGGGCTACCAGTTCGCTGGTTTCTTAGTTGGAAAATTTTAATATAAGATAAACCAGTCTTAGGTACCCTCTACGGCCCGTAGAGGCCTCTACGACCCGTAGAGGGTTTTTTTTTTAAATCATTTTAATTATGTAATAATTAATCCTGAGCGTGTAATACATTAACACAAGCATGTAAAACGTGAACACAATTGTTTATAACATAAACCAATATAAACCAACGTCGTCTCGATAAGCGTGTAAAATAAACGTTAACAGAAGCGTTCAAAATAAAACTAATCGTTTATATACGCAAAAAGATAAAACTAAACGTTAACAGAAGCGTTCAAAATAAAGATTGTTTAAATACATAAGATGATCAGAAATAAAACATCGTAGAGTCAGTCGGCGGCGACGTCCCGGGCTGCTGCGAAGACGTCTCGGGCTGCTAGGAGGACGTCACGGGCTCGTGCGTGCTGGTGCCTAAAGTCGGTGGGACACAAGTCTGCATGCCCAGGTGGCGATAGATATCCTGCTGGCCAGCAATCAACCAGCGCATCGCGTCGTCCTGCCGATCACGCCACTGACGCATATCGGTGTCCTGCTGCTGACGCCAGGTGTCCTGCTGCTGACGCCAGGTGTCCATCTGCAGACGCCACGCACGCATCTCGACAGCCTCCTCGGCAGCCGCACGAACGTCCGCCCTAACATCAGCAGGAACCTGAGATAGTGATAAACGCGCGCTGGTATCTGCACATCCTCAGGCTACTGCTGAGGCATCTCGACGTCCCTAAGACCACCCCCTCCTGCTCAGCAACAAACTGCAACCCGACCTCCACAGTATCACCTGCAATGGATAACAAATAATAATTAATAAATAATAATAATAATCCAGGATTTTATAAAAAAAAATTGGGCAGAGTTTCCCCTGTTTTCGTGCAAACCAGACAACACAAGTTGTCTACAAGTTTCCCAAATAATAATAATAATAATAATAATAATAATAATAATAATAATAATAATAATAATAATAATAATAATAATAATAATAATAATAATAATAATAATAATAATAATAATAATAATAATAATAATACCTCCAAGGCCCTGATGTACCAACGGCTCATGCACAAACTCCCCGCCATCCTGAGCAATCAGATAGTGGAAGTCTGGCTGATCCGGCGTCTTCGCCTTCTTCGCCACACAACTCATAGCTTTCATCGTGGGTATCCCTATTAGGCTGAAATAAATAAACAATGACATAAACATTAATAATAATAATAATAATAATAATAATAATAATGACCGAAATACCTGGGCGGTAGTGGCGGAAACTGATTCCGATTAACATAATCGAAATACAGCTGGGCATTGCAGCGCTCGGCAATCTTGCTGATGACACCCCCCCCCCCCGCATGCGATGCCTCCCTTCAACGGCTTATGGGGGAAGGCAGCAAAGAACTCGGCCATGCACCGATGCAAGGCAATCGGCATGCCGGTGAGTATGCAATAGAGGTACATCAGGTCCGTCTTCGTCACCCGCTCGTTACTATTTCCCCGTGCCGTTAGGGAAAAAGTAATGCAACGGTGAATGTAACGAACTATGGGGTGACGAATGTTAGATGCCCTGTCACACCTCTCCCTGCACAACATAATAATAGTAATAATAATTAGAACAAAGATATTGATAAATAATAAGAATGATGATGATGATAATAATAATAATAATACTTCTGTGTCGGGTTCCCGAACTCTGGACCACCAATGGTGGGCCACCACGCATACATCACGTCATCAGCAACAGTAGTCACACCTCTAGTGTAGACATCCTGAACATTATCATTAACATTAACATTTCGAATAAGAACAAAAACAAAAATAAAAAGAATAAAAATAAATAATATTAATACCTCTACAAGCTCATCGGGAGTGTACCACTGGGTGTGTGTAGCCCACTCATCTAAGGAATAACCATACTCAACGCCGAGTATGGAAAACTCGACATCCCGCGGTGGGCGGCCCGACGATCCGGCGCCCGACGATCCTTCGGTGGGGGGCCGAAAGCGAAAGGTGGATAGGAAGTCTATCACCAACGGCCGATGGGACGGCGCGCAAAAGTCCCCGAGAAACCTATCCAATGGGCTCCCTTCCGAGATCCACTCTCGGGCAATCGCCTCTACACCCCCCTAGTCTCCCGAAGCGCGTCCCAAGAAATCCCCCTCGCCTTTTCTATCTTCTTTTTCCTCAACCTCTGAAATCTTGGATTCGGGTAATCGAAGCGTAGAAACTTGCAATGCTCCCAGCCCTGTAAGTCACCCCCTGCCATGGCAGGCGCCCCCTGGACCACGGGCTGATCCTCCTGCTCCTGCTCCTGCTCCTGCTCCTGCTCCTCCTCCTCATTCACTAATATAGTTTTGGCGATTCTTTTGAAACGCCAAAACTACCACAACAGCCCACCACCACAGCCCACCCACCCCACCACCACCACAGCCCTCCCCACCACCACCACAGCCCTCCCCACCATCACTACCACCACCACAGCCCACCCCACCATCACCACCACCACCACAGCCCTCCCCACCATCACCACCACCACCACCACAGCCTACCCACCCCACCACCACCACCACCACCACCACAGCCCACCCCACCACCACAACAATCAAATACAACAATAAAATTACATAATAATCATCCTAATATCTAAAGAGAAAAAACAAAAACAAAAAGAAAAAAAATTACCTATTTAGGGTTTGGTGGAGTTTGGTGGAGAAGAAGGTGGTGGTCGTGGATTAGGTTGGTGGTGGTTGCAGTGGAGGAACAGGTGGTGGTGGTGGTTGATTAGGTAGTGGTCGAAGGTGGTGGTGGTGGTTGATTAGGGTTGAAGGCTGATGGGGGCAGAGAAGTTTGTGTGTGTTGGTTTTTGTTGGATTTGGGGGAAATGAACACTGAGCACGATTAAAACTGATTTTAAAATTTAATACGGCCCGTATAGGCCTCTACGGGCCGTAGATAAATATAAAAAAAAACGGGTTGGGACAAGGATCGAGCCTGGGCACATTATCACACACACATATACAAGACCATATATACACACATATACAAACCATCTGGGCTACCAGTTCACTGGTATAAATCCCAGAACAATTTAATATAAGATATCACTGAAAACCCAATTTTTATTTTAAAAAAATTTCTAATTTATATTTATAAACTTCACAAATTGTTAGAAACCAAAAAATTTTATCTACCGGTCGTAGAGACCTCTACGGCCCGTAGACTCAATGGTCTCTACGAGCCATAGATGGTCTCTACGAGCCTGATCCAGAAGCCTACGGGCCGTAGAGGTCTCGACGGCCCGTAGCTAAATCTCTTCTACGGCCCATAGAGCCCTCTACGGCCCAGTAGAAGTTTTGGTTTTTTTTTAAATTTTGTTAGTTTTAATTAGGTGGTATAGGTTTTTTTTATAAAAGAACGTTTTCATTTCATATTGTATATCTAAAATTATAATAAAAAATAAAAAATGTACTTAATAAACCATTATACATTATAAAAACAAATTTACACCGAACTATTAGAAGAATCAGGACAGCCTGTTAGGTCAAACCACTGTGGATCTGTTTGAGATAGCCTACGCCCCTCATCAAGACTATCCCTGTATCGTGCTAAGCATGGGTTGTGATTTACATCTACCCAACGCCTCCATGCTCCACTCGGATAAGGCATCGGAGCGTTGTCTGCTAGCTTAAGCATGATGAAGTGGTTGCCGTTCACGAAGGCTATCGAAATGACCCGATGTTCTGGTACGCTTTCAGGATGACTGTGAATAGGGAAGAATGTGCTCGCTCCAAAAGAACTGAAGAATTGAAGGACCACACCAAATGCCTGAGCAATCAGTAATCCAGTCAAAGGCATCTCCATCCACTTTGAATTGGGTGTGTTCCCGACTCCCGTCCAATCTAAGGACGAGTATATGCGGGCGAAACCGTTATCGTCATTCAAAATCTTGTACCAATCATCATGGTATTGACCCATCATCTCTTCTTTAAGAACGTGGCGGATCAAATCCCAGTCTTCCTCCTCCATATCCAAAGCCAAAGCTACAGATCGGAACCCACAGTTACCGTCTGGCTGAACATTTTGAATATGCGTGACAAACCGTCGATAAAGGGGATCAATCTGATGCTTAAATTGTTTAAGCACAAATTTATACCTGTCACCGCCAAACATTGGGAAATCATGATTAGGGGATGTGTACATATGTATATATGTATGTATGTATATATGTATTAATAGTTATTTATGTACCTGTCCCCTACTAAGAGTGGATACTTTTTGCTACACACTCTCATTGTATCTCTACCTGGGTCTGATGGCCTACGTCTTCTAACAGGTTCGTCTTCCTACAATAGATAACAATAAATAATAATAATAATAATAATAAATAATAATAATAATAATAATAATATTAATAATAATAATAATAATAATACTAACATCTTCTTGCGCATCCTCCTGCTGATTTTTTTCTTTGATTTTGTAGTTGGGCGCCCACGAGTATTCTTTTGTACCTCAGGAGGTTGAGTGTCAGTCATACTTGGATTTACCACCGACTTTATTTTTGACAACATATTTCTTTGAACGCGTGGTGATTGAGACAGCAGTGTCTCTTTGATTATTTCCCACTCACTCGCAAGGTCAGGTTCCCTCCATACTACTTCTGGTTCGTAATTCAGTCGTGTCCAGAAGACGTCTATTTCGGACAGCTGTATTTTTATTCCTGTATTCAATAATAATAATAATAATAATAATAATAATAATAATAATAATAATAATAATAATAAAGTAATGGTATTACCTTTATTTATATACGAATCTAATCGACACGCACACGGCAACCCAGAACTCGTGAAAGGCTGGTGACCACAACTCACACTACAACAAAAATGGGTTTTTAGTACGCACAAAAGCGTCCTAAAATGTTATTTTATAGGACCTTTTATTTAATAGGACCAACAGTAAAAGCGTTTCATGTAAGGGGGTCGTAATAAGTCACGAAACTTAAAAAGCGTCCTAATATCTCAAATAAGATTATGAAACCAAGTTTATGGTCGCATAATATGTCCCAAAAAAAACTCCTAATAAAACATATTAGGACACTTTTACAAGGTTTTAACATGTGCTTACTTAGTTTTAATCTTTTAATACACATGCAAGAGTCCTAAAAAACTAATTTATAGGACCCTTATGATGTAACATTATACGAGCAATAGTACCAAAAAAGGGGTCCTAATATCTCAAATAAGATTATGAAACCAATTTTATAGTTGCATAATATATCAATAAACAAACAATATAGCGTCCTAAGAAAAGCATATTGGAACACTTTTACAATGCTCTAACAAGTTAAATAGGACAAAATTCCAAAGTCCTAAGAAGTCATATGATACAACGTTTTTTTAAACATTCACACACAATTATATGATATACTGTATATATCATCAATTAATGAAAGAAAAAAACTTTATTATATTTCAAATAAGCATATTCATAACAAAAACACTAAACATAAATTTATCCAACATAAACTCTTGTAACATTTAACAAAGAAATTAAAAGAAATGAAAGAAACAAGAATCATGAGTCATCATGCGTCCTCAATCCTCACGGACTACCTACAAATAAACCATCCATGTATAAGTATTAAGTTTCAGATTATTAAAATTATTCGTATCACAAGATTAATAAATACATACCGAGATGAAAGGACAAGGCCATGCAATGGAGGCACCAATACAATCTTGAATTATGGAAAATAACCCATATGGTCTCGCCAACTTTTCATCTATTTTTATTGCTACTTGAACGTTTACCTCACACCATTCTGGTCCAATCTCTATACCACCAACTAGCTCATTTGGGTCCAAGCTCTTCACCCATCCTCTTGCTACAATCTCGGTAGATTTTAAAATGCTTTTGAGAACAACTTCATCTCCCACCTAGATTTTAGTTTTCAACAAACATATATCAAACTCTAGTCACAATAGTACAAGTAACATTCCACAAAAAAAAAAAAATAATAATAAAGATTTATATAGAAAAATACCCGTAAACTTGGAGGTCCATTGGTTGCAATAGGGAAATGTGGTGATGTAAGAGGTGGAACACTAGGACCATCCCTACACCCTTTAGTCTCCGATACCTGGGCTTGTAGCCGGGCCACGGTACTAGTAAGTTCTTCACATTTAGACTTCAATTGGATGTTTTCTCTACGACATGTTGAACGACTTGGTGTTACACCCCAAAACATCAGAAGCACGAACACCCAGACCATACATGACTGCATCACCATTTCGATCTTTCCCCATTACTTTAGAAAAAACAACATCTGGTCCAGGCTTATCGATCGAACCATCAGGAAGATTAGAACTAAGTTGTTGCATTTGTGCCTGTATTAGATATAGTAACAAAAATAAGATATGTATTTTTAACAACATCAAGAACATAAAGAAAAGATATGTATATGAATATATAAGATATTACTTACAATTGCATTTGCAGCTTCCACATTTTTTGTAGTTCCATGTTTGGAGAAACATGCACGAAACATTTCCAATCGACTTGGATCTTGTCCCAAAGATGTCTGTTTGAATAAAAAGAAAATAAGTAGTAACAATGGATATCGACATGCTACATTAACAATTGCACTATTTCATAAAATCACCTTTAGCTCGTCACGGACTCGAGCATAACTTTTTTTACCCGTAACTTGCACCATCTTCTTTTTTGACCGATTCGCCTTGTTTTTTTTTCACTTACCATCTTCAATAGAAAAATAAAATATCATAATGAGAAATAAACTAATTGTAACATCCCAAATTCGAGGATTTATATTTGAAGTGTAAGGCTATTTCATACCTTAGACTTTGTTTTATTCCAATACTTCACAAGTCTCCTCCATTGTTTTTTTTTTGAACTTGTTTTGGCCTAAAATTTATTTGTTCCTGAAGTGACAAAGACGGATCATAGTAGCTTTCCTTAACTCTTGCCCTCCAGTTCTTGACCTTCTTCCCAAATGATTGCAATATCCAGCCTTCGGCATCTTCTGGAATATCAAATTTTGTCTAAAAATGGAACATGTCACATTAGAAAACAAATACTTTAGTCATTCATTAACAAAAATATTTTTAATTATGTACCTTTATGAAGTCGAGCAACGTTTGTTTTTTGGTGTCCTTAACTTTATTCCATGGTTTATAAATCGGACAGTACTTTCCACTCCTTGAAAGGGTTCCCATGAAATGGGTTAGTTTACTAACTTTGTCACCAATAGGTTGTCCAAGTTCATTAACTAAAATAGGAATTCTATCCCCTTTTTCTTGGGCCCAAACTTCTGGCATACGCGTAGGTCCTCTCACTCTTTTACGTACATGTTGAACTACAAAAAGTGAACATGATTTACAATGTACATGTATACATTAAAAATGCTACATAAATTGAAAGGCAATATATTAAGTCTGTATGTTTTCTTAGTTTTATTATAGTTTCTTATATATTCATCATGTGTCACACAATATATGTATTGAGAAACAAAAAAAAAAAAATGAAGCAATCAAGTAAATTAGATAAACCTGCTTCATTGTCTGGTTGTGGGACTTCAAACTCTTCATCCACCAGTTCATTGATCTCATTTTCTAAACCATCCATGTGTTTATTTACATCATCTTCAGCGGCATATTGTTCTTAATTGATATATATAGTTACAAAAACAGTAAGCATCGAAAACAGTTAATTGAATCAAACTTAATACTAATTGAATATCATAATAAAATATTTGAAAAGAGAAAATATAGGTACCATGAAATATCATGTCACGCTCCCCATGGTCATCATTGTTGTCGACTGCAAATAACTTTCAAAGACTTAGAAGCATTTTTCAATCCCAGGGCTTGTAATTGTTTTCCGTTCTCTAGAATATTCAACATTCTACTCTTTTCATAAGCATTCATAGGGCTTTGGCCTTGCATGCTTTTATCTTCCATTACAAGTGTACACAACAAAGAAAAATTCTTATCAGATCAAGTGATCAAGACCTTTTAGATAAAGATGACTATAAAATAACAAGTTCTGCAAATTCGCGGCTGCAACTCTCTGTCATAGGTTCGACAAAATGATCACACCTAATGTGCCAAAACTGATCCCTTCTTTCCAATCTGTCTGAAACCAGACATAATTTTTTTTCTCCAAACATAGTATTATTGTGCTCACTATTCAGAGCATAACATTCATGAGAGTAAAATTAATAAAGTCTTTTTTATATGTACAATTTCCAATTAACAGGGTTTCCATCGCAGAACATTTAATAAACATTGAGTTGAACTATCGGTCGCCAACATTATATAATACTACAAATACTAACTTAACTTTCTATAACTACTTCCCGTTAACACCGTTAACTCTTTCCCAAAGCCATGTAATATCTTCAAAGGAACTTAACAAAGTTTGATAACCATCAATAACGATCACTTCCTTTCAAAATAACTACCATGCAAGTGAATAATCGTCAACCCATACAACAGGCAATCCTACCAATTCGTATTCACTCAAACCATTATGCACACTCCCAATTTCCAAAATTTGCTTCCGAACAAAAACAAGACTTAAAAAGTACAGTTCATAAAATTTGGAACATTGAAAAGACAAATCTAACAATTGTGTTTTGATTGTCACTATCTGATCTTCACAAAGCGGCACTGACTCAATTATTCGAACAGGTTTACGATTTATCGGTTCCAATAAAATCTTGCTTCCTAGATTTTCTTCTGTTGTGTTTCGATTAAACGGAAAAGCGATTTCGTTTTTTGTTTCAATTTTCTCACCAAAAAATCCTTTTGCTATTCTGTTCTTCAAACTTTGACAGGAACTTTTGACTGCGTTTGTTTCTTATATAAGGATTATGCCTTTTGGAGTCGTTTTGATTATATCGAGTGAAAGAGCGATTCTTGATTGATGCTGGGAATTTCCGATTTTAAAGATGTCGATGGTTCTTGAACAAAACAGGGTTCGGTGCTTCTCTGTATTTGGTTTGGATTTCTGATTTCGTTTTTTGATGTTTGATGTTTATGGGTTTCTTGCTATTGGAATTTCGAACGGAAATCTATGGATAGATCACTAGAAGCGAGAGTGACGCCGCCAGCGGGTAACTTCCATTACAACACCATCAACATATTTGCGTTTTCCTTGAATGAACTATATATTCACTTCTTTTTTATCTTCTATCAATTTGACCCACTGTCTTCACTTTTGATTGACCACTCGATTGTTTTGTTCAATATTTAGGAATCGTTGTTTAAAGGAAAACACCGCTATACAAATTTTGATTGATCAATCGGTTATTTCATTCAATATTTTGTCGTATTCTCAACAAAATTCAATAAATTGAAATTAAATTTTGGTCGTACCGAACTCAATTAACGTTTCAAGTGATACAGGGATCACATTTGTTTCTTTTCAAACGATATGCTTTGCATTCCTATTTGTATTGCATTCCTATTTGTAAAACTCCATTTGTTATATAAATCTTTATCGTATTTGTTCCGTTCCAAATGGTAGGCTTTACGCAAAACCGTGATACCTAATCTTATTTGTAAAACTCAATGTACTTTTTAAACCTTGATCTCATTTGCTTTGTTTACCAAATAGTATGTTATGTGCCACAAACCATGATCCGGAGTTACAATCTTGATATTTTTTTATGTTACTTGAACAACTAAAAAGTACAGAAACGAATCAAAAGTACAGGACAACAAAGGAGAATAATAATAATAATTATGTGATATTTAACTATGATGTTAAACACATATTCATCTATCTAATTTCATTTAAATCTTATTTTAGTTTTGCATTTAAAATTTCTTAGACAACCATAAACATTCATATCATATTGCGGTAAAAAATAAAAAATTAAGCAACTAATCGACTTCTATTTTCATTCACGCCTAATTTACTTATTTGCACTGAATTGTTAGAATATAATCAACATCCCGCCGCAACGCGCGGGATACATTAACTTGTTTAGATATATATTGTAACTAAAGAATTGGTAGAAAATCAGTACCTGTTCGGTGGAAATCGTGCAGTATTGGAATAGCACCGATTATCTTTGTTCAGATGCAGGGGTAAAGCAAAGCGGACTTGAGTTCTTCAATTGGGAGAAGTAGAGGGGGTGATTAATTTTTTGGGGAGTATCCTGTAGATCAAAATTTCAAAACCCTAGAAGTGAAGCGATGTGAAAAATGAGCGGGCCAAAATAAAAACTATCCCGCCTAATCAAATATTCAAGTTGCCACCGCTGACACGGGGCCGGTTTATATTTTTTGTGTATATTTGTGATGTGTTAGCCATGTTATAATTAAATAGTATACTTTTTTTTAATATTGTTCGGTAGTTTTCTTACAAATTTTAGACCAGAAATAAATGGTGACAAAAAATCAATACCGATACCGATTATACCGGTACGGTATCGGTATCGGTACGGTACCGGTGTGGTATCGGTATTTTACCTTAAAATACCGATACCATACCGATCCCGTACCAATACCGATAATACCGAAACCGAAAATCCCTAAATGTGGGTACCGATACCGATACCGAACACCCTCGGTTCGGTATCGGTTCGGTACGGGATCGGTATTTTTTCGGTTCGGGATCGGTTTTCGGGATCGGTTTTCGGGACCATATACTCATCCCTAGTAGATAATTTACCTACACATAACGAAAATTTTCCACATGTGTAGGTAATGTATCATTTAACTGATTGCAGGTTTTTGTGGGAAATTTTCCCATCAACACCAAATGTGGGTAAAAGCCATTACCAACAATATTAAGTGTTAGTCATTATGAAAAAAAACATCATCAACCATTACCCACACATATAATAACATGTGTAGGTATTTACTCACACATTTACATGTGTAGGTAAATTATGTGTGGGTAAACATCCCAATTTCTTGTAGTGTATCCTGGGTGCAAAAAGTTCTCCGTTCTTTCATTTATCATTAGATTATTTCATAGTAATGTAGTATAGATATTGTATGAAATGGATTATTTTGCTACATGATTTCTTTTATTATGACTCAAATATCAAGTGTTCTATTACGGTGTATTATAATATAATACCACTATGATTAGGCATCCTATAAAGGTTAAAGTTATAAGACCAAGTGTTCTATTAAGCTATGTTATAATAAAACTCTAGCGAATAAGCGTCCTATAAAACTGATGTGTTATGACTCAAATATCATGTGTCCTATTACGGTGTATTATAATAACACCACAATGATTAAGTGTCCTATAAAGGTTAAAGTTATAAGACACATGTGTCAAGTGTCCTATTAAGTTATGTTCTAATATGACTTTGACTAGAAGGGGTCCTATAACATCTAACATTTATGACTTAACTAGTATTAAGTTATGTTATAATAGGACCCCCTGTGATCAAGGGTCCTATTACATTACCACATAATGGGACACCAACAACTAAATGTCTTATAAATTACTTTATTAGGATCTACATTTTAAGTGTCTTATTATGTTATATGATAATAGGACGCTAAAGAATCATCCGTCCTATTAGTTAGCTTTTTAGGACACCAGTTTAGTAGCGTATATTATAAAAGGACCCCAAAAGTTCATTCGTCCTATTAAATAATTTTTTAGGACCCCGTTTTACAAGCGTCCCACACAAAAGGTCCTTAAAAGCCCTTTTTGTTGTAGTGTCATTTTTCGTTTCATCAACTTCTCTATATTTTTTATCTCAGTTATCATCTTCTCGATCGCTGCATGGGAAACTTTACCGAGTAGGTCCTCAAAAATCGGTATGTCATGGTGCACCTTTTTCACAGACAAACTCTCTTCAAACGAGTGGTTTATTGCCCTCTCTTGTGACGTTACCACATCGTCTGCAATCATCACAAGTTTGTGGAGCGAGTTGTTCGGCCCCTTAATCTGCATCTTAAACCGTGAATGCTGGCTCTCAGCTCTGTTGGTCGTATACTGACCAAAGTTGTAGTTTGTGTCTGTCCATGCAGAAACAAACCTTTCTTTGTAGTCACGGAGCCAGACCCGGTCTATATATTCAAAAACATCTGTAAAAGATAGAACAAAGATATTTGTTAATGTGTGTATGCGTTTTAAACTAAATTAATAAAATATGTACCAGCTCGTTCGTCCTGACATAGTCGTCTGTAGAATCGGTCTAACCAGAGACTATAATATGCCGGAGATGAAGATCTACATAATCGCTTAAAAGATTTCACGAATATTTTCCAATCTTCATCTCCAAAGGCTTGTCTGCAGTGCTTCAGTATATTTCGTTGAATGTGATACCTGAATGCATAATAATAATAATAATAATAATAATAATAATAATAATAATAATAATAAAAATAATTAATAATAATAATAATAATAATAATATGTATACCTGCATAACAACTTCGAAGCTGCTGGAAATACAATGTCGCATGCATTCATCAAGGCTTTCTCACAATCAGTTACTATAGCACGGGGCTCCGTACTATCTTCTAGCAACTCTTTAACCCTTTGTAGAACCCACAGGTAGTTATCCTTTTTTTTCACGGGAGATGAATGCATGGGCGACACAAAACGACTTGGATGTTGATGTCATACCTACAACTTGAACAAATGGAATTTTATACTCGTTCGTTTTGTAGGTCGCATCAATCATCAGCACATGCGGGAACGCACGCCATAACCTATGCGAGGTGGGATGGACAAACAAAATATCCTCGATCGCATTTGTCGAGGCATTCCTCCGGGTGAAGTAAACAAATTTTTTTTTCCACCAATGTGGCTTCGAGTACCTGCATAGCAATAATAATAATTAAAAAATAATAATAAAGAAGTAATAATAATAATAATAATAATAATAATAATAAGAGATAATAATACCTGCATTTGAGTCTTGCCACCGTATAACAAATGCTTAACCTTGGTTATTGTGTTATGTATGTCTCTTAAGATGCAGGGACTATCCGGGTTTTGTTTTCTAACGGCCGAATGTATGTCTACTGGCGTAACATTTTGAAAATAAAGTGTATCCACCAATTTTAACTCGCTCGGACCCAGCCTCCTAGCATACGCGTGACCCTCGATGTGTTGGAAAGGTTTGTGATTATGTGTTTGGTTCTGGACCTCCAAAATATAACCATCGTGGCCGGAGTGGTATCTCCCTATTAGTTGAAACGGGCAATTACATTTTTTACTGCCCGTCTTTCGAACCGTGGCTACACTATGATGTACGCCACTACGGTCACATCGTATCCATGCCGTCGTTACCCTCCTATTCGGCCCCCTGCCTTCCGAAACAGTACGTGAGTATACGGTAATGTAACCATTTTTTTTTTGCCCTTTGATAAACCCACTCTGTCAGGTCTTTAAGAGACCCGAATACCTGCAAAATTTATTTACGATTTCAAATAGCAACTAATATATACGAGTTCAAATCTCACAAACCCTACGAGTTCAAATAACAACTAATATATACGAGTTCAAATCTCACAAACCCTACGAGTTCAAATAACAACTAATATATACGAGTTCAAATCTCACAAACCCTAAAACAAATTTAGGTACGGGACTAAATATACGAGTCTAAATATACACGGGTCTAAATTATAAACAAGTGCAAATACATAAACACACCTGATTCGTTTCGTACAAAACATCCGGGACAGGTTCCTCGCCACCGTTATCACCTCCCTCGTGCGAATGATAAGTCCCGTATTCGTACTGTGGATGACTTGGCGGAGGCAAGTAAAATGACCCCGGTTCTTCTACGTACTCCTGGTTCAAATCGGGCAGCAGGTTCAAATCGGGTAGTGCATTCCCGTCACCACAGCGAACAACGGATCTAACCTCCTCCTCACCACGTTCCACCATGGCTCCGAAAAGGCTTTCCGAGACGTGAGATAGGCTAAACGAATGCTCCCATTCATCCCAAACATTACCGTAGTGACCCGAAGACATCGCGGTAGCTTGGTTTTGGTCGGATTTTTTGTGTACCCGTGTTTTTGATTTTGTTTCGTATAATGAAGAAAGAAGACAAGGCAGAAGAATATATCTGGACCTCTACGGGCCGCAGAGGCCTATATGGGCCGTAGAGGGTTTAATGCTCCCAACAACCAGCTTTTCTATGGGCCGTATAGGCCTCTACGGCCCGTAGAGGGTTTGCTTTTTCAGACTGACACACTGAATGTCAGACTATTCATTCAATGACCTCGTACCTCGTATGGCCTACGGGCCGTAGAGACCTCTACGGCTCGTGTAGGGTTTAAATGCACTCCACCAAACCACCTCTACGGGCCGTAGAGGGCTTTACGGGCCGTAGAGGGGTTCACATTTATTACACTGACACCCTCTACGGCCCGTAGAGGGCTGTGCAAACTTGCTTTTTGTTATTGTGTAAATAACATACCTCTAATAATAATAATAATAATAATTTTCTCAATAAACCATATACGTCAGCATATTTTAATTTAAATTCATCTTAATTAACCAAAGAACTTTTCCATTAGTCAAAGGCCAAGCACATCTTCACAATAGTTAAAGAGGTCAAGTGACTGATAAATGGGTGTGGGTTACAGTTGGGTCGTCTAATGGAGCTGCGCTAAACAGGTTTAAGTTGGATGTAAAGCGTCACTCGGTAGGGTTCCAACAAATGGGTGTGGGTTGGGCCGCATTTAAACTTTAAAGATTTCTGGGTTGGGTCCTAGCCAAGGAGTGCTATGTTGCATAAACATTCAAAACATTCTCTGCTACAGGTGTGGAATTTCGATTCAATCTATTGGGCACATAATCTTTTAGAATGTAACATGGCTAAAGCTATCTGGTGGATGATTTTGGTTTGGTTGAAGCTGCCACTTTGGATTCTGTTCATAAAATTTGATTTGTGAAATATGTCGACTAGCCTTCGTCATGGACGAATTATAATAATTTGTTCCAACTCAAGACATAAACAAAGAAAATAATAATAAGACTCGGAAAAGACTGTTAGAAATCTTACAGTAAACTGGAGCGTATGACGATTCTGCAAACAAAAGAAACAGAAAGAAACGAAATAGATTAACAGAACCGGGCTTGTGTTTGATTCCCTGCAGGTCGTGCGGGTGTCGCGTTGGTTCAAGGATTTTTCCGAGCCAGAACCCATTTTTGCACCCCCTGCGCGCGGGTAGGAGCCAGAGGAATAATGTAACTTTAATATTTTAATTCTTCCATTCAAGCTTTACTTTATAAACACCTTCAATTTTCATCTTCTCACCAATGTGAGACACAATCAACTCACATTCACTTCTAATATTTTCCAACAAAGACCAATATACAATAACTGAAAAACGAAAACCCCTTAACAAATATCCAAATCCATTAAGACCACATGTTATAAAATCCTACAAATAATTTTGTATACACAAGTTATAGATACAAGATTCTTTTACAACTATATCAATCAATTAAATTAATAAGTTTTTTAAACAAAACAAAATTTCTTCATATCCTCAAGAATTTTACTCCATCTGGATGTGATAACAAAACCTTAATGAAACACCAAAGATTCAAAGCAGTTAACCCCATCAAACTCTGGCGCCCAGCGTGCCGAATATCCGCCCACGCTTCGGGGTCGGGTGGCGTTACCGGTGGCCTCAGGCTTCACCTTCTTCTGGTCAACCAGTTTGGTAGCAGCAGGTTGCTTGTTGTTGAAGTAACTGACAGACTGGCCCAAGAATTCAGCAGACAAAGCATCAAAGGAACTGAAGATGGAATTCATGTTTTATGATTAATAATAATGAACTAAGTTGAATTGTTTATGTCTGAAGAGAATTGTGAATATTGAATGTGTGGAAGGGTTTGTAACTTTATATAGGAAGGAAAAGGTGGTTGAAATTGCAAGTGTTTGAACGCGTTGAATAATAATGGGTCGGTGTTGAAGATAACTTTAGAATTAATATTATTTTGATTCTATAAATAGTTTTATTCATATAACTTTAGAATTAATATTAATGAATGGCTACGAAATTTAGAGTCAATTTATGATGAGTTGTCATATTTGAATAGGTTTTTTTTCACATGCTGCTAACGTAGGCCACGGGACAAGTGGTGTCAAACAGGGCGGCATTCCGAAGCTGCTTCGTTATCAACAGACATTGTAGGGTATATATAAAATAATAATAATTATTAAAGTTTATATTTTAACAATATATTTATTTTAATACTTAGTGTAAACATTTCTAATCAATATATTAGGTTGGTGGGTGAAGGTGACCATCTTTTAAAGATACTCATCCACATCAGCTACCATGTAAGCAGGGGGCCGCTCATCAAAATAGGGATGAGCTTGGGGTGTGGTGATGGAATTCCATGTCTATAAAAAAATTGAAAACAAAAAATAATATAGACATATGCTGGTCCCTAACAGTAAAAAACCCATCAAAAAGGGCTTGTCACTTTTGTCCCCTGATCGACAGTTTCGATGCGACGAGCTAACAGGGGCCGTGTGGCTGGGGCTTGACGGGCCAATTAACGCCGTCCCCCACACCCATCGCCTTACATGACATTTTCTAACTTATGACATTACAATTATTAAGGTTTCATAATTGAACATTTGAATGAGAAATAATTGTATACGAGAGAGCTAACTTATCATGATTAGGGTTATTTAAATGATATTCCTGTTACCTAGAAAGAAACATTGGGGAGCCCTTCACTAAAAAAGTTAGGGGCTGTGTCGTTGATTAAGTGCTGAATTATTAAGGAGCTGTTTGGTATCCTTTTAATCAGCCTCTTAACCATTCAGGTCTGAATCATTCAGCATTTAAACTGTTTGTTTCAGCATCTGAATGTATTGATTAAGTGCTGAACCATTAAGCTAATAAGGGATGCTGAATGATTCAGCTCTTAACCATTCAGAGCCTCTAACCATTCAGACCATCTTAATGATTCAGCACTTAATCAACCAAACAACCCCTAAGTGCTGAATGGTTTAGCTATGCATCAAGTTTGAATGGTTCAGCTCTTAGTCATTCAATTCAGAGCTTTTTTTTAGGTTGAAACAATCAGTCTGAATGTTGAACCATTCAGAGCTGAATGGTTCAGAGCCTCATTAAGAGGCTTACCAAACAATCCCTAATTATTTAATAAAAAAAATCGAGATCGCTAAATAAAAATTTGGTTAAGAGTGGCCATAGTGAAACTCGTGCAAGACACCATGGGTACCCTTGTCACGTCAGTCACTTCAACCAACCGATCACTGGCGACCTGAAACTCGGTGTGCTACCCACCTGCAAATCACACACACCTCTCTCTCCTTTGCAACATCCCCCCCCCCCCCCCCTTCACTTCTCAACTTCTTGCACCTGTCGCCACTACCCGTCCACCTCATCCAACCAACAAAGAACGTTAAGCGATCAGGTACTGGGTACCCGACCTCCACACCGCCCGTCCTAAAGTCTATCGATTGCCTTCCATGAAAACAAATAATGGGTGTGGAATAAAGCCATTGGGGGCTTTAAGGCGTCACGTATAGGGGCAACGATAACACCCCCTATAACGTCAAGCCTTTGGGTTAACTCACAACGCCGCCCCCACCATTTACCCTCTTTCCATGTCACCCTCATCTCCCTCTCCCCATCTCACCCTCATCTCTCTCCATCTTTCCTTTGGCGCCCACTATTTGCTTGGTGACGACACCCAAAACGTCCTTTATGGCGTCGGTTGCTTGGGGGCCATGGAGCTGTTGTGGCCATGGGCGCTTTACCTTAATATACGATTGTCACAGGTATTGACATAAATACCGTTTGAATATATTTTTGCGCAATAATATTTTTGTGCAACTACCGATTGAAGCAAACACCTAATCCTTTCATGTATCATCAGTTGCATGTGCCATGTCAATTGTTCATCACCATGTATCATTCGTTTAATATAAGAGTTAGTTGTTTGTAAATGGCCAGTTGTAAGTTAACAACGAAGTATCTTTCAGTTGTAGTTTATTTGATGTTATAATTAGAGTGATGCCACTTGATGTCACTTAGTAGCTTAGTCACTAATATAAATAGATTATGACTATCGTCATGATCTATATTAGTCGGTCTTATACTTTGTGAGTGACTTAACAGTGACTAATAACTAGTTCTTGATTTAGTTCTGCTGCTATTATTTTTTTTTTATATCATAGATTTTATTGTTTCATTAATTGATGAACACCCGTTTGGATTTCAAAATTGTGTGTGTATATATTAATATTGTAACATAGCTTACATCATGGTGTCACAGTTGAATTCGGTTGGTTTTGAGAAAATTCATAGGCCAAACTGCTAAACTACGGCTTTGATTTGAAATAGGATAAATCAAACCGGTCGCATTGAGTAGGACGACCAAACCAATCGGTTCTACGGGTGTAGCTTTTTGCAATCAGTTTTGATGATTTTAAAATGTCTTTTTTGTTTTCAAATTATGTGGCTTGTATGCTTCACACCTCACCAATGGCGGAAAGCACGGAATGTTACTGACACCTCTGGTATAAAGAGACTCTTTATAAAGATAATGTATTACATGATTAATTACAATGTACACTGTTTAGTACACATTACCAGTCTGCTGTTTATCCCTTATATATTTTCTTTATTGATATTTTGTTTTGCCTCTATATATGTATTGCTATTCGTCTCAATACTTGCAGCTAATTGCATAAGTTTGTGTTTACTTGAAAACCATGTTTAAAACAGGTCAACTATATATAGTTGGTGGGTTGCATAAGTTCTATTGCAATGTACGTGTTGGGTCTGCTGACCTGGAGAAGAACAGATGATTGGAAAGCCAAAATATGCTAACAGTTGATCCTCTCAATAAACAGTCCTTACAACATACTTCTCCCAAAAGACTGCTGACTCTAACAACTGTTCTATCCAAACAACTGCTATGACAACTGCTGATACAAAGGACTGCTGAATAAACACTGATGAAGAACAACTGCTGACCAAAGGTCTGATAAAGAACAACTGTTGATCCAAGTACTGAAGACTAAAGCACTGCTGGAGCCAACAGCACTTAGGCTCCAGCAGAGGATACAAGACCATTAGAGTTTTCCTACAACAGTAGTTTATCTTTAGTGTTTTCAATGTAACAGTAGTTTGTAATAGGCAGATGTTTTATGTTTGTTATTCTGTTAGAGGTCACTGTCTTAGGTGACGTCAGCCTAGGTCATCAGTGGTTTAGGTTTGTCTATAAATAGAACAGTGCTTGTACTGTTCTATTGTATCACACACACACACAAACATTCTCTCAGACAAACAATCACTGTGTGATCAGGCTGAGGGGGAGTACTTGTATGATTGTAATCTTTTAGATAAATGAAAGCATTCGATCAGAAAACAATTACTCTCGTGTTTTGATTAATAGTTTATTATTCCGCTGCACTTTCCATTCTATATTCATTTCACTCTTATCATTTTAGTTAAATATAATCAAAACAATCAAACTCAGATCCTAACAATTGGTATCAGAGCTTGGTCAATTAAATTCGATCTGACAAATCAATTTAATATAAACAGATCAGCTCACAATTATTGATATCGTTTGTCTGTTGGATTGAAAACAGAGTAATAGTTTAATTTCGTTTCAACCGTTTTTAAACAGACTTTGTTTTTTTGAAAAATCAGAGAATGGCTTCAATCAATCACGATCCACATAACACTGGCACGAACAACAAGCCACCGATGCTTGTCAGATCTGAATACAATATCTGGCAACGTCGGATGAGCCATGTTCTAGCTCAACAGAACACTGGGTGTTGGAAGTCGGTTATCTTCGGACCACATGTTCCGACGGTGCCGAGTACTGAAGATCCCAAGGTTCAAGAGCCAAAGAAACTTGAAAACTACTCCGATCAGGATTTTCAGAAAATTGAGTTAGATGCTAAGGCCTTCAGTATTGTGGCCATGGCTCTACCCAATGATATATATGCTGGGTTGTTACACTGTAACAGTGCAAAGGAGTTATGGGATGCACTGAAAGAACAATTTGGTGGGACTGAGGAGGTTATTGAAAACAATCGTGAAATACTTAACCAACAATATGAAACTTTCAGTCATGTCAAAGGAGAGTCATTAACTCAACAGTTTGAAAGGTTTAATTGTTTAATTAGTGAACTAAAATTGGTTGGTCTTACTTACCCTCATTCAACCCTGAACCATAGGTTTTTAAGATCACTACCAGACAAATGGGACACTATTGCTATTGTGATGAGAAACTCAATTGGATTCAAAGACCTATCACTGACCCAGCTTCATGGTAAGCTCTTGACCTATGAGAGAGAGCTTAACCAGAAAAAGAAGCTCCAGGACTCTGGAAAAGTGTCTGATGATTATGTATTTGGGAATACAGCACTTTTGGGTCATGATGAGGTGCCTGGAAATACTAAGGATCAGAGTTATGATCATTTCATTGACATAACTTCAGGTTTTAACTCAGGTTTTAACTCTGATTCTTATTCACCAAACTATGCCTTCACAGCAAGTGGTGGTGATATCCAGGCATCTGACAATATATCTTTTGAGTATGATGACCTGAAATACTTTGACCCTGATGATTTGGAAGAAATGGACATTATGCACCAATTGGCCCTTCTCAGTGTAAGAACTAACAATTTTTACAAGAAAACTGGGAGAAGGTTTCCAGGGTTAACTGGCAGATCAAAGGTTGGGTTGGATAAATCAAAGATAAAGTGTTACAAATGTCATAGACTTGGTCATTTTGCTAGGGAATGTAGGAGTCAACATGGTACACCTATAATCACCTATCCAAATCAAAGACCACAGACCAACACTTATCAGAATTCCTATAATACCCCTGGACCAAATGTGCAAAACACTGCTCATTTTGCACAGTCCTCAAACACTGTTCCTGTCCAGTATGTCCAAACCACTGTTCCTCAGATCCACTATGTGCAAACACCTGTTACTCAAGCACCTGTGCAAACGACTGTTGCTTCATCCTCTGCTCCTGCAGAGACCAGTCAACAGAACTTCTTTACACAAGGCTTTGTTGATTGGAGCAGTCTACCTGATGAGTTAACAGATGAAAATTTTGCATTAGTTGCCAAAGCTGAAAATGAACCAGAAAACTTTTGTTTCATGGCTGTGTTGATGAGGTTGAATCTGAGGAGGTGGTGACTGAATCTGATGTTGTGACTAATGATGTTGTTGATGAAGTTGTTACAGGTGAAAAACCTGAAGAAGAGGTTGTGAATCTCTCAGATCCCTGGGGTGCATCTGATGATTGTGAGTGCAAGTGTGATTGTGCATTGATGGCTGCTGCTAAGGTATCTCCTCAAATTCTTAAAGAGTTATGTTCTGACAAATGTGTAATTGCATTTGCTAACATCAAAGAGGTGAATGAAAACCTTAGAAAGAAAATTTTAGATGATGAAGTTAAATTTGAGAAACTTTCAAAAGATTTAAAAACAAGTTTAACTGAAAAGGAGTCTGAAATAAGCAGCTTAAAACATGAAGCAACCATAACCAAAGACCAGCTCCAAACTATGATAGCAAAATATCAAAGTTGTAAAAGTGAGCTTGAGTCCACCCAAGTTGAATGTGAGAAATGGGTGGAATCATGTAGAGGTTTTGAGATGCTACTCAACAAACAAACCAAAAGTCATGTGAAGTTTGGTTTTGGTTTTGAAACCACTGCTCCAGCTTTTGAAAACACTGACAAAAAGAGTCAAAAGTCTGTTGAGATAGTTCCAACAAACCTGCAGGGTCAAGAGATTAAAATCACTGAACCAAATGGTAAGAAAATTGTTCTTGAAAAACCAGAAGGTTCCTCATCATTCACTGAACTTGAAAAGTATGAATTTAAACCTACCTGGTCTGATGAGTGTGATACTCTTGAGAATTTTAAACCTGTTGATTTTAAAACACCTGAAGGAAAGACAGCTCCTCAGGCAAAAGTCATTCCCCTGAAAAACCTTCCAGCATATGCTCAAACATCTGCTGAAAAGAAGGCTGAAAAGGGGAAGAAGAAAGAAAAGACTGTCAACTTGTTCTGTGATTTCTGTGAGAAGAAGAATCATGTCACTAAAAACTGTTTTCTTCTAAAAGCATATGACATTAACAAAGGAACAAGTGAATGTGATTCCAAAGCCACATGTTCAATATGTGGGAAAAAGAATCACAAGATCAAAGAGTGCTTGTATCTAAAAAATTTTGATGTAAAAATACAAGAATACAAAGCTAAAACTCTTGCAAATCCTGTGGTTAGTACTGCAAAAGGAAAGCCCAAACAGACTTTCACCCCTGTCCAAACATCTGTTACTAAAAGACTTGAAACATCTGCTTCTAGGGATGTCCAAGTAACAGATGCTCCACCCACAAGCAAATACCCAAGAGGTTATGGACAACCACCATGTCATAGTCTGCCACATGTTTATGAGGAGCCAAAAAGACCCTCTAAACCAAGAGTGAACAGAAATCCATATGGGTATTATCATCTGTCTGGAAGTGATCAAACAACTGTTGCCCCAAGTGTTGACATTCAAGCACTGGCAAATGGTCAGCAGCAGTTGTTGAACTTAATTCAAAAATTAGTCCAAACCACTGATCACCTTCCAAAGCTTGAGTCTGAAAGGTCTAAGGACCCATCCAAAGCCAACTTGGCTTTGGACACTCACAAAAACTAATCCATTACTGATGTGCAGGGAGCTTCTGCTTGTTTAGTTAGTCTTTGGTATGAAGATAGTGGAGGCTCCAGGCACATGACAGGATGTAGAGCCCTTCTTCTGGACTTCTTGGCTCATGGAGGGGGTGATATATCCTTTGGTAATGATTCAAAAGGTAAGGTGTTGGGTTCAGGGACTGTACAAGCTGGAAAACTCAAGTTTGAAAATGTCAATCTTATTGATAATCTCAAGTTTAATCTTCTGAGTGTTTCACAAATGAGTGACAAAGGTTATGGCTCATTCTTCACAAAGAAAACTTGCAAGATTATAGGGCCAGAAGTGGTGAAAAAGATTGATACCATCATTGCTGAGAGCAAAGCACAACTTGTTGCTCATAGAAGTGGCAATGTGTATGTTGTTGATATGTTAAAGGACAATCCTATGGCAAATGTCTGTTTGTTTTCTGCTACCTCCACAAAGGAGACAGAATTGTGGCATAGGAGATTGGGTCACACCAACCTTAACACTATCAACACACTCTCCAAACAAAGCCTTGTCAGAGGTTTACCATCAAAAGAATTCAAATGTGATGAGCATTGTGTTTCTTGTTTAAAAGGGAAACAACATAAAAGCTCTTACAAATCCATTGATGAGTCCAAAACCAGTCAGTGTCTACAATTATTGCACATGGACTTGTTTGTCCCTGTAAAAATCATGAGTCTAAGAAGAAAAAGATTTTGTCTGGTCATAGTTGATGATTTTTCTAGGTTTACATGGACTTACTTTTTACATTCTAAGGATGAGACTGCAGGTATATTGAAGGACTTTGTCACCAAAGTTGAAAAACAATATGACTTGCCAGTAAAAGTCTTCAGGAGTGACAATGGAACAGAGTTTAAAAATAAGGAGTTGGATGATTTCTGTGTGTCAAAAGGGATTGTGAGGCAGTACAGTATCCCAAGAACACCAGAACAAAATGGGGTGGTTGAAAGGAAAAATAGAACTCTTATAGAAGCTGCAAGAACCATGCTAGCAGATTCTGGTTTGCCACTGTCCTTCTGGGCAGAAGCTGTAAACACTGCTTGTTATGTTCAAAACAGAGTTTTGATCAACCCCAGACATCAAAAAACTGCTTATGAAATTTTGTTCAAAATCAAACCACTAATTTCATTTTTCAAAATCTTTGGCTGCCCATGTTTCATCTTAAACCTCAAAGATTCCATTTCAAAATTTGCAGCCAAAGTAGACTGTGGTTATTTTCTGGGATATTCTTCTACTGCCAAGGCCTATAAAGTGTTTAACACAAAGACCAAGACAATAGAAGAAACTCTGAATGTAAAGTTCAATGAACTTTCATCTCTAAAAATCCCTGCAAATCCTGTTGAACTATTTGATTTAGATAAATTCAAATTTGAAGATATCACTGTTAAAACTAACAATGTAGGTATTCCACAGTCTCCACAACAAGATTACAGAACAGATGTTGTGATCCCCAGTCACTACAAAATCTATTCTGCCTCAGAGGAAGCAACTGTTCAAAACAATTGTCAAAACTCTGCCACAGCTGTGTCATCCACTGTTGGCCAGTCTTATCCTCAAACCACTGTCTCACCTCTCACAACCACTGAACAATCATCTGTTGACAAAAGTCAATCATCTGTTGACAAAAGTCAGTCCAGTTTCACACCACTTGGACCCATTCCTCCATTACCATTCCAAACATCTGATGGCACTACAGAAGTACCAACAGATGTTACACCAACAGAGTCACCAAACCTCTGTCCATCACCCCAAAATGCCATCATACCATATCAGGGAGATCTTATTTACTTAAGAGCTCATCCACCAGACCAGATCATTGGCAACATCAGAGAGGGTGTGCTCACAAGAAGCCAATCCTCCAATATCTGTCTTTTTGCAAGTTTCCTATCTCTCACACAACCTGTCAAGTACCAAGAGGCACTAAAAGACAACAGTTGGGTAGAAGCTATGCAAGAAGAACTCCTTCAATTTAAAAGACAACAAGTATGGGAGCTTGTACCACTACCTAAGGATGTTTGTCCTATAGGAACAAAGTGGGTCTTCAAAAACAAAACTGATGAAAGGGGTATTGTTGTCAAGAATAAAGCCAGGCTTGTGGTTCAAGGCTTCAGACAAGAAGAAGGAATAGATTATGATGAAACTTTTGCTCCTGTAGCAAGACTAGAATCCATCAGACTATTTTTAGCCTTTGCTGTCAACCACAACATAAAGGTGTATCAGATGGACATCAAATGTGCTTTCCTTTATGGCAAAATTCAGGAGGAGGTCTATGTATGTCAGCCACCTGGTTTTGAAGACACATTCCATCCTGACTATGTCTACAAGCTCAACAAAGCTTTGTATGGCCTCAAACAAGCACCAAGGGCCTGGTATGAAACTCTTTCCACATTTCTCTTATCCATTGGTTTCACAAGAGGTAAAATAGACAAAACTTTATTTCTTAAATGGAAAGGGAAACACTTAATGATTGTTCAAATATATGTGGATGACATCATTTTTGGATCCACATGTAACCAAATGTGTGAAGAGTTCAGAAAACTCATGACAGCAGAGTTTGAGATGAGTGCCATGGGTGAGCTTCAGTGTTTCCTTGGTCTTCAAGTGAAACAACTGCAAAATGGCACATTCATTCACCAAAACAAATATGTAAAGAATTTATTAACCAGATTTGAGATGAATGATTGTAAGCCATGTAGTACACCCATGAGTACAGTCAAGCTGCTCACTATTGATGACAAGGATGAACTGGTTGATCATACACATTATAGATGCATGATTGGGTCTTTACTGTACTTAACTGCATCTAGGCCAGACATTATGTTTGCTACCTGTGTCTGTGCAAGATCCCAGGCTTCACCCAGAAAGTCAAACCTTATTGCTGTGAAAAGGATATTCAGATACCTCAAAGGTGCTCCCACACTTGGTATCTGGTATCCTGCTAATGGAAACATTGAGCTTTCAGGTTATTCAGATAGTGACTTTGCTGGCTGTCACACCACAAGAAAGTCCACATCAGAAGGGTGCCAATTTCTAGGGAATGCCTTAGTTTCCTGGCAAAGCAAAAAGCAGGCAGCTGTTTCAACCTCAACAGCTGAAGCTGAATACATTGCTGCTGCAAGCTGTACAGCCCAACTCATGTGGCTTCAAAATCAATTACTGGATTTTGGGATAACTGCACTACAGACTCCACTCATGTTGGACAGTCAGGCTGCTGAAAATATCATCAAGAATCCAGTCTCTCATTCCACTACCAAACACATTGACATCAGACATCATTTTGTCAGAGACAGCTATGAAAAATGTTTGATTTCTCTGCACCATGTTCCAACAGAGGATCAGTTGGCAGATGTGTTAACAAAAGCTTTAGACACATCTACCTTTACAAATCTGATTTCCAGAATTGGCATGTTAAACATGGATTAAACAAATAAATTTTCTTTTAAAAAGGAATAATAATAAAATGTTTCAGAAAATCAAAATTTCTTCTAAATAGCTGTTTGGTTGAAAAATCTGTTTACAACATCTGATCAGATAAAACAACCACTGTTTCATTCATATCCACTGTTGGTTGAAAAATCTGTTTCAAAACATCTGATCAGATAAAAGAACTGTTTCCCTATATATATATATAATATATCCAAAAAAATAAATAAATAAATAAATAAATAAAATAATACAACAGTTGGTTCCATCAGCTGTTTGTATCAGTTGTTTGCCAAAACAGCTGTTCTCCACCAGATGTTTCATCCATCAGATGATTGCCACGTCTACTCATACAAGCAGAGGTTTGGCCACATCAGCGGTTTCTTTTGAGCCTATAAAAGCCCTGTTTTACCACAACAGATGTTACACTGTCTCATTGTATTCAAAATACTGAAACCGCCTTCTCCATTCTCAAACCCTCAATCTGATTTCATTCAACTTTCATTCATCATCACTCTCGGAATCCATTAAAATGGATCTTCAAGCCAAAGCCACCCACAATTGTCTCCCATATCTGGTTAAAACAGATGACAACGTCTCATTCCATTCCACCATCGACATTCTTCTAAACTCCAAATACCTACCCATCTTAACCGCTGACGCCCCCATCTATATCGATACTCTCCAAGAGTTCTGGTTGAATGTTGAGTTTCTATTGCAAGACAAAAAGCCCACTTCCATTATTTCCAAAATTGGAGAAACAAGTATCGTCATTACCCCTGAAATCATATCCACAACCTTCTCACTGAATGACCTGGCAGGTAAGGATTCCTTCACAAAAACAGAGCTTCACACTAAGTTCCAAGAAAGAGGGTATGATGGTCAAATGACTGGATCAACTCTTTTCAAAAAGTTTTTCCCACCAGTCATGAAATTTTTCTTCCATACCCTTCTTCTGTGTGTCTCAGCTAAGTCCACATCCTTCAATGAAATCCCATTAAGGATGCAATATCCCAAGAATTCTTAGTGTAATCTTACAAAAGGTCTTACCAGAAAAAGTTTTCAAAAAGGGTGAGGCAATGCAAATGAAAAGCTTAACTGATGAAACTTTCACTAGAATGCTGGGTGGAAGCACCCAAGAAAAAGTGTCAAAAGTGTCCAAAGTTTCTAAAACACAAACAAAGAGGACAAAGACAACAACTGTTGTCAAAACCTCTGTTGTTGAGCCCACTGCTCCTGGTGATCATGGCACTACATCCAGTGCTGTGAAACCCACACCAGCCACTTCCAAAAAGAAACATCCATCCACAAAAACCACCACTCAACCACAAATGAGACTTCTGGATGATGAGGTACCAGAAGAAAACTCTGTTGCACCACCAAAGCAACCTGAAACCACTGTTGTTACTTCCTCACAACAGTTGGACATACCTCCACCTGACCAAACTCCTCATGAATCCTCTCAAAAGGACTATGTTGTAAGCCAAGGGGAAACACATCATGATACATTTGAGTCACTTGGCCAAATGTTCACAAGCCCCTCTCCCAGGGCTAATTCTCTTGTTACTCCTCCACCCTCACCATCACATCATGTTCCACAAACCATGCAACCTCTGTTTGAGGCAATTGAGAAATCTCAGGAAGATCCCAGTTCCTCTCTTCCACCTATCACTGAGAGCATACCCCACAAGTGACTGGTCCTGAGAACATTCAATCTGCCATCCAACAAACAGTAGAGGAGGTTACACCACCTGAGTTCAATGCAACTCTAGGTGAGTTTTCAAGTGGAGCAGCCACTACTGATGTAGAGACCATTGTCTCACACCAGGACAGTGATTACATTGCTAAGACTCCCTTGAAGGAAACAACTGATGAGGCCACTATAGTGTCCCCAAAAACAGTTGGAAGTCCCCAGTACCAAAAAAAAGGGGCATCTGATTCTCCTATTAGGACTGAATCAGGTAGAACTACCACTGGTAGGGACTCAGATGATCCTATTAACTTAGGAGATGGGTCAAAATACCAATAATTGACGGACAGAGTTCATGCAATTGAAACCTCTGTAGCAGACATCAAATCTGATGTCAAGCTTATCCTGGGTGCCATAGCAGACCTTTCCAAAAGTCAACCATCAACAGCTGATATAGCTAGTGAGCTATGGAAATCTGTTTCCCCCATCATCATAGCCCACAGAAAACTAGCTGATCAGACACATGAAACTTATATGGCTGAGATCAGAAACATGGTGGATGCAAGGTACAAAGATACACATGCAGACATTAAAGCCATCAAAGATCACCTGCTGAAGACCACTGGCTCTGCCCCTACCACCATTCTCAGGGATGAAGATGATGATGTCTTCACGGCTGATGATGCCAAAAAGGGGGAGAGTGGCAGAGATAGGCTACCAAAGTTAGATCCCTTTGGCTGTCCTCCTTCTAAAAAGGGAAATGCTAAGTCTGCCAACAAACCAGAGGCTAGTCAAACAGCACCACAACAACAACAACAAGCAACACAAACAGCACCACAACAACAACAACAAGCAACACCAACAGCACCACAACAAACCACTGACAAAAGCAAAGCAGTAGACAACTCTGCAAACATAGAAGCTGAAAAGGCTGCTCAGGCCAAACAAAAAAGGGCTGACACCTTGGAAGCTAAAGCAGAGTTGCTGGTGAACCTCAAGAGAGAACAACAGCAGGAGATTGAAGATGTGGGATCCTCAAAAAGGATGAAAAGGCCTGCTAGACATGTCAGAAAACCACCATCCAAGCTAAACACCTCTGTTGACAAAACCACTGCTGCTGAAAACACTGAAACCACACAAAACACTGCTTCCCAAACCACTGTACCTAAACCTACAAGCACATCTGAACATACAACCACCAAACCTACACCCAAACCTACATCACCAACCAAATCCCAAACATCTGCTGGACCTACTAAAAGGCCAACAGATATTAATCCAACCACTGCTACCAAATCACCATCCCCCAAAATCTTGTACACAAGGAAGAGAAAATCAACCTTTGTTGTACATGATGAAAACATACACACATCACCAAACACCACATCAACTGCACAATCCACTCCTATCACAGCTATTCCAATTTCATCATTCTCACCACACACATCCAAATTCAGTTCCCATAGACCACCACCAACCATTACACCATTGGTTGTTCAGTATCCCCTTGAACTTGATCAACTCAAGGGGGAATTACAATCCTTCTACAATACTGAACAACCATCTGACAGATCCTTCCCATCTCTCCCAAATTTCCCTGTTCCCCTAAACATTGATACATATCTTAAATACAAGGGTGAACAGGTAGATGCCATCATTAAGGAGAAATGCAAAGGGAAGGATGACAGGACTGCTCAGGGCATCCATTCAGCAGAGCTTAGCAAACTCAGAAGGATTGAGGATTTTGCTAAGACCCTGAGCAACTCCATGTCCTCCATGCCTCTCAGTGGTGACTTGGAAAAGGAGGTTAGGGATTCTCTTCTGGAACAGATCTTGGCAACCAAGCCATATAAAGCAACCAAAAAGCAATTTAATGGTTGGACCACACATGCACTAAGAGAAGAACTTCTCAGAATAGAAGAAATGGCCAAAGACCCCAAGGCTAAAGTCTCAACTCCTAATTTTGGCAAAGGCAGAGACCCAGTCAGAGCCTTAAAGTTTAAAAGAATGAGACAAGAGATAGTAGCTGCTAACTATGGGGAAATGAGGTCTGTCTCTAGATGGTCTGAGCTGAGGGTGGTTGAGACATACAAGAGTCTTGAAGAAAACAGAAAGAAGGATCCCAGCCTACCTAGAAAACCTGTATATACTGATGAGCCACTGATGAAGAGACCCCAGCAGACTTTTACCTTGGACAGCTTACTTGACACTTCTGATCTATCAACTGCTGCAAGAAGACAGTTCAAGAAACAGAAGGAAATGTCAGAAGAAGATCAGAAAAATTTTGCTGATACATTTATCAAGGAAGGGCTCTTCAATCAGATACACTTTTTCTCTGATCCTACAACAGAGAAACTTAGGGAACTCATTGGAAGACCTCCATCACCTAACTCATCCCAAATAAAAGTTCATCTCAGCAAATCCACTGACTCAAAAATTCTAAAATGGAAAGTCAACAAAGACAACCATGAATTGACTCTGCTCAGGTCAGATGGAAGAGTTCAGAAGATCAGCATGGATGATGCATACAGCCTATGTGCAGAAGATCTTCAAACATTGCTAAATCTAGAACTTGAAAGAGATGAAGAAGACTTATTTGCTCTGGACTTTGAACTACAATTCAAAGGTCAAATCAGAGAAAGTCTGATGAGGAATAAAGATCAGTAAATAAAGCTGAGTTTTGGCATCATCTGTTCTAGGGGGAGATTGTTGGGTCTGCTGACCTGGAGAAGAACAGATGATTGGAAAGCCAAAATATGCTAACAGTTGATCCTCTCAATAAACAGTCCTTACAACATACTTCTCCCAAAAGACTGCTGACTCTAACAACTTTTCTATCCAAACAACTGCTATGACAACTGCTGGTACAAAGGACTGCTGAATAAACACTGATGAAGAACAACTGCTGACCAAAGGTCCGATGAAGAACAACTGCTGATCCAAGTACTGAAGACTAAAGCACTGCTGGAGCCAACAGCACTTAGGCTCCAGCAGAGGATACAAGACCATCAGAGTTTTCCTACAACAGTAGTTTATCTTTAGTGTTTTCAATGTAACAGTAGTTTGTAATAGGCAGATGTTTTATGTTTGTTATTCTGTTAGAGGTCACTGTCTTAGGTGACGTCAGCCTAGGTCATCAGTGGTTTAGGTTTGTTTATAAATAGAACAGTGCTTGTACTGTTCTATTGTATCACACACACAAACATTCTCTCGGACAAACAATCACTGTGTGATCAGGCTGAGGGGGAGTACTTGTATGATTGTAATCTTTTAGATAAATGAAAGCATTCGATCAGAAAACAATTACTCTCGTGTTTTGATTAATAGTTTATTATTCCGCTGCACTTTCCATTCTATATTCATTTCACTCTTATCATTTTAGTTAAATATAATACACAACTACAGTTTCGTACGTATGGTGTAATTATGCTAAGCCCACAAGGAAACCTTGATTGTATGAAATCAACATAACCAACACCAACCACAAACAATCAACGCCCCGAGTTACTAGCTATGCCTAACACAACATAGCTTCTTGTTATTGTATGTGCAAACTGCAATGTATCAATTGGAACTTGAAATGGTTAACTGGGCAGTTTGCTTCGATTTTAAGTTATTTTTAAGCTCAGGTGCATTCTATCCTTTATATATATAAACATACACACATATCTTACAATCACCAATATCTAGAAGCAGTGCAGTGTGTATACCTAGTAATTTGCAAACAATACATACCTAAATTTTTATGTTTAACCACTAAAAAAAACAACAATAATAATAATAATAATATTTAAAGCTAACAATATAAAATAATAATCTTTGATGTGTCTATAGATTGACTTGTTGCAATCATAGACAACAGGGGTCATGAATTGTCTTTGAGATCATGTTCAAGGACGAGGGGTGCAAGAAAGGTAAACAATAGGGAGTATAGTTTGCGTGTAGCCTCTTGGAATGTAGGAACTCTAAATGGTAAATTGTTAGAAGTGGTAGATGCACTAAAAAGGCGTAGAATTCAGTTAGCGTGCCTTCAAGAAACCAGGTGGAAGGGACTTAGAGGGGCAGAGCTCAATGGGTATAAGCTAATACATTCAGCGTCCGATGGGAAAAAAAATGGGGTAGGATTTCTAGTGGCTATTGAATTGCATAAGAATGTGATTGAGGTAGTGCGCCATAATGATAGAATTATGGTGTTGAGGATAGTTTTAGGTGAGGATGTCGTAACTGTGATTTGCGCCTACGCTCCACAAGTGGGCCTAGGAGTTCAGGATAAGATACTTTTTTGGGATTGCCTAGACGTAGTGGTGAGGGCCATACCAAGGGAGGAGAAGTTTTTTATAGGGGGTGATTTCAATGGTCATATAGGGAGGGTAAACGATGGCTTCCAATCGATACATGGGGTTTTGGTCTAGGTGATAGGAATGAGCCTGGTAGGGACCTTTTGGATTTTGCAGTCGCCCATGACTTGGGTATACTAAACTCTTTCATTAAGAAAAGGGATTCGCATCTGATCACTTTTAGTAGTGGGGGACGCAACACGCAAATTGACCATCTATTGATGAGACGAGATGATCGACGATGATGGAGGGACTGCAAGGTTATACCATGGGAGACAGCGGTCGCCCAACACCATCTGCTTGTGGCAGATATAGGTTTTTTAAATAAGTTGTTTGGGGAGCGCAGGAAAGTGCGACTGAGGATCCGGTGGGGAAATTTAAAGGGTGACATGGGTACACTGTTCAAGGATAAGGTCATCTCGATGACACCGACACCGGCTCAACTAGGTGGGGATGCAAATCAGATGTGGGATGCTTTGGCGACTACCATAACTCTAGGGGCGGAGGAGACGTTAGGGGTCTCAACAGGAAAGTCAAGTGGGCATAAGGAGTCATGGTGGTGGAATGAGGATGTGAGGACCAAAATAAAGGATAAACAAGATACTCCGAGGGAGTTTTTGAGGTGCTATGACGAAGAGGAGAGAGTGAGGTTGAGGGATATTTACAGAACTGCAAGGAGGGAGGCGAAGAAGGCAGTAACGGAGGCAAAGAACACAACCTATAAGAGGATGTATGAACGCCTAGAAACAAAAGATGGGAGCATGATATGTTCAAGATTGCTAAGGCTAGGGAGCGTAAAAGGTCGGATCTTGCAGCAGTAAAGTTTATAAAAGGGGAAGATGGACAGGTGTTAATCAGAGAACATGACATTAAGTTAAGGTGGAAAACCTACTTCCACAATCTCTTCAACGACCAAAGGGGTTTCCGTCTAGAAAGCAAAAACCCTCAACCGCAACTACGGAATAATTGTTATTGTCGGGGTATTACTCAGGGAGAAGTAAGAATAGCACTTAGGAAGATGGGAAGAGCTAAAGCAATTGGTCTGGACAACATACGGATAGAGGCGTGGAAGTGTTTAGGGGAAGTAGGAGTGCAATGGTTGACTCGTTTGTTCAACACTATTTTGAAATCTGGAAAAATGCCAAATCAGTGGAGGAGTAGTGCCATGGTGCCATTATACAAGAACAAAGGAGATGCTCAATGTTGTGGGAGTTACTGTAACACCCCAACCGATGGCGGAAACATCGAGGTGTCACGTAAGAATGAGTATACAGTAGCACATGGTAACCAAATTTTAATTGAAATTAATTTAAAATGCAAATATCCAAAAATGGAAATACATAATGAGTTTTAAGTGGAAATCTAATACATCACAAAAAAAAAAAAAAAAAACTAAACAAGCATAGACTTCAGTTTGCCTTCTCATGTAAATACTCTAGTCTTCATGCATCATTATTTCCTGTTGAGTTGTAAAAATGGGGGGGGGGGTCAACTAGAAGTTGGTGAGAATACATAAGCCATGTCAAGCAAATAGTTTAAGTATATAAGTTTAGCAATTCATATGTCTATCGTAAGTTTAAGTCTACATGAATAAACATAATATGTTGAATCGACATAATCAAACCTCCGACTAGTTTAGGTCCATCCCGTCATCCACGGTTCATCTTAATAATATGTTGGAACGATAACAATCACCCACGCTACCTATGTAGGAGGTACTCGTATCCGGGTGGGATTGTCAATCCAATAGATCTATTATTGAGTATCGCCGGCTTGGCCATAGCTAATGATTATGTAATGTTGAAACTCGTTGAAACTGTTGTTGTTGTCTAATTCATGAGGCATTAAAGTTTACAACTAGAAATGCATGTAGAATTGCTTAAGTATAATGTTGCAAGTATGAAGAATTGCATAAACATGGTTACGTAAACTCACCTTAGCAAAGTATTAAGTCTCGAGAAATAGAATATGTGTAGCCCCAAAGTTACCAATTACAAGAGCTTATAATCAAAGCTTCAATTGTAGAAGTAATAGACTGTAGAAGAAAGGTATGAGGGAAAGTTTAATCGGATTGAAACAATCGATTTAGAGGTGCAAAGTATAATGGGTCATAGGTGGGTTTTTATACTAGTTTTGGATTCAATTAGCCATTAAAATTGGTCAACACCATAAAGTAAGGTTTTATGATGAATTGACTATTTGACTAAGACTTTGACTGTTTGACTAAGACTTTGACTCCAAGAATCATGTTGTCAAGACTTTGACTCTTGACTCAAGGCTTTGATATATATATATATACATATATTTATTTTGAAACGAATTTATATCTTCCTTGTTTGAGATTATAAATGTAATTGGAAAAATGATTAGCTTTAAATAAGAAATAAAAAAAATCATTAGTTTGAATTAGAAAATAAAAAAAACACCGTCTTATAAAATGACGATTTTATAAATAGAATTAGGATAGGACATATGTCATGATTGAAGATTTTTTTTTTAAGTACAATGATAAAATGAACTTAGAAAAATAGAGTGCACGGATAAAGATAAGAATACTTAGAAATAAATTAGACTTTATATCATGGATCGAGAAATACTTTAATGCAAAATAAATGGGAAAATTCGTGAGGTTACAGTCTCCCCTACTTTTAGAAACTTCGTCCCGAAGTTATAAAAAAAAACACCGGGTTGAGGGTGATTGGGTAGAAATTTGGGCAACTGTGGTTTGGAAAAATTGTGTTAAGACATGACATGAATTTATAAGTAACAGAATAAACTATTTCGAATAATTTGGTAAGAGGTTTGATTGGTGTGGGTTTTAAGGGTTGGATTAGGTTCGTCTAAAATAGCAAGGAGAATAAGAATCTAGCAAAACACTAAACTTTAAGTTTTAGGAATCTTAAAAAGAAATGCATGAGTTAATTGACTATAGAAATACTAAACAGGTAATTAACTAGAGTTTATAATTGGTTATCTACCAAAAACCTTGATAGAATTTCACACTACCTTAACGTACCTGTAAATTCATGATTACGTTCCGGACCGCAATCACCAATTTACCTTACATTAGGGTTTTGTGTCCTTCTATGACTCTAAACACACATGTAAGTAATGCAAAATAACCTTGTGATTGAATCGTTTACAATGTATCCAAAAATGAGTCCAACTGTTGAGTAGGAAAAAGACTTCTACCAGTCAGTGAGTAAGAACCTCTACCGATTGTTGAGCAGGAGCGATAGCCTCTACCAGTCGTTGAGTAGGTTGTAGGGCCTCTACCGACTGTTGAGCAGACATGATGACCTCTACCAATCGTTGAGTAGGTTATTTGGTACTCAACTAACTGTTGAGCAAATACTTCATCCTCTACCAGTACCAATTATTTCACACATAAATTGCAAATTGATAATATGTACATATAAACAATCAAGTATCAAGCATAGCATGCGAGTTGTAATAGTGTTGTCCTAGACAAGGTTAATGACTCTAGGTGTGTCTATAGCAAATAGTTTATATTCCATGATTTCTAGTATCAAATGATTAAATATGGTAGATAATCGAATCCTCATGTATAACTAAGGATTAAGTTTGATGCAACACACAACCAAGTTTCAATAGTTTGGTTATCATGGGTAAATAGTTCATGTTTGAGAAGGTGAAGGATATGAATTTAGTTCTTGGGGGAATGATGAAAAATCTCGAAACATAATCAAGGTTGCGAGAGATAGTGAATGTGAAGATGGTTGATAAGGAGTTTATTTTATAGTAAGGAGACTATGTAGCAATGTAACTTGTGGGGTTTGGATTAAAGATTATAATCAAGTGTATAAGAAAACATGATTGTGGTATATGCCAAATATTGTAAAAATTTGAACAAGTTGAAAATGAGTGAGTGTCGATGGAGAATCTAGAGACTAGATATTATTCCTATGGAAAAAAAATCTTATTTTCAAAATTGGTTTTATACATAAAGCAAAAGTTGTTAAATAGTACAAGCTAAGTGGGCTTTGATTAAAATATTCCCGTTAGTTAGAGATTTCAAACATGACATTAGGTTTTGAAGATCAAGGTTCTATTAAGTGATTTTTAATAGTTTAAAGCATTATATAGAAAATTGTTTGTTACGTCAATAAATAATAAAAAAAATTGAATTTAAGTTCGAGGACAACTTTTGACAAAAATATGTACTTTGTAAAGTTACTAGGTAATAAAAATACAACAAGATTTATTAATCTTTAGTTTGTGCTAAGGTATGAGGTTATAGTTTTTAAAAATAAGTAACATGTGGAGAAATGAAATAATATGATTTGGGTATGGTGTTGAATATTTAAAAAGTGTCTAAGATGGTAAGGTGAAGTGTGATTGTGAAATCCATAGATGGTTATGAAATGAGATTGATTTAAGATGTAAAATTTTGAGATTTTAGAGCTTAGTTTAAGGAAAGTGAGTGTAATCATTTATTCATTAATTAAAACGAATAAACGAAAACGTTGACTTATCAAAACTTCTAGATTCTAATAACATAGTGAAGACATGCTTTAGCCTATAAGTGAGCACTCATCCCGAGAATTCCCAGGTAGGCATCCGGGTCCCTCGTCTGATTGGGATATATGCGCAATGCCAGTCCTAGACAGAAAACTCAGAATACAGGCGTTCACCCTTCCAGATTGCACGTGTTCGTTATTAAAATCTAGAACTTCGACGAGATCTCAAGGTGGTTCAGGCTAAACCTGAGGATTGTCCTATTAGTCTAAGAGTAGATCTTGTGATGGAGAGCAATCTTCTTGTAGGGGTTGAAGTAGGGATAAGAAGTAGGAGTGAGATAGAGAATAGCAAGTAAAAGGAGCAAATACTGGTTATATTCCTATGGTTATAGACTAGATTATTTTTTTTCTAATAACCTAATTCCCTATAACCAAGGCTCTGATACCAATCTGTAACACCCCAACCGATGGCGGAAACATCGAGGTGTCACGTAAGAATGAGTATACAGTAGCACATGGTAACCAAATTTTAATTGAAATTAATTTAAAGTGCAAATATCCAAAAATGGAAATACATAATGAGTTTTAAGTGGAAATCTAATACATCACAAAAAAAAACCAAACAAGCATAGACTTCAGTTTGCCTTCTCATGTAAATACTCTAGTCTTCATGCATCATTATTTCCTGTTGAGTTGTAAAAATGGGGGGGGGGGGGTCAACTAGAAGTTGGTGAGAATACAAAAGCCATGTCAAGCAAATAGTTTAAGTATAAAAGTTTAGCAATTCATATGTCTATCGTAAGTTTAAGTCTACATGAATAAACATAATATGTTGAATCGACATAATCAAACCTCCGACTAGTTTAGGTCCATCCCGTCATCCACGGTTCACCTTAATAATATGTTGGAACGATAACAATCACCCACACTACCTATGTAGGAGGTACTCGTATTCGGGTGGGAATGTCAATCCAATAGATCTATTATTGAGTATCGCCGGCTTGGCCATAGATAATGATTATGTAATGTTGAAACTCGTTGAAACTCGGTGAAACTGTTGTTGTTGTTGTCTAATTCATGAGGCATTAAAGTTTACAACTAGACATGCATGTAGAATTGCTTAAGTATAATGTTGCAAGTATGAAGAATTGCATAAACATGGTTACGTAAACTCACCTTAGCAAAGTATTAAGTCTCGAGAAATAGAATATGTGTGTAACCATGTGTATTTTCCCCAAATTTTAATCTAATAAAACTTGCCATTTTTTTATTTAGTTCACCATATATTAATTACTCATCATTCCTAAAAAAATTTAGACTTGTCAAAGTAATAATCTTTTTATAAATACAAAGTTTTCTCAACAAAATACACATATTTCAAACCCTTTTATTTTAATAATATTATTAACACTCCTAATTTTTTTTAAAAGAAAAAAAAATAGTAATAAGCCATGAGTTTATATATATATATATATAAATATATTTTTTTTTGGATAACCATTGTAATTAGTCAAATTATCAAATGGGTTTCTATATAATCAAGTTCATTTTATTTTAAAAATATTCGTAATGTGTGTTTAATATTAATAACAAAATAGCTAAAGCAAATATTATACATTTTGCGCGAACGCTATGGCTATAAATACTAAAATATCACTTTTAATTAGGTACGAGCTAACTCAACTTTTCCTATTGAAATTCTAGCAAGTCCATCTCGATCACTGTGAGTTTACGTAACCATGTTTATGCAATTCTTCATACTTGCAACATTATACTTAAGCAATTCTACATGCATGTCTAGTTGTAAACTTTAATGCCTCATGAATTAGACAACAACAACAGTTTCAACGAGTTTCAACGAGTTTCAACATTACATAATCATTAGCTATGGCCAAGCCGGCGATACTCAATAATAGATCTATTGGATTGACAATCCCACCCGGATACGTGTACCTCCTACATAGGTAGCGTGGGTGATTGTTATCGTTCCAACATATTATTAAGGTGAACCGTGGATGACGGGATGGACCTAAACTAGTCGGAGGTTTGATTATGTCGATTCAACATATTATGTTTATTCATGTAGACTTAAACTTACGATAGACATATGAATTGCTAAACTTTTATACTTAAACTATTTGCTTGACATGGCTTTTGTATTCTCACCAACTTCTAGTTGACCCCCCCATTTTTACAACTCAACAGGAAATAATGATGCATGAAGACTAGAGTATTTACATGAGAAGGCAAACTGAAGTCTATGCTTGTTTGGTTTTTTTTTTGTGATGTATTAGATTTCCACTTAAAACTCATTATGTATTTCCATTTTTGGATATTTGCACTTTAAATTAATTTCAATTAAAATTTGGTTACCATGTGCTACTGTATACTCATTCTTACGTGACACCTCGATGTTTCCGCCATCGGTTGGGGTGTTACAGATTGGTATCAGAGCCTTGGTTATAGGGAATTAGGTTATTAGAAAAATAATCTAGTCTATAACCCTAGGACATTAACCAGTACTTGCTTCCCTTATTTGCAACTTTGCCTATTCTTTATCTCTATCCCTATCCACCCACTCATTAAATTCTAAGCCTTGAATCTCAAAACCTTTACAATTCAAATCAATTTTAGTTCTTATATAATTTACTAATCAGCCTGAATTGCATGATCATTTATGAGTTTCGCAATCCCACTTGGTCTTACAATATCACCCACAAGTTTGATTATTTTCAACATCTAATCCAAATCATATGGTCTCCTTTACAACATTTTGCCTATTTTTAACCTATTAATGTTGGTGTTTTCTTGCCAATTCTATTTTGAGCCTCCCCTGCATTTTTTTTAAAGTACCTCAACCATAAAATTTCGTCTTACCCAAGGTTTTAAAAGTCCTTGTTTAAACTATACTCCCATAAAACTGTATACAGGAGATACCTTAGCATCAACACTAATGATCATTGGAATTTCGTCAAACTTTCATCACTTAGAGATTTCACAAATTAAAACAAATAAATATTTTATCAAAGAATCTTTTATTTTCACAGACCTATTTTCTAAACTTCAAATGTTTATGTAACAATTTATGGGCGTAACGAATGACTTTCGATGAAAATTTTTATGGATTAATCAAAGTCTATACAAAACACCTAAATAAATTCTTGAGTTTGGAAACCCGACATCGTGCTTACAATCTCCGACATTCCGATCTAAATCCATTTAGTTTGTACAAAAAAAATAAATAAATAAAATAAAATTTTCAACCACACTTACTTTTTCCAAAACCAATTTTGAAAATAAAATCTTTCCACTCGCAAGATCAATATTTAGTCTCTAAATTCTCGATTGACACCTACATATTTTCAACTTGTTCGAACTTTTACAAATCTTGGCATTTACCACAGTCATGTTTTCTCAGCACGCTTGATTTTTAACCCTTGATTCAAATCCCACAATCCACGCTACTACAGAATCTCCTTACTACTTTTGTCCCTGTGAAAATCCATAAAATAAACTCCTTATTAACTATCTTGTCATTCACCATCTTAATGGTACTTCGAGTTTTTCGTTATCCTCCCAAAGGCTAAATTCATATCCTTTACCTTCTTGAACACGAACTTGATCCCTATGATAACCAAACTATTGAAAACTTGATTGTCGGTTGCATCATACTTGATTCTTAGTGATACATGAGGATTTAATTATCAGTATTATCTTTGAACGTCCAATTATTTGTGATACTTGTAAACTATATGCCATACTAGTAAAACAACATCTAGACTCAGTAACATTGTCCAGGGCAACTCAATCACAAGTCGCATGCTAGAGCTGTTGTTTCTCACATTTACAAACTTACTTACATGTGTGTATTTTCAATTGGCAACATATATGTTAAACTACAAAAATAATTATAACAATTATCCACTTAACAACTGGTAGAGGATGAAGTACCTGCTCAATGGTTGGTAGAGTACCCAATAACTTGCTCAACGATTGGTAGAGGTCATCATGCCTGCTCAACAGTCGGTAGAGGTTCTAATAACCCGCTCAACGACTGGTAGAGGCTATCGCACCTGCTCAACAATCGGTAGAGGTTCCTACTCACTGACTGGTAGAGGCCTTTTTCCTGCTCAACAGTTGGACTCATTTTTGGATACATCATATACGTAATTTGGTACAAAGATTTATTAAAAGATTCAATCACAAGGTTATTTTTGCATTGTGTGTGTGTGTCTAGAGTCATAGAATGACACAAAACCGTAATGTAAGGTAAATTGGTGATTGCGGTCCGGAACGTAATCATGAATTTACAGGTACGTTAAGGTAGTGTGAAATTTTATCTAGGTTTTCGGTAGATACCCAATAATAAGCCCTAGTTAATTAGTAGTCCATTCAGCTCTAATGGTCATCTTGTGCATTCCTGTTTTCCATTCCTAGAACTTAAGTTTAGTGCTCCTTCACAGACCTATGTCACTCAAAACCTTGATCATGCTACTTCTAAACTTTTACTATACTCTAAACCATAGTCACCCTAGCGTGTACCATGTTCCCTCACCTACTCTCAATAGCCTCTCCAACATTAACTTCGGGACGAAGTTCCTAAAAGTAGGGGAGACTGTAACCATGTGTATTTTCCCCAAATTTTAATCTAATAAAACTTGCCATTTTTTTTATTTAGTTCACCATATATTAATTACTCATCATTCCTAAAAAAATTTAGACTTGTCAAAGTAATAATCTTTATATAAATACAAAGTTTTCTCAACAAACTACACATATTTCAAACCCTTTTATTTTAATAATATTATTAACACTCCTAATTTTTATTAAAAGAAAAAAAAAATAGTAATAAGCCATGAGTTTATATATATATATAAAAAAAATATATTTTTTTTGGATAACCATTGTAATTAGTCAAATTATCAAATGGGTTTCTATATAATCAAGTTCATTTTATTTTAAAAATATTCGTAATGTGTGTTTAATATTAATAACAAAATAGCTAAAGAAAATATTATACATTTTGCGCGAACGCTATGGCTATAAATACTAAAATATCACTTTTAATTAGGTACGAGCTAACTCAACGTTTCCTATTGAAATTCTAGCAAGTCCATCTCGATCACTGTGAGTTTACGTAACCATGTTTATGCAATTCTTCATACTTGCAACATTATACTTAAGCAATTCTACATGCATGTCTAGTTGTAAACTTTAATGCCTCATGAATTAGACAACAACAACAGTTTCAACGAGTTTCAACATTACATAATCATTAGCTATGGCCAAGCCGGCGATACTCAATAATAGATCTATTGGATTGACAATCCCACCCGGATACGTGTACCTCCTACATAGGTAGCATGGGTGATTGTTATCGTTCCAACACATTATTAAGGTGAACCGTGGATGACGGGATGGACCTAAACTAGTCGGAGGTTTGATTATGTCGATTCAACATATTATGTTTATTCATGTAGACTTAAACTTACGATAGACATATGAATTACTAAAATTTTATACTTAAACTATTTGCTTGACATGGCTTATGTATTCTCACCAACTTCTAATTGACCCCCCCATTTTTACAACTCAACAGAAAATAATGATGCATGAAGACTAGAGTATTTACATGAGAAGGCAAACTGAAGTCTATGCTTGTTTGGTTTTTGTGATGTATTAGATTTCCACTTAAAACTCATTATGTATTTCCATTTTTGGATATTTGCACTTTAAATTAATTTCAATTAAAATTTGGTTACCATGTGCTACTGTATACTCATTCTTACGTGACACCTCGATGTTTCCGCCATCGGTTGGGGTGTTACAATGTGTAGCCCCAAAGTTGCCAATTACAAGAGCTTATAATCAAAGCTTCAATTGTAGAAGTAATAGACTATAGAAGAAAGGTATGAGGGAAAGTTTAATCGGATTGAAACAATCGATTTAGAGGTGCAAAGTATAATGGGTCATAGGTGGGTTTTTATACTAGTTTTGGATTCAATTAGCCATTAAAATTGGTCAACACCATAAAGTAAGGTTTTATGATGAATTGACTATTTAACTAAGACTTTGACTGTTTGACTAAGACTTTGACTGTTTGACTAAGACTTTGACTCCAAGAATTATGTTGTCAAGACTTTGACTCTTGACTCAAGGCTTTGATATATATATATACATATATTTATTTTGAAACGAATTTATATCTTCCTTGTTTGAGATTATAAATGTAATTGGAAAAATGATTAGCTTTAAATAAGAAATAAAAAAAATCATTAGTTTGAATTAGAAAATAAAAAAAACACCGTCTTATAAAATGACGATTTTATAAATAGAATTAGGATAGGACATATGTCATGATTGAAGATTTTTTTTTAAGTACAATGATAAAATGAACTTAGAAAAATAGAGTGCACGGATAAAGATAAGAATACTTAGAAATAAATTAGACTTTATATCATGGATCGGGAAATACTTTAATGCAAAATAAATGGGAAAATTCGTGAGGTTACAGTTACAGAGGGATAAATTATTAGCCCATACTATGAAATTATGGGAGAGGATAATTGAAACTAGAATTAGGAGAGAAACTCAGGTTTCGGTAAAGCAATTCGGTTTCATGCCAGGGCGGTCAACTACAGAAGCGATACATATCCTAAGGAGATTGATAGAAAAATATCGGGAAAAGAGGAGGGATCTACACATGGTATTTATTGACCTTGAAAAAGCCTACGATAGTGTGCATTGGGGCCTAATTTGGGATAGTTTGGAGGTAGTGGTGTACCTGGGAAGTATATAGACATGATTAGAGATATGTATGTTAACACGAAGACTTTTGTTTGTGCGCCTGTAGGAGATACTGATCCATTTCCCGTGGAGGCAGGACTGCACCAAGGATCTGCTTTGAGTCCGTTTCTTTTTGCCATAGTATTAGATGAGTTGTCTAGGTCAATTCAGGAGGCAACTCCATGGTGCATGCTTTTTGCAAACGATATTGTGTTAGTGGCAGAGACTAAGCAGAGTTTGAATACTAAGTTAGAAGAGTGGCATGTAGCTTTAGAGGGCAAAGGGTTAAGAATTAGTAGATCCAAGACTGAATACTTATATTGTGATTTTAGCGGTGCAGGCGTTGATTACAACACTCTGATTACCATTGACGGGCAAGAGGTTTCACGTGCAACTAAGTTCAAATATCTAGGTTCATTTGTGCAAAGGGATGGGGAGATAGATAGTGATGTAGCCCATCACATCCAAGCGGGTTGGTGTAGGTGGAAAGCAGCCACAGGGGTATTGTGTGACAGAAGGTTTCCAACTAAATTAAAGGGGAAATTTTATAGGGCCGCGGTTAGACCTGCTATGTTGTATGGAACTGAGTGTTGGGCCATTAAGAAGACTCAGGCGCGCAAGATGGATGTAGCAGAGATGAGGATGTTAAGGTGGATGTGCGGGCACACAAGGTTAGACCGGATAAGGAATGAGGCTTTTAGGGTAAGGTTAGGAGTGGCTAGTATATCTGATAAGATTAAGGAGGGAAGATTAAGATGGTTTGGACATGTGAAAAGGCGCCACTGGACAAGATTTGCTGGAGTTGCACCTCTCTGAAGACATGATCCATGATAGGAGTTTGTGGAGAAGTAGGATTAAAGTTAATGATTTTTAGTTGTAGGGGGTCTTTAGTTTTGTTTTAGTGCGTATTTCTCCCTCACTTTATGTTGAACTGACTTATGATTGCATATTCGAACGTAGGCGTGTCGTTTCTTTTATAATGTCAAAGTACTTATATTATTTACTTTCCACAACTTTCTTTGTTTGTCTTGTGTACTAGTAGTTTCTTGCTATATAGTTTGTTGTCGTGCCGTCTTCTATTTGTATTGGAGTCGGGGGTCTCTTTGGAAGCAGCCTCTCTATCCCTATGGATAGAGGTAAGATTTGCCTACATCCCACCCTCCCCAGACCCTAACAGTAGCTTTCTATCTGTGGGATTTACTGGGTACGGTTGTTGTTGTTGTTTACCTACTTTTAAACAATATGTTTGAAAGCGATAAAACTTATTATGTTTATGTTGAGACGTAGAAGCATCATAGGCTTTAACTTTGTAACAAGAGCATCTGCAACGCAAGGATCGCGACGGTCTTCCTTTCCCAACTATGTATCTTTGGCAAAGGACAACCCTTGCTATATCTCCCAGCCTCTTCCCTCTTTCTTCCGCATGTCCATACGGATACCACCAAACGTTCGAGTTATTCATGTTCTAAATGTTAGAAAGGAAAGTATATAATATACGTCCTTGTAAATGACAAAACATTTTATAATGAAAATATTCTATTTTATGTCCTTATTAAGGGCACTGAGTCTTGTTTTAAGATATGTGTTCATTTATTTTAATCTATATATAAAACTAGTTTATCATCGTGCTCTTTAAGATGGACAAAACTAATACGAATTGACAAAATTTGTGTACCATAAAAGGGATAGGTCATTTTTTTTTCAGGAAAACTTTTTGTAAAGAATTAACACTCGTGAACTTATAAAAACTGCTTTTAATTCTACGTGTGCACATCTTGTTCGAGTAAAGTCTATGTACAATTTTGTCACTTTTTCAAAATATTCTAAAGTTGTGATGTGAACCTGGAATAAAAATAACAAAATTTGTATAAAATGATATATGATGATGATGATGATGATGATGATGATGATGATGATGATGATGATGATGATGATGATTGATTTAGGAGACGTGCATGGTGGGATGATTAATTACACTTATCAGCTAGAGATTTACCTGGTGTCTAAAAATGATAGGTTATATCTAACCGACTTAGCAACATTTGTAATCAATGTTCATAGCAACACCAATCAAAATATATATAAAAAATTAGATTCTTACCAACTAACTACATCTGTCAATATATATGCAGTTAGCAGGTCCTTGTGTATTCTTTTTTTTTTTTAAATATCATATATAAAATTATTAACGTTTAGAAATTGGATCAAATACACAATGAAAGAAAAATAGAAAGTCATAGGAAGGGTATTAAATGGACTCCGGTTGAACTCATTCAAGAGACATTGGAACCGTCTCATCAAACCCTACGATCTTAGTTTTTAGGTTTTTGTTTTTTTTTGGATTTTTATCTTCTTGTTATTAAAATTTATGTTATATCATTGTGTCTATTATGTAGCATTGTGTCTTTTTTCTTAGTTTCATCATTGTGTCATTTTTGCTATTCATTGTGTCTTTTTTCTTTAATATTGTGTCATATTTTTCAATATTGTGTTATATTTTGTGGTTCATTGTGTCATATTTGGTGATCTATTGTGTTTTTTGTATCCTTCTCCCCCTTCTCATTTTTGTTACACTATGTTGATAACTTGTCCCTTAAGAATCATGTGAAAATCAAAGGGGAGATGGTCTCCTCAAGTGTCACGTGTCACACCCCCTTTCTTTCATTATATATAGATAAATATTTTAGAATAAAATATTGTTTCTAATAAACGATTTTCATATTGTTTGATAACACAATCAAATAAACTTCCAATTTATACAGAAATTTTATGGGTTTTAAAACATATCATTAACTTGGGTTACCATTGGAGTTGGTGGTTCAAGTCTAACAAGAACAAAGAGATTTGCCGTAAAAAAAATTAACTTGGGCTGATTTTCAGATGTGGTCGGCCCGTGGTCCAGCTTAACCAGAAACTGGCCTGGTCATCTATGTTACCTTATTAAGGAGGAGAGATGGTTAGGATAGTAATTTCACAACCATTTTAAGATGGCATATCAAGAGGCACAAGCATAAATCCCTAACTTTTACCATTTTCTTCCTATTATGCCCTTATGTACAATATTTGATGGCACATGTATAAGTCACTAATACAACTCGTATAATCCTCCCTCTCCACATGTAACCCCTTCATAAATTTCATGAAAACCCAAATGCCTTCATCAAATTGAGTTTGCAAAATGTGTTTTAAATATCAAAAATAAATTCATTAGTTACTTTTTCTTTAACTTAATTTTAAAAGCAAGTAGTTATGATAGAACTTAAAGGAGAACATGAACCAATGTAACTGTTAAAACCTTCAATGATCTAACAATTGAATTATGAAATCTGGAGAGACACGAGACACGTATAAATTGCTAGCTTCTCTATATATGTAAAAACAAGCAATCATGCCTTCTGGAGGCATTGAAACATGGTTAATTAAAGTAAAAAAATTTGCATCACACAACTTTGATTCTGGTACCCAACAAAAACCGATGATCAAGAAATCAAGGATCGATGATAAGATCATCTCAGCTTGGTTGTGTTTATGCATGAGATGATATCTACTCAATGTTGCCTAATAACATTCGGTCTTCGTTAACGTATTAGTTTAAAGGAATTGGGTTTACAGAAAGTGATTCAGTTCTTTCAAGAGAATGAAAAACAGCTTTGGGGAATATAGTAGGGTGGTTGTCATCATAAATTGATGCCAAAAACTGGTGTTCTTTTTTATTTTTTTTGGAAACCTTCTTCTGTGCAAATCAATAGAAAACTTAGGTTTCTATAACTGGCCTTTAAGTGGGTTTGAATAATATTTGGAGATTTGAAAGAAAAATGAATGTTAATGCCTTCTTAAATTGTATCAATTTCAAGAATGTTCAAAGGAATAACAGTTGAGTAGTGATTTATTTGCATGTTTCAGTTTTTTTTTTTTCATTTTAATTTGATTCTTTTTGAAGGGTTCGTATTTTTCATGATATACATTGGTGTGTAAACTAACCTTATTTCTATCCAAATAAGTAGTAATGTTGAAAAGCAATTGTCTTTTTCAATTAGTTGCAAATCTTTAACAAGTAGGGGTTGAAAGTCCTAAAAAATAGAGGATACACACACACATACATGCATACATACATATAACTTCTATATTATTTTTTATTCATATTAAGGTTTGAAATTTGAATTATATTCCCGCCTTATATTATTGACTCCGCGGCAACGCGTGGGTTCCCCGCTAGTGTAATAAGTAAACAAGCATTTCCGTCAAAAGTTTATATGGTTGAAGTCTTTGCATTATTGAAATATGGACTATATAATTCTGTCAAAAGTTTAGCAATATGGACGATGTAATTCTGTCAAAAGATCACCCTTAATATCTTAAAGTATGGGAGCTCATTGATATAAAAATTAAATTTTCTCAAATTTAAATAAATATCTTTTTTCCCCTGGGTAGCTTTGTGAGACAGCGGCTTTGTACCGAGGCAGACAGTTTTGAAGGCAGAAGCTAAGAATGTCGCTAAGCACGAAGCAGTCTGTTTAGAGAATCAACAAGTGTTCCTGCCGTTTGCTTTTGACACATTTGGATCTCTGGCCCCTAAGGCAGTACGGTTTCTAAAACGAGTGAAGAAGGTGGTCCACAGTAGGGATGAGCTCGGGACGGTATCGCTACCGAACCGATACCGATCCTGACAATACCGATACCGAAAAATCCAAAAAACCAATACCGATACCGATACCATACCGATCCTGTACCGATACCAATAATACCAAAACCGAAAATCCATAAATATGGGTACTGATACTGATCCCGAAACCCCTTGGTTCGGTATCGGTTCGGTACGGTACGGTATCGGGATCGGGACGGGACGGGACGGGATCGGTATTCGGCCTTGTATGCTCATCCCTAGTCCATAGTGACTCGCAGAGCCCTAAGAACCAAGGATTTGTGTTTAGCAGGATAGGTTTTGCGATTCAAAGAGGGATAGCGACGCAACTTGTTGCCCGCTTACCCACCATCTAAATGTAACTTATTTTGACAAATAAATATTTTAAATTTGGATATCATATTTACCAGTATTTACAATGTTTAGTCCCCTATTATATTGCTCAATAAGTTCACCGGTCATATTACGAAGGTTTCCTACTTGAGTGGTTACCACGATATTCTAAATTGATTTAAGAAAAAAATAATAATAATATAAACTGCCCAAGTGTTTCTATTCCCACTCCAAATCTTCAATATAAGACCATGTGTAGTCCCCCCTTCCTGATTGGTTCACGTGGCTGCTGAGTCAGCGTGGAGAGAGAAACTGAAAAAGGGGTGTAGTGGTGGGGCTTTATTTATAAAGCCCCTGATTGTGATTGGTTGATTTTTTTATTTTTTTTAATCTTTTAATTCAAAATAATTAAAATAAAATGCAAATAAATATAAAAAAATTACAAATAATAATAAAAACACACAACTAATATTAATTAAATTAAAAAAAACAAACAAGTTAAATAAACTACAATACCAAATTAAAAAAAAAACAAACAACTTAAATAAACTACTGCAGGTTATATTTCGCAAGGATTTCTTGTCTGTGATGAATCGCGAGGAGTAGGGCTTCTCCCTCGAGGTGGTCGATCGGTTTGGACAAAAACTCGATGTCCTTTTCCCTTTGCCTCGCCTCTTGAATGTCGACGAACCTCTTATTCTGGGCCACTCTCTGGTCCATAGTTTGTAGACGTCTTTAGCCGAGGTCTTGAAGATCCTGTAGTCGTTGATTCATTTCATCAAAACCACCTCCTGTCGAAGACGACTCCGCCTTGCCATCCTTTTTTGATCGTCTACCGGGTGGTCTTGGAATATCAAACTCCTCCTCCTCCTCATCTAAACTCACGAAGCGAGCATCGGATGTCGGTGTATCCGGATCTCGCGACGTGGAGGTGGTTTTGCTTCTTTTTGACGGTCCACCTCCTCCTGATCCTCTTCCTCTCCTAATCTTGCGCCCACTGCCCGACCCCATAGGCGGGACATCAGCCCACTTAGGACTATGTCTCAACATCTCCCATATCCTCAAATACGGGAACGGCCCGCGGGTCTCTCTCATCTCGTCCAACGCCCTGGCCAACACACCGTCATCACCTTCCCCGCTGGCCCTGTTGTCCTTGCAGCGTTGGTAGACCTCGGCAAACCCGTGACATTTGTTATTAATGTCCGACCACTTTCCAGATATCGAGTCGTTGTCTCGATGCTCCCCTCTACCCACCACCTCAAAAAACAGTTCTCGAATCCGTTGCCAAAAAACCGGGGTATTTTGATAGTTTGCTGCAAAAAAAAATAACACACGATTTAAAAAGTATATATATAAATGTAAAGACAAAAAAAAATATATATATAAATGTAAACACAAAAAAAAAATACTAACCAACTTCCGGGTCCTCGGATATGTCGAGCCAGGCTCGCGCTAACTTGTACTCCTCATCTTTTTCCCAACGCTCCTGTTGCTTTTTTTGACGAGGAGCGTTCGGGTCTTTCTTTTTATGCGAGCGTCTCCCGCGCCCGCGCCCGCGCCCAGAACCCTCGGGTTCGTCTTGAGTTTCTGGTACCGATTCGGGCTCCTCTTGAGAAGGTTGGATATAGTTTGGTGGAGGAAAAAATTGAGCGGGCATGTTTGGGCCCGGATAAAATTGACCGGGCATGCCAAGAAGTTGCGCGTATTGCATTGTACTCGCGTCAAACTCGCCCCAATTGGATGGCAGTGGAGTAGTAGTGTTTGGCCTCGTAGTGTTTGGCCTAGCACCCGGTCGACCCGGGACCCCGAACGGTGAACCATATGGAAACATGTTTGTGTTGTAGGATTGTTTGTGTTGTGGTGTGTGTTTTTTAGTTTAAGTTGTATGTGTGTTTGTGTTATATTGTGTGTGTTTATATATAAAATATAAAAAAAATAAATGTTACCGTTCAAAAAAATAAATTTGCAACGGTCAAATCTTTTTGACCGTTTTTTTCTTACACCACGCCACGTGTCGTATACTAATTGGTTGGTTCATTTGTTACATAGCGTTATATATATAACGCTCCCGGTGGATTTTACAAAATAGCGCCCCCCCGTGGTGGTGTTCCAGGCGCTATTTTTAAAAAAATTTGGCAAGTAGCGCCCCACTACGGGTGGTCTAAGACCATGTGTAGTGGGGGGCTTTATTTATAAAGCCCCCCTTCCTGATTGGTCCACGTGGCTGCTGAGTCAGCGTGGAGAGAGAAACTGAAAAAGGGGTGTAGTGGTGGGGTTTTATTTATAAAGCCCCTGATTGTGATTGGTTGATTTTTTTATTTTTATTTTTAATCTTTTAATTCAAAATAATTAAAATAAAATGCAAATAAATATAAAAAAATTACAAATAATAATAAAAACACACAACTAATATTAATTAAATTAAAAAAAAAACAAACAAGTTAAATAAACTACAATACCAAATTAAAAAAAAACAAACAACTTAAATAAACTACTGCAGGTTATATTTCGCAAGGATTTCTTGTCTGTGATGCATCGCGAGGAGTAGGGCTTCTCCCTCGAGGTGGTCGATCGGTTTGGACAAAAACTCGATGTCCTTTACCCTTTGCCTCGCCTCTTGAATGTCGACGAACCTCTTATTCTGGGCCACTCTCTGGTCCATAGTTTGTAGACGTCTTTGGCCGAGGTCTTGAAGATCCTGTAGTCGTCGATTCATTTCATCAAAACCACCTCCTGTCGAAGACGACTCCGCCTTGCCACCCTTTTTTGATCGTCTACCAGGTGGTCTTGGAATATCAAACTCCTCCTCCTCCTCCTCCTCCTCATCCTCCAAGTCAACAGGATCATCTAAACTCACAAAGCGAGCATCGGATGTCGGTGTATCCGGATCTCGCGACGTGGAGGTGGTTTTGCTTCTTTTTGACGGTCCACCTCCTCCTGATCCTCTTCCTCTCCTAATCTTGCGCCCACTGCCCGACCCCATAGGCAGGACATCAGCCCACTTAGGACTATGTCTCAACATCTCCCATATCCTCAAATACGGGAACGGCCCGCGGGTCTCTCTCATCTCGTCCAACGCCCTGGCCAACACACCGTCATCACCTTCCCCGCTGGCCCTGTTGTCCTTGCAGCGTTGGTAGAACTCGGCAAACCCGTGACATTTGTTATTAATGTCCGACCACTTTCCAGATATCGAGTCGTTGTCTCGATGCTCCCCCTACCCACCGCCTCAAAAAATAGTTCTCGAATCCGTTGCCAAAAAACCGGGGTATTTTGATAGTTTGCTGCAAAAAAAAAAAATAACACACGATTTAAAAAGTATATATATAAATGTAAACACAAAAAAAAAAAAATACTAAACCAATTTAAAAAGTATATATATAAATGTAAACACAAAAAAAAAATACTAACCAACTTTCGGGTCCTCGGATATGTCGAGCCAGGCTCGCGCTAACTTGTACTCCTCATCTCTTTCCCAACGCTCCTGTTGCTTTTTTTGACGAGGAGCGTTCAGGTCTTTCTTTTTATGCGAGCGTCTCCCGCGCCCGCGCCCGCGCCCAGAACCCTCGGGTTCGTCTTGAGTTTCTGGTACCGATTCGGGCTCCTCTTGAGAAGGTTGGATATAGTTTGGTGGAGGAAAAAATTGAGGGGGCATGTTTGGGCCCGGATAAAATTGACCGGACATGCCAAGAAGTTGCGCGTATTGCATTGTACTCGCGTCAAACTCGCCCCAATTGGGTGGGAGCGGAGTAGTAGTGTTTGGCCTCGTAGTGTTTGGCCTAGCACCCGGTCGACCCGGTACCCCGAACGGTGAACCATATGGATACATCTTTGGCGTTTTAGTTTGTGTGTGGTTTTTAGTTGAAAGTATTGTATGTTTGTATGTGTGTTTGTATAAAATGGTTGGTATATATAACAAATTTAAAAAAAAATTACCGTTCAAAATTTAATGGACAACGGTCCATTTTTTTGACCGTTCGAAAAAGAAGCCTGCCCTTGTCCACGTGTCAAGCAATAATTGGGCCAAACAAATTCAATCCAGCGCTATAAAAATCAAGCCCCAACATCAAAACCACAAATAGCGCCCCCCTGTTCCGGTGTTGGGGGCGCTATTTTTGCCAAAATTAGTAAAGTCACGCCCCACTACGGGTGGTCTAATCAGTTAATCACCATGCTTCATTAGTTTATTCTGCTTTCGAAAAAGTACCCATAGGTAAAAAGATAACTCTTACCTAAGGCTCATTTAGCTTCGTACACTCTCTAAATGAAAAAAAAAAAAAAAAAGAAATTCACCGCTTCGAACCCTAATCAGTTTCTTCTTCCTCACCACACCTCACCTCCCTTCCCTCTTCTCCTCCCCCTCCTCGAACATGCAGACGGTTAACTTAATAGCTGAATTACATATTTTTTATACAATCAAGTGTTCTCGGAATTTGTGTAGAGGGTTGACTTACCATTTTCTTTTGAGGTTTGGCACATTAAATTGCTTGAAATACGGCCATACTGATTAAACGGTCGGCATTATATTAACCATAAAATCAAATTGTTTAGTCTATAATAGCTGGAAATAAACAATTTTTTAGTGAAATCATGTCGGTAGGTTGAAAAAAATAAATTAACATTGGAGGCTTGACATTTCCATGACATCTCTTCCTTTCTCTTCAATTTCTTTTAACATCGGAAAGATTGAAAATCATCCCAAAAACCTTTGTATTATTCCTCTCATTCCCCCCTTTCCCTCCTCTAAAAAACTTTGAAACACATTTTTTCTCCACTTTCTTTCCAATCCTTTCTCTTTCCCCTTAAATGAAACTTTTAAACAAAGTGTTATAGATTATATATTATTTATAGCTAACAAAATGTAAGATATTCCTAATTTCTCGCCTTTGTAATACTATATAAAGGCATTGCTTTTCATTTATCTAGTCACAGCAAATTAATCTTGTGTGTCCATTCTTAACCATCTTTCACTTCCTGTTTTAATCACACACCTTTTGTAGTTGGTTCTTTGCACATCTTTGTACCTGGAATATATCCTTTATTTGAATTTAGTAATTATGATGTCACCCACACAAATGGAGGCATACTTGCAGAAATTCTTGCAGAAGTTTAAACATCTAAAAATCGAATTGGAAGATATAAAAAAAGCCACCAACAACTTCAAAGATAAGGATATTGGAGTTGGTGGTTTTGGATATGTTTATAAGGGAGAAGTGTCTCACTCTGAGGGGCGAGGCGTGGTTGCTATTAAGCGTCTGGGTAGTACCAGTCGACAAGGAGCACCTGAGTTCTTGAAAGAGATAACGATGCTTTCCGATTACAAGCATGAAAATGTTATCTCACTTCTAGGATTCTGTTGCGAAGGGGGTGAGATGATTCTGTTGTACAAGCTTGCATCTCGTGGAAGCCTTGACCGCTACTTAAATTCCCCTGATCTCACGTGGAGACAACGTTTGAAGATATGCCTTGATGCAGCGAAGGGACTAAGCTACCTTCATGATCCAAGGACAACACACAGAAGACTTATCCACTGTGATGTAAATTAAAAGTGGCAACATCCTTCTCGATGAGCAATGGAATGCGAAAATTTCTGACCTCGGGCTATCAATAATGGGGTCAGCTAACGAGCAACACTCAGTTATTATAACCCCGGCAGCAGGTACTGGGGGGTACATCGATCCGTTATATTGGATGACGCACACCCTAACGAAAGAGTCAGATGTATACTCTTTCGGTGTGGTCTTATTGGAAATTTTTTGCGGGACGTTATGCAACAGACGTGATAGCAAGGGTCATATTGAGAATATTCTAGTGCCCAAGTGGAAAGAATGCTATGAACAAAAGAGGTTAAATGATATCATTTTTGATAATTCAACCATTCAACCATTGGAGCAGAGTGCATTAGAAACATTTTCAAACATTGCGTATCGATGTTTGAAGGAATCTCGTGAAGATCGGTCAGATATGGCCGAGGTTGTGAAAGAACTTGAGAGTGCACTCGAAAGTCAAGAGTTACTAGAAAGTCTTGAATTGCTTGAAAATCAAGAATTTAAATGTGCATGGAACAAACAATGTTCTTACTACAAAGAGATAACAAAGAGTGCAGAACCTCCTCTGAACTACAGATCTGAAGTTGAATTGATGAAGTTCTTGTTTAAAGGGGTTCTCCTTAACGGCGGCAAAACGGTACGTAATTAGCTGCTATGTCTATAATCTATATCTATATCTATATCTATATCTATATCTATATCTATATCTATATATATATAATAAACCAAAGCCATTTTAATGACATGGAACTCAAAGAGTCATCCTCTTCCTTGAGTGTGCCATGTGTCATACTATGTGGCATTGAGATATTTTAGGGAAAAAATAATTTAAAAACAAAATTGGATTTTTAATCCTCATGTTTCATCCCATAATTTTTAAACGTTAATATCTTTAATATACGAGATTTTTTAAAGAAAAAAATTACACCAAATTAACGAGTGTTTTATTATCTTTCCAACGAGTACCATAGTGCTATATAAAAAACGGAGAAATTTTTTTGTGGGGTTTTGTTCATACAGGAAAAAAAACACAAAGTGTTCAGGTAAATCATTAATCATGTATAGGTAAGTCACTAATTATGTTCAAATAAGTAAATATGATTTTTTTTTTCAACCAGAGCCGAATAGGTTAATAGAGTTATACGTTGTTTTAAGTTAGGTATCAATATTAGTATGTTAGAGTTGTACATTTGTTTAGTCTTTTGGATATGTGTTAATATTAGAGTTACATTAAAGTTCTACATTTTTTTAGGTTAGGTGTTAGCATTGGAGTTGTACATTGTTAATTTGTTTTAGGTTAGATATTAATATTAGAGTTATATATCAGTCTATTTCATATGTAAAATTGATGTATCATATTAAAATTTTCAACCCGGGATGCTCCCGGGGTATAATCTAGTATATTATAAAAGTTAATTATACCACATACCATAGTTAGTCATATACACTTGAGTCCTTGAAATAACTGTATGTGTTTAAATAAAGCAAGCATATATATATATATATATATATATATATATATATATATATATATATATATATATATATATATATATATCTGTGATCTGACACATTTTTATTAAATGGACATACAGTTGTTTTCCTTAGATAAGAAGGGAGAACACATTGAGAGGATATCCATTGTAGAATGTTTGGGTTCAGAAGTCGAGCGTTATAGATTCAAAAATGAAAATAATCCAAGGTGACTTATGTTTCTATATTTTGAGAATATTTGATAAGTATTCAGTGGACATGAAAAAAAAATCAATATTTGTCACCTTGAATCATATTCTTTGCTACTCTTGAAGCAGATTTGGTGTGACCTACGACTTTTTTAGGGATGAGAGTGTCAATACACATATAAAAACTCAATTCTTGTCACCAGGAATCACATACACAGTGAACTTTGTATTTGAGTATTCGGACCTTCGATACCCATACGTGTCAAAATTATGCCTCAAATACAAACTACAAGGGGAGAAACATAGTTCAGTTTCACACCTGGCGTATAAGAGACGAGGTGGACCATGGATATGCGAATTGTATCAGTTTACTAGTGACCAAAGAGTTAATGACATTGAAATTCAGTTTGAAAGCTTTAATGATTCTCATCACATAAGAGCAAAAGGCATCGAATTTCGGCCCTTGGAGAAAGTAAGATTTAAAAAAAAAATTGATAACGACTTTGATTATTCATGTACATCATTAACTAATTAATATCCTTTAATGTTCTTTTACTGTTAAAGTAGGGGTGTTTAGAATTCGATTCGGATTCGAAAAATTCGAAATTCGATTTAGTTCCATTCGATTACCAAGAATTCGAATTTGATTCAATTCGAATTCGACTCCAGTAAATTGAATATGAATCGAATATGAATTTATGATTTTAAATTCGTTTCGATTCGAAATTCGAATAAAAACTGGACATGTATATTTTTTTAAATATATATACACTCATACACATTATTATATACACAAATATACACATTGAAGAAAAGTACTTCTAATTTTTGGTCCAAATCTAAGAATCCATAGTTTCTACAACTTTTACCGTAACCATATTTTACATATTTACCTTATATATCATAAAACTCTAACAAACTATACTCTCTACTATTTTTGCTACTCCGTTTTTGACATATCGTTGTTTATCAATTTTGTATATTTGTATTTTATATGTTAAAAATAATGAGTTTATATTAGTTTTAAAACTAAAAGTAAAACAATTTATGATTTATGGTAAATTTGATCTAAATTGAATTTATTCGAATTCGAGTTTCTTATTCGAATCAAATACGAATCAAATAAATTGAATTTTAAGCGAATATGAATCGAATACGAATCCAGGTAAAAATATTAAAAATTCGAGAAATTTGATTCGAATAATTCAAAAATTCGTTATTCGATTCGTTGAACACCCCTAAGTTAAAGCCAAGATAACGTTATTTTCAAATGTAAGAAAAACCCTTATTAGTGATTAGATCAAAGCCTAATATGGTTATGTTGTTCTACAGGTGGATGAGAAGAAAACAATATCAGATTCAGATGCAAATTGGGAAGGAAAAATGGCAAAGGATTATGAAGACATAATGAAAATGTCTGAAAATAGTGTGCAATGGACAACCAAGGAGGAAGCATACTCAATTATTCGCAAAGGCTTCTTTATAAATCACAACAAGACGAAGAGGCGCATTGTAAGTCCATTTGTTTTTTCTCATATGTAGTTTTTGTGGAGCCTATGAACATGGTTCCACCGGGGGAGAATTATATACAGAATTGCTAAGGCTACACGCCAGCCCACCATACCATGGCAAGCGTGGGGCAGGGCGTGGGTCACACCCGGTGGAAATTTCAACCGGCATTGGGCAACAACTGACGTTGGACGTGACGGTCGTTCATTGGGCCAACTAATTTAAAAGTTTTAACCGTTTCACAATGGTAGGTGAGCCGTATATTTTTTATTAAATTATATTTATTACCACGTTAAATTCAATTTTACCTATAAAATACTTACCCCACCGTTTATAAACTCATTCACAAAACCGCCACCTTCACCGTCCCCATTTACCCCATAGTTTTCAAAGATGACACGTTGGACCGAAGAAGAAGAAGAGATTGCCTTTCGCACGGCGTGGGTCGAAGTAAGGAACCACCCTCCACGTCAAGGGTCTATTTGGCCCCATGTGCTAAGGGAATTCATAGAGTTGGTCGGTGGTTCAAACCGAATCATCGACTCCCAAAACCAAATGTACAACCGTCACGGGTGATCTGAATATCATGGGTTTGTGCAAGGCGCCAGTTCAGAATCCTCGGGTCTTAGTTTTAGTAACAAATATATTACACAAAGAGTTGTCGAATATGGTTTAAATGGTTATTTGATTAATAAACAAAGCGCGAGTGTGTACAAACCAAATCATACCATCAAACACCTCAAAAGTACTCAAAATGGACAACTAACGATTACGGCAATCATGTTTGGCTTAAATACTAGCTGCCATTCGCCCTAGGCCCTATGGGTGAATGGCTAGAGGGACACAAGTGGGAGGGGCGAGTAGGTTAAAAGCTACTCGCCTGAAGATCCACACGAATGGCTAAGCCATTCGTGTCTTTCAAAATCTACTCGCCCCTGCTTAATTACCAAACTGCCCTTACACTATAAAACAAGCTAAATACAACCAAAACAACGCACGAACACCTATACTAGGCTAGGAACATTAATATAAACATGTACTAACACCGAAAGTGGACCAACCTCCAAAACAAAGGTCGACGTTTCGAGACGATCCACCAAACAATATTGCTTCAAGTACCCCACTCGCCCCCCCCCCCAATACACCCGACTACGAGGCGGTTGAACTCACCCAACTCGAGTTCCAGTTTGGTAGCCACGGTGAGTTTCCTCACGTATCGCCGTGACAAATGATCCGGGGAACTTAGATTAGGTATAGTTTAGGTGTATATTATGTTTTTGATTTTTAGATTAGGTGTGTTTATTTTATGTTTTTATTTTTGATGTAGTGTTTTTATTTTTATTTTTAGTGTAATGTTTTTTTTTTTATTTTTAATGTATTTTTTTGGTATAATTAATATAAGTGTTACTTAGTAATTTAATAATAATAATAATAATAATAATAATAATAATAATAATAATAATAAATCCTGGTGACGTGAAAGCCACCCACCGATTGTCCACGCCACCAACCCCCCTTGCAAATAACCTTTTTGAGGATAAAGTTACTTGAATCCACGTGTCTGTTCATGCCCCCTCAAGGGCATAACCACACCGTATAGTCTAAACAAGTACTTACTTGTCTATATTATTGCTTGATAGTGGTTTTCACTTGACAAAAATGGGAAGAAATGTCATATGCTATCAGCGACTGATACCGTATGGCATTGGAATTATATAGGCGGATCAAGGTACTTTTATATCTTTCCATCAGTTTTCTTGTAGAATTTTATCCCTTGGAAATATGTGCAAGTTAAAAAAATTATAAAATCTTTTACATGTTATATGATTTTATCAGGTATTATTATAGATTCAGAGAAGAGGAGCAGTGTTATTTTGAGGATATTTTTATCATGACAAAAGTTGAGTCCGAACTACTATCATCTGAAACAACATATGCAGTTTTCCTTGTCTACAAATTACAAAAAAGTCAATGTAGATTTGAGGCTCCTGTGGAAGTGGCTGACAGGGAAGATAGTTATAAAGACCAATGGTATATCTATTTTGTAAGTCCTCAAACTCCGGTTATTAGACCAAAGGCTGATCAAAACACCCACAACCCAGTCAATAGACCGAAATTAAAAGGCATTCCACAACAAAGGAAAGATGATTGGATGGAAGTACAAATTTATGAATTCGTAACTGCTACCACAATCAACATGGATCTTCAATTGACCCGTCTTGACTTGAGTTTGTTTAGCGGGCTACTTATTAAAGGCATTGAGTTTAGACCCATATAGATTTTTTTTTTTTTTTTACTTTATTTATGGCATTTGGTCCACTAGCTAGTTAGCTCGTAGCTAGGCTATGTATTTTCTATTTCTCTTTCATTGTTCTCTTATGCTTTTATACTTCAATAATCCCTAGCCACTATGTTTTTCTTTAACATGGTATATGAGCTAGGGGTGTTCGTGTTTTTTATTGTTTTTTGTTTTTTTTGGTTTCAAGTTTTTCGTGCCATGTTGTTTGTGTTTTGGCCAGAAAAAATGACTTGATAACACACTCTTTTAAAGTTGAGGTTGATTAGCTTCGGGTTATTCAAGTTCAGGTTAGCTCGGTCGGGTTGTTCAATTTTCAGGTTTAAATGTAAATGAAAAAAATGTTTTCACAAAATATCAACTAAATTCGTCATGCTAGTAAGTTACTAATAAGTGTCATCAAAATTCAAACATTATTTTACTATATGATTTGATAACGTTTAAAACTCTCAAAACTTAATGTTCCAAATACCAAAGACTCGAAACCAAAATATATCTGTATAAAAATTCAATAAATATTCGTGTTTTTCGGGTCATGTTGTTTGGATTTTTTTTTTCAGGAAAAAATGAACTGATAATTGACCTAATTAATGTTTGGGTACGTTAGGTTTAGGTTATTTGGGTTGAGGTTTGTTGGGTATTCTCTAATCGGGTTAAGGTGGCTTCAGATTCAGGTTGAGTTTCGGGTTAAATAGACAACCATAGTTAGCGTTGATTCAATCAATGCTTATCTACCTTCTACCTCTTCTACTAATAAATGAGTAACTAAGGGACACATGGCTCTTTACTAGGGCCTCCACCTATGACATCCACGTGTCAATCTCATAAACCATCTTAAAAAAGACACGCGCCCGACCCGATAGTAATATAACCCGCTAAATAAAAACCCTAACGTTCTTTCAATCAATTTTGCAATGCAATTCTAATCCGCCTCTCACTGCATCTCCGAGCAAGCCCCTGGATCTCCTTCATCAAGGTAAAGATTCGCCAATCTTTCTTCTTCAAAGTTTTTCGTTTTTATGTAACTACAATCAAGATAAACATTTGCTCCGAATATATACCGGTAGATCATAATTATGAAAACAATCGTACCTAGATTCGACGCCGGCTGACTTCGTTATTTCTGGTTTCAATATGAACGACGCCGGCTTACGTCGTTATTTCTTTATTTCTGGTTCCAAGCAGACCCAGATCGTGTCAATTCAATTTGTTTTTCCTCTTTGATTTTATCCACCGACATTAGTGCTAAGCAGTTAATGCGGTAAAATATCGGTTATCGGTCAATGACCAATATTTAGGATATCGTTTATTGCGGTGAGATATCGGTGGGATATCGGTACACAGTGTGTGTGTGCGTATATATAATAATAATAATAATAATAATAATAATAATAATAATAATAATAATAATAATAATAGTAATAGTAAGATCAATATATAAAATGTAAAACATTTTGTAACAAACTAAAAAATCTTAAGGTCAAATCTGACCATAACTGTAACATTAAGTATTAAAATATTATTTAGATAAAAAGAATTAAAGGAAATAATAACCGTCACTTTGTCTTCTCTCCTTCTCCATTGCAGGTTTCTTCCTCCCATCTATAGCATAGGTTCATCTCTATCTCCTTTTCTTTTACAGACTTTCATAGTCATGTTCATCCCTATTACATCTCTGCATCCCTATTACATCTTTCATCTTTGTTGTACCCTAAATGTTATCAAAATGGGCAAAAAAAAACACCAAACCGATATTCTCACCGATATAACCGATATTTTGGAAATATCGCCCGATATATCACCGATATCGGCCGAGATTATCGGAACCGAGATAGGGACCGATATTTGTGACCGAGATAGGCCCTTATGGCCGATAACCGAGATAGTACCGATATATCACCGAGATATCACCGATATTGACTGCTTAGCATTAGTGTATGATTTTTCCTCTTTGATTTTATCACTTTGATATTGCAGATTGATGTATTAGATAAGCAGGTGCTTGAGGTAATGCGTGTGCTTTTCTCAGAGGAAGAGCAACATAAATGTGAAGAAAGAGTATGCTCTTTTTTCCCTCTTGACCTATGAAATTTTGCATCTTTGTAAGGGTAATTTAGCCATTAATCATGTTTTTATAGTGTAAAATGTATCTATTGAAAAGAAGTGGTTGTTGGCAGTACATGAAGCTGGTCATATTTTATTAGCACCTTTATTTCGTCGATATGATTGACATGCATTGTCTCAGTTATTACTATGTGGAAAGGTATAATCTTAAAATTAGTTTTAAGAGGTGTTTGATGTTTAAATTACCATAGGGAAGATATGGTGGACAAAGGTTACTCAACATTTGGCAGCGTGATGATGCAAATGGTGTTTTTTCTTGGTAGGCGTTGTGTTGAACGTGTTGTTTTTGGTGATGATATAACTGTTGTAATAGTTTGTGTATTATCTTAAAAAGCGCGCTCGAGGCGCACTTAAGCGCGAAGCGCATCTAGGCACCAATCTGTGCGCCTTATGTAACACAAGGCGCCAATCTGTGCGCCTTATGTAACACTAGGCGCCAATCTAGGCGAGCATCGTACGAAAAGCGCAAAAAGCTTTTGTGCGCTTCGCGCTTTTTAAAACCAAGCATACATATATGTGTATATATTTTCATTTGCAAGTTTTTACTTGTACATATTTTAGTTCTTATACAATTGGTTACTATAGTGTTTAGTGAAAATTCTGCACTTTTAGTTCGGTGGGTATAAAAAAAAAATTGTGTACTGCAGAATTTTATCAAGGATTTAAAGCAAAATTCTGCACTTTTAAGACTTAAAAAAACTGCAGCTTTTGTTTGGAAATTCTGCACTTATGTGTGTAAAAATTCTACAGCGTATTGTTTCAAAATCTGCACTTTTATGGGTCAAAAAACTGCACATTTAGGGGTTAAACTTCTGCACTTTTATGGGTAAAAAAACTGTAGTGTTTGATTCAAAATTCTGCACGTATATGTGTCAAAAAAGTAAGTTTGCTATATATTTTTTTTTTTGAAGAATAGTAAGTTTGCTATATAGTAGTTTGAATAGTGGTTCAAACTGTCTCACTTATCAGTTTATTTTTTAGGGCATGAATTGATCTATGTAATATTCATAAGGTTCCTTTTCTTGATTATGATCTATGCAACATTCATAAGGTTACTTTTCTTGATTTCATATAATCTTTTTCTGGTCTTTTTGTTCTTTTTCCTCACTATTTTTTAAATCTTATTTTCATAATAATAGGATCCACGGGAATCGGTTAGCATAAATGCCTTTTATATGGATCTGCAACATGTATAGGTGTCAAGGAATGTGTGACTTTTAGATGCCATTGAAAACGTAGGTTTTCTTTCTTTATGTTTTATGTGTTTCAATAAGTTGCTTAGTTGACCATTGATTCATGTGAAAATATAGTGATTTTCATAAGTATGCACTGCACCTATGGGTATTCTTTGTTAATGCCCATGATTAGGATTTACGATTGTAGCTATATTCTAATGAGCTTATGAAACTAAAAAAACAATTAAGGATACTACTTTCAGGCTCTTTCGTTTTGATGCTCGAGAGTACTTCACTTCCTTAACTTTGATGACATGGACCAAATTGGTTTCAATTCACTTGAAGAATAGGTGATGCACACAATGCTTAAAATTTCTTCTCAATACATATGTGAGATTTCAATTTATTGTTGAACAATATTAGATGTTAGTTGTATGATATGGTTATTAATTTACTCTTTATCTGCACAAATAAACTCAAGAAAGTTTCATGTTTATATTGTTTGTTTTGTAATTTGTTTTCCATGTGTTATGGTTTGAAGAACCTTTTATTAGGTCTGCTATTGAGGTTATAAGCAAAGTTGCAGCATATTGAAAATGACGGCTACCTTAAGGTATGTTTTTTATTGATGCATAAATTAAGTTTCTTAATATTATTGAATGGATCAAAGTTACAATGTTAATTCATTCCAAAATATTTTTTAAAAGTTGAACCGAACAGTTAAGACATGCGGAGAGGGTGTTTGGGAATTGGGATTGAGTTTGGAAATGCAAAAGTGCTTTTGGTTAAAAGTGTTTATTGGCTTATGACTTTTTGGAAAAGAGTTTTAATAAAACTATTTGGATTAGCTTTTGGGATGAGAAACGTCAAAAAGTCAATAGATTGTTTTTTTAAGTGTTTCGCTTAACTTATTGTGAATATTGGTTGTATGGGTGGTAGACTTGTAATTTTTTTCCAAAAGTCAAAAGCCAAAAGCCAGGATTTCTAACTTTTCAAAAACAACTTTTCCACCCTTAATAACCAAAAGCCAAAAGTCAAAACAGAAAGTGTTTTTGGGTTACACAAACAGCTTATTGACTTATTGGCTTTTTGAAAAAGCCAATAAATCAATAAGTTGTTTTGAAATGTAACTCATGATTCATTAAGACGTTAAAACTTGAAAAATAGTTCCTAAAACGTCCGAGTCGTAATGAGTTTTACATGGTGAGTTCATTGATCCTATAGTTCCTCACGGCTCAGTATTTTAAAGTTATAACACCCTTTTTATATTTTTCCCTCAGTAATACATAAAGAAGACCTTTTTTATTTTCCTTGAAAATTATCGGTTATTTACTAATTTATGTAATATCACTATTTGGTATCTTGATGAAATTTTAAACCCCGTAACGAAACTCTTAAGGTTTTAACAGAGTATTTGGCAACGTATTCGGTGAGGGTGCGTTCTGGATGACATAGCGAAAAAAACTGCAACAGTGTTCGTGGGGTGAATCGAGTTTGAATGAAATTTGTTTTTATTATCATTTTTGATGTTTCGCTAAACCATATTTAATCACTTTGAATGTTCATGTTCATTTGGCTTCCATTAATACGTAATTAAAACTTGTATATTACAATCTTTATAAAATAAATTTCTCATTTGACTTGGGGATGTATCGGGTGTACACCCGGGTCTCTAACCTAGTTGAAGAATATGTTGAAACCACCTATTTGCATGGTATGTTTGCTTCATTGTCTCGTATTTGTTCGTGTTTACTTAATTAATTGTTGCTTGCTTTGTTGTTTCGTTTTAGTTCTTGCATTTGTGCGAGAACTGTATTGGATTTAGAGTTTCAGTGGTTTTCGGCAAATAGTTTGAGACGAAAAGTTAGATTTTGGGTGAAAAGTTTGAACGAAAAGTTAGTTTTTGGAGAAAATTTTGAACAAAACATTTTAGATGAAAAGTTAGTATTTTTGGCTATGTGGCAGGTAGGGGTGAGCTTTTTGCAGTAACCGACCTGACCCGACTAAAACCCGGACCGACCCGATAACCGAGTTTGTTAAAGATCAAGGACCGAAGAACAGACCCTATGGTGAAAGTCGGGTATCGGTTCCGATGCAATCGGGTCGTCGGTCTGCAATCAATACCCGAGACCGATTGTCAAAGCTTCATCTTCGTTCCAGGTATCATCGTCTTCGTTCCAGGTTCTTGTTAAAACATAGAAAAAATCCTTAAGAGTCGCGTCAAAAGTCAAAATCATTTTCTAAGAATAGAGTAAGATTACAAACTATAGTGGCCATGAAAGAGATTTGAGAATCATGGTGATATGGTGAAACTTGAGCTTTTCTTCACAATAAAAAATTTAGGCAACTGTCAAGTATTTGCTTTGCAAGTTGGGTTTTTATTTTTTATGGTAGACAAATAGGCACGTCATGCATTTTCACTTTTTAATTTTTTTAATATAATATAATATAATATAATATAATTAAAAATTAAACCTTACATTGGAAAACTAAAAGTGTTGTTTTCTAGTAAATTAAAACTCTGCAAAAAGAAGAAAGAGAAATCCACCATTCTATCACCCATCTTCTTACCATTTTTCCCAAATCCTCCCCAGTTCTTACTCGAGTGACCTTTGCTCCACCATAGCTGATGTCATAAACCCATCCGTCTATATATCAAAACTCATTTCTCCTCTCACTTGAGTCTTAGAACCAACAGATGTACACATGCTTTTCTTTTTCGGGTCGGTCCACTTTTATTCGGGTTTTCTCAGTTAAGAACCGAGAACCGGACCGAACCCGATTGCTGCAGAATATTCGAACCGAAGACTACCCGAACAACTACAATTCGGGCCGGGTTTCGGGTATATCCGGTTCGGGTTTTCGGTTTTGGTCGGGTTACCCGAAATATGCTCACCCCTAGTGGCAGAAAACGAATATTCTCTTAATTAGTTGATTAGTGCCCCCAACTTGATGGTATAAACTATGCCTACTGGAGTTGCATGATGAAAACTTTTCTTCGTGGGAAAAATATGTGGGGTTATGTCGGGAGGGGGGGGGGGTTGTTTTAAGCCAAGACTATCGATAAGTCTAAGCCCGATTAGTATGCATTGTTGCTGTTAGCGATAATTGTGCCACACAATTATCACTCAATTATTTTCTAGTCCAAGTCAATTATGTTGTAGTCAATGTATTAACTTGTAGCATGTTTGTCTCCCTAATTCTCTCCCCTTGTATATGTATAATGTATTTAAGAACAATGTTTGTGAATAAAATTGATCAAGGTATTCAAGTATTTTACATGGTATCATCCACATAGGGAGATTTCGATCCCCTGCCATCCTTTTTCTTTCACAGCCTGATTTCGATCGACTTTGTCTTTATTTCTTCATTTTATTTTCGTTAATTGCTGCCAACCGAGAACATCTTTTGTTGGGTCTGCTGACCTGGAGAAGAACAGATGATTGAAAAGCCAAAACATGCTAACAGTTGATCCACACAATAAACAGTCCTTACAACATACTTCTCCCAAAAGACTGCTGACTCTAACAACTGTTCCATCCAAACAACTGCTATGACAACTGCTGATACAAAGGACTGCTGAATAAACACTGATGAAGAACAACTGCTGACCAAAGGTCTGATGAAGAACAAACTGCTGATCCAAGTACTGAAGACTAAAGCACTGCTGGAGCCAACAACACTTAGGCTCCAGCAGAGGATACAAGACCATCAGAGTTTTCCTACAACAGTAGTTTACCTTCAGTGTTTTCAATGTAACAGTAGTTTGTAATAGGCAGATGTTTTATGTTTGTTATTCTGTTAGAGGTCACTGTCTTAGGTGACGTCAGCCTAGGTCATCAATGGTTTAGGTTTGTCTATAAATAGAACAGTGCTTGTACTGTTCTATTGCATCACACACACAAACATTATCTCAGACAAACAATCACTGTGTGATCAGGCTGAGGGGGAGTACTTGTATGATTGTAATCTTTTAGATAAATGAAAGCATTCGATCAGAAAACAATTACTCTCATGTTTTGATTAATAGTTTATCATTCCGCTGCACTTTCCATCTATATTCATATCATTCTTATCATTCTTAGTTAAATATAATCAAAACAATCAAACTCAGATCCTAACAATTGGTATCAGAGCTTGGTCAATTAAATTCGATCTAACAAATCAATTTAATATAAATAGATCAGCTCAAAATTATTGATATCGTTTGTCTGTTGGATTGAAAACAGAGTAATAGTTTAATTTCGTTTCAACCGTTTTTAAACAGACTTTGTTTTTTTTGAAAAATCAGAGAATGGCTTCAATCAATCACGATCCACATAACACTGGCACGAACAACAAGCCACCGATGCTTGTCAGATCTGAATACAATATCTGGCAACGCCGGATGAGCCATGTTCTAGCTCAACAGAACACTGGGTGTTGGAAGTCGGTTATCTTCGGACCACATGTTCCGATGGTGCCGAGTACTGAAGATCCCAAGGTTCAGGAGCCAAAGAAACTTGAAAACTACTCCGACCAGGATTTTCAGAAAATTGAGTTAGATGCTAAGGCCTTCAGTATTGTGGCCATGGCTCTACCCAATGATATATATGTTGGGCTGTTACACTGTAACAGTGCAAAGGAGTTGTGGGATGCACTGAAAGAACAATTTGGTGGGACTGAGGAGGTTATTGAAAACAATCGTGAAATACTTAACCAACAATATGAAACATTCAGTCATGTCAAAGGAGAGTCATTAACTCAACAATTTGAGAGGTTTAATTGTTTAATTGGTGAACTAAAACTGGTTGGTCTTACTTACCCTCATTCAACCCCGAACCATAGGTTTTTAAGATCATTACCAGACAAATGGGACACTATTGCTATTGTGATGAGAAACTCGATTGGATTTAAGGACCAATCACTGACCCAGCTTCATGGTAAGCTCTTGACCTATGAGAGAGAGCTTAACCAGAAAAAGAAGCTCCAGGACTCTGGAAAAGTGTCTGATGATTATGTATTTGGGAATACAACACTTTTGGGTCATGATGAGGTGCCTGGAAATACTAAGGATCAGAGTTATGATCATTTCATTGACATAACTTCAGGTTTTAACTCAGGTTTTAACTCTGATTCTTATTCACCAAACTATGCTTTCACAGCAAGTGGTGGTGATATCCAGGCATCTGATAACATATCCTTTGAGTATGATGACCTGAAATACTTTGACCCTGATGATTTGGAAGAAATGGACATTATGCACCAATTGGCCCTTCTCAGTGTAAGAACTAACAATTTTTACAAGAAAACTGGGAGAAGGTTTCCAGGGTTAACTGGCAGATCAAAGGTTGGGTTGGATAAATCAAAGATAAAGTGTTACAAATGTCATAGACTTGGTCATTTTGCTAGGGAATGTAGGAGTCAACATGGTACACCTATAATCACCTATCCAAATCAAAGACCTCAGACCAACATTTATCAAAATTCCTATAATACCCCTGGATCAAATGTGCAAAACACTGCTCATTTTGCACAGTCCTCAAACACTGTTCCTGTCCAGTATGTCCAAACCACTGTTCCTCAGATCTACTATGTGCAAACACCTGTTGCTCAAGCACCTGTGCAAACGACTGTTGCCTCATCCTCTGCTCCTGCAGAGACCAGTCAACAGAGCTTCTTTACACAAGGCTTTGTTGATTGGAGCAGTCTACCAGATGAGTTAACAGATGAAAATTTTGCATTAGTTGCCAAAGCTGAAAATGAACCAGAAAACTTTTGTTTCATGGCTATGGTTGATGAGGTTGAATCTGAGGAGGTGGTGACTGAATCTGATGTTGTGACTAATGATGTTGTTGATGAAGCTGTTACAGGTGAAATACCTGAAGAAGAGGTTGTGAATCTCTCAGATCTGTAGATGCAAAAGTGCGACTAAAGCTTTGGATTGTACAACACAATATGTTTTGGTGATATCGTTGGTGCGAAGGAGAGATTTCGTAGGTGCGAAGGAGCATTTTTGTAGGTTCGAATGTAGAAGAAAGGTGCGAAGGAAGATATCATGGGCGAATGTGATTTAGTTTATTGTAAAGCTTGGTTCGACAGATGATTTGGGCGAACCTGCACATTCGCACAATCAATTTGGGTGAATGTGCAGTCTATAAATAGACAAGTTTGATTTTTGAATGTAACTTTTGATCATTATTATTCCCTCCACTTTCAGAAACTCTCTCTAGTGTTTTGTTAAACTCGTTTATCGTTCATACCTTGATTGTATCTATATTTCAACGTGTAATCGAGTGATTTATTAATGAAAACTTATGAAAATGATGATCCGTGTGTTTGAATCTGTTTGATTATTATTTTGTGATAGTTTTAGGGTTTCCGCACCTAAAACTAACTTGTTTGATCAATCTTTGTTGTTTATCGATCCTTTCACGTACATACAAAGTGGTATCGGAGCCATTACGGATCAAACAACCACAAATTAATAGTCTCTCAGTTGATTTGGACCCAATTTTGGTCAAAAAGTTTCTGTTTTCAATGAACAAACTGATGTGATAAGAGTTTGATTGATTACACCTTGATTTCGAGTTTAAATCGGATAATTCTCTTCATTAAAGTTGTTCCAAATCAATTCCGATTCAAAACCTGATTTAGATCATCAAAATCCATCAACATTTGATAAACATGATCAAAATTAACTGATTTTCAAAGAATAACCGTTTTTTGAAATCTCAGGGGTCGAAAGAGAGAGTTTGGTCGAAAGTGGAATTTATTTGGGTCGAAAGAAGGATTTTGTGTACGAAGGAGGTGTTATAGTGGTCGAAAGAAGACTTTGATTGCTTATTTTGTTCATTCGTCCATTTGTTTCACCTTCGCCTGATCGAACGGTCGAAGGAGCAAGATAACGGTCGAAAGAGAGACTAAAGTGGTCGAAGGAGATTTTGTTGTTTTAGTTCACATTCGTATCAATCAAAAACGGTCGAAGGAGAACTTTATTTCTCATTCGCACGTTCGAATATACGAAGGAGCATCCTGTTTTTAAAACATTTCTAATCTTTTCGTGTTTAATCGTTTACAGGACAAGATGTGGAACTTCCCAACAACGCCTAGACCTACTCAAGCACCACAACAGCAGACAACACAAGATCCGTGGTCCGTTGCAGCTCAGAAGACTAGTCAACCATCACAGCCAATCAATTATATGGCAATGACTAGTTCGGCTCCACAACAAGTTGTTCAACCATTACAACAACCGATTGACAACTATTGGGGAGTCGCAGCAGCAGCAGTTCATTCGCAGACGACCAACGCCATATCCACTCTTATTCATGATCTATCCTCTGGAAGTGGCAATCGTCCACCAAAGCTAATGGACATGAAGGAGTACAATACTTGGAAGACGAAGTTTAAGATCCATGTTGAAGGACAAGGACTTGAGGGAGCCGAGGCATGGCAAATGATTGTGAAGGGTTACGTTGCTCCTATTCTGGAGAATACAGGAGAACCGATACCTTTGGAGAATTTGGCGGATGATGAGAAGAAAAGGTTTGCGATAGAGAAGAAGGCATTCTCTCAGCTATCCCAGGCGATCAACACTGATCTATTGCATCAGTTTGGATCGTGTACAACATCCAAACAACTATGGGATATGCTGAGAAATCGACATGATGGAAATGAGAAGACAAGGAAGCTGAGGATGGAAGAGCTTCGGAAGGAATTTGAAAACTTCAGTTATATGGGTAATGAGACCCTAAAAGAGTTGGTTCCACGGTATTGCCATTTGCTCACTGAACTGTCGAGCTATGAGATCAGCATTCCAATGTCAGAATTAGTAGATAAATTTGCTGATGCTTTACCACCCTACTGGAACCAACACATCGAAGTGTTAAAGGAGAAGGATGCATACCAGTATTGGACTATTAACGAGTTCATTCAAAAGTTGGAAAACAAAGAGATGGAGGAAAATAGAAAAGCTAAGAGAGCTCAGATTTCACAGAATCCTGATTTATATGTGAGTGGTACATCTAACTCTCTTTCTGCTTCAAGCACCACTTCTAATGTTGCTCCTCACATAGCATGTGTATCCAACGTTGTTGAACCAACAAAAGCACCCATCAACTACCTTGCCCAAACTTCATCTTACACACCATCATACACACAACAACCTTATCAAACACCAAACTTTATTCCACCTTTTTCACCAATACAACAAGCCGCATGCTACACATCAAGTCAACCTCAACAACAACAACAATATCCTCCTCATATGAATCAGATGCAGATTACTCAAGCACAATCAAGTCAAAACCCGATTGTGTTAGAGACCTCAAACCTTAACAATGTGACTGTTGAAATTGCTCAACAGCATGTTGCTCTTGTATCTGCTATGGTTGCTTCTTACAACGGTTTGCTAGCGAGTCAAATTGGAAACAACTCAAAACCAACCTCAACAAAATCCAAACCGAACTATTGTTCCTATCACTACACCTAACACACAAAACCAAAACCAAACTGACAATCAAAACCAAGCACTTATGATCCAAAAGGATGAAGGTTTTGATTGGACTGGTATGCAATTGGGGGTGGAGGAGATCACTGCTGGGAATGTGGCTTGTGTGGCACATCAGATGAGTTTGGATGAGAATGAGGAGATTGAAGAGGAGGTTGTGATTGAAAAAGTGTCGGAGTTGAAAATTGAGGAAGTGAATGAGGATGTGATTACTGAGAGTGAAGACAAGAAATCGGGGTTGATTCTTGATTCTGTCACGGATGTTGGAGACCAATACGATTCAGCTTACTCGGATATGGAGAGCGAATCTGATTCAGAGGCTAGTGTGAATTCACTAGATGATGACATTGACCAACTGTTAGCTGAAGCTGATTTCCTGATGACCCGCAAGTCATGTATGGTGGATGATGCGTGCACCAAGATTGACTACTCCAAATTCTTCGCAGGGAAGGAAGCTCACTTCGCTTTGATGGCCATGACAGAACCTCCTAAGCCGGTAAGTTCTGAAACTCAATCTCAAGCGTGTGTTAAATGTGATAAATGTGCTGATTTTGAAAAACTGAATGATGAAAATAAGCTTCTCAAGGTCCAACTTGAGAGTGCAAAAATCAACTGTCAGATTTATCAAAAAGATTTAAAAGATTTCAACAAAGTTCTTGATGGTTATAAAAAGGATGTGTCTGAACATAAAAAGACATTGTCAATTAAACAACTTGCCATTAATAATTACATCAATGAAATGGAAAACACTAAATTGGAAATGGCAACCATCAAGTGCTTTGCTGAAAAAGTAAACAAGAAGTTAGAGAGTTACAAGCACATAGCATATGTAGTCGACCATATCATAGAAGAACCCTCCCAGTCAAATAGTGCAAACTATAAGTCGGTCCCATCTCCGGTATTGTTTGCGAATCACACTTTACATGCAATACCACCGGAGATTTTAGTCAATTCTGACTCCACATCAGAAAACGAGCCTAACACTTCCAGTGTCGGGGATCCGTATTCTGATGTGAGACCAGTACTGGGAAATAACGAGGGTGTGGTCGCTGCTGATGATTCAGATGAAGAAGATGAACCATCTGAGACGGTTGAAAGTGAAAGTGATATCCCTGATGAAAATCACATAATCACTACTGAGCCAGTCTCACCGTCTCAGATCATTCATCCAATGGCAAATGCTCATCGTAAGAATGAGGTTAAGAAAAATGAAAAGTCTGTTGGTAAGAGTTTTGAAAAGAAAGAGGTAAAGAAGGTTGAGAAAAATGTGAGAAAACCGGTTGAAAAGAAAATTGAAACTAAATCTGAGAAAAATGTGGTAAAACCGGTAGAAAAGAAAAATGAGCTTAAATCTGAGAAAACCAATGAAATGAGCAACGAATCGTGTGACAAACCTGTCAAAATCTTCTATCAGATGCAAGGCTCCGATAAGATTTTATCTGATGATGAATATCCGATTAAGTTTGTCAATTATTCAAAAATCGAAAAGATCTAGCAGGAAAGTACGATTTGGTTTCCAAAATTTGAAAGAACCAATGACATTCCTCAAGAAATTTTAGATAAAATTTATTCGGATAAAGATGCTAAGGTCAATGTCACACAATTTGTTTTGCCTGTTGATAAAGCAAACAGTTTTATTGAACCGACTTACTCGAAGGACCCAGCTCCTGAGAGTTTAAGGAAACAATGCATGGTCGATCGATATCCCATTGCTAGCTTTTCCAAGTCGCCTATCAAGGAAAACTATGAGGAATACCGTGCGTGTTATAAGTGCGGGGAACGGGGACATTTACTTGCCGCCTGCCCGTACGTACGACACAAAAGGCACGAGGTGGAGATGAGGCAATATCATGATAATCCGGTTGACAACTACGGTTATCCACAGAGACGGTTTTACCCTCAGCAAGAGCCTTTTTATAATCAAAACAATTTTTACAACAAGAGGGAAAACCGTCCGATGACGTATGATAAACGCAACCGGATGACCACTGATAAATCTGCTAAGAAACCTGTGATGAACTCAACTGCTGATAACAAAAAGGTTGCTCCTAAACCTAATGGAAAACAAGCAGTTGGACCTGTCTCTGTTAAATCAGAGAAGGTAACCAAGAAGGTTGTTTTTAAAGATGAAGTAAAGAAACCGACTGAGACTTCAAAGTCTCAGATTCGGATCTTGAAAAGATCTGAGCAATCTTGGTCATCTAAGGAATCTGAAGGAGCCTCTACTTCACAGAATGAGAAGAATGAGAAAAACAAAATTGTGAGTGAGAAGAAAGGGGTTGAAGTAACCCAAGATGTTTGTGAATTGAAAGACTCTTTGAAACAACCCGTTCAAAGACATAAGACCAAACAGGCTTGGGTCCCCCGAAAGATCTAACTGCTCTACTTTATATGTGCAGGGAGCTCCAGCTGGCCCTGTTAGCAGCCTAGGGATTGTTGACAGTGGAGCTTCTGGTCACATGACAGGGGACCTCACGCTACTCTTTGATATCAAAAACATTAACGGAGGTTATGTGGCATTTGCTGGTAATAAGGGAGGCTACATTACGATGGAGGGTAGTGTAAGCAATGGGGTCGTGACATTTGAGCGGATATCATACGTGAAACAGATAGATTACAATCTGCTCAGTGTTAGTCAAATTTGTGATAAACAATTTTCTGTGTATTTTGATGACAAATCCTGTTATATCTTGAAACCTGGGTTTGAGCTTCCGAAAGAGTGGGTGATGCTGAAGGCACCGAGAGTAAACAACTTGTATATTCTCGATATGTCCAAAGCAATGACCACCCATGGCCAAGTCACATGTTTCCTCTCTAAGGCTACAGAAAAAGAATCGATTATGTGGCACAGGAGAATGGGACACATCCATTTGCGAAAGATGAACCAGTTGGTGAAGAATGAACTTGTCACGGGAGTTAATGTAAAACACTTCCATTTGAATGACAAGTGTATCAGTTGCAAAAAGGGAAAGCAGCACAAACAATCCCATAGACCAAAGAAAATCAATTCCGTTGAGCTGCCACTTGAACGTTTGCATATGGATTTATTTGGTCCAGTCAGACGTAAAAGTCATGCCGGGGAGTTGTACTGTCTTGTGGTGACTGATGAGGGTAGTGTAAGCAATGGGGTCGTGACATTTGAGCGGAGGTTATGTGGCATTTGCTGGTAATAAGGGAGGCTACATTACGATGGAGGGTAGTGTAAGCAATGGGGTCGTGACATTTGAGCGGATATCATACGTGAAACAGATAGATTACAATCTGCTCAGTGTTAGTCAAATTTGTGATAAACAATTTTCTGTGTATTTTGATGACAAATCCTGTTATATCTTGAAACCTGGGTTTGAGCTTCCGAAAGAGTGGGTGATGCTGAAGGCACCGAGAGTAAACAACTTGTATATTCTCGATATGTCCAAAGCAATGACCACCCATGGCCAAGTCACATGTTTCCTCTCTAAGGCTACAGAAAAAGAATCGATTATGTGGCACAGGAGAATGGGACACATCCATTTGCGAAAGATGAACCAGTTGGTGAAGAATGAACTTGTCACGAGAGTTAATGTAAAACACTTCCATTTGAATGACAAGTGTATCAGTTGCAAAAAGGGAAAGCAGCACAAACAATCCCATAGACCAAAGAAAATCAATTCCGTTGAGCTGCCACTTGAACGTTTGCATATGGATTTATTTGGTCCAGTCAGACGTAAAAGTCATGCCGGGGAGTTGTACTGTCTTGTGGTGACTGATGATTATTCAAGATTTTCATGGGTAATGTGCTTGCATCAGAAAAGCGACACTTTTGATAACCTGAAGGTTCTGTTTACACGTCTGGAAAATATATATGGTCTAAAGATCAAACGAATCCGGAGTGACAATGGGACGGAGTTCAAAAACGCTCAGATGGAGGATCTTTGTGCAAACAAAGGAATTCATCATGAATATAGCGCTCCGTATACACCCCAGCAGAACGGTGTCGCAGAGAGAAAGAACATGACTCTAATAGAGACGGCGAGAACTATGCTTGCGGATTCAAATCTTCCAGTTATGTTCTGGAACGAAGCTATTTACGCGGCATGTTATACTCTTAATCGTGTTTTGACAGTGAAGAAGTTTGGCAAGACTTCTTATGAGCTGTTGAACCGACGCAAGCCGAATCTGGAGTATCTAGAACCATTTGGTGCCCCGTGTACAATGCTGAATCCTTCGGAAAAGTTCGCACCAAAGGCTGAAGAAGGTTATTTTGTTGGATATGCAACCCCATTAAAACGGGTATTCAACAAAAGAAATAGAAAAGTCGAGGAGTGGGCTAATGTCGAAGTTCAGAGATACACACAAAATGTACAGGGTGGAGGACCAGATTGGATGTTTGATTACAAAGACTTCTTTGAATCATTCAATCTAGATAGCATGGTTGAAGAAGCTGTACTTCGCTTATATTACGAGGTCGAAAACGCCGTGACTTCACCGTTAGTGCGTCCGATCACGGTAAATCCTCAAGCAGCTTCTAATGATACCACTGCTCCTGTGATGGAAGAAGAGGTGTTCCAAGAGGCTTCTACATCGCTTAATTCATCCGAATCAGAAGATGAAGACGATGATGCAACAAGTGAAGCTATTCTGGACAATGCTACAGTGACACCACCAGTGAACCCAACTACTACTGATGCTTCAACATCGAATGTGGGTAATGATCTGGTTTCTACAGAGAATTTGACAACTCAAACGGGAGTACAAGTACCTGATTATCCGGAATCTCGGATACATCGGATACACCCGCTTGAACAGGTTATTGGTGATCCTGGTAGCAGTGTGATGACAAGAGGGCAGCTGAGAAATGCTCAAGCACCAGAAAATATTGGCAACCTTGCTTTATATGCCAAAATACAGAAATCTGGTTTTCAAAATGACTGGTCGTTTGCTTGTTATGTTTCGCAGGTCGAGCCGCGGACATACAAGGATGCTCTTTTGGATGATGCCTGGGTGGAAGCAATGCAGGAGGAGTTATTACAATTCCAGAAACTTGGTGTATGGACCCTGACAGATTTGCCCCCTGGAAGAAAGAAAATTGGAACCAAATGGGTGTTTAAGTGCAAGAAGGATGACAGAGGAGTCATAGTGCGAAACAAAGCTCGTTTGGTCGTTCAAGGTTTTCATCAGGTTGAAGGAATCGACTACAATGAAATTTATGCACCGGTTGCACGTTTGGAAGCAATTCGAATGTTCCTAGCGTTTGCATCATGGAAGAAATTTAAGGTGTATCAGATGGATGTAAAGAGCGCATTTCTTTACGGTGTGGTCAAAGAGGAAGTTTACGTAGGTCAACCACCAGGCTTTGAGGACCCTATTCACCGGGATAAGGTTTATGTGTTAAACAAAGCTCTCTACGGGTTGCACCATGCTCCGAGACAATGGTATGAGGAGCTGAGCACGTATCTTCTCTCGAAAGGATTCAAACGCGGACTGGTAGACTGCACACTGTTCACGAAACGAGCAGGAGATGATTTGCTTCTTGTACAAATTTATGTTGATGATATTATCTTCAGGTCAACTAACGAACTTCTGTGCAGGGAATTTGAACAAGTTATGCAGGAAAAGTTCGAAATGGGCGCAATGGGAGAAATGCAGTTTTTCCTCGGCTTGCAGGTGGAGCAAAAACCAACGGGGATCTTTATTCACCAGAAAAAATACGTTTCTGAAGTCTTGAGCCGATTCCAGATGGATGATTCGAAGCCGATGGATACCCCGATACAGCCCAATCACGGGATTGGAGTTGACCTTAAGGGGGAGCTGACTGATCCATTTACATACAGAGCAATCGTCGGATCTCTGATGTATCTCACAGCGTCTAGACCTGATATAATGTTTGCGACATGTCTTTGTGCGCGATATCAATCGAAGCCAAAACAGAGTCATCTTGCAGCTGTCAAGCGTATCCTTAGATATCTGAAGGGTTGTCCATCGAAAGGACTTTGGTACCCTCATGATGATAATTTTGACCTAATCGCTTTTAGTGATGCAGATTGGGGCGGCTGTGACAAAGACAGCAAATCCACAACGGCTGGATGTCAGTTTATGGGGAGCAGGCTCGTGACCTGGCAATGCAAGAAACAAACCGCAGTTGCACTATCCACATGTGAAGCAGAATACGTTTCAGCATCGAGCTGCTGCTCACAGGTTCTTTGGATCCAACAGCAGATGGTGGATTACGGTTTGCAATTTCTTAAAACCCCTATTTACTGTGATAATGAGGCCGCAATCGCATTAACAAAAGACTTAGTAAATCACTCAAAGGCTAAACATATCCGGATTAAATATCATTTTATCCGTGATTGTTATGCTAAAGAGTTGATCGATATGGTCAAAATCCACACTGATTACCAACGCGCAGATCTTTTTACCAAAGCTTTTGACAAATCCAGATTTGATTATCTTTTAAAAGCTAATGGTATTAAAGAAAAACAGGACTGATCACCACCTCAGTCTATCACTTTTTAGTTTAAATTTTTACTGTTTTTCAGAAAAATTTCGAAAATCCAAAAACATTGAAAAATTTCAAAATCCATAAAAAAAATTAGAAAATTTCTTTGCTGACTGCTATATCTTCTTCCCTTAGATTAATGCCGTCAGATTTCTGTGAACAACCGATATCTGGGCAGTCACATATTTGAAATGCTCCAGCTTATCCTTGGGAACAGTAAATTCGAAAATCTATAAAAATCAGAAAAATCTAAAATGATTTCCTGGAGTATAAAGGGAAATGATAGTACATCAGTGGGGATCTGACACATTCTAAATAATGTAATGCTATATAGGGCGTGTGTCTGAGTCTGTGCGATGTGCTGATAGGCTTCGTAGACCTATTACTGCGTGCCTGATACATACATATCAAACGAATTGTTGTGTGGATGAACTCCTCATGGGCATATGGTCTTAGTACCGTAATTTCGTTTGATAGGGTATCTGTACAAAACTCGGAGGTTTAGGGTCGTTATGTTATTAGTTGTCTCGGGATAGCCTCTCTGATCTTCTGCTGTAAGTCATTACGGACCTAGATCAGACAGGGTGTCTTTATAAAAGAGCTATATGCCAAATCCTAAAGTTACCGAATTGAGGAACTTTCCATGTTATATGATGATCAAAGATTATCTATTACATCGTATTGATCATTGATGCAAATCATGATTAATATCAGTCCTCAACCTGGTATAGTGCATATGTTACTTTGCTGCATTAATTTGCTGACCTGTATACCTCTATGCATTATATCTTGTACAATTACAGACGACGAAAGCATAATCACGCTTTACAATGAGTCTTTGTGCATTTACTTCTTGATACGGGAGTATGTCGTGTGCGTGGGAACCACAGACAATTGCGTTTATACTATAAATATCAGTATCAGTATAAAGCACTGCACAAAAGTCTGCATGTGAGTTTATGTGGATCACAATATCAGCAATTGCCAGATCACACATTGTCTTTAATGATAATAATTTCAAACAGATCAACGGTGTGATCAGATTTCTCAAAAACTGATATGATCTCTTTCCCGGAAATCCCAAAAACATTTACAGTTTTTCATTTACATTTATGCATTTTCTTTTATTGTCAAAAATTACAAAACTCAAAAAGATTTTAGGTGTGTTTTAGCATATACTTTAGAAAATCCAAAAAGATATTTCTTTTTCATCTTATTTTTGATAACTGATGGTGGTTGATGTCGATTTTCTAAACCTTGATACATCATTTGAGCTTTGTAACTTTTAAAATGTGAAAACATGATTGTTGGATTCTTAAAAGTTGGAAAATAATTGGACCGGGACTCGTTTTTGAGATTTGGAAATTTTTCAAAAATCCCAATTCTCATTCGCCCATTCGGTTGGTCGAATGTGGGATTTTACATGTTCCTTCGTATGTTTTATTTGAGCGAAGGAGAGTGTTCATGAACATTTTCTCATTCGGACCCTTTTGCCTCATTCGTACCCTTTCACTAGGGTCGAAGGAGTCAAAAGTTTCTCCTTCGTATGACTAAAACGGGCGAAGGAGTATGCCTATATATACTCATCTGCTCATTCGAACCCCATTCATATTTTTTCCAGATTTTCATCATTAACGTCACCTTATTGCTCGTTTCTTTTAAATCATTTCATTGTGTTCAGCATTCTATACTGATCATTTTGCCATCTATTTCACAGGTTATCATCAAGGATTTCATGACTTAATCCCTGTTTTACAATTCAAGCCCTAATTGTTCAAAACTGCTTAAAAACAACATAATTGTTTCAATTGATGCATAGGGTTTATTGTATGTATGTTTTAGGGGGAGATATAACCAAAACCATGGTTTAAAACTCGACTGATTGATCAATCAGTGTTTAAACCCTAGTTTTTAGGTGAAAACACAAATACAATACATAATTGTTGAAACTGTTAGTTTAGGAATGTTAATCGGCATCATTAGGTCTGGTTTCAATCAAATGGACATGTTCAGAATCATTCAAATTCAATATTGAAATTTTAAAATTATGAACAGTCTCCTTCGACCAGTACGAATGGGCGAAGGAGAAATCAAAACGGTCGAATGAAAATTATTTGGACGAATGAAACATTTTATCAAAACTCATACATTCGTACTTTTTATTTCTCATTCGTACCTATGCAAAAACTCTTTCGTACCCCCGTTTGGGCGAAAGAGATAGGTTGTTACCAAAAATTTTCAATTTGAAATTTTGTCGATTTTTGACGTGTGTTTTTGTTTGTTTTGCAGATTTAACGATGACTGAACAACAGAAGACGACAGAACAAGCTGGATCCTCATCACAGCCTGCCAAGCAGTTAGACTTTGAAAACGCGCATAACTGCTGTGCGTATCTTGGAGACGTAAAGAAGCACACAGAGTTCGTCGGCATCATTGATTTTCTGAAGAGAAGCAGGGTGATAGATGCCATTGCTACGCCGACAGTTATCTACAGGGATATGATTCAAGAATTCTGGTCGAATGCTAAACTTGACTTCTGGAAATGCGAATCTTGTTTGACGAGCAAGATTCAAGGACAACGAGTCATTGTTTGCGAAGAGGATCTGAGGGAAGCGTTGAATTTGAATGATGAGCCGACTGATCCAAAGGAGTTTACATTTATGGATCAGCGAAAGTGCTTCCTCAGGATGAAGTACAATGGACCAATCACTGACGGTTCATTGCATAAAGGAAAACTGTGCCCACAATTCAAGTATCTGGCACATGTTTTGATTCACGTATTCGGATCTGCAGCGGGAGGTTATGATTTGATGAGGAAGAGCATCAGTTCTATGATGGTTGCTTTAGTATTGAACAAACCGTTCAATGTCTCTGGCATGCTGATGTCTCATTTACTAGAGCCTGTTAACGGCACGAGGAATCTGAAGTTTCTTTTATATCCTCGTTTCCTCCAAATGATATTTGATCACAAGTATAAGGAGCTGAAAAGAGATCCTAAACACATTGTTGTTCAGGAACATATGTCGTTGAATACACTCGCTAGGATGAAAGCGTATAAAGGATTGTCTGTTGATGAACGTCCTCCAGTAAGACGTTTATTTGGACACCTAGCTAGAGTGGATTATACAGATCCGGGTGAAGGGCTTGTGAGAAATGTAAACAGTGATTCTGATCCTGATAATCCGTTACATCATGTTGATCCTGATGCTAAGCGCAAAAGACAAGTTGTGAATGTAGGCGCAAAGAGTGGGAAAACAAAGAAGCAAGAGATAAGGATAGAGGTTTCTGAACCTGAGAAGAAGAAAAACACGCCGAGAAGAAATAAGAGGATGGCGAAAAAGGGTTTACATATAGTTGATGAAGCGTCTGTTGATTCAGAAGAGACGCTAGAGGATGAACAATGGAATTCAGATGCTGAAACGGTAGAGACAACCATGCCCAAGGCCACTGAGGCTGGTGCGTCTGCTAGCCAGAACGTTGAGGATCAAGGGAACAAAAGTCCTATTCCTGTTGATGAAGAAGAGTTGGGTTTGAATGTTGATGAGACGTTTGTTGGTTCTCCTGTGCAAGCTGCTAGGAAAGAAAAGAAGAAACAGGAGAAGCCGAGCATCAAGAGAAATAAAGAGATAGAATCTTTGATAGCTGGTAAGAAACTACCACCAGCTACAAGTTCTAAATCACCGGTTATTGCACCAGCTCAAAAGAAGCAAAAGACTGCGACAACATCAAGCACACCACAGACTGAAGAAATGCCTATGGATGAGGTTAACGAGGCATTGGATAACGTGCTTAAGAAGATCAGAAAAGGCAAATTGCCTGATGTTGTTGAACCACCAAAGAAGACGAAAGTTTCGGTGGATAGTGATATTATGACTGCTGTGAATCAGAGACTGTCTGAGATGATGAATCTGATTAACAAACAACAATCGGAGATCGAGCAGTTAAAGTCTAATGATAAGAAGATGTTGGAGGTCGTAGTCACATCAGCAGATGATAATGAAACTCTGAAGAAAACAATCAAGAGATTGAAGAGAGAAAATAAGAAGTTGCTGAAGCACAAGCAACGTAACACCAGAAGAATCATAGTCTTGAAGGAGGAGAACAAACAGTTAAAGAAGAGTAACAAGCATATGGATGATCTGATCAAGAACTTGTACTCTCAAGCTCCTCAACTTCAAGCTGGTGAAGTAGACAAAGAAAGAGAAGAAGATGATGAACTTGATGAAGATGCAGGAAACGATACAAAGAAGAAGAAGAAGGATGATAAGGATGATGGTTCGAGTGATGGAAACGGCTCTGCGTTTGATGATAGTAGTGATGATGATGATGATGACGCTGACAAATTTACATATGAGAAGCGTGACTCAGATAAGGGTGGTGAATCGAGCTCTAAGGCTCCTGGAGAGAATGTTGATGATGATATATGCTGGAACGAGAAATTGCAGTCATTGTCTGAAGACGATAAGAACAAGTATCGCCAGATGCTCACTGATCGAGTCTGGACGATCGACATGACTAGCAGGTTTCCAGAGATATTTGAATCGAACAATAAACTATTCGAGTTGGAGTTTGATGACCCTGATCTTGAGGATGGGGAAGTTTCTGCGGCAATTTCGAAAGAAATACTTGAAGGTTTAGCAAAGCAAGTAGGCAAGACTTTGGAAGAATTACTTGCTGATAACTTCATTCCTAAGATACCTGAGAAGAAAGCCGGGAATCATTCTGATGACCGTGACGTTCTGGCATTTGAGGAAGTTGAAATGGAAGACATTACGAGCGAGGAGTATCCACAATACTTCAAGACTAATCAAGATTGTGGATTTTCCTTCTCAGATGAATTGCTAAACCATGCCGAGAAACTAGCTAAAGAAAAGAGCAAAGCGTTTGAAGACGAAATCTTCAAAGGGCATGACAAGCCACGGTTCGAGAAGTCGGAGGATTTGAAAGAGTTTTTGAAGAAGTTAAAAGAAAAAGAAAACAATCGTCCGAAACCTGATATTCAAGGAAGCTTTTACAAACTTCATAATGGAATTTTCAAAGGTCGTGCATTGGCCTGGAAGTTTGTTAAAGAATTGAGATGCTTCGCAGTAAAGTGGGAGAAGGGGATCTTGTATTTCGACAAGTTTCATCACTTGAAAACTCTTCCTTATTGGGCAATCCGTGATATTTGTCGTCACCGTTTAACGGGAGCGTCAAATAGTCAGATTACCTACTTTGCTGAGAAAATGACTAGAGAAAGCCGAACCAAGTGGGACTTGTTTACACCACAATATCCAAAGCAAATTGTTCATAAGAAGGATATTGATTTGATAACAGGTACGCCCAAGGTGACGTTAAAGTACAAACCACCGCGAGTGTTGAAGAAGATTCCTTTGTTGTCTATCCCACAACACTTCGCCAAAGATTTCATCTGGTGGTATTATGATTGGAAGATTGCAGAGGCCGTGATTGTGTTGAAAGACGAAGAACGACGAACACAATCCAAGCAATAGTCGAGGGGGAGTTTGTAGATGCAAAAGTGCGACTAAAGCTTTGGATTGTACAACACAATATGTTTTGGTGATATCGTTGGTGCGAAGGAGAGATTTCGTAGGTGTGAAGGAGCATTTTTGTAGGTTCGAATGTAGAAGAAAGGTGCGAAGGAAGATATCATGGGCGAATGTGATTTAGTTTATTGTAAAGCTTGGTTCGACCAGATGATTTGGGCGAACATGCACATTCGCACAATCAATTTGGGCGAATGTGCAGTCTATAAATAGACAAGTTTGATTTTTGAATGTAACTTTTGATCATTATTATTCCCTCCACTTTCAGAAACTCTCTCTAGTGTTTTGTTAAACTCGTTTATCGTTCATACCTTGATTGTATCTATATTTCAACGTGTAATCGAGTGATTTATTAATGAAAACTTATGAAAATGATGATCCGTGTGTTTGAATCTGTTTGATTATTATTTTGTGATAGTTTTAGGGTTTCCGCACCTAAAACTAACTTGTTTGATCAATCTTTGTTGTTTATCGATCCTTTCACGTACATACAAGATCCCTGGGGTGCATCTGATGATTGTGAGTGCAAGTGTGATTGTGCATTGATGGCTGCTGCTAAGGTATCTCCTTAAATTCTTAAAGATTTGTGTTCTGACAGATGTGTAATAGCATTTGCTAACATCAAAGAGGTGAATGAAAATCTTAGAAAGAAAATTTTAGATGATGAAGTTAAATTTGAGAAACTTTCAAAAGATTTAAAAACAAGTTTAACTGAAAAGGAATCTGAAATAAGCAGCTTAAAACATGAAGCAACCATAACCAAAGACCAGCTCCAAACTATGATAGCAAAATATCAGAGTTGTAAAAGTGAGCTTGAGTCCACCCAAGTTGAATGTGAGAAATGGGTGGAATCATGTAGAGGATTTGAGATGCTACTCAACAAACAAACCAAAAGTCATGTGAAGTTTGGTTTTGGTTTTGAAACCACTGCTCCAGCTTTTGAAAACACTGACAAAAGGGGTCAAAAGTCTGTTAAGATAGTTCCAACAAACCTGCAGGGTCAAGAGATTAAAATCACTGAACCAAATGGTAAGAAAATTGTTCTTGAAAAAGCAGAAGGTTCCTGATCATTCACTGAACTTGAAAAGTATGAATTTAAACCTACCTGGTCTGATGAGTGTGATACTCTTGAGAATTTTAAACCTGTTGATTTTAAAACACCTGAAGGAAAGACAGCTCCTCAGGCAAAGGTCATTCCCTTGAAAAACCTTCCAGCAGATGCTCAAACATCTGCTGAAAAGAAGGCTGAAAAAGGGAAGAAGAAAGAAAAGACTGTCCACTTGTTCTGTGATTTCTGTGAAAAGAAGAATCATGTCACTAAAAACTGTTTTCTTCTAAAAGCATATGACATTAACAAAGGAACAAGTGTATGTGATTCCAAAGCCACATATTCAATATGTGGGAAAAAGAATCACAAGACCAAAGAGTGCTTGTATCTCAAAAATTTTGATGTAAAAATACAAGAATACAAAGCTAAAACTCTTGCAAATCCTGGGGTTAGTACTTCAAAAGGAAATCCCAAACAGACTTTCACCCCTGTCCAAACATCTGTTACTAAAAGTCTTGAAACATCTGCTTCTAGGGATGTCCAAGTAACAGATGCTCCACCCACAAGCAAATACCCAAGAGGTTATGGACAACCACCATGTCATAGTCTGCCACATGTTTATGAGTAGCCAAAAAGACCCTCTAAACCAAGAGTGAACAGAAATCCATATGGGTATTATCATTTGTCTGGAAGTGATCAAACAACTGTTGCCCCAAGTGTTGACATTCAAGCACTGGCAAATGGTCAGCAGCAGTTGTTGAACTTAATTCAAAAATTAGTTCAAACCACTGATCATCTTCCAAAGCTTGAGTCTGAAAAGTCTGAGGACCCATCCAAAGCCAACTTGGCTTTGGACACTCACCAAAACTAATCCATTACTGATGTGCAGGGAGCTTCTGCTTGTTTAGATAGTCTTTGGTATGTAGATAGTGGAGGCTCCAGGCACATGACAGGATGTAGAGCCCTTCTTCTGGACTTCTTGGCTCATGGAGGGGGTGATATATCCTTTGGTAATGATTCAAAAGGTAAGGTGTTGGGGTCAGGGACTGTACAAGCTGGGAAACTCAAGTTTGAAAATGTCAATCTTATTGATAATCTCAAGTTTAATCTTCTGAGTGTTTCACAAATGAGTGACAAAGGTTATGGCTCATTCTTCACAAAGAAAACTTGCAAGATTATTGGGCCAGAAGTGGTGAAAAAGATTGATACCATCATAGCTGAGAGCAAAGCACAACTTGTTGCTCATAGAAGTGGCAATGTGTATGTTGTTGATATGTTAAAGGACAATCCTATGGCAAATGTCTGTTTGTTTTCTGCTGCCTCCACAAAGGAGACAGAATTGTGGCATAGGAGATTGGGTCACACCAACCTTAACACTATCAACACACTCTCCAAACAAAGCCTTGTCAGAGGTTTACCATCAAAAGAATTCAAATGTGATGAGCATTGTGTTTCTTGTTTAAAAGGGAAACAACATAAAAGCTCTTACAAATCCATTGATGAGTCCAAAACCAGTCAATGTCTACAATTGTTGCACATGGACTTGTTTGGCCCTGTTAAAATCATGAGTCTAAGAAGAAAAAGATTTTGTCTTGTCATAGTTGATGATTTTTCTAGGTTTACATGGACTTACTTTTTACATTCTAAGGATGAGACTGCAGGTATATTGAAGGACTTTGTCACCAAAGTTGAAAAACAATATGACTTGCCAGTAAAAGTCTTCAGGAGTGACAATGGAACAGAGTTTAAAAATAAGGAGTTGGATGATTTCTGTGTGTCAAAAGGGATTGTGAGGCAGTACAGCATCCCAAGAACACCAGAACAAAATGGGGTGGTTGAAAGGAAAAATAGAACTCTTATAGAAGCTGCAAGAACTATGCTAGCAGATTCTGGTTTGCCATTGTCCTTCTGGGCAGAAGCTGTAAACACTGCTTGCTATGTTCAAAACAGAGTTTTGATCAACCCTAGACATCAAAAAACTGCCTATGAAATTTTGTTCAAAATCAAACCATTAATTTCATTTTTCAAAATCTTTGGCTGCCCATGTTTCATCTTAAATCTCAAAGATCCCATTTCAAAATTTGCAGCCAAAGTAGATTGTGGTTATTTTCTGGGATATTCTTCTACTGCCAAGGCTTATAAAGTGTTTAACACAAAGTCCAAGAAAATAGAAGAAACTCTGAATGTAAAGTTCAATGAACTTTCATCTCTAAAAATCCCAGCAAATCCTGCTGAACTATTTGATTTAGATAAATTCAAATTTGAAGATATCACTGTTAAAACTAACAATGCAGTTATTCCACAGTCTCCACAACAAGATTACAGAACAGATGTTGTGATCCCCAGTCACTACAAAATCTATTCTGCTTCAGAGGAAGCAGCTGTTCAAAACAATTGTCAAAACTCTGCCACAGCCGAGTCAACCACTGTTGGCCAGTCTTATCCTCAAACCACTGTTTCACCTCTCACAACCACTGAACAATCATCTGTTGACAAAAGTCAGTCCAGTTTTACACCACTTGGACCCATTCCTCCACTTCCATTCCAAACATCTAATGGCACTACAGAAGTGCAAACAGATGTTACACCAACAGAGTCACCAAACCTCTGTCCTTCACCTCAAAATGCCATCATACCATATCAGGGAGATCTTATTTACTTAAGAGCTCATCCACCAGACCAGATCATTGGCAACATCAGAGAGGGTGTGCTCACAAGAAGCCAATCCTCCAATATCTATCTTTTTGCAGGTTTCCTATCTCTCACACAACCTGTCAAGTACCAAGAGGCACTGAAAGACAACAGTTGGGTAGAAGCTATGCAAGAAGAACTCCTTCAGTTTAAAATACAACAAGTATGGGAGCTTGTACCACTACCTAAGGATGTTTGTCCTATAGGAACAAAGTGGGTCTTCAAAAACAAAACTGATGAAAGGGGGATTGTTGTCAAGAATAAAGCCAGGCTTGTGGTTCAAGGCTTCAGACAAGAAGAAGGAATAGATTATGATGAAACTTTTGCTCCTGTAGCAAGACTAGAAGCCATCAGACTATTTTTAGCCTTTGCTGTCAACCACAACATAAAGGTGTATCAGATGGACATCAAATGTGCTTTCCTTTATGGCAAAATTCAGGAGGAAGTCTATGTATGTCAACCACCTGGTTTTGAAGACACATTCCATCCTGACTATGTCTACAAGCTCAACAAGGCTCTGTATGGACTCAAACAAGCACCAAGGGCCTGGTATGAAACTCTTTCCACATTTCTCTTATCCATTGGCTTCACAAGAGGTAAAATTGACAAAACTTTATTTCTAAAATGGAAAGGGAAAAACTTAATGATTGTTCAAATATATGTGGATGACATCATTTTTGGATCCACATGTAACCAAATGTGTGAAGAGTTCAGAAAACTCATGACAGCAGAGTTTGAGATGAGTGCCATGGGTGAACTTCAATGTTTCCTTGGTCTTCAAGTGAAACAACTGCAAAATGGCACATTCATTCACCAAAACAAATATGTAAAGAATTTATTAACCAGATTTGAGATGAATGATTGTAAGCCATGTAGTACACCCATGAGTACAGTCAAGCTGCTCACTATTGATGACAAGGATGAACTGGTTGATCAAACACATTATAGATGCATGATTGGGTCTTTGCTGTACTTAACTGCATCTAGGCCAGACATTATGTTTGCTACCTGTGTCTGTGCAAGATCCCAAGCTTCACCCAGAAAGTCAAACCTTATTGCTGTGAAAAGGATATTCAGATACCTCAAAGGTGCTCCCACACTTGGTATTTGGTATCCTGCTAATGGAAACATTGAGCTTTCAGGTTATTCAGATAGTGACTTTGCTGGCTGTCACACCACAAGAAAGTCCACATCAGGAGGGTGCCAATTTCTAGGGAATGCCTTACTCTCCTGGCAAAGCAAAAAGTAGGCAGCTGTTTCAACCTCAACAGCTGAAGCTGAATACATTGCTGCTGCAAGCTGTACAGCCCAACTCATGTGGCTTCAAAATCAATTACTGGATTTTGGGATAACTGCACTACAGACTCCACTTATGTTGGACAGTCAAGCTGCTGAAAATATCATCAAGAATCCAGTCTCTCATTCCACTACTAAACACATTGACATCAGACATCATTTTGTCAGAGACAGCTATGAAAAAGGTTTGATTTCTCTGCACCATGTTCCAATAGAGGATCAGTTGGCAGATGTGTTGACAAAAGCTTTAGACACATCTACCTTTACAAATCTGATCTCTAGAATTGATATGTTAAACATGGATTAAACAAACAAAATTTTTTTAAGCAATAAAATGTTTCAGATAATCAAAAATTTTCCTTAAAAATAGCTGTTTGGTTGAAAAATCTGTTTCAAACATCTGATCAAATAAAACAACCACTATTTCATTCATATCCACTGTTGGTTGAAAAATCTGTTTCAAAACATCTGATCAGATAAAACAACTGTTTCACTATATATCTATATCTATACAAAAAAAAATTACAACAGTTGGTTCCATCAGCTGTTTGTATCAGCTGTTTGCCAAAACAGCTGTTCTCCACCAGATGTTCATCCATCAGATGATTGCAACGTCTGCTCATACAAGCAGAGGTTTGGCCACATCAGCGGTTTCTTTTGAGCCTATAAAAACCCTGTTTTACCACAACAGATGTTACACTGTCTCATTGTATTCAAAATACTGAAACCGCCTTCTCCATTCTCAAACCCTCAATCAGATTTCATTCATCTTCACCTTCGGAATCCATTAAAATGGATCTTCAAGCCAAAGCCACCCACAATTGTCTCCCATATCTGGTTAAAACAGATGATAACATATCATTCCATTCCACCATTGACATTCTTCTAAATTCAAAATACCTACCCATCTTAACCACTGACGCCCCCATCTACATTGATACTCTCCAAGAGTTCTGGTTGAATGCTGAGTTTCTATTGCAAGACAAAAAGCCTACTTCCATTATTTCCAAAATTGGAGAAACAAGTATCGTCATTACCCCTGAAATCATATCCACAACCTTCTCACTCAATGACCTGGCAGGTAAGGACTCCTTCACAAAAACAGAGCTTCACACTGAGTTTCAAGAACGAGGGTATGATGGTCAGATGACTGGATCAACTCTTTTCAAAAAGTTTTTCCCACCAGTCATGAAATTTTTCTTCCATACCCTTCTTATGTGTGTCTCCGCTAAGTCCACATCCTTCAATGAAATCCCATTAAGGATGCAATATCTGGGTTATGCCATGTTGTCAAACTCTGACTTCAATCTTTCCCAGGGATTGTTCATGGACTTATGTGTCAAATGTGAAAGCAATTAAGTCTGGGTCAAACAATGCTTTTCTAATTTACCCAAGAATTCTTAGTGTAATCCTACAAAAGGCCTTACCAGAAAAAGTTTTCAAAAAGGGTGAGGCAATGCAAATTGTGACACCCGGCAAACTCCGGTTAATAACTTTCGTAAACTAGTAAGTCTACCTTAGCGAGTCATGCATACTACGTACTTAACGGGGTCAGTCGAGTCGGTACGATGATTCTGGGAATCATCGGGAGTTGTTACGATGATCCGCGTGATCATCGGGAGTTGGTCCATAACCATGTGTACAAGGATTGGTGATTCGTGGAATCGCCGGGTTTAACGCACACACGTAAATCTCGGGTCCCGGGAATTGGTGATCGGGTGGGAACGTGTTAGTTATCGTGCATTATATGTTTGAAATCATTATGTGACTTGTCGGTATGTGAATACGTGTTTATATGTGTTAAAATAGTGTTTAACGCGCCAAAAACCCGTTCCAGCACCCTATAGGCGATTAGGAGCCTGGGGGAGCCCCTAATCGCCCCACTTGATGCGAATAGAGGGAGTTTGGGGCGAGTAGGATCCCTACTCGCATGAATAGAGGCGAGTAGGATCCCTACTCGCCTGAACTGATCTGCTACTCGCCTGAAGGGCTGTGCACGGGTCAAAACACCTATAAATAGAACCCTTGACTCCCCAAACACCATTTGTGCAACCCTAACTGATCCTAAGCCTCCCACACACCTTGAGACACCTCTGGAACTTGCTTTGCCTCAAAACACACCATCACCAAGCTTATACACCCTTCTTTGATAAAATCCAAGGTGTGTTCTTCATCCTACACCTTTGTAAAGTTGTTGTTTTGGTTCCCCAAAAGTCCAGACCTTGTTTTGCTAAGTTTGTGTCTTTAAAACCCTTTGAAAAGAGTTCTAAAACAAGTCTACACCATAATACTTGCTATATGTGAAGTATTTGTGCATATGATGATTGTTGGTGATTATAACATGAATGTTTCCATGAATTTGTTGTACTTCTGATGTGTAGGTGTTGTTAGGATGATTATCTATGAGTTTAAGCTCTTGTTATGGTGTTTAGGTGCAAGTATGCATTTTGACCCATTTGGGTAATTCTTGAAGAATAGGATGTTATGATATGATTCATTACTTGTTTATGGTTAGAAATTATGCTAGGATGATGATATAACATAGAGATGATGAATTGCAACTTGTAGGAGATGAAATCTGATTGTTTCCATTTAAGGAAAGATAAGGTTAGTTAATGAAACCTAGTATTTTGCCATTTTTGGAAATAATCGCACCGAACCCGTTAAAGCAGAGATAAATTGGGGGTTTTTGCTTGGAAAGGGTTGGTTAATAGTTTAGTTTTGATATTGGGTGTTGTTACATGTTTCGGATCTGATTTGGAGTGTTCGACGCGCGAAAACGCACTACAGAGGTGCAGAGGCGAGTAGGATCCTACTCGCATGAAGCTTCATGCGAATAGGCTCCTAATCGCCTGAAGTTCATGCAATTACAAATCCTAATCGCCTATATATAGGCGAATAGAGCCCTATTCACCTCAACAACTAGCAAATACAATCCTAAATGCCACTTTTACTAGCAATTACAATCCTAAATGCTAGTTTGATTCCTAAATGCTACTTTTACTAGTGAATACAATCCTAAATGCTACTTTTACTAGTGATTACAATCCTAAATGCTAGTTTGATTCCTAATCGCGTATAATGCTGCTGTATGTATATTTTAACATCCCGGAACATGATTTGACGCCTAGGAACATGATAGGAACCCCGGGATACACCCAATGACTTAGTAACACGTGTTCGGACCTGTTTACGCGTTAATCGGACATTATGCTAGGCTAGGTGAACTATTGCGCGTATTAAGTGTTTAGTTGCATATGTTGCATGATGTCTTGTATTTATCTAACACGTGGAATGTCGGGTCACCAATGGGATGTCGGGTCTTGTCTGGTACGGTCGGTTTAACAGTCAAAGGTGTTTTCAAACGTTTATGGTCATGGTCTGGACATTCGGGGACTAGTTAACCTACGGGTTATTAGTCCGGGTACTTACATACATCTTGTGATAGGTCGCCGCTATTTGGGGCTATCATAGCACACTGATTTAACTGTTTTCAAGTAACGCGATCTAAGGTGAGTTCACGGCCCCACACTTTATTGGTTTTGTTTTCGGGGTGAGAAACATGCGTATACATTTTGGATCACACATTTACATGTTATAAGTTATAAACACACGTTTTCATGTTATACTATGGCTCACAACTTATTACTATACGGTTCATCTAATGTAACACCCCAACCGATGGCGGAAACATCGAGGTGTCACGTAGTGACGATTGTTCAATAGCTCATGGACTAAAGTGCAAATTTGAATACATTGATTAAATAATTTATTACATTGAAATGAAATACAACGATTCTAACTGCCAACTAAATTGAAATACAATGAATCAAAATCTAAATATAAATCCGAAAGCTTAAAGAATGCATCTCAAAACAACCTGAAACATGTACAAAATCATTTGGTCAATACAAAAATTGTATTGGTGAGCATACCCTGTTTAAATAAATGTAGTAGAAAAGTGTTTAGCAATTCATGTGTCGTATACTGTTTGCAATTATGTAATAAGTGGTATCCGGGTCAAATCAACCCTAAGAGAAGAAAGCAGATATATATAGTATGCGCTAGTAGTAATGTAATACATAGCAATGACGAGGACTCTCAACAGAGTCACAAGGGTATATACCATAGTACTATTCATTGAAATGCCAGGCCGCAACGGTTAATGATTTGACAGGTCATAGATACACGATATGACACAAGCAAACACACATAAGAATTGCTTTTTAGTAACAAGAAATTGAAACTTGATAATAGGTACATGAGTCACTCCAAAATAGTAAAACAGTAAAAAGGGGAAAGATATACTCACAGTTTGCGAAAGCGAGCAAAATCCAACTTAAGCGGTCGTGAGCTAAGTAATGAGAATTCCGAGGAATTCAACCTATAATGTGTAAGAATACTAATAAGGAAGTGTCTAAAAAGTCTAAGGTAACTAGGGTCTAAGGCATTAGGGTTTGCTATGTCGATTTGGGGAATTAGTGTATTTATTATTAGTCAAAGTAATGTAAAAGTTGTATATTAAAAATAATATATGAAAGGTTGTAAATGTGGTTTAAATAATATAATTATTACCTATTGAATATTTAGATAAAAGTATGTTTGAATAATTAAGACAAAATAATTTAGTTAATTTCTTTAACTAAATTAATAATCGTAAATGTGTAAATAAATAAATATATGTTTCACAATGATCCAATAAATGATAATTAAGATTTTAAACATAAAAGATTTCTATTTTATAAGGAAAATATTTAAAAAAAAAGATATTTAAATGGTGTGAATAAATAAATGTTCAATTATGTCTAATTAAACATAAATAAGATTAAAAATACAAGACATGATCCATAAATGTTATTTTTTATATAAAATGGATTCTTAAGGATGTAAATCAATGAAAATAATTTTCTCATAATTTTTATAAAGTTATTTATATTTAAAACTAATTTAATAGAATTAAATCATGTTTAAATGATTAAAAATAGGAAAATTAATAAAAATAAATGTTTTCTGAACATATAATTTTTATTTCAGTTCATGATTATGAGAAATAATTTCTCAAAAAGTTTGAGATTAAAATCATTAAAAATGAATTTTTAATTAATTAAATATGATTAAAACCATTTAATTCAATAAAAATATAAAAATAAAACATTTTCCAGAAAATAAAATGTGGTAATTTTCTATGAGGTGTCAAGAAGCTACTCCTAAATTTTTATAAATTTTAGAGCAACAATGAATTTATTATGAATATTTCAAGTTTTGTGTACATATTATATATTTTAAAATAACTAAAAATAATAACAAAAGGAAATTATAAAAAAAAAAAACGAAATAATTGTGGTCTGCATGGGTCTCGAACCCGGACCTGTCATACAGAGGCACATAGCCTTAACCACTACACCAACTCATGTATTTGTGTTTTAATCAAGAAAACAATTTATTTAAACACTTATTATAATCTTCATCTTCTTCCCCAATTCCTAACATAAACCCTAACCCTATACCCAAATTCAATAAACACAAATAGGATACGATTACGATCTGTGTTAAAGGGATTTCATAAAGGAATGGATAAAGACCAAAACGGCATATAAAAAAAACGACTTACAAAGCATAATTAGAGCCGATGATAATAGCTTTTTCAGTCGCAAATTGGACCGAAAATTAGGCTTCTAGACGCGTTTTTGGGAAGGTTTTCTGTGTGTTTCTGCTGGGAAAGGTTTATGGAATGATTTAGAATAGAGAATTTATAGATTTAAGGTTCAAACCGTTGGGTTTTAATGGGTTCTATAATGGCCGACGGTTTCGTTTTTAATTTGATAATTGCATGTCATAACTCGTAATAATTGCATAATAAAGGCTAGGAATTGATTCTAAGATGATGGAGAAACATAACCCAACAATTATATCAAGATAAAACGCGTAAACGAAGATATAAATCGTCGCCGGAAATTGGCTCCGGTGACCGGAAAATAGCCGGCAACAGGAGGAAGAGGGAAGGAGAATTGGAGTTTTTAAAAGTTTTGAGAAATGGCAGAAGTAGTCCCTCTAGTTGGTTTGGGGTTATAATTTCTTTAGAATTAGTTAGTTTTCTTTACAAAAACTTAACCAAGTTAAGTTAACTAACTTTAAAACTTTTTAAACTAATATATATATATATATATATATATATATATTTTTATAAAATCTTTTACGAATACGTTTCACCTACGAAATTTTTATAGATGTAACTGATAAAATCTTTAACTCGCTTTAAAATTAAATTTGAAAACGACGAAACTTTTAGGGACTATAATTGAAATATTTAAAGGCTATTATTGTCAATTTGATGAAAGATGAGGGTGACGGATGTCACAGTCTCCCCTACTTTAGAAAATTTCGTCTCGAAATTTCTTTCAAGTGGAGGCTACTATGAAACCGAAGGCGTTGTAAAAGCCAACTAGATTTTTAAAAGAAAATTCCATTATTTGTGATTTGACAAAAATTTAAAATAGTTGTCTAATACCCAAAGTAAAAGTTTCAAAATCTTTAACAGTTAACCCAAAGTTAGAAAGTTGAGAGTTTAAATGAGAAAAAGTTTTGGGGATGTGTAATTGGTGAGGGGCAGGGGTACTAATGAAGCAGTCTCCCCTACTTTAGAAAGGTTTATGACTAAACGTTATTAAGGACATGCAACAGAATTTCGACTAACAGAGAGTGTAAGAGTACACAAAGTTTAAGGTTTTCTGTAGAGGTGGTCAACAAGGAAGGCTCCAGGGAAACTAATTGAAGCTTATGTAAAATGTACTTATTGAAATGCTAGCTATTAATCAACATTCTAGTGAAGAGGTAGTAATGGGTAGGTTATCGTTCAGACTCCTAGTCCGCTCCCGCAGTATCGTTTATGCTTATATATAGGGTGTACCGCAGCTAACCCACCACACTCCCGATACTTTGGATTCGTACTGATTGTCTACCAACAGCCTAGATAGAATTACACACCACCCTCATGTACCTGTAAACCCATGATTGCGTTCCGGACCGTAATCATCGATTTACCTTACACTAAGGTGTTATGCTTTTCCATAACCTTAACAAGAAATAAATGCGTGCAAAGACATGGTTAGAGGTTCTTCCCTTCCGGGTTTTCCCTTTAACCGTAATGTGAATAACATGTAAGTATAAGACTTGGTTAGAGGTTCTTCCCTTTCGGGTTCACCTTTAACCGGTAGTTTCTGTTTACATCGTTGGCTTTAAACACTCATATTGATAAACTCTGAGATTTACACCGTTCCCCTCGGATTAAAGAAATACTCTAATCCAAGTCGTACGTGGGCGCTGGCTTAGATCTCATACGAGTTATCAACTAGTATGTTTATTGGCCATAATGAAAAACAAAATAATGCATAGTATAACAGGGTTTTGCTCAAAACAGGAAAGAAAGTATGCATACCAAATATGCGTTCAAATAAGTATATAAGTATTGCATAAAATTCCGACTGAAAGAATAGTATGACATAAATCGAGTAAATCGCACAATTGCACAAAATGAAAATAAACGAGTTGTATTAATGCAAATAGTCAATGTGAAAATAGTCACAAATAACGTGTTAGAAATAACTATGAATAAAAATGGTGCAAGAATAAAATAATGAATTTTACGGCAAATGAATGTGCACGGAACGGGTGTATAGCCTACTGGCATGTGAGTTAAAATCTAGTAATTTTACATATATGCGTTATACTATAAAAGGCATTTAACAACATTCTGATAAAAAGATATGTCCATTGTTTTGTTAAACCAGAAGTTTTGCAACTGAAAGAGTATAAGTGTAAAAGTAAATTTTCGCAGTTTACTCGACTTTGTGATATTGTTGAAAGAATAGTAGTGATGCATGAGAATTTTTTTTTTTTTAGAAATCAAAGTGTGTTTTAGATTCAAAACAGGTTTATTTGCAAAATCTTCGTAAATACACATTTTCATGTGTTTACGAAAAGTCGAGTTTGAAAAATGTTATAAGACTTATTATTAGTTGCAACTTTCTCTCGAAAATATATATTGGTTATGTCATATGAAAACAAAGGGTTACATTTGTCCTTTAAAATATGCAGTACAAGTTTGCAAAATGAAACCATTTCATGAACTATGTGTAATTCTAATGTGCTTTAAAAGACCATGATTTAAAGTGACGTGAATGATAAGATTAAAGTATGTAATAGATTACCAACATTTAAGAAAATTCATAATCAACGAGATGTAGAAATAGGTCCTTGAGATGTGGATTTCACTCCTAACTCAAAGATGTATTTCAAAATTTGAAAACGATTGTGGAATGAAACCAATCACTAAGTTAAGGATATCACTCCCAGCTTAGTGGTTAAGTTTCTTTTTGAAGGAATCACTCTTTGAGGTGTGGATGTCACTCCTATCTCAAAGATATATTCCTAAGATAAATAACATATAGAGGAGTAACACACTTGACGCCTAGCTAGCGTACGAACAAGCATAGTATGAACAGTAACAGTAACAATAACGGTAACGGTAACAGTTTTTAAAGGATTAAAGAAACGATTATTGAAAAAGAAAAACCTGTGAACTCACCAGCATTATATGTTGACATTTTTGGCATGTTTTCTCAGGTCGCTAAGGTAGCGGTTAACGGCTAGGCGCGCACGGAGTCTTGCACGGCGTCTAGAAGTCTTGTTGCATATTAAACTGTGATTTGAAAAACTGTAATATGTCTTTTGGTTGTAAACAAGAAATGCTTCTGCTGCTGGTTTATGGCTCAAAGCATAATGTTTTGGTTGTTTCATGGAATGTCTTACGTATTTTCTTACATTTAGTTGTCGTTTGTTGTGACCGTTGACTTGGATCCTGGTGTGTCACGCGCCTCGCGGTAAAACCCCGCATGTGGAAATTTGATGGTGTGACAGATTGGTATCAGAGCCAATGGTTATAGTGAACTAGGACTGCATGTAGAGTCTAGTCTATAGCCGAGTCTTGCACACACTAGACGGTCACATACGTACGAGTCGTGTCCTTGGGTAAACATATTAACCTTGTCGGGGTGTCGGTATCCTTAACACACAGTGTCGTATTATCTTCCTTGTCTTTGATGTTTCTATCTCTACTCTATCCTTCCTTTCGGGTTAAAGTCGGAGGGACTTGTTCGATAAACCTTGCACGGCGGTGGTGTACGTTGGAGCAGCTTCGGCTCATTCTCGAGATCTGTCCAGGATTCGGACATCTCCCTCCTATGCTCCAATGGACACATCTTCTTACACACATTATCTTGCGCATGTACTCGTTGAAATCTATCTCTAGGTGATTAGCCACATGGAAATTCCTTGAGTTGGTCGTTTCTTCTAAGTTGTGGGTATCGGGTGGCTTGAGGTTCAAGCTCGGGGCACGCCTAGAGGACCATGTAGAGCAATTTATCATTTCGGGTGCACACGAAATCATAAGTTGAAATGCATGGAAGACTTGGCAGACCTCGCGTTGGGATCAATGGTCACGTTTGGACCCAATTCCTTGTTCCTTTTGATTTCTGTTGGTCTAGCGTTGGCGATGGACTGAGTGTTTTGTTCTTGTTCTGGCAGAAGATGTCGGGAGCTCGTGGCGGTCGTAGGGGTGGCCGTGCTGGCGGCCGCGGTGGTGGCGGTCGTGGCAACATTAACATGACCCAGGAGGAGCTGAACAATCTGATGCAACATCATGTGAATGTGGCTTTAGCTGCGTTCCAAGCTGCCCACAACGCTATGGGTGGTAAGTCGATTGCTACCTACTCTACCTTGTTTCTAGGTATCTTATTTCCTTCCTTGATTGTTTACCTGAGTGTTCTGTCCCAGGTGGCACTGTTAATCCCCCTCCACCTCAGTGCTCTTACAAAAAGTTCATGGATTGCAAACCCCACAACTTTAATGGGACTGAAGGGGCAGTGGGACTGCTCCGGTGGTTGGAAAAAGTTGAATCCGTGTTCTCTATGTGCAGTTGCCCGGCGGGCGACCGCGTGAAGTATGCTTCGGCGACCCTTGAGGGTCAAGCTCTGACTTGGTGGAACTCCACCACCCAGACCTTGGGTATTGGGGAAGCCCACGCTATGCCCTGGACAGAATTTGTCCAACTTCTGAAAAGCGAATACTGTCCGAGGGACGAGGTTCAAAAGCTCGAGCACGAGATCTGGAATCACAAAATGGTGGGGTCCGAGATTGAGGTGTATACGGCTAGGCATAATGAGTTGGCGGTTTTGTGCCCGGATTTGCACACGCCGGAGTACAGGAGGATTGAACATTATGTTGTTGGGCTGGTACCGGAGGTTAGGGGGTTAGTAGCTGCGGGAAATCTTGCGGTGTATTCTGAGGTTGTTCGGTCGGCTCACAGGCTGACGAATATGAAGGTTGCTGAGGGTGTTTTACCTCCTAGGGGCACCACTGTGAAAGCACCGGTGGACCACAAGAGGAAGTGGGATGGTTCTGGTAAGATCTCGGATTCGGGTCAACCGCAGCAGCAGGTGAAGAGGGTTGAAGCTTTGGGATCGTCGTCCGACCAGAAGCACGGTGGGTATACCGGGAAGAAACCGAGATGCGATCTGTGTGGGTTTCATCACTATGGGAATTGTGACAGGTTTCGTTGTGAGCGCTGTAATAAGACGGGCCATTTTGCTAAGGATTGTCGGGCCAGTCTTCCAATTAAGCCGAATCAGGCTACAGGTGCTACTTCCATTTCGTGGGGGAACCAAGGCTGCTACAACTGTGGGGAAACGGGGCATTTCAAGCGCAATTGTCCTATGATGAAACAGGACAATGATGGAGACAAAAGGGAACTTGATACTACTACCGGTACGTCCTTTATTTGTCGTGTTGCTTCACTTTTACATTGGCTTTCGTACTGTCAAGGGTTTCATATCCGTAAAGCTTTATCCGTACTATACTCTGTGTCTACACCTTGGGAGGGTAAGTCCTTGGTTATCGTGCGTCGTGTTGCATTTTGTTCGGGTCTCGAGTGTGTAAATTCGATGTGAGGAGGTAGTTTCTCGAGTCGGGGTACTCATTCTTAACATCTCTAGTCGTGACCCTTATATCTTTCTGTACTTTCGGGGAACGTTGTTTTGGGCGCTGGACGCTCAGTTGCGTGCTTGGTGGGTCATCTCTTGTGTTATCTAGATTCATTACGGTTCACGTGGTGGGCCGAGACTCTGATGGGTCAGGGATTCCCGTGTGCTTGGGTTGACACTCATTACTGTCAGAGAGCGAATCTCGGGGCGAGATTCCTTTCAACAGGGGGATGATGTGACGACCGGGAAAAATTTTCTTTTTATCGCTTCGTTCTATTTTACTTTGGGAAATTTTCGGGACGAAAATTCTTTCAACTGGGGGATGATGTGACACCCGGCAAACTCCGGTTAATAACTTTCGTAAACTAGTAAGTCTACCTTAGCGAGTCATGCATACTACGTACTTAACGGGGTCAGTCGAGTCGGTACGATGATTCTGGGAATCATCGGGAGTCGTTACGATGATCCGCGTGATCATCGGGAGTCGGTCCATAACCATGTGTACAAGGATTGGTGATTCGTGGAATCGCCGGGTTTAACGCACACACGTAAATCTCGGGTCCCGGGAATTGGTGATCGGGCGGGAACGTGTTAGTTATCGTGCATTATATGTTTGAAATCATTATGTGACTTGTCGGTATGTGAATACGTGTTTATATGTGTTAAAATTGTGTTTAACGCGCCAAAAACCCGTTCCAGCACCCTATAGGCGATTAGGAGCCTGGGGGAGCCCCTAATCGCCCCACTTGATGCGAATAGAGGGAGTTTGGGGCGAGTAGGATCCCTACTCGCATGAATAGAGGCGAGTAGGATCCCTACTCGCCTGAACTGATCTGCTACTCGCCTGAAGGGCTGTGCACGGGTCAAAACACCTATAAATAGAACCCTTGACTCCCCAAACACCATTTGTGCAACCCTAACTGATCCTAAGCCTCCCACACACCTTGAGACACCTCTGGAACTTGCTTTGCCTCAAAACACACCATCACCAAGCTTATACACCCTTCTTTGATAAAATCCAAGGTGTGTTCTTCATCCTACACCTTTGTAAAGTTGTTGTTTTGGTTCCCCAAAAGTCCAGACCTTGTTTTGCTAAGTTTGTGTCTTTAAAACCCTTTGAAAAGAGTTCTAAAACAAGTCTACACCATAATACTTGCTATATGTGAAGTATTTGTGCATATGATGATTGTTGGTGATTATAACATGAATGTTTCCATGAATTTGTTGTACTTCTGATGTGTAGGTGTTGTTAGGATGATTATCTATGAGTTTAAGCTCTTGTTATGGTGTTTAGGTGCAAGTATGCATTTTGACCCGTTTGGGTAATTCTTGAAGAATAGGATGTTATGATATGATTCATTACTTGTTTATGGTTAGAAATTATGCTAGGATGATGATATAACATAGAGATGATGAATTGCAACTTGTAGGAGATGAAATCTGATTGTTTCCATTTAAGGAAAGATAAGGTTAGTTAATGAAACCTAGTATTTTGCCATTTTTGGAAATAATCGCACCGAACCCGTTAGAGCAGAGATAAATTGGGGGTTTTTGCTTGGAAAGGGTTGGTTAATAGTTTAGTTTTGATATTGGGTGTTGTTACATGTTTCGGATCTGATTTGGAGTGTTCGACGCGCGAAAACGCACTACAGAGGTGCAGAGGCGAGTAGGATCCTACTCGCATGAAGCTTCATGCGAATAGGCTCCTAATCGCCTGAAGTTCATGCAATTACAAATCCTAATCGCCTATATATAGGCGAATAGAGCCCTATTCACCTCAACAACTAGCAAATACAATCCTAAATGCCACTTTTACTAGCAATTACAATCCTAAATGCTAGTTTGATTCCTAAATGCTACTTTTACTAGTGAATACAATCCTAAATGCTACTTTTACTAGTGATTACAATCCTAAATGCTAGTTTGATTCCTAATCGCGTATAATGCTGCTGTATGTATATTTTAACATCCCGGAACATGATTTGACGCCTAGGAACATGATAGGAACCCCGGGATACACCCAATGACTTAGTAACACGTGTTCGGACCTGTTTACGCGTTAATCGGACATTATGCTAGGCTAGGTGAACTATTGCGCGTATTAAGTGTTTAGTTGCATATGTTGCATGATGTCTTGTATTTATCTAACACGTGGAATGTCGGGTCACCAATGGGATGTCGGGTCTAGTCTGGTACGGTCGGTTTAATAGTCAAAGGTGTTTTCAAACGTTTATGGTCATGGTCTGGACATTCGGGGACTAGTTAACCTACGGGTTATTAGTCCGGGTACTTACATACATCTTATGATAGGTCGTCGCTATTTGGGGCTATCATAGCACACTGATTTAACTGTTTTCAAGTAACGCGATCTAAGGTGAGTTCACGGCCCCACACTTTATTGGTTTTGTTTTCGGGGTGAGAAACATGCGTATACATTTTGGATCACACATTTACATGTTATAAGTTATAAACACACGTTTTCATGTTATACTATGGCTCACACCTTATTACTATATGGTTCATCTAAGTCCCTTAGAAACCACTAATACGGGGATGTAGCGGGGAAATGTGGATAGCGCTATTGGGCCTGACAAACCCCACTCGACGGCTGGAGGCCGGGCGGGTGCATGTTGTCTCAATCACACTAGGCTTACCGAAGATGAGGTAGTCTGTAAACAAGGGTATCACACAGTCAGCAATGGTTTCGCCCGTATGAGTAACACACTTGACGCCTAGCTAGCGTACGAACAAGCATAGTATGAACAGTAACAGTAACAATAACAGTAACGGTAACGGTAACAGTTTTTAAAGGATTAAAGAAACGATTATTGAAAAAGAAAAACCTGTGAACTCACCAGCATTATATGTTGACATTTTTGGCATGTTTTCTCAGGTCGCTAAGGTAGCGGTTAACGGCTAGGCGCGCACGGAGTCTAGAAGTCTTGTTGCATATTAAACTGTGATTTGAAAAACTGTAATATGTCTTTTGGTTGTAAACAAGAAATGCTTCTGCTGCTGGTTTATGGCTCAAAGCATAATGTTTTGGTTGTTTCATGGAATGTCTTACGTATTTTCTTACATTTAGTTGTCGTTTGTTGTGACCGTTGACTTGGATCCTGGTGTGTCACGCACCTCGCGGTAAAACCCCGCATGTGGAAATTTGAGGGTGTGACAGATTGGTATCAGAGCCAATGGTTATAGTGAACTAGGACTGCATGTAGAGTCTAGTCTATAGCCGAGTCTTGCACACACTAGACGGTCACATACGTACGAGTCGTGTCCTTGGGTAAACATATTAACCTTGTCGGGGTGTCGGTATCCTAAACACACAGTGTCGTATTATCTTCCTTGTCTTTGATGTTTCTATCTCTACTCTATCCTTCCTTTCGGGTTAAAGTCGGAGGGACTTGTTCGATAAACCTTGCACGGCGGTGGTGTACGTTGGAGCAGCTTCGGCTCATTCTCGAGATCTGTCCAGGATTCGGACATCTCCATCCTATGCTCCAATGGACACATCTTCTTACACACATTATCTTGCGCATGTACTCGTTGAAATCTATCTCTAGGTGATTAGCCACATGGAAATTCCTTGAGTTGGTCGTTTCTTCTAAGTTGTGGGTATCGGGTGGCTTGAGGTTCAAGCTCGGGCCACGCCTAGAGGACCATGTAGAGCAATTTATCATTTCGGGTGCACACGAAATCATAAGTTGAAATGCATGGAAGACTTGGTGGACCTCGCGTTGGGATCAATGGTCACGTTTGGACCCAATTCCTTGTTCCTTTTGATTTCTGTTGGTCTAGCGTTGGCGATGGACTGAGTGTTTTGTTCTTGTTCTGGCAGAAGATGTCGGGAGCTCGTGGCGGTCATAGGGGTGGCCGTGCTGGCGGCCGCGGTGGTGGCGGTCGTGGCAACATTAACATGACCCAGGAGGAGCTGAACAATCTGATGCAACAGCATGTGAATGTGGCTTTAGCTGCGTTCCAAGCTGCCCACAACGCTATGGGTGGTAAGTCGATTGCTACCTACTCTACCTTGTTTCTAAGTATCTTATTTCCTTCCTTGATTGTTTACCTGAGTGTTCTGTCCCAGGTGGCGCTGTTAATCCCCCTCCACCTCAGTGCTCTTACAAAAAGTTCATGGATTGCAAACCCCACAACTTTAATGGGACTGAAGGGGAAGTGGGACTGCTCCGGCGTTTGGAAAAAGTTGAATCCGTGTTCTCTATGTGCAGTTGCCCGGCGGGCGACCGCGTGAAGTATGCTTCGGCGACCCTTGAGGGTCAAGCTCTGACTTGGTGGAACTCCACCACCCAGACCTTGGGTATTGGGGAAGCCCACGCTATGCCCTGGACAGAATTTGTCCAACTTCTGAAAAGCGAATACTGTCCGAGGGACGAGGTTCAAAAGCTCGAGCACGAGATCTGGAATCACAAAATGGTGGGGTCCGAGATTGAGGTGTATACGGCTAGGCATAATGAGTTGGCGGTTTTGTGCCCGCATTATATGTTGACATTTTTGGCATGTTTTCTCAGGTCGCTAAGGTAGCGGTTAACGGCTAGGTGCGCACGGAGTCTTGCACGGCGTCTAGAAGTCTTGTTGCATATTAAACTGTGATTTGAAAAACTGTAATATGTCTTTTGGTTGTAAACAAGAAATGCTTATGCTGCTGGTTTATGGCTCAAAGCATAATGTTTTGGTTGTTTCATGGAATGTCTTACGTATTTTCTTACATTTAGTTGTCGTTTGTTGTGACCGTTGACTTGGATCCTGGTGTGTCACGCGCCTCGCGGTAAAACCCCGCATGTGGAAATTTGAGGGTGTGACACAAATGAAAAGCTTAACTGATGAAACTTTCACTAGAATGCTGGGTGGAAGCACCCAAGAAAAAGTGTCAAAAGTGTCCAAAGTTTCAAAAACACAAACAAAGAGGACAAAGACAACAACTGTTGTCAAAACCTCTGTTGTTGAGCCCACTGCTCCTGGTGATCATGGCACTACATCCAGTGCTGTGAAACCCACACCAGCCACTTCCAAAAGAAAACATCCATCCACAAAAACCACCACTCAACCACAAATGAGACTTCTGGATGATGAGGTACCAGAAGATAACTCTGTTGCACCACCAAAGCAACCTGAAACCACTGTTGTTACTTCCTCACAACAGTTGGACATACCTCAACCTGACCAAACTCCTCATGAATCCTCCCAAAAGGATTATGTTGTAAGCCAAGGGGAAACACATCATGATACATTTGAGTCACTTGGCCAAATGTTCACAAGCCCCTCTCTCAGGGCTAATTCTCTTGTTACTCCTCCACCCTCACCATCACATCATGTTCCACAAACCATGCAACCTCTGTTTGAGGCAATTGAGAAATATCAGGAAAATCCTAGTTCCTCTCTTCCACCTATCACTGAGAGCATACCCCCACAAGTAACTGGTCCTGAGAACATTCAATCTGCCATCCCACAAACAGTAGAGGAGGTTACACCACCTGAGTTCAATGCAACTCTAGGTGAGTTTTCAAGTGGAGCAGCCACTACTGATGTAGAGACCATTGTCTCACACCAGGACAGTGGTTACATAGCTAAGACTCCCTTGAAGGCAACAACTGATGAGGCCACTATAGTGTCCCCAAAATCAGTTGGAAGTCCCCAATACCAAGAAAAAGGGGCATCTGATTCACCTATTAGGACTGAATCAGGTAGAACTACCACTGGTAGGGACTCAGATGATCCTATTAACTTAGGAGATGGGTCAAAATACCAAGAATTGACGGACAGAGTTCAAGCAATTGAAACCTCTGTAGCAGACATCAAATCTGATGTCAAGCTTATACTGGGTTCCATAGCAGACCTTTCCAAAAGTCAACCATCAACAGCTGATATAGCTAGTGAGCTATGGAAATCCGTTTCCCCCATCATCATAGCTCACAGAAAACTAGCTGATCAGACCCATGAAACATATATGGCTGAAATCAGAAACATGGTGGATGCAAGGTACAAAGATACACATGCAGACATTAAAGCCATCAAAGATCACCTGCTGAAGACCACTGGCTCTGCCCCTACCACAATTCTCAGGGATGAAGATGATGATGTCTTCACGGCTGATGATGCCAAAAAGGGGGAGAGTGGCAGAGATAGGCTACCAAAGCTAGATCCCTTTGGTTGTCCACCTTCTAAAAAGGGCAAAGCCAAGTCTGCCAACAAACCAGAGGCTAGTCAAACAGCACCACAACAACAACAACAAGCAACATCAACAGCACCACAACAAACCACTGATAGAAGCAAAGCAGTAGACAACTCTGCAAACATAGAAGCTGAAAAGGCTGCTCAGGCCAAACAAAAAAGGGCTGACACCTTGGAAGCTAAAGCAGAGTTGCTGGTGAACCTCAAGAAGGAACAACAACAGAAGGTTGAAGATGTGGGATCCTCAAAAAGGATGAAAATGCCTGCTAGACATATCAGAAAACCACCATCTAAGCTGAAAACCTCTGTTGACAAAACCACTGCTGCTGAAACCACTGCCACCCAAAACACTGAAACCACCCAAAACACTGCTTCCCAAACCATTGCACCTAAACCTACAAGCACATCTGAACATACAACCACCAAACCTACACCCAAACCTACATCACCAACCAAATCCCAAACATCTGCTGGTCCTACTAAAAGGTCAACAGATGTTAATCCAACCATTGCTTCCAAATCACCATCCCCTAAAATCTTGTACACAAGGAAGAGAAAATCAACCTTTGTTGTACATGATGAAAACATACACACATCACCAAACACCACCTCAACTGCACAATCCACCCCTATTACAGCCATTCCACTTTCATCATTCTCACCACACACATCCAAATTCAGTTCCCATAGACCACCACCAACCATTACACCATTGGTTGTTCAGTATCCCCTTGAACTTGATCTACTCAAGGGGGAATTACAATCCTTCTACAATACTGAACAACCATATGACAGATCTTTCCCTTCTCTCCCAAATTTCCCTGTTCCCCTAAACATTGATACATACCTTAAATACAAGGGTGAACAGGTAGATGCCATCATTAAGGAGAGATGCAAAGGGAAGGATGACAGGACTGCTCAGGGCATCCATTCAGCAGAGCTTAGCAAACTCAGAAGGATTGAGGACTTTGCTAAGACCCTGAGCAACTCCATGTCCTCCATGCCTCTCAGTGTTGACTTGGAAAAGGAGGTTAGGGATTCTCTTCTGGAATAGATCTTGGCAACCAAGCCATATAAAGCAACCAAAAAGCAATTTGCTGGTTGGACCACTCATGCATTAAGAGAAGAACTTCTCAGAATAGAAGAGTTGGCCAAAGACCCCAAAGCTAAGGTCTCTACTCCTAATTTTGGCAAAGGCAGAGACCCAGTCAGAGCCTTAAAGTTTAAAAGAATGAGACAAGAGATAGTAGCTGCTAACTATGGGGAAATGAGGTCTGTTTCTAGATGGTCTGAGCTGAGGCTGGTTGAGACATACAAGAGTCTTGAAGAAAACAGAAAGAAGGATCCCAGCCTACCTAGAAAACCTGTCTATCCTGATGAGCCACTGATGAAGAGACCCCAGCGGACTTTTACCTTAGACAGCTTACTTGAAACTTCTGATCTATCAGCTGCTGCAAGAAGACAGTTCAAGAAGAAGAAGGAAATGTCAGAAGAAGATCAGAAGAAGTTTGCTGATACATTTATCAAAGAAGGGCTCTTCAATCAGATACATTTCTTCTCTGATCCCACAACAGAGAAACTCAGGGAACTCATTGGAAGACCTCCATCACCTAACTCATCCCAAATAAAAGTTCATCTCAGCAAATCCACTGACTCAAAAATTCTAAAATGGAAAGTCAACAAAGACAACCATGAATTGACTCTGCTCAGGTCAGATGGAAGAGTTCAGAAGATTAGCATGGATGATGCATACAGCCTATGTGCAAATGATCTTCAAACATTGCTAAATCTAGAGCTTGAAAGAGATGAAGAAGACTTATTTGCTCTGAACTTTGAACTACAATTCAAAGGTCAAATCAGAGAAAGTCTGATGAGGAATAAAGATCAGTAAATAAAGCTGAGTTTTGGCATCATCTGTTCTAGGGGGAGATTGTTGGGTCTGCTGACCTGGAGAAGAACAGATGATTGAAAAGCCAAAACATGCTAACAGTTGATCCACACAATAAACAGTCCTTACAACATACTTCTCCCAAAAGACTGCTGACTCTAACAACTGTTCCATCCAAACAACTGCTATGACAACTGCTGATACAAAGGACTGCTGAATAAACACTGATGAAGAACAACTGCTGACCAAAGGTCTGATGAAGAACAAACTGCTGATCCAAGTACTGAAGACTAAAGCACTGCTAGAGCCAACAACACTTAGGCTCCAGCAGAGGATACAAGACCATCAGAGTTTTCCTACAACAGTAGTTTACCTTCAGTGTTTTCAATGTAACAGTAGTTTGTAATAGGCAGATGTTTTATGTTTGTTATTCTGTTAGAGGTCACTGTCTTAGGTGACGTCAGCCTAGGTCATCAGTGGTTTAGGTTTGTCTATAAATAGAACAGTGCTTGTACTGTTCTATTGCATCACACACACAAACATTCTCTCAGACAAACAATCACTGTGTGATTAGGCTGAGGGGGAGTACTTGTATGATTGTAATCTTTTAGATAAATGAAAGCATTCGATCAGAAAACAATTACTCTCATGTTTTGATTAATAGTTTATCATTCCGCTGCACTTTCCATCTATATTCATATCATTCTTATCATTCTTAGTTAAATATAATCAAAACAATCAAACTCAGATCCTAACATCTTTGGAGTTACTCATGGCCGACAAAGCATCAGCATCAACCGGTGAAGGTGTCGCGGATGATCAATGGAATTTCGACACAGGTGCATCTTCTCACATTTCTTTAAACAAAAATAACATTGACAATTTTTCTACGTTTGCACCAATAGCGTCAATAATTGTTGGTAATGGCAATAAAGTTCCTGTTTTGGGCTCGGGACATTCAACCCTTAACTTTGCCTCAAAACCCCTTTACCTTAAAAATATCCTTTTCAACCCAAACATAGTCAAAAACCTAATTTCTGTTCGTCAATTCAATGCTGACAATTACACTTCTATCGAATTTGACACTTATGGTTTTTCTGTGAAAGATTTCAAGGATGGTACGATCCTGAGTCGTCACAACAGTTCGAGTGATCTGTACCCACTCACACCAAATGCTTCTGCCACTGCTTGTTTCACTTCTACCCAAGCCTCACCACTTTGGCACAATCCACTTGGTCACCCGGGTGAACCTGTTATGGATTTTCTTCGTTTAAATAATTCTATTTCTTGTAATAAACAAAAGCAATCATCGCTTTGTCATGCTTGTCAGTTGTCGAAACACAAACGACTACCATTCAATGATTCTACTAATACTACTTTATGCCCTTTCTCATTAATTCATTGTGATTTATGGACGTCACCTTTATTAAGTCATGCGGGTTATAAATATTATTTGGTAATCATTGATGATTTTTCACAATACATATGGGTTTACCCTCTTCGTTTTAAATCTGAAGCCTATTCTAAAATAACTCATTTTCATCAATTTGTCACCACCCAATTTCGCCTACCCATCCAAGCCATCCAATGTGACATGGGCGACGAATTTGACAACACAAACCTTCACAACTTCACCTCACAAAATGGCATACAACTTCGTTTCTCTTGTCCTCACACCTCCCAACAAAATGGAAAAGCGGAGCGCATGATTCGTCGTATAAATGAAATCATGTTCACCCTCCTCACTCATGCATCTCTTCCCTCAAACTTTTGGGTTGAGGCTCTTCACACCGCATCTTACCTCCACAATATCCTCCCCACTAAATTACACCATAACCGCACCCCTTTGTCCCTCCTATACCTTCGCGAACCATCCTATGAACACCTTCGCGTCTTCGGATGCATCTGTTACCCCAACACATCCGCCACCCGACCCAACAAACATACTCACCGATCTACCCCGTGCCTTTTTTTCTCGGATACCCGGCTATTTACAGGGGTTATCGGTGCCTTGACCTCCACTCGGGAAAAACCATATTTTCTCGTCACGTCATTTTTGACGAAGCCGTGTTTCCCATGGCTAATCCCAAAACACCATCACCCTCACATGATTTTCCAGACCCCAACCCATTCCTATTCGACCCCACGTTATTTTCCACACCACAACAAACTCCAACTCATATATCCTAGACCAATAACCAATCGCCATCATCCTCGGCCCTATACCCAATAACCAACCACATTCACCCCTTACACAACAATATAACCAATCGGCCCATACCACACCTACCATTCACCAAGCCTAACCACCCATCGACCCAAACACCTCTTCTCACACCCAAACCAACACCTCCACTTCGGCCAACCCTCCTCCTTTCCAAACCGAACATATACCCGACCACATTCCACCTGACCCTCCGCATAACCAACCCAACCCTATACCTGCCCCTACCACCACCCATCACATGTAAACTCGGTCCTGTTTGGATATTTTCAAACCTAAACTACCTTACTCTCTCAATACCAACACCACTCCCACCATATCTCCTCTCCCAAAGTCCCATTTAACCCCCTTTTCGACCCAAACTAGAAAATTGCCATGACCGACGAATATGAAGCTCTATTGGCCAACAACACGTGGGAACTTTTCCCTCGACCAACGGATGTACCGATCATACGATGCATGTGGCTCTTCAAACACAAGTTCCACGCGGATGGCTCTCTAAAACGCCATAAGGCTCGTTTGGTTGTTAACGGGAAAAGCCAAACTGTAGGTGTCGACTGTGATGAAACGTTCAGCCCAGTGGTTAAACCTACCACAATTCGCATAGTGCTTAGTCTTGTTGTATCGTGCGGTTGGTTGAGCCACCAATCCGATGTTAAAAATGAATTTTTAAACGATCACCTAAAGGAGCCCGTATACATGTTCCAACCACCCGGCTTTACCTCTACATCTCACCCCAAATATGTCTACAAACTCAACAAATCTTTGTATGGTCTAAAACAAGCTTCGAGAGCTTGGTATCAACGTTTTGCAGGTTATTTATACAGGTGTGGGTTCAAGATCAGTCTTTGCGATACATCACTTTTCATTTACCATCACGGAGATCAAATGGCTTATCTTTTGTTATATGTGGATGCCATTATTTTAACAACCTCTAGTGATGATATACTACAAAAGGTAGTTAAGTCCCTCACTGCAGAATTTAAAATGACTGACTTGGGGATATTGCATTATTTTTTGGGCATTACTATGACCAAACAACCTGACGGGTTGTTTTTATCTCAATCTACATGCAGCAGACATTCTAATTCATGCAAATATGTCCAACTGCAAGCCCGCAAGCACCCCCCGTTGAGCCTGGTTCTAAGCTCAGTGCAGACAGTGGTCTAGCCAGGGCTCTTCAGTACCTCATGATTACAAGACCTGACATCGCCTATGCCATTCAACAGGTTTGTCTCTTCATGCATGCTCCTAGAGAACCACATTTTCAGTTCCTCAAACGGATCCTACGCTACATCAAGGGCACCTTAGATCATGGTTTAGTTATTTCTAAGTCCTCTTCAACAGGATTAACTGCTTACTCAGACGCTGATTGGGGTGGGTGCCCTGACTCTAGACGATCCACTTCGCGCTACTGTGTGTTTTTGGGATCCAACTTGCTCTCTTGGTCCTCTAAGCGTCAATCAACAATTTCAAGGTCAAGTGTAGAAGCTGAATACCGTGTCGTGGCAAACACAGTTGCTGAACTCACTTGGGTTCGCAACCTACTACTTGAGTTGCATATTCCTATTCGCCACGCCTCCATCATATACTGTGACAACATCTCGGCTGTTTATCTCTCAGATAATCCAGTTCAACACCAGCGAACAAAACATGTAGAACTGGATATCCACTTTGTCCGAGAAAAGGTCAGACTAGGATCTGTGAAGGTCCTCCACGTCCCTGCCGATTACCAGTATGCAGATATTTTCACGAAGGGTCTACCGAAGCATTTGGTTTTCGATCTAGTTTATGCCTTCGGTCACCTCTGGCTAAAACTGCGGGGGCGTGTTAGTGATAATTGTGCCACACAATTAGCACTAATTATTTTCCAGTCAAGTCAAGTCAAACTCAATTAGTCAAGTCAAAGTCAATTATGTTGTAGTTAATGTATTTACTTGTAGCTTGTCTGTCTCCCTAATTCTTTCCCCTTGTATATGTATTTATAAACAATGTTTGTGAATAGAATTAATTCATCAACGAATTAAACATTTTACATTCTTTACGTGACCAGATTGCTAATCAGTTGCTTTCAAATGATTCAAATTAAAATTGTATGCATAGTATGTTGTGTAAAATAGTCAGAGGGGTAAGATAGTCATTCTACATAGTCATTCATAGATACAACCAAACAACTTTTAATGGTTCAATACTTTATTAATTCAGAATCTCTTACCCATTCAAACATCTTACTAATTCAACACTTGTCAATCAGCCCCTAAATATACAATAACTTATTGTTGAATAAATCAGGCAACGTAATAATTCTTACGAGATAAAGAAAAGTTCATTTGTAATATTGTTTGTTTTATTCTTGTGTAATTTAGTTTAATAAGTTATTAGTTATCTAACTATAAAATATTTGTTATTACCTTGATACTTGTTCCCATTGTTGATTGTTCCTACCTCTAGTTCCATGAAGCTCCAAATAATGAGTTTTTTTTTAAGATGACTTTCTTTTACTCGGAAGTTGTTATACCCGCATCACAGGTCGTGACTCTTCACTCCACCCAGACCATGTTGTGTTATATGGGTTCACGCTAGGGGCATGTGTGGGCTATTAACGGGTCCTGCCCGAAAACCGTACCACCTCCACACGAGCTAAGGTTTACCATCGTCCGCTGAAGTAACGGCCAGATAAAAACCGGGTCAACTCAAATTCAAACTCCCTCCATCAGGAAAAGCCAAGCTCTCCAAATAATGATTAACTCTTTATCTCTATCATCTCTCACTACTATCTCCTAAATGTTTTTTTTTTTTTTACAACAAATTTTTACTTTCAATGGTAATATTCCAAAAGGTTATCCACATTTGTTGTTTACTTCCAATGCTAATACTTGTGATCACAACAGAATTATTAGGCAGATAAGTTAGGTTGATTGATTAAGAAACGACAAAGATAACATTTTTTATTTTTTTTTTATTTTTTTTTTTTTTAAAGTGTCAATCGATTAGATAATAACCAAGTTACATCTGGATAATGGGTAAGCGAGCAACAAGCTGCGCCGCTATCCCTTTTTGAATCGCAAAGCCTATTCTACTAAATACAAACCCTTGGTTCCTCGGGCTTTGCGAGTCACTGTGGACCACCTTCTGCACCCGCTCCAAAAAGCGAACTGCCTCAGGGGCTAGAGATCCAAAAGTGTCGAAGGCAAACGGAATGAATACATGCTGATTCTCTAAACACGCTGCCTCGTGCTTAGCAACTTTTCTAGCTTCAGCCTTCAAAACCGCCTGTCCCGGAATGAATCCGCTATCTCTCAGCCCCACCAGTGGGGACACTCCAGTGAGGTCAACACACGCGTGCTTACCCCCCGCCCAGCCAAACACAAGGACGTCCGCAGGACGCAGGGTAGATCTTCCCTCTCGTGGATCAGTCAGAAAGTTAACAGGGGCTTCTTTCTTGGCTGAGATCCCGGCACGCCTAAGCACATCCCATAAAACGTCTCGAACCCAGTCATGACGATACTTGAACCCCGGCAATTCCTTACAGTGGAGGGCATGCTCGCCAAATCTATCCAAACAAGCTTTTTTACAAATGGGGCATGAGCCGTCTGGTGGGAAAAGGGGAATCAGGAGACGGTATTTAAGGATGGCTCTATATTCAACTGCTGACATCCGTTGCCCAAGACCTTCAATGGGCGCAACAGTCAAAAAATCCTGGGCATGAGCCCCCTTGAGACAAGCCAAAACTGCCTTTTGACGCGGGGTCATATCGAACCGCTCCTCCATATCCTGTGCGTGTTTACCATAAAGAGCACTCGCCAAAGTTTGTTGAGGTTTCTTGGGGGCGGTCTCCTTATCGGTAAAACCACCTAGATCAAGGTCCGGAAGAGTTGTTCTAATATTACCAAGAGCAAGGGAGTAGTCAGGATCCACCCCCACAACACCAGCGCTTCGCAAGATGTGGTCCTGCAATTTCCATGACTGTGCCCTGGATGCCACAAAAGCATATACGGAGACGTCCTCCGCCGAGATAAGCCCTAAGCCCCCGCAACACATAGGGAAAGAAGCCAACCTCCACTGAAAGTCCCCAAAATGCGGTCCCCCGCTAACAACAATATCTTCAACTGCCCCTCGCAGGCCTGCATCAAAGATAGACACAGCCTCTTTGACATGTTCGGGTTGACATGTCCGGAGCCCAAACACTAATTTAGCAACCCCCATGCACGAGCGCAACAGGAGGAGCTCACTTTGGGGGTCCCTCAAGTCCGGCAGTCGTTTCATAAGATCAACCGCCCGAAGAGCTCTTCTAGATGCCAAAGACTGAATAAACCCTGCATCCCGACTAACTGCCCCCCCGAGCAGTTTAATCCCCTTTGCGGGCCTGCTAATCTCGCTAGGGAATAAACCCGGCACATTTTTTGACCCATTGCATGACGGCCAAAAAATCTCTGTTTTCCGGATATTAAGCCTAAGCCCAAGAGGCGCCCCCTCTGAACGAATAATGTCCAACGCCCTAGCAACCTCCTCTGCCTTACCAATGATAGTGCCATCATCCAAGTACCAAGCATGGAAAGGCAAGGAACAAGCGCCCTGCACGCGAAGGATCAGCGGATGGAGAACCAACGCAAAAAGAAGGGGGCCGAGGGGGTCCCCTTGCTGCACCCCCGTGGTAGCCCCAATATGAGTATCCCCCACATGATAATAAATAACATCCTACTTCCTAATGTCATTGATAAACATAATTTCTGGCATGTGAATACAGATTGGATTTTCAACATCTTCCTCTTGTATTATTACCCACGGCCCCACGCACCTTTAAGTTTCAAATGTTGTAGTTTTAAAGAAAAGTGGTTTTACTATTTTACATATATTAATTTTACATCTTGTAATTAGTCACATTATAAAGTGTCTTTATTCCTCCTTTCATTATAGCATTCCCTTTAACTCCCTTGTTTTATTTCCCCCCCTGAATACCTTTACTAGTAAATGATACCCGTGACTAGCATATTCACATATTGATAATTTTATAGGTATTCTTGCGAAACTCGCTTAATATTATATATATCCACACAAAATTCTAAAATATCATGTATATCCCTACAAACTTGTCATACACCATTATATCCAAACTAAGTTCTAAGTATCATATACATCCCTTTAAATCATCAAAATATCATATGTAACAATATAGAGAAAATTAACATAGAACATTATAAATTATAATACCTCAAGTAATTCCCACATCGGCCATGGCTAAAAGAGATTATTGGTTTATATAGAATGCACTCACACTTAAATCACCAACGCATTTTGGACGTATTGGTTGTGAAAAAGTTAATCATGCTCGAATGAGAGTAGTACCATGACGGGTGACCTCCTAGGAAGTCTTTGATGTAATTTTGGAATATTGAATAGAAATTTAAAATAGAGAAATTATTAAATATATTCTTCATGTGGTGAATAAAAGAGATGTTTTTAGTTGAGTATTTTTTTATTATTTTTTTTTTACACTTGATGAGTTTAATTCGAGTGCTAAGTCTCTAATTAAGTGAAACTTTTTCACGCATAATAATTAGTAGGCTACATGCCTAATGTGAAACTAGAGAGAGAAGAACAAATATATGAAGTTCTTGGAGAATGAGAGATACTTGAAGACTAATTATATAAAGGAATACTCTTACTTGTTTTCATTACATTTGCAACTTTATTTGTTTCAAAGCTTTTCGCGACTACCTAGCTAATGCGCTAAAAGCTTTTCGCGAAGAGAAGGGCATGGACTTCAAGTTTTTGCATTGTTGGGAGATCGCGAAAAACCATTCAAAATGGGCGGATGTGCCCTCTGCTTCCAATTCGTCAAAAAGGACAAAAACAAATTCATCTCATAACCGTCCGGGTGAACGTGAAGACTTGGATGCAGTTAACTTGGATTATGACGACTTCGACGAGGAATTGAGTCGTCCACCCGGTCGAGACAAGTCTAAAAAGAGGGCGCAAAGGTGTGACACCCGGCATGTTTGGGTCAACATTTTATAAACACATAAAGTCTACCTTAGCGAGAAACGTTTATTAAACATACTTAACATGGTCAGTTGAGTCAGAACACAGTCCGTATTGTCCAGGGTTCAATGATTTGGAGGATCATTAGGGTAAGCACACACACATGAGTCATGAGTCCCGTTGTTGGTGAATTACATGAATTAGATTAAGTAATAAACGTGAATTGATCTGTATATGGTGTAGAATCTGCAAATGCGTGTTTAAACGATGATTAGATGATTATCCATGATTATATATGCTTAACATAGGTTAGGCTTGCATGTTCATGTGTTAGGATGTGTTAAAATGCGTTAAAACGACAAAACTGGAAAATCTGGAAAACACATGTACAGGTTCGACCTTAAGGGGGGTCGAACCTGGGAAAAGGAAACAAAAGGGAGGTCGAATCTGGGAATGGGAAACCAAATAGATACCTTCGACCACTTATGGTCTCATTCGACCCAGGTAAGGGGTCGAATGAGGCTTCAGTATAAATACCATACTTTGTCATTTTTCACCATTTCACAAACCCTAAACGCCTCTAAACACTCTCTAGCAACTTTAATCACTAGGGAAGGAGTTTTTGCTCTTGTTTTTCATAATCTAACCTACAAACATCTTCTAAACAAAGATCAAAGGTGTGTTCTTCATCCTAAATCCTTTTTAAAGCATTTTGATTCATTTTCATTAAACCCCAAAAGTCTAGATCTGATTCAAACATGTTTTCATGGATAAAAACCTTCCTAACATCTTTCTAAACAAAACTTTTTCATAAACAATGAGTTTTCATATAAGTTAACATGTGTTATGTTGTGTTAATGATGTTTTTATGTTGTGTTATGCATTGTTTGATGATTGATTGCTGTGTAGATGTTTTATAACAATGATCTAGGGCTGTTGTTGATGATGAATTAGGATTGAGATAGGTTACAATTGATTATTGATGATGTTTTGCTCATTTTGGGGATTTTGGGTTAGATGTAGGGCTTGTTCATGATGTTATTGATAATGATATGATTGGGGGTTTTCTTGTACATGATAATCTGAACATGTTAAGTTGATTTTTAAGAGATTTTAGAAAGTTTCCTAATTGGGTAAAGATTGCATACGTTTGATGTGACATCTCCATAATTTGCTATTTTGGGTAACTTGTAAAACGGATGGATTTCAGGATAAAATTGGTAGGGTTTTGTGGGAATATGTTAATGATAGTTGACTGCTGTGATTGGTGATGTTTCGTGATGTATTCGGACTGTTTAGATGCGTTTTGGTGTGTTTTATGAAGTTTTGCAGCAAAGGGTCGAACGTGGAACTCATTCGACCCTTCGTGGGGTCGAATGTAGCTCAAATGGGTCGAATGTAGCTCAAAAAGTTTGAATGTGGAGGCCTGGGGTCGAATGTGCATGTCTGGGGTCGAATTAATACGTGTTAGGGTCGAATTAATACGTGTTAGGGTCGAATTAACATACGTTAAGGTCGAATAAACATGTGTTAGGGTCAAATAAACATGTGTTAGGTCGAATGAACTTGTGAATAGGTTGAAAGAACATCGTGGAGGTCGAACCAAGGGACCATGGGTCGAACCAGAAGCCCCTGGGGTCGAACCAAACCCAGAAATCTTCCGGTTCGACCTTACGACTTCGTATATGCGATTTTTGATGCAAACTAAGTGTTTTATGCTTGAAACTTATGTGTTAACCTTATGTACATGACTAATTGATGTAATGGGTCACCAACGGGATGTCGGGTCTGTCTGGCATGTCCGGTTAACGTTTAACACACTTTTTAACACACGTAGTCAAGATCTGGATAATCGGGGACTAGTTAACCTTCGGGTTGATAGTCAAAACACTTATTTGAATTCATTGATAGGTTGTCATTAGTCAGGGTTATCATACATGTATTGGATTTCTAGTTATCAGGAGACGCACTCTCAGGTGAGTTTCACGACCCCTCTTTTATACATTTTTCTCTCGGGGGAGAAGCATGCCACACGTTTTAACAAATACAACGTTTATGTTTTATAACAAAACACTTTCGAAACGCAACACTTTTGAAACGCAACCCTTTTGAAACGCAACGCTTGTTTTAAATTACTATACGACGCAACGCTAAGTCCCTAGGGAAACCATGAATATGTGGGTATACATAACGGGGGAAATGTGGATAGATCTATCGGGCTTGACGAACTCCACTCGACGGCTGGGAGCCGGGCGAGTGCATATTGTCTCTACTCTTGGAAACTCAAACACGGGCGGCAACACATGCAACGCTTGTCAGTAATAGTTTCAGCAACACAATCGTAGTAGTAAAGAAACGTTTGTTATTTACTTGAAGGTTTTGCACACTTGGTATTTTGAGATGAAACTCTTTACGCACAGAAACGTTTTGTGAACTTAAAACCTGTGAACTCACCAGCATTATATGTTGACATCTTTTTGGGATGTTTTCTCAGGTCGCTAAGGTAGCAGCATTGAGTTTAGGTGCACAGAGTCGCACTTGCGTCTAGGATCATGTCTCACGTTTTGGATTGTTAAACTTTAAACTTATGTCTCATCGTTATTCAGTTTTGTAAAACTAAATTTGCTTCCGTTGTGTTTTGAATCATAGTTTTTGAAACTATTGTATGGTTTGGTTTACGTATCTTTTCACATATAGTTGTCGTTCGTTGTGACCGTTGACTTGGATCCTGGTGTGTCACGCGCCTCGCGGTAAAACTCCGCAAGTGAAAATTTGAGGGTGTGACAAAAGGTCCCCTGCTTCGGGTTCGGGATCAGTATCGGGATCGGGATCGGGATCCGGCAAAGGTGCTTACAGCGGTGATTTGGTCGACTTAAATGCCAACATCGTCCAATTAAACACGATTCAATAACAAAGGCTCGAGGAGAAAAAAATCCATTCATGAAGCCTTTGAAAAAGGTTGAGTATGAAAGAATAGCGCGAAAAGCGCGAAGATATGAAATTCATCGCCATGAACACCGATCATCTTAGCGGTCAAGAGTTAGAGATGGCCCTAAAACTGAAGCGCGAGCTTATGGAAAAATATAATAAGTAGTTTTTTTTTATTTTCTAGGTTTTTATTTTTTTTTTTGGTTTTTTATGTTTATTTATTTTCTAGATTTTTATTTAATTTTATTATTAATTATTATGAATTTTAATTTTGTTTTTAATTAAGTGATTTTAAATTAAAAAATATAAATTAAATGCCACAAGTCACTTTTCCCTCTCCCTCTACATGGGTCCCACAAGTGTCACATGACGCTTCACCCCCTCTTTCCCCCTCCACTCCCTATAGTCTTATTCCACTGGTCTTCACTACTTTTCAATTGACCTAATTTTCACCGTGAATTTTAATATATGATGGTAAGTTATAAAGAAACTAATTTTGAGAAATTATATTTTATATTCAATAGGGGTATTGGATTTTAATAATCCCAAGTTTCAACCGTTGGCCGATAATAATCCCTACTTCAAAAATTCTCAATAATAATCCCAACTTTCGAACATTTGGCCTTTGGTAAAACTTTTTTAACTGAGCACTAACTGGGTTCGTTAGTGCTGACGTGGCTGCTGACTAGGCTTGATGATGTGGTTATTTAGATCTGACGTGGCATATTATATTATTATACCATTTTTTATAAATCAAAAAACAAAACCATTTCAATGTCTGGGACAAATCCAAACCACATCAATGTGTGGCCTATTACGATTATTAAATCAAGATCCACAACCACAAGTTTGCCCAAAGAATAACCACTGGCTCAGTTCATCCTCTCTTGTGGATCTGGGTTCGGGTGTATCGAACAGATTGGTCTTAGAGGATGGTGTCGGTGGTGATGTTCAGTTAACAGAGAAAGAGAAGGCTTGCTGGTTTGATTAGTGAGGTTATCGGGGTGTTTATGTTGTTATTACTGGTCGTTGATATGACCTGGTCCGAAACAGTTAACCGGAAACCGGGGTTGATCAGGAATGATAACCGGAGGAGGAGACCCGAGGTCGACGGGGAAAAGGGGAATCAGGTCTGGGAAATGTTCGGTGAGGGTGAAAAGGGTCAGTTGGTGGTGTTGGTTTGGTCCGATGGTGACTGGAACCGGAGGAGGTGGTTGTGGGACGACGGTGGGTGGACTGAAGACGACGACAACGGCGCACTTGTGGCTCAGATCTGTTATTATTATTATTATTATTATTATTATTATTATTGTGGTGGAGGAGAAGGGAGATGGTGAGGAGAGGGTGGATGATGGAGGGATGATGATGATGTTGGATCAGTATGCTCGTTGATAGTTACTTAATTATGAACACTTATGTGTTTTGCAAGTTTAATCAGTTTTGCACAGCGGAATAAGTTTATAAAGTTTCACTATCAACAGGAGTTATTACTCCCCCTGGATGTTTGTAAACTAAAGACAAGTTAATGAGAATTTAAGTATTGAATGTATATGACAATAAATAAGCAAATAGATTCTCAGTTAATGAAATGGAATAACAAGTATAAGCTTTGAAGGATTTCAGTTTTCTATTAAAATCAATATCTAAAACAGAGGGATGAACCCATCTATTTATAGACAAACAAATACATGAACCTTGTTACAAAAGCAAGTCTGCAACAAGTTGCAGTTTTGGAACTTGTACAAAATGATAAAGTAATAATAAACAAATAAACTACTGAAACATAAGGGCAGTGGAAAGATTCTATTATAAGTGCTGATGAATGACAAACTACTGATGAGTAGTTTGTCTTCAGTAGTTCTTCAGTAGACTTGTCTGGTTTGACTTCAGAACTTCTGATCTTTCTTCTTTAGTACTTGTTAAATCCTTATTCAGTACTTGTGTCTTCTTTCTTCAGTAGTTTCATACTTAGAATAATTTGGCAGAAGTATGAATTAGACTAAGATTGCAAAAAGAGGTTTCTTCAATCCTTTCTGTCCTTACAGATGATGATGATGATGATGGAGGGATCTATTGTTGTTGTTGTTGTTGTTGTTATTATTATTATTATTATTATTATTATTATTATTATTATTATTATTATTATTATTATTATTATTATTATTAGGGTTTTGTTTTTTATTTGAAAAATATGAAATAATAATATAAAATGTCACGTCAGCTTAAGTTGTACACGTCAACATGCCCAGTCAGCAGCCACGTCAGCACTAACTAACCCAATTAGTACTCAGTTAAAAAAGGTTTACCAGAGGCCAAATGTTTGAAAGTTGTGATTATTATTGGGAATTTTTGAAGTAGGGATTATTATCGGCCAACAGTTGAAACTTGGGATTATTAAAATCCAATACCCCTATTCAATATCATAAATTTTACAAATTTCTATAAAAATTACGTGAATATCAATATAAATAAAAAGATAATGTTCCACTAGTAAAGTAATTCAAAAGTGAATATTATTTCCCAGTAAAATGACATTCGTTCATTCATTAAAATTTAGACATATAAATTTTGTTTTATCACAATTTGGTTGAGGTTGACCACCTTATATCGATTTCGATTAATTAGGTGGAGTTGAAGAAAATCGCATTGGCATCGTACCTTGTAGCAATTACTTTGCGAGTACTCGGCCACCTATACCTAGCTTTTCTCTCTCTCTTTTGATCAGCTAATTTTTTCCCCCTTTTTTACATCACCTTTTTAAATACACCTTTTTTTTTTGGCTCGTATGAGGCTTGAACTCCAAATCTCACCTTTAGAACTCCATCATCTTTACCACCACCCCACAAGGGGTGGGGCTATACCTAGCTTTTCTAACATTGTATATACTAAAAAAAAAAAAAAAGTAGTCTTGCCATTAAAAATAAAAAGCTATTTGATCATTCACAAAATAGAAATGCTAAATTACCAAAAAACAAATTGAAAGGTTCACATGGAACTTGAGCCCAAACATATCCTAGGGGATCTGCCTCTCTAATTATAAGCCAAGCACAACATACTCCATTTTTTATACTTCATAAAACAACAAACATCCAACTATCAAACACTTCTTCTTCTACTATTACACATTATCTATATTCTCTCATCTCTACCGACATAATCCTCAATGGAAGATCCACATTTCACCACAAAACTTCTTCTGTTCATCACAGGTTATTAATCTAACATTATATTCATGTTTGTTTCCTTCTAGTTCATTAATAATGTTACTTCTTTTTGTATTCTTTTCACCAGGGTTTCTATTTCCTGCTATGGTGGCTTCAGTGGGCATAAACTATGGACAGATCGCCAACAATCTACCCTCACCCGAACACGTGGTTCCGTTGGTTAAATCCATCGGTGCGACACGGGTTAAGCTCTATGATGCTGATCCTAAAGTCCTGAAAGCTTTTGCTAACACTGGAGTTGAGTTTATTGTTGGTCTTGGTAATGAATATTTATCAAAAATGACCGATCCAGCTAACGCTCAAGCTTGGGTTAAATCCAACGTTCAAGCGTACATGCCCGCGACTAAAATCACCTCCATTGCTGTTGGTAATGAAGTTTTGACTTTTAATGATACTTCTCTTTCGGGTTGCTTGCTTCCGGCTATGGAGAATGTTCATACCGCGCTTGTAAACCTGAAGTTAGACGGTCAGGTATAATATATTAGTTAGAGTTTATTGTTATATAGTTAGCATAGCTAAAAATAAGAGCAATTTCATATATTTAGTGTGAACTTGGCACTTGCAAAGTACATACTTTAAATAACATAATAAATTATACATTGAAAACTTTGTTATATAATTATTATTTTCTAAGAACTAGGGATGAGCACATAACGCCGAATACTGATCCCGTTCCGTTCCGATCCCGATCCCATACCGATACCGAACTGAGGGTGTTCGGTATTAGTATTGGTACCCACATTTAGAGGTTTTCAGTTTCGGTATTATCGGTATCGGTACGAGATCGGTATGGTATCGGTATTTTAAGGTAAAATACCGATACCATACCGGTACCGTACCGATACCGTACCGTATGCTTTTGGTATCAGTATCGGTATCGGTATTGGGTTTTATGAGTTTTCGGGATTGGTATCGGTTGGTACCGATTCCGTCCCGAGCTCATCCCTACTAAGAACAATTTTAAAACGTTTCTTCTTTAAGAAAAAATGTAATTTTGCCGAAGAGCGAAGATTATAGCGTTAATGGTCAAAATCGTCCTTGAGGTTTGGCCAGTTTTGCCACACCAGATGTACAAAAAAAAAATATACTATTTTAGACTGATGTGGCAAAACTGGCCACCTCAAGATTATATGAAATTTCAACTAGAAATTATTATCTTAACTAGAGATAACTCGTTTAACTAATATATTTTCTCTAATATCAGGTTACAGTGACCACGGCACACTCCGTGGCAGTACTCCAAAACTCGTATCCCCCCTCATCGGGTGCTTTTCGGCCAGAACTAAAGGGATGCATCTCGCCAATCCTGGATTTCCTATCGAAAACATGTTCTCCATTTTTAATCAACGCGTACCCTTTCTTCGCATACAAGGCGAACCCAAAGCAAGTTTCGCTAGATTTCGTCCTCTTTCAGCCCAATGCGGGCATTGTTGATCCCGCTAACAACTTTCACTACGACAACATGTTATTCGCTCAAATAGACGCGGTCCACGCAGCTCTAGACCGGTTAGGTTACAGCAAAATGCCGGTCCAGATATCAGAAACTGGCTGGCCATCGAAAGGAGATGAGGACGAAATCGGGGCATCGCCCGAAAACGCTAAGAAATATAATGGAAACCTTTTGAAAATAATTAGTCAGAAGAAAGGGACTCCTGCTAGACCGAACACTGATTTGAACATATTCGTGTTCGCTATGTTTAATGAGAATTTGAAGCCTGGTCCAACTTCAGAAAGGAACTACGGTTTGTTTAAACCGGATGGAAGTCCGGCTTATGGTTTGGGGTTCTCAGGAATCGGTGTTTCGGGTGGTAATTCGACAAGCGTGGGTGGTAATGGCGCGCGGCCGAACGGGCCTTCGGTGTATTTGTCGCCGCCGGATAACTCGTCGGATGGGTATATGGACATTTCTTCATCGCCGGTGAGTTTTGTTTCATGTTACTATTTAGTGTGTGATTTGCTAAATTACGCATGTTATGGGTTGTGACATGTTGAATAATTGAGATTAGGACATATAGATAGTGGTCACGTCATGGTCCACGAGGTACGTTATTTTATTTTTTTGAACATGAATTTTTAGCAAGGATAAATACACCATAACTTGAACAGCGTCGCAGAATGTGAACCGACAACTTTTAATTATTGAGTACATAATAGAATGATAATTAAAAAACGCATCATGTGATGTAACACAAGTTGAATGATAGTCTTTGTTTCTTGTATCTTGTCTTTTTAACATGTTTTATCAATATCACATGTTAAGCACTTTAAAACAATCATTACTATTTCTAATAATTTGAAAAGTTAAATTAAGATAAGTATGAAAACATTATAAATGTCACATGTTAAGCACTTAAAAATCGTTACTATTACTAATAATTTTAAAAGTACGTTAAATTTACATAACTATGAATAACCTTATAATTCGGATTAAAAAAATTAGTAGTTTGAATATGGCTAAAGAGATATTTTCATCGTACCTGTGAATCTGATACCGCTGTTTTACTTTCAGGAAAAACTTGTTCAGACTAGTTGGAGAAGATTAGGCATGGGGCTAATTTTAATCTTGATGGCAATGGCCTTTGATATTTTAATGAGTTAGATTATGGTTTGAATGGGGTTAGAAAATTAGAGGAAGAGACAACATAACATAATCTGTTGAGGAAAATATGTTGGTGGTCTTCCTTTCTTCTTGCAATTTGGAAATTCTTTAATTAAATATTGTGTCATATAAATTATGTGCATTATCATATTCAATATGTTTGATTTGCATGAAATTGATGTCACTCCAAGGCAGCAGAGATTTTGATTGCTTTCTACTGTGAGTTTCAATACAATTACAAACTTCCACCGAAAGATAAAATAAAATGATACCTTGCACTTGCACATGACTTCAAGAATATACTACTGCCTAAAAGGTTTTTACATTTGTTTATGTAACCTTTCTTTTCTCAAAGTAAGTATCAAGTAGGTTGTTAGTATTTAGCAATGATGTTCATTTTAACGAGTTGAATCTGATATAAATTCAAACATTCGAAGTAAAAAAATATCATATTAGATGAACTCGCACACGACTCATATGTGTTCGTGTATTGTCGTATTGATATGAACATGGCTATTTCTCTTATTTGTTTATTTAATATTAATACCTTAAAATTAATAATACACACAAAATTCAACCAATGATGTTATTTCTTTTTATGTTGTAAATTTACAATCCCTAAAACATAACATTAGAGGATTCACAACAGCTCCCCCATTTTTATGTGAGCGTGTCATTCAAATTATATGGGGTGGGTGTAAGTGGTTGTGAATGAAGAAGATAGGGAATCTACTGTTTATCGGTATATTTAGGGTTATTTGGGAATCTTTTGGGGAAAACAGAAAACTGTATTTATTTTTTAATAATTGTTGAAAGTGGTTGTGAGTGGAGGAGAGAGAAATTATAATGATTTTTGATGTAATATGTGGTTGTGATTGGTTTTGAGTAAATAGAGGATGTGGAAGCTGATGTGAATGCTCGAGGCGTTTATTGCAAAATAAAATTCTATAAAAATGATTAGGCCCAAATAATTGATTTTGATAATCCAATTCCAATAGGCCTGAAGTCATATACTAGACTAATTCGCCTGTGGACATTATTTGAAAGTCATGAGCTGTCTATTATCTATGTGGCAATAACAAGTGGATTCTTCTGTAGCAGGCCCATTTACTCCTATTTAATTATGAAAAAGACTTTCCATGCTAGTGGAACAACCACTCTCAATTCAATTCTCATATATTTTTGTCCATTCCTAAATATACATGCATTTACAGAATGGTGTCAATGGGTTTAAAGCCATTCAAAATAGGTTTTAACTTTTAAGGAATAAAAACACACACAAGATATGGAAAATAAATTTAAATAGTTAATTTTGTTAAATAACCGTTCGTATTGTTTATTATAAGTTTTTTAAATAAAAAAAAACAAATAAACTAATTTGTTCATACTAGTGGGGAACTCGCGCGTTGCTGCGGGGAGACAATTTGTCGTGCGATACTCGTTACTGTTAGTTTATTGATTCTCTCATGATATATTGTGTAGTATTTGATTTTAAAGGTGTGCTAGATCTAGAAAACCATTTTTGCTAGGTATTTTTAACTATGGTCGTTGTTACAAATTTTAGACACAATGTTTTTTATTCAAATTTATTAACTTGTCGTATTCATTAACTATATATAAACACAACTCCAAAATTAATGATAAAAGAAGTAGCCATGAAAAGAATATAAATGTATGTATATGTGTGATTATAGTAAAAACTCAGTGGTTTACATTACAAGTAAAACATAGTATTTAAGCAAGAAACTAAGAATTAAGTGACTTTAAAAACAAACCTAGCACTAATGATTCTAAATTTAATAACTTGTTAAAGGAATGTCGATTTCATTAAATCTGTCTTGCTTTGCTGGCAACATGTAATACATGGTTTCACCACTTGGTCTTCATGTATCATACTTTTCAGCCTGTTTGCACTCCTTCAAATACGATTTTAAGACTGCATTGTTAAGATAGCTAAAACGAAGAGCAACAAGAAAATTCGTGCTAATAACGTGTTGGAAAATAACAATCTAGTAGCAACCTACATACAAGTTATATAAACATGAGAAGAACACTCTAAACATCATGTATGGAAAGAAAGAATAAAGGAAGAGAGAACTTTATTCATTGATGTTTCATATACCAAATAAAAGACCACTCTTTGTAAGGCTATAATAATTAAAAGATATGTAAGTTATGTATGTGAAGAGTCACCTCATTATTTAGATACTAAATAATATTTATAAGACTATAACAATAATACAAACATAATAAAGACATGGATGTTATGAATGTAAAGAGTCACCACATTATTGTTAATTTCTTTATCAAGCTTAAATTTAATTTCTTCAACAATTTAATATTTTGGTAGAAAGACAATTTTACCCCCTAAATGACTTCAACAAGCATTGTACTATAAGCAATAAAGGTTGTATTTACTTAAATTTTGCGGGTATCCTTCACTCATGCTTTATAATATAGTATAGATATGTTTTCATAACCTACATTACCTAAATATATGTAGGTTATCTAACATAAACGTACACTGGATCAACATATGTGTAGATTATATCATGTTGGATTGGCGGGTTGAAATGTGCAACCCAAACCCTACCAATATTATTATTTGTGTGAAAGATTTCAACCATAACTTGCACATACAAAAATTCATATCAACCTGAACATGATCTATTTAACCTAGTTTTTTTTTATTAGTCAAACATGTTGACTGTTGAAATGATATACACGAATTATAATTCAATTACTTTTAATTATTGGACTTTCAGTTGTTGGGCTTGTTATTATTTCAGGAGCCCAGTCTTTGGTGGGTTAGCCCATTGGCCTCTGCCTGGGTCAAAGGATTGTGAACTGGTTCATGGACTGAGTTATTATAAATGTGTTTGTTGTATTTTGTGTTTGTTTGACACAGATCGATGAGCTGGCTTATTGGTGTTCGTTGGATTAATATCATCACAACCGTTGATTAAGTGTTAGCTGGATGATTCGAGTATAAAAAGAATAGTGCACGAGTTGATTCATTCATTCGTTCACTTTTCTTCTTTGAGTCTTCTCTGATAGTTTTAGGGTTTTCATATTCTTTGTAAGTCTGTTAGTCTTGTTCTTGTGTATTATTCATTATCTTTGATCTGCTGATCTTATCAATCAGCAGATCCTCTTGTATTGTACCTTTATATTTTTTATCTTAGTAATTGCTGAGATCTATTTGGGTATTGGGGGGGGGGGGGTACTTTTTGGTTTGGGTTAATAAGAGCTTTGTCACCTTGTTTAGTCGCCTACATCTGGTGTTGTTATGGTTGTGAGTTTGTGTTGGCTCTAGTATTATTCTTTGTCTTGTTGATTTGTTGTTCAAACCCTAACACTTTACATGGTATTAGAGCCTTAGGCTCTTGATCTTGGTCTTTTATTGTTGTTCTTTCGCTGTATTTTTCCTTTGTCTGTTGGTCTTGATCAAGGACCTGATCTGTATTGTAGATCTGGTTCTTGTAAGTTTTAAAATAATAGATCTGATCTTGATTAGGTAAATCTGGTCTATTATTCTCCAGTATCTTGTTGATTATTTGATCAGGTTGTTGAGGTCAATGTGTGTTGGCCAAGGAGCTGCTGTTCTTTGGATTGGAGTGGAGATTTTTAGCTACAATTGCTCCCATAACTCAGTACCCTAAGTGAAGGTGCTGGTTGTGGGATTGGCGAAACCCTAACTTGGGTTCCCCTCACTGTGAGATCGTTCCTTCATTCTTGTCTTTGTGTCTAGGCGTCTTGGCCAGGTTAGGGTGGACCGGCATTGTTGTCTTGTTGTGATATTGTCTGTCTTGTTGTTTGATATTATATACATATATATATAATATAGTTAATAAAGGGCTTCTGTGCTAAGAACTGCGTGGGCACCTTTTGAGTGATGAACCCATGATCTGTAGCACTAACACAGTTTCGCCCTAATTAGGATATTATTGATAGCTATTTGCTATCTTGTTGTTGATTGTCTTGATTGTCTCTGTCTGTTAGGTCTATGTGTTTTGTCTGTGTTTTTGAATCATAGGTGATGTTGTGAACCCTGGTGGTGGTCCTAACCTTGGTCCTGTAGAGGGTAATCTTGGTAGTAAATTGGATATTAGTGATCCATTGTACCTGCATCCTAGTGATACATCTAGTCTGTCTATTATTAGTATAAAATTGAAAGGAACTGAAAACTATTCTGTGTGGTCTAAGTCTATGAAACTTGCTTTACAAACTAAGAATAAGCTAGGGTTTATAGATGGAACATGTGTCAAATCTGCTGAGCATGCTGTGTTAGCCTGTGACACCCGACAACTTTCGGTAACTAACTTTTTAAAAATCTAGTAAGTCTACCTTAGCGAGAAACGTTTATAAGCAAACTTAACTGGGTTAGTTGAGTCGGGTCAGATTAGGATTGTCCAGGGTCCAATGATCTGGAGGATCATTGGGAGTCGTTTTGAGAATACATTAGTACCGGGTCCCGTTGTTGGTGACATTACATGAATTAATTTAGTATATGTGTAGATTATGGGTCGTGTGGTGGATTGTATGCTTATACTTGCTTAAATAATGTACGAATGATTATACGTGCCTAAACATGCTAAGTATAGACTATGGATGCATGCTTATGTGTTAAGATGTGTTAGAATGCGTTAAACACGACAAACTGGAAAAAGGTTAACATGTGTTAAAAGTGCTGTTAACATGTGTTAAAAATGTGCTGATGACCTGAATGTGGAAATGGGGTTTGAAAAATGGGCGAACGTGGAAACAAAGTGGGCGAATGTGGAAAAATTCCACATTCGACCACTAAAAAGGGGCGAACGTGGAAACAAAGTGGGCGAATGTGGAAAAGTTCCACATTCGACCACTAAAAAGGGGCGAACGTGGAAAAATTCCACATTCGACCACTTAAACTGGGCGAACGTGCAGATAGTATAAATACCATCCTTAGCCATTTTTCACCATTTCACAAACCCTAAACGCCTCCAAACACTCTCTATCAGCTATTATCATTGGGGAAGGAGTTTTTGAGCTTGTTTTTCATAACCTAACTCTCTAAATCATTACAAGTGAAAATCTAAGGTGTGTTCTTCATTACAAATCCTTTTTAAACAATTTTGACTTGTTTTAATCTAAACCCCAAGGGTCCAGATCTGATATCAACATGTTTTATGGGTAAAAACCTTCCTAATATCTTTCTAAATAAAACCTATTCATAAACAATGAGTTTTCATACAATTTAACATGTGTTTATGTGGTATTAAGCATTGTTTGATGATTATTTGTTATATAGATGAGATAACAACAACCTAGGGCTGTTATTAATGATGGGTTATGATTGAAACGTGTTACCTTTGATTGTTGATGGTGTTTTGATGATTAAAGGAGTTTTTAGTTAGATTTAGGGTTGTTTTTGGGATGATTATGATAAGGTTATGATAGGGGTTTCTTGTTCATGATGATCCGAGTATGATAAACTGATTATTAATCGATTTCAGAAAGTTTCCTAATTGGGTAATATTTGCATGCATGATGATGTGACATCTCCATAATTTGCTATTTTAGGAAACTTGTAAAACGGATAAATTTTGGGGTAAAATTGGTAGGGTTTCGTAGGAATATGTTAATGATGCTTGACTGCTGTAACTCATGATGTTTCGTGATGTTTTCGGATGTTTTTGGATGCGTTTTTGAGTAAACAACACAACAGGGTCGAACCTGGAACACCTTCGGCCAGTCGAACGGGCGAAGGTGGAATCCAGGGGTCGAACCTGGAAGAAAAAGGGGCGAAGGTACCACAAGGGGGCGAAGGTGGAAGAAAAAGGGGCGAAGGTGGAAGTTCGAACCCACATTCGACCAGTTCAAGTCACCTTCGACCACTTACAACTACATTCGACCCTGTGTTAACAAAAAATGAGATTTTTGATACAAACTAAGTGTTTTATGCTTGAACCTTGCATGTAACCTATGTGTACTTGATTAGTTAGGGTAATGGGTCACCAACGGGATGTCGGGTCGGTCTAGTGTGTCGGTTAAACATTTAAACACGTTTTAAAACATACTTGGTTATGATCTGGACAATCGGGGACTAGATAACCTTATGGTTATTAGTCGGAATACTTATGTGAACATTTTGATAGATCTTCGGTAGAGGGATTGTCACGGGCTAAACATCTTTACACATATTCGAGGAACGTTATCTAAGGTGAGTTCACGGCCCCACATTTTACAGTTTTTACTTTCGGGGTGAGAGACATGCTTACAAACTCTTTTATGACTTATGACTTGTTAAACTCTTATGACTTATGACTTGTTATCACGTTATACTATGGCTTACTTATCTTACTATACGGTTCATCGAAAATCCCTTGAAACCACTAACATGGGTATATGGCGGGGAAATATGGATAGCGCTATTGGGAACTGACAAACCCCACTCGACGGTTGGACCGGGCGGGTGCATATTGTCTCTAACAAAACAAGGTCTACCGGCGATGACGGTAGCCCATAGGAACTAAGGGTAACACACGGCTTAGTCAGTAATGGTTTCACCCGTATGAGTATCTCATTCTGCGCCTGGTTTGGCGTTCTCACAAGCATAGTAGTAATTGTGATGGTAACATTTTTGAAGGATCACTGTAAACGTTTAATTAAAACCTGTGAACTCACCAGCATTATATGTTGACTCTTTTAGCATGTTTTCTCAGGTCGCTAAGGTAGCAGCATATGGATAGGCGCACGTGGTCGCACTGGAGTCGTCTCGTGTCTAGGGTTTCATCTGCACGTTTTGGGGATTATGAACTTTTGAACTTATGTTTATTTATGCATGACTTTTGTAAACTTTAAAATGCTTCCGCACTATTGAATGTTGGTTTTAAACTTATGCATGGTTTTGTTTACGTATGTTTTTACATTTAGACGTCGTTTATTGTGACCGTTGACTTGGATCCTGGTATGTCACACGCCTCGCGGTAGAACTCCGCAGGTGGAAATTTGAGGGTGTGACAGATTGGTATCAGAGCCAATGGTTATAGTGAACTAGGACTGCATGTAGAGTCTAGACTATAGCCGAGTCACACACACTAGACGGTCACATACATTTGAGTCATGTCTTTTGGGTAAACATACTACCCTTGTCGGGGTGTCGGTCTCCTTACCACACAGTGTCACATTACCTACCTTATCCTTGGTTATTCCTAGCCTCACTTTATTTTCTTCTCGGGGTTACAGCCGAGGGGATTTCTTTATTGATCTTTTAAGTTGGTTATATCATTTTGGGATGTGGGTATCGGGTGACTTGAAGTTCTAGCTCAGAGCACGCCTAGGGGACCATGTAGAGCGATTTGTTATTTCGGGTGCACACGAAATCATAAATCGAAATGCATGAAAATCTTGGTGGACTTTGTGTTCGGACTAATGGTCATGCTGGAACCGCATTCTGAGTTCGTTTGGTCACTCGTAGCTTGGTTTGTTTGTGGTACTGAGTGTCTCGTCTCATGTTCTGGCAGAACATGTCTGGTCGCGCTGGTGGACGTACAGGTGGACGCCGGAGGTGGACGCCGTGGTGGGGGTAGAGGTGGTGGTAACATTACTATGACGTATGATGAGCTCAATGAGATGATGCAGCAACAGTTGGGCGTTGCACTAGCTGCTTTTCAGGCAGCCCAGCAGACTTTCATGGGTGCTGCTGCTCCTCCAGTTCAGGCAGGTGTTGCCTATAAGCGGTTTAAAGATTGTCAGCCTCTCAGCATCCAGGGTACGGAGGGAGCTGTGGAGTTACTCAGGTGGTTGGAGAAGACGGAGTCGGTATTTGCTTTATGTGAGACTCCAGCGGCGGATTGGGTGAAGTTTGCTTCGGGGACTTTTGTAGGAGCCGCCTTGACGTGGTGGAACTGCGTCACACAGACACTTGGTCTTGGGGAGGCCAACGCCATGCTTTGGGCGGATTTTGTGCGTAGGTTGAAGGAGGAGTATTGCCCACGTGAGGAGATTAAGAGGTTGGAACAGGAATATGGGAATCTTAAGATGATTGGTTCTGAGGTGGAGGAGTACACGATCAGGCACAACGAACTAGCAGTGATGTGTCCAGGATTGTCTACACCAGAGTATAGGAGGATAGAGCAGTATCTTGCGGGTTTGGTGCCAGAGATTGCGGGACTGGTGTCTGCTAGGGATCCTACTACTATGTCAGAGGCGGTGCGGTCAGCTACTAAGATGACCAATTTGAAGATTGCTGAGGGTGTCTTGCCTCCTAGGGGCTCATCTGTGAAGGCGCCGGCTGAGAACAAGAGGAAGTGGGAGAGCGTGGATAAGGGTTCATCGGGGACTCAGCGACAACCGGCAGCGAAGAAGACTGAGGCTTCTGGGTCAGCCTCGGACCAGAAACAGGGGGGCTATGCTGGGAAAAGCCCAAAGTGTGGACGTTGTGGGTTTCATCATTTTGGTACTTGTGAGAGCTTTCGCTGTGAGCGTTGTCAGAAGACGGGGCATCTTGCCAAGAATTGTAGGGTCAACCTCTCCGGGACGACTCAGACTGCTGCTGTTACTACCCCTGCTTCACAGGGGAACCAGGGTTGCTTCCATTGTGGGGAAGCGGGGCACTTCAAGCGAAGCTGTCCCAAGTTGACGCAAGGGGGCACAGAGACTGCGGGGAAGGACGGGGACAAGGACGGCGGTGGCCGGTGGACTCGTGCTCATGCTTATGTGATTGGTGCTAGGGAGAACCAGGCGGACCCAGACACTGTTACCCGTACGTATTCTCTCTTATCTCTTGTTACGCTTTGGTCATACTTTTATCCGCATTGTTGTGCGTTCGTGTTTCGGGTGTTTTCTTTGTGGTTTGGTCGCTGTTTCTCATTCTTTGGGTTGATGAGGGTCCTTTGGGGATGCTACTTGGACGGTACCAGTGGATTAGTTATACCGATCATAGTAGGCTCCAGTAGGCTTTCATCGGGGGTCTTTTGTCTCATACTCACATTGGGGAAAGTGGTTTCCCGGTTGTTACTGTCACGTTTGATTCATGACCTTCACTTGTCGTATTTTGGGGAACGTTACTTGGGCACCGAGGCCGACACACGTTACTGTTGAAACCGAAAGAATCTCGGGACGAGATTCCTTTCAACAGGGGGATGATGTGACGACCCGGAAAAATTTTTCTTCTTATTTATTTTTCCTCCTCGACTTTGGGAAATTTTCGGGACGAAAATTCTTTCAACAGGGGGATGATGTGACACCCGGCAACTTTCGGTAACTAACTTTTTAAAAATCTAGTAAGTCTACCTTAGCGAGAAACGTTTATAAGCAAACTTAACTGGGTTAGTTGAGTCGGGTCAGATTAGGATTGTCCAGGGTCCAATGATCTGGAGGATCATTGGGAGTCGTTTTGAGAATACATTAGTACCGGGTCCCGTTGTTGGTGACATTACATGAATTAATTTAGTATATGTGTAGATTATGGGTCGTGTGGTGGATTGTATGCTTATACTTGCTTAAATAATGTACGAATGATTATACGTGCCTAAACATGCTAAGTATAGACTATGGATGCATGCTTATGTGTTAAGATGTGTTAGAATGCGTTAAACACGACAAACTGGAAAAAGGTTAACATGTGTTAAAAGTGCTGTTAACATGTGTTAAAAATGTGCTGATGACCTGAATGTGGAAATGGGGTTTGAAAAATGGGCGAACGTGGAAACAAAGTGGGCGAATGTGGAAAAGTTCCACATTCGACCACTAAAAAGGGGCGAACGTGGAAACAAAGTGGGCGAATGTGGAAAAGTTCCACATTCGACCACTAAAAAGGGGCGAACGTGGAAAAATTCCACATTCGACCACTTAAACTGGGCGAACGTGCAGATAGTATAAATACCATCCTTAGCCATTTTTCACCATTTCACAAACCCTAAACGCCTCCAAACACTCTCTATCAGCTATTATCATTGGGGAAGGAGTTTTTGAGCTTGTTTTTCATAACCTAACTCTCTAAATCATTACAAGTGAAAATCTAAGGTGTGTTCTTCATTACAAATCCTTTTTAAACAATTTTGACTTGTTTTAATCTAAACCCCAAGGGTCCAGATCTGATATCAACATGTTTTATGGGTAAAAACCTTCCTAATATCTTTCTAAATAAAACCTATTCATAAACAATGAGTTTTCATACAATTTAACATGTGTTTATGTGGTATTAAGCATTGTTTGATGATTATTTGTTATATAGATGAGATAACAACAACCTAGGGCTGTTATTAATGATGGGTTATGATAGAAACGTGTTACCTTTGATTGTTGATGGTGTTTTGATGATTAAAGGAGTTTTTAGTTAGATTTAGGGTTGTTTTTGGGATGATTATGATAAGGTTATGATAGGGGTTTCTTGTTCATGATGATCCGAGTATGATAAACTGATTATTAATCGATTTCAGAAAGTTTCCTAATTGGGTAATATTTGCATGCATGATGATGTGACATCTCCATAATTTGCTATTTTAGGAAACTTGTAAAACGGATAAATTTTGGGGTAAAATTGGTAGGGTTTCGTAGGAATATGTTAATGATGCTTGACTGCTGTAACTCATGATGTTTCGTGATGTTTTCGGATGTTTTTGGATGCGTTTTTGAGTAAACAACACAACAGGGTCGAACCTGGAACACCTTCGGCCAGTCGAACGGGCGAAGGTGGAATCCAGGGGTCGAACCTGGAAGAAAAAGGGGCGAAGGTACCACAAGGGGGCGAAGGTGGAAGAAAAAGGGGCGAAGGTGGAAGTTCGAACCCACATTCGACCAGTTCAAGTCACCTTCGACCACTTACAACTACATTCGACCCTGTGTTAACAAAAAATGAGATTTTTGATACAAACTAAGTGTTTTATGCTTGAACCTTGCATGTAACCTATGTGTACTTGATTAGTTAGGGTAATGGGTCACCAACGGGATGTCGGGTCGGTCTAGTGTGTCGGTTAAACATTTAAACACGTTTTAAAACATACTTGGTTATGATCTGGACAATCGGGGACTAGATAACCTTATGGTTATTAGTCGGAATACTTATGTGAACATTTTGATAGATCTTCGGTAGAGGGATTGTCACGGGCTAAACATCTTTACACATATTCGAGGAACGTTATCTAAGGTGAGTTCACGGCCCCACATTTTACAGTTTTTACTTTCGGGGTGAGAGACATGCTTACAAACTCTTTTATGACTTATGACTTGTTAAACTCTTATGACTTATGACTTGTTATCACGTTATACTATGGCTTACTTATCTTACTATACGGTTCATCGAAAATCCCTTGAAACCACTAACATGGGTATATGGCGGGGAAATATGGATAGCGCTATTGGGAACTGACAAACCCCACTCGACGGTTGGACCGGGCGGGTGCATATTGTCTCTAACAAAACAAGGTCTACCGGCGATGACGGTAGCCCATAGGAACTAAGGGTAACACACGGCTTAGTCAGTAATGGTTTCACCCGTATGAGTATCTCATTCTGCGCCTGGTTTGGCGTTCTCACAAGCATAGTAGTAATTGTGATGGTAACATTTTTGAAGGATCACTGTAAACGTTTAATTAAAACCTGTGAACTCACCAGCATTATATGTTGACTCTTTTAGCATGTTTTCTCAGGTCGCTAAGGTAGCAGCATATGGATAGGCGCACGTGGTCGCACTGGAGTCGTCTCGTGTCTAGGGTTTCATCTGCACGTTTTGGGGATTATGAACTTTTGAACTTATGTTTATTTATGCATGACTTTTGTAAACTTTAAAATGCTTCCGCACTATTGAATGTTGGTTTTAAACTTATGCATGGTTTTGTTTACGTATGTTTTTACATTTAGACGTCGTTTATTGTGACCGTTGACTTGGATCCTGGTATGTCACACGCCTCGCGGTAGAACTCCGCAGGTGGAAATTTGAGGGTGTGACATAGCCAGTCAATGGGATAGATGTAACTTTGTGGTTTTTTCTTGGTTGATTAATTCTGTATGTGAAGAGTTGTACTTAGGGCAAGTGTTTTCTGATAATGCTAGAGATGTTTGGCTTGATCTTAAAGATACTTATGATAGAATTGATGGATGTGTTATGTTCAATTTACATCAAAAGATAAATGGCATTACACAAAGTGGTAGTTTTGTGTCTGAGTATTATAACAAGTTAAACACTATGTGGAAACAACTTGACTCTATTGTGCAATTACCTGTTTGTACATGTCAAGCTGCTAAAGACTTCAATGACTTTAATAGCTTGATAAAACTAATGCAGTTTCTAATGGGCCTTGATGATGTATATCAGCCTATTAGAACCACTTTGTTGACTAATGATCCACTACCTACAGTCAAAGGTGCCTTTGCTGTTATCTCTAGAGAGGAATCTCATAGAGGATCTAGTAGTGGATCAAAAGGATCAACAGTTTCATTTGTTGCTAGAACAAATCAAACTTCAGACAATAAGAGAAGGTCCAATAATAATAATAATTTTAGAGGACCTAATCCTAATCTGAAGTGCACACATTGCAACATGCTAGGACACACCATAGATAGGTGTTATGAAATTTTTGGATACCCCTCTGGTTTTAGAAAAAGACCTCCTGGTTAGTTTAATAGAACAAGTAATAATAATTCTGGAAATAGTAGTAATAACAGTTCTAGAAATGGTGTGTCTAACAATAGCAATGTGTGTACTAATTCTATGTCTAGTTCTGGCTCACCTTTTACACCTGAGCAGATTTCCAAATTAATGAGCCTACTTAATGAAAAGTCTGGAAGTGATCCACAACCTTCCAATGTTAATATGGGAGGTGAGTCTGTTATCATAAATGGTTTTTCTAGTATGTCTGTTCTGTCTAAATTGTCTAGAGTTTTTGAAAACTTTGCTAGTTGTTCTGCCATGCTTAAGTATATTTTCTTTGTTTCTTGGTTGGATTATGGATTCTGGTGCAAACCAGCACATGGTTGGTAATGATAAACACATGATTAATTGTGTAGATGTATCTAAGTATAATATGGAAGTTAAACACCCAAATGGTACCAATGCTAAAGTGTCTAAAATAGGTGATATTAAGTTAGCTAATGGTGTCATTTTAACTGATGTGTTTTATATTCCTGATTATTGTGTACATTTAGTCTCTGTGCATAAACTAGCCAAAGATAATAAGTTAGATGTTCTTTTTAATGAACACTCCTGCTCTGTCCAGGATTCCAGTTCAAGGAAAGTCCTGGTGACTGGTAGGCAGCAGGATGGTTTATACTTTGTTGGAAGTGATGTGAGTTTTAGTAATGTTAGTTTTAGTAGTATATTTGAACATAGTCTTTGGCACAGTAGACTTGGACACCCATCCAATCAAGTTTTAGCAGTATTAAAAGATAAATTGAATATTGGTATTTCTGAAAATCTACCTTGTGAAACATGTCATAAAGCAAAACGAGTTAGGGTACCATTCCCACTTAGTGATCATCAATCTAAAGAAGTAGGGGAACTGATACATTTAGATGTATGGGGTCCCTATAAGGTCACAAGTTGGGAAGGGTACATGTATTTTTTAACAGTAGTAGATGACTATTCTAGGTCAGTGTGGGTATATTTGTTAAGAAACAAAGGAGAAGTCTTTGAAAACATAGTTAGTTTTTGTGAAATGATTATAACTCAGTTTTCCAAAGTTGTAAAAGTTTTAAGGAGTGATAATGGAACAAAGTTTGTTAATAAACAAATGACTATGTTTTGTATTAAAAATAGTATGTTGCATCAAACTTCTTGTGCTTGTACTCCACAACAAAATGGTGTTGTGGAGAGAAAGCACAGGCATCTTTTAAATACTGCTAGAGCCTTGTTGTTTCAAAGAAATGTTCCTATTAGGTATTGGTCTGATTGTGTTCTCACTGCTGGTTATTTAATTAACATGATTCCCTCTTCTGTTTTAGCTGGTAAGAGTCCTTATGAGTTGGTCCATGGGTTCCCCCGAGTCCTGAGTCATTTGAGAAATTTTTGTTGTCTCTGTTTTGAAATTGTTTTAAATGAACCTAATAAATTGTGTAGTAGAGCTGATAAATGTGTTTTACTTGGTTATTCTTTTTTGAAAAAAGGTTATAAGATTTTAAGTCTTGAAACTCAGAAAGTTAGTTTTTCAAGAGATGTCAAGTGTTATGAAAACATTTATCCATTTAAAACTGAATATAAGGAGTCTGTTTTAAAAGATTTAAATCACTTAAACTTTTTTGATAATTTTGAAACTAAAAATTCTCAAAATGATGATGGTATAAGTTCAAGTCGTCCCAATGATGAAGGGGGAACTATTAGTACTCATGATCACTCACCTGAGGAGTTGTTAGACAACTCTCCCAAGGCTGCTAGTGAGGTAGATCATGAATATGATCAGCCACCTAGTAGTACAGTAGGTAGAGAGTCTGATTCTTCCAGGTTGGAGGGATCAAATGATGAGATACATACCCCTGAGGGAGAGAGAGTTACTTCTGTAAGTCAGTCTACTAGAAAGTCTGTCTTACCTAGAAGATTTAATGATTATGTTGTTGAGGGAAAGGTTAAATATGGAGTTGAAAAATGTAACATTTCGTATTTATTCTTGTACGTTACACCATCGCATTTAATAAACGTCAAGTTTCGTTATTCTAGTGTGCAATAATTATTTTTGTCGCGCTTGTGGAACCCTAATACCATATATATATTATAATTATTATATGGAATAATTTGGAAATATCAAAAAAAATTAATATGTCTTGGCCGGGATTCGAACCCGCGCCAAGACCGGGTCAACCATACCAGAGCACAAACCAACTGGGCTGGCCATCAACACTGATTAAACCCCAGCACTAAATAAACTTATACGCGATTTTAAACCTGCCAATTTGACTTAGGAAAGTCAACTGCTTGGACGCGTTTGTTAATCAATCAGAATCAATTCATGATTGATCCAAATTTGGCAAACTTATTTGATTACCGGCCTCGTTCATCTATGATTACACGTTTATTACCAATTATCGTTGACTAATTGAAGATATACGCGTATAACATTGAATTGTGGGTCAACCTTACCAATTAAACAAACCAACGATCCTCTATATAAATTGAACCTTGGCACAGCATAACAACTCGCTCATAATCTCTTCTCTAACCTTAATCTTCTTCAAATCAGTCTGTGCATCATCATACGATCAGAAGTTGACTTTTATCTTTGACCCGACAATCAAACACGAATCAACGTTGTAAGTTAAACTTTTTTCTGTGGGTTTTGATCACCGGCGTTCACACATCAAAAGCCCTAACATCAATTAGGCCAATGATGTGTGAATCATGTTATTGCAGAATTTAGGGTTCGTGTAAACGATTTGGGGATAAACTGAATTTGCCTCTGTGTATTTATTTGATTTTAAACGGGTTTCATCACAACCACTGGCCTAGGCCAAGTGGTTGTGACTAAGGCTTGCAACCTCAGCCACCCGGGTTCGAGTCCCGGCTCTGGCTTTCCTTTCTTTTCTTTTTTCATTTTTAAACAACAAATCCTATTATATATATATATATATTACATTTAAAACTTATAAATTCATTTTTAAATAATAAAACCTTTTTATAAATTCTAAAAAAATTATATTTAATAAATCTGAGTTAAAAGTTTTATTTACAATTTTTATTTTCCTAAAATTCATTTATTTAATATTTATAATAATTAAATCAATTTTATACTATTATATTTATAAAAATCCATTAAAATATCAAAACAATTTTATTAAATTCTACAAAAATTATCCCATGTTTATACAATGTTAAACTTTACTGAAATAATTTTTAATTGAGAAAAATCATTTATTTTATATTTTTAATCAATTTTTGTTAGATTTAATCATAATTAAATCATAATAAATTCAATTTTCATTATTTTTGCACCAAAATTTTATACAATTTATTTTTAAATATTTAGAACAGAAATATGATTTTTAAAATAATAATTCTTTAATTTTAGTATTTTTGAATATTAAAGTTAAATTTTGGCAATTTGTAATAAATAGATTTAAAAATCTATTTTAAAGGAAATAATTTTATAAAAATTATTTTTATACTTCAAACACATTATTGTGAACATTCTAAATTAAAATTTTATAAAAAGACTTTCTTTTATTTAATTATCATATTTCCCTTTATTTAATTAACATTTTATTTTAAATTCAACAATTGGATATCCCCAAAATCGAAACCCTAGGATATACTTATAAACTAGTTAGACTTAGACTTATTTGTTGCCTTATACATAGGGTAACACTTGGCAAACTATTGGGCTACACTTATACTATATCTCAACACCAAAAACTATACCAAGGTGAGTTTACGTAATCCTGTTTATGCGATTCTTTATACTTGCAACAATTTTAAGCAATTCAACATATATGTCTAGTAGTAAACTTTATTGCCTCATGTATTAGTCAACAGTTTCAACGAGTTTCAACGAGTTTCAACATTTACATAATCATTAGCTATGGCCAAGCCGGCGATACTCAATAATAGATCTATTGGATTGACAACCCCACCCGGATACGTGTACCTCCTACATAGGTCACGTGGGTGATTGTTATCGTTCAACATATTACTAAGGTGAACCGTAGATGACGGGATGGACCTAAACTAGTCGGAGGTTTGATTATGTCAACATATTATACTATTCATGTAGACTTAAATTTACGATAGACATACGAATTGCTAGATTTTTATACTTAAACTATATGCGTAACATGGATTATGTATTCTCACCAACTTCTAGTTGACCCCCCCCCCCCCATTTTTACAACTCAACAGGTGATAATGATGCTTGAAGATTAGAGTATTTATGAAGAAAATAAGGAGTCTATGCATGCTTGATTCTTGTGTGATGTTATAGAATTCCACATTCAAAACTCTTATGTAATTTCAATTTTTGGATATTTGCAATTTAATATTTATTTCAATTAAAATTTGGATTACCATGTGCTACTGTATACTCATCAATACGTGACACCTCGATGTTTCCGCCATCGGTTGGGGTGTTACAGATTGGTATCAGAGCCTTGGTTATAGGGAATTAGGTTATTAGAAAATAATCTAGACTATAACCTTAGGGACTTAAACAGTACTTGCTTCTCTTACTTGTAACCCTAATTGCTTCCCTAACCCTATCCTTATCCTATACCTTATATAACCATGTGACTACTCTTATTCGTCTGCTGCAATCCTGATCCACCATTAGATTAATAGGACAAAATCCTCAGGTTTAACCTGAACCCCCTTGAGATCTCGTCGAAGTTCTAGATTTTAATAACGAACACGTGCAATCTGGAAGGGTGAACGCCTGTATTCTGAGTCTTCTGTCTAGGCTGGCATTGCGCATATATCCCAATCAGACGAGGGATCCGGATGCCTACCTGGGAATTCTCGGGATGAGTGTTCACTTATAGGCTAAAGCATGTCTTCATATGTTATTAGAATTTAGAATCTTTGATAAGTCAACGTTTTCGTTTATTCGTTTTAATTAATGAATAAATGATTACATTCCTTATATAATCTCATTCATTTCATTGTGTCTATTACAGATCATGCCTCCACGTCGCAGCACTCGCAACAGCAATGGTGAGAACCACGAAGAAGGTGGTGACAACCATAATCATGACCAAGTTCCTAACCACAACAACAATGGTGTCGATGCTCAACTGGCTGCGATCATTTCTCAACAAATGGCGCAGCAAATCGCAACTCTGGTTCCCAATTTACTCGCTCAGGTCATCCAAATGAACGGCAACGGGAACGGTCACGGCAACGGGAATGGGAACGGGAACGGCAATGGCAATGGTAATGGACCCCCAGCCTGCACCCTTAAGCATTTCAACTCTTGTAACCCTCCAAAGTTTAGTGGTGAAGAAGGAGCTACAGGACTCCTCCAATGGTTTGAGGGTATTGAGAATACCTTCATCAACAGTGAGTGCCCCGACAACTTCAAGGTTCTCCATAAACGAGCACTCACTTGGTGGAATGAAGAAAAGCGTACTCGTGGGGCCGAAGTTGCTCTTGCTATGACATGGGACCAAGTCAAGGAGGTCATGAAGGAAGAGTTTTGTCCTCGCAATGAAGTTAAGAAGCTTGAGGATGAGTTCCACACCTTAGCTCAAGATAGTGGGGAAAACCTTGCCTATAACACCCGCTTTCATGAGCTTAGCTTATTGTTGCCTCACAAAGTTACTCCTCTGCCGGTAGCCATCGAGAAGTACATCGGTGGTCTGCCCATGCAAATCCAGGACACCGTTTGGGGTAGGAACCCTGCAACTTTGGAAGAGGCCAAACGTCTAGCGGCCACTCTTACTGATAATCACGTGAAGAACGGTACTCTCTTCCGCAAAGGCACTAAGAAGACGGTTGCTAAAGACACTCCACAGCCTGCAATTGAAGTCAAGCCTGAGACCTCAAGCAACAAAAAGTGCAAGGCTAGAAACTATATGGTTGCTGCTACTCCACCTGCTACCCAAAACCCAGCCAAGAAACCCTATGGTGGAACACACCCTCTTTGCAACACCTGCCAGTTCCATCATCTTCCTGGTAGACCATGCCGCCAGTGTAATAACTGTAAACGGTATGGACACTACACCAATGCCTGTCAAGCCCCTGCTGCCCAAAACAACCAAAACAACCAAAACAACCCTGCCAGAAACAACCCTGCTCCCAACCAACAAAACAACAGGCCTACTCGTGGTCAATGCTACGAGTGTGGCAGCCCTGATCACTACATCAACAACTGCCCTAATCGTAACCAGAACCAAAACCGAAACCAAAACCAAAACCAGAACCGCAACCAAAACCAAGGTGCTCGAGGTCGCGCCTACAATCTCAACGCTAACCAGGCTCGTGACAACAACGAAGTGGTGAATGGTACGTTCCTCATTAATAACCACTATGCATCCATATTATTTGATTCGGGAGCTGATAAGTCATTTGTGTCACTAAAGTTTGAACCTTTACTTAACTTACCCCACACAAATCTAGAGGAACCTTTAGTGGTAGAGGTAGCTAACGGGAAGTCTATTTCGATCGACTCTATTATTCGTAACTGCTTGATGAACCTCGACGATCATACCTTCTCTATCGATCTCATCCCCATGCATCTTGGTAGTTTTGATGTTATAGTAGGCATGGACTGGTTGTCAACTCATCGTGCCGAAATTCTGTGCTTCGAGAAAGTCATACGCATTCCTCTCGAATCTGGTGAGATTTTGAAGATCTATGGTGAGAAACCCTGTGGCGAGCTTAAGCTTATGTCTTGTACTACTGCCCAAAAGTACTTACGAAAGGGGTACACAACCTTCTTAGCTAATGTGATAGAGAAGAAGGACAAAGGCAAAAGTATCCAAGACATCCCTATTATTCGAGACTATCCTGAAGTTTTCCCAGAGGATTTACCTGGTTTGCCTCCTGCTCGACAAGTTGAATTTCGTATTGATCTTGTTCCTGGTGCTAATCCTGTCGCTAAAGCTCCTTATCGTCTTGCACCCTCTGAGATGCAAGAACTTGCCAGTCAATTACAGGAACTTTCTGATAAAGGGTTCATTCGCCCTAGTTCTTCTCCATGGGGAGCTCCTGTCTTGTTCGTTAAAAAGAAGGATGGTTCTCTTAGAATGTGTATTGACTACCGTGAACTCAACAAACTCACCATCAAGAATCGTTATCCACTTCCTAGGATTGACGATCTCTTCGATCAACTTCAAGGAGCAACCCACTTCTCGAAGATTGATCTCCGTTCTGGTTATCATCAACTTAGAGTCCACGATGATGATATTCCCAATACAGCTTTTCGCACACGCTATGGTCACTATGAATTCATGGTCATGCCTTTTGGATTGACCAATGCTCCCGAAGTGTTTATGGATTTGATGAATCGGGTTTGTAGACCCTATCTCGACAAGTTTGTGATCGTCTTCATCGATGATATTTTGATTTACTCTAAATCAAAATCCGATCACGAGCAACATCTTAACTCCATCTTGGGTCTCCTAAAGAAAGAACAACTGTACGCCAAGTTCTCGAAATGTGAATTTTGGCTTAAGGAAGTTCAATTTTTGGGACACGTCATTGATATGAACGGAATTCATGTTGATCCCGCAAAGATCGAAGCTGTGAAAAATTGGAGTGTTCCTAAAACTCCAACCGAAGTCCGTTCTTTCCTTGGTTTGGCTGGTTATTATCGTCGATTCATCGCCAATTTCTCCAAGATCGTTGTTCCTCTCACTACCTTAACTCACAAGGGTAAACCCTATGAGTGGGGACCAAAGCAAGAGGAAGCATTTGAAACTCTTAAGCTGAAACTCTGTGAAGCTCCTATCTTGTCTCTACCTGATGGTAATGATGATTTCGTGGTCTACTGTGATGCATCGAACCAGGGTCTTGGTTGTGTTCTCATGCAACGAGGAAAGGTTATTGCTTATGCGTCTCGACAACTCAAGACTCACGAAAAGAATTATACCACCCATGATCTTGAATTGGGCGCTGTTGTCTTTGCACTCAAGATTTGGAGACATTATCTTTATGGGACAAAATGTGTGGTGTTCACAGACCACAAAAGTCTCCAACATGTCTTCGATCAAAAGAATCTTAATATGAGGCAACGACGTTGGGTTGAGTTACTTAACGACTATGATTGCGAAATTCGCTACCATCCTGGCAAGGCGAATGTTGTTGCTGACGCACTTAGTCGTAAAGAGCGTGTCAAACTCCAATGTGCGAGAGTTCGTACTGATTTTCAAGATCGCATTCTCCAGGCTCAACACACATCAGTCACCCAAGGTAACATGTACGATGAAATGTCTTGTGGTGCTGAAACTCAACTTGAAACCAAATCCGATGGTCTTCTTTATTTCCTTAATCGACTGTGGATTCCCGACCGTGATGATCTTCGTACTTTTCTCATGAACGAGGCTCATAAGTCTCGTTATTCTATTCATCCTGGAGCTGACAAGATGTACCAAGATCTTCGTTATTCTTATTGGTGGCCTGGTATGAAGAAAGATATTGCTCTTTTCGTTGCCAAATGCCTCACTTGTTCCAAGGTCAAGGCTGAACATCAACGACCATCTGGTATGCTTGAACAACCAGAGATTCCTGTCTGGAAATGGGAGAGCATAGCTATGGATTTCATCACCAAACTCCCTCGTACACCCAAAGGTTTTGACAGTATTTGGGTAATCGTCGATCGTTTGACCAAGTCAGCTCACTTCCTACCTATTCGTGAGAAGTATTCTGTGGAAAGATTGGCAAAGATGTACGTAAGTGAAATCGTATGTCGTCACGGTATACCTTTGGACATTATTTCTGATCGCGATGGTCGTTTCACCTCTCACTTTTGGGAGTCTCTACAAGATGCTTTGGGTACCAAGTTGAACCTGAGTACTGCATATCACCCTCAAACAGATGGTCAGACTGAACGGACCATCCAAACACTTGAGGATATGCTCAGGGCATGTATCATCGATTTTGGTGGCGCATGGGATTCTCATCTTCCTTTGGTTGAGTTTTCATACAACAACAGTTATCACGCCAGCATTAACATGGCTCCTTTCGAAGCACTCTATGGTCGGAAATGTCGTTCACCTGTCTGTTGGACTGAGGTTGGTGAAGCTCGTATTACTGGGCCCGAACTAATCCAGGAAACCACAGACAAAATTCAGCTTATTCAGGATAATCTTCTCAAGGCTAGAAGTCGCCAGAAGAGTTATGCTGATAGACGCCGTAAACCCTTGGAATTTCAAGTTGGGGACCTTGTACTACTTAAGGTATCCCCTTGGAAAGGAGTAATTCGTTTCGGTAGAAAGGGAAAGCTAGCTCCTCGATACGTAGGCCCCTTCAAAATTCTTGACAGAGTTGGAAAAGTGGCTTACAAACTTGATCTTCCATCTGAGCTAAGCAATGTTCACCCGACCTTCCATGTTTCGAATCTCAAGAAATGCTTAGCGGATGAGAACCTTCATGTTCCTCTTGAGGATGTGCAAATTGATGAAAGCATGCACATTATCGAGAAACCCGTCGAGATTGTTGATACTGGAGTCAAGAAACTCAAGCGCAGTCGCATTCCGATCGTTAAGGTTCGTTGGGAATCTAAACGAGGCCCAGAGTTCACTTGGGAACGCAAAGACCAGATGAAGTCGAAGTATCCACATCTTTTTCTACCAGACTCTCCAACTCCAACTTCGGGACGAAGTTCCTAAAAGTAGGGGAGACTGTAACATTTCGTATTTATTCTTGTACGTTACACCATCGCATTTAATAAACGTCAAGTTTCGTTATTCTAGTGTGCAATAATTATTTTTGTCGCGCTTGTGGAACCCTAATACCATATATATATTATAATTATTATATGGAATAATTTGGAAATATCAAAAAATATTAATATGTCTTGGCCGGGATTCGAACCCGCGCCAAGACCGGGTCAACCATACCAGAGCACAAACCAACTGGGCTGGCCATCAACACTGATTAAACCCCAGCACTAAATAAACTTATACGCGATTTTAAACCTGCCAATTTGACTTAGGAAAGTCAACTGCTTGGACGCGTTTGTTAATCAATCAGAATCAATTCATGATTGATCCAAATTTGGCAAACTTATTTGATTACCGGCCTCGTTCATCTATGATTACACGTTTATTACCAATTATCGTTGACTAATTGAAGATATACGCGTATAACATTGAATCGTGGGTCAACCTTACCAATTAAACAAACCAACGATCCTCTATATAAATTGAACCTTGGCACAGCATAACAACTCGCTCATAATCTCTTCTCTAACCTTAATCTTCTTCAAATCAGTCTGTGCATCATCATACGATCAGAAGTTGACTTTTATCTTTGACCCGACAATCAAACACGAATCAACGTTGTAAGTTAAACTTTTTTCTGTGGGTTTTGATCACCGGCGTTCACACATCAAAAGCCCTAACATCAATTAGGCCAATGATGTGTGAATCATGTTATTGCAGAATTTAGGGTTCGTGTAAACGATTTGGGGATAAACTGAATTTGCCTCTGTGTATTTATTTGATTTTAAACGGGTTTCATCACAACCACTGGCCTAGGCCAAGTGGTTGTGACTAAGGCTTGCAACCTCAGCCACCCGGGTTCGAGTCCCGGCTCTGGCTTTCCTTTCTTTTCTTTTTTCATTTTTAAACAACAAATCCTATTATATATATATATATATTACATTTAAAACTTATAAATTCATTTTTAAATAATAAAACCTTTTTATAAATTCTAAAAAAATTATATTTAATAAATCTGAGTTAAAAGTTTTATTTACAATTTTTATTTTCCTAAAATTCATTTATTTAATATTTATAATAATTAAATCAATTTTATACTATTATATTTATAAAAATCCATTAAAATATCAAAACAATTTTATTAAATTCTACAAAAATTATCCCATGTTTATACAATGTTAAACTTTACTGAAATAATTTTTAATTGAGAAAAATCATTTATTTTATATTTTTAATCAATTTTTGTTAGATTTAATCATAATTAAATCATAATAAATTCAATTTTCATTATTTTTGCACCAAAATTTTATACAATTTATTTTTAAATATTTAGAACAGAAATATGATTTTTAAAATAATAATTCTTTAATTTTAGTATTTTTGAATATTAAAGTTAAATTTTGGCAATTTGTAATAAATAGATTTAAAAATCTATTTTAAAGGAAATAATTTTATAAAAATTATTTTTATACTTCAAACACATTATTGTGAACATTCTAAATTAAAATTTTATAAAAAGACTTTCTTTTATTTAATTATCATATTTCCCTTTATTTAATTAACATTTTATTTTAAATTCAACAATTGGATATCCCCAAAATCGAAACCCTAGGATATACTTATAAACTAGTTAGACTTAGACTTATTTGTTGCCTTATACATAGGGTAACACTTGGCAAACTATTGGGCTACACTTATACTATATCTCAACACCAAAAACTATACCAAGGTGAGTTTACGTAATCCTGTTTATGCGATTCTTTATACTTGCAACAATTTTAAGCAATTCAACATATATGTCTAGTAGTAAACTTTATTGCCTCATGTATTAGTCAACAGTTTCAACGAGTTTCAACATTTACATAATCATTAGCTATGGCCAAGCCGGCGATACTCAATAATAGATCTATTGGATTGACAACCCCACCCGGATACGTGTACCTCCTACATAGGTCACGTGGGTGATTGTTATCGTTCAACATATTACTAAGGTGAACCGTAGATGACGGGATGGACCTAAACTAGTCGGAGGTTTGATTATGTCAACATATTATACTATTCATGTAGACTTAAATTTACGATAGACATACGAATTGCTAGATTTTTATACTTAAACTATATGCGTAACATGGATTATGTATTCTCACCAACTTCTAGTTGACCCCCCCCCCATTTTTACAACTCAACAGGTGATAATGATGCTTGAAGATTAGAGTATTTATGAAGAAAATAAGGAGTCTATGCATGCTTGATTCTTGTGTGATGTTATAGAATTCCACATTCAAAACTCTTATGTAATTTCAATTTTTGGATATTTGCAATTTAATATTTATTTCAATTAAAATTTGGATTACCATGTGCTACTGTATACTCATCAATACGTGACACCTCGATGTTTCCGCCATCGGTTGGGGTGTTACAAAAAAGTGGTTAGTTATGCTAATTTGTCTGTTTAAAATAAGTGTTTTGTGTCAAATGTAAATAAATCTATTGAACCAACATCTTATTATCAAGCCTCTAAAGATCCTAAGTGGATAGAGGCTATGAATAGTGAGATGGAAGCCCTGTACAGGAATAATACCTGGGTCATTACTAACTTACCACCTAATAGGAAGGCTATTGGGTGTAAGTGGGTATACAGGATAAAGTATAGGGCTGATGGTCAAATAGATAGATATAAAGCAAGACTTGTTGATAAGGGTTATAACCAGAGAGAGGGTTTAGACTTTGGAGAAACCTTTTCTCCAGTAGTTAAAATGGTAACTGTTAGAAGTATAATTAGTTTAGCTGTTCATATTTCACAATAACTGGACTTTGTTTCAACTTGATATAAACAATGCATTTTTGTATGGATCCATAACAGAGGATGTGTATATGCAGCTTCCAAAAGGGTATTCTTCTGGAAGTGAGTCTAAGGTTTGTAAATTAGTCAAGTCATTGTATGGTCTAAAACAAGCTCCAAGGAAATGGAATGAAAAGCTTGTTGAAGTATTGAAAAAAATTGGGTTTCTCCAGAGTGTTTGTGACTACTCAATGTTTGTTAAGTCTAGTAAAGATGTCTTTATTGTTTTGTTGGTCTATGTGGATGACATTGTCATCACTGGTAATAATGATCAAGAAATCACTAATGTTAAAACAATGTTAAAAGAAAGTTTTCAAATCAAAGATTTAGGAAAACTAAAATGTTTCTTAGGTATAGAGGTCTTATATTCTAAAGAAGGAATATGTCTTAATCAAAGAAAATATTGCCTAGATCTTTTAAGTGAATTTGGATATCTTGGTTGCAAACCTGTTAGTGTTCCTATTGAGCAAAACTATAATCTTGCTATAAAAGATAGCAAAGATGAAAAGTATTTGGAAGATATTACAGGTTTTCAAAAGCTTATTGGTAAGCTTATTTATTTGTCCTTGACCCGTCTAGATATAAGCTATTCTGTGCAGTTTGTGAGTCAGTTTATGCATAAACCAACTCAGAAAGTGTTGCATATAGCTTTAAGGTTGCTTAGATATTTAAAGCAATCACCTGGAAGAGGAATTTTGTTTAAAAAAATGTAGTAATTTGACTCTTTCAGCATATTCAGATGCTGATTGGGCAAAATGTGTTATCACACGTAGGTCTGTTATAGGATATTGTGTGTTTATTGGTAATTGTTTGATTTCTTGGAAAAGCAAGAAACAAAACACTATTGCTCGTTCTTCAGCTGAAGCTGAATACAGAGCGATGTGTTTTGCTACTTGTGAATTAATCTGGGTATCAAACTTGTTGAAAGAATTGGGAATTCAAACTCAATTACCTTTAAGTTTGTTTTGTGATAGTAAAGCTGCTATATCCATAGCAAAAAAATCCTGTATTTCATGATAAAACTAAACACTTTGAACTTGACTTACATTTTCTTAGGGAAAAAATAAGTTTAGGTTTGATTAAAGTCATAAAGGTGAAGTCTGATCAGCAAATTGCTGATATCTTTACTAAGGGTTTATTAAGTGGTCAACATGAAGTCTTATGTAACAAACTTGGGTTGATCAACATGTTCAGTAATTGAATTAAGAGGGGGTGTTGAAATGATGTACACGAATTATAATTCAATTACTTTTAATTATTGGACTTTCAGTTGTTGGGCTTGTTATTATTTCAGGAGCCCAGTCTTTAGTGGGTTAGCCCATTGGCCTCTGGCCTGGGTCAAAGGATTGTGAACTGGTTCATGGACTGAGTTATTATAAATGTGTTTGTTGTATTTTGTGTTTGTTTGACACAGATCGATGAGCTGGCTTATTGGTGTTCGTTGGATTAATATCATCACAACCGTTGATTAAGTGTTAGCTAGATGGTTCGAGAATCGAGTATAAAAAGAATAGTGCACAAGTTGATTCATTCATTCGTTCACTTTTCTTCTTTAAGTCTTCTCTGATAGTTTAAGGGTTTTCATATTCTTTGTAAGTCTGTTAGTCTTTTTCTTGTCTATTATTCATTATCTTTGATCTGCTGATCTTATCAATCAGCAAATCCTCTTGTATTGTACCTTTATATTTTTTATCTCAGTAATTGCTAAGAACTATTTGGATATTGGGGGGTACTTTTGGTTTGGGTTAATAAGAGCTTTGTGACCTTGTTTTGTCGCCTACATCTGGTGTTGTTATGGTTGTGAGTTTGTGTTGGCTCCAGTATTATTCTTTATCTTGTTGATTTGTTGTTCAAACCCTAAAACTTTACATTGACAAGTTGTAATTGGGTTGTTAGGATGTAAAGGGGTCGTCGGTAACATGTATTGTAACAATACATAAAAGATTAAACATGACTGATTGTAACATTATAGGCAACAAGTTATAGGCACATTGAGTTTGGAGCATATCAAATCTTCAAAACTAATTGTGTTTAGATGGGAGTAGTACTAGGATAGATCATCATGGAAGCCACCAGTGAGGCAACCAATAACAAAACCTTGAGTTCCCGGATTGATAATTGATAACCCATCAAAGGCTTTTTATAAGAACGATGATCCAAACATGAAACTCTTAATCAATTTATGGTCATTAGTATGAGAAAACCAATAAAGTATATATTTTTGAAAGTAAAAAAAAAAAAAAAAAACGACTTTAAAGTTGAGTATCTAAATTTACTCGCGTGTAATAATTTATTTGTAAAACTACCTACATAAATGCACATATGATACGTTCTCACACCTCATGTATCACATTTACTTTTTTTTTTTTTTACCGTCCAGCAAAAATTTAACAATAACTCCTTTTGGAGTCTCTACTCAGTCAAATCAGGACCCCTTTCACCCGGTATAGCCAGACATGTAAGGGAGCTCCTAGTTTCACCAAGTTCACCAGTTTCGGGGAAAACCCGACTATCCACCCGCCCAAAAGCACGACAATGGAATAACGGGTAAAACTCCGTGCTCTCAATAATCGAACCCATGACCTTTCATCCATGGATCTTCTATCATTGAGCCTTTATACCACTCCATCATAAGGTGGTTGGTTTTACTCTCATTTTGTTAGCAAAATTCAAATGTCTCCTTAGTTCAATCTTTGCATGAGTTTAATTCGCATGTCAACACATATTTTTAAGGTTTACTTAAGAACTAAACCTTCTTAGAGCATATACAACATGGGAGTTTTTTGACCAGTCCTGAATGTATGTAATGGAAAACATAATGTAACATCGCGTTATTTTTACTTTTTATGTATTTTAAATTCTATACTTAACAAATTCCATGTTCGCCTTTATCCGCTCCTTTTATGTTACTCCTACCAATTCGTTACGAGTCATCATTATAATTTATCCTATTCAATTTAGGCATAATAACATACAAAAAAAAACTCATTTAGTTAAGATCTTAATATATATATTTAAAAAAAAACATATCTTTTTTAGAACTAATGAGCTTCCATTCATTAAAATTGACCAAGCTTTTGAATTAATGATTCATAGAAAATCATTAAGATACTTCATTTTTGAAGTATTCATATTACAATTTTTCAAAATAAATTAAGTGATCAGATTGTAAGCTTTATGTTGTAACAAATACTTTCAAATAAATAAATAAATAAAAAGAAAAAAAACGTCACTTTAGTATTAGTTTGACTTTTTATCTCCAAACACAATAACAAACCATATGAACTGTTCGTTTCCTTTATTTTTTTTTACTCGATGGCACAGCAGATTAATACAACAACTAGAACCATCCCATTGCAATTAAACTTAACCCCACTTAATCTCCTTCCAACCACCCTAATAACTCTATTTAATATCCAACCATCTTAACCCACTTATAAATACAACCCCTCTCCACTTCTTAATCCTTTGTTCATCTCTAAAACTCTCTAATCTTCAAGGTTTTTGAGCAAACTTCCTGAAAACACATCAGTAAGTTTCTAGGCTCAAACCTTCAATTCTTTTATGTTTTTCCTTCTCTTTTCTATCCAAAACTCCTTGGAGAAACCTCTAGGATCTTCCCCATGTTTATCCACATAAGTGTGATAAGGGTAGAGCACCTAAAAGAGGTCCCAAATGGGTTTATTTTTCTGAATTGTTTTTTTTTTTATGTTCTAAGGATGTTTGTTGTGAAGGAACCAACCAAGTCTACTAACAATCTAATGTTAGATGGATTTGTGCTATGGTATTGGTTATTCTATGTATTATTATAAACTTACTTTCAATCTTCTATCTTATTATCCTATTATTAATCTTTGGAAGGTTTGTGGTTACACCCTACCTTACCAACTCTCTTGACCGTTCTTGTGCTACGGATTTATCCACACTAGAAAGGGGAAATCCCGTGTCCAAAACCCACGTTTATTCCATAAATGAAGTGGTTATGACATGAACCTATCAAATGGATTCACATTCCTAACCTTATACCATCCGAATCATCTATGATGATTTTGTGCTTGGTCTAACTTAATCTCATGACCATCCGGATTGCCCTAAAGGAGATTTTTGCTTGGTTTGCCTAAAAGGCTTGCTTGACTCTCTTGAATCTATAATCTAAACTCGAACCTAAGACTCATTATTTTTCTAATTCTAGTTAACCAAGGCTAAGGAACTAATCCCCCAAGACTCATCCTTTTGGAACCTTGCTAAAACGCACCCAAAGGTGAGTTCATACTTGTCCCCCTTTTATCCTTTATTCTTTGGGGCTCAACATGTATCACTATCAAAACTCAAACGATTTTAAACTTTACAATCTATTATGCTTAGTCTAAAGTCTGTCATATTCTAAATTCTATCATGCGCAATCTAAAGTCTATTATATGCTTGTACGCTATGCTATGTAGAATTATTTACTCTAACATACAAATGTTCATATAGTTGACAACCCACCTTGCATGTATAGCGCTATATGATTGGCTATCCGCCCCCTACATGGGTCATGTTAAGCAAAATTCTTCGTGGCTAGTCGCCATTTGTATGGTTCTCTTGCATATGCCTATAAGCAAAACTTTATTATACTATGTATGTATGTCAAAACTAGTATGCTCACCAATGCTTTATGTGTTGACAGATATTTTATACATGTTGCAGGACATTTCAAGAAAACTACTTAGGACTGGACATAGAAACTCACTCTAGTTCAAGTTGTCATATTCTTGTTGTTGTGTTTTTCGTTATTTAAACTACTTGTATTTCTATTTTTAGACAATAAATGAAATTCTACCTTTAAACTATATTGTCACAAAATCTAGTGTCATGAAGTCTTTGAACAATCTACCACAAGTCTCGCCCCGATGTATTCCGCCATCGGTTGGGGTGTGACAGACTGGTATCAGAGCCATGACTATAGGGAATTAGGAAAAAAAAATTCTATGTTTGACCTAGACTATAGTTAAGAACCTTTTTGACCATTCCTTTTATCATGCTTAATATACTTGTTCTCCCTATCTTGCTTCTACTCTATCCTCTTGGTCCTTAAAATTTACCTTCCTATTTGTGGATTACTCTACACTCGAAGACACTCGTATACCACATACGAAAGGAAATCACCGAAATAGGCGTGAAACCCTCACTTTGGTGATAACTTTCAATCCGCGTAAATTCTTTGTGTTTTTGAAACTACACCAAGATAGGAGTGATATCCTCACCTTGGTGGAAATTTCACAATTCTCGTTCTAGTGGACACTTACCAATTGAATGTTAGAATTAATTTTCTTACCACGTTGGGCAAAGTGTATAAACCACACTCAAGAAACGACATCGCTAAGATAGGAGTGAAATCCGTAACTTGGCGACGAGTTTCAATCCTTGATTTTTTTTTCTTTCAATCTCACCAAAGTCTCAAATTTACTAATGACAATGAACATGTAGTAACTGGAAGGGTGAATACCGTTAACCGAAAGTTTCGGCAAGAGTATTTCCACCTATTAGGCCAAAGCATGTTTCCAAACTCAAAGGTAAATTCGAATCACTTTGGTTAGTCTAAGTTCTGTTCCGGAACACTCCAATTGTTTTGTTTAAAACAAGTCTTTCTTTTTATGCTAATACTACTTTCAATTATGTTTACATGCTATGTTTTCATTATATATTCGATTTATTTCACTCGCATATAATCTCAAGACTCGAATTTACAATCTACTCCCGCGATCTCCAAACAATACTAATAATCGCAAACCAACATAAATCAAAACTCCTTTATGTTAACTAAGTGCACTATACTTGCTTATGCATACATGTTATACTATTTCAACAATGTGAAACTTGCATCCTATACGTGTAACTAGAACTTGCATACTAAGCCTATGAGAACAACTTGAACTTATGTAGATATATTTTTTATTCGAATTTGCACCAACTTTACCGACCTAGTGAAATTTTACTCACAAGCTTTCATTGTTAATCAACATTCTAATAACTCCTTGCCTAAATTCAAAAGTCACCTTAAAAAAAAAACACGTTTATGCAAATTTTCTTATGTATGATTCTCGTAGATGTCCTCTCGTCTCAACAAAATCGATCTCCACCAACTAGCAAGTCTTATTGCCCAAGAATTAGTCAAGATTCTCCCTAACCTAGAGACACCAACAAACTGTAACACCCCAAAACCATCCGTTCGCCTAACTACGCCATTAGGCGTGATTAGCGAAATAATAAAACGAGACTCGATCAACGAGAACTTGGGTTATGTTCTATAATGAAAAACAAGCTAATGAATGTTATTATCTATGTAACGAAAATAATATTAGAAGCTAGCTTGGTAAATTAAGTTTTAATAGCAAAACGAACCGACACTAAACTTGAGGGACCATAGTTGCCTAAATGATAAACTTGGTTTTATCATTATCAAAATTAAAAGAAAAACACACACACATTTTGGTGTGTCACGAAAAAAAAACATCAGGAGGTTTACCTCCTTGAACCTCAAACCCCAAAACACTAATTTCAAGCTCAAATCCAAGCCAAATCAAGGGGCTTTTTGATGCATTCGCAAGAAACGGGTTATCTAAGGCCTAAAGAACATCAAGGTACCTTTTATTTGGTAGAAATTGATGTTACATTCATTTTTGATTCTTATGAAAATCTAGGGTTTTGTTAAAAACGTGGAATTGATGGTTAATATGGGTTACCCTAGTCTTGGGGAGCCTTAAACATGTATAATCCGGTTACAAATCACACTAATATGTGTATTTGATTTTGATCATATGCTTATGGATATGTGTAGAATTTTGGGGTTTAACCTCTAGGTTGAATCAACTTATATCTAGTAATCCTTGTAACTCTTAGGAGTTGTTAATATGAGAAATTAGACTAAGAAGTCTAGAAAACATGATATGGTGATGTTTAGCTAAATGGGTATGCTTTGGCTAACTTAAAACTCATGAAAAATCAATCAAATTGGTGGGTGCACACCAAGTGTTTGATTAAATGCCAAATTGGTGAACACTAGTGAAACTATGAAGTTAGAATCATGTAAGAGCTATTAATCGTATGTGATATGGGTTTGTAATAAGCCAAGTTAATTGCATATTCTATATAAGAAAATGGCTATGGATTTAGCTATAAATGGGTAATGAATACATAATTTATGGATAGTGAATTAATTCCATGTTATGTATTCTAATAATCAAGTTTGACATATCCCTAAGTAGGTACAAGAACTAGGGATGCAAACGGGCCAAACGGATGCAAGCAATGCGTATGGAAGCAAGAACGGATATGAGGTAAGTTTTACTTACACCAATATACAATAACATAGCTTAAATTGTTATAAATATTAGTTTCAAATCTTGAGTGTGAGGTAAAGATAAACCCCAAGGTGTAGAATCTATTAAGTGAGTTGCCTTATGTGCACTCAATACAAATGTGGTTTATGACCTTAATCGAGATAATGAGTTATGACCAAATGGAGAAATCCATCAAACGGGTCAACTAATAAAGATATGTGAGAAATGATGTTTTAATCCAAATTAAACCAATTGAATGGAGTCGTTAAGCATGATGTTAAATGGGTCAAGTTTGTTTCACTTGAACCATAGATAAAAACTTGGGTAACATAGCATTATGAACTAGGAGTCTAAACGGGTCAAATGGTGATGTCCTCACCATGTGAATCCAACACTTGATGCTTGTATTCCAAGCATTAAGATTCATAAAGTTAAACGGGTCAAATGGCAAGTTATTGCCATTTGAGTTCCGAGAAATTAACGTTGTCTATTTAGAAAGCATACAGGTAGATGCAATTGCGCGTGCATTCTTGATGTTAAGAATCATGGAGGATAAACACAAGGTATGGATATGGGTCAAGGCCGCCCGGTAAGTCCGTAGTCAAATAAACGCTTTCGGCGAAGCAACATAGGTGATAAAGTACCCACATGAAGTGTGGGTGCAAATCAAGTAAGTTATTTTCATAACTATGTCTAATGCGCGCTAAGGCGCTTAGAATCGACCACATTAGAACAATCTTGAGAAATGTTAAAAATCTAAGTCCGTATGGGCTTAGAAGTTTTTAAACAAGTCATTGAGTCCAAAACAATGGGTTTCAATCAAGAAGTGTCGCCACGAATGGCTAAATCGAAAGATTTGGCTAGGAGGGGCATTTTGGGAAATTATAAAGATTTACTAAAGGATAAATCTAATAATCGGAATCATAACGAACAAATCGGACAAACACTTTAGTTGATCAAGTGTATAATGACTTGACAACATGAACTAGATGCATTGCGCATGGTCAAATGGTGTTTGGATAAGTTAAATGTCTAAATGGGTCAAATTGGGTAAAAGTCGCCATAAACATTCAAAACTAAGAACCGGATCATGGCGACATAAACCAGACCATAATTTCAGTCAAACAAAGGTTTATTTAGTCGGCGAGTCATTACTTAGGCTTCGGGAATCATCAAATGCGGTTGCGACATGATTCCCATGCTTAAAAATCACCAAATTCACATCAGAAGCTTCGAGCGGCCGCTCACAGAGGCCGAGCGGCCGCGCGCTTTGACCTGCACGTCAGCACGAACTTTAAAATTGCGTATAAAATCGTAGAAAAATCATTAAGAGGTGTTCTTTATATGCCTGGAAAGCTCTCGGAGCGTAGAACAACTCTTATTTGAAAGTCGAAGTCGGATTTTGGGTTTTAGAAGGGGTAAAAGCGATCCGAACAGCTGCTGCGCAAAAGTTGCAGCAGTTTGTTCTCCTGATAAAGGGCCGTTGGGCCTGGTTCGTTCCGTTTCGACGTGTAACGACTCTCACACTAGTTTAAATGTATTATTGACAACCCACTAACCATTCTTTGTGTGATGGTGCTAGGTAAACATTCAAGGGACGACCCGGAGCAAGGATCAAGTCGCGAGAAGAACCGAACACGCCTGAACACTCATCAAGCTTCCGCACTAGAATCTAAGGAACTCCCGTTAAAACGCAACATCTTAAAATATGTTCCAACTATTAAAAAGTAAAAATTTGTGGGAATCAAATATGTATTTGATCTTAATGGTTTGAGTTATAATTAATATCAAAGTTTTAATCGGGAGTGGTTTAAGTAAGGTCAAAACCCGTAGGATTAGGCGTTGATTGCGTGATTACGGGTTAGGGTCTTACACAAACCCAATTCCAAACCCCGGTGATGCCATCCTGGATAGCACAAATCATGTAGATACTAAATCTTCTACCCTTACCCCTACCAAACAAACGAAAAAGGATAACCGAAAACGCAAAAACCTCAAACGAAATCACACTTCGACAACTCCTAAGACTCCAAATCCCAACAAAAACAATACCATGGAACCTATCCGCTATGCAACAGTTGTAAATTCCACCATGTCACTCACTCACCATGCCGCATATGCGCCAACTGTGGTGCATATGGTCATTTAGCCAAAACATGTCGTCACACCACTAAACAACGACCCAACCCATGAACGCAACCAATGCCCAAGACTTGCCATGGTGATCTACGATGTTGGAAGACCCACTCACCACACTATAGAAGATCAATTTTTCTTCTCAAAAAAAAAATAATAAATAATAAGAGAATTTCCCTGTGTAATGTTTTCATGAAACTGTTCGGATGTGAAATTTTCCTTTTTATGAAATACCATCGTTATCCTATCATAATTTATCGGCAAAACTCAAACATCGCAAAACCCTTTTCTCCTCGCGTGCAATCTTTTTCAAATTTTTGAACAAAGTTCTTCCTACTATTCCTAAGAGGATGCCTATTCTTATATAAAATCCTCACTTTCAACCTTCAAACCACTAACATATGTGTGTCAAGTGGGTATAACAAACGAGATTTTAAATGGTAAAAGTGTTAAAAAATAAATTTTATTTTCAGGACGCCTAATGTCATCCATAACAAAAGAATTTTTTTAGCAAACAGGACTTATGAGCAAAGACACGCTAAATCAGACAACCTACTTCTTTATAATCCCAAAACCTTTTCTCTTGAAATCATATCACGAGTCAAAATATTCAACAACGCCAAACTAAAATTGTCAATAAGCTATTTTCCTCACTTAATAAAATGGATTTTTCATAAATCAAACGACCATCTTCGATAAAACTTTTACACTAATTTTTTTTTAACTTCAATTAAATCCATTTTTCATTAACATCCAATGGACTAAATTCTTCTACCATCAAACTTGACCCTTAGTCTTAAAAAAACTAAAATTGCTCGCAGTGAAAACTCAATCTGTAATAAACCCGAATTCTATGTTGCCCTCAGTCAAAACATTTTACGCGTTTTTGTTAGGAATCCAACTGTCCATTCTTTTGTTTGATTTTATCATCTGAACGTAACCGCATAACCACAAGTCTACACCACTATGTCATTAAACCATATATCTACGCCAAAACACGTACGATTAACAACATCAAAAACTTGCTTAATGCCTTTTCTCATTATGTGTTTACATGTCACGTTATTTGTTATGTTTACAACATCAAAACTATTTAATGCTTTAGTTTAATGTCTTTTCCTTTGTGTATAAATATTTTGTGTCACTAGCTACCCACACATAACTAAGACGAATTATGTGGACCATGCAACAATTGGACTAATTACGGGTGCACACGTAATTACAAAAATTGGGCGCATGGAAAACATAACAAGTCCAAGTGTGTGTAACCTATCATGACTTGAATAACAACACGGATGAGGTATGATAACGACATGGTGGATACGCCGCCAGTACATCCTATACATAAATGTCCTGTCATACTACCAACAGTAGAGTTATTCGTGCCATGAGAAATTTTGGGTGTCGAGTTTAAATTTTGACCAACACTTATGTTATTTGTCTTTTGCGATACCGTTATGTTATAGTTTACTAGTCTAATTACGCTTGCATTATTTATCTTTTATGCATATTATAACCTTGTTCTGAACCACACTCTCTCCTATGCAACATTATCCTTGCTATGAATAATCTATACTTGCAATCTCCATCAAACTTCGTTCCTTCCTCGTGCTTTCCTTGCTTAATCAGCAATCCTTCCATTATCAAGATCTATTTCTAAATTCCGTAAGCTCTGGCCTTAATCTCTAAAAGCATTTATACATTTAAAACAAGATTTGTCTCTCACTTTCATATATTTTCTTAACTACTTATATACTAGATTTCAAAACTAAATAACTACTATTTATTTCGCCAAAAAGCCGTTTTCAATAGTCCAATTTCTCGTTTATTTTAGTCGCCTTCAAAAAAAAAAGAAAAAAAAGAGAGAATTTTCTAGTAAAATCTTCAACCCTGTGCAAACCAAATATCTATTATTAAATACTGTTCATTCCCACATCTAGTCACTCATTATACCCACATATCTACTATTCCACCCAATTACCAAATGACATTTTTTTACAAGCCAAAACTTCTACTACTTCTTATATGTTATATAGTATTTACTTATCTTTTCAATTTTTTGCTACTTCATATATGTTATACCGTATATTTACTTATCTACCCGAAAATTTGCTACATTAACCCCATACTCAAACCTACTTATATGTACCCTTATTCTTTTACTAATCACCAAAAACGCTTTAGTCGGTTAGACTTTCAAATTTCTACGTATAGCCTTGAGTTAAAATTTTTAAAAGTACTTCTCCTACAAGCATAATTATTGCACAGTGACTATATACAGTATTTGACTTACACATAATAAACTAACTAGTTTTTCTTCTTATTAAACCCATATGAAACCACTTACCAATTTTTCAAAAGGTTGACTTTTATATAAATTTCGAGACGAAATTTCTTAAAGTAGGGGAGACTGTAACATCGCGTTATTTTTACTTTTTATGTATTTTAAATTCTATACTTAACAAATTCCAAGTTCGCCTTTATCCGCTCCTTTTATGTTACTCCTACCAATTCGTTACAAGTCGTCATTATAATTTATCCTATTCAATTTAGGCGTAATAACACAAAAAAAAAAAACTCATTTAGTTAAGATCTTAATATATATATATTTAAAAAAAAACATATCTTTTTTAGAACTAACAAGCTTCCATTCATCAAAATTGACCAAGCTTTCGAATTAATGATTCATGGAAAATCATTAAGATACTTCATTTTTGAAGTATTCATATTACAATTTTTCAAAATAAATTAAGTGATCAGATTGTAAGCTTTATGTTGTAACAAATACTTTCAAATCTATATATCTATATCTATATCTATATATATATATATTGCAAAGGGATTAATCCTACATGTCATACTCTTATGCAATCTCTTTTTTGAAAGATGCCACATAGGATGTGATGTGGCACCTCTAGACCAATTAAAAAAAAGAAATAAATATGGTTTAACCTAATCTATTAAATACCTAAGCTACTAAATGTAAATATTAAACCTTTATTACTTTCTCTCTCATGTTTTCTCCCATAATTTTTAAACGTTAATATATTTTATATACGAAATTTTTTAAAGAAAAAAATTACACCAAATTAACGAGTGTTTTATTATCTTTCTAACGAGTATCATAGTGCTATATAAAAAACGGAGAAAAACAACGACTATTTTTTGTAACCCGACAGGTATCGTGTCAGGTTTAGGATTAGTTTAAAAAAAATTTGGTGTGGGTCGGGCCTGGGATTAGGTGATACCCATGAATTTTTTAAAATAATAATATGATAACTTATGACAGAGATTTGTTTAAAATAATAATAATAATAATAATAATAATAATAATAATAATAATAATAATAATATTCATTAATCATATATTGGCAAGTCATTAATTATGTTGTCATATTAGATATTTTATTATGTTATATTTTAACCCGAGACGCTCCCGGGATAAAAAAAAACTAGTATATATATATTGCAAAGGGATTAATCCTACATGTCATACTCCTATGCAATCTCTCCTTTGAGAGATGCCACATAGGATGTGATGTGGCAACTCTAAACCAATTAAAAAAAAAGAAATAAATATGATTTAACCTAATCTATTATAATCTTTAACCTAATCTATTAAATACCTAATCTACTAAATCTAAATATTAAAACTTTATTATTTTATCTCTCGTGTTTCCTCCCATAACTTTTAAACGTTAATATCTTTTATATACGAGATTTTTTAAAGAAAAAAATTACACCAAATTAACGAGCGTTTTATTATCTTTCCAACGAGTACCATAGTGCTATATAAAAATCGGAGAAAAAAATGACTATTTTTTGTAACCCGACAGGTATTGTGTCGGGTTTGGGATTAGTTTAAAAAAAATTGTGGGTTTGGGCCGGGTCTTGGATTAGGTGATACCCAACCCGATTACCCGAAACAACATACCCAAATACTCAAACTACTTACCCGATCATATACCCATGAATTTTTTAACGCATCACATAACCCTTAGACTAATGCGTTCGATATTTCAATAATTAACTTTTTTTTCTTATTTCATGTTAGTTCTTTTTAGAATAATCGATTACGAACTTCCGAATTCATTTGTAATGGCACTAGATTTATACCCCGGCGCAGAGATTCGTTTTTTTTATATTTGAATATGATAACTTATGGCAGAGATTTGTTTAAAATAATAATAATAATAATAATAATATATTTTATTATGTTATATTAGATATTTCAACCCGGGACGTTCCCGAGATAAAAACTAGTAAATAAATAAATAAAAAGAAAAAAAAAACGTCACTTTAGTATTAGTTTGACTTGTTATCTCTAAACACAATAACAAACCATATGAACTGTTCGTTTCCTTTATTTTTTTTTTACTCGATGGCACAGCAGATTAATACAACAACTAGAACCATCCCATAGCAATTAAACTTAACCCCACTTAATCTCCTCCCAACCATCCTAATAACTCTATTTAATATCCAACCACCTTAACCCACTTATAAATACAACCCCTCTCCACTTCTTAATCCTTTGTTCATCTCTAAAACTCTCTAATCTTCAAGGTTTATGAGCAAACTTCCTGAAAACACATCAGTAAGTTTCTAGGCTCAAACCTTCAATTCTTTTATGTTTTTCCTTTTCTTTTCTATCCAAAACTCCTTGGAGAAACCTCTAGGATCTTCCCCCATGTTTATCCACATAAGTGTGATAAGGGTAAAGCACCTAAAAGAGGTCCCAAATGGGTTTATTTTTCTGAATTGTTATTTTTTTATGTCCTAAGGATGTTTGTTGTGAAGGAACCAACCAAGTCTACTAACAATCAAATGTTAGATGGATTTGTGCTATGGTATTGGTTATACTATGTATTATTATAAACTTACTTTCAATCTTCTATCTTATTATCCTATTATTAATCTTTGGAAGGTTTGTGGTTACACCCTACCTTACCAACTCTCTTGACCCTTCTTGTGCTACGGATTTATCCACACTAGAAAGGGGAAATCCCATGTCCAAAACCCACGTTTATTCCATAGACGAAGTGGTTATGACATGAACCTATCAAATGGATTCACATTCCTAACCTTATACCATCCAAATCATCTATGATGAATTTGTGCTTGGTCTAACTTAATCTCATGACCATCCGGATTGCCCTAAAGGCAATTTGTGCTTGGTTTTCCTAAAAGGCTTGCTTGACTCTCTTGAATCTATAATCTAAACTCGAACCTAAGACTCTTTATTTTTCTAATTCTAGTTAACCAAGGCTAAGGAACTAATCCCCCAAGACTCATCCTTTTGGAACCTTGCTAAAACGCACCCAAAGGTGAGTTCATACTTGTCCCCCTTTTATCCTTTATTCTTTGGGGCTCAACATGTATCACTATCAAAACTCAAACGATTTTAAACTTTACAATCTATTATGCTTAGTCTAAAGTCTGTCATATTCTAAATTCTATCATGCGCAATCTAAAGTCTATTATATGCTTGTACGCTATGCTATGTAGAATTATTTACTCTAACATACAAATGTTCATATAGTTGACAACCCACCTTGCATGTATAGCGCTATAGGATTGGCTATCCGCCCCCTACATGGGTCATGTTAAGCAAAATTCTTCGTGGCTAGTCGCCATTTGTATGGTTCTCTTGCATATGCCTATAAGCAAAACTTTATTATACTATGTATGTATGTCAAAACTAGTATGCTCACCAATGCTTTATGTGTTGACGGATATTTTATACATGTTGCAGGACATTTCAAGAAAACTACTTAGGACTGGACATAGAAACTCACTCTAGTTCAAGTTGTCATATTCTTGTTGTTGTGTTTTTCGTTATTTAAACTACTTGTATTTCTATTTTTAGACAATAAATGAAATTCTACCTTTAAACTATATTGTCACAAAATCTAGTGTCATGAAGTCTTTGAACAATCTACCACAAGTCTCGCCCCGATGTATTCCGCCATCGGTTGGGGTGTGACACATAATAATAATGATTCCTCATAAATTGGTGAAGCCAACAACAGATGCAGAGAGACTGTTAGTGGAAGACGACATCCTTGTCAGTATGGTTCAGATTCCGTTTAGGGTGTATAGTACTAATGGCTAAGGAGTTCTTGAGGAACTCAGTTATGAGAGATAGGGGGGACGATTTCATTAGTAGGTGTTCTTATGATTTGCCAACCCCTTTAACCTCTAATGAGTTCTCTATTTATATACATAGAGGACACCCTAATAATGAGTTGTAGTAATCGGCCGTTGGTTCCAAAGAGGTAGTGATGCCTAGAGAATGAATTGGTTTGGAGGGTGTGGTGGTGTCAAATGGAAAAAATGTTTCATCGAATCAAGCATGTCGAGTGACATAAGTTTGGGAAGTGGATGGGTCCAAACACCGGAAGCCTTTGTATTTAAAACAATAACCAAGGAAGATGCAAAGAATACTTCTTGGAACAAGTTTGTTGGCGGTATAATCACGTATGATTGGGAAGACCCGATAACCAAATGAACAAAAATTAGAATAACCCGGAGTTCGATTATATAAAAGTTCAAACGGTGATTTACCATCAAGTAGAGTAGATGGTAAGCGATTGATCATATAGACCGCAGAGGAGAACACATCAACCCCAAATTTTGTGGATACTTTAGCATGAAATAACATTGTCATACCGGTTTCGACAATGTGGTGATGTTTGCATTCAACTCGGCCATTTTGTTGTGGGGTGTAAGGATACGACATACAATGAAATGTGCCATTGTATTCAAATAAATGCTGAACTTTATGATTAGTAAATTCCTTAGCGCCATCACTTTGAAAGATTTTAAGTTTGTGGAGAATTGATTTTGAACAAAAAGTATAAATATGGACAACACATCAACGAACTCAGATTTAGCTTTTAATGGATATAATCAAGTAAATCGGAAGAATCATCCACAAAAGTCACATAATATAAGTAATTTCCACCGATTTAACTAGTAAAGGACCCTGCAAATCACAATGTATCAACTCAAGTGGTAAAGATGAACGTTTATTATTCAAAGAAAAGGGAGCCATTTAGATTTGGCAAGTTCACATGGAGTACAACACCCATTTTTGTCAAAACAGAAGTAAAGGAAATAAAACCATTGTTTTTCAACATATTAATAATATCAAAACTAATATGTCCTAAACCAAAATGCCAAAATTCAAAAAAAAGTCCGTTGGAAACTTCGAGGAAGAAACCAAAGCTTGCGGGGTGTTGTGGAGAATATAAAAGCCATCTTCATGGCACCCCGCCGGCTAGGATTTGCTTGTTGCGGCGATCCTTATTAAAAAAGTGAGGATAAGAAAACACAACATCAACAGGGTTGTCCTCATTTAATTAACTACTGGACAAAAGATTTTTAGTGATAGGAGGAACAATGAAAACATTTTTAACATCAAGTGAGCTAGTGTGTGGTTTTTAGTATAAAAGATATCATTTTCCTGGTGCAAAAAATTATGATGTTTAAACCTCAAAACATTGGTTTTGTGAAAAGGAAGATTGTTACTAAACCATTACCTAGTTTTAAATTTATAAGTAAACGATAAGTAATTAGAAACTAAAACTAACACACAGGTAGAGAACCTGACATGTACAACATAGATTTCAAGGGTAAATACCGAGTATCGTATTCCAGAGAATACACTTTCCCCTACTCAACCTTTCATCACTTTTGTTTATCGGGTTTTGAAAAAGAAAATAAAACGGAGGGGTTCTAAAAGAAAAATTAGTTTTTGAAAAGGTTTTGGTTTTAAATTAAAAGAAAAAAATAGTTGGTTTAGAAAACATGCAAGTCGGGGGAACCCCCCAAATAAGTAGATTAATTATATTAAATGTAGTAGTAATTTTAATTTTGATGCGGAAAATGGATTTTGAACGGTCCCTTCAGAGTCAGGGGATGGAAGAAGAAATAAATAAGGGATGACGTTTTGGCAACTGAATGGGTCACACACATGGGAAGTGTACGAGTCCCCATAAAGGTGTCTTCGAACTACTAGCCCGTAAGCCGGTCTTCTCCTGGTTGACAAGTGCTGTTGAGCCTAACACACATAAGTCATGTAGCTTATTGGAAAGTTTGAGTCCTGCTTGTTAGGCACTTCCCAAACCACCGTAAAACCACTCGTTTAAGCACTGGATTCTTTGATTTACCTTCCGACCCGGAATCCCTTCCACCTCTCTTAACTCTCGCTTCCCGTACCAAAGGATCTCACATACCATCATAAGTGTGACAGGGGACCCTCTAAGAAGTTAACGACTTTGTACTAATGGGAATTGGATAAAGTATCCTTGTTTTATTTATCTTTGCAAGTGACAACTTAAATATTTATTGATCAAGTAAATATAAGTTTGGTTTAGTGATTAAGTGACTTGAAAAATTCAACCCTTAACCCTCAAGACTTGTGAATGATAATCTTAAAAAAGGTAGAACATAATCCTAAAGGTGTGTCACCCGAAGATCACTGGTGGACCCGTAGTGAATCCTCCCCTTGCTAAGAAAACCATTAACATATTAGGTGCGATACCAGAAACTTGTCACCAGGTTCTGGTCCACTTCAAAAGCCAAGCTTAGAACCGAATTTGGACATCAGAATCCCCCGAAGGATCTGTTTCACTACCTGTTTCCTAACCTTAGATCTATCTTGGGACTAATTAACATAAGCCGATCAAACGCCATAATAGTTTTTATATTAGTTAAATTTGGTTGATATTAGGATTGTTAAGTTAACCACTAATTGAACATGTCACAAAAGATAAACAAACAAGAATTAGTAATTAAGAAGATAAACACACCAAGTAACTAAAACTAAACTACTAATAATATAAAAAGTCTAACGAATCGAATAGGTTTGGAGAATACTATATGGACACAACCATATAAAGATAATCAACATAATAACATGAAGGTCTTCCACGCATAGACAAGCTTCCAACATCCTTGATCCAATGCATCTAATGTGATCCTCGCAACCCTCGACTTTTAATGCATGTAAACTACCCATACGGTGTCATTTCTTTATCGAGAACGCAAGGTAGGAAAGCTCCTAACCTTGGAGAGGTGTTAGGTCAGCCCTAAGGCCTCCCACAAGACCCCAAGAACTCTACAAGAAAGGTGGAACTCAGCCCCAAGATGGCACACCAAATGGTTGAGTTGAGCTTGCTATTTATAGGCCGATCAGGCTGAGCATGGCCGTGCACAAGGGTGGGCACGCCCGTGCATCTACCCCACGTACGTTATGTTGCTACATGGAACAGTCTGTCTGTACCAGATGATGAGCACGCCCATGCAGGTGACAACATGATGTTTTCTTATCTCCCAAGCTGGTTGCTTTGTCTTTTAGTGTGCAGGGCCTTGTACCAATGAGCGTGGCCGTGCTTGGTCAACTCCAGACTGATTTTATCATCATCCTTAGAACATGCTTCGGGTCTCGTATCTTCAGGAATCTCCGGTTTTAGCTGTTTTTACCCGAAAATCACCTCTTTTCGGGTTGGAACTCTCATTTCCTAAAAAACACAAATAGGAACGATTAAATAGCTTTAATTATCAAATTTACCCCAATTTTGTCCTATTTTGAGACTATTATGCATGTTTAATATGTGTAAATGATGACACATCAAAATACCCCACACTTAGACAATTGCTTGTCCTCAAGAAACCAAACAAAAATCTACCTAAGGCAAATAGCAATATATATACCTGCTCACAAGGTCCACTCAACACTCGGGTTTATCTTTTTGGTGAGTTTTGTGGGTGAACACTCAAGTCCGAACCGAAGCCAACACAACTCATAGGCTTGTATGCAAATCAAGCCCTTATTTCTAAATTAAATAACTAAGGTAAATCAAGAGGAGTTTAAAAACGGTTGTAATGTAGGGGTGCTAAAACTACTAATAAAAAATAGTTTTTTTTTTATAAAGGGGGACGAGTAACCAAACCATGGTGGAAAGTCATGAACATGTGGCAGCGATTCAAGGAGGAGGGCCGTAGCGAAGTGAGACTTGTTCAGCGGCGATCTCCGAGAGGAGTTTGGTGTTTATTCCTCGGTCCTTCATCATCGCTATCTCTTCCCTCACAATGTAGTCGATATTGCTTCCTTTCCTTATGCGACGCTCGACTCTATATTGTATAGCGCCCTCATGGATCAATATCGTGTACTCAAACTGTGAGTAAGTCTGGTTCTTGCTGCACTTGCCTTCATGTGTCCAATTTCCATATTTGACACATTTTTTGTATCGTTTGGCTCATCTTTTGGCAGCACTCTTTGATTGTCCACAAAAGGGTGGATTCTGCTCCATCCTATGCCACGATTTTCTTTCTTCAGCAGTCTTGGCAAATATGATCTCTATCAATTATGGAGGTAGACGTGGCTGAGTAAAGTCAAAACATGCAAGCAAATGATGATCAAGTGGATGCATCTTGAGAAAGCAAAGGGGGAAGCAAGAGAGAGATAAGAGATCAAAGAGAGAATGTCGAGAGAGAGTGCAGAGAGAGAGAGAGAGAGAGAGAGAGAGAGAGAGAGAAAGAGAGAGCAGAACATCAATTCTTTTAGGTCTCACCGGTCAAAGACCAAATATTTAACTTGCAGATCCTTTGTTGCTTTCTTCTGGGCTCTCTTTATTTTGGTCTCTCTCTTTAATTGGACTCACTTTTTATTTGGGTTCTTTACGTTTTTTTAGGTCTCCGTCTTGGCCCCGTCTTGTGTTGTTCCCTCATTTTCAATGTTGTGGTGTGACAACCTGCACCCTTCACTTTTCATAAATGTGCATAATTGGTTCCTCAACTATCTTAAAATTTTCCTTTTTAACCCTTGTATTTTAATATGACCAAAATTCACAATTTAATAAAACTTATAATTTTTATAAGTAAAAGTATGCACGTTTTATACTCATATCTACACCCGAGCACGTATGTTTCATACCTTGATACTCAAAGCCCTTAATTTTCGGTCCCAAAACAACTTACAAATCGAAGGAAACAAGTCCAGAACTTAAAATTGATTAAATTAGAAAAATTGATTTTTTAGCTCTCGCGGTCCGCTGAGACAGTCAAACAGTCAAAGTCCCAGTCAAAGTCTTAGTCAAAGTCCCAGTCAAAGTCCTAGTCAAAGTCTCAGTCAAAATCCTAGTCAAAGTCTTAGTCAAAATCCTAGTCAAAGTCCTAGTCAAATAGTCAATTCATCTTAAAACCTTACTTTATTGTGTTGACTAATTTTAAAGCCTAATTGAATCCAAAACCAGTATAAAAACCCACCTATGACCCATTACACTTTGCACATCTAAATCGATTGTTTCAATTCAATTAAACTCTCCCTCATACCTTTCTTCTAGAGTATATTACTTCTACATTTGAAGCTTTGATTATAAGCTCTTGTAATTGGCGAATTGGAAGCTTGATATTTTTCCTATTCGGTTTCTTTTCTTCTAAATTGGACTAGTTTCGTTGTTGAATCTTTGGATTGCTCGCATTTTCACGCTCGCTTAGTCATCTAGTCATTTGGCGAAAGTGAGTATTTCCTATCCCCTTTTTGTCTTTATTCATTTTTGGGGTGTTACATGTACACTTATGCAAATTACAAATACAAGTTCACATTTTTACAATACAATTCTAGTACTATGTGCATTTGTTTACAAACGTGCTTTATGCTGAGACATTACATGTAGAATACATTTGTACTTAGTGAAATCATTAACATTGTACAAGCCGACCTTAACATTGGATAGCGCTATTGGATTGACAACCCGCCTAGGTGATTCTCCCCCTTTTTCATCGGAGAATCCATGGTCATTGTTAAGTTATTATCCATTTATTGGATAAGTACACCGCCGTTCATTTAGTACATTATACAGTCACAGGATTGATTTCGCTCATTTGTATGTTACATAGTTTACATAATTGCACTGTAGCTTTGCACTTGAATTGCATAACATTTTTCCAACTTACTATATGTATTAAATCTAGGAATGCTCACCAACATTTCATATGTTGACAAAAACTTATTTTGTACATGTTTCAGGTGCAGTTTGATCTTAGTACTATAGCATTGGACTTTAGTGCTTGCTTTTAATAAGTTATTTCAATTTTCATGTTTCGTTCAGACTTTTGTATTTTTCCCATTTCATCTATGTAAGACAATTTAAATTATTCAATAATATATTTACATTTTAGTACCATGTGCTTTTGAACAATCGTCACTACGTGACACCTCGATGATTCCGCCATCGGTTGGGGTGTTACAGATTGGTATCAGAGCCATGGTTATAGGGAATTAGGTTATTAGAATGCCTTTTAGCCTAGCCTATAACCAAGCTTACATTCACGAGTCCTCTCGTGTTTATTTCTCTTTATCCTATTATTTTCTTTCAAGATATTTTCGCTATGATTCTTTCTCGTTATTCTTTCAGTCTGTTGTTTAAAGAAGAAGATACTCGTATTTCACAAATGAAACGATATCACCAAGTTAGGAGTGACATCCATACCTTGGTGATTAGCTTCACTCATCTATATGTTATTTATCTTAGGAATATATCTTTGAGATAGGAGTGACATCCACACCTCAAAGAGTATTTCTTTCAAAAAGGAACTTAACCACTAAGCTGGGAGTGATCTCCTTAACTTAGTGATTGGTTTCATTCCACAATCGTTTTCAATTTTGAAATACATCTTTGAGTTAGGAGTGAAATCCAAATCTCAAGGATCTATTTTTTCATCTCGTTTTTAATCTCGCTAAAGTTTTGGAATTCACTAGTGATGGGGCACGTGCAATCTGGAAGGGTGAGCGCCTATATCCTGAGTTTTCTGTCTAGGCCTGGCAGTTCGCATAAATCCCAATCAGACGAGGGACCCGTATGCCGACCTGGGAACTTTCGGGATGAGCATTCACATATAGGCTAAAGTACGCCCCCACAAGTCACTAGGAAATTTCAAATACTTGAGTTGGTCCAAGTTTCCTATGGAAACAATTCCAATGTTTTATATCATTGATATTTATGTTTGTTTATCATTTGAAGATTCCATTTAATCACTTGATGTTTCATATGCCATTATTCATTGATCATTCGCTTTTGAATCCCTTTTCATCATTACTAAAACTTTTGTTCGATATATTATTGCATTAAAGCTTACACTATTTCACTTATGCTCATGATTTTTACACTATAAGGTATTACTCGTTTTGCGTTAAAACATTTTTACCCACGACTTAAGTTTTAAACTCTGTGTTTAACTTTGATCACATCCTGATTTTAGGAATGTTGCGTCATCATACAGTTAAAAATGAACATGGTTTTTCCAAACTTATTATTTCAACCTGTTTTATACCTTTATGTTTACAAACTTACTTGATCGAAGTCACAGTATATCCTCATATACCTAATACTAATATTGTTGCACCCAGTCTCCTAAGCCATAGCCAACTACCATTAGTTAGAACTTCTTAGTCAGACTAAACTCATACATATATGCCTACCTACACGATACGCACTAGTACACTACTCTCTAAAACGATTAATTTGACAACTTATTCTATAAGTCTTTTCACAAAGCCTATTCGCCAAATTAGAACACACTTTTCATACACCTTGTGCCTTGAAACAAATAGCTCGCTATGAGCCCAAAGAGATGCCTTAACGATCCTGCAAATAAATGATCTTTCAATGTATAAATTTCGTAAAAGTTTGAAAATTTAAAAGGTTTCAAGTTTACCCAGTCTTAACGGGTAACACTTCGATTTTCTCAACATTTCATAACAATTAAAAATTTCCGACTTTTCAACCCACAAGTTAAAGAAATGTTAAAATACAAAAAATTATTTTCCAAAATTCGTCAAGGCATCTGGGATCATTCACAACCTTCACATCATTTTAAATCTTGGTCTTTCGAAACACATTAGATTTACACACACTTCATGAAATGGTGTCATCTTGCATTTTATAAACTTGCATTGCATATTTTACAAATCAAATGTAAACCATCATGTTTTCATATAACGTATCCAATATATGTTTTCGGGAGGAATTTGCAACTAATAATATACCTTATAACACTTTTCAAACTCGACTTCTCGTAAACACATGAAAATGTGTACCTACGAAATCTTTTCAAGTGAACCTGTTTTGAACTTAAAACATTCTTCGGTTTCCAAAAAGTTATCCTCATACCAGTAGACTATACGTCTGTTCTGCGCACTTTCATTTACAGTAAATTTCATTATTTTTTTACACCATTCTATTTATAGTTACGTTCGTACATTATCTTATTATATTTGTATTATTCTTTTTTTGGTAGTTATTTTCACGCGTTATTCGCAACTATTCTCGCACTAGTTATTAGTAGTTATTCTTACAACACTAGTTTTGACCATTAATTTAACTCGTTTACTTTCATTTTGTGCAAATTGTGCGATTTACTCGATTTACGTTATGCTATTCTTTTAATCGAAATTTTATGCTATACTTATATACTTACATGAACGCATATTTGGTATGCATATTTTTTTTGTTGTGAGCAAAACCCTGTTATACTTTACATTATTTTGTTCATCATCATGACCAACGAACATACTAATTGATAGCTCGTATGAGATCTAAGCCAGTTCCCATGTACGACTCGGTTCAGAGTATTCCTCTAACCCAAGGGGAACGGTGTAATCCTCAGAGTTTATCAATATGGTTGTTTAGAGCCCAATGATGTGAACAAAAATTTACCGGTTAAGGGTGAACCCGAAAGGTGAAGAACCCCTAATCATGTCTTATACTTACACATTAATCTCATTACGGTTAAAAGGTGAACCTGAAAGGGGAAGAACCTCTAACCGCATCTTATACTTGAGCAGTATCTACTACTTAACACATTTTGGTTGCACGCATTGTTTCTTGTATTACTTATGTTAGTGTTATGGAAAAGCATAGCACCCTAGTGTAAGGTAAATCGATGATTACGGTCCGGAACGCAATCATGGATTTACAGGTACATCGAGGTGCTGTGCGATTCTACTTAGGCTATTGGTAGACAATCAGTACGAGTCCAAAGTATCAGTAGTGTGGTGGGTTAGCTGCGGTACACCCTATATATAAGCACGAGCGATACTACGGGAGCGGACTAGGAGTCTGACCAAGAACCTACCCATTACTATCTCTGTATTAGATCGTTGACTAATAGCTAGCATTTTCGATAAGAATGTTCTTACATGAGCTTCAATTCGACTTCCTAGAGTCTTTCTCTAGACCATCCACACAGAAAACACAAACTTTGTATACTCTTACACTCCCTGTTAGTCGAAATCCTGTTGAATGTCCTCAATAAAGTTCAGTCAGAAACTTCTCCAAAGTAAGGGAAGCTACTATAACTGTAACATTACGCGTTTAAAACTTGTACGTTACACGGCTATCATTAATAAAAACGACAAGTTTTATCTTATACGTTCGCAATTATTATTTTTTGTCGCTTTATTGGAACCCTAATACCTTATATATATAATATTATATATGTGTTGTGTAATAAATATATCAAAAAAATAGTTTTGCTCTGGCCGGGGTTCGAACCCGCGCCAAAGCCCAAGCCACACAACACATAAACCAACTAGGCCAAGCCTTCAACCTGATTAAAACCCGGCACAAAATAATTATATACACGTTTTAAAAACCTTCACAGTTGACAAAGAAAGTCAACTGTGGGTCGCGTGTGATTCAATCTAGTGTATTAACTGATAATTGATCTATATATGGCAAACCTATGTGATTACCGGCCCTGTGTGACTCGATTACACGCTAATTACAACCAATCGTTGACCAAATTTGAATTCCATACGCGTATGACTTTAAACGAGGGTCAACTTTCCAATTAACCAATCCATTGATCCTCACTATAAATTGATCACCTACGAACCTTTGAAACTCGCTCACACTCTCTTCTCCACCTCCAATTACTTCTGAAACACTCTGATAATTATCATTCTCATCGTCGTTTGACTTCTGGTTTGACCGGGCAATCATACGCGATACAACACTGTGAGTCCAATTATTTTTGTGGGTTTTGTTAGTCGGCAATCAAACAACAAAAACCCTAACATTAATCGGGTTCATAATGTGTGATTTGTCTGATTGAAAAATCTAGGGTTCGTACCTTTTAATTTGGGGATAAACTCGATTTCATATTACGTATATAATTATTATTATACGGGATTCATCACAACCACTGGCCTAGGCCAAGTGGTTGTGACCATGGCTTGCAACCCAAGGCTCCCGGGTTCGAGTCCCGGCTACAGCCTCTTTTTTTGTTTCTTTTTATTTTAAACAACAAAATAATAATATACATATTAAACATTTTAATCTTACAAATTCGTTTTTAAATATTAAAACTATTTCATAAATTCTAAAAAAAATATATTTATTAAATCTGAGTCAAAAGTTTTATTCACAATTTTTATTTTTCTGAAATTCATTTATTTAATATTTATAATAATTAAATCAATTTTATACTATTATATTTATAAAAATCCATTAAAATATCAAAACAATTTTATTAAATTCTCTAAAAATTATCCTGACTTTGTATAAAGTTAAACTTTACTGAAATAATTTTTAATTCAGAAAAAGCAATTATTTTATATTTTTAATCAATTTTTGTTAGATTTAATCATAATTAAATCATAATAAATTCAATTTTCATTATTTTTGCACCAAAATTTTATACAATTTATTTTTAAATATTTAGAACAGAAATATGATTTTTAAAATAGAAATTCTTTAATTTTAGTATTTTTGAATATTAAAGTTAATTGTTGGCAATTTGTAATAAATAGATTTAAAAATCTATTTTAAATGAAATAATTTTTATAATAATTATTTTTATACTTCAAACACTTTAATGTGTACATTCAAAATTCAAATTTTATAAAAAGACTTTCTTTTATTAATTATCAAATTTTCCTTTATTAATTAACATTTTAATTTAAATTCAACAATTGGATATCCCCAAATCGAAACCCTAGGATACACTTATAAATTAATTAGACTTAGACTTATTATATATTACCTTATTATAGGGTGATATTTGGAATCATTTTGGGCAACACTATTATTTCATCTTTTCAAGAAGTTTAACATTTGCTAAGGTGAGTTTTACATAGCCCCTTTTATTTATCACCATTTTTGGGGTGAAACATGTTATAACATTATCATTGCAATTCAATCATCAATGTGTCTATGTGTTTTCTATGTTGCATTATGTCTTGAGCATGATTAGAGTAAGCACCATTCTAGCATAATCATTAACTCCGTACAAGCCGACGGTATACATTGATAGATCTATTGGACTGACAATCCCACCCGGATACGTGCCTCCTACAAAGGTTGCGTGGGTGTTTGTTATCGCATAACATATTCAATTGGACCATGAGCGTATGGTATGTATCATATTATAACAGTCATCAGGGTTGATTATGCACTCGATTTATTTCTAGTATGTTCTCACATATGGGCTAGATTGACATGACACATGAATTGCACAACATTTTTATTCATTTTATTATCAAAAACCTATGTAATTCTCACCAACTTTTGTTGACCCAAAATACTTTCAAAATTAACATGTTTCAGGTAACAATGAAGCTGAGGCTTGAGTTAGCATGAGGATTTTACATGAAGTTTTATTTGAAGTTATTGAAGTTTGTTATTTGATATCATGTATTAAATTCCTAGACATCATTTTATATTTGGATATTATGTTTGAATAAATTATTTAAAATTTATATTATACCATGTGCTACTGAAACAATCATCAATACGTGGCACCCCGATGTTTCCGCCATCGGTTGGGGTGTTACAGATTGGTATCAGAGCCTTGGTTATAGGGAATTAGGTTATTAGAAATAATCTAGACTATAACCTTAGGGACTTAAACAGTACTTGCTTCTCCTACTTGTAACCCTAATTGCTTCCCTAAATCCTATCCTTATCCTATGCCTTATAACCCTAAACCTACATGTGACTACTCTTATTCGTCTGCTGCAATCCTGATCCACCATTAGATTAATAGGACAAAATCCTCAGGTTTAACCTGAACCCCCTTGAGATCTCGTCGAAGTTCTAGATTTTAATAACGAACACGTGCAATCTGGAAGGGTGAACGCCTGTATTCTGAGTCTTCTGTCTAGGCTGGCATTGCGCATATATCCCAATCAGACGAGGGACCCGGATGCCTACCTGGGAATTCTCGGGATGAGTGTTCACTTATAGGCTAAAGCATGTCTTCATATGTTATTAGAATTTAGAATCTTTGATAAGTCAAACGTTTTTGTTTATTCGTTTTAACTAATGAATAAATGATTACATTCCTTATATAAACTCTCATTCATTTCATTGTGTCTATTACAGATCATGCCTCCTCGTCGCAGCACTCGCAACAGCAATGGTGAGAACCACGAAGAAGGTGGTGATAACCATAACCACAACCATGACCAAGTTCCTAACCACAACAACAATGGGGTCGATGCTCAACTGGCTGCAATCATTTCTCAACAAATGGCGCAGCAAATCGCAACTCTGGTTCCCAATTTAATCGCTCAGGTCATCCAAATGAACGGCAACGGGAATGGTCACGGGAACGGAAATGGGAATGGTAATGGCAATGGGAATGGACCCCAAGCCTGCACCCTTAAGCATTTCAACTCTTGTAACCCTCCAAAGTTTAGTGGTAAAGAGGGAGCTACTGGACTCCTCCAATGGTTTGAGGGTATTGAGAATACCTTCATCAACAGTGAGTGCCCCAACAACTTCAAGGTTCGTTACGCCATGAGTGTTCTCCATAAACGAGCACTCACATGGTGGAATGAAGAAAAGCGTACTCGTGGGGCCGAGGTTGCTCTTGCTATGACATGGGACCAAGTCAAGGAGGTCATGAAGGAAGAGTTTTGTCCTCGCAATGAAGTTAAGAAACTTGAGGATGAGTTCCACACCTTAGCTCAAGATAGTGGGGAAAACCTTGCCTACAACACCCGCTTTCATGAGCTTAGCTTATTGTTGCCTCACAAAGTTACTCCTCTGCCGGTAGCCATCGAGAAGTACATCGGTGGTCTGCCCATGCAAATCCAGGACACCGTTTGGGGTAGAAATCCTGCAACTTTGGAAGAGGCCAAACGTCTAGCGGCCACTCTTACTGATAATAACGTGAAGAACGGTACTCTCTTCCGCAAGGGCACTAAGAAGACGGTTGCCAAAGACACTCCACAGCCTGCAATTGAAGTCAAGCCTGAGACCTCAAGCAACAAAAAGCGCAAGGCTAGAAACTATATGGTTGCTGCTACTCCACCTGCTGCCCAAAACCCAGCCAAGAAACCATACACCGGACCTCACCCTTTGTGCAACACTTGCAAGTACCATCATCCAACACAGGTGCCATGTTGTTTTTGTACTAAGTGTCAAAGATATGGTCACCTGGTGAACGTCTGCCGAGCCCCTCCTACTACCCAAGACAACAATAACCCAGCTCCCAACCAACAAAACAACAGGCCTACTCGTGGTCAATGCTACGAGTGTGGCAACCCTAACCACTACATCAACAACTGCCCTAATCGTAACCGAAACCAAAACCAAAACCAAAACCAGAACCGCAACCAGAACCAAGGTGCTCGAGGTCGCGCCTACAATCTCAACGCTAACCAGGCTCGTGACAACAACGAAGTGGTGAATGGTACGTTTCTCATTAATAACCACTATGCATCCATATTATTTGATTCGGGAGCTGATAAGTCATTTGTGTCACTGAAGTTTGAACCTTTACTTAACTTACCCCACACTAATCTAGAAGAACCTTTCGTGGTAGAGGTAGCTAACGGGAAGTCTATTTCGATCGACTCTATTATTCGTAACTGCTTGTTGAACCTCGACGATCATACCTTTCCTATCGATCTCATCCCCATGCATCTTGGTAGTTTTGATAGGCATGGACTGGTTGTCAACTCATCGTGCCGAAATTCTGTGCTTCGAGAAAGTCATACGCATTCCTCTCGAATCTGGTGAGATTTTGAAGATCTATGGTGAGAAACCCTGTGGCGAGCTTAAGCTTATGTCTTGTACTACTGCCCAAAAGTACCTACGAAAGGGGTATACAGCCTTCTTAGCTAACGTGATAGAGAAGAAGGACAAAGGCAAGTATCCAAGACATTCCTATTATTCGAGACTATCCTGAAGTCTTTCCAGAAGATTTACCTGGTCTGCCTCCTGCTCGACAAGTGGAATTTCGTATTGATCTTGTTCCTGGTGCTAATCCTGTCGCTAAAGCTCCTTATCGTCTTGCACCCTCTGAGATGCAAGAACTTGCTAGTCAATTACAGGAACTTTCTGATAAGGGGTTCATTCGCCCTAGTTCTTCTCCATGGGGAGCCCCTGTCTTGTTCGTTAAAAAGAAGGATGGTTCTCTTAGGATGTGTATTGACTACCGTGAACTCAACAAACTCACCATCAAGAATCGTTATCCGCTTCCTAGGATTGACGATCTCTTCGATCAACTTCAAGGAGCAACCCACTTCTCGAAGATTGATCTCCGTTCTGGTTATCATCAGCTTAGAGTCCACGATGAAGATATTCCCAAGACAGCTTTTCGCACACGCTATGGTCACTATGAATTCATGGTTATGCCTTTTGGGTTGACCAATGCTCCCGCAGTATTTATGGATTTGATGAATCGGGTTTGTAGACCCTATCTCGACAAATTCGTGATCGTCTTCATCGATGATATTTTGATTTACTCTAAATCAAAATCCGATCACGAGCAACATCTTCACTCTATCTTGAATCTCCTAAAGAAAGAACAACTATATGCCAAGTTCTCAAAATGTGAATTTTGGCTTAAGGAAGTTCAATTTTTGGGACATGTCATTGATATGAACGGAATTCATGTTGATCCTGCAAAGATCGAAGCTGTGAAGAATTGGAGTGTTCCTACCACTCCAACGGAAGTCCGTTCTTTTCTTGGTTTGGCTGGTTATTATCATCGATTCATCGCCAATTTCTCCAAGATCGCTGTTCCTCTCACTACCTTAACTCACAAGGGTAAGCCCTACGAGTGGGGACCTAAGCAAGAGGAAGCATTCGAAACTCTTAAGCTGAAACTTTGTGAAGCTCCTATCTTGTCTCTACCTGATGGTAATGATGATTTCGTGGTCTACTGTGATGCATCGAACCAGGGTCTTGGTTGTGTTCTCATGCAACGAGGAAAGGTTATTGCTTATGCGTCTCGACAACTCAAGACTCACGAAAAGAATTATACCACTCATGATCTTGAATTGGGCGCTGTTGTCTTTGCACTCAAGATTTGGAGACATTATCTTTATGGGACCAAATGTGTGGTGTTCACGGACCACAAAAGTCTCCAACATGTCTTCGATCAAAAGAATCTTAACATGAGGCAACGACGTTGGGTTGAATTACTTAACGACTATGATTGCGAAATTCGCTACCATCCTGGCAAGGCGAATGTTGTGGCTGACGCACTTAGTCGTAAAGAGCGTGTCAAACTACAATGTGCGAGAGTTCGTACTGATCTTCAAGATCGCATTCTCCAGGCTCAACACACATCAGTCACCCAAGGTAACATGTACGATGAAATGTCTTGTGGTGCTGAGACTCAACTTGAAACCAAACCCGATGGTCTTCTTTATTTCCTTAATCGACTGTGGATTCCCGACCGTGATGATCTTCGTACTTTTCTCATGAACGAGGCTCATAAGTCTCGTTATTCTATTCATCCTGGAGCTGACAAGATGTACCAAGATCTTCGTTATTCTTATTGGTGGCCTGGTATGAAGAAAGACATTGCTCTTTTCGTTGCAAAATGCCTCACTTGTTCCAAGGTCAAGGCTGAACATCAACGACCATCTGGTATGCTTGAACAACCAGAGATTCCTGTCTGGAAATGGGAGAGCATAGCTATGGATTTCATCACCAAAATCCCTCGTACACCCAAAGGTTTCGACAGTATTTGGGTAATTGTCGATCGTTTGACCAAATCAGCTCACTTCCTACCTATTCGTGAGAAATATTCTGTGGAAAGGTTGGCAAGGATGTACGTAAGTGAAATCGTATGTCGTCACGGTATACCTTTGGACATTATTTCTGATCGCGATGGTCGTTTCACCTCTCACTTTTGGGAATCTCTACAAGATGCTTTGGGTACCAAGTTGAACCTGAGCACTGCTTATCACCCTCAAACGGATGGTCAGACTGAACGAACCATCCAGACACTTGAGGACATGCTCAGGGCATGTGTCATCGATTTTGGTGGCGCATGGGATTCTCATCTTCCTTTGGTTGAGTTTTCATACAACAACAGTTATCACGCCAGCATTAACATGGCTCCTTTTGAGGCACTCTATGGTCGGAAATGTCGTTCACCTGTTTGTTGGACTGAGGTTGGTGAAGCTCGTATTACTGGACCCGAACTAATCCAGGAAACCACAGACAAAATTCAGCTTATTCAGGATAATCTTCTCAAGGCTAGAAGTCGCCAAAAGAGTTATGCTGATAAACGTCGTAAACCCTTGGAATTTCAAGTTGGGGACCTTGTGCTACTTAAGGTATCCCCTTGGAAAGGAGTGATTCGTTTCGGTAGAAAGGGAAAACTAGCTCCTCGATACGTAGGCCCCTTCAAAATTCTTGACAGAGTTGGAAAAGTGGCTTACAAACTTGAACTTCCACCTGAGCTAAGCAATGTTCATCCGACCTTCCATGTTTCGAATCTCAAGAAATGCTTAGCAGATGAGAACCTTCATGTTCCTCTTGAGGATGTGCAAATCGATGAAAGCATGCACATTATCGAGAAACCCGTCGAGATTGTTGATACTGGAGTCAAAAAACTCAAGCGCAGTCGTATTCCGATCGTTAAGGTTCGTTGGGAATCTAAACGAGGCCCAGAGTTCACTTGGGAACGTAAAGACCAGATGAAATCAAAGTATCCACATCTTTTTCCACCAGACTCTCCAACTCCAACTTCGGGGCGAAGTTCCTAAAAGTAGGGGAGACTGTAACATTACGCGTTTAAAACTTGTACGTTACACGGCTATCATTAATAAAAACGACAAGTTTTATCTTATACGTTCGCAATTATTATTTTTTGTCGCTTTATTGGAACCCTAATACCTTATATATATAATATTATATATGTGTTGTGTAATAAATATATCAAAAAAATAGTTTTGCTCTGGCCGGGGTTCGAACCCGCGCCAAAGCCCAAGCCACACAACACATAAACCAACTGGGCCAAGCCTTCAACCTGATTAAAACCCGGCACAAAATAATTATATACACGTTTTAAAAACCTTCACAGTTGACAAAGAAAGTCAACTGTGGGTCGCGTGTGATTCAATCTAGTGTATTAACTGATAATTGATCTATATATGGCAAACCTATGTGATTACCGGCCCTGTGTGACTCGATTACACGCTAATTACAACCAATCGTTGACCAAATTTGAATTCCATACGCGTATGACTTTAAACGAGGGTCAACTTTCCAATTAACCAATCCATTGATCCTCACTATAAATTGATCACCTACGAACCTTTGAAACTCGCTCACACTCTCTTCTCCACCTCCAATTACTTCTGAAACACTCTGATAATTATCATTCTCATCGTCGTTTGACTTCTGGTTTGACCGGGCAATCATACGCGATACAACACTGTGAGTCCAATTATTTTTGTGGGTTTTGTTAGTCGGCAATCAAACAACAAAAACCCTAACATTAATCGGGTTCATAATGTGTGATTTGTCTGATTGAAAAATCTAGGGTTCGTACCTTTTAATTTGGGGATAAACTCGATTTCATATTACGTATATAATTATTATTATACGGGATTCATCACAACCACTGGCCTAGGCCAAGTGGTTGTGACCATGGCTTGCAACCCAAGGCTCCCGGGTTCGAGCCCCGGCTACAGCCTCTTTTTTTGTTTCTTTTTATTTTAAACAACAAAATAATAATATACATATTAAACATTTTAATCTTACAAATTCGTTTTTAAATATTAAAACTATTTTATAAATTCTAAAAAAATTATATTTATTAAATCTGAGTCAAAAGTTTTATTCACAATTTTTATTTTTCTGAAATTCATTTATTTAATATTTATAATAATTAAATCAACTTTATACTATTATATTTATAAAAATCCATTAAAATATCAAAACAATTTTATTAAATTCTCCAAAAATTATCCTGACTTTGTATAAAGTTAAACTTTACTGAAACAATTTTTAATTCAGAAAAATCAATTATTTTATATTTTTAATCAATTTTTGTAGATTTAATCATAATTAAATCATAATAAATTCAATTTTCATTATTTTTGCACCAAAATTTTATACAATTTATTTTTAAATATTTAGAACAGAAATATGATTTTTAAAATAGAAATTCTTTAATTTTAGTATTTTTGAATATTAAAGTTAATTGTTGGCAATTTGTAATAAATAGATTTAAAAATCTATTTTAAATGAAATAATTTTTATAAAAATTATTTTTATACTTCAAACACTTTAATGTGTACATTCAAAATTCAAATTTTATAAAAAGACTTTCTTTTATTAATTATCAAATTTTCCTTTATTAATTAACATTTTAATTTAAATTCAACAATTGGATATCCCCAAATCGAAACCCTAGGATACACTTATAAATTAATTAGACTTAGACTTATTATATATTACCTTATTATAGGGTGATATTTGGAATCATTTTGGGCAACACTATTATTTCATCTTTTCAAAAAGTTTAACATTTGCTAAGGTGAGTTTTACATAGCCCCTTTTATTTATCACCATTTTTGGGGTGAAACATGTTATAAAATTATCATTGCAATTCAATCATCAATGTGTCTATGTGTTTTCTATGTTGCATTATGTCTTGAGCATGATTAGAGTAAGCACCATTCTAGCATAATCATTAACTCCGTACAAGCCGACGGTATACATTGATAGATCTATTGGACTGACAATCCCACCCGGATACGTGCCTCCTACAAAGGTTGCGTGGGTGTTTGTTATCGCATAACATATTCAATTGGACCATGAGCGTATGGTATGTATCATATTATAACAGTCATCAGGGTTGATTATGCACTCGATTTATTTCTAGTATGTTCTCACATATGGGCTAGATTGACATGACACATGAATTGCACAACATTTTTATTCATTTTATTATCAAAAACCTATGTAATTCTCACCAACTTTTGTTGACCCAAAATACTTTCAAAATTAACATGTTTCAGGTAACAATGAAGCTGAGGCTTGAGTTAGCATAAGGATTTTACATGAAGTTTTATTTGAAGTTATTGAAGTTTGTTATTTGATATCATGTATTAAATTCCTAGACATCATTTTATATTTGGATATTATGTTTGAATAAATTATTTAAAATTTATATTATACCATGTGCTACTGAAACAATCATCAATACGTGGCACCCCGATGTTTCCGCCATCGGTTGGGGTGTTACAATAACACTGCCATGCCCTAACCAGTTACATACTTTTCCCAAACCTTGCTCATTATAAACTCTTAATTCTCTAACCTTGGGTCAAACTTTAAAGATTTTCAAACTCTTATTTTGGGTATTAAACAACTACTTCATACTTTGTCAAATCATGGCTGATGCATTTCTTAAAATCTACTTGCCTTTTTACAAATGTCTTTTGTTTCATGGAAACCTTCACTTGAAAGTAATTTCGGGACGAAATTTTCTAAAGTAGGGGAGACTGTGACAACCTGCACCCTTCACTTTTCATAAATGTGCATAATTGGTTCCTCAACTATTTTAAAATTTTCCTTTTTAACCCTTGTATTTTAATATGACCAAAATTCACAATTTAATAAAACTTATAATTTTTATAAGTAAAAGTATGCACGTTTTATACTCATATCTACACCCGAGCACGTATGTTTCAGACCTTGATACTCAAAGCCCTTAATTTTCGGTCCCAAAACAACTTACAAATCGAAGGAAACAAGTCCAGAACTTAAAATTGATTAAATTAGAAAAATTGATTTTTTAGCTCTCGCGGTCCGCTGAGACAGTCAAACAGTCAAAGTCCCAGTCAAAGTCTTAGTCAAAGTCCCAGTCAAAGTCCTAGTCAAAATCTCAGTCAAAATCCTAGTCAAAGTCTTAGTCAAAATCCTAGTCAAAGTCCTAGTCAAATAGTCAATTCATCTTAAAACCTTACTTTATTGTGTTGACTAATTTTAAAGCCTAATTGAATCCAAAACCAGTATAAAAACCCACCTATGACCCATTACACTTTGCACATCTAAATCGATTGTTTCAATTCAATTAAACTCTCCCTCATACCTTTCTTCTAGAGTATATTACTTCTACATTTGAAGCTTTGATTATAAGCTCTTGTAATTGGCGAATTGGAAGCTTGATATTTTTCCTATTCGGTTTCTTTTCTTCTAAATTGGACTAGTTTCGTTGTTGAATCTTTGGATTGCTCGCATTTTCACGCTCGCTTAGTCATCTAGTCATTTGGCGAAAGTGAGTATTTCCTATCCCCTTTTTGTCTTTATTCATTTTTGGGGTGTTACATGTACACTTATGCAAATTACAAATACAAGTTCACATTTTTACAATACAATTCTAGTACTATGTGCATTTGTTTACAAACGTGCTTTATGCTGAGACATTACATGTAGAATACATTTGTACTTAGTGAAATCATTAACATTGTACAAGCCGACCTTAACATTGGATAGTGCTATTAGATTGACAACCCGACTAGGTGATTCTCCCCCTTTTTCATCGGAGAATCCATGGTCATTGTTAAGTTATTATCCATTTATTGGATAAGTACACCGCCGTTCATTTAGTACATTATACAGTCACAGGATTGATTTCGCTCATTTGTATGTTACATAGTTTACATAATTGCACTGTAGCTTTGCACTTGAATTGTATAACATTTTTCCAACTTACTATATGTATTAAATCTAGGAATGCTCACCAACATTTCATATGTTGACAAAAACTTATTTTGTACATGTTTCAGGTGCAGTTTGATCTTAGTACTATAGCATTGGACTTTAGTGCTTGCTTTTAATAAGTTATTTCAATTTTCATGTTTCGTTCAGACTTTTGTATTTTTCCCATTTCATCTATGTAAGACAATTTAAATTATTCAATAATATATTTACATTTTAGTACCATGTGCTTTTGAACAATCGTCACTACGTGACACCTCGATGATTCCGCCATCGGTTGGGGTGTTACATGTGGCATCACCTTTTCCTAGCTTGTTGTCGCGAGCCCTCGATGATGGGCAAAATACTTGAAGCTACTTTCATGATGAACGGTTGGTACTCATTTTATTGGGTAAACGAAAGGCTAAGGCTCAAGATGGTTTTCTAGGGCTATGTTTTATTTAAGAAGGTTTCTAAATGCCTCTATCATTTTTACCTAGTTACCAATTTTAAACAAAGATATGCATAAACACACAAGTTCTAACTGTGTCGGTCTAAGGTCGGATATCCCTCAAGCAGACGAAATGAGCAATAAATGATATATATATATATATATATATATATATATATATATGTGTGTGTGTGTGTGTGTGTGTGTGTGAGAGAGAGAGAGATAGTGTGGTGCTCGATAAGGCTCAAAGAAACTCTCACAGACAAGCGGGTAGGATAAAGTATAGATTTTAAGCATAATTTTTGGGTCATTTTCTACTTGCCATGCAATGTATTTTTCTTTTTTTTTTTATTTATATATATTAAGTGGACTTTTTGGATTTTTTTTATAAAAATTGTCATATTTCGACTATCCTTTTGGTGTGAACCGTTCGACAAGTTGCCTAATAGAGTCCACTTGGATGAGTCTAATAGACTTTACTGATTCTCCTAAGTACCACCTAGCTATCACGACTTAATGACATACTCTTAGCGACTTGTCCATTAAATCTCAATTTACTTAGTAGCCAGAATCCAAGTAATCAAAATTAAGAGTTCCACTATTCATACTTAAATATTCTTAGGACAACTATGGTAATCAAGTCTTAGTCATCTCGGTCCCTAAGATGTTATGGTTAAAGCCTAGGTAATCTTGGTACAATACCTAATTCACTAAAACCTTAGGCTCTAATACCAATTGTAACACCCCACCCGTAACGTGGGTGATCATGCATAATTGATACAACTTACAAGGAAAGCAAAGTAGACTTTCATTATAGCTTATAACATCTGAGCATAAACATTATTTATTTACAAACTCTTAGCAACTAAAAACTTCTTGTCTTCTAAGCTCCACTACGGTCAAGTGGGTCCTAGAGCTGTTATCACGAACTCATAGTTCACCTGAGATAAGTATACTCAAAACAACGTCAACTATATATTGGTGAGCTCATGTTATACATTTTACAAAATCACATTGACAGTTATGCATACATAATACGGGCTATGACTACCATACTGGCTATCCCAAAACCACTGTACAACTGACACACTAACCCCCCAGTAGTGTCACCACAACCATCATATAGGTATGGAATGCGTTACTGAGTGCATGGTTATTCCATACTGGACACCCCTGGATCTATTTCTACATTTTGTAACTTATTCATTAAGCATACAAGGATCCTTTATACCCACATAGATATACGCATATTGCAACATTATAATTTATTACCCGTTTTAGACAGGACGAGTATACTATCAGAGTTTTATAAACAAACATGATAACTCACCTGTTGAACGATGCTTAACAGTTGCTCAACATTTGCTAGTATGATCGGGTAATATCTCAGGGTCCTGACACAATTACATAATCATATATTATGTAATGGAACACCTAACTAGTTATTATTACAGTTGGATATTGGCTAACGCTGCCTTGTTTAAGCATGAGTGATCAGTCCATACCTAACTAAGGCTAAACTACCTGGTACCCACCTCTAATAATAATCCTAAAACTCAAAAATACTACTACCACTACCACTACCACTACCACTACCACTACTACTACTAACAACAACAACAACAACAACAATCTATACATACTAATAAATGAAATCAATTTGGACACTTGTCAATTGATTAATCCAACTTCAATTTTATTAAAGCTTTCATTAAGCCACATGGCACATCTATAGTACAAATTCAATTTTATTCAAGCTCTCATTAAGCCACATGACACATCTATATGGCCCAATCATTAAAGGAGGTATAAGTTAACATCTGGCATCAACGACTCGGTCACCCTGGCCCAGCTATTTTGCAAAGTTTAAAAACTTCTAGTTTAATTTCTTGTGGTTCTTTACATAATAAAACTTGCGGTGCTTGTATTTTTGGGAAACACACTAGACTTCCTTTTATTAATTCTAATACAAGTACATTTATGCCATTTGATCTTGTACATAGTGATGTTTGGACCTCCCCTATTGTTTCCAATGGAGGCCACAGATATTATGTTTTATTTTTAGATGACTACACCAACTTCCTTTGGACCTACCCCATAGCCCATAAATCAGATGTCTTTGACATGTTTACTAAATTCAACAACTTTGTCCAAACCCAATTTAACACCAAAATAAAACAACTCCAATGTGATAACGGACGTGAATATGCCAACAACAAATTCCATAATTTTTGTAACCAAAATGACATGCACTTTCGTTTCTCCTGCCCTCACACATCCTCCCAGAATGGCAAAGTGGAACGCAAAATCCGCACCATTAACAACCTCATGCGCACCATCCTAGCCCATTCTTCCACCCCTAACACTTATTGGCACCATGCCCTTGAAACCACCACCTACCTATTAAACATCATCCATAGCAAAATCCACAATTTCCAAACCCCTACTCAACGCCTATACAAATGTATTCCAACATACGACCATCTTCGTTTGTTTGGTTTCATATGTTACCCTTTCATCCCTCACACCACCATACATAAGCTTGCTTGCCGGTCCTACCCTTGTGTGTTTCTTTGGTACCCTGCCAACCACCGAGGTTATAAATGCCTTGACCTCAAAACCCGAACCATCACCATTAACCAACACGTCCTCTTTAAAGAAACCATCTTCCCCTTTTCCACCCACCACAAACCGACCCCTACTACCTACTCATTCCTTGAGGATTCAGTACACCCGTCCCTACTGTTCCCCTCCACTGTTCCCGAACATGCTCCCACACCATCGCCGGACTCTCAACCTCCCAGCCCATATACCCCACTAGCCCACTCCATACCCAACTCCCACTCCTCTACATCAGCCCAACACCCTCCATACTCTACACATCACCCGGCCCACACCTCTCCCTAAAATTTCCCTAGCCCAGCTCCCGGCCCACACACTCACAGCTCACTCCCTCACCACATCAGTCCACTAGCACACATGACCAAACCAACGCCCCTCTACTGACCAACCCAACATACTCATCCGCTACCCTGAGCCCAATACCGAATCCTCCACCCTTACCACCCTCTCGGACCATGACCACCCGTACCATGTCTGACATTTCCAAACCGAAACAAATTTTTAACCTTTTCACCTCCACCCTTACCACCCTCTCGGACCAGCCAACTACATAACCCACGGCCCACTCATCTCACCCGATAACTCAACCAACTCACCTACCACCCTCTCCTAACAATCCTAGTTGTTCTGTCTACCTCATCCCCTCCTAATTCCTCCTCACCGCATGTCCTAACTGATATTTCTCACTCTTAAAACTTACAGCCACCTACCGTCACCTCTGAAACAACTAACTCATCATCTTCTACACCTGCTCGCTCCCAGTGATCTCGCAAACCTAACCCCAAATACTTCATTAATGCAAATCTTGTTAACCACACTACTCTTCACCCACTGCCACCCACACTTGAACCTATGACTCATACTCAAGCATCTAAAGATCCACAATGGTGGCATGCTATGGATTTGGAATTTATTGTACTTCTCCAAAATCAAACATCGTAACATGTCCCTTCTAATTCCCACATTCGATTGAATGTAAATGGGTCTTCCTCATCAAACGCAAACCTGATGGCTCCATTGAAAAATACAAAGCCCGACTCATGGCCAAAGGTTTTCATCAACACCATGAGAAAGACTATTTCAATACGTTCAGTCCTACTACCAAACCAATTATCATTCGTACCGTACTTTCCATTGCTCTTTCCAAAAATTGGCCGCTACGTCAACTTGATGTTAACAACGCTTTTCTTCATGGCACTCTTAATGAGGATGTCTACATGACCCAACCACTGGGTTATATCAACACACGCTTTCCTCTCCATGTCTGCCTTCACTAGACCTGATATCAAAAACTTGTCGGGTGGCTTCAATATCTCGCCTTCACTAGGCGTGATATCTCTTTCGCCATAAATAAACTTGCTCAGTTCATGCACAACCCTCACCAAACGCATTGGCAATCTCTCAAAAGAGTTCTTCGCTACCTAAAGGGTACCATTCACCATGGTCTTTTTCTTAACCGAAAGTCCTCACTTGATCTCTCAGACTTCTTAGATTCGGATTGCGGTGGTGTACATGATGCGGGTCGCTCTATCAATGCATACATTATTTATCTTGGCACAAACATTATATCTTGGAAGTCCGCTCGCCAAAGGTCTGTGTCGCGATCCTCATAGGAAGCCGAATACAAGGCCTTAGCGAATGCCTCTGCTGAACTTACATGGACAAATAATTTACTACTTCAAGTCGGCATTCCCATTGCCAAAACGCATTCACTGTTCTGTGACAATATCAGGGCAACATATCTCTGTGCTAACCCTGTTTACCACTCCAAAATGAAGCATATAGCACTTGACTACCATTTCGTTCGTGAACATGTTTCTGCCGGCCATCTACGGGTTCTTCACATTAGCTCTCAAGACCAACTCGCGGACATGCTTACAAAATCGTTATCAAGGGCACCCTTCCTCTGGAACCGCTCCAAGATTGGAGTCACCAGCGGATCCTCCATCTTACAGGGGCGTATAAGGAACACTTAATCAAAGGACTACAATCAAGCCAATATTCCATCAATCTCCTACACATTAGCTTGCTCCTTTATGTATATTCTCTTTGACTAGAATAGTTAATTTCTCCTTGTATCTCTCCCTTTCCTGGTTGTATTGCGCTCTATCAGTAAATAAATACAATTGATTCAGCAATTATAGATTGATGTGAGAAGGATAAAAGATCACATTCACTATGACCCAACCCAACCATTTTTGTTTTCATATAGCGTGTATTATTTTTGTTTTCATATAACGTGTATTTTTTTGTTCCAAACAAACTAAAAGGTTTTTCTTTTTTAAACTGTGTAAAAATCAGTATTACTTAATCCCTTTAAATAGACTCTATGTCAATTACTAACACTTGTCTCACGCGACACGTCCAAACCTCCAAGGGCCACAATTTACAACTCTTGTTGATTGGTAGCAACAAGACAAACAAAAACATGGTCCTGATATATATGTATCTGGAAAAGCCAAGGATTTCACCAAGTTTTCACTGATATCTTAAATTGAAATACTACACCGTAAACCATGATTTCGGTGACCACTTCAGCTCAGAGAGAGATATGCAAATAAGTCAAGTTACTTGTAAACTACCTGAGATTGGCGCAGTAAAAACATGTATCACGCAAAGCTTAAACGCGCCCGAACCTAAAAATAAGGTTGTTTAATAAATTAGCTTGGAATTGAGTCTTCACTTGTTAAAGTTGAGTAGGCTCGCAATCTTAAACACTACATTATTTAATAATAGGTATTAGGGTTATGATCAAATACACATTGAAAGAAAAATAGGAAGTCGTAGGAAGGGTATCAAACGGACTCCGATTGAATTCATTCAAGCGACATTGGAACCGTCTCATCGAACCCTACGATCTTAGTTTTTAGGTTTTCGTTTTTTCTTTTTATATTTTAGTTTGTAGTTTTTAGAATTACCTTATATCATTATGTCTTTTATTTAGCAGTTTGTCTTTTTCTTATTTTTATCATTTTGTCATTTTTTTTAGATTTATTGTGTTTTTTTTAAGCATTGTATTATATTTTTTGATAATGTGTTGTATTTTGCGGCTTATTGTGTCATATCTCATGATCTATTGTGTTTTTTGTATCTTTCTGACCCTTATCATTTTTGTTACACTGTATAGAATAACTTGACCCTATATATAAAATCTATACCTAATTAAAAAGAAAAGGTTACATCACGTGTCACATTCTTAGAGCCCAAATTTATTTCTCGATTCTCTTATTTCACACTTTCGTATTCTAATTAGTAATAAAGTTAATAAGAAAAAGACAATCACATCTTATACCAAAATATCATTTTATAAATGCTTATTTAATTTTTTTTTCTTAATTTGACCAGTATAATACAATGATTTCTAATCCAGTTATGATATATATATATATATATATATATATATATATATACACACACTCACATAAAAAGTTATTAATGTATATAAATTCATTAATAAATTGATAAATAATAGAAGGGCCAAGCCTGAGTTTGAAAAACTATATATTCATGAGCTAAGTTCGAACTCTCATAAGCAGTCACAGACCCATGGTATAACCATGCGGGTCAACGCCTTTAAAATAGTGTTATTTATGCTAAAATCCCAATCGCCTCAAATGAAATTTTGGTTAAGCCCACAGATCGGCCCTAGGAAAAAAATCATGTGTCCGCCAGTGCTCATAAGTTAAACGAGTTGAGCTCCATTTGGACTTGGTTCATTTAAATCCTTACTACTAGTACTTGCTAACTACGTTGTGATAAGGTGTATTTCATACACATTGATTCATAGCTACGCATTTATGCTTTTATATAAATATTATCATCTTGTCCTTCTTGCTTTTCTATCACCATTCTCTCTTATTGCTTTCGATATGTCGAAAGAAGAACCAAGTTTATCTGTGAACGTAAATGTTCAATCTAAGGTGCCACCCGGGTTCAGGTTCCATCCTACCGAAGAAGAGCTTCTCCATTACTACTTAAGAAAGAAAATCACGTATGAAAAGATCGATTTTGATGTCATTCGTGAAATCGATCTTACCAAGCTTGAACCATGGGATATCCAAGGTAATTTTCCATTTGTGTTGCATGATAACTTTATATTTTTGGATTAGTATGTGGTTCAGGATTCTGCTAAGTAAGTACTTCTACACGTTTTTGAAAGTTCTTGAATAATATTCGGTGCTCTTTGGAAGCGAACTCATGCAAGTTCTGACAGTTTCTTCCACAGTTTGATGGCGTGACAAGCGTACTCTATAGAGTTTTTCAGCAAACTTAAGTCGTCGACGCTTACAGTTTTTAACCAACTTGTATGGAGTTAACATACCACCAAAGCGTAACTTCCGAGTGCACTTGTAGGGGTACGGTTAGCACACTGCCTAAAAGTACAAGTGCTTCCAAAATACGCATAGAAATACTTAGCTGAATCCTAAACCATATAATCCAAAAAGCTATATGTTTGATCGTTTATACGTGTGTGGTTGTATAGAGAAGTGCAGGATCGGATCAACCCCACAAAACGATTGGTATTTCTTTCGTCATAAAGATAAGAAATACCAAACAGGGACGCGTACAAACCGCACAACTGCTGCAGGTTTTTGGAAATCCACAGGGCGAGATAAGGTCATTCACAGTAGCTTGAGAAGAACAGGTATGAGGAAAACACTTGTTTTCTACAAAGGAAGAGCACCTGGACAAAAATCAGATTGGATAATGCATGAATATAGCCTTGATGATAACACAATTACCACCCAAAATTATAATTATGTAAGTTATTTTCCTATGAATTTAATCCTTTTTCACCTTCAACACACACACACTCACTAGTAGGGTGTCCGCGCGATGTAGCGGGAAACACATACACTCCTAAGGGTGTGTATGGTTCGATTCAGTTCAATTATTATCCTCGACCGAAACTAAAACCAAAGTCATCAGCTAATCGATCTTATTAAACAATCTATTATTTGGTTCGATTTATGTGGTTAGATTATCGGTTTTTAGTCCGGTTTAGTTAATTTTGGTTAACAACAAAAACCAAACTTTGGTTAAAAAAAATTTCCCTGTATTTATATCTTTTATACATCTATCTCATGTATTTATATATCAATTTCATGTACTTCTAAGCAAAAATTTTAACCAAAGTTTGCTTTTGGTTACTAACTAAAATTAACTAAAATGAACTAAAAACACAATCTAACCAAATTGAGTAAACCAATTAATCAATAGGTTAATAAGATCGATAAACCAATAATGTCAATTTTTGTTTCCGTTGAGGCTAATAACCGAACACAACCATACACCATTAGAAGTGTATGTGCTCCTTACTACATCGCGCGGACACGCTGTTATGAATATATGAATGGTACCGTTTCAGTTTGACTGATTTCGGTTAACTAAGGGTACAAGAAAAAAATGATAACCGATTTTAAGTTAAATTGGATGTTGGTTAATTGATTTTGGTTCAGTTTTCTCTCTGTTTTTTTTTTTTTTTTTTTTTTGTGCCTTCAGTAAACGGATTAGTTATTATTCACTCCCAGATATTGTTAATCATATTGCACATAAATGTTTTTAATTACAAAATATTAACAAAAGTATACTCAAATTATAGATAATAAAATGCTCATTATTATGACGTAATTTTCTTGTAAAAGTATCAACGTACGAAAAAAAATATAACTATTTAAAAATTATGGGGGGTGGTTTGCTTAAAACAAGGAAAAAGGTTTAACTATTTAACTCTCTCCCATTTAACTATTATTATAGATAATTAATATTCATGGCAATATTTCTCCTACATTCAAACTCAATTCATCTTCCAAAAGAAAAAGTAACTGCACCCACAATATCTCCTACGCCGGTTTGTATTCATCTTCTATAGTCATCTTCAATCCAACTTAATCCAACTTCTGCGCATGTTTTAAAACTCCTACTAGCATTGTTTTAAAACACTACTGATTCACGTCTATTTAAAAACACTATTGATTCGCATCTGTTTAAAACCACTACAGATTCGCGTTTGTTTAAAAACACTACTGCTTCGCATCTGTTTAAAAACATAACTTATTTAAATCTGTTAAAAAACACTCATGTTGTTATCCTTTATGAAAATGCTTGTCATTTTATATTAAACACTACTTAGTCGTGTATGTTAATAAACACTACTGATTCGTGGATTTCAATAACTTGTTGATGATTGTATGGAATGGAAATAAAAGAAAATGTGTGAATTTGCATAAAACAATGAATATTGAGTTATTTGGGGTTGAAGATCTTCATAATTAGTCAGATTTTGCTAAAAAAGTGGGTTAGGATATTTCAAAAAGGTACATAAAATCTATAATTCCTCTAATCTAAAATTTTGATCCAAGGGCTATAACGCTTTCTTACACTTTCTACACAAACCAATTTTCTTGTAGGATCCTATATGTATATATATGTGTGTGTGTGTAAAGAAATAACCATGATGGTATATTTTCTCTAATATGTATGGCTAACATCAGCTATGAACCTTTTCTTGATTTAGGGTCCTAGGTTGTGTGACTCAACTCAAGAAGATGGGTGGGTCGTATGTCGTGTGTTCAAAAAGAAAAACTACCATAAATTGGTTGAGAGCCCCCTAAGGTCACCATCAACAGCTGAAATGCAATCTCTAAAGAAAGATGGAAGTGTTCAAGATCAATTTCTTGCATACACCAATGCTAGATCATGCAAGCAAGAAACTGAGACACATGCCAATATCACAACCACCCATGATTATAATCCTGTGCAACAATTGATCATTAACCCCATCAATGACAGGTTCCTACACATGCCAGGTATAGAATAATGAAAACCTTGTTTAACTATTTGTTATTTATAGGTACAATGAGAATACTTACAAAAGATAATATTACAAACCTACTCAATCAAATATCTTAATTATTGTACAGAAAATTGCAATGCATGCTAACTAATATCTCCTAACACCAGGGCTCAATGTTACTTCCGGGCACTTGACCAACTCGACCAGTACCTTGGTTCAAGATTCAACCTTTCGGGCCCATAACTCCATGACCCACTTGCTAAAAGAAGACGAACGCTCAAGAGATTATGAACATCTTGATAGTTGGGCGGATGTGGATCAACTCGTGGCTTCCCAGCTAAATGTCTACAAGGAACCGAATGATGGCATATGTTTCTCACTTGACCATGATGATCAAGAACCGCCACAACCATCATCCATGGCTAAACCGAATGAAGCAGCCTGTACAACCGGGATAGATCTTTGGTGCTTTGCACAATCTTCAGATCCCTTTTATCACTTTTCGGTATAGTTCACAATTTCATTTTACTTGATATACTTTTTATTACCTCAAACTTTAATATATGGAAAACACAAATGAATAAACCTTTATACATATATTTTGACTTATAAAAATATGTAGAAATTATTGGATGGAATATAGTGTGTCTGTCTAGGTTGGTTGTTGATCTTGATGTCATATCAAGTGTATCATTGTAATATTGTGATTGATGTATACATATATATGGTAAAAACATCCCCCCCCCCACATATGCTTCGTTGATTATTATGTTTAAAATATCTCTTATTCTTTTGTAAATGTTTTAGTTCTAAATCATGAAGTATCATTCAATATAAAGTTTTTATGTTGTGAAGATATAAAAGACATAGCCTTTCTTTCTTGTTTTTAATGTCTTTATCACTACTATATGTCGTTCGATTGGGTCATGTTTTGTGGTGCTAATTATCGATGTTTGTAAAACACAAACATTTTTGTTTCATCCTACTTCGTGTCTACCCTTGTATATTTATGGCTATAGTAGCATGTCCATTCGGGACTATTAATTATATTGAGAAAAAAATAAACTTATAAATTTTGTTTTATGTGTAATACAAAAGACAAATGCATAACGTCATAATCGCCAACCCAACTATTTTTTTTTTCTCCTAATAAATTATCAGTTCACAACATAATGTTTTATGCAATTCCTAAGAGCACATGGTGCTGGTCCGGACTAGTACTCCAAAACAACAGGACGGTTCGGTTTCAAACGACACGAGTTGGTCCGGTTGAGTTTGGTCCGCCAGAGCGGACGGGTCCAAACATGCAAATGTGGGCCTCACGTTGTACTTTATAATGTGTGTGGGGTATAAATTAAATAAAAGAAAGCGTAGGTGATGAAGTGGAAGACTGGAATGATTAATGGTTGTAGGAACAAAGTGAGTTTGGAAGGTTGTGGTTTGGAATGATGTGGGATGATGATGTGCCAATTTGGAATTCCAAACCACACCTACCATTGTGGAAGCTCTAATAACCGCTTACCCAACTATTTTTCTATTTTTCTACAAGTGTTTTATACGCATCCTGCATTTATCACAATAATACTAGTTTCGAAAATAATGTCACTGCAAGAAATCCAAGCATTAGCCGCAACACCAATACCAGTGACATGGAACAATAGCAGCGACATCGTCTTAGGTCGCCGCTATTGCTCTATGTCATTGGTATTGGTGTCGCCGCTAATGTTCGATCCGTGTGTTGCTCCAAGAGCAGCTCCTGGACCTTGATAAAGGTTAGATCTAATGGCCAAACAACTCCCCTCCTCTTCTTATCCTCCTCAAACAAACAAACACATCTCATCTTCATCCTCCTTCAAACTACACACCACCATTAACCTCAACCACCACAACCGGCAACCTCAGCAACCACCAACCACCGTCATTCTCCAACATTACTGTTAACCTCAACAAACTCCACCATCAAGTTTCTGTGCGCAGCAAAAGCACCATCACTGTCAACCTCAATCAACACCAACATGAAGCTCAACGACCTCCACCGTCAACCTCAACCACCTCCACCATCATATCACTTGTAACTTTTATGTGCAAATTTTGTAATCTATGATGGATTTTAATGAGATGTTAGTCTTGTTTTATTTAATTTTTTAGTTAAATTAATATCTACTAATAATTGGATTTGTTTAATTATTTTTTCTAAGAAATAAAATACTGTAATTAAAAACCATCAAATTTAATGAATTAAAACAGTCAACACCATCAACCTGTTTGTTGTAAAATCTTTGGCTCAAATCTAGAAATCTGCCTACGATGAACTTTCTAGCAAAGTCTACGACATAGCATTTGCAGCGACATATGTCGCTGCTATTGATCATTAGCGATGAGGTATTACTAGTGACATCAATAGCAGCTACATAGCTACTAATGCTAGGGCTGCAAACGAACTGAACTTTCAGCGAACAGTTCATGAACCGTTCGGCGGGAAGTTCGTTTGTGTTCGTTCGTTTAGTAAATGAACGAACATGAACAGAGGCCGCGTTCGTTTGTTTATGTTCGTGAACGTTCGGTAATGTGTTCGTTTGTGTTCGATAATTTATTAAGGTTTTTAATTTTTATACTTTTTTATATTATTTTATTTATTTTACCCAATTAATAATATATAAGGTAAATATATGACTATATGAGATCAATAAACCTAGTTTTTGCATCCAAGCTCATTATATGTTTCCACGTTCTAGCATTGATGCCATCCACCTCCAACACCCTCTGCCATCCACCCTAAACGCCCTTCTCCAATACTAAGTATGTTCGAACAATTAGGTTATTATATTTTGGGTGGATCTAACAAATGTCTTAATGTATGTGAATTCGATGTTATTCAAAAGTTAATATATGTCCGTTTGTGTTTGTTTCCATTCATGAACACTTCTTTGTGTTCATGAACATTTGTTTGTGTTCATTAATGTCAGTTTGTGTTCGTGTGTGTTCATGAACAAAATTAACAAACGGACACAAACGAACACGGACATGAGTGTTTTCTTAACAAATGAACACGAACAAAAAATCCCGTTCGGTAAGTGTTCATGAACTATTCGTGAACACATAATTTTCTTAACAAACGAACACGAACAAGGCCTTGTTCGTGTTCGTTCGGTTCTTTTGCAGCCCTAGCTAATACCTTTAGTAGCGACAAATGGGGTCTTTAGCAGCGACATATGTCGCCGCTAATGCTCCGAATCTTTGTAGTGTGTGTCCTTGTCTATATATGTGAGTTATATAAATAACGGTGTCATCATGTCATGCACTTAGCATATATGCATGTAGATACGTTTCTCTAATAATTTATTCAATTGGTCCCATTTTAAAAAAAAAAAGTGATAGATTATTGTTGGAGATGTTGTCTTCTTCAGCCCACCTATAGGCTCGGCCTAGTAGGATTAACTTGGTAATTAAGTTTAGCATAGGGTTTAGCCTATTAGTGCCTATAAATATATCTCTTGTACTTGTAATATTGAATCACTCAATAAAACGAAAACCCCAGTTTCCCCTGTGGACGTAGGTCAATTCAGACCAAACCACGTAAATATTCGTGTTCGTGTGCGTGTATGTGTTCTCAATCCTAACAACGGGTATCAGATGTCAGGCTCTAGATCAAATAAGAAGAACACCAATTGTAACCAACTAGCCACCGCAGCCGCTACCCCACATCTGCCACCCTCTCTACGCTGCCACCCTCCTCCTTGCCGTCGCCCGTTTTCCTAGTTTGACTAGGGTACCGATAGAACTCTAACACCCGAACCACCTTCTTTTTCTACCATCAACATATTGTCACCCACATCCGTACCCCAAGCCACCGTAAATCCGACTCACCTGCTGCCATACCCAACCGCCCATCAGCTTTCTTGTTGCTGCAGTAGCGATCTTCTGTCAAAGAGGGAAGCTGCTGTTCAAACCTAGTTATTGGGTTGTTGTTGCTGATTATTGTTTGATGAAGTTGAACAAAACCAAGTAGGGGTTTTCGTTCTTATTGTTGTTGGTGTTCTTTTGTGTAGTAAACAAAGGAAGTAGATCAGAATTTGTGGAAGAGAAAAGGTCAACTTCTTATATATATATATATATATATATATATATATATATATATATATATATATAAGTTGGTCAGGCTTTTTTTGGGGAGTTTGTGTTTTTGTGTGTTTGTTTGTTAAGGAGTGGTTTTATTATTTGACTAGTTTCCTAGATATTCAGTTGAGGATGATGACTGAAGAAGGAAAAGTCAAAGCGGAGAAGTTTGATGGGAAGAATTTTGGATGGCGGAAGATGCAAATCAAGGATTTGCTTATTCAGATGGAGTTAGATGGTGCACTAGACCCTCCCCTTGAAACCATAACGAAAGAATGGACGAATCTTGACAAGAAAGCACAGTCAACGATCAGACTTACTCTCTCCATGAATGTAGCATACAACATTCTGGAACAAACCACAATGCGTGGAATCATGGAAGCATTGTCTGAGATGTATGAGAAGCTGTCTCCTGCTTACAAAGTGTTTCTGATGCGGGAGGTAGTCTATATTTGTATGAAAGAGGGAAGTTTTGTTACTAAGCATATTAATTTGTTTAAATCACATTTGACATGTTTGTCGTCTATGAATTTTAAAATAGATGATGAATTGCAGGCTTGTGTATTGTTATCCTCATTACCTGACTGTTGGTCAGGCACAACCACAGCAGTCACAGGGTCAGTTGAGACTCTCAGTTTTGGAAGAGTTCGTGATTTTTTACTAAATGAGGATTCCAAAAAAGGAACAATGGAGAATCAAGCTCGTTGCTCAATACAGAAGGAAAAGGGAGAAGTAATAACAGAGGAGGAAACAGGGGTCGGTCGAAGTCAAAACACAGGAGCAAGTCAAGACCTGGAAAGCCAACGAAAGATATATAGTGTTAGAACTGCAAGGAGTTTAGGCATTTCAGAAGTCAGTGTTCTGAACCCGTGAGAGATAAAGAGAAGATGAATGCTACTACAGCCTCAGATTCAAAGGATGCTCTTATTTGCTGTATTGAGAATTCTATTGAAGACTGGATTGTGGATTTCGGGAGCATTTTTTCATGCTACTTTTAGCACGGAGAAGATGAAAAATTTGCGAACAAGTAACTTTGGTAAAGTTCGTTCGGTTAATAATCAGAGTCTTGATATTACATGAATTGGGAACCATTTCGACCTTGAAGAATGTTCGAGTCATTCCTGGTTTAAAAATAATGCTTATATCCATCGGTCAGCTTGATGATTAGGGATATGATGTTCACTTAGGAAGAGGACAATGAAGATTTGTTAAGTGCATTATGTAGTTTTCTAGAGGCAAGAAGAGGGGTAGTTTGTACATAGCAGAAGCATCAGCTGATGGAGTGAATGCAGTATCGAGTTACCAGAGTCAGACAAAGTTATGGCATCAAAGATCGAGGCATATTAGTGAAAAGGGGATGAACATGCTTATTACTAGGGGAAAACTTCCAAAGTTGAAGAAGGTCGAGTAGAATTTTGTGAACCGTGCATCCTAGGTAAGAAAAAGAAGATGAGTTTTGTGAAGACCGGGAGAGCACCGAAAGCTCAGAAATTGGAGCTTATTCACTCAGATGTATACGGACTGACATCTGTAACTTCACTTGGAGGTGCTCGCTACTTTGTGACCATCATAGATGATTCAACACGCAAGGTATGGGTTTATTTATTAAACATAAATCTGAAGTTTTCGATACTTTTAAGAAATGGAAATCTGTTGTTGAATTTGAAACTAATTTGAAGGTGAAATGCTTGAAGTCGGATAACAGTGGTGAATACATTAGCAAGGAGTTTACAGATTATTGTGTTGATAGAGGGATCAAGATGATGAATACAGTTCCAGGAACTCCGCAACAGAATGGAGTTGCAGTGAACAGAACATTATGTGAAAGAGCCAGGAGTATGAGATGGAATGCAAGGCTTCCAAAGATGTTCTAGGCTGATGCAGTTAACACGGCAGCGTATCGTATCAATTGTGGACCCTCAGTACCGTTATGATTCAAGCTTCCTCAAGAAGAAATGAAGGGTAAAGCAGTTGGATATGATCACCTGAGAATCTTCTGGTGTAGTGCTTAGGATATCAACCCTGAAGGTGACAAGTTAGACGCTAGAGCAAAGAAGTACATTTTCATTGGATATGGGGGTGATAAAATGGGCTACAGGCTTTGGGATTTTGAAAGCAGAAAGGTAGTCAGAAGGAAGCATGCTGAGTTTAATGAAAAAGAATTGTACAAGGATAGAAATCTGGAAAAGTCAAAGACTCAGAAAGAAATAGTTAAGTTTAGTGTTAAGAATCAGAGGAACAAGTCTGTTGCAGAGCTAGTAACAGAATCTGAAGATGACACAGAACCAGAGACTGAAGATGGTGAGAATGAAGAGTCAGTGGGAAATTCTGATAGTAGGAGTTCAGAGTCTAAAGACGAATAGTCTCCACAGCAGCCTGACCAGTCTGATACTTTGGTCAGGAGATCCACCAGAGTTTCTGTACAGTCCCAGTCGTACCAGCCCCCAGTTAATTATATTCTCTTAACAGAAAATGGTGAACCAGGGAGCTACTCTGAAGCAGTCAACATGAAGGACTCGTTGCGGTGGAAGCGAGCAATGAAAGAAGAAATGGGTTCGTTAAACAAGAACAAGACTTGGATTCTTGTAAAGCTTCCGCCAGACAAGAAGGCACTCCAGAATAAATGGGTTTTCAGGATCAAAGATGAGCATGGTGGGTCTAAACGGTTTAAAGCTCGTTTATGGTTAAGGGGTTTCAGCAGAAATAAGGAGCTGATTATGATTAGATCTTCTCTCCGGTGGTGAAAATGACCACAGTAAGGTTATTGGAAAAGAGAATTGGGTATGCAAGTTGAAGAAGAGTCTATATGGTCTGAAACAAGTGCCAAGGCAGTGGTACTTGAAGTTTGATGATTTCATGGTGAGAACCGGTTACAAGGGATGTGAAGCCAATCACTATTGTTATCTGAAGAAGTTCAAGAGTTCATATATCATTCTACTTTTGTATGTAGATAATATGTTGACTGCAGGATCATATATGAATGAAAGCAGCAACTTAAAGAAGCAAATTTCCAAAGAATTCGAGATGAAGGATTTGGGTGCAGTTAAACAGATACTTGGGATGAGTATCACCAGGAGCAAAAAAGATGGATCCCTGACACTATCCCATGAGAAATACATCGGGAAAGTGTTAGAGAAATACGGTATTAACAGCGAGAAGACCAAGCCAAGAAACACGCCCTTGGGAAGTCACCTCAAGCTTACCAAAGATCAGTGTCCCAGAACTGAAGAAGAAGAAGTTGATATGGCTAGAATTTTGTATGCATCTGTAGTAGGTAGTCTGATGTACGCTATGGTGTGCACAAGACCTGACATAGCACACACAGTCGGAGTTGTCAGTCGGTTTATGTCAAATCCAGGAAGAGAACTGTTGGATCAGTTTGCTCTTTTGCTAAGTAAGAACTTGCTATCTTGACACTTAAGTGTTTAGCAAGTCCTTGTAAATTAGATTATAAGCACAGCGGAATGTTATAAGTTAAAGCAACACTTTTTACACTAAGGGAGAGTTATAACTCCCCCTTGATGTTTGAAACTAATAAATGACAAAGTATTTATTATGAATCTAAGTTGTAAATGAGAATTAGATACTTAGAGAGATTCACAATAAATACAGAAATGGAATAGAACAATGAGAGTGTTTGAAGGATTTTTCTGTTGAAAATCAATGTCTAAAATAGAAGGTTGAAGCCTCCTATTTATAAACGTTTACATGCATGTATCTTGCCTAAAAAGCAAGTACAGAAACAACAGTGACAAGTTGCACAAGTTGCAACATTGAAAGAAACAAATACAGCTAAAAGTAATATTAAACAACAAACTACTGATGCAAAAAGGCGGTGGGAAATATCTATTGTTAAGTGCTGATGAAGGACAACTACTGAAGAGTAGTTTTGTCTTCAGTACTTCTGAAGTGAACTTGTCTGGTTTGGACTTCAGAACTTCTACAACTTCAGCACTTCTCATATCTTCTAATCAGCAGTTTCTTGCCTTCTCTTCAGTACTTCTATACTTAGCCAAAATGACAGAAGTGAATTAGACTAAGGTTTACAAAAGTGGTTTCACCAATCCTCTTTGTCCTAACAATCTCCCCCTGGATTGATGAAGCCAAAACCTTACTAATTCCTTATGTGTTTCTTCTGTCTTGAACAATCTTCCATATCTCTTTGTACATGGTGTTCTTGAGCTGGTTTAACTGACCATCAGATAGAGATCCTCTCTGTGGTTCTAGATGTTGAATTGTGAGCAGGTCTTGTGTTGACAGTTTCTTCAGATCACTGATCTTCTTGTAAGCCCTGCTTGAGAGGTCTCTTCTTGTCAACAGTACTGAGTTGTTATCAGTAAGTGACCATCTGATGATAGGGATCTTTGACTTGTTAAAGTCAGAAGAATAGGGAACCAGACTTGTCCCTTGGGTTGATGGTCCTGAGTGCTGGATGTCTTCAGTTTCAGATAGCCTCAGGTGGGATTCTCTTCCTTGTTGTTGTTGCATATCAGGCATCTGAACAGTTGGGAGATGGTGTTCAGTCACTACTCTGGTATGCAGCTTTTCTTTGATGGTCTTTTGTATTTGATAAGCAAAAGTGGAAGGATCCCTGAATTGTGTTAACAGAGGTTTCTCCTCAATGTCAAAATCTGAATGGACTATTGAACTTCCTTCAAGTAGTACCATTTTAAAATCAGTTTTGACATTGTCCTCTGCCTTCTTCTTCTGAGTAGCAGTTCTTCTAGATGCACCAGAAGTTCTAACTACTGATCTTGAAGGATCAGCAGTTTGAAACTTCTCAGGATTTGCAGCCTTGGCAGCCAAGTATTTTCTATAAGTATCCATCAGTCTTTCTTCTTTCCATCTGGATACTGAGGCTTTTGAACCATATCCTTCTGCTACTAACTCTTCTATTATCTGGGCTCTCTTGGCCTTTCCATCTTTGCTTGTGGCCACTTTGTCTGCAAGCAGTTGTGCTCTTCTTGTCAGCTCTTGCATAGAGAGTCCTTTGAGTGTAAAGGCTTTAGTCTTGCTGTTCTTGGTAATATAAGACACCAGTTGTTGTCTTTTATCTTGTTCAGCAATCTCATCAAGGCTAGCCTGCCTTTGTAGTTCAGCTGCATAAGCCTGAAGTTTTTCTTCATGGCTTAAATCCAAATCATCCCTTTCTTCCAGAGATTTCCAAATATGATCTTCTCTGGCCTTCTTGTTGGCTGCAATTAAGCTCTTCTCTAGTAGTTCAGCTGATTGAGAGATAGGAGAAGGGTTTAATACAGTCATTGTAGTAACAGTTGTAGGCCTGATGGGATCAGATGTTGGTTGAATGGGAGCAGTGGTTCTGGAAGGTTCAGTTGTTTGAGGTTTGGAAGTGTTAACTTCTGATGTGCTGACAACTGCTGATGGTTTGTCAGCTACTGAAGGATTGTCTTCAGTACTTTCTGATTCTTCATCAGAAGTTTTGTCATCAGAAGTTTCTTCATTTTGCCTTAGGGATTCTTCAGATGTTTGGGTCTCATCTTCTTTCTCTGCTGCTTCAATCTCTTCTATTTGAGACACCAAACTGTTTGGCCAATTTTTCTTTCCTGGCCTGATCTTTTTGATCTCTTTCAAGGAGTGCCACTCTTGCCCTTATCCTGGCTTGGAATGACTCCTTAGGTTCCCTGATCTTCTCCCCCTTTTTGGATTCATCAATTTTAACCCTTGAAGCAGAGGGTTGGGAGAATTGTCCTTGAAGATGAGCAATCTGTTTGCTGTTGAAGTCTATTTTGTTGGACAGATCGTTCATCTTGGTCTTGATCACTCCAAATTGGTTCTTGATGGACAGCTCCAAGTCAGCTGTATATGTTTGGAAGTGATTTCTGATGAGTGTATTCATCATGTGGTACAGGGGACCCTCTGGGCTGCATAGCTGGTTCAGGTCTATGCTTGTTTGCCCAGGGAATTGGGTAGGCATTTGTTATGAAGGGGGTGTTTTTGGGAGATCCTCATGTTGTACAGAGGATGCCACTCTAGGGGTTTTAGGGATTGAGTGGGCTTTAACCTGTGCAGAGGTGACTGGCTTCTTGAGCCTGGATACCTTTGCAACAGGACCTTCAGAAAGTGCCGTCAATTCAGTAGTTTGAGTGTGTGAAACATCATCCAAACTAATGGAATCATCTGAATCCCTGATGTTGTCCTCAATGAGGACTGTCTCAGTTAAATCATGAGCTGAGCCCAACTCAGTTCTCTCATGAACCTCTTTTTCTTGGTACTGAGGATTTCCTACTTCAGGCATTAAGCCTTCATCAGTAGTTGCCACATCTGAGGCCTTAGCTATGTTACTTCTGTCCTCAGATCCACCACTGGGTGGTAACTGAGTAGTAGCAGCCTCAGATGCCCCAAGAGTCTCTAAAATTGGGCTTAAAGACTCTGGTCCACCCTCATCTCTTGGGATAGGGCTAGAGATGTCCACATCCATGTCTGATGTAGTAGTTATGTCCCCTGTTTGTTGTGGTTGTAGGGGACTGACATGATCAGATGGGACATTCTCTTTTAGCCCAGAGAGAAGTTTGGCAATTTCTATTGCCTCTTGTTCAGAAATTTGTGGGGTTGGTTCAGTAGTTTGGGCAATAGGTGGTGAAAGTTGTTGTTCAGCAGTTTCAAAAGAAGAGTGTGTTTGAAATGTTTTTCTAAGTCTTTTTCTTTTGAATAAAACAGTTATGGGTGCTCTTGGTGGGGTTTGAGATGGATGAGACTGAGAGGGTGTTTCAGTCTCATCTATTTGAAGAGCAGAATGCTCATGAGCATGTTCAGGCATCTCAACCACCTGAACAGCTTTTCTTTTGGGTTGGTGGGGTGCAGTTTTTGTTGGCTTGGGCTTTTTGGCTTTTAGTGGTGTGAGTTTGGAAGATGTGGGCTTCAGGGGGACTTGTTGTTGTTCTCCCTGATCATCTTCTGGCCAGGCAGCCGGTTTGTTATGCCTTGAGTATGCTTGTGATGTTAAAGGATTTAAAGTTGAAATTTTTCCCACAAGCACCTCATTACCCAGTTCCCCTATTATGCATTGCATAATGAACCTTGGGTATAACAAAAACTTTTTCTTGGTATTATTGTGATGTAACACCAACTCATTGAAAAATAGTTTTGATGCCCTGAATTTAGTTTCATTCACAATGGAATGAAATATTGGTTGAAAAGTGGAGGGCATCTGGTCATAAGACCCTGTTTTTGGACTCAAACACATAATAATATAATGAAACAAAAGTTTGTATTTTGGTTCAAAATATTTTTTGAATATTGTAGCATGGGAGAGAGTACCTTGATAACCACACTCAGTCATGGTTAGATGAATATCAGTGTTAGCAACATGGTCAGGGGCAGTTACATCATCCAGACCCAGTCTTGTTGCTAGTGTGGCCGGTGTGATGGTCAGTTGTTTCCCTTTTATCCTTGAGTTGAGGGAAATGACCTCATCACCCATTGTAACCGTCTCAGCATTTGCCCAGAACTCATTCAGAGTTTCAGTGTGAATTGGTGGGTTTATTGTGAGAGCAGTAAAGTATTGGGATTTGACGACAAGACCAATGATCTCATCGTATTGGGACCAGCCTTCTTGTTTTTCAAGAAAGGCTCTTTGATTGTGTCCCTGTTTTAGAACTAGAGCCATGTGGTTTGGGTTTTTGATCGAACAGTGGATTTGCAGGTTTAGGTTGAGAGAGTTTTGAGAGAGAAGGAGGGATATTTTGAGTTTGAAAGGATAAGTGTGTAGAAAAGGTATTTATTAGAAGTTTTAACCGCTTGAATCTTCTTTATTAGAAGTTTTAAAACCGCCTTTGGTTAAAAATCTCTTTATCAGAGGTTTTAAACTGATTAGGTCAAACCTCTGATGATGGGAAAAGTCAGATTTGCCCTTTTGACTTAAACTGCTGATGAAGGATTACTTCATCAGTAGTTCCCATTTTCTCTTCAGCAGTTTTAACATCTGATGAGAAATGTTTTTATAAATACTTTATTCATAACTTCTGAAGGTTATTTTATCAGAAGTTACACACTTTTTCAGAAAATTATCCCCATACTGATGATTTTTGCTCATCAGTAGTTTCTCTCAAACTGATTTTGTTTTTCAGAAGTTTTGTTTCAGACTTTTGTCTTTTGTAAGTGAAAACCAGAAAAAAAGATGGAAAAGGTTAACTTGGATTCCACCAAGGTAAACAGGATGGAATCAAGGATGGAAAAAGGAAAAAGAAAATTTTGATGCATAACAGTAGTGATTGATGTAGAAGTTTGATGTAGAGTTGGGTAGAATCAAGTGTTAACTTGGATTCTAACTGATATGCAAAAAAAAAAAATAATAAAGTAAACACTTACAAATTTAGCATTCCAAGCATGGATACTAACTTCTGAAATGTTGATGTGTCAAGGGGCTTAGTGAAGATGTCAGCTATTTGATTAGCTGTTGCTACATGCTTCACCTCAATCTTGCCTTTTTCATAGCAATCTCTTATGAAATGGTACCTGATCTCAATATGTTTGGTTTTTGAGAACTGTACCGGATTTTGAATGATGCTAATGGCAGATTTGCTGTCTACAAACAAAGGTGTCTTGGTTTCTTTGATTCCATAATCAAGAAGTTGATATTGGAGCCATTGTATCTGTGATGTACAACTTGCAGCTGCAATGTATTCAGCTTCAGCAGTTGAAGTTGCAACAGATGTTTGCTTCTTTGATTGCCATGACACTAGACAGTTACCCAGGAATTGACAACCACCAGATGTTGACTTTCTTGTCATCTTACACCCTGCATAGTCACTATCTGAAAAAGCTGATAACTTGGTATTGCTTGAAGCAGGATACCAAATTCCCAGTGTTGGAGTTCCTTTCAGATATCTGAAAATTCTTTTGACTGCTATAAGGTGTGATTCCCTTGGTGCTGATTGATATCTAGCACAGACACATGTTGAGAACATAATATCTGGTCTAGAAGCAGTTAAGTATAAAAGGGAACCTATCATGCATCTGTACATGGTTTGATCAACCTGTTTTCCTTGATCATCAGGTTCAACTTGTGTGATTGGTGTCATGGGAGTGGAACATGATTTACAGTCATTTAAAGAAAATTTGTTCAATAATTCTTTAACATATTTTGATTGATGTATAAAAGTTCCATTTGTTTGTTGTTTGATCTGCAGTCCTAGAAAGTACTGCAGTTCTCCCATGGTACTCATCTCAAATTTTGATTGCATGAGTTTCTTAAAATCATCACACAATTTTGTGTTTGTTGAACCAAAAATGATATCATCAACATAAATTTGAACAAGTAAGACATGATTTCCAACATGTTTAATGAAAAGTGTTTTATCAATGGCACCTCTTGTAAAGTTATTTTTGAGTAAAAAGGTGGAGAGTGTATCATACCAGGCTCTTGGAGCCTGTTTGAGCCCATAAAGAGCTTTGTCCAGTCTGTACACCCACTCAGGATGAGAAGGATCCTCAAACCCAGGTGGCTGACAGACATACACCTCCTCTTTGATTTTTCCATACAAAAATGCACTTTTCACATCCATTTGATAAACTTTAATTTTGTTGGAAATGGCATAGGCCAGAAATAACCTGATGGCCTCAAGCCTTGCAACTGGAGCAAAGGTTTCATCATAGTCAATTCCCTCTTCTTGAGAGTACCCTTGAACTACCAGTCTTGCCTTGTTCTTGATTATCATACCAGCTTCATCTTGTTTGTTCCTGAAAACCCATCTTGTACCAATTGGTTGCTTGTTTTGAGGTAAGGGACAGATTTCCCAGACCTGTTGCTTGTTGAACTGAAGCAGTTCATCTTGCATAGCTTGCACCCAATTATTGTCTTTGAGGGCTTCCTGATACTTCTTTGGTTCCAACTGTGAAATAAAGGCTGAGAATAGGCAAAAGTTGGAGAGCTGGTTTCTGGTAAGAACACCTGTAGCTATATCACCCATGATTTGATCAAGTGGATGATCTCTGTGTTCAATCAGTTGTTGTAAACCACTGACAGGTGTAGGTGGCTCTTGTTCTTCGAACAAACTACTGAGGTCTATAATATCTGGTTCAGCAGTTTCAGCTTCTTCAGTAGTTGCAGGTGCTGAAGCAGATGTTTGAGTTTGGCCATCAGTATTTGTTTGATCAGAAGTTTGAAAAACTTCTGATGGTGTTGTAGTTGACTTGATGACTGTTTGAGGAGTCCATGGTGTAGGGTCCTCATCTTCAAACCTTTGATCACCATAATAAGTAGGTTTGGAAGAAGTAACAGTCTTTTCAGGTCCAAAGTGAAAGTTGTCAAGGTCAAAGAGTTCAGCAGGATGTGCTGGAATAAGAGTGTGTTTTGACTCATTGAACTTGACATTCAATGTTTCTTCTACTATCCTGGTGTGAGAATTAAAAACCTTGTAGGCTTTTCTAGTTGAAGAGTAACCAAGAAAGTAACCTGAGTCAACTTTGGCAGCAAACTTTGAAATAGATTCCTTGATGTTCAAGATGAAACATTGACACCCAAAAGCCCTGAAAAAGGAGATAAGGGGCTTCATGCCATGAAGAATTTCATAGGCAGTCTTGGAATGTCTCTTGACCACAAGAACTCTATTCTGAACATAACATGATGTGTTAACTGCTTCTGCCCAAAAGTACAATGGCAGTCCAGAATCAGCTAACATTGTTCTTGCTCCTTCTATCAATGTTCTGTTCTTCCTTTCTACTACACCATTTTGTTCAGGAGTTCTAGGAACACTGTATTGTCTAATAATCCCTTTAGACAAACAGAATTCATCCAGAGTTTTGTTCCTAAACTCTGTCCCATTGTCACTTCTAATGGTTTTGACAGATAGAGAATATTGTTTCTCTACTTGTAGAATGAAGAACTTGATGATTTCAGCAGCCTCATCCTTGGAAAATAAAAAGAATACCCATGTGAATCTTGAATAGTCATCAATGATGACTAAGCAGTACTTCTTTTTACCAAGGCTCATAATCTTGACAGGTCCAAATAAGTCCATATGGAGTAGTTGAAGACATGTAGTTGTTTTTGATTCTTCAATAGACTTATAGGAGGACTTATGCTGTTTTCCCTTTAAACAGGATACACAGTGTTCTTGACACTGGTATACCTTCAAAGGTAGACCTCTGACCAAGCCCATTTTTGTCACTTTATTTATGGTTTTAAAGTTCACATGGCCAAGTCTCCTGTGCCAGAGATCTGTTTCTGAAGTTGATGCCCTTGAGAAGAAACAGGCAGTGTTGTTCAATACTTTGTCTTTCTCAATGTCCACTGCATAGACATTGCCACATCTTTTGGCAATCAGCAAAGTATGATCTTCTATAATCTTCTCTATCAACTTCTGGCCTTCTGGTGAGATGATCTTGCAAGCTGTCTTTGTGAAAAAGGAAGAATATCCTTTATCACACATTTGTGACACACTCAGCAAGTTGTATTCAAGGTTTTCCACCAGATTGACCTTGTCAAACTGTATTTTGCCAGAGGAGACATTGCCATGTCCTAGCACATATCCCTTAGCATTGTTCCCAAAGGATACAGATCCTTCTCTTTGGCTGATAAAATTGTTTATCAGGTATCTGCATCCAGTCATGTGCATAGAGCCTCCACTATCAACATACCATATGCTGTTTAAACCCCTGGAAACTCTCTGCACATAAAAGCAAATTAGTTAGATTTGGAAACCCAAGCCTGTTTGGCTTTGGGTTTGCTCTTGAGAACAGTTACAGTTTGTTCTTGACCAGGTTGAGAAATCCATGTCTTTTTGGCAATGGATTTTTCATTAAGAACCATGGTGGTATCCTTTTTAGGACCACCATCAACCTTGGTCATCAGTAGTTCTACCATGTTCTTTAGATTTTGAATCTCAGCAGTTTGTGAAACTGCTGATGATTCTGGTCTAACTACTGACAAGGAATTTTGAGAAAAAGATTTTGGTTGAGATTTTATCTTTTTCTGAGAAAAGGTGTTTTCAGGTTGTTGTTTCTTCGGTTTGAAGACTCTTTCATAATCATTTCTGATTTGATTTCCCACAACCTGTTGTTTAAATTTTTGATTGAACTGAATTCCTTTTCTGTATCTACAAAATTCAGTTTTGTGGTTGAACAGGCCACAAATTTCACATTCTTTTGCCTTTTGTTTTTGATCTAAAGGCAAATTTCTGACAGTTGTGAAAAGATTTTGCTCATCAGTAGTTTTTAGGGTCTCAACTCCTGAAGTAGATGAAACTACTGATGGCTTGTTGTCAGTTTTTGTAAATACTTCTGAAGTACTTTCTTTAAAAATGCCAGGATTTCTGTTTAGAAAGTTTTCATGGAAAGATGTGCATTCTTTCCCTTCAGAAGTTTCATTTGAAACAATTCTTCTCCCATCTTCAGTAGTTTTGGGAGAAAAATCTGTTGGTGTTTCAACATGATGGTATCCTATGCCAAACTTAACATTTGAAGCACTTTGTTTGTTTAGCAATAATTGATACCCCCTACAAGATTCCACCCATTTTTCACAAGTGATCCTGGTGTCAGCAAGCTCTTGTCTGACATCTCCCAGGTCATTTAGCATCATTTTGATTTGTGCTTGGGTTTCAATAGCAGAGTCAGTTAATTTAGAAACTTCTTTTGTTTTAGCACACAGTTTTCTTTCTAAATCACATTTTATCTGTGTGTATTTTCTTTCTAAATCATTGGCTTTGCCTTGTAGGTGCAGGTTTGTCTCTCTTATGAGAGCAAAAGTTTCTTTGCAAGAGTTTGAGCAAAGTTTTGTCAAAGATTCTTTTGATACCTGAGACAATGCAGATTTTGAGGTACAGCCTTCAAATGCCATTAAGGCAAAGTTCTTTCTGCCATTGTCTGGTTCTCCCCAGTTGATGTCAAACACTTTGTTGTCTGCATCAGGATTGCACTCTGTGGTGTCATAAGGGAGACTGCTCCAGTCAACATACCCTGAGGTAAAGAGACTTTGTTGAGGGGGTTGTTGAGGCTGTGGAGGAAGTTGAGCAGCTGGAAAGGGAGGGATTGATTGTTGGCTCTGCATCTGTTGAGCAGGCACTTGAACATATTGTACTTGAGGCATATATTGCTGTTGAGGAGCTTGTGCCTGTACAAAATGAGCACTCCCTTGAGTTCCATTGTTCCTATTATAATTGGGGTTATAGTTATTTCCAGATTGTGATTGGTTAAAGCTAGAGCTTCTACACTCTCTAGCAAAGTGTCCCAACTTCTGACACTTGTGACATCTCAGTTTAGATTTGTCAAAACCAATTTTTGTATTACTGGTCAATCCTGGAAATTTCCTTCCTGACCTTTTATAAAACTTGTTAGTTTTAATGCTTAGCATGGCCAGTTGGTGTAATATGTCCATTTCTTCTAAGTCATCATTGCTAAAAATTTTCAAATCATCCATGATAAAACATAGATTATCAGCAGTTTGACTTTGGTCATCATTGTCATAACCTGGGAAAGATCTTTCTGATGAGATCCCAGTGGTTATGTCAATATTGTCATAAGATCCATAGGAACAAGTTGGTGAATCTTGTCCCAAAAGTGCTGTACTACCTGGTAGGTAGTCATCAGCAGTTTTACCAGAAGTTTGTAATTTCTTCTTTTGATCGATTTCTCTCTCAAAAGTAAGTAATCTCCCATGGAGTTTTGTAAGAGTGAGGGAGCTAAAATCTGGTGAGGATCTTAAGACAATGGAGTAAGTTTCCCATTTGTCAGGTAAAGACCTTAAAAATCTATGTAACATAGATATTGTTGTATAGGTCTGACCATTTAACTTTAGCTCAGAGATTAATGAGGAGAATCTTTCAAATTGTTGAGTCAAAGTTTCCCCATTAATATAAGCAAATGTTTCATATTGTTGAGCTAAAATTTCTCTGGTGTTGGCAATCACCTCTTCAGTTCCTCCAAACTGTTCTTTAAGACAGTCCCAAAGTTCTTTGGCACTTTCACAATGTAAAAGGCCAGAGTATATTTCATTTGGGAGAGCCATTGCCAACATAGAGAATGCTTTAGCATCTAGCTCAAGTTTTAGGAAATCCTCATCTGTATAGTCTTTGGGATCCTTTGGAATCCCTTCTTTAGTTTCAAGATTTATGTTTACTGGTTTGTGAGGACCATATATCACAGATCTCCAACAACCTGTGTTGGTTTGTGACAAGGTATGTGCCATTCTCTTTTGCCATATATTGTACTCATTTCTCACAAGCATGGCAGGTTTGGTGGCAGAACCAGTATTATGTGGATCCATTTTTAAAGAGTATAGATTTGTCAGATGACTCTTTTAAGTGATGGATATTGATAAAAAGTGAACTTTTGATCTTTTTATTGAATATCAATAAGAGCTTTGTGTCTGATTCTCAATTTGTTAGATTGATATGTGATCAGATAAACCAATGCTCTGATACCAATTGTTGGATCAGTTTGCTCTTTTGCTAAGTAAGAACTTGCTATCTTGACACTTAAGTGTTTAGCAAGTCCTTGTAAATCAGATTATAAGCACAGCGGAATGTTATAAGTTAAAGCAACACTTTTTACACTAAGGCAGAGTTATAACTCCCCCTTGATGTTTGAAACTAATAAATGACAAAGTATTTATTATGAATCTAAGTTGTAAATGAGAATTAGATACTTAGAGAGATTCACAATAAATACAGAAATGGAATAGAACAATGAGAGTGTTTGAAGGATTTTTCTGTTAAAAATCAATGTCTAAAATAGAAGGTTGAAGCCTCCTATTTATAGACGTTTACATGCATGTATCTTGCCTAAAAAGCAAGTACAGAAACAACAGTGACAAGTTGCACAAGTTGCAACATTGAAAGAAACAAATACAGCTAAAAGTAATATTAAACAACAAACTACTGATGCAAAAAGGCGGTGGGAAATATCTATTGCTAAGTGGTGATGAAGGACAACTACTGAAGAGTAGTTTTGTCTTCAGTACTTCTGAAGTGAACTTGTCTGGTTTGGACTTCAGAACTTCTGCAACTTCAGCACTTCTCATATCTTCTAATCAGCAGTTTCTTGCCTTCTCTTCAGTACTTCTATACTTAGCCAAAATGACAGAAGTGAATTAGACTAAGGTTTACAAAAGTGGTTTCACCAATCCTCTTTGTCCTAACAAGAACATTGTGAAGCAGTTAAGTGGGTGCTTTGTTATTTAAAGGGAATATCAAGGATGGGGTTATGTTTCAAAGGGAAGGATTCAGTTCTCAAAGGTTATATAGATGCTGACCTAGGTGGTTACAAAGATATATTTAAAAGCACCACAGGTTTTGTTTTCATGGTGGGAGAAACTGCAGTCAGTTAGATGTCTAGGCTACAAAAAAGTGTGGCTTTGTCTACAACAGAGGCAGAATACATGGCTATAGCGGAAGCCAATAAGGAGCTAGTATGGTTGAAAGCTTTTCTGGAAGAGTTAGGGAAGATGCAGATTGAGTACTTACTGCATTGTGATAATGAAAGTGCAGTGAAACTTGCTAAGAATCCTATGTATCACAAGAAGACAAAGCACATCGGGATAAGGAATCACTTCATGAGAGGAATGGTTGTTGATGGCATAATCAATTTAAAGAATATCTCAGGTGCTTAGAATCTAGCAAACATGTTCACTAAATGTGTAACGTTGGATAAGCTGAAACTGTGTGGAGCTTCAGCTGGTCTTCAGGAATAGTGTTAAGGAGATCTGGGTAACCGTGGGTGCATTGAAGATCAATGGGATAACTTATTTATAGAAGTAGATAAGAGATGGCGCAGTTCGTGGTCTGAACACACCAAGTGGGAGATTGTTGGAGATGTTGTCATCTTCAGCCCACCTATAGGCCCAACCCAGTATGATTAACTTGGTGATTAAGTTTAGCATATGGTTTAACCTAACTAGTGCCTATAAATATATCTCTTGTACTTGTAATATTGAATTACTTAATAAAACGAAAACCCTAGTTGCCCCCGTGGACGTAGATCAGTTTAAACTAGGGCTGCAAACGAACCGAACGAACACGAACAAGACCTTGCTCGTGTTCGTTTGTTAAGAAAATTATGTGTTCATGAACTGTTCATGAACACTTACCGAACGAGATTTTTTGTTCGTGTTCGTTTGTTAATTTTGTTCATGAACGCATACGAACACAAACGAACATTAATGAACACAAACAAGTGTTTATAAACCCAAATGAACACAAAGAAGTGTTCATGAACGGAAACAAACACAAACGGACATATATTAACTTTTGAATAACATCAAATTCACATACATTAAGACATTAGCTAGATCCACACAAAATATAACCTAATTGTCCAAACATACTTAGTACTGGAGAAAGGCATTGGAGGTGGATGGTAGAGGCATTGAAGGTGGAGGGCATCAACGCTGGAGCGTGAAAACATATAATAAGTTTAGATACAAAAAGTAGGTTTATTGATATCATATAGTCATATATTTAACTCATATATATTATTTATTAGGTAAAATAAACAAAAATAAAATAGTATAAAAAAAGTGTAAAAATTAAAAACCTTAATAAACTATCGAACACAAACGAACATAAACGAACACGCTACCGAACGTTCACGAACATAAACGAACGAACGCGACCACTGTTCATGTTCGTTCGTTTAACTAAACGAACGGAATTTTTTGTTCGTGTTTGTTCATTTATTGAACGAACACAAACGAACTTCCCGCCGAACGGTTCATGAACTGTTCGCTGAAAGTTCAGTTCGTTTGCAGCCCTAGTTTAAACTAAACCACGTAAATATTTGTGTTCGTGTGCGCTTGTGTGTTCTCGATCCTAACAATTATGATTAAGACGGTCCAACTGACTAACCAAGTAGATATATAATGCATGAATGTAACTTTCGAAAAGGTTGGTACGTTAAGAGATAGAAAGCTACAACACCTTTAACATAACAAAAACCGTATCCAACAAAACCATAACTTTACAATTAAGCATTGATTTCTAAACTACACATGAATACATAGATATATACATGAGTAGTACGTAAATACGACAGGACCAGAGTCCAGAAGCTAGTATATATGGTTTCAAGTTGATTGATTATTAGTAAGAATTTACCAGGTGATACTTCAAATAGCCAATCAGGACTCAAAGAAGGGATAATAAGGTCATTGAAGGTTTAGCACGTGCAAATTTGTTAGTGGTCTTGGTCCTACAAACTTGTACTGATGGAACTTTAAGAAGCATAAATAGTAAATTGATTAGGAAAAAAGTTGTACTGTGTGTTTAGTTATTGTCATTTGAGTGTGATTACATAGCTTTTACTGTGTACAGAAAAAGCCCACCACAACTACCATATGTGGGGAATTTAGAGTGTCTACCAATAAAATTGGATGATTATTTATTTACACTAATTAATTAATTAGTTGTTATTATTATGATAGCAAAACCAAAATTTTCATGGTTAATATCTCTACTACATTATAAAGAGTGAGTAATGGGCAAACATGTTCAACTTGGTAAAGTTAAAATGGGATGTGAAAAGTCATGTGCTTTAACCTTCAAATGTCATATAAATCTTCTCCAAATTACCCTTCAATGCATTAACATACTTGTACCATATAGTAAAGATAAATAAAGGTTTATTTTCTAGATAATTAAGTTTCTATATTTGCTCGCAAAAATCCATTCAAATTGTTATATATAATATCATGTGATGTGGTATGACCACAAGCTTCAAATAATTATATTCAACAAATATTAATTTTTCATTTTCTTTCTTTCTTTAAAATTGCATATGTTTGTATAAATATACCGTGTCGTTTATCATAAGAATTGCTGAAACAAATTACTTTATCTTTATCTTTGCAGATAGTTAATGGTGGTATGAAGTGACGCACACACAACACCAAGTAGTACGGTACGTTTTGATTTTCTGTTAATAAGGTTTTTTTATTTTAATTATTTAATAAGAACGACAAGGTGCGACTGAGGACGCTGAAAAGAGTAATCATGTTGTAACGAATCTGGCAAAACGTCGACACAATCCGAAATTGGATTGTATCTGCAAGTTCTGTCACACCCTCAAATTTCCACTGCGGAGTTTTACCGCGAGGTGCATGACAAACCAGGACCCATAGCCATAAGTATCATGAACGACTCTAAATGCCCAAACCATTTAGTTCGTTTTTAAGAAAAAGTTTCAAAGTTTAACCAAGCAATTTAAAGTAATGCGGAAGCGTAAACAAAGTAAAACATTTGCAAAAGTCTGCGCAAGACAACGCGCCCAAAACCAAAGTTTAAAAGTACGAAATAATAAATATCCATAACCCAAGACACGAATGATGCATGCCCTAAAACGTGCTCCGTACCTAAGGACCTGCAAAGCATGCTAAAATGTGTCAACATAAAGTCGGTGAGTTCACTATAAATGTAAGCGATGTAAATAATAGCGTAGGTTCTCAAAACCCCAAAAGTCAAGTGTACAACGTTGGTCCCTCAGACCCTGTAAACAATAGCTAATTCAAATGTCAGGGGTAGCTAGCCCACTCATGATAACTAAAACCGGCGAATACCGAACTACTAATGAACAAGTTCCCATAACCGGGATAAAGATGCCTTGCATCATTGTCCATCGACAATGATTATGTTTGAAGCTAATAGTTCACATCCGTGCTCCCAGCACGATGTGAGGTTTGTTAGACCTAATAGCGCTATCAACTAATTAACCCGCTTGCCCAACCGGCAATTAATTCGGTATTTTGAAGGACTTAAAAGATGTGTTTGGTTTAGTTCATCAAGGACATATACATGAATTAGTAAAAATAGATTCACCACGTGAACCATGCACCCCAAACCCGGGATGTGTAAAAGAAAGTTATCTCAAGATAGACTAGAAAACGTTACCAATGTGGTCTCAACCCGAGACGCATGCTTTGAGAAAAAGTAGTGAAACTCACCTTATCGCGTAAGCAAAGAATCCAAACAGCAAGTATTATATGCTACCGACACCCTAATAACAGTGTCACTACGTGAGTATAGGCGTAACATCATTACACCATATAACTCGTTTGTCCAAGGCGTTTTAAATATTCAAAAGTGTGTATGCGACGCCTAGTGATTCTACATGCAATAGTAAACCCTACGGACTCGTTGGTGAATGAGTTGGTTATAATTAGTTTCTACAGCCCATATGTGTCGTAAACATGTGTACTTCCGTTATATGTCAATTTTAGATCACCTAAGACCTCAAGTAATCACATAGTCACATAATACACAATCTGTGTTTTCAGGACAGATTGTGCGCCATCAAAACGAATTTATTTAAAATAGTAAACCAGTGAGTTATCCTCCCAAATTTTTACTGAATTTTCTTTGGGATTCACTTGGCAATACTTATTTTTGTTTTGTCTTAATTCCAAACCCAAAAATTATAAAAATTCGTACAACACAGCAGTGTTCAGAAAATTTCCACAACAGGTCAGTTTAGTAGGAAAATTCTTAAAAATTGTGTATTCATCCAAACGAGATGAATCCACTTGGAAAAGCTCTATTTTTCCAGTATTGACCTACTGTAAAAATTTCATAACCTAACTCCTTGTAAATCTCAAGTTATGGCCATTTAAAGTTAACCCAATTTACAAATCCGAAAATCTGATATGACCCCTAATCAATTAAAATTCCAAAAACGACTCATCCTACGTCCAAAACACATGATTTTACCCATTATGGAAAGCTAAGACCAGGTGTGACCTAACCATGCCAAGAAAACCCTAAAATTATTATGTTAGAGCCGTGTTACAGCTCCTACAAGTTTGACTAACCATTCTGTGCAGATTTTAGTTTCGCCTAAATCATACTTTAATCGCCTACCGTGTGCACAAAAACTATTAACATTCACCAATCATCAACACAAAACATTCCTAATACCTATTTTATCAGATTCTATGATTAAACATGTCAAGATCAAAGCTTTAAGAATCAAAACACCAATTACTTGCGCAACAAGTATCCTACGATGTTACTAAGCGTTTATGAGTATGTTTAATCCATTTAATCTTCAAAAAGATTCATGCTTTAATGTTTTATAAACTCATTCAGACCTGGACAAACTTATTATATGATTTTTATTAATGAAAACACAAGATAAAAGCATAAGAAATCGTAAGATATACCCTTAGCTCTCTCAATCGATCAATCGCGCGCCTTGGAGCCTCCCAATTGATGATCTTGAGCCTTAGCAGAGGTTGTTTGAGTGAAATATTCGTGTGGGGCAGTAAGGGGGCGATTAGGGTTGAGTATGGGGGTTGCATGGGAGTTTAGGTTGCTTAAATATAAGTTTAAGGCGGTTTAGACCCGTCAGTTCGTTTCGAGCGGCCGCTCGGTGCCTGTGAGCGGCCGCTCACAGGTCCGGGTGGCGCGCTCTTTTCTCGTTTCGTCTCCCGACGCGTTATCCTTCGACGTTTTCGTTATTTCGGACCGTAACAAGTGTAACCCCATGCATTAAGACCCTAATCAACCTCATGCTCCACTTTTAATGATTTCTATTAACATGTTCGGTTTAGGTTCACATAATTACGTATGGTTTTCACATAAGTTTATTTTTCACCAACGTCCGAGGTTCACTAATCATGCAATCACACATTGACTCACAACCATGCACATATGTCTTATCTAACTAACCCTAGTTAAGTATAATGCAAGGAAATGTAACTAGAGTTTAGTTAAAGTGAGAACCTGAATTTTCGGGGTATCACATCATCCCCAAGTTGAAAAGAATTTCGTCCCGAAATTCAGCAAGTAAACAGTAAAGCCAGCTAAAAATGTATGCTTGGTTTCCGGATGTCACATCATCCCCAAGTTGAAAGGAATTTCGCCCCGAAATTCACTTTGAGCGAGCTGCTTTATGTTCGGCATTTGATCTATGCACAGGTTCAGGTTCAGAAAAGAGGTGTGGATATTTGAGCCGCATCTGGTCTCTGCGCTCCCACGTGTATTCCGGTCCTTGACGGGAATTCCACCGTACCTTCACGATAGGTATAGTGCTTTGCCTGAGTTTCTTGACGCCCTGCTCAAGAATCTCCACTGGTTCTTCCACGAACCGTAACTGGTCGTCCACCTGGATCTCCTCCAGCGGTACTACCAGTGTAGTATCGGATAAGCATTTCTTCAAGTTTGAGACGTGGAATACATTATGCACTCCACTGAGTTCGTCTGGTAAATTCAGCTGATAAGCTACCGGACCAATCCTTTTAACAATCTCGAAGGGTCCAACATAGCGGGGATTCAACTTCCCTCGTTTCCCAAAGCGTATCACTCCTTTCCAAGGTGACACCTTTAACAAAACTTTGTCCCCAACCTGGAACTCCAAAGGTTTTCTACGTTTGTCCGCGTAGCTTTTCTGTCGATCACGAGCAGCAGCCATTCTGTTTCTGATTTGCACTATCTTCTCAGAGGTTTCGTGCACGAGTTCGGGACCTGTTAGTTGGCTATCCCCAACCTCAGTCCAACAGATAGGAGACCTACACTTGCGGCCATAAAGTGCCTCGAAAGGCGCACACTGAATCGAGGTGTGGTAACTATTGTTGTAAGAGAACTCGATTAAGGGCAAGTGCTTGTCCCAGTTATTACCAAAGTCCACCACGCATGCTCGTAGCAGATCCTCTAATGTTTGGATGGTACGTTCACTTTGTCCATCCGTCTGTGGGTGATAGGCTGTGCTCATATCGAGACGAGTACCTAGAGCATCTTGGAGAGTAGTCCAGAATCGAGAAGTGAATCGCCCATCGCGATCAGATATAATGGAAGTAGGCACTCCATGCCTAGAGACTATCTCCTTGATATAAAGGTTCGCCAGCTTCTCTAACGAGTCCGTTTCTTTTATCGCCAGGAAGTGGGCCGATTTGGTTAAGCGGTCCACGATAACCCAAATCATGTTATGGCCCGCTGTTGTTTTCGGAAGCTTCGTAATGAAATCCATGGAAATCCCATCCCATTTCCACATCGGTATCTCTGGTTGATGAAGTAGGCCTGAAGGTTTCTAATATTCAATCTTAACCTTCGCACAAGTCAAGCACTTACTAACATAAGTGGCTATCTCTGCTTTCATGTTTGGCCACCAGTAGAGAGTTTTGAGGTCCTGATACATTTTGTCCGAACCGGGATGTACCGAATAACGAGATGTGTGAGCCTCATCGAGCACTAGTTGTCTAAGATCCCCTGAACGTGGAATCCAGACTCGATCCATAAAGTACTGAAGCCCATCCGACTTCAGTTCCAGGTGTTTGTCAGCACCATGCAAAGTTTCCAACCCAATATTTTCCTTTTTCAAGGCCTCGCCTTGGGCTTCACGTATTTTATCAGGCAGATTAGAGTGTATGGTAAGTTGTAAGGCCCGCACACGTTTGGGTTTCGTTTCCTTACGGCTCAGGGCATCAGCTACTACGTTAGCTTTCCCTGGATGGTACTTGATAGCACAGTCATAATCATTCAAGAGTTCGACCCATCGTCGTTGCCGTATGTTTAGGACCTTCTGATCAAATATGTGCTGAAGACTCTTATGATCTGTGAAGATTGTGCACTTCGTTCCGTAGAGGTAGTGTCTCCAAATTTTGAGAGCGAAGACAACCGCTCCCAGTTCCAAGTCGTGAGTGGGATAATTCTTCTCGTGAACTTTTAGTTGTCGTGAAGCATAAGCGATCACCTTCTCGCGTTGCATCAAAACACACCCTAGTCCTTGGATAGATGCATCACAGTACACCACAAAGTCCTCCGTACCCTCAGGTAGTGATAATATTGGAGCACTGCAAAGTTTAGTCTTTAGTAATTGAAAAGCAGCTTCTTGGGCATCTTCCCACTTGTAGATAATCCCCTTCTGTGTCAAAGCAGTGAGGGGTTGAGCGATTTTTGAGAATCCCTGAATGAATCTGCGATAATAGCCTGCAAGGCCAAGGAATTGTCGAACCTCTGTGGGAGTCTTAGGGGCCTCCCATCTTTTAATCGCATCAATCGTAGCGGGATCGACCTGTATTCCTGCCTCGTTCACCACATGACCCAAGAATTGGAACTCACGAATCCAGAAGTCGCACTTGGAGAATTTTGCATATAGCTGCTCACTTTTCAGAAGTTCCAAGATCAGTCGTAGGTGTTGCTCGTGCTCTTCCCTACTCTTGGAATAGATCAGAATATCGTCTATGAACACTATGACAAATTTGTCTAGATAGGGTTTGCACACCCGGTTCATGAGGTCCATGAACACAGCTGGTGCATTGGTCAGCCCGAAGGGCATTACCAAAAATTCATAGTGCCCATAACGAGTTCGAAAAGCTGTCTTTGGCACATCCTCCTCTCGGACTCTCAGTTGATGATACCCCGACCTTAAGTCAATCTTGGAATAGAAACTCGACCCCTGAAGTTGGTCGAATAGATCATCTATGCGAGGTAAAGGGTAGCGATTTTTAATTGTCACCTTATTTAATTCCCGGTAATCGATGCACATACGGAAACTCCCATCCTTCTTCTTCACGAATAAGACTGGGGCTCCCCACGGTGAAGAGCTAGGTCGGATGAAACCCCTATCCAATAGCTCTTGGAGTTGGGTAGATAGTTCTTGAAGTTCGCCTGGTGCAAGGCGGTATGGTGCACGCGCAACTGGGGCGGCGCCTGGTGCAAGGTCAATTTGGAACTCCACTTGGCGAACCGGTGGAAGTCCTGGCAGCTCCTCTGGGAATACATCTGGAAAATCTCGGACCACCGGGATGTCCTCGATTTTTGTTTCGACTTCGGCTCGAGTGTCAGAAATGTTAGCCAATATGGCTGGATAGCCCTTCCGTATGCACTTCTGGGCCTTCAAGTAAGAGATGATGCCCACCATGGCACCACCGCGATCACCCTGGACAGACAATAGTTCCCCACTGGGGAGGGGGATACGAACAACTTTCTCCTTGCAGAGAATTTCGGCGTGGTGCTTGGACAACCAGTCCATGCCAACCACAAGATCGAAGCTTCCTAGGGTGATAGGTAAAAGATCGATGGCAAACAAATGTCCATCTAGTTCGAGCCTGCCGTCACGAAGAATGTGGGTTACCTCAACAGGCTTCCCATCAGCTAGTTCTATAGAGTACGGGGTCTCGAGTAATGTAGGAACTATCCCTAGTTGTCTGCTAAGTTTTGATGACACAAAACTATAGTCTGCACCAGTATCATATAAAACAGAAGCGAGAGTGTCGTTCAAGGAACACGTACCCGTCACGACGTTGTTATCATTCCTCGCTTCCCCAGAGCCAATCACGAATGCTCTACCACGCGCCCCATAGTTGTTTCCGTTGTTGTTGTTGTTATTACCAGTGTTGGTGTTATTATTTCCTCCATTGTTTCCATTACCGTTCAGCTGGGGACAATTCTTTTTAAAATGGTTCTCGCTACCACACTGGTAACACGCCTTTCCACCCTTCTGTTGCTGACCCTGCGGGGGTGGGTTACCCTGAAGGTTGACTCTACAGTCTTTCTGCACATGCCCCAGCTTACCACAACGATCGCACTTAATCCTGTTACATGGCCCAGAGTGGTGATAGTTGCACTTAGCGCACTTGGGCCGATTTCCGTGATAACCACCTTGAGTCTGAGTACGGTTGCTGTTGTTGTTGTTGTGGTTGTCGTGTTTCTTGTTCGGGTGCTGCTGCTGTTGATTACCATTTCCCGGGGGTTTGCCAGACGCACTCTCCCACTTTCTCTTATTTTCGTTAGTGCCAGAGGATGAAGCACCTCGAGGGGGCAGTAGTCCCTCCTCTACTTTCTGGTCAGTCAGCTGGTGTGCCATACGAATCACCTGCTGAAGATTGTTGAAGTTGGCAGCAGTAACCATGCCCTTGATCTGCGGCACCAAACCCTTGATGTACAGTTCAATTCGCTTGTAGAGCGGGGTTGAGTAGTTAGGGCACATAGTGGCTTGCTCATGTGACCTAGTGGTGTAGGCTTCAATATCCGACCCCACCATTTTCAGATTCAGGTACTCAGTTTCCAGCTTCTGGATTTCATCCCGAGGGCAGTACTCCTCCCTCATCATCTCCTTGAAAGCATCCCAAGGCGTAGCATTTGCCACATCCACACCCAGTATTTGCTTCTGAGAGTTCCACCAAGATAACGCCGCGTTCTCAAGTGTACCAGCGGCATATTTGACCCGGTCAGCTGGTGGACAGTTGCACATAGCAAAGCATGACTCCACCCTTTCGAACCACCTAAGTAGTCCAACTGCACCTTCAGATCCCCCAAAGTTTTGGGGCTTGCAGTCCATGAAGGTTTTGTAGGTGCAGGCTGGAGGGTGGTGTGGAGGTTGACCTACGTGCAAACACGGAAGTCATATGAGTAATAGAGTTTAACGCTGGAGTTCGTAGAAGGAGTAAAATAAGACGAATTAGTGTTACCAGCTTGGATAGCTGCGAGGGCTGCAACCACCCTGTCGTTGACAAGTGCAGTCAGCTCAGCTTGTGTTAGGTTGATGTGTCCACGTCCATGACCTCTTCCCGCCATCGTAGTTCTACAAATATACTATACCCATGAGAATACAATCGTTTGTACATCACAGTGTACTAATAAATCGCGCACGTATAAATAATAAAATAAAAGTTAAATCAATAATAAAATACCAACGTTCTAAAACAATCCAAAAGATCACCCAGTCACACGAGATTAAATAGAAGTCATAATATTCTAGGAACAAAATAAATAACTAAATAAATAATAATAAATAAAATCAATCGTCGTCCGTAGAGATGACTGATCCTTCATCCTCACTTTCCTCCGGTAGCTCCTCAGGTTCTTCCTCCTCTTCCTCTTCAATAAGAGCTGCATCAAGTGCCGCTCCCAAATCATCAAACTCATCCTCCATGGGTTCCTCCTCGGGGTCCTCTTCCCCAATTGGTTCCAAAGCTTCCATAAGCTGGTTGCGAACCATGGCTAACTCCTCTCGAGTATGCGCCAACTCTTGTTTGGTAGCAGTAGCATCCTGTTTTGCTTCCTCAGCCTCTTTCTTAACTTTCCTTAGTTCGCTGAGTAAGTAGTCAATCTGTCCCGCCACATGTGTCAATGTCTCGTCAGCATTTCTTCTCCAGAACTGGAACTCCTTAATACCAGTGTAAGCATTATCCAACTCAGTGTGTACATGCCTCACCATTCCTGCAAGTGTCCTCTCCCACGAGTCCACAATGGGAGGTACTGTAGCTGGCACCCCATAACTTACGACCCACGAGTGCAAGATGTCTGTGAACCAACGCCAACGGTTAGTGGCTTCACTCGGCTCGAGTGACGAGGATGGGGCCTCATAAGGGTCATACATGGGGCGTCGCTGACCGTCATGAGCACGGTAAGAGTAATTTCGGTGAGCGGGGTTAACCATAATTACCTGCAATATGTTAGGTTAGTGTTCGAAGTCGAGAATAATAAGCGTGCACTGAAGACGATGAGTGTACTAATACTTATGCTATAATGATTATAGTCTAGAATGCAATGCAAATTCCTAGTTCACTATAACCAATGGCTCTGATACCAATCTGTCACACCCTCAAATTTCCACTGCGGAGTTTTACCGCGAGGTGCATGACAAACCAGGACCCATAGCCATAAGTATCATGAACGACTCTAAATGCCCAAACCATTTAGTTCGTTTTTAAGAAAAAGTTTCAAAGTTTAACCAAGCAATTTAAAGTAATGCGGAAGCGTAAACAAAGTAAAACATTTGCAAAAGTCTGCGCAAGACAACGCGCCCAAAACCAAAGTTTAAAAGTACGAAATAATAAATATCCATAACCCAAGACACGAATGATGCATGCCCTAAAACGTGCTCCGTACCTAAGGACCTGCAAAGCATGCTAAAATGTGTCAACATAAAGTCGGTGAGTTCACTATAAATGTAAGCGATGTAAATAATAGCGTAGGTTCTCAAAACCCCAAAAGTCAAGTGTACAACGTTGGTCCCTCAGACCCTGTAAACAATAGCTAATTCAAATGTCAGGGGTAGCTAGCCCACTCATGATAACTAAAACCGGCGAATACCGAACTACTAATGAACAAGTTCCCATAACCGGGATAAAGATGCCTTGCATCATTGTCCATCGACAATGATTATGTTTGAAGCTAATAGTTCACATCCGTGCTCCCAGCACGATGTGAGGTTTGTTAGACCTAATAGCGCTATCAACTAATTAACCCGCTTGCCCAACCGGCAATTGATTCGGTATTTTGAAGGACTTAAAAGATGTGTTTGGTTTAGTTCATCAAGGACATATACATGAATTAGTAAAAATAGATTCACCACGTGAACCATGCACCCCAAACCCGGGATGTGTAAAAGAAAGTTATCTCAAGATAGACTAGAAAACGTTACCAATGTGGTCTCAACCCGAGACGCATGCTTTGAGAAAAAGTAGTGAAACTCACCTTATCGCGTAAGCAAAGAATCCAAACAGCAAGTATTATATGCTACCGACACCCTAATAACAGTGTCACTACGTGAGTATAGGCGTAACATCATTACACCATATAACTCGTTTGTCCAAGGCGTTTTAAATATTCAAAAGTGTGTATGCGACGCCTAGTGATTCTACATGCAATAGTAAACCCTACGGACTCGTTGGTGAATGAGTTGGTTATAATTAGTTTCTACAGCCCATATGTGTCGTAAACATGTGTACTTCCGTTATATGTCAATTTTAGATCACCTAAGACCTCAAGTAATCACATAGTCACATAATACACAATCTGTGTTTTCAGGACAGATTGTGCGCCATCAAAACGAATTTATTTAAAATAGTAAACCAGTGAGTTATCCTCCCAAATTTTTACTGAATTTTCTTTGGGATTCACTTGGCAATACCTATTTTTGTTTTGTCTTAATTCCAAACCCAAAAATTATAAAAATTCGTACAACACAGCAGTGTTCAGAAAATTTCCACAACAGGTCAGTTTAGTAGGAAAATTCTTAAAAATTGTGTATTCATCCAAACGAGATGAATCCACTTGGAAAAGCTCTATTTTTCCAGTATTGACCTACTGTAAAAATTTCATAACCTAACTCCTTGTAAATCTCAAGTTATGGCCATTTAAAGTTAACCCAATTTACAAATCCGAAAATCTGATATGACCCCTAATCAATTAAAATTCCAAAAACGACTCATCCTACGTCCAAAACACATGATTTTACCCATTATGAAAAGCTAAGACCAGGTGTGACCTAACCATGCCAAGAAAACCCTAAAATTATTATGTTAGAGCCGTGTTACAGCTCCTACAAGTTTGACTAACCATTCTGTCCAGATTTTAGTTTCGCCTAAATCATACTTTAATCGCCTACCGTGTGCACAAAAACTATTAACATTCACCAATCATCAACACAAAACATTCCTAATACCTATTTTATCAGATTCTATGATTAAACATGTCAAGATCAAAGCTTTAAGAATCAAAACACCAATTACTTGCGCAACAAGTATCCTACGATGTTACTAAGCGTTTATGAGTATGTTTAATCCATTTAATCTTCAAAAAGATTCATGCTTTAATGTTTTATAAACTCATTCAGACCTGGACAAACTTATTATATGATTTTTATTAATGAAAACACAAGATAAAAGCATAAGAAATCGTAAGATATACCCTTAGCTCTCTCAATCGATCAATCGCGCGCCTTGGAGCCTCCCAATTGATGATCTTGAGCCTTAGCAGAGGTTGTTTGAGTGAAATATTCGTGTGGGGCAGTAAGGGGGCGATTAGGGTTGAGTATGGGGGTTGCATGGGAGTTTAGGTTGCTTAAATATAAGTTTAAGGCGGTTTAGACCCGTCAGTTCGTTTCGAGCGGCCGCTCGGTGCCTGTGAGCGGCCGCTCACAGGTCCGGGTGGCGCGCTCTTTTCTCGTTTCGTCTCCCGACGCGTTATCCTTCGACGTTTTCGTTATTTCGGACCGTAACAAGTGTAACCCCATGCATTAAGACCCTAATCAACCTCATGCTCCACTTTTAATGATTTCTATTAACGTGTTCGGTTTAGGTTCACATAATTACGTATGGTTTTCACATAAGTTTATTTTTCACCAACGTCCGAGGTTCACTAATCATGCAATCACACATTGACTCACAACCATGCACATATGTCTTATCTAACTAACCCTAGTTAAGTATAATGCAAGGAAATGTAACTAGAGTTTAGTTAAAGTGAGAACCTGAATTTTCGGGGTATCACAAGTTCATCTTCCAGGTTAAACTTGATTTGTTTATTAAAATAAATGTCTTGTTGATACTTCTTTGTTTACTTGTTTATAATGATATCGAATGGTTGTGTTTTGGTTTATCTACTCTGCTTTAATTTCTATACGTATCCATATGGTTTTGAGTTCATGCTTGACAATACGTATCCATATGGTGGTTTGGTCTAAATTTGTGAAAAATTATATAGAAAGATTTGGGAATAAAAATTATCTATGCTCATATTTGGTTTTGAGAACAGTGCTAATGACTGAATTTTGATGGTCAAAGAAGTTCATTTTCATATATAGTGAAATCTTATTTTATATTTGGGTGTCCTGTGTACACATCATCTCTTAGATGTTGGAAGTTAAGGACATATGGTTGGACAATTTAGATAGTGTGGCATGAAAAGTTATAAGAATGTATATGTTGAATATAAAAAAATATAGTTTCTTTTCAAAGTTTAAACAATGAAGAGAAATTGATTAATTTCATATACATCGTTTTACATTCAATGACAATTATGTTTTTACACTTTTTCTACAGCTTGGTGAGCTAACACAGCTACGCTTGTGCATTATCCAAAAAAAATATTTATCTTAACCGTCCCGCAGCAACGCGCTGGTTTCCCACTAGTACTTACTAGTGAGGAACCTGCGCGTTGCTGCGGGGAGACAATTTTAACACGATATTCATTGATGTTAGTTGTTCAATCATCTCGTAATAAATTGTGTAGTATTTTTGTCGGTAGTTTTATTCGTGTAATTTACTATCGTAATATACACAACTATTGAAGTATTAATAATAATACACCATTTAAAAATTATCAAATTTTGTTTCTCACTTACTTCATGTGCTTCTCAAATAAAAAATAAAAAAAATAAAAAAAATAAAAAAAAACCCATCAAATCAGGTCCAACCATCCGTGCATTAAACTAAAACCAATTTAATAAAGATAACATCAATATCATTAGCCAGATCATATGTTGTAAAATTATAAAATATTGTTGTCTTCAATTATGACGTACCCTAATAACAAGTGTGGATTCATTTTAAAACGCCTTCATGGTAATCTCCACATGTTACATGAACATTACCCATGTGTCTTATTTTTTGACCCAAATGATGCATTAAATCATATGAACTAAAGTATGATGGAATCATCGTAGATTAAAAATCCATGGATTAAAGACGCATAAATGAGCACATATGTTGATACATAACAATTTAAATAAGAAACTTGAAAATATTGAAAACCGTAAGAACTTCATAATCATGTACAATTCACATTTACCTAGTTAAGTTGACTCATTTGTGAATATTATGGTGAAGACTTAAACGAGAATAAGAAAAGCCGAAAACAATATATAACTATGTTAAATCAGTACCTAAATCAATATGTTCATGCATAATTTAAATATGATTTGTGATTATTAAAACTTTTGTTTCTCATTATAGTCTCGACTTAAGTAAACCCAGTAACCCAATTTCGACTACTGATGCGTTAAGCTATCCTTGACTTGAAACAATATGGAGAAAAAAAATATTTAAAAAATAATAAGAGAACAAAAGGTTGAAAACCATGTAAAGAACCAAGAAAGAAAGAAGTATAATAACAATTTTTTTTGTTGCAAAAGTAACAAAAGTGGTTACCTCCGTAATCAACAAAATTAAGTTGAAATTTTTTTTTGAAATTAGAACATAAGCCATTTCGCACAACTTCAAGAATAGGGGAGCCACTATGTGAGTCATCTCCAACATCGTTTCCTTTCACTGTCGATCTTCGACAATCATGGCTATCCATGCAGATGTTTGCAAATAAATGGAAAAACGTCTGAATGTGTTTATAAAATAAAATAAAAAAATGAACTAAGGTAGGTTTTAATACCTAATGGCGACACCCAAACTAATCGGGAAGGAAGGACGAAAGTGACGATAACCGAGAGCTTGATAACTTCTGGTCCTAAGGTGACAGCAAACCTACCAATAAGCAATGAAAGAACCTAGATGGTCGTTGGTTATTGTCGGCAACCGCAAATCAAACGGAGAGAATAACTTGAGATACCTTGTAATATGGAGATAGGTTTAAGAATTTGTTAGTGATGTTGCTTAAATCCATGTGGTTCCATCGGTTATGGATTAGAATTTAATACACTTTATGATATCTAATCCTAATCATAGAGTTTATCGGTTACTAAAATGTGAATCGAGAGAAGTGGAATGGTGCTAGTCATGGATGGAATACCAACCAAGAAATGGGTTAGAAACGTACATGGAGAGAAGGTGGAGCTATTGGGTCAATCAAATCAGATGCAATAATAAATCTTAAAAACATAAACTGATGGCTAACACATGCTAGTAACCAACATTAACACAAGTTATTATAGGATTGAATGAAAACTTACTCTTTGTCTCCTCTGGCTGCATACGCACTCCTAGCGGCCTCTCGCCATGCCCCGTAGACAATGTTGTGCCATTCTCCGTGTCATGAACATTAGCACCGACAATAATATTGAAATAACATCATATTCATATTATTAAACACGGAATCACTAATCCTTATGAATCCCTAATAAAGTTATCGCCATCATGCTCATGTTACAAACCCTAGGTTTCTAACATAAATCCCCAAAATGAGTAAAAGTCCACCAAATATCAATTAATCAACCATACATCAATAAATCATGTACCAAAGCAGTCCTAAATCATCTAAACATCATCCACATATCATTTCAATAACACAAAACATATAGGATAGTCACCAACATCATTTACACTTGGGTTCTTGTAAGAAAACTCATTATTTAGGTCTAGATCTATTTAGAAAGATGTTAGAAAGGTTTTTTTTAAAGAACTCTTTATGATCAGATCTGGACACTTAGGGTTTACCAAAAATGTATAAAAATGTATTGAAAAGGGTTTAGATGATCAACATACCTTGAATCTTCACTTGACATTGGTATAAAGCTTGTTTTAGCTTTAGAATCCAAGAAATAAGGGCAAAAACTCATTTCTGCAGTTTGGGGTTTGAGAGAGAGCACTTGGGGGGCGAGTTAGGGTTGTGAAATAATGAAAATGAGGCAAAGAGATATATTTATAGTCTACTCCCATTCGCACACTAAATCGTGCGAATGGGTGATTTCCCATGCGAATGGGATTCTAAAATCCCCATTAGTATGCCTTGTCATGCGAATGAGAAGTTTCATCTTCTCATTCGTATCCAAAACCCAATTTAGGTATATTAACACATGTTAACACATCAAATCGCCAAATCATCCATTCACAAGTTATTAATCGATCATGGACATATAACGCTTGATAGGTTATCTCAATTATGTAGTTTCACTAACAACGGGACTCAAGACTCGTGTGTGTTTCCTCAATGATTCCCCGAATCATTGAACCATGGACAACTATAGACATTATGCAAGTATGAACCAACTCCTGATGATTTCGTCGAATCATCGAACTGACTCAACTAACCTAGTTAAGTATGATTTATAAATGTTTTGCTAAGGTAGTGTGACGCTCGTCCCTTTTATTTTATCATTGGTACAACTTTAGTCCTCCTTGTGTTTATGTATTTTCAAATCTAGACCTCATGCTTTTCGTTTATCCTAAATTATATAAATTCATATATACTATTTTGAAAGTATAAGTTTGGCGCTATTTATCAAGTTTTCAAATTCTAAATAAGTTTAAAAAAAACAACCTATATAGATTTTATTTATTTAAAACCTTTAAATTCTAACTTAAAGTTAGAAACTTTATAAAGTTTGGTTAAGTTTTCAAAGAAAATTATTAAGCTTTTATACATAATAAATCAAGTTCAAAACTTGAGGGGCCTTTTCTGCCACCGCACAAACTTTCAAAAACAAGTCTCCCTCTCTTGTCCCTATGCGTTCTTTTTCCAGCAAAAACTCCCCGCCGGCGAGCCCTTTCCGGTGAGTACAAAGTAGGTTTTAAAGTGTTTAACCTTGAAATTATGATTGGGTTTACGTTTCTCCTTTAACCTTTAACTGTTCCAACGATTAAATCGGGCATTTTAACGCGTTTTGAATGTGTTTAATCGAGCTCAAAGACCGGTAACCGCCGGAATTAATGATTCGAACGTTTGGCCTATTTTACATGACCATTATATAAACCGACCCTCTCAATCGATTTCTGCAACTTCACACATTCTAAACCCACACAAAAATCGTTGAAATCGTGACCATAAGTCTTTGAATCAGCGCCATTGTCCTCGGTTCTTTTTCCTTCTCATTCGGTTCTAAAAAGATTCTGTAAGTCGAATTTCTTTTTGCCGTTTTGTTCTTGAATCATGCCTGACGATAAGCCCTATGAATCCTTAACGATTGCATAATGATTTGGGGGTAATTGAATTCTTGGTTAGGGTAAGGGTTCTAAGTGTTTTTGGAAAAAGAGATGAAATTAAGCTTTTATTATAAATATGTTTAGAAATGAAATGTTCCAACATAATATTTGGTGGTGTAGTGGTTATGCGAGTGTTGGTACAAACAAGGAACCCGGGTTCGAACCTAGGCTCCTCCCTTTTTTCAGATTTTTTTTATTTATTTTTGTTTTATAACATTAAGGAAAAATTACAGAAATCGTCCTTTATGTTTACCTATTTTTTCAGTAGATGTCCTTTAACTTCAAAATTGATGAAAATCGTCCTTTATGTTGTAAAATCTTTCAGCTCTCGTCCTTTAGGCCTAACGTGGTTAGTTTTTCTGGTTAAGTTATGTGTTATGTCACGTGAGGGCAAAGCAGTCATTTACTATATGTCTCCCTCATTTGAAAAAAAAAATCAGAAAATCTTTCAACTCTCTCTCTAACATCTAGTTCCATCACCACCCTAAACCCTCTCACCTTAAAAGCACACCACCACCACTATCATCATCACCACCACCACCGTCCCATCTCTTTATTCTTTATCTCTCTCTCTTTCTCTCTCTCTCTCTCTCTCTCTCTCTCTCTCTCTCTCTCGCTTTGGTCACCATCTTTGACGAGACAACCACCACGTCTACCACCAACATGCCACCATCACCACAACATCTACAACAACAGCAACATATACAAGCCCAACCACATCCCAATTTTTATACAACAACGGCGCTTCTTGTCTTCAACCTTCTAAACCTTTGTCTCTCATCCCATGTCTTCCCCTGCCCTGCATATACAATAACTAACTGGTTTGGCAAATTGAAGGCTAGTTATTGGATCTTGGAGTAACGTTGAACTGCGATTGAACCATTGAACCAGACCACCACCGCTTGATTTCTTTATCTGGACGGTTGAGGTATGCTTTTTCAATGTTGTTATTAATCTAACTTCATTCTGTTGTTTTTATTGAGTTAGGGTTTTGATGGTGTGAATTTGGGCGTTTTGTTGTTGACCTTCTTTTTAGGGATTGTTTATTGGTTTTGGGTATTATAACTATCATTTTATCTTCAAGTTATCTAGTGGGTGGGGTGGTGATTAAGTTAGGTGGTAGTGGTGGGGGGAGGTGCGGTGGGAGATGTTGACGGTGAAAAGTGGTGGGTGGGTGGGTGAGAAAGAAAGCATGTTGTGGTGGTGGTGGCAGGTTGGTGATAGAGGTGGTGGATGTGGTGGTGGTGGTTATTGAAAGTAAGTGGTGGTGCTGACTGGTGATATAGATGATAGAAATAAGGCATATTTGTCATTTTTCCCTCATGTGGGTCCACATGATAAAACTTAACCAAAAAAACTAACCAAGTTAGGCTCAAAGGACGAGACCTGCAAGATTTAACAACATAAAGGACGATTTTCATCAATTTTGAAGTTAAAGGACATCTGCTGAAAAAAGAGATAAACATAAAGGACGATTTTTGTAATTTTTCCTAACATTAATATAAAGTACATAAACTTATAATATTCATAAGAAATTCATTTTTATCCAAAAATCCTAAAAGATTATATGTAGTATCTTGACACTATATAGAAAATTATCATATTTTTATTTTCTGAAAAATAATCTATTTTCATGTATTTATTAAATTAAAATATTTTAATCATAATTAATTGATTAAAAATTGTTTTAAAATGATTTTAACCCCAAAAATTTTGGAAAATTATTCCTAAACATCAGGAACTTAAATAAAAACTCATTCATTCATAAAACGTTTATTTTTATTGATTTTCTCAAACTTAATTATTTAAACATGATTTAAATTCATTAAAATAGTTTTAAATGCAAATAAATTTAGAAAAAAATATGGAAAATTTATTTTCGTTGTTTCTCATTAGAAAGAATTCATTTTTCACAAAAATATTATTTTTGGATCATATCTTGTATTTTTAGTCCTATTTTTTGTTTAAATCATTTAATTATGTATAATTTATAAAATATGCTTTATGAATATTTTTCTTATAAAACATAAATATTCCTATGTTTTAAAGTCATAAATATCATTTGGTTGAATCATTTGAGTAACTCATAATTATTTGTTCAATAATTATTAATTATTATAGTCGAATTTATTCTTTATCTTAATTATTCGAAACATATTTTTAGCTGAATTTTAAATTGGTAATAATAATATTACCTAACTGCATTTATAAACTTTTTCATATTAGTTTTGATATACAAGTTTATTATATTAATTCGAGTTATCGTAAAAACCCTAATTGCCCAAATCGACTTAGCAAACCCTAATGCCTTAGACCCTAGATACCTTAGACTTTTAAGTCATTCCTCTTATTATCATTCTTAAACGCTATAGGTAGAATTCCTCAGGAATTCCCAGTTCTTTAACTCACGATATCTTAAGTTGGATTTTGATCACTTTCACAAACTGTGAGTATACTTATCCCCTTTTTCATTTTTACACTTTTGGGTTGATTCATGTACACATATTAAACATACACATGCACTCATTCATAAAAGTTTTACATACAATTCATATACGTGTCTCGTTATCTTGATGCTTTATGCTAGACTTAAACGTAGCTTACTTACATTGTTTGCTCGAATTCGTTATCTAGACCTAACTTTAGTTTAGGGTGCTCAAATGCTCTAATGAACAAATGCTCAAAATCGTTATCTAGACTTAACATAGATTAAGGTGCTCAAATGAACAAATGCTCAAATAGATGTAACTTAGGTTACGGTGCTCAAATGCTCAAATAGTCGACGTAACACATGTTACGGTGCTCAAATCATTTTGAAACGTGTTAGGATGCTTTGTGTGAATGATATTCGTTTGACTTTATAATAAAGCTTTATTAAATAGTTAGTATGCTTTAGGAATTATAAAACAAGGGTGAAATAAGATAAAAGAAAAAAAAAAGGTGAAATAAGAGAGGTGGGAAGAAACAATGTTGAGTATTTGAGCTTATAGATTTGTTGTCACGTATGCTTATTTATTACGAAAAAATGGAAAAAAAATAGACGGCTTTTCATACTAGCGTAAAGCATATTTGACTATTTGAGAATAGAGTTTGTTAGCACAGACGTCTGTGCTATTTTAAGTAAATTTTAGAATGAATGTTGTATAATCTGTACATGTTTTTTGTACTTACATGATAAGTTTTTAAAGCGGTTGTATTATTCTAATATTATGATTTTAAGGGCTTCCAAAGAGTTGTGTTTTAAAACTTGTTTTGCGTTGAATGTTGGAATTTAACATTGTAACTTGAAAATGGATTACTACTAAAAAGAGAAGTAGTCTCTTTTGATAACAAATTCTCCAACGAGTAATTTTTTTTAAGAAAAGAGTTAATTGCCAATTTAGTCCCTGAGGTTTGTCAAAAATTGTCACATTCATCCAAATCTTTTTATTTGGTCAATTTAGTCCCTGTGGTTTTATTTTTTTGTCATTTTAGTCCCTGTGGATTAACAAGATTTGGATGAAAGTGACAATTTTTGACAAAACACAGGGACTAAAATGACAAAAAAATGAAACCACAGGGACTAAATTGACCAAAAAAAAAGATTTGGATGAAAGTCGCAATTTTTGACAAACCTCAGGGACTAAATTGGCAATTAACTCTTAAGAAAATTAGTTTGTTGTTTTCTGAAAAAAAGCTTTAAGTAGGTAAATCGGTAATGAGTAGCTACTTAAGAGAGACGTAGTTTGTTGTATAAATGTAACTTATTTAATTTGGATCGTTTAGACACCTAATATGGCTTTTGAGTGTATGAAATTCCTACGATAGAAAACCGAAGTGTTAATAGCAATAAAAAATAGGTAGAAACTATCTCACGGATGCACGGACTTTGGAGAACAATTATTGTTTGTATATGGTTCTTAATGAGTGGCATGTGATTATTAGTAAACATCTATTAACTATCATATGATAAGTGCAACAATGATTAATGGTCAACAGATAATATTGACACGACTTAGGCCATATGGTGTGGATTCAGTGAGCACATCGACAATGCCCATGTGGCATTGGTGCCGGAGGGGTACACCACCCCCAGCCTTCAGGTTTGGTGAGTTTGGTGGGTTCTCTCTCACCTCACTGACTAGACACGTGTTTGTTTCTCCTACTCTCTCTTGATTTATGGAAAGGATGAAGTGGAACACCATCCTCCTTGATAGGAATGGATGGGAAGGTGGTGAGATGGAGGCTGGAGACGATGTAGGGGATGGGTGAATGGGTTCCGTTGATAACCATACCCACCAGCCTTTGAAGTAAGCCTATTTTAATTATTGGAAATAAGCTACCATTGAGAGGCGTTATCAATGTTCACACGTAGAAGTGGCAAACGGGTCGGGTCGGGTCGGATTGGGTCGCGGGTCAAAACGGGTTCGGGTCAAAACGGGTCAATTCAAAAAATGGGTTGTATCGGTTCGGGTCGGAATGGGTTCGGGTCAAAACGGGTTCGGGTCAAAATGGGTTCGGGTTCGGGTCAAGACGGGTTTCGGGTCGGGTTGGGTTTAAAAAAGGCTTCTTTTTTAGTATTTACATGTAAAAGAGAAAAAAAACCTTAAATTTATACTTTGTTCTAAACGGGTCAAAACGGGTCAGGTTAGGTTAAAAAAAAGCTTTATACTTTGTTATCTAAGATTGAAGTCAAAACAAAAGCAGTTGTTTGACCTAAAAAGTCAAAATGCTATAGGCTTATTATTATCAAGTCCATTTTAGTCAATCAGTTTCATCAATCAAAATGCTATAGCTAGTGTAAATATGGTCAAGCCCATTATTATCTATATAGAGTCATGCACATTGTTGAGACACACATAAAGACACAAACTTTTAAACCATTTATCAGTATACATTACCTGCCCATTGCATCATATGTTCCAGCAAGATTGCTGTAAACGCCAAGTATATCCGGATGATGAGGCCCATATTCCACCTTCAAAACACCATTTGCTTCTTCAAAAAGATCAGCAGCCTCATCTAACAGATCTATCTGAACACAAGCTAATCCCATTTGGTTCAAAACATTACCAAACAAAGATGATTTCCTCTCTGCAACCACTCTTAGTTTTGAAACAGCAACCTTAAAATAATCATACGAGTCCGAATAACTCCTCAAGCATAAATCCACAATAACAAACTTGTTAACAAACTAACAAGTAACAACATCATAGTCTACTAAATAACATCATTTATAAGTTATAACCTTACAATCTTAAACTTCTTAACCCTAATTATTTCCCTAACAACCATAAACACAAAGATCTCAACAATCTATAATCCTTTTCTGCAACCGCCTAATCTCATGAAGCGCCTGCGTCCGCGGCTTAAACCGATGCTGCTTCTTTCCTCCACCTCCAGCTCATTACCTTATTACATCAAACAAATTAAAAACTAATAAATGCATAAAAAACCAATAATATTTTAGTTAGGATCTTTACATATTAAAGTGATTAGGATCTCCAAAATAACCAAAATACAAGCAATTACCTAACAGTTGCTACTATTAAAAGTTGGAATCAATGCTTCAATGTCTTCAACAAGTTCTTCCTCTATGTCATTCTCGTTTTCATCTGAATATGTAAAATATGAAAGTTGTGTTATTAATAGTATATAAACATAAAAGTTAAGTTGCAAAGTGAAAGAACTTTAATACCTTCTAAATCGAATAGCCAATCTCGAGTACAAAGTAATACCTCAACATTTTATGAAAGCAGAGAAGCTCGATACTTACTTAACAAACGACCCCCGATACTGAATGATGATTCGGAAGCAACAGTAGTAATTAGAATGCTCAATATATCGCGAGCCATTACGGCCAGTTTTGGATACCTTCCTTGATTATCCTTCCAATACTTTAAAACATCAAGTTCTACTTTCCTATCAAGACTAGGTTCCTCCAAATACAACGTTAATTGTGACTTTTCGTTATCAACAATTTTGAATTGGCTTTGAAATGTTTCGAACCCATCCAACTCGTCAAACGTATTGTCACCAACATTTGAGCTCTCGGGCATCGGAGAATCAGGCATCGTCTCCAATTGGATATCATACTCCTTACCATATAGCTTATGTAAACCATCCACAATACTCTTCAATTTCATTTCACGCTCTTTAGGTGTCATGTTAAGTTTTGAAAAACAATACTCAACGAGCTTAACCTTGTATCGAGGATCTAGAATAGCCGCAAAAGACAAAATCATACTATAATTGTTCCAATACTTATCAAACTTTTCTTTCATGTCTTTTGCCATGTCACTAATAACACGATCCGCATTGCTAATCTCCTCTTCAATATACAACTGAATTCTCCACACATTATGAAAATATAAGTTGGAGGTAGGATAGTAGCTTCCCAAAAACAATGTTGTAATATCATAAAAAGGTTTCAAAAGTCGTGTTATTATTTCCACCCTTGCACATTCCTCTTCTGATGGAGAGGTTTTAAAATTTGAATCAACTAGGGATAACCGAGAATAAGCCCGACGGTAAGCTAATGCACAATCAAGCATTAGATATGTAGAGTTCCATCTCGTTACAATGTCTTGACGAACATGCTTCCCACACTTTAAAGAAAGTATTTGTATGCATTCCGCGAATTTATGCTTCCTTTGAGAACTTGCTCTTACATACTTCACGGACTCTCGAACCTTTTCAATGGCTCCTTCAATCACTTTCAATCCAGCTTGAACAATAAGATTTAACACGTGCGCTGAACAACGAACATGAGTAAAATCTCCATCACACACTAACGCGTTATTCAAACGCAAATGACCTTTTAAAGAATTTACCAAAATATCATTATATTTTGCGTTGTCCAGTGTGATAGTAAAAACTTTTTTCTCAATGTCCCAATATGCTAATAAATTGATCAAGTGCTCTGCTAAAATGGAACCGCTGTGTGGAGGGAGTATAACTCTAAAGTTTAGCACTTTTTTTCTTAGGATCCATTCCTCATCAACATAATGAGCGGTCAATGCCATAAATCCATCTGTCGTGACAGAAGTCCATAAATCAGATGTCAAACATATTCTACCAGCTACCTTTTGTAATTTGTCTTTAAGACTAATCTTCTCTCGATCATATATCTTTAAGACATCCGCTTTTGCAGTATTTCTTGTTATGAAAATCACATCACCATGTAGAAATTTATGCAAATTTCTTGTTTCCTCGTGTTTAACATAACTAAAAGGATAGTTATGTTTGATAATCGATATTGCCACTTTCTCCCTGTACAATGCTTGATTTAAAGGGGCACGTTTTTGTTTTTTTGCCGGACCGGGCTGATCAACATCAAAACACTTCTGAATATGTCTTCTCATATTAGATGTTCCCCATGAATTTGTACGATAAACCGTTCCACAAGCAGTACATTTTGCTTTCTTATCCCCATTAGGTGCAACCGGTAATGGCTCAAAATAATTCCATACGCGAGAACGGTATTTACCCGAACTATATGAACTAGCTTCATCCTCAAATTCCCCATCTATATTATGTTGTCCAAATTCTGTATTGTTTAACATTACTTTCAACTACAATTGCACTGTCAACATAAAAAAGAAATCATCAAACTTTATCCAACTTTTAGATCAGTAAACAAGTTATAAACCAACCCAAATATCCATCACTAAAAAAATTAATAAATCCTAACAGAATTTCAATCAAAAACCTTCATTTAACCATTTGTTATAGTTTTTGGTGACAACTTATTATCTTAAGTGGGAGGCAAAACAAATAAATGTACTAAAAATAACAAATACCCAGATTAAAAATAACTATAATATTACATAATCTTGATGAAATTAGACCCTAAAAATAACAAATAACTATACCTAAAAAAGCCCTAAAAAAGAAACGTAATCGTAACCATTTGTTATAGTCAACATGTACTAAAAAAGCCCTAAAAAAACGTAATCGTAACCACAATTCTAAATTAGATTCTAAATTAATAGTACAGATCTGAAAACAACCCTAAAAAAGCCCTAAAAAGTACCTGAAGAGAGACGACTACTGAAGTGATGAGTGACGATTGACGACTGATTGACGGTAGGCACGAGTCGGTAAGACGAGAGGAGGAGAAAACCTACTTGGTAGCTTGTTTGAGTTGTTTCAATGTTTCCCTGGTTGACCCGTAACCAGAGGAGGAGAAAACCTACGTGACCCACTTCAACCCAAATTGTTTTGCCTATTCAACCCAAATTAACCCGTGATGATATATCCTGCTTTTTCAGATTGACCCGTTTTAACCCTTAAACTTATATTACTAAACCAAAACCACCCAAAGGGTATTAAAAGAAAACCCAAAATGACCCAAACTTATGTGTTTGGGTCAGGATTGCCCCCTCTAGTTCACAGCATCTTAGAGTATATAATTTTTGTTAGGTCGTTGGTTTTAGATGGATACTCCAACTCAATTGCGTGAGTTCTTGGTTACTTGCATTAGAAAACCTTTCTTTTTCATTGCAATTTAAAGCATTGTACGAGGGTTGTATCAACTTAGCCTCTTAGATTTGACTCAAAACATTGTTGGCATATCAAATAATGAGAGTGTTCAAAGTAGATTTGATTAAAACATGTTTTGATCTACATTACATATCCATTGGAATGAGTCTAATGATTAAGGAAAGTTGTGCGATGGAAATGCTTGCACTTCCAGCGTAGGAATGGCAACAAAGGGCATCGTGTGGGGGCTCAGTGGATCATTCTTTGACACTAAACTCTCTTGTTTAGTTAACAAAAACCTACCACATGTCATTATAATCCACAAAATATTAAGTGGAAAAAACCAATGCAATCTCAGGCTAGTGGGTTCATAATCGTCATTATTATATATATATCATTTTGCATCATGGTTTTGCGCCAGCGGACTTTTACGATTTTCAACTTTGGCCACCAAAGTTGTCTTCCTCTAGATCTGACACACTACTTTTTTCCTTACTTCCGTTCTTCTATTCTCTGCGATTCACACACATATGCATATGCGAGAGAAAGAGAGACATGTGAGAACAAAGTACTCTGCCGTCGCTGGCTGGTGTACGGTGGTGTAAGGCGGTGATTGAGGATGCTAACGTTGACACATGACGAACTCACCTAACAACCGATTCGTTCCGGCGAGGGTTTCATGGTACTCTGTCTGCGCTTGCAGATTTCCAACTGTTTTCTAAGAAACAAGATTGACGGCAATAATATTCTGGTAGGGTTTCCATTGTTGTGATATGTTATTTTCGTATTTTGGTGTAACAGAGGCCGCTGGCGATGAGCGCCGATAACACATCTCCTCACCGGATTTCGTTGTTTATTTGTTGCCCTTTTCAACAGCGCATGAATTTTCCTTTATTTCTTGAATGGTTTTAGAGATTTGATGACAGGGGTATCAATTTTTCCTTTTTTTTTTTTTGGGTTTGCTGAAAGTTTATTAATCTTTTCATTATTTCTTGACTTTTTTGGGAGTTGGTGAGATGGGCATGAATAACTTGGGATTTAATGAAATGAGTGTGTTATAACACAACAAACTAAGCTAACAATTTGAAGTTTATAATCTTTTCATTTTATTCCTTATAACACAACAAACTAAGCTAACAATTTGAAGTACAACTTCCTTTTTTAACCTAGCGAGTTGCGTATTCATACTGCGTTACCGCGCCGGAGCGAACCGCGATTTAGGTGACTATGAAACTGTGTCATTTACCATTTTCCTTTGTGATATCAAATCTTGAATGTGAGTTTCGGGTTGCAAATATAGTTTTTTCCCGTATGCTTTTAACTCCGATTTCTTTACTAATTGTTGGATTTGCTCATTATGTTAAAGTATACACTCGAGAATAAAGGCTTCGCAATGGTGACTTCATCAACAGTTCTAATCATTTCCAAAGCAACAAAATTTGACTTTTTCTTGAAGTTGATATATTTTTGGTTATGTGAGAATCATTAAAAGTTTTTGATTGGTTATCCTTATCCAGCAGTGTTCAACTCAATGGTGGGGACAGCGTTAAGAGTTTCATGGCTTTCCGACGACGAGATAGAAAGCATGAGCTAACAGGGAATGGTGATAGCGATAATCCATAGCGGCGGTCGCCACCTCTCGACCTCTCGGTTTATGACATTCCTCCTGTTCTAACAATGCAAGTTATGTCGCCTCTCGGTTTGTGACAATCCTCCTGTTCTAAAATGCAAGTTTTGTATGTGAGTGTAATTTCATGTAATATGTATCTGAATTTTGTTGGGAAAGAAAAGAAAAGGTTGTTGTTAGGTTGACTCACGTTTGCTATGCAATCCACATGTTACAGTATTTTGCTTATGTATTTGGTAGTTATGGTCACAACACTCTCAGATTGGTTTTTGGTAGTGACCTTATTTCTTTCGTGCCCCAAACTTTGCTGCGTAGAAAACGTCTTCCGCGGCAACGTGCGGGTGAAAAACTAGGCTTATTTTACCTCATTTGTTCGTATTATTACAACTTATTTTATGCAAACATATGTATTTTTTTGCTTCGATGTTGTTATTCTCTACGCAATAATGCCATTTTTGTATTTGTGATAGGTGTGGAGACTGTTGTTGGCTTTGTGTATTAGCTGTGAAGGTGATGTGAGTTGTAGTGCATCACATCGCAACTTGTTGATATTCTGCCTTAGTATATTTGTCGTGCGCCTTTGCTTCTAAGCCTGAGCCATTTTGGATCGCTATAAACATCTTTTGCATTGTGGCTTCTTGAACATCTTTCTGTAGTTCTTTCCACAAGATTTTATAGACCGCTTTACCCGTATCTCCCACATGTTTGTGCACAATGAGTTGCCATTGCGGCTGGAATAAACATGTAGTCATTCCTACATGTTGCTAACATCATCGTGTTAGTGTTTGGTATGCTTTACCGTTGTTAATGGGCAATGATGACATCAAAACGATAATGACCGTAAACGCGCAGCGAAGCGCGCACCACTAGTTACAACTACTAAGTCAAGTCTTTTACCCTAGAAGATAGCTAATCTATATCTATCTATACATATAATAAACCAAAGCCATTTTAATGACATGGCACTCAAAGAGAGTATTCTCTTCATTGAGTGTGCCATGTGACAAGGGCTTTATTTTAGGAAAATAATAATTTAAAATTTAAAAACAAAATTATATTTTTATATCTAATGTTTTCTCCCATAACTTTTAAACGTTAATATCTTTTATATACGAGATTTTTTAAAGAAAAAATTACACCAAATTAACGAGCATGGTGGTGGTTGTGGGTGGTGGTGGATGGTGGTGGATGTGGTGGATGGTGGTGGTTGTGGGTGGTGGACCATGGTGGTGGTGGTGGTGGTGGACGGTGGTGGTGGACCGTCGTGGTGGTGGACCGTCGTGGTGGTGGTGATGGGTGGTGGTGGTGGTGGACGGTGGTGGTAGACGGTGGTGGTGGTGGTGGTGGTGGACGGTGGTGGTGGTGGTGGACAGTGGTAGTGGACGGTGGTGGTGGTGGACCGTCGTGGTGGTGGTCGACGGTGGTGGTAGACGGTGGTGGTGGTGGTGGTGGTGGACGGTGGTGGTGGTGGTGGTGGTGGATGGTGGTGGTTGTGGGTGGTGGACCGTCGTGGTGGTGGACCGTCGTGGTGGTGATGGACCGTGGTGGTGGTGGGTGAGGAGAAGAAAAGAGGAGAAGACCGTTGAAGTCCTTAGAAGACCTTGAAACAAGTCTGCACCAAGAAGAGGTCAGGAAGACCTTTTTGAGTGAAAGGTCTTTCAAAAAACAAACAATCTGCAGACCCCAAATGTGTGCGCGTGTCTGCGTGGTGCAGACAAAAGAGGTCAGAAGTGCTTCTGAGCAAAAAACAAACAGCCCCTATGTGTTGTGTCCCGCAAGTGAGTAGCCATGAACCACCAACAAAGCCACGTGGATCATGTGAACCACAACACTTGTGTGTGAACACTGGCGGGAGCGAGCCCACGCTACCCTGCTCGCGTGGGCTGGCGACGAAAAAATGACCGTTGGCCAACGGCTGCTTTTGAACTTTATAAAAAAAAATCATTTTTATTTCATTACACCAAAATCAAACAAATTCACAAACAATACAATCTTTAAACTTCAAAATACAAACCGAAATGGATCACACGCAATGGGAAGGATGTCACATGCCAGCGATGGAGTTCCTAACGGAAGACGGGTTTGGCATGAATAGCGAAATCGAAGAAAACCTTAGCCAAATGCTACCCTCGTCTCCAGATTTTGTTATTCCGGATACGCTAGATGTAGCCCCAAAAAAGCGAGGGCAGGGGAGGGGTGGTGAGACTGGTGGCACAGCGGCGAGGGGTGGTGAGAGAGGTGGCATGGCGGCGAAGGACTTTAGCAACCTCCCAATGCCTCTTCGAGCGATACTTGAACGAGAACAGGAGCGTCTCGTAAATGAATTCGAAGACGAGCAAAACAACAACTAGTAGTTTAGTAGTTTTTTATGTTTTTTTATTAATTATGTGTTTGTAATGTTTTTTTATTAATTAATATTTTATGTTTATTACATTTAATTTGTCTTTCAAATTTAAATATTATATTACATTTAAAATAATAATGTTTAAAATAACTGGATAAAGCTACTGCTCACCTCTAGCCACAACAGGATCAAGTGAGTGAGCAGCAACTTTATCACTCTACCAGGTCAGCGCTTACCCGGCACAGTATTAAAGAATAGAGTTGTGGCTCACCTCTAGCCACAACACGTAGTCTTAACCCATATATGTAACTAGTATATGAGCTAGCGAGGATGTAATTGTTATCTACTATATCAATGGATTAATATTAGACCATTCAGGCTTTAATCTAAACAACAATAAATATATGAAAAAATTACGCCGTTAGTCCTTATGGTTTACCTCAAATTTCAATGTAAGGTATTAATGTTTTATTGTTTCTTATTAGGGTATTAGACTTTTAATTTGTTTCAATGTAGGGTATTAGGCTTTTAATTTGTTTCAATGTAGAGTATTAGGGACTAACCTAGTTAAAACTTAACTAAGTTTGAGGGGTATTATGGTCCATTCACCTATATATTCAGTTTTTAAAAATATTGGGTTGAAACCAGTTCTGAGAGGACTCGAACTCGGGACCTCTGTGTCACAACAAACCGGAGGAACCATCTGATCTGTATGATCAGTTGTTTAATATTTTTAAACCGGCAGGTATAAATTCGGCTAGGTTTGGCTCTAAACTGTACAAACCGATTTTACGAATTTTTTAAGCTTTTTGTAAAGAGTTTCAAGACGAGCTATTTGAGTGCGTGAGCGCTAGATATAATTCAAAACAGAAAATAAAGAAAAGGGCCAAATGAATAATACTGCCCTCAGGAACATCATTTCAACCCTCCCTCGGATAGCAAAAGCTGGAGAGGTTACAACTGAAGCCGAATCAATAGCTGCTGAGCTGGATGCTGATGTGGTGTCAGCAGCAATCGACCGGTGTGATGTCCTGTTTAGAGAAACCCCTTTGCATTTGGCGGTTCGTGTTAAAGATCCTGTTCCAGTAGAGATTTTAATGGCTGCTGGTGCAGATTTGGAGTCTTCAAAACGATAACGGGTGGAGTGCTTTGCAAGAAGCGGTTTGTAACCGTGAAGAACGTATCACCATGATTATTGCTAGATATTATCAGCCATCAGCATGGGATACATGGTGTCGTAGGTTGCCTAGAATCATATCGTCTGCTAAACGAATTGATGTAATTGCAAATCGCCAATTACAGTCTTGCCATAAAATTAGGGTTCTTTTTAAACAAATAGAGGGTTTATAATGTTGGTTTAAAAATATTAAAGTCTAAGTTTTAAACAACTGATCATGCAGATCAGATGGTTCCTCCGGTTTGTTGTGACACAAAGGTCCCGAGTTCGAGTCCTCTCAGAACTGGTTTCAACCCAATATTTTTTAAAACTGAATATATAGGTGAATGGACCATAATACCCCTCAAACTTAGTTAAGTTTTAACTAGGTTAGTCCCTAATACCCTACATTGAAACAAATTAAAAGCCTAATACCCTACATTGAAACAAATTAAAAGTCTAATACCCTAATAAGAAACAATAAAACATTAATACCTTACATTGAAATTTAGGGTAAACCATAAGGACTAACGGCGTAATTTTTTCTAAATATATACAATCAACACCGCTAAGTAAATATGTCTAAAGTTAAAAGTTAGCTTTAGCTATAATAGGTTGAATAAAAAATATAATTAAATTTGTTACATGGCATTGAAGTGGGGACGCGATGAGATTTTGATCAGTATTGTACACTAAGACAAAAGATAAAGAAAACTAAATAAAAAGTCGTAACGTTAAATATAATAATATACATTTGTTTGGTTCGTTGGAGCTTCGACTCAACTCTAAACATTGAATTGTGACGACACAAAAGCACGTAATAATTTAAACAAATTGTAATTGTACACCTGGTATCAACTATGCGAAAAAAAAATCACAACAAATGCCAATAAAAATAAGCTAAGGGGTTTAACACTAAATATAATATAATATAATATAATATAATATAATATAATATAATATAATATAATATAATATAATATAATATAATATAATATACATATTATTGAACAATAATAAAGTATTAATATAAAATTAAAATGTGCACCAATAAGAAATAGAAATTGTTCACGTTTTAAATTTAACGTTAACTAAAATAATATATACATGTCTTTGGTTCGTTGTAGCTACGACTCAACTCTAAACATTGAATTGTGACGACACAAAAGCACGTAATAATTTAAACAAATCATAATTGTACACCTGGTATCAACTATGCGAAAAAAAAAATCAGAACAAATGCCAATAAAAATAAGCTAAGGCACTAAATACAATATAATTTAATATAATATACTATATATGTGTTATTAAGCAATAATAAATTATTAATATAAAACTAAAATGTGAACCAATAAGAAATAGAAACTGTTCACGTTTTAAATTGTTAAACATTGAATTGTGACGACACAAAAGCACGTAATAATTTAAACAATCGTAATTGTACACCTGGTATCAACTATGCGAAAAAAATCAGAACAAATGCCAATAAAAATAAACTAAGGGGGTTTAACACTAAATATAATATAATATAATATAATTTAATATAATATATATGTATTATTAAGCAATAATAAATTATTAATATAAAATTAAAATGTGAACCAATAAGAACTAGAAACTGTTCACGTTTTAAATTGTTAGTTTAGGAATACATATAAACTAGGTTTTTTCCCGGGGAGCGTGTTGCGGCGTCATTGTTTACCTGTGTTCACTGATGCTTTGTGTACATGTATATTTATTAATGGGCGGTATTGAAAAACAATTTTACAACTTTATCATAGAAATAAGTTCTCATGTCATTATAATAACAATATAAGTAGATTTACAAGTTCTTATCATTGTCATAGTAGTACGAGTAGAATACATTGTTTACCCATTTGACAAAAGGTTCAGCTTCATTACACGTACAAGTGTGTGTGTGCGATCTAATGGTAAAAAGGTATAAGACCTTACCCCTTTGATTGTTTCCTATTTGACCCATATCTCCTATTTGACCCGTTAACATCTCCCTTTTGACCACTTATTTGTACCTCTTTTGTAAAGCCTTGACGCTTATAGACCGATTATCTATCCTGTAAACCACCCCATATCCACGTCTTATGCTTTAATAGTGAATAAACAAAAAGGACAGTAACTTTATAGTTTACACATTAAAAAAATGGGTATCCAAATATGTTAAGAATAAGAATAAAAACAAAAATAACAAAAGTAAAATTATTCCATCTCATTTTGAATGGTTGTCTAAGTTTGAATAATAAAAACCCTACACATGGTCATTTACATAAGGTGTAGTGGTGAGGTGGACATAAGTTTTGAAAAATGAAATAAAGAATCGAGGATTTGCACTTTTTGGGTTTTGTTTCATGTAATTGTACTACTGACAAAAGTTTGGAGAAAGAAAATAAAGACTCCAAGATTTGAAATATTTAGGTTTTATGATTGAAATACATGGGATTTTCAAAATGCCCGAGGATTCAAAACACAAACCTGAAGATGATAGCGGGAAGTAAAGCATGCAGGAAACCACTAAACAAAAGGTCAGAGTGTATGCCCAAAAAAACACACGCCACACTCCAATTATGCATAAACCAACATGTGTGCCCCTGTGGCGGAAAGAAAAGGATAGCCAAGAACGATTACATCAAAAGCACGCATGTTTTTAGTTTACAAGTGATTTGGACACCGATGAGTGTCCCTAACTGACCCGAAGGAATGAGAAGAATAACCTTACCTCAACAATGTTGAACTCAAGCCGACATTAGGGCGGAGTGGTATAGGTGGACTGATATTTCTCTAGCAGTAACCTGCACCTGAGTACAAAATTATGATTCACCAAGGTTTTTTATCTTCCTTCATAGACGGGTCGATGTTTGTGCTACCAAAACTTGCACCCTAAAAACAGATTTCATGGTTATCAACTTATAATAAGTCAAGAATTCTAAAATCATATAACTGTAAATTGGTTATTATGAGCAGTTGGGTCCTACTTCCTAAACCCAGATGGATCTAACAAGAGGGGATTCATCAAACCAAAATTTGAAACAGTATGAACTCAAATTTTATCAAAAGGAAGTGGAAATAAAATTTAAAATTTGGAACATAAGCCTTAAAATACTTACATCTACAATGTTGGTTCTACTGGGTCCAGCACTAATCGGCCCAACAAACTTTGAATTTTTTACATTTAAGGTTAACAACAGTAAATCGCCAACTTTCATATTGCCTTAGTTGGCAAATTCCAAATTCCATGAACCATATTTTAACCATTGCCTCCATAACTATTTAACCAATGCCTGGTAATTAGTCAATTTAGGAATTTGCCAAATGAGGCAACACAAAGTTGTCTTTCTTACACTACTAACCTCGAAGAAACTTGTGTATATACCTTAAGAACATTTCCGGGTCCTTATATCTGCTGGAGATACAAATCAGAAACCTAATTTGCTCCAATCCTCACTGTCGCCATGAATCAGTTCAGGTCCCTGCCTAGTTCTCATACTATGTCGTTCGATCTAGCTACCGGACGGTATCCACAACCACTAAACCCTAAATTGAGGTCATTGAAAAAAATTAATAGTTTCCATGACGCATGATGTATAAAATTAAACACAGATGAAGCTGCACACATTGGTGTGTATGCAAATCACCCTAAAAACATAACAATTAATTAATGAAAGTTGAAAGTTGACCCTTTTTCTCCGTTAGACATCACTATCAAGTAACTCTGAATTCCAATTTACATTACAACAATAATTTGTCAAGATTAACCATATCTGTACATGTCTTAATAATATATTAATCTATCTTCCCATTTTAAGAGACTAAACTCCACCAGAAGCCAAACACTATTCATGGGGTTGTATTATTAGACTATAAGGAGTGAGGGGGGCGGGAAAGAGGGGGATGAAGCGCCATGTGGCACTTGTGGGGCCCTTGTGGGGGGAAAATAATTGTGGGGAGTGGAAGGGGGGGAAGAAAATAATATTATATTGTGTTAAAGTTAAAAAAAAAAAAAAAAAAAAAAAAAGTTGGCCCAATAACATCTTGCCACGTGGCCAAACAACTCCCCCCACGCCAGTGGCTTCCCTCCCGCCCCCCCCCCCCCCCCCCACTCCCGCCCCCTTCCACGCCACTCTGCGGCGGTGTTCCAGCCCCTCCCGCCCTCTCTCCCGCCCCTACTCCGCATAGTCTTAATACATAGGGTAATTAAAATCCCCCAAGAGTGTGTTCCATTAGGAAAGAAGGGTAAGTGTGAGATTTGACAAGTATTTAGGTTCATTGTGTGGCTGAAATAAAAGAGGGGGTGGTGGTCAAACCGAAAAAAAAAAAGAGTAGTGTTTCTTAACATGTTATGAATTAATATATACTAGTAAATTACACCGCGCTACACGCGGGGACATACGAAAACGTTAGGGTACTATGGCACCACCACCTAACCGCAACCACAAAAGCAGTGCCATCTAACCGCCACAACACCTATTTTAGAATAAGAAAGTGAGAGGAAGAAGAAGCTTGCTTGTGTAGGTATTTGATCTTTGGAGAGAGAAAGGTAGAAAGGTTTGAGCCGATGTCCAGTGTTTTGTCCTTTTTTTAAGAAGAAAATCAGCAAAAATAGATGCTTACAGTAATAAGCGTCATCTAAATCCGGCAAAAAAACGAAATCATAATCAGCGGTCGAAATCAGTGGATTCATAAAGAACAGGAAGAAGGGTTTACAGAGAAGTGGATCAATAAAGAAGAAAGAGAAGAGAAAGAAAAGCAGAACTTATAAAACCAAAGGACCAAAATAACCCTCTAGAACCTATGAATTACAAAAATAATGCAAGAGGATGGCAAATTACCATTTTACCCACCGTTCACTATTCCCTAACATGATGCAAATTAATATATAGAGTAAATATAAATAATGTGTTAGAGCATTCACAGTAGGTTATGTATATTTATGTGAGAGAAACCTCCATATTTTGATATGTAGTAGTAAATGGTTGTGTGTGAATGATATAGAGAAGTTATTGTTCATCTCTATATTTGATATAGAACTCTTCATCCTTCATAAATTTTTAATATTTTTGAAAGTGATTGTGAGTAGAGGAGAGAGAAAAGATAATGATAAAAGTATAGAGTAAATATTATTTAATTGAAAGAAGTGAGAAAAAATAGTGTTTTTTGAGTAATTGTGGAGAAAATATGCAGAAGCTACTGTGAATGCTCTTAGTACGCTATTTATTCTAGTTTGTTTCTATACATGTAACTTATTGTTTATACATAACAAAACAAAGAGATTAGATCATCTCTGTAGCATTCTCTTATGGCGACATGCCACATTAAACTTCGATCAATGCTTCAAACATATCATTTTTTTCTCAAATGCTACATCACTTGCAAACAGTCTTTTTGTTCAAGAGCGATGTGAGAGAGGACCCCAACTTTTCCCCAATTGCTAAAGTTTAAAAATCCAGATATGCTCCCAAATGAACACAAGAGACAACACCTCTAATGGTGCCATCCGAGTTTGGACGTCACAAAATCACTACATGTCCATCCGCTTGCGAGAGAGGATTCCACCTTTTCTCCATCAGCTAAAGTTCAAATATCCAAACAAGCTCCCAAATGAACACAAGCAAACAACACCTCAAACACCATCGTCCAAACTCGGACGCCACATCATCACCACCTGTCCATCCGCTCCATGGCATTAGGAGGTGTCCTTGTATGTATTTATCTTAGATAGGAAAATAAATGATCTACATGCACTTCTCCAAATAATAAATACAAGAATTCCTATAAATGCATATGATAGATTGTGATTCTAAAAACAAATCATTGGAATCCTACAAATGTTGTCTTTTGGATTTTATTTATAGATCTATCATCCTAAAACATACCAAAAACCAAACACTCAACTACAAATGGGGCAACAAACAAGCCCATTCTCATTACAATCATTACATTTCACACTCACACTCTCCCCCAATCCCATTCCTTTCTTCAAAACCACAACTTTACAACTCCCATTACAAACAACACATGGCAAAAACCTTGCACCACCACAAACCTCACAAACATAACCAACTTTTGCTTTAGGCAAGCCTTCAAGCAATGTACCCAAACACCCCTCTTCAACTATCCTCAACACCTCATCCGATCCACCCACATATCTTCCCTTAACAAACACCCTTGGTGGAACCAATTCATGCTTGTCTTTCCCCTTCATTAGCTCCCTAAGCTCTTCTTTAAACCCGCGATCCATCGATATGTCTCGCTCGTAATAAGTCACCCCAAACCCCTCAAGAACCGCCCTAACCGCATTACACGCCTCAAATGTCTTCCTTACACCTCTCAACGACGTCGTATAGATCACCACCCTGTTTTCTCCCTTTGGTGGGCATAGTTCTTCAAACCCTTCCAAGAAAACCGGTTTGTGTGAACCGGGTTTAATAAAGACCCGGTTTTTATTCTTCCCATTTTCTTGAAACCCATCTAACAAAACCGGTTTACCAGACCCGGGTTTAACAAAGACCCGATTTTTATCATCTGGGTTTGCATTTTCTTTCAACCCATCCAAAAAAACCCGTTTACAAGACCCGGGTTCGGCAAAGACCCGATTTTTCTGATCCGGGTTTGCATTTTCATGAAACCCATCTAACAAAACCCGTTTACAAGACCCGGGTCTGATAAAAACCGGACTTTTATGATCCGGGTTTGGATTTTCTTGAAACCCATCTGAAAAGCCCGGTTTACAAGACCCGGGTTTGGAAAAGACCCGATTATTATGAACCGGGTTTGGACTTTCTTGAAATATGTGAGGTGTATTAACAACCAAAGGGGATGGTTGAGGGGTGTGTTCAAGACCAGCCATGAGCTCCAAAGAGTCAATAACTTCAAGTGGTGGTTGGGTTATTATGGGTTCAGTGAGTGGGGTGTGAAGGATAGAGCCAAGGGTGAACCTAGATGTGGGGGTGGGGGGTATGGTTGTGGGTGAGGATGATGGGTCAAGGGTTAAGAGACCATAAGTGGTTGAGGTTAGTGAGACAATGTGGTGGCTTATTTGTGTGAAGTCTTCTTCTTGGTTGAGGAGGTGTGATGAGACACAACCCATTTTGGTTTGTTTGTTGAAGGGATTGGTTGGGTTTGGGGAGAGTTGTTGTTGAAGGGGTTGGGGATTATTATTGAGTTGGATTTGAAATGTGGTTGTGTGCTTGGTTTTAGCGCCTGAGGATTATTATATGTTTTTTTGAATTTATTGCAGTAGTGAGATTGAAGGTTTGTGCTGTCACAATCAAAATTTGATTTTATTTTGTGATGAAGCACGTTATGAGTATTTAATTCATATTTATTTGTTAAATTCTTGATGCATAATAATGCATTTAAATAACAATCAGTGTTAATTAACGTGTGTCCATATTCTGTAAGGCTACACGATATAATATTGGAGCTAGGGCTGTTTAAATTGATCGTCGCTCGTGCTCGTTCGAAAAATGCTCGTTTGATTTTTTCTTCGGTTGTAAATTAGTCGATCGTCTCGGTTCGGTTTGTAAATGAGCCAAGCACGAGCAAAGGTACGCTCGGCTCGGTTCGAATAAAATTTTATTTATTTATTATATATTTAATTATAAATATACACACAATTTACAGATAAATTTATAGCTTTATATGTAACATTATAGTGGATTTGACTCAGATATGCAAATAAAATATAACTAGCCCACTTAACTCAATGAAATTTAACACTAGATTTAATATTAAAACCAAAGATGGCATTCTTGACTTCTTTATATTATTAGTCGTTCATCGCTAATTGTCGCTTGATATCACCCTACGTCACAATGCAACAATTGTTCTCTACCATATATGCTCATCACCTCACCAGCCTCAATCTAAGCCTCATCCTCGGACACTGAGATCTCAATATTAGTGTTATAATCGGACAGTTCGACCTTAGTTGTCACCGGACAATGAAAACATCGAAAGAAACATCCCAATTTTATGATCGTCTAAATTACTCTCCGCTCGATTCTTGCTCGGAAAAATTTGCGCTCGAAGAATGCTCGTTCAGTTTTCGGCTCGATTGTAAATGAGCCGCTCTTCTCGGTTCGGTTTGTAAGCACGAGCAAAGCTACGCTCGACTCGTAAGCAGCCCTACCAGAGCCCCATCCACCTAAGTGCCATTTGGAAGGTGTTATTTTTCATCCGTTAGTGCAATAACAAAGGCCAATGACCTAGTTTGGTGGAATTTAATATATATTAAACTATTTGACTGTTTCAAACGGTCATAATTTAAAAAAAAAAAAATCCTCTATATATCATTCTCACAAACTTCATTTTTAGGGGTCCATCTATTGGCACCCCATTGGCTTCTATTCCAACTCCCTTTGAAGTGTCTTACTTTGGTTAAAGCGAGGCTCTTCAGTCACATCAGGACAAATCATGGTACGAGGTTACATGGGAATTTGGAAAATAAGGTGTCAAACGCCTCGCTATGGCCAAAGCGAGGTGCTTGGCACAAGGGGAATGAACCTGGACATTCTGATGTTGGGAGGGTTTTGGTTTGGGTTTTTTTGGGATTTTTTTGTGGTTTGTTTTGAAGTGTTTTTTTTAACTTTTTTATTTATTTATTGTAATTTTTTTTTTTAAATTTAAAAAACAAAGTAATAACCCTAATCAAACTATAATTAATCAAGTAATCTCAACTTTAACCTATTAAGTTTTTTTTATTTATCTATTGTACTTTTTTTTAAATTTAAAAAACAACGTAATAACCCTAATCAAGCTATAATTAATCAAGTAATCCCAACTTTAACCTATTAACTTTTTTATTTATCTATTGTAATTTTTTTAAATTTAAAAAACAACATAATAACCCTAATCAAACTATAATTAATCAAGTAATCCCAACTTTAACCTATTAATAAAGTGTTCGATTGTCACTGTGAGTGGATAAATTATTCATGGAGAAGACCTTGTCGAAGAAAGATTGAACGAAGTAGCGAAATTTGATACGAATATGGTAGTCAATGGTCAATGTGACGTTGTTTTAGTTCTAAACATGCAAGCTTTATTTAGTTTGGAATTGAAAGGGTTGAGTGATATTTTTAATGTTTATAATCGAATATTTACTGTTTGGATCTCATTGGTTTTAGTGGTTTGCCATTTATAATTTGGTGTTAGTTCACTTATTATTTATGGGTTTAATGTTTATTAGACAATTAAACATTCAAACAGATTATACAAATTCGAAACAAGCATTATAAACAATCAAAACAGACATACATATAAACAAATGATAAACTGCAAATATAATAATCATTTTGTACATACCAAAAAAAATACAACTGAAAAAAGTCTACTGCAAAGTAAGATATATAGATAATCACTATAGCGGTGGTAGGGCCCCCGGTGCTGGTCCACCCCCTGGTGGATTGCATAACCCTACCCCCCCCCCCCCCCCAATGCTGTGCCATCGCCTGTACCGCCTCGATCGTCCACTGCTGAACCTCCTGTATCTGACCGATGCGGCGATCAATGTCATCGGCCACGAAACGTGGAGTAGGAGTGAGGTCATCATATATATGTCGGGGGTACTGATGCTGTGGTGGCGGCGGAGGTGGGGGCCCGTCATCGCCACCGTCACCCGCCTGGTGCGGCAACAGAGGTTCTCCCGGAACCCGCTCATGGTAGATCGGTATATCATCGGGCACAGGAAGGGAGGTCGGCTCAAACAGGGTCCTGCTGCCGAGAGATCGAAACTGATATACATTCTTCTCGACCTCCAGCGGGATCCCCATGCTCCGAGCGTTAGACAATCCCACCTCCAGCGATGGCATCCTAGCCAACAGCTGAGGGTCAGTCTCCGGCGCGAGGTTCAGACGACGCGCGATGACGGTGACGAACACCCCGCCATATAGATGTGCGCGAGCCCTGCGCTTGTGCGCATACTTAAAGTACTCCAGCAGGCCCACGGCTGGGTCGCACGACTGCCGCATAAGTAAACAGTACAAAAAGAAAATGTCACTTTGGTTGACCTTCTCCCGACTGTTCCCCCGTGCTGCGATAGATGTGGCGATCGCACGATGCAAGTAAGCGTACAGGGGGTCCCTAATCTTCTTCGCCTTCCCCATATTCTTCCCAAAGTGGGAAGTGGCGATGTACCTCCAAAAATTAACCAGGGTCGGCCTATCCACCATCTTCACAGCGTCACGGTACAAAGCAGTACCAATCTCCTCGGGTCGGTACAACCCCGAAGCAACAACGAACTCCTGTAAAAAATAATTGTAAATATTAACAAGTTTTGGTAACATAATAATCAAATAACAGATAATTGAAATAACTTACATCATAGGTCATCACCTTCCACTGCCTCGCCACCCGAAATCGGATGAGGCGAAAAGGCCGATCTGGGTCCTCCCTCTAGGGCCGGTTTAGTACTGTAACACCCCAACCGATGGCGGAAACATCGAGATGTCACGTATTGATGATTGTTCAGTAGCTCATGGTAAATAATAAGCTTCAATAATTAATTAAATAAATTACATACATTGTTCTAAAAGAATTTGCACATCAATTGAGAAATACTAAATACAAATCTTCAAGCATTAACTCTAATCTTCAAACAAAGCTATAACCTGAAACATGTTAAGTTTGAAAATATTTTGGGTCAACAAAAGTTGGTGAGATTTACATAGGTTTGAATAAAAATGTTGTACAATTCGAGTGTCATGGCAAGTCTAGTCCATATGTGAAAACAAAACCATCGGGTAAATCGAGTGCATAATCAAACCTTGTGACTAGAATATTGTGGTCCATCCCATACGCATATGGTTCACTCGATTATGTTATGTGTTCGATAACAATCACCCACGCTACCTATGTAGGAGGTACACGTATCCGGGTGGGATTGTCAGTCCAATAGATCTATCATTGTATACCGTCGGCTGATCAATGTTAATGATTATGCTAGAATAATGTGCTTACCCTAGTAATGTTTAAGACATAATGCAACATAGAATAACACATAGACACTTATGATTGAATTGTAAATTGAATGTTGTAACATGTTTCACCCCAAAATAGTGAAATGGAAAAGGGGCTATGTAAACTCACCTGAAATTCGCTGTGCAAGTACTGGCAAGTAGCAACAAGTCTGAACTTGAATTAATTGAACTCTTGTATCCTATTACCAATAAATGATGCCTTAAATTCTAATGCAAATACACTTGTTTCGTTTCTTGGTTGTAAAGATAGCTTATTCAACTACATAGACTCGCATTGAACGAATGCGCGTCTTAAAGTGTGCATGACTTAACGAACCGATGGTAACATGGTTTGGGTTATTGAAAATATGCGTACGTGTAAAGTTATTTAAAATATATACTTTAATATATTATTTTCAAGGTCACGTCTTGAGTAATTGTTTAAGACACAGTTTGTATTAAGAAAATATTATTGGTATAACTTGACTCGAATGTTAACTTGCTTCATAGGTTGAATAGTGTATATATTAGATTTATATATATATATATAAGCATATATATTTCTAGTATGATAAAGTAAGGTTTGCTAATAAAATTTGCTTATAATACGTAGCTTTAATTGTATGAAATAATAGATTTTGACCCTCCGATATGTTGCTTATATTTTATAAAAATTTGGGCAGAGTCTCCTTTGTTTTTGTATGAAACCAGACAAACTCAAGTTGTCTATATTTTTTTCTCAATAGTCCAACTTCACGACACGCCACATTATTTAACTAAGCTATTTTACACGACGAATGATTTACAAAAAAAAAATGCTATAATAATGAGACACTACACATCTTGATAAGTGATATGTTTACATATATAACATCTAATTATCCTCGCAACATTAAGTATATTATACGTTAGTATTTTCCGTTCGTTCAAGTCACTAGTAAGATAGCTTTTAGTCACAATCGGTTCGGTTCGTTTTACACTTTTTGAATAAACGTTTATATACAATATGCATGAAAAGGATAAACTAGAGGCGTGGCGTGCGTTATACCTTCCCGTTAGTTACACTCGCGAACTGACATGTACTCGTCTATAAATTTGACCGTGTTGACCAAACCGAACTTCGAGCAAGTCTGAGAAATGTTGACCAGATCTGAGGATATTTGACTGAGGTTGACTGTTGACCAGCTTTGACCACGGTTAACTATAGTTGACCCGAACTGAAAACGGAATAGGAATTGAGGCCCAAACGCTACATCACTCCAAAACACTTTCAGGCCACCATAAACGACCATCCCTAGTCACCGAACCTGAACCAGCCAGACATCTCCACCGGCAGCGATCCAGATTTAACCCGAAACAAGAAACCAGCGGGAAACCCAATCAAAGACCCTTTCAAGCCCATGACCCGATTATTCAAATTTGAAACAAAAATAATGAACCTAAACCAAAGATCAATCGACCAACAGAGTCCGAGATCTGAAAACACATTACCTGTTTGTACACGGCTGGCCGGAACCTGTAGCTCGGAAACAACAAAACAGATCGGACACCCGATCCCGCACACCATCACTTCTGTCGTCCTTGTGGTTGAAAAGAGCCATCCTTGGCCTATCGTTGGTCCTTTACAGGAAGAAGGAGGGAGTTTACGGCAGATTATGGTGGGTGAGGAATGGTGGTTTGGGGCGGTTGTTGCTGGCGGCGGCGGCCGGAGTAGAAGGGGTGGTGGTCCTTGCTCCTGCCGCTGCTGTTGTCTAGAGAGGGAGAGGGTGTGCGGGAGATAAGAGAGAAGGGAGAGATTGAGGGTGGTGGTTGGCAGTTGGTTGATGGTTGTTGACGGCGGCAGATAATGGTGGTTGTTGGTAACTCGCCGAACGAGAACTTGGCCAGAGAAGAAAGCAGGTGCCGGTGGTGCCCTCTTTCTCACTCTCACACTTTGCTTTTCTTATCTATTTCCCCTCATGATTTGTATACAGGAAGGATATGTAGTGCAGATTGTATGTGTGCATATATTAGGAATATGAGTATTCAAATGGGGTATAGTATATGTGTTACTTTATATAATATTTAGGGTGAATGAATGTATTCATGGTATGATGATAAGGCTTGAGTGTAGGATAGAGATGTACAGATGGATTGTGAAGGTGGTGATAGATGTGCTTAGGAAGTAAGCAGAGGGAAAGGGGGATGTATGTGTATAGGAAAGATACGGTCAATATTGGTTGAAGACATTCTCCATATATACAATGGTTAATTGACTAAATGTGTGGAAAGAATTGTGCTTTAGAATATTAGCATCTTTGACCATTTAATATTTACATTTTTTTATTTTTTTTAAAAAAAAAATCAAAAACATAATGTATTATTATTATTATTAAAATAAAAATTAGACATGGCTAATTTTGTACAAAAGAAGTATACTGTAAGTAAAGTGGTGATTTTACTAATTCACGAATTGGGGAAAAATACGCGATGTTACAGTCTCCCCTACTTTTAAAAACTTCGTCCCGAAGTTATAACAAAAAAACACAGGGTTGAGGGTGATTAGGTAGAAATTTAGGCAGCTGTGGTTTGGGTTAAGGCACGACATGAATTTATAGGTGGTAGAATAATCTGTTTCGAATAATTTGGATAAGTGGGATGATATGTGTGAGTTTTAAGGGTTGGATTAGGTTCGTCTGAAATAGCAAGGAGAATAAGAATCTAGCAAAATACTATGTTTTAGAAATCCTAAAAGAATTGCATGAGTTGATTGACTAAAGAAAGACTAAATGAACTACCAGGTATCTAGAGTTTATAATTTGGTTATCTACTGAAAACCTTGATAGAATTTCACACCACCTTAACGTACCTGTAAATTCATGATTACGTTCCGGACTGCAATCACCAATTTACCTTGCATTAGGGTTTTGTGTCCTTCTATGACTCTAAACACACATGTAAGTAATGCAAAATAGCCTTGTGATTGAATCGTATACAATGTATCCAAAAATGAGTCCAACTGTTGAGCAGGAAAAAGACTTCTACCAGTCAGTGAGTAAGAACCTCTATCGATTGTTGAGCAGGTGCGATAGCCTCTAACAGTCGTTGAGCAGGTTGTAGGGCCTCTACCGACTGTTGAGCAGGCATGATGACCTCTACCAATCGTTGAGTAGGTTATTTGGTACTCTACTAACTGTTGAGCAAGTACTTCATCCTCTATCAATTGTTTGATTAAGTGTAACAATTGTTTTTGTTTTATCACATAAGTTGCAAATTGATAATACATACATGTAAGCAAGTTTGTAAATGCATCAAGTATAGCATGCGAGTTGTAACAGAGTTGCCCTAGACAAGGTTAATGACTCTAGGTGTGTTTATAGCAAATAGTTTATATTCCATGCTTTCAGGTATCATGAATAATCAAGTGTTCAGGTAGATAATCAAATTCTCATGTATAACTAATATTCAAGTTTGATGCAACGAACAATTAAGTTTTCAATAGTTTGGTTATCGTGGAGATCAAGTTCATGTTCGGGGAGGTAAAGGATGTGAATTTGGTTTTTGAGAGATGATGAAAACTCAAAGTAACATCAACGTTGTGAAAAATGGTGAATGTGTAAATGGTTGATAAATGGTTAGATACAAGCGTATGAGAAAACATGATTGTGGTATTTGCCAAAAATTTGTAATAGTTTGAACAAGTTTAAAATAAGTATGTGTCAATGGAAAAATTGTAGAGTAAATTTTGTTCCTGTGGATGGAAAGATTTTATTTTCAAAATTGGTTTTGTATATAAAGCAAAAGTCATTAAATTGTACAACTAAATTGATTTAGATCAAAATATTTCGATGAGTCATAGGTTTTAAACACGATGTCGGATTTCAAAAATCAAGGATTTGTTGAGGTGTTTTGTATAATTGACTTTAATTATTCCATAAAAAGAAGTGATTCCTAATATATTTAAACTTTTTTTTAAGACCATTTGTTACACTAGTAAATTGTTACACCAACATTTGAAATTTAGAAAATGAGTTTGTGGAATAAAAGGCTTTTTGACAAAAATATTTATTTGCTTTAGTTTGTGAAATTCCTAGGTAATGAATATTTGACAAAATTTAGTACTCTTTAATGTTGGTGCTAAAGTATCTCCTATAAACAGGTTACGAGATGATAGTTTGAACAAGGATTTTAAAATCTTGAATATGATGAACTTTTATGGTTGAGGGTGCCTTTAAAAGAAATGTAAGGAGGAGGTTTAAAATAAAATTGGCCCGAATGTAATATGATTTAAGAAGTAAAATATGTAATATGTTGTAAAGAGAAATATACGATTTGGATTGGATGTTGAAAATAATTAAACAAGCGGGTAATATTACAAGTTTGTAAAATGAAATATGATTTTGAGATCCACAAATGATTCATGGAATTTAGGCTAACGAGGGGATTATATGAGGAAGAAAATAGATTTGAATTGCGAAAATTTTAAGATTTAAATCTTATAATTTAAATGAGAGGGAGATGATATAAATGGAAATGAAACACAAAGATTGTAAATATTTAACCACGAATAAACGAAAATGTTGGCTTATCGAAACAGGTCAGATCTAAGCTCAAGGAATTTGCCCTAATAATCTAGAAGTACGTTAGGATTGTAGCAAGTAAGTGAAAGAGAGTAGGCAAGACTAAGTTAGGCTAAGAATAAGGATGAGGATAGAGATAGAGATAAGGATAAGGATAAGGTAGCAAATAGGGTTACAAGTAAGAGAAGCAAGTACTGGTTTAAATCCTATGGTTATAGACTAGATTATTTTTCTAATAACCTAATTCCCTATAACCATGGCTCTGATACCAATCTGTAACACCCCAACCGATGGCGGAAACATCGGGATGTCACGTATTGATGATTGTTCAGTAGCTCATGGTAAATAATAAGTTTCAATAATTAATTAAATAAATTACATACATTGTTCTAAAAGAATTTGTACATCAATTGAGAAATACTAAATACAAATCTTCAAGCATTAACTCTAATCTTCAAGCAAAGCTATAACCTGAAACATGTTAAGTTTGAAAATATTTTGGGTCAACAAAATTTGGTGAGATTTACATAGGTTTGAATAAAAATGTTGTACAATTCGAGTGTCATGGCAAGTCTAGTCCATATGTGAAAACAAAACCATCGGGTAAATCGAGTGCATAATCAAACCTTGTGACTAGAATATCGTGGTCCATCCCATACGCATATGGTTCACTCGATTATGTTATGTGTTCGATAACAATCACCCACGCTACCTATGTAGGAGGTACACGTATCCGGGTGGGATTGTCAGTCCAATAGACCTATCATTGTATACCGTCGGCTGATCAATGTTAATGATTATGCTAGAATAATGTGCTTACCCTAGTAATGTTTAAGACATAATGCAACATAGAATAACACATAGACACTTATGATTGAATTGTAAATTGAATGTTGTAACATGTTTCACCCCAAAATAGTGAAATGGAAAAGGGGCTATGTAAACTCACCTGAAATTCGCTGTGCAAGTACTGGCAAGTAGCAACAAGTCTAACCTTGAATTAATTGAACTCTTGTATCCTATTACCAATAAATGATGCCTTAAATTCTAATGCAAATACACTTGTTTCGTTTCATGGTTGTAAAGATAGCTTATTCAACTACCTAGACTCGCATTGAACGAATGCGCGTCTTAAAGTGTGCATGACTTAACGAACCAATGGTAACATGGTTTGGGTTATTGAAAATATGCGTACGTGTAAAGTTATTTAAAATATATACTTTAATATATTATTTTCAACGTCACGTCTTGAGTAATTGTTTAAGACACAGTTTGTATTAAGAAAATATTATTGGTATAACTTGACTCGAATGTTAACTTGCTTCATAGGTTGAATAGTGTATATATTAGATTTATATATATATATATAAGCATATATATTTCTAGTATGATAAAGTAAGGTTTGCTAATAAAATTAGCTTATAATACGTAGCATTAATTGTATGAAATAATAGATTTTGACCCTCCGATATGTTGCTTATATTTTATAAAAATTTGGGCAGAGTCTCCTCTGTTTTGTATGAAACCAGACAAACTAAAGTTGTCTATATTTTTTTCTCAATAGTCCAATTTCACGACACGCCACATTATTTAACTAAGCTATTTTACACGACGAATGATTTACAAAAAAAAATGCTATACTAATGAGACACTACACATCTTGATAAGTGATATGTTTACATATATAACATCTAATTATCCTCGCAACATTAAGTATATTATACGTTAGTATTTTCCGTTCGTTCAAGTCACTAGTAAGATAGCTTTTAGTCACAATCGGTTCGGTTCGTTTTACACTTTTTGAATAAACGTTTACATACAATATGCATGAAAAGGATAAACTAGAGGTGTGGCGTGCGTTATACCTTCCCGTTAGTTACACTCGCGAACTGACATATACTCATCTATGAATTTGACCGTGTTGACCATACCGAACTTCGAGCAAGTCCGAGAAATGTTGACCAGATCTGAGAATATTTGACTGAGGTTGACTGTTGACCAGCTTTGACCACGGTTGACTATAGTTGACCTGAACTGAAAACGGAATAGGAATTGAGGCCCAAACGCTACATCACTCCAAAACACTTTCAGGCCACCATATACGACCATCCCCAGTCACCGAACCTGAACCAGCCAGACATCTCCACCGGCGGCGATCCAGATTTAACCCGAAACAAGAAACCAGCGGAAAACCCAATCAAAGACCCTTTCAAGCCCATGACCCGATTATTCAGATTTGAAACAAAAATAATGAACCTGAACCAAAGATCAATCGACCAACAGAGTCCGAGATCTGAAAACACGTTACCTGTTTCTACAAGGCTGGCCGGAACCTGTAGCTCGGAAACAACAAAACAGATCGGACACCCGATCCCACACATCATCACTTCTGTCGTCCTTGTGGTTGAAAAGAGCCATCCTTGGCCTATAATTGGTCCTTTACAGGAAGAAGGAGGGTGTTTACGGCAGATTATGGTGGGTGAGGAATGGGGGTTTGCGGCGGTTGTTGTTGGCGGCGGCGGCCGGAGTAGAAGGGGTGGTGGTCCTTGCTCCTGCCGCTGCTGTTGTCTAGAGAGGGAGAGGGTGTGCGGGAGATAAGAGAGAAGGGAGAGATTGAGGGTGGTGGTTGGCAGTTGGTTGGTGGTTGTTGACGGCGGCAGATAATGGTGGTTGTTGGTAACTCGCCGAAGGAGAACTTGGCCAGAAAAGAAAGCAGGTGCCGGTGGTGCCCTCTTTCTCACTATCACGCTTTGCTTTTCTTATCTATTTCCCCTCATGATTTGTATACAGGAAGGATATGTAGTGCAGATTGTATGTGTGCATATATTAGGAATATGAGTATTCAAATGGGGTATAGTATATGTGTTACTTTATATAATATTTAGGGTGAATGAATGTATTCATGGTATGATGATAAGGCTTGAGTGTAGGATAGAGATGTACAGATGGATTGTGAAGGTGGTGATAGATGTGCTTAGGAAGTAAGCAGAGGGAAAAGGGGATGTATGTGTATAGGAAAGATACGGTCAATATTGGTTGAAGACATTCTCCATATATACAATGGTTGATTGACTAAATGTGTGGAGAGAATTGTGCTTTAGAATATTAGCATCTTTGACCATTTAATATTTACATTTTAAAAAAAAAAATCCAAAACATAATGTATTATTATTATTATTATTTTTATTAAAATAAAAATTAGACATGGCTAATTTTGTACAAAAGAAGTATACTGTAAGTAAAGTGGTGATTTTACTAATTCACGAATTGAGGAAAAATACGCGATGTTACTAGTACCTCGAACGAAGAGATAAACTCGATCGTCAGCTTCCGGTAAGAATCCTCCTTGGCTATATCAATGAGAGGACTCCATGGGGTGTCAAACCCCACAAACTCGTTTTCCCTCCCGGCCTCCCCAACCTTCTACAGAAGATCCCAGCTAATGTACATGTGAAGGTCGACCGGCATCAGACGCAGCTTGTTGCACCTACGCCGCTGCTCAGTAAACCTTTCCTCAAACTCCAGGTACGGGTGGCCCTTTACAGGTGGCCCACTAAAGGGTCCGGTGGTGGAGCCCGTCGACCCCTCTGCGGCGGCGCAGCCACCGTCGCAGACGACCCAGCGTCATCTCCACCACCATAAGCCCCGTCAAAAAAAACCTATCTTCATATCTATGTAAACAATAATTTTTAATTAATAATAATAATAACAGTAAGGATAATAATAATAACAGTAATAATAATAATAATAATAACAATAACAATAAAATAATAATAATAATTTTGTTAAATATGCAGAAGACTGACCATTATACCAGGTCGAGGTCAGTCTTCTACATATTCAACAAAATTATCACCTGGTTTATAAGGTTCTTCCATTTAGTTTATCCATATTCTCTTCGTCCATCTTGGCAACCCTATGGAGTCTTTGGTTCCACATTGACTTTTGTACAAGGACGAGATCATGTTTAAGATGAGCCAGGCCCTGATCCAAAAAGTCAAGGTGGACCCAAAAGACGCCCTATGGCTGTATAGCCGGGTGGATAAGAAATGGATAACTAACGGAAGAACGCTATAAACCAGGTGATAATTTTGTTAAATATGCAAAAGGCACCCAAAAGACGCCCTATGGCTGTATAGCCGGGTGGATAAGAAATGGATAACTAACGGAAGAACGCTATAAACCAGGTGATAATTTTGTTAAATATGCAAAAGGCTGACCATCATACCAGGTCGAGGTCAGTCTTCTGCATATTCAACAAAATTATCAGGTTGTTGAAGTTGAGCCTGAGAGGACTCAAGAAACAACATAAACACCAAGTGTTCGAATAAGTATTAGGGATCGTCGTGCACCTGAAAGTTATGACGATATCTTCATGATTGATGAAGTTGATCATGCTACTTACAAAGCTGCAATCTTGGATTCAGAATCCAAGAAATGGCAAGAAGCCATGAATGCAGAGATGCAATCCATGTATGATAACCAAGTCTGGGATTTGGTTGATCTTCCTGCCGAATGTCGGACTATATGAAACAAATGGATCTTCAAGAAGAAGACTGGCATGGATGGGAATGTGCAAACCTACAAAGCAAGGCTTGTAGCGAAAGGTTTACTCAGACTCAAGGAATTGATTATGAGGAAACATTCTCGCCAGTAGCCATGCTTAAGTCTATTAGAATTCTACTTCCCATTGCTGCATATTATGACTATGAGATATGGCAAATGGATGTCAAGACCGCATTCCTTAATGGACACTTACTGGAAGATATCCATATGGTTAAACCTGAAGGTTTTGTCAATCCAAAGAATCCTAATAAGGTGTGCAAGCTGAATAAATCCATCTATGGATTAAAGCAAGCGTCTCGCAGCTGGAATCTCCGTTTTGATCAGAAAATCAAATAGTAATTTGGTTTTATCAAGAACAAAGATGAACCGTGTGTTTATAAGAAATCTAGTGGGAGTTATATCACTTTTCTCATACTGTATGTAGATGACATACACATCACTGGAAACAATATCCCTATGCTTAAAGATGTTAAGACCTGGTTGGGTAAATGTTTTGCAATGAAAGATCTTGGTTGTGACAACCTGCACCCTTCACTTTTCATAAATGTGCATAATTGGCTCCTCAACTATTTCAAAATTTTCATTTTTAACCCTCGTATTTTAATAGGACCAAAATTCACAATTTAATAAAACTTATAATTTTTATAAGTAAAAGTATGCACGTTTTATACTTACATCTACACCCGAGCACGTATGTTTCAAACCTTGATACTCAAAGCCCTTAATTTTCGGTCCTAAAACAACTTAGAAACAGAAGGAAACAAGTCTATAACTTAAAATTGATTAAATTAGAAAAAATATTTTTTTAGCCCTCACGGTCCGCTGAGACAGTCAAAGTTCCAGTCAAAGTCCTAGTCAAAGTCTCAGTCAAAATCCTAGTCAAAGTCCTGGTCAAAGTCTCAGTCAAAATCCTAGTCAAAGTCCTAGTCAAATAGTCAATTCATCTTAAAAACTTACTTTATTGTGTTGACCAACTTTAAAGCTTAATTGAATCCAAAACTAGTATAAAACCCCACCTATGACCCATTACACTTTGCACCTCTAATTCATTTGTTTCAATTCGATTAAACTCTCCCTCATACCTTTCTTCTAGAGTATATTACTTCTACATTTGAAGCTTTGATTATAAGCTCTTGTAATTGGCGAATTAAAAGCTTGATATTTTTCCTATTCGGTTTCTTTTCTTCTAAGTTGGACTAGTTTCGTTGTTGAACCTTTGGATTGCTCGCATTTTCACGCTCGCTTAGTCATCTAGTCATTTGGTGAAAGTGAGTATTTCCTATCCCCTTTTTTATTTTATTCATTTTTGGGGTGTTACATGTACACTTATACAAATTACAAATACAAGTTCACATTTTTACAATACAATTCTAGTACTATGTGCATTTGCTTACATACGTGCTTTATGCTTAGACATTAAATGTAGGATACATTTGTACTTAGTGAAATCATTAACCATGTACAAGCCGACCTTAACATTGGATAGCGCTATTGGATTGACAACCCGCCTAGGTTGATTCTCCCCCTTTTTCATCGGAGAATCCGTGGTCATTGTTAAGTTATTATCCATTTATTGGATAAGTACACCGCCGTTCATTTAGTACATTATACAGTCACAGGATTGATTTCGCTCATTTGTATGATACATAGTTTACATAAACGCACTGTAGCTTGCACTTGAATTGCATAACATTTTCCAACTTACTATATGTATTAAATCTAGGAATGCTCACCAACATTTCTTATGTTGACAAAACCTATTTTGTACATGTTTCAGGTGCAGTTTGATCTTAGTACTATAGCATTGGATTTTAATGCTTGCTTTTAATAAGTTATTTCAAATTTCATGTTTCGTTCAGATTTTTGTATTTGTTTTCCATTTCATCTATGTAAGACAATTTAAATTATTCAATAATATATTTACATTTTAGTACCATGTGCTTTTGAACAATCGTCACTACGTGACACCTCGATGTTTCCGCCATCGGTTGGGGTGTTACAGATTGGTATCAGAGCCATGGTTATAGGGAATTAGGTTATTAGAATGCCTTTTAGCCTAGTCTATAACCAAGCTTACATTCACGAGTCCTCTCGTGTTTATTTCTCTTTATCCTATTATTTTCTTTCAAGATACTTTCGCTATGATTCTTTCTCGTTATTCTTTCGCTGTGTTGTTTAAAGAAGAAGATACTCGTATTTCACAAACGAAACGATATCACCAAGTTAGGAGTGACATCCATACCTTGGTGATTAGTTTCACTCATCTATATGTTATTTATCTTAGGAGTATATCCTTGAGATAGGAGTGGCATCCACACCTCAAAGAGTATTTCTTTCAAAAAGGAACTTAACCACTAAGCTGGGAGTGATATCCTTAACTTAGTGATTGGTTTCATTCCACAATCGTTTTCAATTTTGAAATATATCTTTGAGTTAGGAGTGAAATCCAAATCTCAACGATCTATTTCTGCATCTCGTTTTTAATCTCGCTAAAGTTTTGGAATTTACTAGTGATGGGGCACGTGCAATCTGGAAGGTTGAGCGCCTGTATCCTGAGTTTTCTGTCTAGGCCTGGCATTTCGCATAAATCCCAATCAGACGAGGGACCCGTATACCTACCTGGGAACTCTTGGGATGAGCATTCACTTATAGGCTAAAGTACGCCCCCACAAGTCACTAGGAAATTTCAAATACTTGAGTTGGTCAAAGTTTCCTATAGAAACAATTTCAATGTTTTATATCATTGATATTTATGTTTGTTTATCATTTGAAGATTCCATTTAATCACTTGATGTTTCATATGCCATTATTCATTGATCATTCACTTTTGAATCCCTTATCATCATTACTAAAACTTTTGTTCGATATATTATCGCATTAAAGCTTACACTATTTCACTTATGCTCATGATTCTTACACTATAAGGTATTACTCGTTTTGCGTTAAAACATTTTTACCCACGACTTAAGTTTTAAACTCTGTGTTTAACTTTGATCACATCCTGATTTTAGGAATGTTGCGTCATCACACAATTAAAAATGAACATGGTTTTTCCAAACTTATTATTTCAACCTGTTTTATACCTTCATCGAAGTCACAGTATATCCTCATATACCTAATACTAATATTGTTGCACCCAGTCTTCTAAGCCATAGCCAACTACCATTAGTTAGAACTTCTTAGTCAGACTAAACTCATACATAAATGCCTACCAACACGATATGCACTAGTACACTACTCTCTAAAACGATTAATTTGACAACTTATTCTATAAGTCTTTTCACAAAGCCTATTCGCCAAATTAGAACACACTTTTCATACACCTGGTGCCTTGAAACAAATAGCCCGCTATGAGCCCAAAGAGATGCCTTAACGATCCTGCAAATAAATGATATTTCAATCTATAAATTTCGTAAAAGTTTGAAAATTTAAAAGGTTTCAAGTTTATCCAGTCTTAACAGGTAACACTTCGATTTTCTCAACATTTCATAACAATTAAAAATTTCTGACTTTTCAACCCACAAGTTAAAGAAATGTTTAAATACAGAAAATTTTATTTTCCGAAATACGTCAAGGCATCTAAGATCATTCACAACCTTCACATCATTTTAAATCTTGGTCTTTCGAAACACATTAGATTTACACACACTTCATGAAATGGTTTCATCTTGCATTTTATAAACTTGCATTACATATTGTACAAATCAAATGTAAATCTGCATGTTTTCATATAACGTATCCAATATATGTTTTCGGGAGGAATTTGCAACTAATAATATACCTTATATCACTTTTCAAACTCGACTTCTCGTAAACACATGAAAATGTGTACCTACGAAATCTTTTCAAGTGAACCTATTTTGAACTTAAAACATTCTTTGGTTTCCAAAAAGTTATCCTCATACCAGTAGACTATACGTCTGTTCTGCGCACTTTCATTTACAGTAAATTTCATTATTTTTTACACCATTCTATTTATAGTTACGTTCGTACATTATCTTATTATTCTTTTGTTGGTAGTTATTTTCACGCGTTATTCGCAACTATTCTCGCACTAGTTATTAGTAGTTATTCTTACAACACTAGTTTTGAACATTAATTTAACTCGTTTACTTTCACTTTGTGCAAATTGTGCGATTTACTCGATTTACGTTATGCTATTCTTTCAATCGAAATTTTATGCTATACTTATATAATTACATGAACGCATATGTGGTATGCATATTTTTTTTTTTGTTGTGAGCAAAACCCTGTTATACTTTACATTATTTTGTTCATAATCATGGCCAACGAACATATCAGTTGATAACTCGTATGAGATCTAAGCAAGTGCCCACGTACGACTCGGATTAGAGTATTTCTTCAATCCGAGGGGAACGGTGTAAACCTCAGGGTCTATCAATGTGAGTGTTTAGAGCCAACGATGTGAACAGAAGTTACCGGTTAAGGGTGAACCCGAAAGGTGAAGAACCCCTAATCATGTCTTATACTTACACATTAATCTCATTACGGTTAAAGGGTGAACCTGAAAGGGGAAGAACCTCTAACCGCATCTTATACGTGAGCAGTATCTACTACTTAACACATTTTGGTTGCACGCATTGTTTCTAGTATTACTTAGGATAGGGTTATGGAAAAGCATAACACCCTAGTGTAAGGTAAATCGATGATTACGGTCCGGAACGCAATCATAGGTTTACAGGTACATGGGGGTGGTGTGTGATTCTACTTAGGCTATTGGTAGACAATCAGTACGAGTCCAAAGTATCAGTAGTGTGGTGGGTTAGCTGCGGTACACCCTATATATAAGCACTAGCGATACCGCGGGAGCGGACTAGGAGTCTGACCAAGAACCTACCCATTACTATCTCTTTATTAGATCGTTGACTAATAGCTAGCATTTTCGATAACAATGTTCTTACATGAGCTTCAATTCGACTTCCTAGAGTCCTTCTCTGGACCATCCACACAGAAAACACAAACTTTCTATACTCTTACACTCTCTGTTAGTCAAAATCCTGTTGCATGTCCTTAATAAAGTTCGATCAGAAACTTCTCTAAAGTAAGGGAAGCTACTATAACACTGTCCTGCCCTCACCAGTTTCATACTTTTCCCAAACCTTGCTCATTATAAACTCTTAATTCTCTAACCTTGGGTCAAACTTTAAGGATTTTCAAACTCTTATTTTGGGTATTAAACAACTACTTCAAACTTTGTCAAATCACATCTGATGCATTTCTTAAAATCTACTTGCCTTTTTACAAATGTCTTTTGTTTCATGGAAACCTTCACTTGAAAGTAATTTCGGGACGAAATTTTCTAAAGTAGGGGAGACTGTGACAACCTGCACCCTTCACTTTTCATAAATGTGCATAATTGGTTCCTCAACTATTTCAAAATTTTCATTTTTAACCCTCGTATTTTAATAGGACCAAAATTCACAATTTAATAAAACTTATAATTTTTATAAGTAAAAGTATGCACGTTTTATAATTACATCTACACCCGAGCACGTATGTTTCAAACCTTGATACTCAAAACCCTTAATTTTCGGTCCTAAAACAACTTAGAAACAGAAGGAAACAAGTCTATAACTTAAAATTGATTAAATTAGAAAAAATATTTTTTTTTAGCCCTCACGGTCCACTGAGACAGTCAAAGTTCCAGTCAAAGTCCTAGTCAAAGTCCTAGTCAAAGTGTCAGTCAAAATCCTAGTCAAAGTCCTGGTCAAAGTCTCAGTCAAAATCCTAGTCAAAGTCCTAGTCAAATAGTCAATTCATCTTAAAAACTTACTTTATTGTGTTGACCAATTTTAAAGCTTAATTGAATCCAAAACTAGTATAAAAACCCACCTATGACCCATTACACTTTGCACCTCTAATTCATTTGTTTCAATTCGATTAAACTCTCCCTCATACCTTTCTTCTAGAGTATATTACTTCTACATTTGAAGCTTTGATTATAAGCTCTTGTAATTGGCGAATTAAAAGCTTGATATTTTTTTCCTATTCGGTTTCTTTTCTTCTAAGTTGGACTAGTTTCGTTGTTGAACCTTTGGATTGCTCGCATTTTCACGCTCGCTTAGTCATCTAGTCATTTGGTGAAAGTGAGTATTTCCTATCCCCTTTTTTATTTTATTCATTTTTGGGGTGTTACATGTACACTTATACAAATTACAAATACAAGTTCACATTTTTACAATACAATTCTAGTACTATGTGCATTTGCTTACATACGTGCTTTATGCTTAGACATTAAATGTAGGATACATTTGTACTTAGTGAAATCATTAACCATGTACAAGCCGACCTTAACATTGGATAGCGCTATTGGATTGACAACCCGCCTAGGTTGATTCTCCCCCTTTTTCATCGGAGAATCCGTGGTCATTGTTAAGTTATTATCCATTTATTGGATAAGTACACCGCCGTTCATTTAGTACATTATACAGTCACAGGATTGATTTCGCTCATTTGTATGATACATAGTTTACATAAACGCACTGTAGCTTGCACTTGAATTGTATAACATTTTCCAACTTACTATATTTATTAAATCTAGGAATACTCACCAACATTTCTTATGTTGACAAAACCTATTTTGTACATGTTTCAGGTGCAGTTTGATCTTAGTACTATAGCATTGGATTTTAATGCTTGCTTTTAATAAGTTATTTCAAATTTCATGTTTTGTTCAGATTTTTGTATTTGTTTTCCATTTCATCTATGTAAGACAATTTAAATTATTCAATAATATATTTACATTTTAGTACCATGTGCTTTTGAACAATCGTCACTACGTGACACCTCGATGTTTCCGCCATCGGTTGGGGTGTTACATTGGTGAAGCTACTTATATTCTGGGAATAAAGATTTATAGAGATAGAACAAAGCAGTTATTGGGTTTGAGTCAAAGTACATATATTGATAAGGTCATACGACGCTTCTCAATGCAAGACACAAAAAGGGGGATCTTGCCCATGGCACATGGAACCATTCTTAATAGCAAGCAGTGTGCAAGTACTGAAGATGAAAAGAAGAAAATGGAAATAGTTCCATATGCTTCTGCTATTGGTTCCATCATGTATGCCATGTTATGTACTAGACCTTATGTCTCGTATGCTCTTTGCATGACGAGTAGATATCAACAGAACCCAGGAGAGAGTCACTGGGCTGCAGTGAAGAACATTCTTAAGTACTAGAGAAGGACTAGGGACATGTTCTTAATATATGCAGGACTGGAAGAGGAGCTGTCAGTTAAGTGTTATACTGATGCAAGCTACCAGACTGATCGTGATGATTCAAGGTCACAAACGGGATATGTGACGGGTAGTCCATGGGACAACCCTTTATGATGTTAAAAGATGTGTTAATCCCGCATTTGATCGCGTAATTACCTTGAATCATATTACTACAATTGCTTATGTTTCAGGTACGTTTTGGAGCTTAAAATGGATCAAACGCTGCTTTGGATGGACTGGACTGGAATGGATTAGGCAAGGATGGAAAGAAGAAACAAACCAAGAGATTCAGGGGTCCTCCGTAAATTACGGTGGCTACCGTAAATTATGGTTGCCCATGAAGGTCCCAGATTTCCATCGTAAACCAGTAGTGAACCAACGTATCAAAATGAAGGCTACAGTAACTTACGGTAGCCACCGTAAGTTACGGTAGGGTCAGCGAAAAAAACGTAACTGCTTTGTTTACCCGTTTTCAAGTGTCTTTTCACATAATTCATGATTGGGGACGTTTCTCTACACCTTGGGGACGAATCTTAGCTTTGGATACTATTTGGGAACAATTTCTAACATTCCGGTTTAGTTTTCGATTCATATGAACTTGAACTTTGATGTTATGATGATTCACCGAACAATGTCCGGCTAAATTTGTGGTGATCATCTTAGGTGAAGGTTTTTCTTATGACACTTGTGTGTTTCTTTAATATCTAGAATGATAACTTGGTATGTTTGCTTTGTTATCATGGTGTTTGAATATTTGATTGTAGCTTGTAAATTGATGTTTCCATTCTAATCTGAATCGTACGTTCTTGGTGTCGTTGACAATCGAGATATCACGGGAAGGGTTGGGGTTGGATATTGATTGATTGATCATCGGGAAACAACCTCGCATTGATATAATCCGAGTACTTTGTCCCCTTTTATCACAACGAATATTTATACATGAGTTATGTCTATGTAACTCTTTTTAGTTGGAATTCTGCACAAGTGTTAAAAGGAACCGAAACCTAGGATGATCACTGTTCTCATACTCTGAATTAAAATCCAATCTTGATTAGCAGTTAGTTGATAACTTAATTTAAATCAAACAATCCAAACTCTTGATCTTTAATTTCTGCACATTAGATTAATTGTAGTTAATTTGCAAGACTATAGAATCAACACATTTTCCACAAACTCCCAGTGTTCGATACCCATTTACTGTTATCTACTAGTTGTAATTTGGATTAAATTTGTGTGTACCACGACAGCACGTCAAATTTTGGCGCCTTTGTCGGAGAGTAGTGCGCAACGTATGTTGATTTAGTAGTTTTGTTTGTTATTTTCGGGTTTACGCTGGTTGTGTTTAGTGTGCAGGTACTTCAGGCGTATGCATACTAGGGGCTCTCACAAGTCATTACCACTATTGTTCGATTCGGAAATTGAAAGAACGCTGAGGCAAAACCGAGTTTTTGTATGAGAAAACAGAATTATTGGTTCACCCATTACACCAAGAAAAATCAGGCAAGAAAACCAAATACCACCCACAACGGGTCAAACGACCTCATTGTTCATGCCTACTTCTACACAACCTTCACCAAATACCACCATGCCTAATACCACTACCAATCCTACTCCACTCCACAACCTTCACCGAATACCACCATGTCGGATAGGCACAGTGTCCAACCGTCAAATTAAAGAAATTCTCATGAAGACGGTTCGAACGGATAGGAAGGATTGGTCAAGCAAATTGGATGATGCGTTGTGGGCATACCGGACGGCCTACAAGACTCCAATTGGCACAACACCTTACCGGATGGCGTATGGAAAGGATTGTCAATTGCCAATGGAGTTAGATCATCGGAAACATTGAGAAATTACGACGGTGAACGCGAACTATGATGAAGCAAGGAAAATGAGAAAGTTGCAATTGAGTGAAATAGAAGAAATTAGGGACGAAGCATACGAGTGTGCATCGGCTTACAAAGACAAACTCAAAAAGGTCCATGATGCAAAATTGAGAAAGAAGACCTTTGAAGTGGGTCAAAAGGTATGGTTGTACAACTCGCGGTTGAAAATGTTTGCGGGCAAATTGAAAAGAAAATGGATGGGCCCATATGTTATTCGGCGAGCCGGGAGATTTGGTGATGTGGATATCCAAGATGAGCAAACCAACAAGCAACAAACAGTAAATGGACATCGGTTAAAGCCATACTTGGAAGGTAATGACATCAACAACTTGGAGCTTGACAAAGCGGGCTACATATTACGCCCGGTAGATGATGAACAACCATGAGAGGCCCAGGTTTGGTAGTGTACATCGTTTTTTGTTTTGTTTTTGTTTTGATTCGTTTGCACAATTACCGGTTTCGGTTGAAGCCCGTGTTTGAAACAAGTGTTGGGACATTCGGGTTACGAATAGTTCTAGCATCGTGTTGAGGACAACACGGAATTTTCGAGGGGTAGGGTAAATTTTCCATGTTTTTGAAATTAAAAATTATAAAAAAAAAACTGAAAAAAAAATAAAAATTGTGAATGCCCAGTGCCTACAGTAACTTACGGTAGGCATCGTAAATTAGGGTGGCTGTTAAAAACTTCTGGCCTTATGGTGGTTCTTCACTGGCTTACGGTGGAAATTTTGGCCAGAGGTCTACTGTAAATTACGGTGGCTACCGTAATTTACGGTAGCCTCTGGATCTGAAAGGTTCGGTCAGCAGTTATAAAAAAAATCTTCTTCAAGTTTCACGTGCATATAACCCTGCCCACTCATTTTCTTTCACATCCCCCACATATCCTTATCTATCCCTTTCATTAGACCCACAAACCCCATAACTCTCCAACCTTCAATCCCTCATATCTTCTTCAATTCTTAGTCAAATCATGTGAACTTTGGGTCTATCTTGACTGAAATTTCACGTACTTGCCAATTTTGAGGAAAGATTTGCAAGAAAAACGCATTTTATTGATCGATTGACAAACCCTAGGGCCGAAATTTTTGTGGGTTTTTGAAGATTTTGGTTTTCTTGTGTTCTAGCATCTTCAATCTAAGGTATGTGATGTTTATTTGTTACTTTTGATGATGCATCGTGAAGATAAAGGTTATTGTTGTTACTTGTTTACACACACTTGCTTGTTCTTAGCTTTTGTCATGAAAAATGGTTACTTGAATATTATTATGGTAGTAGATGTAAGATTGATGTTTAAGCTATGAACTTTTGGGAATCTCTACATTGTAGAGACACCATGTCCAATTTTTTTTTTTTTTTTTTTTTTTGTGTAAAAATAAGTATGAAAATGTTGTTCACTAACATCTACCATCATAGTAACAAGCAAGTGTGGGGATTTATGGAAAAAAAAAGGGGCTGTTTTTTTTTGTGTGTTTGGTTGTGTTGTTTGTTTTATGATGTGTGTAGGAAAATGGTAAAGACTAAGGAAGCATTGGGAGCTAGTTCGTCTTCTTCAAAAGGAAAAGGCAAACATCCGAAACAACAACCAAAGAGGAGGAGATATCTGGGAAGAGTTGATGACAGTGGAAGTGAAGATGAAGAGATGGTGGAATTGAACCCGGCTAATAAACCAAAGTGGGAAGCGGGTCCATTGAACGAACAGCCGGAGGAGCGGCAGCCAACATTATTTCATGATCGAATGAGCCGGTTAAAAGGCAGAGGTGTTGTGTTTCTTATGTGAGAGGGAAGTTAGAGAAGTTGAGTTTGGGCCATTTAATGTGTTTGCTCAGTTTCACGCACTAGGTTAGGAGGCGGCGCTCAGTTGTTAAGACAAGGACAACAAGAACTTGTTTATGGATGAGATTCAGGAATGGATGGCTACTTTGAAATGAAACTGGTATGATAGCCCATCACATATGAAGTTGACAGGTGAGGTTAATGGGATTAATGTGGAAATGTTATTTGACACATTGCGAAAGTTGGCGAAATATGACAGTCTACCTGCTCGTGATTTTATGATCCCTAGTCTTGATGATCTGTTGATTAAACTGGAGAAACATCCGAGGTGGAATGACATGTTAGCGGCCTTGTTCTTGCCGGGTACTTATAGTGGTACTTTGCTTCGAAGGAATTTAAAGATTGAGGCAAAATTGTTGCTAGCTATTTGCATCATGAATGTCATTCCAAGAAGAGCAGATAAGCAAGAGGTAAGGTTTCCGGAGGTACCCGTTCTTTATTCGTTACTCCATGGGTCTCCTCGCTTTTCGATACGATATTTGATTATGAATCATCTTTGGATATGCCATAACAAAGTGGGGAGGAGCATCATTCCATATTGCCGAATTATTACGGGGTTGTTGAAGCAGTTCAAAGCAATCACATCGGAGGATATAGGAGCACTAAAAAGGCACAAGCCTTTTGACATATAAAGGATGGATATTGGATAGACCTACAGTCAATCGGAAAGATACCACAAGCTCAAATCGGAGGGTCAAAGATGGAGAGCCTTGAAAGTTGATGCAAGAGTACTCTTACCGGGTGAAGAGGATGAACCGGAGAGTGAAAATGAACCCCCAAGTGGGGATGAGGATTACGCGGATGAGCCTCACGGTGATAATGTGGAAGTGGGCCAAGGGGGCCCAAGTAGGGGATATGGTAGTGCTTTCTTTGATTATACGGAGCGTTCATTCGAGCCAAATTGGGCATATGATGGTACTATGCAAGAAGTCATCAAAAACCAACGTCCTCCGCCCTCGGTTTTCGACACATGGTCGGGGTCGGATCGTACCATATTTGATCACCAAACAATGATGAGTACTAGTATAGAGCGAGCCTTAAAGCATAACTTTGATCGAACCGAATCGTGGAACCATGCACATGCTTATTCCCATGAGTTAGAGATGAACAACCGATACAATGATGATCAAGGTCGGCGGATGCACGCAGATTGGCATGCGGGGTGGCCTGTGGTTGTGGATCCAACTCCGGTGGATTATGTGTCTCTACCACCTTATGATGGTAATGTATCATATGCAACCCTGCCGCTCCATCATTCGCAATTGATAGACCCGCGTCAACAACAACAAGGAGCTTCACAACAAAGCTGAAGTGGTAGCTGTGCATTTGATTTCGGAGAATGGAATGATATGATGTCTTCTGTTTTCGGGCCTCCTCAACCACGCTACTATTAGTCAGGTCGTGCTCTTTCTTGTATAGTTGTGAATATTTGTTTATTTGTTATGTTTTTGGTCAGGTGGATGGGTGGTGTTTAGTTTGTTATGTTATGTTATGTTATGTTATGTTATGTTATGTTATGTTATGTTATGTTATGTTATGTTATGTTATGTTATGTTATGTTATGTTATGTTATGTTATGTTATGTTATGTTATGTTATGTTATGTTATGTTATGTTATGTTATGTTATGTTATGTTATGTTATGTTATGTTATGTTATGTTATGTTATGTTATGTTATGTTATGTTATGTTATGTTATGTTATGTTATGTTATGTTATGTTATGTTATGTTATGTTATGTTATGTTATGTTATGTTATGTTATGTTATGTTATGTTATGTTATGTTATGTTATGTTATGTTATGTTATGTTATGTTATGTTATGTTATGTTATGTTATGTTATGTTATGTTATGTTATGTTATGTTATGTTATGTTATGTTATGTTATGTTATGTTATGTTATGTTATGTTATGTTATGTTATGTTATGTTATGTTATGTTATGTTATGTTATGTTATGTTATGTTATGTTATGTTATGTTATGTTATGTTATGTTATGTTATGTTTTGGGTTGTGCTAGTTGGTGGTGTGATAGTCTAATATATATATATATATATATATATAATGAAAAAATACCAAAAAGAAATTTGTGGTTTGAGATTATGAGCTTTGGGTTGATGTTAAAGAGTTTTAGCGATCAAATCCTCCCAAAACCATACATTGGGGTCAATGTATCCCAAGTGTGAGGATGGGTGAATTTTGAGGTTTTTAAAAAAAATTAAAATCAAGCTAAACATTGGGAGAATTGGAACACCTTGGACTAACCCCAAGTGACACACCGGCAACCCTTAATACCCTTTGTTCTTGGTGAGAGTTGAAGCCACACTTGTTCATAAATAATGCTTTCCTTTGATGAGAGTGGCAATGGGTGGGGGTGCATTAGAACTTGTGCTTGAATGTGGTTCGATTCTTTAGTTGAATATGAATGTAGAAAGAATAAGGGCACTTAGGTAGCCTCGTCTTGGTGCGTGCGAGTGTGGGATTTGGGGGGTTGGACCTCATTAATTACATATATGAGCTTGGTAGTGAGAGGGGCGGGGGTTTGGACATTTAGTTGCCCATTTTGTGCCTAAAGCCTATCATTTGTTAGCCCCTTAACTAGTTTCCCAAATATATACCCCACTTGGCCCTGTCTTATAGTGTTAGTAGTGTTTTAGTAGTTTTGTTATGATGTTTTGTTATGATGTTTCGTTATGATATTTTGTTGAATGTTTACTTGGTATGTAAAAAAATCAAAATAAAAAAAAATGAGAAAATGAAAAAAAAAAAGAAGAAAAGAAAAAAAAGAGAGAAGAGAAAGAAGCGTGATTGTTGTGTATATAGAAGTTATGTCTTGTTTAGTGTTTGTTCATTGTGTAACAAAAGATCGGGTAAAGTCCTTCGCTACTACATATATATTCCACTTCCTACCTATTCACCTAGCCAAGTTACAACCTTAAAGCCCCTTTGATTTGCATTCATGTTTGGCACTTGTAAGGAGGAGGACCGATTTAGGTACAAGCCTATAGTTGTGCAACCACCCGTTTGCTTTTTGTGTGTCTAGCTCATAATTGCTAGTGCTTACTTGTTACCGAGAGGAGCGATATAATGAGGGATGTGTTTTCTTGGGTGTTAAGAAAGGGTTAGTAAAAGGATAACATGTTAATGCTTGATTTATAAGGATCACTTATGTTTTGAAAATGGTTTTGATGGATTGCTTGGGACAAGCAACGGTTAAGTGTGGGGATGTGACGGGTGGTCCATGAGACAACCCTTTATGATGTTAAAAGATGTGTTAATCCCGCATTTGATCGTGTAATTACCTTGAATTAGATGACTACAGTTGCTTATGTTTTAGGTACGTTTTGGAGCTTAAAATGGATCAAACGCTGCTTTGGATGGACTGGAGTGGAATGAATTAGGCAAGAATGGAAAGAAGAAACAAAACAAGAGATTCAGGGGTCCACCGTAAATTACGGTGGCTACCGTAAATTACGGTAGCCCCTGAAGGTCCCAGATTTCCACCGTAAACCAGTAGTGAACCAACATATCAAAATGAAGGCTGCCGTAACTTACGGTAGGGTCAGCGAGAAAAACGTAACTGCTTTGTTTAAAACCGTTTTCAAGTGTCTTTTCACATAATTCATGATTGGGGACGTTTCTCTGCACCTTGGGGACGAATTTTAGCTTTGGATACTATTTGGGAACAATTTCTAACATTCCGGTTTAGTTTTCGATTCATATGAACTTGAACTTTGATGTTATGATGATTCACCGAACAATGTCCGGCTAAATTTGTGGTGATCATCTTAGGTGAAGGTTTTTCTTATGACACTTGTGTGTTTCTTTAATATCTAGAATGATAACTTGGTATGTTTGCTTTGTTATCATGGTGTTTGAATATTTGATTGTAGCTTGTTAATTGATGTTTCCATTCTAATCTGAATCGTACGTTCTTGGTGTCGTTGACAATCGAGATATCACGGGAAGGGTTGGGGTTGGATATTGATTGATTGATCATCGGGAAACAACCTCGCATTGATATAATCCGAGTACTTTGTCCCCTTTTATCACAACGAATATTTATACATGAGTTATGTCTATGTAACTTTTTTAGTTGGAATTCTACACAAGTGTTAAAAGGAACCGAAACCTAGGATGATCATTGTTCTCATACTCTGAATTAAAATCCAATCTTGATTATCAATTAGTTGATAACTTAATTTAAATCAAACACTCCAAACTCTTGATCTTTGATTTCTACACATTAGATTAATTGTAGTTAATTTGCAAGACTATAGAATCAACACATTTTCCACAAACTCCTTGCATTCTATACCTATTTACTGTTATCTACTAGTTGTAATTTGGATTAAATTTGCGTGTACCACGACAGCACGTCAATATGTTTTCATTCTGAATGGTGGGGCTGTTACTTGGAAGAGCTCTAAGCAAAGTGTGGTTGCTTAATCCACCTGTGAATCAGAATACAATGCTACATTGGATGCTGCATAGGAGGCTGCCTGGATGAAGAAGTTCATTACTGATCTCGATGTTGTGCCTAGCATAAGGAAACCAATCGAGATACTGTGTAACAACACTGGTGCCATTGCTCTTGCAAAGGAACCAAGGTCACATCAGACCACAAGGCATATACTCAGAAAATTCCACTATATCGTAATAAACAAAGTTCATACAGATCTAAATCTGGCTGACCCCTTTACTAATCCTTTACCTAAAGCTAAACATGATGAGCATGCTGGAAAGATAGGGCTTAGAGTTGCTAGACAGTAGGCATGATCTGTAGTTAGTATTGGTGTTTTATTTTGAACTATAACAGTTACATTGAATATTTATTTGATTTTAATAGATTATAATTATGTATATAATTAAATGTAATTGAATTGATTATCATCTCCCCAAAAATAGGAGATTCTGTTTGTATCTATAAATTGAATGTAAATGAATGAGAAAGGGCAAGCATTTACACAATCCTTCATGGTATCACTCCCAAATCGATCCTAACCCTAATATCTTCTTCTGCGGCCGCTGCAAACTTCTTCTACAGCCGGCTTTTCTGTATCATCTTGTTACCTTCTACTCGCCTCTCTCATTAATTCATTCCCATGGATACCAAACTTCACCCGGCTCTCACCGTGTCGAATATCAAAACCCACATACCTCTCGTTCTTGAGAAGGATTCGCCTTATTATACCACATGGTCCACCCTGTTTCAGGTCCATTGTCGTGCCTTTGAAGTTATTGACCACTTATCTCCTCGCCCCACCCCTACTGCCTCTTCCTCTGACGCAGAAAACGCGGCTGCCTCCACTGAATCGCTTTGGTCTCGCCTTGACGTCGTCGTTCTTCAGTGGATATATGCCACGATTTCTGCTCCCTGCTCAATATAATTCTTCAATCGGGTCAAACCGCTCACAACGCCTGGACACTTATTCAGGAGGAGTTCAATGATAACAAGACCGCTCGTGCAATCTTTCTCGACCAGGAGTTTGCAAACTTGTGCCTCGAGAACTTCTCTAATATGTCTGACTACCTACAACACGCAAAACAATTAGCAGATCAGCTTGAAGCCGTCGGAGCCCCCGTCGCCAACCATGTGCTTGCTGTCAAGATTCTCACTAGACTCACGGAACAGTACGACGGAATCTCCACCGTCTTGCAGAACCGTGATCCCTTACCCTCTTTCAACGAGCTCCGATCCCGCTTGACTATGGAAGAAAACAAGAAGAAAAGACAAGCGAGTCGGTCTGCTCAAGTTGCCGGAACTGCCCTGCATACTTCGGTTCCTGCTACACCTCCTTCTGCTCAGAGTTCTAATTATAATCTATTAGATTTAATGGGTTAAATGCAAATTTAAATATTTTGTAACTGTGTTCGTTATTTGTATGTTTAAATCCTTGAATAAGAGTATTCTAAAATGTCCGTAGTCGATCAAATTACATGGAAATGTATTTGAATGTAAGACTATTGTGAATTGAGATGGTTGTATTCATGAGATGAATAACTCAAGGGTTTGAGAATCATAATTCACAGATATCATTAGGGAATAATATTGGATGTAACTCGCTTCAAAACGATCTCCATGGATCTGTCTCATGAGATGTTTTGATATTGATATGTTCAATCTGTCCTTTTTTCCTAAGGCACATATTAAACTACATTGATCAAGGACTATCTTTGATGTTATCTAACACTATCCTGAAACATGGGTAGCAATCCGGGTAGCGTTGGGAGAAATCCAAGATTAAGTGGGAGTTGTATGACGCCGAGGGAATTTTGTACTTCTATAGGATTAGAAGTCTAGACATTCTGGCGCCCTCGTTAACTCAAACTGGTATAAACGCGTGGCCGCGCTCGGACTAAGGTAGTTCGTTAGACCACTTTGAATTAGAGACGAGAATAGAGAATGGTTGATCATTATATAAGAATGAATGATCCATGTCTTATGATCAACGGATGTCTATACAGAAGGGACTTATTGATATAATTATCAGGGCTATAGTATTTGGTTAAATAAAGTGTTACTTAAACTCAAAGAACTAGTTGACGACTGTAAAGTGTCATACTGTGTTGGGTGGAGTGCGATGCAGCTAGGCGTCCAACTCTGCACACGTTGACTCATTTAATTAAAATCGTCCAAGTGGGAGATTGTTGGATATATACTATGTCCGATGTACTTAAAAGTCGAGGTCAACGTAACCCGACCCGGTACGATCCGAAGTGTTACACGTTGGTACACGAATCAGATAAGTTCACGTATCGGTGGATTATTATTTATGAAATAATAATATTTTAGACTCGAGAGACTTGATATTAATTAGATTAATATTAAGGGGATTATAAGTGTATAATCAAAAGGGGCTTAATGTAAGTTCTGGTTTTATAAAAAGAGGATTAAGGTGCAAACCCTAAACAGACCTTTTTTTTAAAAAAAAAAAAACTCGTCCTTTCCTCTTCAAGTTTTCAGCCGCCACCCAAGGAAAAGGGTCGCCGCCCTCTGTTGCCTTGTTTTGGCCGATAACCACCACAAGCCGCCGCCTTCCTCTTGCAAAGTGTTGCTTCCCGGTTGGTTCGTGCTCGGTTGTGAACTTCCTACTAGCGAGGATTCGTTGTAACCCGCGTGTTACAATTCTGGTATAGTCATCAAAGGTTGATTACTAAATCCCCTATGGTTGTTTATTATTTATTTGTTTATACGCGTTTAACTGAGATCCTGATTGAGAATATTTTATTAATCGGATTAATAAAATTAAAAATTAAAAATATAATTTATATATATATATATATATATATATATATATATATATATAATTGGCTATATATATTGTATATATATTCGCCTAATGTTAATGTATATAAACCGCTTCCGCTTCGTATTTAATATCATGATCCACCAATACTTTAAATGAGACAAACCACAAACCATAGCTAAATGTTTTCATGAGTTGGGCATGAAACTGACCAAAACGCAAATCCTGATCAAACTAAACACAAACTCTAAAATTTCAGGTCCATACCATGTTCTCTTCATTTCTTAAAAAAGGAAGCAAAAGAGAGAATCCAACTGATTTCCTTGGAGTGTGCAAACTCCAGTTCGGTTCGGTTATTATCCTTAACCGAAGTCATCCGTTAATCTAGTTTATCCACTTTTATTTTTTTATTTTTTTTTTATTTTTTTTTATTTTTGAACGGCCAACAAATTGGAATCACTCACGGAACATTGGCGTATCATCGTGCCACCAATGTTGCCACGCGATCATATTCCACCACCAAGTCACCAATTCAGGAGGAAACTCATAATTATGAGAAAACCCCCTTTGTGAGATTCGAACCCAGGACCTTATGGACCCTAAGTCTTATCTCACCACCAAGATGCCACTAGGCTATATCGGTTTGATTTATTTGGTTTTGGTTTGGTTCATTTAATTTCGGTAAATAACCACCAAGCTTGGTCTAAAAACAATTCTTAGAAATACATAAAATATAGATAGAAATGGATGTGGATATACATGAGATCGAATGTATAGATACACTAAATGGAGTTATAAAACCTAAAATTTATTAAAATATGAGTGATTCGATTCGGTTAATTTAGTTACCCGAGGGTTAAAAAAAAAACCAATAAGATTCTTCTGTCTCATGTTCTTGATTCAACTCATTTTCTAGACTACAGTTCTAAAAAACACTTGCAGACAGTTATCATATATATGATACTAAAACACTAATGAAAATGTTTGAACAAGACTGTTTGGATCACATGGATATGATGGAATTATCAAGTAAATCTGGACTCCTACATTATCAGTAAAAGTTTCTGTAGAATCATCCAACAAAAGGACCCAAAAAACTTAATCATTGCGCGGGCTCACAAAATCGAAATCAAGCCCATGACCACCACCTCCTTCGCACGAGCTGCTGGTTGTCGTGCTGTAGCTATAGCCATGAGAATATGAGTCATTTTGATTACTAGCTATCCCCAGACACAATGCTTCACCTAATGGTCCACCAGGGGTCACACCCGAACCCACCCAGGAACTTTGGTTCACCCACTGCTGATTTGGTTTGAAAACATCTCTATCACCACGCAACATTCCAACAGCCATTTGAAAACTCTCATCATCAAACTCAACCTCGTTCGCGCCAGATTGCATTGATAAAGTAAGAGAACATTCGTCCCCACCGCTGATTCTTGACCAGTCAGTACTACCACTAGTGTTTAGGTAATGATTATCGCGGTCCATGTAGGGATTTAGTGATTGAATTCCCTTAAATTCTTGTTTCGAAATACGGTCGTTTCTTGATCCTCCGGTTGATGACTGCAATGGCAGCTGAAATTGGCTGTTCGGTTGCGCTATGGGGATGCCACAATTCTTCATTAACCTTCATTCACAAAAGGAATAATATGCCCATTCACTCAAGTTTTTAAGGATTACAAGTTTTAAAATGCACGTGGCGCTCCGATACATTTGGTCCCAAAAGCCAATGCGCAAAGCGCGCATCATGTATGCAAGGCGTTTTTTTGTTATTAAGAAAATACCTGAAAATTGTTTATATATAATCTTTTATCGTGTTAACTTTTAAACGCTAAAATATATTACATTCTCATCAGCTTTTGTCTGAATCGTTTAAATATATACCCAAACCCATTGCTCAATCGACAGTCTACTTTGTTATAAAAAAAAAAAAAAAAAAAAAAAAAAAAAAAAACCAGGTTATCTACATACGGCTCCATATCACATCTGCATCATGTGATGTGTTCATGTGCGCATTAATTGTAGTGATGCGATCTCATCACTACATCATGAGATGCACACATTATGCGCTTAATCGCTTATTTTGTGCACATATTAAAGCCAAGGATTAACTTAACTCACCTGGTTTGTTGATTTGCAGCAGATATTGTAATGTTCGGCGATTGGGCTTCCACAGGCTTTCTTGAACGGGATCGGGTCTTATGGGCATGACGCTCGCAGTACTTCTGGTCAGGAGCCACATCTTTTGAACATCTCCACTTCTTCCCATCTGTTCTTCTACACCTCCACGGCTCCGGATCCGCCCCGTTTGCAAACCTTAAACCTGTACTCACCCCTACCAAAACACAACACTAATATTAATAAATCAAAAGGTGATGATATGCAGACACCGCCCTTAATAGTGCAAACCAGTTTGCCAGTCACATCATACGGACCGTATAAATCTGCACACCAAAGCCTGTCACATCACATGGGTCGTATGATAAGGCGAAAAATAGTGTTTTGGGCCGTGTGATAAGGCGAAAGTCGTTAGTTAAGTCATTTCTATTTACACAAACAACATCATATATGCCATACAGTTTGACTTATACGACCCATATGACCATTTTCGTTCTGTCATACGGCGTGTTTGACCATTTTCGCCCCGTCATACTTTTCATATATAGTATTTTAAATATTAAAAAAAAAAGTAAAAATTAATTAGTCATTCCTATTTCAATCAAACACACCATGATTTAGCCCTTATACGACCCATATGACCATTTCCGTCCTATATTACGCCGTGTATGAACATATAAAACTTACCAACTTAAAAATCCCAATACTAAATTCATAACATTTGACAAAAAAAACAAAAAAACAAAAAAACAAAAAACAAAACACCAAACTTTAAAATTGAAAGATAATAAAAGATAAGAAAGTACTATTGGATAAAGGCGAAAGAAGGTGAGGAGGCACAGGAACAGAAGCCATAATATACAAATAGATCTTCTTCTGTCTCTCAAGTTCTTCCCACTGAGTAGCAGTAAAAAGCACTTTCCCAGTAACACCCATAACCCCACCTACAACACAACAAAAATAATAATAATAATAATAATCAACCAACAAAACCCATTATTAAATTATAGAAAACTAAGACTGTCCGTTGTGGAGCCGCGAGCGACCGGGCGCGAGCCACCAACGTGACTCTCAAGTAACCCGATCACTTAACCGGTTGCGGCTGGAGGTGAGCATCGACGCGACCAATGGTCACTTTCTCCCGTTAACCCACACGAGCACCATCGCTTGTGCTCGCTCGCGCCAGGGTTCGTGTGGGGCTGTTGTGACTAAAGGTGAACACCGGTGCAAAAACTCCGGTCGCGGATCCACAACGGACAGTCTAACCATTTGTTGTACAACCTTGTTGATACAGATAATTGTTACTTGAACATAAATAATTAGACAAACCCAATTTAACATCAGTGTCTGTGCCTCTAGAACTATTTCTGTCACCCATGTTTGAAGAAAATAAAAATAACACAAATGTGGAGATGATATATTGTTTTATAAATATATATTATATTATTATATATAGAACTAGAAGGGAGATTAGTTTGTTACTTTGTTAAGTGCTTCCTATGGGTTCAACATTCGTGAAAAGAAGAAAGGTACAAACACAAAGTCCAAAATATGGTCCCCTCTTCTTATTTACCTTTTTTCAATAAAAAAACGTGGATCGATACCGATCTCAATCGTCGTCCTACACAAAATAATACTGTAGATAAGAACGTAGTTGAGTTTTGTTTGATGTTTATTTACTTTTTTTATTTTGTTTATATATAGGTGACTAGGTGAGGATGGACCAAAAGGTGTGTAGAGAATTGTAGATAAAGTTTGGTTTAATGCTTGTACCTTTTGGAGGGTTCATGTATGGACAATTTAATGATTATCTAGTATTGTGTTCGGTTGGGTTTGACATGGGTTTTGATAATTGTAGGGTTGTGTTCTATGCGGACAAGTTTCTTTTTTAGTGTTATGTATGATATTTGATCTTATATTGGTCAGTTTAGATTTTTAAGCTTGTGAGCTTAAAGATTACATGTTGAGATTTTCGTACCTGATGTTAAATTCACCTGAAAAGTCGTCTTCAGTTTTGATTTTTGTCGCTTGAGCAATCTACGTCACCAAAACTTTGACTTTCTGTCACACAAGCAGACTAAGTTAGCAAAAGCTATCATGGTTAAATTTTAGTTAAGATGAGACCACCAAGAGAATATAGGTTAAAAAGTCTGATCACAGGTTGTGATTTTTGAAGGCGAAACTGGTGGCGACCAATATCTTTTATTGTAAGTTACCCCACACCGACTGATCTTATGGATGCGGTTTCAACATAGTCCTCCCATGGTAATTTTAATTATCGTTTGTCATTGTATCTCTATACCTCAGTCACTTTTCTCTTCAGTAAAATAATGTGTCATCTCTCGTATATATGTCATATTTTTATTAGACATGGTTATACTTTTTGCAACCTAGCATCACGCATAAAAGAGGTTTCTTTGAGTCATCTAAGAAGTCGTAGTCAATTTTGTTAGTCTATATTGATGTAAGTTTTGTCTCATGTGTTAAACAACATGTGTAGTCAAGCGTGAAATTGAGCGTTTTTCCCCTCAATAACGCCTCATAACGCTCCGCACACCACCCCCGTCCCCCAAGGGGTTATGGGTCAAAAATGGGCATGAACATTATTTTTTTTCATGCTGTATTTGGGCGTGATTGTACCTCGATTTGGTTGAGCCAATCAAATGTGGGGAGGGACGTTATCTACCTCCACGGCTCCACCATTAAGTTGGGTCTTAAGGTCGATTTCAATATATCTTATTCTCTTATAATTACTTCCTTAGTGTGCCACTTCTTGTGGTCGATTTCAATATTAACATCGTTGATCTTATTATCCACATGATGATCATTACAATTTCCTCATTCAGTATTAACATGGCTGATCTTGTTATGAACATGATGATCATTACAACTTTCTCATTTACTATGATCATAACTTCCATAACGATCATTTTGTAATCATCATATTATTAACAAAGCTGATCTCATTAACATGAGCAACATAACAATTTCACAATTACCATAATCGTGATTTTATTATAGCATCGCATTCACTTCAGGGAATGGATTATAACCACAAAACTTTCATGGTGGAATCATTACAACTTCCTTAGTTATGTACATGATCTTTAACCTTTATACTGATCATTTTTCATCACATTCACTTCAAGGAATGAGATAGAATCCGAAAACATTCATGGATATTCATTCCTTTTTGGACGGATATAAAGTCACTTCAAACCTTTCACCCAATTTTAATGGCATTGCTACTTCAAGAGCATATTTTAGGTTTGACAAACAAAATTTGTTTTATCCAATTTCCGTCATATATAAACTTTTCTTCACATAACATCCATGGAGAAGTAATTATATGTCCAAGTCATATAATATTATCGGCCCAACATCTTACGACCTTTTATAACATGATAATGAGATTCAAGGTGTATGAGACTTTGGATGTCAAATGTAAACCATAACTTTGTTTTATTTGTTCTGTTCAATGCTAAGTAAATGATAGCGTATAAAATACAAGATAGTCAATTGTATACATAATTCAACATATGATGTTATAACATGTTACCAAATAAAACAAGTTATGGTACAATCTTTGTGAAATAAAGTGTTTCATCATTTAAAAGAAAAACATATAATTTATGTATTAGTTTATCACAATATAGCCTTTTCATCACAAACATTTCAAATATCAATATATAAGCATGAATTTAACATTCACAAATATCCATAGAAACTATATACAATTTCAACATTTTAGATACCATAATATAAAATAGTTATATGCTACCCATCTATTATGTAATTGTCAAAATCTTGAAATAAGACAACTAAAGTCGTTATTAATAGTCTTGACGTCTTGTATCACCAAAAACTATTAATGTTTTAGCTTAAACCAAAGAAATTGAATAAACTTTATTAGCAACTAATGTCTCTTTAATTCCAGTGTTTCATGTTTAAGAGATAAATAATATTAATATAATGACAATTAATAGCCTATAATGACCATAAAACACGTTTTATGATTGTTTGACATCAAATTAATACATTAGGCAAATTAGACATTCTGTATAAAAGATAAGTTAATACATGTGAAACAAATTATTTTATGAATGAAAAATTGAAGATAGGCTATCATTTCATTAATCACCTCGTTTTCGTTTCTTTCTTTATCGTGTCACAAAGATGTAGAGACTTAATTATTATGTAACATGCCATGATATATGACACAAATTAATAATGTACCATTTTTACTTAAAAGAGCATACGCATTTTTTCAGTTTTATTAACACGCTTTTCAATGTGTTAGAAAATCTCTTTTTTTTAGAAATCTTGTTTTGATAGTAAAGATTTGTCAAACAAGTGAACAACACATCTACATAATTTTTTTTTTTATCTAAACTTGTAGGAATTGCAATAGAACTAATGTTAGGTAAATGAAAAAAAAAAATTCTAACATAACCCAATATTGTATGAATTACGATATGGATTTTGTTTGAAACAAACTCGAGTTACCTTATCATAATATGATCCACTCCAAAAGCAATTCGTGCTGATAACGTGTTGTAGAACAACGGCCTACTAGCATACAAAATATAAGAACTATGAACAAAGATTAGAGGAAGATTTAGATATGGATAGAAGAGAGAAGTCTTATTCATTGAGTGTGTAACATAACAATTACATGAAGCCTCTATTTATAAGGCTCTTACATTAATACAAAGCATATGAAGAGATGGGAGTTGGAATGTGGATAGTCATCATAATAACTTATTTATAACACAAATAAATAATATTTTTTTATACCTTTATCCTTACATTTTCTCTTTACACCACTTACAACCAATTTTTAAAAATATTAAAATATAAATATGGTGCAATAGTGTCTCCACTAAATATATAGATGACAATAACTTTTTTATCACTCGTTTAGAGCATTCACATTTGGTCCACTAAATGTATGCGAGTGTTTCCCTCAAATTATATGGGGTGGTTGTGAGTGGAAGAGAAAGAAAATATTTGGTGGAAGCACTGTTCACCCTTATATTTGAAGGGACACTGTTCACCCCTATAAATATTTTAATATTTTTGTAAGTGGTTGTGAGTGAGAAGAGAGAAAATATAAAGATAAAGGTATGAAAAAGTATTATTATTTTAATTAGGAGAGAGAAAATTAGAGATGGAGTAGTGATTTTTAATGTAATTTGATGGATGGGATTTGGTGGACCAAATGTGAATGCTCTAAACTCACAACCACTCAAACTCTTTTTTAAAATATGAAAAGTTCACTCACTAAATATACCAGTCCTAATGCGAATGCTCACTTATATAATCCAGCGATGACCATAAGATTAAATTCGTGTTTAACAAAAACACGTATGCAAAATATCCACATTAGTACCAAAATTTAGTGTGATTAGAGGGGACGGGGCACCCTTGGTTAGCCCCTTTCGGTTTGAGTAGCCCAACGGCTACATTGTCCCGGCCATCGAGGCTTTGTTTTGGGGGTTGCAATTTCGGCTTGCCCAAGCCGATTGGGTTTCACCTTTTGAACGGTAATATGATCGTTAGTCATATTAAAAAAATCAATAAATGCAAAAAAGTGACCGTTATGTTTAAAAAATTTAAACCTTTATAAATAGTCATTTCACTAAACCATTTCATCCAAATCATTTCAAATCCAAAACATTTTAACATTCATTCTTTCACATCTAAACAATTTCGCCTTGGATAAGCAAAAAAAAAGTTGTTGGTTCAAGCAATAAAACCACCAAATCTCGGGTAGGCGGTGCAATCTCACGAGGTGCAAACCGACGGAGTTGGTGATCTATATCGGTCTAGACTACCACAACCCAACCCACACAGATATTTTACACAACCCCCACCCAATTTGTATGGCCCAACAAGCAACATGCATTTTTTCCTCGTGGTAGTGTGCTTACACAACCCTAACCTAACCCACAAGGATATTTTACACAACCCCACCCACTTATGACATTTCAAGAGAGGCTATGGAATCTTTCGAGGTGTTTGAAAAAGAAGATGATGATGAATGTCCCGTTCCCGAAACCCAATTTGAAGATGACGACGAAGAGGAGCAGACTGGAGAAGATGTTGAGGTTCGAGAAGACCCAAAGGGAAAGAAAGAAATTTATTGGTCGCGCTGAGCGAACCGATTGGGGTCAGAATGAATAAGTTGCTTTGGGGAAAGCATTCGTACATGTTTCGGTCGATTGGGTGAAGGGAAACGAACGAAGTGCTGGTAGTTTATGGAATGTCGTGTTAAAGCATTACAACGAACTAGTTGGCGGTTCTAATCGCACCACTCATCAAGTTCGTTCAAAGTAGGGAAAAATGCTGACGCAATTGAATGCGTTCAACAACTTTTACATTCAAGCGGTACTAATTTATTTTTCCTTATATTATTTTGGATTTTTTTATAAAACCATTATTTGACCCTTAAATATATTTGTATTTTTTTATAGGTGCGGATCCAGAAAAGCGGTTGCATCATGGTAGATGTTTTGATAAGGGCGCTAGATAATTATCAAGAAAAAGCAAAGAAGCCTTTCAAACATTTAGGAGTGTGGAAGATTGTTAAAGAAAGTGAGAACTGGTCGAAAGTCCCATTGATGAACGAGGACTCAGGAAGTAGTTCAGATAAGCGAAGAAGGCTGTCGAAATCCAGATCACATTTTTCTACAGGAAACACGGAGATGGGATCCGGTGGGTTGGAACCTGACTTAAACGAAGACAGTCAGCCGGCACAGCGTAGGAGACGAGAAAAGACACAAGTCGGATCGTCTAGCAAAAGTGGATTGGGCGACCATTCTCGGAGTACGCCAAGAATAAAGAAGCGGCAATTAAGGAGATGGCGGAAACGAAAAAGAAACTCGCGAACGAGTATATGTCGTTACTCGCGACAAAAATGGCGAGTCTCAAGAAAATAGATTTTAACACCGACTTTGAGTTCTTTAACAAACCGCATGACAATCTTAGACGCCAAATGAAGAAAGTGGCCATTGCTCGTAAACGGAAAATTGCGTTAGCATATAATTGGCCGATGGATGGACTCAAATCGGATGAGGATTAGTTTTATTTTTTACGTTATGTTTCGCATTTTATTTTAATTGTTTGACATTTATTTTATTTTATTTAATTAATTAATGGTTGGTTTGTTTTATTTTTTTAATTAATTAATATTAAAAAAAAGTTTCAGGCTACTTTAGACTATGGCATGTCCAGTTAGGGGTGTTCAAAAAAATCCGAATCAGAATCCGAAATATCGTAAAATCCATATCCGTATTATCTGAAATTTCGGATTCGGATTTGGATCCTATTTTTAAAAAAAAAAATCGGATAATTGGATTATCCGAATCCGAAATATTAAAAAATATCTATATTATATATACTATTATTTATATTTATACTATATATTTAGTCCATTTCAAGTTAACCTTAACATTAAACTAACATAATATGTCTTTCCCAAATCCAAAATATTAATATATATATATATATATATATATATATATATATTGAATTTTTGTTTTAAGCAGGTTCGGTTTTAGACTTTTAGCATAAGAGGAACATATTTTTTTAAGTTTTGGATTATCCAAATTCGGATCCCAATATTGACTATCTGAAATTTCGGATTATCCGATTTTCGGATATCCGAAAATCGGATAATCCAACTTTGAACACCCCTATTTCCAGTGTTGGGACTACTTTATTCTACTTTAGGGTAAAAATAACATAACACAGTTTGAGTGGTTAGGATGGAGCTACCACCCGAATTGGTCACGGGTACCCACTACCAGCATGGTAACACCGCTGCGGCGCTGCCACCCATGCTGGTAGTGGCCTCGTGAACCGTTTTGCTGGTTTTTTTTACTGTGCTGGTAACCGTTTTTATTTTATTTTTGAATTAATATAATTCAATTTTTTTATTATAACCGTGTGTTTTATCACTTTTTTTGTTATTGTTTTTTATAATTTAATCTGTGTATTTTAAAAATAATAAAAATAGATTAAAACAAAATTAAATAACAAAAACATAAACATAATTCATTAAATATTAAACATTAATAAAAATACATCAAAAAAATAAAGCTTAAAGTTGGCGCATGAGGTGCCATGCCCGGATATGGTCAAATGTGTCGCGGTAACGACCCGCGTAAGTCGCCTGGGTCATCTCCACAGCAATCTCCGCCCCAATGCCCGGGTGGGGGCTCATTGTACGCTCGTACAATGTCGTCCACCGATCACACTTGACGTTTAGATCGACCCATTTTCTTTGCAGACTCTCGATTGTGCGGGCAATTGGGCCGGCCTGTTGATTGAAGTCACCCAAAACACGGTCCCAGAACCTTGCGTCCCTACCGCCCGAACCTTGGTGCTGCAAGGATGGGTCGTTTTGTGCGTCTTTGACGCACACAACCACGACGATTTCTTCATTTTCTGTCCAACGGGTCATTTTGAAGGGTGTGGGTGTTCTTAATATTGTGTTGATTTGAATTGTGTTTTCACCACCGTCGTATGGTGATTTATATAGTAAAAGATCCAACCGTATTGCATAGATGAGACCGATTTTAATGAAAATAAATATTTTTGACCGTGTTGGGTGGAGACGGTTATGTTACTTTTATTATTAGAAACTTCAACCGTCGGTCGTGTTCTTCGTCACGCACTTCTATGACATTTGTAGCTTCTCACTCTCATCATAGGACTTTGTAAGCAGTGTCGTGGCGTTACCGCGTTTAGGCGGTCGACGTCGTGGCTGCGACGCGCACCGGCGCACCGACGGAACAAATACGACTCTCTACGTTATGTTATCCTATTACTAGACCCTCGCAATACCGCTGGTGTAACTCCGCTATTCATCAGAAAAATCCGCAGGTTATCACGAATCGGCGCCGTTTGTGTTTCTATGCCGCGCTAAGCGCGGCGCGTAATTTACTAGTTTGTATTTAAATGAAAACAAAAAAAAATTAGTGGAGTGCTGGCTCAAAAAAAGTGTTTCAATAAAGTAAATCAGTGAGGTGATGTGACAGTGCAAGATTAGACAAAATCAGTTAAGTGAAAAATTTAGGGGGGAAGGGGCGCTACACTGAAAATTTTTCACTTCACTGATTTCTATCAATCTTGCACTGCCACATCACTTCACTTAAACCGTTTTTTGAAGGCAACACTTCACTGATTCTTTACCAACAATCAAATATTTTTACATAATATAATAATAATAATAATAATAATAATAATAATAATAATAATAATAATAATAATAATAATAATAATAATAATAGTAGTAGTAGTGGTAGTAGTACTTCTCTTCTAGTTCACTACTCTCATCATCATCATATGCTCATATCCCTTTCTTCTTTCAATTATCATCATCACTTATACACATATACAAGTAGACCGTTCAGTTTCTCCTCATCTTCAGGATCATCATCCTCACCCTCCTTCAAGCAGATCGTTCCTCGTTCTTCGATCCTCATCTTCGGTGCATCCGATAACGGTAATAGATCCATCGTTTAGGTCTGATTCAATGTATTCATGATGGTTGTTAACTAGAAAATCTTTGAATATTTATGTGATTTGATAGAGGGAGAGAGAAAATCAGATGTTATCAGCACGGTAATTAAAACTTGAATTTTGTTCATGTGATCACCACCAGCATAGATGACGACGGTGTTACCGTGCTGACAGTGAGGTACCCGCAAACAAATTGGGTAGTGCCCTGTCCCCTTACGCTAGAAACGCCCCCCTTCCCGCTTAAGTCAACGCTGGAAAGAATGATGGTGTAAGCTAAAACCAATAGGATGTGACAATGTTTTGACTTATCTATACTTTACATTGGGTGGCGAGGCTACGAACCTGTGCTACTGTGCTGCATTAGCCGAAAGCATCTCTGGCGGAGGAAGATATTTATTATATTTTTTATCTAGTGTCACTTAAATAGGGCTGTTCAAATCGCTCGCCGCTCGTTCGGAAAATGCTCGAAAATTGCTCGCTCGATCGCCCGCTCGGTTGTAAATGAGCCGATCGGCTCGGTACGGTTTGTAAACGAGCCAAGCACGAGCAAAGGTCCGCTCGGCTCGGTTCGGCTCGAATAAATTATTACTTATTTATTATATATATAATTATATATATACCCACAAACCATAGTAATATTTACATATTTATACATAACATTTGGTCCAATATATGCAAATAAAATATGACTAGCCCGCTTTATCAAATAAAAATTTAATACTAAGTTTAATAGTAAAACCCTAAGTCGTAGCATGACAACCTTGACTTCTTTATGTTATTAGTCGTCCATCACTAATCGTCGCTTGATATCACCTTATGTTACAAAGCGACAGTTGTTCTCTGTAGTATGCTCATTGCCTCAACATAAGCCTCATTCTTAGACACTCGTACCTCAATATTAGTGTCCTCATCGGACAGTTCCACCTTAGTTGTCACTCGACAACGAAAACATTGAAGATAACATCCCAATTTTATGGTTGTCCAAATTACTCTTCGCTCGTTTCTCGCTCGACGCTCGCTCGAAAAAATTTGCGCTCGAACAATGCTCGCTCGCTTTTCAGCTCGGTTGTAAACGAGCCGCTCAGCTCGGTTTGTAAATGAGCCAAGCATGAGCAAAGGTCCGTTCGGTTCGGCTCGACTCGTGAACAGCCCTACACTTAAAGATGAAGGCTTATTTACTTTTCTTTTTTTTTTTTCATATTTTTTGTGTAATAGTTTCAAAAATTTTTACTATTCACCATTCCAACAAAATAATATACATAAATATAATAAGTGTTGGGGTAAACGGTTTTAAAGGCAGAGTCAAAGAAGGTTGCTAAGCATAGAAATAACCTGTTCTGAGAATCAACATATATTATGTGCCATTTAACTTCGATACGTTTGGATCCCTTGCGCCTAGAGGTGTTCAAAAAACCCGCTTCAGGAACCGAAACCAGCCCGAACCGAAACCGGTACTAAAAAAAACCCAAACCGAACCGAACTGAAAACCGACAAAAAAACCCGGTCAAAAGAAACCGAAACCGGTACACAAACCGGAACCGAACCGAAACCGGTATCACTAAAAACCAACCGAAACCGGTTTAAGAAAAATACATTTTTGGCCATAAACACAAATAAAACTTTGTTTTTTTTGTATTAATATTCAATTTCCTTCTTTAAAAAACCTTAAAAGTTATTAAAAGTTAAATTTTATGTAATTTATACGATTTTAAAAATTGTGCCAAAAAACCGATTAAAAACCGAAACCGAACCTGGTCTCCGAAACCAGGGAACATACAAAACCGGTCCAAAACCGAACCGGTTCAGCCAGGAACCGGTACTGTAGCGAACCGGTTTGGAACCGAAACCGGTTTGGCAATAAAAACCGATTTGATCACCTCTACTCGCGCCCAAGGCAATCCGTTTTCTGAATCTAGCACATAGTAATTGCTGGACCTCAAGCCCCATGGAGCCCCACACTATACATGCCCTAATATGTTAAAGTTAAGTTGTATGCTTAAAACCCGAACATTTGGTATGTGCCACATTTGACATATTATGTGATTATCTGACATGCTAGGACACCAGGATTCTATGTTGGGTGTTACTTTCATATTCTAGGCTTATAAAAAATGAACAAATCTAATTTGCTAAACGGGTTATTAATGGGATGTTGGGTCAAACTCAGTCAAAGTCAGCCTATCTTCCTGAAGAAGATAGCACCTGACACCCTCTGCCACCAGGAAGAAAATGATGCCTCTGCAGTCCACCACAATGCGCCACGTGTACCAGTGGCAGGGTGCCGCCCCTGACAACCAATCGCAGTGCGTCACGTGGACCAATCGCAAGGCGCCATTCTTAGTTGGTTTACTTTATTCATCCATGGATCCAAATCTAACTGAATGGGTTTCTGGAAAGCAGGCCCAACCCGTGGGCTCAAGCCCATCGCTCCTGAAGTGGGCCGTAGGCAGCCGACCCACACACCCTCTATAAAAGGGGGACTTCTACACCTTTTAGAGGGTCAGACAATTCTCCACTTAAACACACACACACACACACACACACACACACTTGTATTTCCGTCTTTATATTTGTAATCACTCAAAGCAATAAAGACTCTTTTTCAGTGGACGTTGGTCAACGAGACCGAACCACTTATACCTTGTGTGTTTGTGCATTGCTTACTTGCTAGTTCTTTAGCTAATCGGATCACGGATCTATCATCGCTGTGAGCGAAAGATTACATCCTGCAGCGAACATGGTTAGCCACCCCCTCTCTATAGCAGAGTCTTACCCGTTGTTTCTTCACCACCGTTGTGATGAACGGGGACAGAAGGCATTCAAACATCAAACAATTAGCTTCAGTTTCATAACACTTACTAACTTGTAAATGTTGTCTAGCTAACAATCCATATAAATTGTAAGCTTCCATGGGTCCAGCAAACAAGTAGTTTTAATTATGGAAACTTTTGCACTTACCAACTTAATTGTTGACACATTTTAGCATGATTTTCTCAGGTCACTAAGATGCAACTGGTTAGGATGCAAGTGGAGTCGCACATGCATTATTTAAACATTATTTTATTTGCATTATCAGACAACTGGTTTTATTTACTTTCAGTATGGTTTTGGATTCGCGCTTGTTTTGCGAAACTTTTACATTAGGTTTAACATTTTGCTTTCACTAAACTCTTTACTAACCTAAAACTATTTTTCTCATGTTTAATGAGATACGTATTTTTCAAGTATATAGAGCTCATTCAACATTACCATTGACTGGATATTGGCGTGTTACATGTCTCGCGGTAAAACTCCGCAAGTGAAAATTCGAGGGTGTGACAATATAATAAACCAATATAAGTTTGGACACGTGTCATTCACTCGAGTCATCTGATTTTTTCCCTCTTTCTCTTACTTAATTTAGGGACACTCATATTTTAATTAAAGATATTACTTCTCCTGCTTAATTATGAATACTTATTAATTGAAGATAATATTTCTTTATCTTGCTTATTTATGGATAATTATTGTTTTTTTTTAATCAAGATAGTTGTTATATTATTAACCAGATAAGTTTAATATAAAACTAATTATTAATACTTTAAATAAAGTTATATTTATTTTAACTTAAAAACTTCATAATGGCAAACTTATGTTAGCTAAAATACTATAAAGTGAAAAATAGTGAAAATGATAGCTTTTATAGGGACGTGGTACTAGCAAAGCTCACGGGTACCCCAGTTTCCACACGGTAACACCACCGCTATGGTTACGGGTAGGGGTCCTGTGAAGATATTTGTTGGTTATAGTTAACTGATGGGAACACAAAAATTTGTGGGATTTTGGGTTGTTTTAATTTAAGGTGTAGAGATTGAAACCATGGGTAAGAAGATGGGATTTTGGTTTTTTTTTTTTTTTTTTTTTTTTTTTTTTTTTAGGGTTTAGAGGTTGTCGGTGGAAGAAGATGGGAAGTTGTTTTTTTTTTTTTTAATTAAATTTGGTTTTTAGTTCTTTATTAATTTGAATTTGGGATTTTTTAAAAAGAAAATTAGAAAATGGAATAAGATTGGGTTTTCTATTTTAATATTTAAGTTTTTATGTATTAATTTAAAATGATTATTTTATTCAAAACAATATTTAAAAAAATATTTCAGTGTAGAGGAACAGTGTTGCCTTCAAAACTGTGTTTTAGTAAAATGAATTGGTGAAGTGATGTGGCAGTGCAGGATTGGTGAAAACCAGTGGAATACCTCGTCCCCCCAAGTGATATTGAAACTCCATTTATTCTGGTGTGGATGGTAGGCAGACCTATATTTCTTTGTTTTAGTAGGACTTCTTACAAGCGTTGTTTCTATCTACTACTATCTAAAAATAATCAATTTATTAATGACTAGTCAAAACCAAAAAATAACCCATAACGTGCGAAATTATAGAAGATTCCCTTTAAGATCAAACAATTCTATCGAATTGAGTATAATTGTATGTGTGATAACATCTAGTATACCAGGAATATCAATGAATCCGATTATTGCAATTACTCACGATACCCTTTTTTTAGTTTCTAGGGTGTATTTCTTAGTTCAAGATCTCTCTTACTAACTCGAATCAAAGAATTAGTAGATCTTTCCACCTAAAATGGTATTGGGCTTGGGTTATGAACTTATAATCTATAATCTGATGATAAATCGATTATATGATTATAAGTTCATTTCATACTGAACCAGACCATAATAAGGTTATATACATTCTCATTGTGAGAAAATGTCGTTTCAAATACTTGATGTGGTTGGATAGTATATAATAGTAAAAAACAATATGTTAACTAATAAAAATTAGGTGCTAATAAAAAGTTAAAGTGAATTCCTATCTGAAAAAAAAAGTGTTTTCAAAATTAACTTAACAAAATTTATAAATGTCACATCAATGTTTATTTTGTAAATACATATCTTGACAATTGTATATGTTAACAAATTACATTATATTTTTTTTCATCCGTGAAATGTATATCTTTCTTAAACATCCTTTTTAATTAATTATATCACACTAAAAGAAACCGAAACGAAAGCCGACGCTAAAACCGGCTTGAAACATAAACCGAAACGAAAGCCGACGCTAAAACCAGCTAAACCAAAACCAAAAAGATCGATTTGCCCATCTCTAGTAACAGCCGACTTGACGTGTTTGGATACGTTTGAAAATAAATGCGTCTGGGATGTCCTTAAGGAAAAGGCCCGAAGAAAAAGGTATGCATTTTAACACTATGTAGCCCAAAAATGGGGGCATTTATGGTTTTGGGGTTAGAGGCCCACCTCTCTGCATAAAGTTACCTTTCTTTGACTAAATTTGTCGCCTTTAAATCTGCTTGGTTCCTTTCAAACTCAAAAAGTTTTTTTTTTAAAAGGTAAAATTCATAACGAACCAACCAACTAATAAATCGGGCCGCCAAAAACCAAAAACCCAAGTTAAATAATTACAAATTTGTATATATAATTAATCAACAACTGACGGTGCAATAGTATGTGAACGCGTGGCATAGTCGTAATTTCGAGTGTGAACACAGGGCAAAACGGTAGTTTTGCCTGTGCTTTACTAGTTTATACCAATTCAACCAACTTAAGGACTTCAATTTAGCTCTATGCTTGACCTAAAAAAAAACCCAACTGATTTAATCTATCCTATAATATCTTCCATTCTCATAGACTTATTTCAATTTTTAGCCTATTTCTTGATCTCTATAATATTGATATCGTGAAGAATCTCCTTTTTCTAACCTCCTGGACCCGAGGAGTCATGAAATTTCAAAAGGGATCTAAATGAAAACACGAAACTCAAAAAGTTTAGATCCATACGTTTATTTTTTACCATTGTATGCATTCACATGATTTATTGGAATTATATTTTCAGTTATATTTAATAATTTAATATTATTTATCGTGATTTTTTATTTTTTACTCCATTTGTATTTTGCCCCAACTACCAAAAGTTCCTAAATTGTCACTAATGGGTGATGGTTAGTGTGTTTTAATGGTAGGTTAATCGATATCGTTTAGTCGTAAAAAAAAAAATAAGTAAATCTATATCTATAATCTATAATCTATAATCTATATTATATTATGAGGCCGGCTAATGTACAAAGGCGTCTTAACCTACAAAGTGTGAGAAGTGATCCTGGCCCTCCATCTTTCCCTTTTGCGTTTTAACCTCGTACATTAATTACACATGTTTCTCATTAATGGCAGTTATCAATTAAGGGTATATCAGACAATTTACAACCCTAAATAATTTGAATTTTTTTTTGCAATTAGCGCTCAATCACCCTCATTCATTGACGGTTACAAACTCATTCAAATTAAATCACACGATTCAAGTAGAACTCACCCAAAATTCAGAAAAAAAAAACAGAGCACTCAAACTCATCGCTGAACATCGCTGATTATAGAAGAATCATGACTCCAAAACGCAAAACAGGTAACGAATTAATCATGTTTTTAACCTATTTTTGATCGTATACCAATAATGGTTGCTAATCGTTGTTTTTTAAACCCTAAAACAGGTGAAGGACGAGAAAAAAGAAGCAAGTTGTGTCATGACAGGCCTTCGAAACCAACGATTACAGGTATGATTCAAATGAAGATAGCACGTTTTATGTTATTGTTGAAGGCGTTTTTTGCTAAATTGAATGATGATTTGAGAGATGAACATTTTGGATCTGATTATTGATGCATGAATTTATGAAGGCGTTTTAGAGTTTCAGATTGAATTAGTAAAGACGTTTTGCTATTTTCATTGAAATGGTAAAAAATGTAACCAAGATACTGATGAGAGATTATTATGAAGGCGTTTTAGAGGTTTTGATTGAATTAGTATATGCGTTTTGCTTGAAATCTGTAAAAAAATATAACTAACATACTGATGAGTTTATGAAGGCGTTTTAGTGGTTTTGATTGAATATTAATGAATGCGTTTTGCTGATGATGTGTATGGTTGATGTATAAGTAAAGGCGTTTTAATAGTTTTACTTATGAGTATGAAGTTTTGGTGATCTATATTGGTAGATGCGTTTTGAAGTTTTAGTAGAGGCGTTTTACTAATGAAGAACTATCATACTGGTGACAATCAAAGGTATCTCAAAACGCATCTGCTAATAGTAGTAAAGGCGTTTTACTGATGTAGAACTATGATTCTGATGTCAAGTAAGGGTATCTCAAAACGCATATAGTAAAAATAGTAAAGGCGTTTGATTGTGTGATTTGTTGTGTGCAACATGGTTTAACCCCTAATGTATGTTGTTCATTGTTGTGTTTGTCTTATGCAGAACAACCAGCGGATCCAGGGTCTGATGATGATTTCCAGACTCCTATAAAAGATTTGAGGAAAGTAAAGAAAGTTATCCAGAAACCAGACAAGGTTGTTGAAAAGAAAACTGTAATCGAAAAGAAAAATGCAAATACAGAGAAAAAGAGAAAGAAACAAAATAAAAAAGATTCAAAAAGTGATTCCGATGATGATTTTGTTAAACAAGCAAAGAAAATAAAAATAAAAGTAGGGAAAGAAAAAGAAGCAAGGGTTTTCGTTGAATACCAGGATACAAAATTGAAACTAAGGTGTTCTCCTGGGGAATTTGTAAGGGATATGAAAGAGTTCACGAATGAACAAAAAGAGGCAGTAAGGAGTATGGGGTTTGGATCAGTGTTAGAAATCGATATAGATTCAATTCAAACTGGTCTAGGTTTCTGGTTGCTTTCGAATTATGACGAAACAACAAGAACAGTAAATGTTGGGAACTGGAAAATAAAGATAACAAGTTCTTTGGTGCAAGAATGTTTTGGAATCCCGATAGGGACAATTCCTGTGTTGGAGCACGGAAGGCCAAAAAAAGGATCAGGTTCAACGATAGATGAATTCAAATCTCAATTCAACACATCTACTCCAAGTGTTGGGAAGTATTAAATGTGGTTAAAACACTCGTAAATGGTGGGAGAATGTTTAAGCTAAATTTCTTGGTACTGTGGAACACAGTTTTTGGCGAGATAACAAAATCAACAAAAGTTAACCAGAGATTTTTGATTAGTGTGGATAAAGAAGATGATATACCAAACATGAAGTGGTGTTCATACCTACTAGAGTGCCTAAACAGAACAAAAGCAGGCTGGAAGCAAGATCAGTACAATGGGCCGATAGCAATGCTAACTGTAAGTTTGTGTTATACCAAAACGCATTTGTTATTTACCAAAACGCATGCATTGTTTATACCTATAGTAGGTTTCTGTTCATACCTATAGTAAAACGCATGTGTTATTTACCAAAACGCATGCATTGTTTATACCTATAGTAAGTTTCTGTTCATACCTATAGTAAAACGCATGTGTTATTTAACAAAACGCATGCATTGTTTATAAATTTTTTTAATAATTTAAAACTTAAGTTGTTACTATGTGCAGGTTATTTACACCCATGAATACAACAAAAGGCATAATCCAACAATTGTGAAGAATCCTGCAATTAGTTACATTACATCTTCATCGTTGCAGGATATGGAAAGTTATATATACGATAATGGGCCTTTAACAGATATCGAAGAAGATGATGATGATAATGTTGTAGGGAATGAAGAGAGTGAAAAAAGAAGTTCTGAAAAAGGTGTAAGCGAAACGGTGAAGGACGCTGTGGATGTTTTGGTGGGTCTGCATGAAAAAGAACCCACTGTTGATGAGGAGGAGCTAGATTATGACAACCTAGACTGGAGAGATTTTGACATGGGAACACAAACCCAGCAAATGTTTGAGTATTGTGCAACGCCTATTCAGTTGAGTGGGGTTGAGTGTGATAAAGAAGAATTCGACGCAGCTATGAAAGCTAAAAAGGTAAATATGTCATGACAGTTGTTTTTTTGTAGTAAAGGTGTATAGTTATTTGTAAAACGCACTTGGAAAATACTAAAACGCCTTTGATGCTTTCATGGCAGGTTTGGATGAAAAAAATGGACAGAAACATGAAGAAGTATCTAGACATCCAAGAGGAAATAGATGATATGGTTTCACAAGCAAGAGAGAAGTATTTCTGGTCTAGGGAATTGATCGATAGATGCCAGAAATGGGACGGCATTAGAGGTAAGTCGTCGAAAGATGGCGATGAGCATGTGGTCGGTATAGGAGATGATCAAGGTTTAGAAGACTTGGGAGCGCAATTAGGTGTTGAGGATGATAGGGTTGTTGAAGAAGAACAGGCGGCGGGGATGGTCCAACCCGAGACGACAAAAACATTGGTGGGATACAAATGATATGGGCATGGTAGGAAGAAGAAGGCTGGAGAGCAAAGTGGACAGAATGAAAAAGTGGCTGAACAGGTAAAACGCATATGTTTTAATCCTAAAACGCAAGTATTGTTATACTGAATTTTTTACAATTATAAGTAAAACGCATTTGAATAATGTCTAAAACGCATGTGTTGTTTATTTTGTGACAGCTTGTAAATATTGAAGACAACACAGGAGTGGGGCCTGATGAAACAGTTTCAATTGTTAAGGATGTTAATGAAAATGTTGTCGGGGAGTCAGCGAAGGTGGTGGAAGATAATGTTGATGAGGCAAATGTTGATGAAGATTATGGTATAAGTGATACAGCACTTGCTATGATACAAACAATAGAGCCAGGCGTATTTGGTATAAGGGATGCAAGCATTAAGGATGAACAACAAGATTAAGTCGAAGAACAGGCGAATTTGGAAGAAATTATAACCAACGTGCCTTTGCTACAAGTAGAGCCGGAAAAGGATCCAGAAACACCAAAGGATCAAATTATTGAGAAAAAAAAGGAAAAGCGAAGGTTGATGATGTTAATGCTGGTAGACCAGCCAGAAAGAAGAATCCGTCTTGGGCTTTAAAATCTCCTTACATCGGGAGAAAGGTTTCACTGTTTGGGCCTCTAACAAAAGATGAATAGATGATGGCAGAGTACATGATGGCGCCAACAAGGGATAAAATGTAAGTGATATGTATGAGCTTAGATTATAGTTTGTAAATAACTAATATTTCATTTGTAACTTTCAGGAAAGTGGTCTACAAATCGGATGGGGGGGGGGTATCGATATATAAGGCTGTCTTGGAAAGTTTCTACCCCGGTATATGGTTGCACACTAACGCAGTGGATGCATATATAGAGGTACTCAATTATGAGGAGAAAAAAGTGAAAGAAGATGGAGTGTACAAGCTTTATTGCACCACTACAATGATGGTAAAAAAATAATTATGATTAGTTAAAACAGACAGTAAAACGCATGCTTGAATATAATAAAACGCATGTGTTTATTTGACTGGTTGTTTTTGATATACAGCCACCAGACTACTACAAGCAAGGGGTTGGTGAACCTGATAGGGTGAAGGTTTTTAAAAGCAATATGGAACATCTGATGCAGAAGTACAAAGTCAAATCTGTGCATGAATTTGACATCATTATAGTACCATTGCTAATAAAGAGTCATTTCTATCTTATGTGCTTTGATATAAAGAGTGGCTTCATTGAGTTGATTGACAACTCAAAGAATGAACCAGATTTTCAGGCAAGATATGAAGGGGTGCCCGAAGTCCTGGTATGTAAAATTACTAATTAATTAATAACAAAAAATATGTAATTGTGAATAACTTAACTTTGTCTTGTTTTATTGCGTGCAGAGACACACTTTCTACTTAACTTTGAGAACATTTTCTGAGAGCAGAATAGGAATCGAGAGGATTGAAGGGGGGACAATACATAGGAGAGAAATGCCATGGAGGACTGAGAATAACATAGAAGACTGCGGTATATTCACAATACGGCACATGGAAACGTATAAAGGGAATAATGTATGGAGCGCCGGATTTGTTAATGAGTCGCCACTACAAATCAAGCAGCTAAATGCGTTGAGGTTCAAGTATGTTGCAAAATTGATACTAAGCGAGCACAACATGGCAAGGGATGACGCTATTGAAGAAGCGCGCAAGTTTAGCAAAAGACCTTACAAGACTAAGATGCTTCAAAATGCTAAAAAGAAAATGAAGAATCGAGTAGATAGTGTTAGCTAAATGTTTTTAAAATTTGTTATGTTAGACATGAACATCTGTTTGTTCCTTTTGTTAAAAATGAATGTTTCTGTTTATTTTAGCAGTTTTGTTAAAACGCATGTGATGATGACTAAAACGCATCAAGGTTATCAAATCACTAAAACGCCTGCATTATTTTATAAAACGCAAGTACATTTTTTATTCAACACATTTTACATAGCAACACATACAAAACACATGGGGTTCAAAGTTGGAGATAAGTAAACATAGAAGCAAGGTTTAAAGTGATTTGAGAAATTTGATCTTCATTTCCATTGAACACCTCAAAAGTGCAATGGATTTAGTAAGCTCTTCGACAAGATTCGTATCTCTTTGTTTTGCATCAATCATGAACATCAATGCCAGTTCATGAAGACTAGAATTTGGCATCGCCTTGAGAATGTTGCAAACTTCATCTTTTCTGGAAATGCGTTCATGGACATTATTCAAATCATCCATCAAAACACTCTCACAAGAATGATCCTTGATGATTTGTTCTTCAATCCTCTTAATAAAAAGGGATCTTGCAGAGGATGATGATGGAGAAGACATTGTTGTTGTAAAAATATGTTTATGGTGTAAAATCAAAATGTACATATTGATGATAATATAGAAAAAATAATATACAAAATGACAAAATAGAATCACATGGGATACTATACAAAAAGGCAGTTCATTGTTGACTGAATAAAACGCATTCAGTAATATGCTAAAACGCATGTACAAGTTTCAAAAAAATAATAATTGGTATGGACAAACACTAAATGAGATTACATATTCACATGTTTTACTGTTCTTTGCATTCTTGATAATAAAAATATTAAATTTTGTGAAAAATTATAAAAAAGGTATGAAAATTTATAACACTGACAAACCTCTGTATTTTCATTTTATACCAATAAATGAAAAAAAAATTATTTTATTTTGCAAATTGTTAGTAAAAATTAAATACTTGTTATAGTGTTCAACAACCAAAAAAATGATTGTATTTTGCAAGTTGGTATGATGTGATTGAGTATGAATCAAAATTAAATACAGTTTATAGTATTTATTAAACTCTGTACACAAAAAGCATATAGTTAGGATAACAAAACGCATTGGTTCGATTGTAACCAGTATGAAATGCATATTGTAGTGATGTGATTGATATCTAAATAGAATTAAATGAACCATTAGTATCTTCAACTACCATATCATCAATTTATTAACCTAAAAAATTCTCTATATAATGATCGAACAAAAAACAGAGCATCACAAAACAAAAAAAAAAATTCGTTTAAAAGAAAGAACCCAGTATAGCAACAATGGATAATAACATCGAGAATGCGATCAACAATATCCAGGTGAAAACAGTGATCATGGTTGATTCTTCAACTGAGGTAAGGAATGATATCAAATCATCTTCTTCGGTGATGTGTGTTCAGCATATATAGAGGTACTCAGGCAGTCTAAAAAAAACTAAGATGCCCATGAAATGCTACTAGGTGAACCACCATCCAACTTCCGAGATCAAGCTTTAGAAATCATCAAACAACAAGAATCGTTTGATGATTTGATCTATCACAGTCTGAAGAACACAGAAGAAACCATCTGGTCAAACATGGAAAGTAAGAGGAAGGGGAGGGATGAAATCTTAAACAACAAAGACTGAATGGGTTGGTGTTTTTGATCAGATGGTAGTTTTTTGGTGGTTGTGTGAATGTGGTGGGTGGTTTGTTTGTAATTTTTTGGGTTTTAAGTTAGTATGTTTTCTTTGGGTTTTATGGGTTTTATGTTAGTATGGTTTTGATTAGATGTATGCCATATGGTGATGTATTGAATGATATATATATATATATATAAGTGTTTGTTAGTAAAACGCATCTAATAAACAATAAAACGCCTTTAGTAAATATGATATAAAAAATGTATAATCTGTATAAAAATTTACTAAAACGCCTTCACAAATCACAAAACGCATTCATTAAAAACAGTATAATTCTCCAAATGTTTAAAGTATACTAAAACGCATTCATTAATATTAAAACGCAGGCATTAAAAAAAATACTAAAGATCAGTCCTCATCCACTTGGTCTTCAACTCCGTGATGATCAACTCCTTGGTCTTCTGCATTTTCATCTTCCTCATTCTCATCTTGTAGCATTGTGGTTTTTAACTTGTGTTTCCGACGATCATGTCCTACCTCCCCACAAATGTTACATGTTCTTTTCCTTTTACCCATACGACTTATAGCTTTTTCTTTGTTTGATTTAATTCTCTTGTGTGAACCCCGGCCTTTATTTTTGATACCATTTGGCAAACGGACAATAGTATCTGCCGGCTTGTCATACCCAAGCAAACTAGAGTACCGATCATACTTCTTTTGAGTTGGTCTACTAAACCGACGTTCATCCACCTTGTTGATCATTTCTTTCATTTGCTCGTTGACTAGCTTTAATTCCTCTAAGTCTGTGATCAAATTATTTGCAAGGTATTCACAGGCGAAAACAACTTCCCTAGCAATCTTTCTAGCTTCTTTGCTTTTGTCATCACCAAACTCATGTAACTCAAATGAATGGTTTATCTCATTCGGGACAACATCTTTTGTCCACCTCTTCAAAATGTATTTCATCGGGAATCTTTGAATTCTAAATGACCGAAGAACTAGAAAAATATGCCTACATAGTAAACCATATTGTTCAAACCTTTTACACGTGCATAATGTAGTGACATCATCACCATCCTTCTTGAAAAGCACCTGTAAAAAAAATTTATACTGATCTATTAAAACGCATTTGAAACATTGTAAAAAGCATGTATGTATATATATTGGATCATTAAAATGGGTAAAAATGGAAAATACTAAAACGCATGTATAAAATTGGTAAAACGCACTTACTTCTAGAAAACCTTGCCCATATGCTTTCGGGTCATCCACAAAAAGTTTCAAAAATTCACCACACCTTTGTGTCTGAACGGGTACCAAACTATCAAAGGCAACATAAATCTCCTCTTGTATATCAAGGAATATAGACCTCGTGAAAATTTGAGATGCTTCCTTCTCGATGGGAAAATTAGTCCAAAAATCAGGAATAGTGTGCCTTGAATCATGGTCGTTTTTCCTATGATTAAACCTCTGAGCTTCCATTGAAGTCTCAAAATGGTGCAAAAACTCTACAAGCGTCAGCTGGGAATTCGCCGCTTGACAAAAAAAATGATTCTCACTCTCTGATCTAGATGTTGTCCGCATTAGACCAGACATCGGTTCATCACGGTAATATGCGGGGATCCACATTGTTCTCAAGTTAAACATATCCGTCAACCAAGTATTATCCGTAAGCTTGAAATCATTTATCACGAGATCCCATTCAAAATCAAATTTCTCGGGACCAATTGAGTCTGTCCAAACGATGTTACAAATTCGCCGCTTGAACTCATCATCACTGCATAATGTGCCACCAACCTAAAAATAAAAAAACATCATGAAGAATATAAGACTTTATAAACACGATTTTTAAGAAGAGAAACAAAAAGTAACAATTGACAGTAAAACGCAAGCATAAAAGTGACAAAACGCCTTTATATAAATGATGAGTATACAAAATCTTAACACAGACAGTAAAACGCATGCATATAGGTAGGAAAACGCATTAAGAACTTTTAGATTACTTGCCTTATCAGACACCTTTTTCATAATGTGCCACATGCACAACCTATGCCTGCTTGTATCAAATACCTTCTGAATTGCATTCTTCATTGCTGGATCTTGATCAGTGACTACAACTTTTGGTTTCTTACCAAAGGATTTTACAAAAACTCCCAATAACCAGGTATACGATTCTGTTGTCTCCGAAGACAACAATCCAGCCCCGAGAGTTACATTTCTACAATGATTGTCAATTCCTGTAAAAGGAACAAAAACCATTTTGTACCTGTAAAAAAGAAAACATGTGACAGTTTAGCATTCAAAAAATGATGATAAAGGTTATTAAAATAGGTTAAAAAATGGACATACTTGTTTGTGTTAAAAGTTGCATCAAAAGATATGACATCGCCAAACTCCATGTAGTTCCTTTTACACAAAGCATCAGCCCAAAACAGACCAGTGAGGGCATTCTTATCATCAACCGAGTACTCAAATGAATAATCAGGAAGATACTTTTTCTTATCCTTCAACCTCGAAACTATCATGTCGGCGTCATGCTCACCAATAAAAGAGTTCAAGCCACCCTTGAAGTTCTTACAATCAACTGCAGTTGCACCAACGTTCTCGAACCCGCCATATTTTGTCCTCATCACATTAAAAGCTTTAACAGGTCCCATGTTTAATGAAGACATTTCACATATCATTTCTTCCTGAATATGTGTAAGCTTTCTATTACCTGCTAACAGGTGAATATCCTCAGACGAAACCAACGGATGATTATGTCCTTCTACAAATTCACACACCTTAAACTCTTTTCCATTTTCTGATCCAAATCTAATAAAAGCCTTACATCCTGTACGGATTGAAGGTCTTTTCCTTTGTTTAACTTTTTTATTGTCATTCACCGAACCTAATTTTTGTGGTTTCCCACCCTCTTTGTAGCAAACAACATATTTTATACGAAGAACATTCATATGAACATATGATGTGCTCTTCCTAGCTGTAAATCCAGAAGCCTTGGCATACTTCTGATAAAACTCAAATGCATGATCTATACTTGGGAAGACCATATCAACTTCTGGTTTCAATGAAGATGGAACATCGGGTATGTATATTTGAGTTTGATCATCAATTGGAACATCTTTAGTACATAGATCTGGCATACAAAGAAGATGATAAAACACAATAAAAATAATATCACCAGATACATCAAAACGCATGTTAAAACATATTAAAACGCATTTGAATTATATCCTAAACATAATATCACCAAATACATCAAAACGCATGTTAAAACACATTAAAACGCATTTAAATGTTATCCTAAACATAATATCAACAAAACGCATGTTACTAATCCTAAAACGCATTCAGAAATGTTATCAAATACGATCATACAACCAGTTACATTAAAACGCATGTTACTAATCCTAAAACGCAAATGATTATCTTCAAATCCACAAAAAACCAAAAAATACCTTGCATCCTTCTGTGTTCAACCATGAAATCAAATCTCTCACCAATGTGTTCATCAGTGTTGTTTACATCTTCATGTATAATATCTACATAAAAGTTTTTAATGGAATGCTCAACCTCTGTTTTCATCACTGATCTAAAAAAGCTTCAAAACAGTAGAAACTAACCTTCAAAATTGAGATTATGAGGATCAACAACTTCATGTTCTTCATCGACGTTCAATTCAGGTTCATTGTTTAGATCTGAAAATACAAATTAAAAGTAAGATCACAATTAATTGAAAATAATAAAAACAGAGTACATACCGAACATGGTGAAGAACTCGGCAACTGATTATAATTTTCGTAAAAAATTGAAAACAGTGATCGACGATTGTATAATTTTTGAATATGGTAACAAATGATAATCGTATATTATGGAATCAGTTATGAAATTTGAAATATTGATGAACGATAAAACAGGGATTTGATATTAAACGTGATTAATTGATATGTCCAATTGACTATACTGCCCCTCTAATCTGTTAAAGAGTTATAACAGACAAGTTCCACGTGGCATCATTTTGTGGCTTCTCACACTTTGTAGGATAGGAGACTTTGTACCCTACACTTTCTCATTATTATATTATTAAGGAAGAGTGATGTACCATTTTGTAATTTTCATACCCGTCCAACTTAACAAGCAATATGTACAATAGATTTAAGCTTACTTTTTAAGGGTATAATGGGGAAGTTAGTGACAATTAAGACACTTTGAAGGTTAATATAGAAATTTCACCCACCCTCTCCTTTGCAATATGAAAATTTTATTCCCATCCTGTCCTCTCTTTCCCTTTCATCTTCTCATCGCCAGTTTCATTCTTCAATATCGAGATATCAATCACCATTCAATTGAACCATTAATCACATACTCATGAATCGATCAATTGACTGAACTTCAATGGTCACTTCAATGCTATATGAATGTGATTTGACGGAAACCATCCATTGATATCACGATTCCGCCCTTTAATCTATCAGAAGACCCGTTCTTTTAAAGCCATTTGCGGTACGGATTATCAGCTTCCATTCCCATTCATATGACATCCTTGTTGCAGACTTGCATTAGGTATTGTTTATTGTCTTACCAGATTATTTGGCTTATTAAGTTGATTTTTGTTTTAAAATGAATGTTTGTTTTTTTATTAAGTTGATTTCTGTTCGACCTGGATATTCGATTATGGTTTTGTGCATACTTTAGTGGAGAACGAAGGCGGTTACAACTCAGGGTTTTCAGATCCAGAATTCCGGCAATAATATGGTGATAACTCATGAAGGGGTTTGGTACCTTGTTGTCTTCTTTATCAGCCAGAAAACTATTTGCAGGTAATCTTTAAGGCACCAACCCGATACATGGGGGGATATTCCTATATGCTTTCCTTAGGTCTGTGTTTCTTTATTTTTTTCCTATTTAATTTACGGCTTCTTGAATTTATTCACATGCTTTCTTTATGCAGTTCACAAATTTAGGCCATCTTGAATCTTAAATTGCAATGTGCATTGTTGTGGTGAGATATGTCATGATGGGGAGTGTCCGCCTTGTCGGGTTAAAGGGGTTTATTCGTGTCGGTGTGGGAAGGTGGAAGCGGAAAAATAGTGTTGTGAGAGGGAGTTTAGGTGTGAGGTTGAATGTGGGAAAATGCTTGGGTGTGAGAAGCATTTGCGTGGGAAAGGGTAAGCTCCATATCTTCAGGTACTCCACTTCTTACAACCCTTTCAAGAAGCACAAAATCATTGCAAATTATAAAAATCCCAACTCACACCCTCATCGAAACTCCAAAACCGTTATTACAAACAAAGACAATGAAATTTCACAGTCCACAACTAATAATAAAGGTAGCTGGTTACAGAAATGGGATAATAATAATAATAATATTATCCATAAGCAAAACTGATACAATGGATAAGATTGTTAGGAAATTAAAGAAATTTGGGTATGCTGATGTTAAGGAAAAGGAAGAGGATTTAAAAATTGAAAAGGGGTCAATTGAGGATATATTTTATGTAGAAGAAGCGTTATCGAATGCGCAAGGCGGCTTTTCGCCTGAGTCGCCTCTTGGTGCGGAGGATGTGTAGGGTAGTAATGGGAAGGTGAGGTTTCCATGGGAGAAACCGTCGCCTGAAGATGAACGTAGGAATTCGGTGAAGCTTAAGAGTATGACTTGTGTGGCAGAATTGACTCTTCCGGGAGCAGAGTTTAGGAGGTTGAGAAATTTGGCGTATAGGTTGAAGAATAAAACGAGGATTACGGGTGCTGGTGTTACTCAGGAAATGGTGGCTTTGATTAAGGATATGTGGAAATCGGCAGAAGTTGTAAAGTTGAAAGTGGAAGGAGCGGGTGCGCTTAATATGAGACCTCAGATGCGTGAGATTTTAGAGGTTAGTTTCTTCAACATTTGTTACTGTTGTTTCGAAAATTAAACATCTTTTTGAAGGATTTGATTGTTTTACGTAATAACTTCACATGGTTCAATGTTGTCTGTTAACCTACTTTTGTTTTACTTCTTAGCATAATGATTCTGCTAATTTAATATGTGTAATATTCAGATGAGAACAGGGGGTTGGTGATTTGGCGATCTGAAGTACCGTTGCTTTATATAGGGGCGTGGGATACCATGATCCATCTTTAAAACAAAGAAGGTTTGAATATAACAAAGACAAATCAGAAAAGTCATCTATTTCTGGTGCTGATGTTGAATCTGGTTCAATGGACACTTCACAAATGCACGGATTAGATGCAGAAAATACTAAAATAAAAGATGAATTAAACTATGAAAACGAAGTGGATAAACTCTTAGAAGGGTTAGGCCCTAGGTACATGGATTGGTCCGGGTGTGACCCGTTACCCGTGGATGCAGATTTACTTTCGGGTTATCATGTTTTGGACATGTGTAGGTACCATGGAAGTCTTTTTTTCCAAAGTAAAGTCGTTTGGGCGATGATATACGCTCATTTTTGTGGAAGTTGGGGTCATTATTGCTGTTTGTCTTGGCTTCCTACTTATTTCAGGTAACAACTATAAATAATTAGATGCTTCATTATTAGTTTGCGTATTCAAGTAATATAAGACTTCCAACTTTTGTGAAATGCAGCGAGGAATTTAGCCTGAAATTAAAAGAAGCTGCATGGGTATGTATAAAATCATATTTTCTTTTTTTGTGTGTATTACAGTAATATCAAGCTTGGGTCAACATTATTGCATAACTAAACTCATCTACAATGATTTTTACCGGTAACAACAAAAGTCGATGACTTGTAACTTGATAACCTTTTAGAAAGGAAATTATGCAATTTCATGGAATAAAGTGTGTTTTTGGGGATTATGTACGCTTTCGTCTTTATAATGGTTATGTATTTTCTTCAATCTAGGTTTCTGTTCTTCCTCCGCTAGCCTCATTTGTTGTTACCAGCTTCGAATCACAGTTTGCTGACAACTTAATCTCTAAAAGAGTCGAAACCACTGTGGTATTTCTTTTATTTCCGTGTCTATTTTTATTTTGGAATGGCAAATACTCAAACATGTAGAGCTGGAAATTTAAAGTTTAGACCGATTTACTTTTGAATAGTCAATCAGGGTATGTTTAACTATTAATGGGTCAGACGGATAAGGTTAAACAGATAGCTAAAATGGAAGTGGATCACATGGATAATAAAAGGCCGAAAGTCCCTCATAGTGTATTTTACTCTAAATCATTTTATATGAAAAAAGTAAATTTTTATTGAAATATTATACTTTCTGCAATCATGTTTTGAGACACTAATTATCAATTTTATAATAACACACAAGTATTTTGGGTCATCTTGCCCCCAAATTTGTAGACCCACATGTAACTATAGAGTTTTGACCCATTACCGAACCCGCCTGACCCACAGATTCTATGTCTAATTACTTTCCATGCAGGTGCGCTAGATATGCCAAACAATTGCATTTTTATCCCCTGCAGCTTGTATGATCTTATCATGTGTTGAGTCTGTTGACTTAGGGCTGCCTCCATGGGAAGTAGTCACTATCCTTACTGGTGGATTAGCACTATCAAGTTTTGCATTATCAGGTTCCGAACTAAATATAAATCCGGTTTTTTTTCTTGCAGTTTTTATGCCCAGAGAGTTGATGTCCACTTTTTGGTTGTTTTGTTGCAGGACTGTATTGTACTCATCAAGATATTTTTCTAGAATATGCAAGCATACTTTTGGTATGTTCAGTTATTCCCTTACTTTAGTGGAAATGAGTTTTTATGTGGCTACTTTGTTTCATTTACTTAAAAATGGGTCAACTTGGGTTGTCAACCGGACAAATGCCTTAAAACTTGCCTAAAGTGTAATTAAATGCTTAAAACCCCTAAATTATTTTGAATAAAAAAACATTTTTATTATGTAATCATATTTTAACATTGTATTTTTTATACAAAATGGGACAAGAAAGTAATGTAGGTTACATCCCGACTCGTTTCTTATTCACGTTTTGTTGAAATATGTTGTATATTTGCAAGAATATACAGTTTGTTTTCAGTTAAAAGCTAAAGATATTGTTCAAAAGTCTATTAACGCCTTATAAATGACCAAGTATATATAGAGAGTTCAAAACTAAAATCTCTGACTTAAATGTGCAATGGTCTATTTGACCCGGAAACTTTGAATTGTGCTTTCAGGGCATAACCAATACTGTAGGAGCAGTTCCTGGAATTGTAGGTGTTGCTCTCAGTGGATGTCTTCTTATTCAACACATTCATGGGGTGTAAGTCTTTTTATCAAACCTTTCCTATTTTCCACTTTTTTAATTAAAAGTAATTTAATAAAGTTGTATTGCTACCATGTAGATGTCACTCTTTGCGCCATATATTTTCTTCTACCTCACTGGTATGATCGTATGGTTAGCATTCGCGAGCAGTAAGCCTCGAAGTTCAGGTGTACAATTTAAGAGAGTAGTGTAATAAAACCCTAGTTTAAATAAAACGGGTGAGGCGTACGCCTCGAGGCGAGGAGCGGAGAAAACGTGCCTAAAGGGGCGCCTCATAGGGTAATTTTTTACGTACACCTCGAAGGGCCGAGGCGCTAAGAAAACTTGCGCTTTTGGTGCGCTTTAGGGTGTGTTTGTGTGTTTTTTATGTTTGAAATTTTTTACTTCATTTTTTTTATTTTTATGTGTAGTTTGATGTTTTAGACTTTCTTTGTCTATTAATATTATTTTTTAAAAGATATATAACTTGTATATTTATTTTTTAATTCCACAACAGGCTTGCGCCTCGTTTGGCCTTAAGGCTTACGCCTTGTGAGGCGAAGGGAAAACGCCTTGGATTCTAAGTGTTATATTCAATATTTACGGCTATAAATTTTTGCGTTATAGTTGCAAAAACTGAAGTACCACATTATAAATTTTCGTCGCCACAACATTACGCGGGTTGCCCGCAGAATTAAAACGTCTACTGCTATTTTCGTTGAACGGAGTAAAATGTTCAATACCTATAATGGGTTATAGTTCGTAATTGGCATCATAATTGAATCTGATGTCAACAGGAACACCCGCCGCAACGCGCGGGCATTCTCGCTAGTACATTATAAAGGAGGAGTGATGTACAACAAGGTAATTTGCATTTCCGTACAACTTAACAAGCAACATGTACAACATATGTAAGCAAGAGATTTAAGGGTATTATGGGCATAATTGGGACAATTAAGACACTTAAGAGGGTAATATAGGCATTTCATCCACCCCCTCCTTTACAATATCAAAAGACTTTTACAATACTACCCTCCTTCTTCCATCCATACCCTTCAATCGTTTGCCTTCTTCCTTCATTAATATAGATCATTAACCTCTTGTCCCTTCAAGTTCTGTAACCTTAATCTATAATACATTATAAAGGAGGAGTGAGATTGATTGTGAAATTCAAGTCCTCCTCATATAACATTCAATTGAAGGCCTACATGAACTATCTTGCCTTCAAAAAAATGCTTCTGTAAGAACTATTACTTATTTTACTATTTGCATTTTCTTTGTTTGTTGCACAAAGTTTGCAATTTTCTTGCCTTCAAAAAAATGCTTCTGTAAGAACTATTACTTATTTTACTATTTGCATTTTCTTTGTTTGTTGCACAAAATTTGCAATGTTTTATATTATTTTTTTTATTTATGCACCTAGATTTGGATAAGCACATTGCAACAAATAATTTTGTCTGCAAATCAAATTGTTGGATTCCCCAAGGTTAGTTTTACATGTCACATAAATTGCTTCTTTGATCACTTATCATTTGTAAAATTTGTGTACTTTCTTTACATTATAGATACAATGGCGTGCACTTGATGAGATAAATGCTGGTGTATGTGACAGTATGACGTATGAAGAAATAAAGAAGAACATGCCTGAAGAATACGAGTATGTTAAATATGAAATATTTGATTTTTTTTTTGTAATTTTATACCTTTTCATTCAGTGGTCTTTTTTTAAAGGTCAAGGAAGAAAGACAAACTCAGGTATCGATATCCTCGTGGAGAGTCGTATCTCGATGTGATACAAAGGTACTGAATTCAAATACAAGGAAAAATCTCTGTTGAAAATATTGAAAGTAAATAATTAAAGTTTTGGTATTTTAAGCAACGTCAAAAGTTTGCAGTTGTGTATATAACATGTTGGAGCCGGTTATTATTGAGTTAGAACGACAACGCGCTCCTGTTGTAGTCGTGTCTCACCAAGTAAGACAAGGCAACCACAAAATTTTACCTCCACAAATGGGTAAAAAAAACTAAAAATAAAACGGGTTAAACGTGTTTGTAAAGTGTATTTTAATACATGTTTATGTATCAATATAGCTTTTGAATAATATTTAGGGCATTAGTTTTTTATTAACATTTTTAAAACAAATGAACACTATTTTTGGTGGGCGTGGCCCAAACCGTATGTAAATTACCAGTTACCCAACTCATCCATTAAAAGATTTGTGCAATGCAAACACGGGTTTAATGGATTTGTGCATTGCAGGCTGTTCTAAGAGCTTTATATGCCTATTTTGCTGATAAGGCCATTGAAAGAAATTTCACACATAGATGTAAACAACAAAACATTAGATCAATCTTTTCGGTCTTTTAATCTTTGAAAACACGTTAACACGTTTGAATATCGGGAATTTCAGATGCCACTTCATAGGAAGTTCTGGTACCGAAAAAAGATACTGACTATATTTTTCTCGCGTAACGAACCCGCTGCAATGCGCGGACATTACCACTAGTTATCTTAGTAAGGAGGAGTGATGGCTACCATAGTAATTTTGTATACCATCCAACTATTACAACAACATGTACAAGTGAATCAAGCTTATATAATAAGGGTATAATTGGAACTTTTTGTACAATTAAGACACTTAAAAGGGTATGCATGTAATTTTATCTTTGATTTTTAGTTAAAAGTTAAAATTTCATTCCATTGCTATCCTTTTCCCTTTCACTTTCAAAATTGATTACAGAGAAAGCCAAGAGACACCATTTATTCTCTAGAATTGAATGAAGCTTTCATTTCCATGTCTTAAATTCTACCTTACATCCTCTTTCATTTTCCAAAATGACATATTTATTCTCCAAATTTTCTTCCTAATTCTCCTGATTTCGTATTGAAATGCTTCAGTAGCTATGTTTTTTTTCCAGTCGTAAAGGTATATTATGATAATACTTCGGTCTTTTGTTTAGGTGGATATTTCAAAAGTCAAGATTGATGTTATGCGGCCACGGATAGCTCATAGGGTGACTGAACTTCTTGGATTTGGGGATGAAGTTCTCATTAACTTTATTTATGGTCTTTTAGAAAAGAAGGTAACCTACTACTTTATACAATTTTATATCGACTTATTGCACCATAAATATACAATATAAAGTAGAAGTGTTCTCTGTCCACTAATTATCAAATATCTTGGTTTGGAATGGGAACCGTCTTTTATGTGGATCAGTATTTTTAAGAGAGGGCAACACTTGAATGAAAATACAAGAAACTATATGAGTCGTATGCAAAGGTGTGGATATATTATTTAGATAACTACAACTCGCATCATGAGATTGTTATTTATGGTTTATCTCATTACTATGTTTACATTTAGGGATGGCAATCATACCCGAACCCGATGGGTAAACCCGAAACCCGAAATATTTGGGACGGATTTGGGACGGGTAAATGGGTTTGGGACCGGGTTTGGGGTAAGTTAAAAAAAAATTCACGGGTTTGGGACGGGTTTGGGATTTGATGATATACCCATTTACCCGACCCGATTACCCGATCAAATGTACCCATTTACCCGAACCGATTACCCAATAAAGTGTACCCGCTTACCCGACCCAATTACCCGATAAAGTGTACCCATTTGCCCGATCGTATACCCGATACAGTTTGATTTTATATTTTTTCAATATTCCCTTTATTTTATTAAGGAAACTCAAAAGTCACCCCAAATCCCCTACGATTTTATTCAAAATTCCTAAAGAAACTTTCCAAAAACTTTTATTATTACACAATTGACATGACAGCACACCTTCTGCATTCCTTAGTTTGGACTTTTGGCTTTCTCTTATTCTCTCCAAAGAAGACGATCAAACTACGGTTTATCTTCGCCACTCACTCCGGTACTCGACTTGTATCTTGTAAGTTCTATCCCTGGTTTCGTGTACAATGCTATGTTTCATTGCATCTTTCACATTCTGTTAAGTGTTAATACTTGTTTAGAAATTGTTCTTGTTCTAAAACATTAAAATATCTTTATATATTGACTAAAGCAAATCGTTGTTAGTTAAAATAAATTATATAACAAATTTTTGTGTTCTTCAACTAATAGCTTTATTGCACAATAACTGTTCCATTTTGTTTTGAGTTCACTCAGGTCACGTAAATATGGATATGGAAAGAGAAGAATTTGTAGGTTGCGATAGCTCTAATACACAAACACATGTTGATAGTAATCAACCTATGCAAGGAGATGAACAAACACATGCAAATCAATCTCAAAATCAAGATAAACAAACTCATGAAGATGCTAGAGGTAGAAAAAGGAAATTAACTTCAGTAGCATGGGAGCATTTTACAAAGATGACGATAAATGGTGAGGAAAAGGCGGAGTGCAAATATTGCAACACCAAATTAGGGGCAAAGAGCACAAATGGGACAAAACATTTACTTCAACATATGGAGAAATGTCCGAAACGAAAAAATAATGATATACGCCAAAAAGTGTTATCAGTGGATGAAAAAAAGACATCAGGACACTCAGATATCTCTTGCTATAATTTTGATGGTGATAAGTCAAGAAAAGATCTTGCTGAGATGGCAATTGTGCATGGGTATCCACTTGCTATAGTTGAGCACCATGGGTTTAGAAAATTTGTGAGGGGACTCCAACCTTTTTTTAAGGTTCCATCTCGAAATACCCTCAAAAGTGATATATTAAAGATTTTTGAATATGAGAAACAAAAGACAATGAGGTATTTTTAATTTTTCTTAATATGAAGTATATATTATGTTACATTTCTATTAACGGTTATTTATTTAAGGATTTTGGAGAAGAATACGAGTAGAATCGCAATTACCACAGACATGTGGACGTCAAGTAATAAAAAAAAGGTTTTATGGCGATTACGACTCATTTCATCGATGATAACTGGGAGATGCAAAGTCGAATTATGAGGTAAAATGTTTTATTTATATAAAATTCGATCTACTAATTGTCTTACTAATGTGTAAAATTTACAATAGGTTTATTTATGTTCCTTGCCCTCATACTGCTGATGTTCTTGCTAATGTTTTGTACGAGTCTCTATGTGATTGGAACATAGATAGAAAAGTGTCAACAATAACGGTTGATAATTGCTCAACAAATGATTTATTGATTCACCTGTTGCTAGACAAACTATCTTTGAGTGATCTTATTTGGGGGGGGGGGGGGGGCGGTTATTTCAAATGCGTTGTTGTGCACTTATTCTAAATTTAATTGTCCAAGATGGGTTGTCAATTATTGCTGAAGGGATAGAGAGAATTAGGGATAGTGTTAGTTTTTGGACTGCGACACCAAAACGACTTGAAAGGTTTGAGGCAGCAGCTCATCATTTGGCAATTCCATCATCAAAACAGTTATCCCTTGATTGCAAAACCCGTTGGAATTCAACATACTTGATGCTGAACGTTGCCATTATCTACAAGGATGTTTTTAAACGTCTTAAGCAACGAGATACACAATATAACAGTTTGCCATCAGAGAAAGATTGGGAGTATGCTTCTAATATTTGTCAAAAGTTGAAGGTATTTCATGATGTGACTGAGTTGTTTTCTGGAACAAAATATCCTACGGCAAATATATTTTTTAAATCTGTGTATGAAATAAAATTTGCTTTGGACAAGTGGAGTAGAGATGATGAGAAAGTGATAAAGGATATGGCCAATAAGATGATTTCAAAGTATGATAAGTATTGGTCAGTTATTCATGGGTTTATGGGAGTAGCAGCCATTTTAGATCCGCGTTACAAGTTGGAAATTATGAAGTATTCTTTTCCGAGACTTTATGGTTCTGAAGAAAGTGCAAAGGTTGAAGTTGACAAGCACAAAAAGTTTATTTACGATTTGTTTGAAGACTACAAAACAAAAGGTTATGAGAACGTAAGGAACCATGATTCTAGTAGGCCTACTTCAAACATTGATAAGAGTGAAAGTGGATTGTTTGATGACTATTCGTCATATGTCGCCGAGGAGAACACATCAGGTATGTTTTTTATTAACCACATTTAGTTATCATGTTCATTTTCATTTAATTTCTATTTGCAAAATAAACTTACATTTAAATGTCATTGGAGGTATTTTATTGGAGCTTGACCACAATCTTGAAGAGAAAGTTTGTCCACCAAACATGGATCTTGATATACTAGCTTGGTGGAAAACAAACGGTTTGAAGTACCCAATGCTCCAAAGAATAGCTCGGGATGTATTAGCAATCCCTATAACAACGGTTGCCTCTGAGTCTTCCTTTAGTACAAGTGGTAGATTGGTAAGTCCTCATTGTAGTCGTCTTCATCCAAGCACATTGGAAGCGTTGATGTGTGCTCAAAGTTGGTTGCTAAATGAGATAGGAGGTAATTTCATTTGGTTATTTTTATAAAGTTATTTTATTTTTGTATATTAATCGTGTTTATTTTTTGACATACATAGCAACTTGTTCAAAAGAAACTGAAGCATATTATCAAACAATTGAGTATGACTATGATGATGGCGATGAGGTAAAGACACATGTCATGTCCCTAATTTATTATGTTTGTAATTTTATTATAGTTCTGATTTATTTGATGTTGTATACTTTTGAGTTTTTTTTTATATAATAGGAAAAAGGTTTCAAGGAATGAGGATCGAGGGTTCAAACAAGACTACACGACTACATGGTCTTCACAAATGGGCGAATGGCATACACTTTCTTTTTGTATTCATTTGGCGTTAACTTCTTTAAACTTCAATATATTCATCTTGTGCTAATCATCGTAGAAATTTTCTTGCACTGCTTTTTTTTTTCATCTATGTATTAGAATATTTTTGTTTACATTTAGGTATTTTATTTTATATATACTTTGTCGTTATCTTATATAGCTTTATTGGTGTCGCTAAATGTAATTGATGGGTTTGGGTCGGGTATACCCAATGGGTAAATTTTTTAAATTAACGGGTTACCCGAAACCCGTGGGTATACCCGATACCCGATGGGTATTTACCCGGTAGAAACCCGACGGGTTTTGGGACGGGTTTGGGACAAGCTTATTTAAACGGGTTTGGGGTTGGGATTATCTAAACCTGTCCCAAACCCGACCCATTGCCATCCCTATTTACATTGCATACTAATTTTTAGGCTTTGAATAGCCCAAACAGATTCATACGAGTTGTTTTTAATTAAATGATTATGTTACTTTTTTGTGTAGATGTCAATACCTTGGGCAACAAATGACTTAATTGTTTGACCAAAAGCATATTTGAATCATTTTCACTAAGCTGATGTGTGATTTTAAAGAGTTAAATTAATTAACTAATGATCAGTCAATTAGGCTTCTATTTGTATAGTATTCAATAGTCAAATTCTTTTATAAATCCCTACCTTAATGTTTTTTTATTGTTAAGAAATTGCAGGTATCAATAAGATCTTCAAATTGATGATTTAAAACATATTGCCCTCCATGAGGAAGTGTTTGAGAGGCCGGATTTTTGGAGAGAGAGGGAGGAGTGGTAGTGGTGGCCATTGTTTTGTCTAATTGACCAAACTATTGAACTATTGTATTCATTGCTTTATTAGATACAAAGATCAATATTTAAAAAGGTAATAAAGTTGCATATTAAAAAATAAAGGGGCAAATAAAATCCTTTTAGTATGAAAATTCATTGATGGTCTAGAATTGTTTGTTTGGTGTTTGTATGTAATTGAGAATACATATCTATGTGTTTTATTGATTAACATTGTTATTTATTCCGTCATTTTTTTTAAAAGTATGGTTAGTGTGATTAGCAAGATCCTTTTGAGTCATTGTAATCAATAAAGATGTGAGCACAAATTTGAAGCTACAGTGTCTATGGCATTTGTAGATGTGTGCTGTTAGTATTAAAATAAAGTGCTACTGTAAATTAGCTACTGATTGGTTAAGAAAAGTTGACTATGAGTGCAAACAAAATGATATAATAGATCAGTAAATAGATTGCTTATATAACTACATTTAGGGGCGGCAATTATTGACACGACCCGAAAACCAACCCAAACCCGACACGAAAAAAAAAGATTTGGGTCAAGTAACACGACCCATTTAAAAAACGGGTCGGGTTCGGGTCGACACGTATTAAAAATGGGTCGGGTTCGGGTTGACGCATATATAAAATGTGTTGACCGTTAACCCGTTTACGGATTTAGATAAAAATCTATTATATTTTTGTTTTTCTTTTTTCATTTATATTTACATGGTTAGTTATAATTGTGTTATTTTTGGCACACTATATTATTTTTTTGTCACACTTATATACTCACCAATAAACATTTTATTGATAACCCGCTTACAACCCAACAACCCGCTTATAACTCATGAACATGTATGACTCATTTAAAAAGTATGGGTTAAACGGGTCATCTTCGGGTTGACCCGGATTTTATCTGGGTCGAGTTAGGGTTGAAAAGTTTGACAAGAATAATAATATGGGTCGGGTTCGGGTTGCACATTTCAACCCATCAACCCGCAACCCGTAAACCCGACAACCCATCAACCCGAAACGATTGACACCCTAATGTCTACATTTGATATCAGTTGGGCACCCGCTGCAACGCGCGGGCATTCCTACTAGTATATAATATAATGAAAGTTGAGTCGTCTTCAAAGAAAATTTGTGGAAAGTTATAGTTTTTAAGTAAGTTAACTAGTTGACTAATTAATTTCTTTGTTTGATTGGTTTGAATTTTTAAAGAAAAAGATCTTGATTGTAATTTGTAAACAATTATAAGAAAGACGCAACCCTATCTGGATTTCCGGTGCAATGATTCACCCAAACTTGTTTCAAATAGTAAGATACCACATAGACATGGCCTTGTTAATGGTTTTAATTAAAGTTGTAAGAAGAGACAAGTTTTTAATAACCAGTGGTAATGCCCGCGCGTTGCAGCGGGTTCGTTACGCGAGGAAAATATAGTTAGTATCTTTTTTCGGTACCAAAACTTCCTATGAAGTGGCATCTGAAATTCCCGATATTCAAACGTGTTAACGTGTTTTCAAAGATTAATGTTTTGTTGTTAACGTGTTAACTTCCTATGAAGTGGCATCTGAAATTCCCGAAATTCCCGAAAATATTGATCTAATGTTTTATTGTTTACCACTATGTGTGAAATTTCTTTCAATGGCCTATCAGCAAAATAGGCATATAAAGCTCTTAGAACAGCCTGCAATGCACAAATCCATTAAACCCATGTTTGCATTGCACAAATATTTCAATGGATGAGTTGGGTAACAGGTAATTTACATACGGTTTGGGCCACGCCCACCAAAAATAATGTTCATTTGTTTTAAAAATGTTAATAAAAAACTAATGCCCTAAATATTATTCAAAAGCTATATTAATACATAAACATGTATTAAAATACACTTTACAAACACGTTTAACCCGTTTTATTTTTAGTTTTTTTTTTACCCATTTGTGGAGGTAAAATTTTGTGGTTGCCTTGTCTTACCTGGTGAGATACGACTACAACAGGCGCGCGTTGTCGTTCTAACTCAATAATAACCGGCTCCAACCTGTTATATACACAACTGCAAACTTTTGACGTTGCTTAAAATACCAAAACTTTAATTATTTACTTTCTATATTTTCAATAGAGATTTTCCTTGTATTTGAATTCAGTACCTTTGTATCACATCGAGATATGACTCTCCACGAGGATATCGATACATGAGTTTGTCTTTCTTCCTTGACCTTTAAAAGAAAGACCATTGAATGGAAAGATATAAAATTATAAAAAAAATCGAATATTTCATATTTAACATACTCCTATTCTTCAGACATGTTCTTCTTTATTTTTTCATACGTCATACCGTCACATACACCAACATTTATCTCATCAAGTGCACGCCATTGTATCTATAACGTAAAGAAAGTACACAAATTTTACAAATGATAAGTGATCAAAGAAGCAATTTATGTGACATGTAAAACTAACCTTGGGAAATCCAGCAATTTGATTTGCAGTGAAAATTGTTCGTTGCAATGTGCTTGTCCAAATCTAGGTGCATAAATAAAAAAACAATATAAAACATTGCAAACTTTGGGAAATCCAGCAATTTGATTTGCAGTCAAAATTGTTCGTTGCAATGTGCTTGTCCAAATCTAGGTGCAGAAATAAAAAAAAACAATATAAAACATTGCAAACTTTGTGCAATAAACAAAGAAAATGCAAATAGTAAAATAAGTAATAGTTCTTACAGAAGCATTTTTTTGAAGGCAAGATAGTTCATGTAGGCCTTCAGTTGAATGTTATAAGGGGAGGACTTGAATTTCACAATCAATCTCATTCAATTTGATCCTTAGGGTTACGGAACTTGAAGGGACAAGAGGTTAATGATCTATATTTATGAAGGAAGAAAGCAAACGATTGAAGGGTATGGATGGAAGAAGGAGGGTAGTATTGTAAAAGTCTTTTGATATTGTAAAGGAGGAGGTGGATGAAATGCCTATATTACCCTCTTAAGTGTCTTAATTGTCCCAATTTTGCCCATAATACCCTTAAATTTCTTGCTTAAATATGTTGTACATGTTGCTTGTTAAGTTGTACGGAAATGCAAATTACCTTGTTGTGCATCACTCCTCCTTTATATTGTATTATAGATTATAGATAACGCATGCAATCTAATTACCAAATCATATATGCCAAAGACCCACCCAATAATCAAACTGTACACGATGCAAGAAAACCGAATACGAATGACAAAAAATGAATAATTGCAACACAAATAACTTGTTTAATTAAATCAAAACCACGAGTATTCTTCAAAACATGAAAAATAATCCAAAGGTACTAAAAATAATCAAGTTTGAGTTTTACATATATGAACCGTCCACCTGGATGTTGTTACAAAGGGATTAATTGCTCATCACCACTAGGGGTGTTCAACGAATCGAATAACGAATTTTCGAATTATTCGAATCGAATTATTCGAATTTTTAATATTTTTACCTGAATTCGTATTCGATTCGTATTCGTTTAAAATTCAATTTATTCGATTCGTATTCGATTCGAATAAGAAACTCGAATTCGAATCGAATTCGAATAAATTCGATTTAGTTCAAATTCACCTTAAATAACAAATTGTTTTACTTTTAGTTTTAAAACTAATACAAACTCATTATTTTTAACATATAAAATACAAATCTACAAAATTGATAAACAACAATATGTCAAATACGAGAATAGTAAAAATAGTAGAGAGTATAGTTTTATAGAGTTTTGTGATATATAAGGTAAATATATAAAACATGGTTATGCTAAAAGTTATAGACACTATGGGTTCTTAGAGTTTGACCAAAATTTAGAAGTTTTTTTTTCCAATGTGTATACTTGTGTATATAATAATGTGTATATGTGTATATATATTTAAAAAAATATACATGTACAATTTTTTTATTCGAATTTCGAATCGAATCGAATTTAAAATCATAAATTCGTATTCGATTCGTATTCGATTTACTGGACTCGAATTCGAATCGAATCGAATTCGAATTCTTAATAATCGAATCGAATTCTTGGTAATCGAATCGAACTAAATCGAATTTCGAATTTTTCGAATTCGAATCGAATTCTGAACACCCCTAATCACCACAGTAAGATCTTAAATCGATTTGTGTTGGAAATTGGATTCATGATGATATGATTAATTGATGATTGAGGAATGATTGATTGAGAGAAAAACACTCTGGGAAGGACTAAAAACGACTAGGGTTCAAGATATCTCCTCGTTTGGGGGAATGGTTATACATACATATATATATATATATATATATATATATATAGTATAAGGTTATATTGAAAACCCTTGTTATATGGTAAACTGTGACACCCGGCATGTTTGGGTCAACATTTTATAAACACATAAGTCTACCTTAGCGAAAAACGTTTATTAAACATACTTGACGGGATCAGTAGAGTCGGAACACAGTCCGTATTGTCCAGGGTTCAATGATTCGGGAGATCATTGGGTTAGTCACACACACACACACACACGATACGAGTCCCGTTGTTGGTGAATTACATAAACTAATTAAGTGTATGTGTAGACTAATTGTCATATGGTGGATTATATGCTTAGATGTGTTTAAATGATGTATAGATAATCATCCGTGCTCAAATATGTTAAACATAGACTAAGGTTACATGCTCGTATGGTAGGGTGCGTTAAAATGCGTTAAACACGACAAATTGGAAAACTAGAAAAACTTGAGTCCTGGTTCGACCACTCGAATGGGCGAACCTGGACAATACTTCTGGTTCGACCCTTGTAAAAGGGGAGAACCTGGGATATGGAATTTAAAGAATTTCATTCGACCAAGTCAGGGTGCGTTCGACCCTGTGAAAGGGTCGAAGGAGGGTACATTCGCCCAGGTAAAAGGGGCGAATGTGGACATAGTATAAATACCACACTTTGTCATTTTTCACCATTTCACAAACCCTAACCGTCTCAAAACACTCTCTAGCAACTTTAAACATTGGGGAAGGAGTTTTTGCCCTTGTTTTCTATAATCTAACCTACAAACATCTTCTACACAAAGATCTAAGGTGTGTTCTTCATTCTAAATCATTTTTAAAGCATTTCAATTCGTTTTTATTAAACCCCAAGAGTCCAGATCTGATACAAACATGTTTTCATGGATAAAAACCTTCCTAATGTCTTTCTAAACGAAACCTATTCATAAACAATGAGTTTTCATACAAATTAACATGTGTTAATGGTGTTTTATGTGATGTTATGTATTGTTTGATGATTGATTGCTGTATAGATGTTATAACAATGATCTAGGACTGTTATTGATGACGTTTTATGATTGAGATAGGTTACAATTGATTATTGATGATGTTATGTTCATTTTAGGGATTTTGGGTTAGATCTAGGGCTTGTTCATGATGATAGTGATAAGGATATGATTGGGGGTTTCTTGTTCATGATAATCTGAGTATATTAAGTTGATAATTGATTGATTTCATAAAGTTTCCTAATTGGGTAAATATTGCATGCGTTTGATGTGACATCTCCATAATTTGCTATTTCGGGTAACTTGTAAAACGGACGGATTTCGGGATAAAATTGGTAGGGTTATGTAGGAATATGTTAATGATAGTTGACTGCTGTGATTGGTAATGTTTCGTGATGTTTTCGGACCGTTTAGATGCGTTTTATAAAATGTTGATGAAAACGGGCGAACGTGGAATAAAATTGGTTCGAATGGGCGAACGTGGAACAAAAAAAATGGAAAAACGGGCGAACGTGGAAAAACGGGCGAACGTGGGAAAAACGGGCGAACGTGGGAAAAACGGGCGAACATGGCTCAAACGGGCGAACGTGGAACAAAATGTGGGAAAAACAGGCGAACGTGGCTCAAACGGGCGAACGTGGAAATGGGAAAAACCACATTCGACCATCTGATGTCCGGAATGAGATTTTTGATGCAAACTAAGTGTTTTATGCTTGAAACTTATGTGTTAAACTTATGTGCATGACTAATTGATGTAATGGGTCACCAACGGGATGTCGGGTCGGTCTGGGATGTCCGGTTAACGTTTAAACACACTTTTTAACACACGTAGTCAAGATCTGGACAATCGGGGACTAGTTAGCCTTCGGGTTAATAGTCATCACACTTATGTAAACTCATTGATAGGTTGTCATTAGTTGGGATTGTCATACACGTGTTGGAATTCTAGTTATCAGAAGACGCACTCTAAGGTGAGTTTCACGGCCCCTCTTTTATACTCTTTTCTCTCGGGGGAGAAGCATGCCACACGTTTTAACAATGCAACGTTTATGATTTGAACACGCAACTCTTATGAAACTTACCACTTTTGGAAACAAAACACTTTTAGAAACATGACGCCTTTTGGGAATGTAACTCTTTTAAGAAACGTGACACGTTTGGCACTTGGCATATTTAACATTGGCACTTGACACTTTTAAACATTGGCACTTGGCATATTTAACATTGGCACTTGACACTTTTAAACATTGGCATTTGGCATATTTAAACATTGGCACTTGACACTTTTAAACATTGATGTTTGGCATTTGACACTTGACGCTTGGCACTTATTTACTATACGACGAAACCTAAGTCCCTATTGAAACCATGAATGTGCGGAGCACAACGGGGGAAATGTGGATAGATCTATCGGGTGTGACGAACCCCACCTGACGGCTGGGAGCCGGGCGGGTGCATATTGTCTCTACTTGACACTTGACACTTGGCACATGGGCAGCAACTCGAGCAACGTTTGTCAGTAATGGTTTTAGCAACACAGTCGTAGTAGTAAGGGAACGTTTGTTATTTACTTGGAACTTTTGCACACTTGGCACTTTATGAGGAATTGTTTTACACATGAAAACGTTTACGAACTTAAAACCTGTGAACTCACCAGCATTATATGTTGACGTCTTTTTGGCATGTTTTCTCAGGTCGCTAAGGTAGCAGCATTGAGTATAGGAGCACGGAGTCTCACGGCGTCTAGGGATCATATGCATGTTTTGTTAAACATTTCAGACTTTGAGTTTTACTTTTAAGTTGTAATAATACATTTTGCTTCCGCTGTGTTAGAACGTTTTTGAAACTCAATGGTAGTTTACGTTGTTTTCTTATCATATAGATGTCGTTTATTGTGACCGTTGACTTGGATCTTGGTGTGTCACGCGCCTCGCGGTAAAACCCCGCACGTGGAAATTTGAGGGTGTGACATAAACTCTGGATACTCTAACTTCCTGACTTTTTTTTATATGAAAATTTTAGGATATGTAAAAAAATGGAAAAAGCGCCGAGCCATTTTTAAAAAAAAATAAAAAACCGTCTTCGGGTAACAAATGGTTAACACGTGTTAGTTTCGCTTAACATGTGTTAGTCAAAACTTTATTTAAAAAAAAAAAACTATTCGGCGCTTTTTTGATTTTTTTGGCTCAAAATGCTTAAAATCATGTATATTACATGCCCTATTTTTTTCAAAAATAAAAAAAATTGGGAAGTCAGAGTTTCCAAAGTTTACCATATAACAAGGGTTTCCACATTATCCTTTCCCTGTATATATATATGGGGTCAAGATCCTGTACAAAGTGTTTTTTTAGAAGTATGAGAAGGTGTTTTGGCAATTGGATCATCTTAATCTATGGTGTGGATTAATTGGATGACATTTTTGTAATTAATGTTATAATTTTATTAATTGATTATATAATTAAAGGTAGGATAGTAAAATACACACTCTAATTAAGTGTCTCATTAAAACTTCATCTCTCACCTCTCTCATCCTATTAATTATGATTCTCTCTCTCTCTTTCTCTTTCTCTCTTTCCCCCTCTATCTCTCTCATCAACAATTACAGATCAAAAGCATGAACAAAAGCCATCAGTTCATTTTACAATCATACGAAAAACACTTCTTCATTTGCAGCAGGAACGAAAGCCAGCATGAACGAAAGAAGTGCAGCTGCAGCAGGAACGAAAACCAGCACCTTCATCGAAAAACACGCTAGCCGACGGTGTTTTATGTTCAAAGGAGAGCGGGACAAATCTGAGATGTTATATACCGGTGTTGTTCAATGGATTATTGTTGTGTTTTATGTTCAAAGGATTTTTTATGGTTTAGTGTTTTTTGAATTTAAAACACATTTTAAATGTGTGTATAGTTGTGTTTTAAAGTACATTCTAGTGTGTTTTTTTGAATGTGTTACTGATTGTGTATAATAAGATAAAACACACTGGATTATGGAGAAGATGATGATAAAACCCACGGGACTGTTAAAACACAAAGTTGAGAATATGGTGATAAAACACACGAGTATGAACGTAAAACACCTTCTGGATGAAGTAACACATAATATGACAAATGAATAAACACATTCATTTAAAATACCATAGTATGAACGTAAAACACCACAGTATGAGATTTGGATAATTGATGTAATTGAATGTGAATGGCAATACGAACAGAATGATTCTTTATAAGAAATCAGTAAAATTCGTGTAAATTCAAACAAATATCCCTAATAAAACTCTTATTTAATAACAAAATTATTACACAAATTATCTCCTAAAATAAGCTTAACAACCCAAATTCCTCTAGTTAAAAAAATTAGCTGCCACATATCACATCTAGATTGGTTCTCACACTTATCACAAAAGATAGGTTTTGTACAAAAATCTAAACCTATATATGTTAAAAACCACAATATTCATGACTTAAATCGACATAGGGCACAAGGTAAGTACTAACCAGCGCAAGTTTGCGTTGGCCATCCACCAGCATGCGCTGGTCAGGCCAATTTCCCACTTCTTTTTTGTCATGCACTAAAATCAGAGCATGTGCGCTCCAACTCACTTTACCTTGCGCTCCAATTAGGGATTTCCTATTTTCTTTGTATTTCACTTGGGATTGCATTCATATGATTCCAGACTCTTGTCTAGCTTCCAAAAACTTCATATTAAGCTCCAATTAACTCCATTAAGCTTCGGGTACCTGCAAATAACAACCCATTTTCAAAGTAACCATGTTTTACATAATTAAACACTTAAAAACACCCAATTACACATACTAAAACATGGTTAAACATCCTCCCATCACAGGCCTAGGTGGATTTAATAAAGATAAGGCTAAAAAATGGTAAAGCATGGAACTTATGGTTGAGAAAAAGACATAATAAAGTTGTCTTTACAGACGGTTAGATAAACATTGTCAGGGAAGTAAAATTGATAAAATACACTTTATTGCTTTTTACGCCAATTGATGCAAAAACCTTTGAACTTTCATACTTTGAGGATGAAGTAATGGAAAAGTCATTTTATAGCATCAACATGCACCACGAGTTAGGAGTGATGGTAAGTAAAATGAAAATATATTTAAATGTATTATTAGTTGATAAAGAAAAATTATACATGGAAATGTTATGGTAATTTAATGAATGTGTATATTTTTATCAGGCAGTAGCAAAGGAGTTTATTGAAAATAACTATGAAGGCAAATACATTCCAGCTGACATCAAAATTAATGCAAGTGGATTGACGTTCAATGTCAAATTGAATAAACTGTATAAATCTTATATTCGGAAGGAAGGATGGACTAATCTATTAGAAGGATTTGGGTTGGAGTTAGGTGATAGATTTATATTTAAATTTATTGACGACGACACATGGGAACTAACAGTTTATAGAGTGGAAACTCAATTGAAGATTGAGTATTCTCCAAAACAATGACATGAAGATCCAAAACCAAAGTAGATAGAAAAGCATCAACATGTACTTATCCTATTTAAAATGTTAACTACTTAGTTATTTTTATACATTGTAAACTAAAATTATGTAACAACTGCAGCAGGAAAGAAGTTTTGAATAAATGAACAAATCTAGTAAAAGAGAAGCTACAGATGATGCTGAGTCAAGTTTGAAGCAACACAAACATGCTAGGGAACAAAAGAAAGATGATTCACATCAAAGTGTTAATGATGTGATTAAGTTCACTCGTGTTGAACATGGAAAAAACAGAATGGTAGTGTATCCATTGTAATCACTTATGTTTAATTTTAAAGAAAGTTTATATTATATTAAATACAAAATCTGACAAATGATATGATAAAATGATCAATGCAGCTGTAGATGCATTTTGCGACTAATGATTGGATAGGCATAATTAACATATGTTAAAGACTGGTCGAAGGTATGCTTTTGTGGACGAAGGTAGATAAAAGGGGCGAAGGTAGAAGAAGACTGGGCGAAGGTACAAGATTACTGATCAGAAGAAACACATTCGTACCATAGTAGTGGGCGAATGTGGAAAAGTTCCACATTCGACCAGTGCTTGTGGGCGAACGTGCAGAGTCTATATATAGAATTTGTGTTTTTGTGAATGTAATAGAGTTGTCAGTTGTGTATGTGTTCAGGTCAGGTTCCAGGTCATTTTGTGATAGTGTGTGTTTGATCTAGATTAACGTGTAAGTCGTTGTAAAAGCTTATTTGACAAAAGTTAATCTATGAAAAGATGTTGAAAATGATCTTGATTGTGTTTTGATTAGAGTTTTATCAATTTGTTCAGAACTAGGGTTTCCGCACCTGGTTTTGTGACTTGTATGATCATATAATCCTGTTTTAGTCAAAATCTTTCGCTTACAAAGTGGTATCAGAGCCATACGGATCATACAACAACAAATTTGATAAACTCAGAGCTGATTTGGACATGTTTTTGATCAAAATACATCTGTTTTTGCATAAACATGGTTTATGAGTGTTTTTGATTGATTTAGAGTTGAATTAGTGGTTAAAATCAAGTTTTCCAAGAATTAAAGTTGCTCCAAATCAATTCCGAAGCATAACCTGATTAAGATCATTCAAATCCATGAACTTTTGAAAATCTGAGATCAAAATAACCGTTTTTCAAAGTGTAACCGTTTTTCAAAGTGTGATCTGGGCAAAATGGGCGAACCTGGAACCTGAGTGGTCGAAAGTAGTTGTTTTGGGCGAACCTGAGTAGTATTTTGGTCGAACTTGAAAATTGTTATTGAAGTTTTCACTTTCGGGTAAACTTTTCCACATTCGACCGGTTCAATTTGGGCGAAAGTGGAAGTGTGTTAGATTGTTTTTACTTTCTGGTGAATTCTACATTCGGGTGTTATTGTTTGGGCGAACCTAGAATCAGAAGGGACGAAAGTGATAGATTTCGGGCGAACCTAGGACATTTTGGGCGAACCTAGACCTTAGTTTTTGAAAATTTTCTAAGTGTTGAAGTTTTCTAAGTTCGTGATCATGTGGCATTTTCAAAATACTCCGAAACCAGCAACGACACAACCACAACAGCAAACGATGGACCCATGGACAGTGGCAGCACAAAAGATGAACACACAGTCTTCGCAACCGATTAACTACATGGCAACGACGAGCTCGATGCCTCAAAGCGTAGCATATCCAGCACCACAATCTGACTACTGGGGAGTAGCAGCAGCGGTGGTAAATACTCAAACTACTAATGCTATTTCTACTTTGATTAAAGATTTGTCTTCAGGTAGCGGGAATCGGCCACCGAAGCTCATGGAGATGCAAGAATATAATCAGTGGAATACCATGTTCAAAATCCACTTGGAAGGCATGGGAGTAGAAAGAGCAGAAGCATGGAGAATGATTGCTACAGGTTACACACCACCAGTGTTGGAGAATACCGGTGAACCAGTTCCATTGGAGAGTATGTCTGAGGAGGAGAAAAAGAAGTTTGCGGTGGAGAAGAAAGCTTTTTCCCAATTGACACAGGCAATTACAAGCGACCTGTTGCATCAGTTTGGGACATGCACCACATCTAAGCAACTATGGGACAAGCTTAAAAGGAAGCATGATGGTAATGAGAAGACTCGAAGCTTGAGGATGGAAGAATTGATAAAGGAGTTTGAGAATTTTTCTTACATTAACAATGAAACTTTAAAAGAATTAACTCCTAGATATATGCATTTGTTATCTGAATTGTCTAGTTATGGTGTACAGATTCCTATGACTAAGCAGGTGGATAAGTTTGCAGATGCTCTACCACCACAATGGGATCAGCATGTGGAAGTTCTCAGAGAGAAGGATGCTTACCAGTTCTGGACTATTTCAGAGTTCATTGAGAAGCTGGAAAACAAAGAGATGGAGGATAGGAGGAAAGCTAGAAGATCACATATTCCTCAGAATCCTAGCTTATATTTTGGAGGCACTTCAGTTCCAGTCAGTAACTCAAGTTCAGGAGGTGTTGTACCACATGTTGCTTGCATTTCCAATGTTATGGAATCACCAAAATCAACTCACAACTACATGACACAAACATCATCATACTCACAACCATCATACACACCACCACAATACAACAATTCCTACATTTCACCACTCTCCCCAATGCAACAAGCAGGTTTCTACACTGCTAGCAAATCACAACAACCAATGAACCAAGTTACTCAACCTAATCAACATCCGGTGGTTTTGGATACTTCTAACTTGGGCAATGTGACAGTGGAAATTGCTCAACAACATATTGCACTAGTCTCAGCAATGGTTTCATCCTACAATGGACTCGTTGCTAGTCAAATTGGGAATAACAACTTAACCAATGAGGACTATGCACAGATCGACAAGGAAGAGATGGAACTCATTGATATTCAATGGGCTTTTGCAAGCATCATGAGAAGAGCAACAGAGTTTATCGAGAAAACAGGTAGAACAGATTTGGCAACTTCTCCCAACACAACCTACGGGTTCAATAAGGAGAAAGTTACTTGTTTTAACTGTGGAGAGAAAGGTCACTTTAAAAGAGAATGCACCCAGCCACCAAAACAAGGTAATAGAAACCCATTCAATGCCAACTACTAGAACCGTCAACAACAAAACCAAGTTTCTTACCAAAATAACAACAACAACCAAAACCGACAGAACAACTTTAACAACCAAAACAGACAACCAAACACATCAAACCAGATTCAAAACCAATCTCCTAACAACACTAACCGAACAGTTATACCAATCACTACACCAAATGAGACACAACAGAACACGAGTCAGAATCAAGCATTGGTGACTCAACAAGATGAAAGGTTTGACTGGTCGGGTATGCAAATAGGAGTGGAAGAAATTACTACTGGTGGAAATGTGGCATGTGTTGCTTATCATGTTGATATTGAAGGGTCGGTAATAGAGGAAGAAAAGAAAGAAACTGAGGAGTGTGATAGTGATGATTCTGAAACTGAAATGGATGTGGAGAATGAACCTGTTGAGGATAAGGCTGAGGAAACTAATTCTGGAATGGTGATTGATTCTGTTACTGATGTTCCTGAGGAGTGTAGATCAGTTTATTCAGATTCAGACAGTGAATCGGACACAGAGGCAAGTGTTGATTCTTTAGATGATGACATTGATCAGTTGTTAGCAGAAGCTGATTTTCTGATGACGAGGAAGTCGTGCATTGCTGAGGATGCTTTCACCAAGATTGACTATTCCAAGTTTTTCACTGGAAAGGAAGCTCATTTCGCATTGATGGCCATGACTGAACCGCCAAAACCTGTAAGTTCTGAATCTAGCACTGATATTAAAATTGATAAACATTGTGATAAATGTGATAGATTGACTGAGGAGATTAAACAACTCCGTATTGAACGTGATAGTGCTATCATGAACAGTCAATCTACTCGCAAAGAGTTGAATGCTTTCAACAAAGTATTAGATGGCTACAAAAAGGACATTTCCGACTTGAAAAATACTTTATCATTGAAACAATTGGCAATTAACAACTATATCAATGAAATTGAAAATACCAAGTTGGAAATGGCAGCCATAAAATGCTTTGCTGAGAAAGTAAACAAAAAGTTGGAAAGTTATAAGCACATTGCTTATGTGGTAGACCATATCATTGATGATAACACCACCAATTACAAGTCTGTACCATCTCCGGTTCTTTTTGAAAATCATAACTATCACCAAGTTATACCGGAGAGCTCGGTAAAATCAGACTCATCATCGGAAATGGAATCTAATACCTCGAGTATTGGTGATCCTCATTCCGATGTGAGACCGATTTTAGGCTTGAATGATGAGGGTGTTTATGCTGAAAGTGTGAATTCAGACTCAGAGAATGATGATACTGGTAATGACCAAACTGTTAATGCATGTGAAATTCCAAAAGAAAATCACATCATTACTACTGAACCAGTGTCACCATCTCAACATGTGCATCCGATGGTAACTGCTCATCGTGAGAAAAAGTCTGAAAAGAATGAGATTAGAAAGGACCTTGAGAATGAACCATGTGACAAACCTGTCAAGGTGTTTTATCGGATGGAAGGATCCAATAAAATCATCTCTGATGAGGAATTTCCAATCAAAAATGCTAACTATGCTAAAATAGAAAAGATTTGGCAAGAAAGCACTATTTGGTTCCCAAAACATGAGAGAACAAATGAAATTCCACCAGAAATTTTAAAGAAATTGTTTTTGGATGTTCCTCAAGAACCAAAGGTCCATGTCACAGAGTTCATTCGACCAAATGACAAAGCAAATGGTTTTCATGAGCCCACTTACTCAAAAGGACCACTTCCTGAGAGTTTGAGGAATCAACAGTATAATGATCAATATCCTGTTAGATCATTTGCTCCACCAAATGCTCATTATGTTTTTGAAGAATATCGAAAATGCTTTAAATGTGGGGAACGTGGGCATTTGCTTGCTCAGTGTCCATATGTAAGGCATAAAAGACATGAGGTTGAAGTTAGAAATTCCATGAGAAAACCGATTGATCATTATGTTCCACCACATAGACGAGTTGTTCCTCAACAACAACAGTCTTATAACCAAAACAATTTTCATCAAATGAGGAACAATCGTCCAATTCAATATGATCAAAGAAATCGGATTGCTATGGAACAATCATGGAGAAAGCCTGTGGTGAATGCAACAATTGATAGGCAAAAGGTTCCACAAAAACCGATTGTCAAATCAAATGTTGGACCTAAGTCTGTTAACTCAGATAAGGTAGCCAAGAAAGTTACTTTTGTTAATAATGTTCAGAAACCGATTGAGAAACCAAAATCTCACATTCGCATTCTTAAAAGATCTGAACAATCTTGGTCACCCAATGGTACTCCAGGAGCTTCTACTTCAAAGGTAAGTGAGAAAAAGGAAAATGTTTTGAACAATCAGAAAAAGATTGATCCAAAACAAAAAGTTGTTGAAAAGGTTAATGAGGATGTTTCTTTGAAATCTGATGTTCAAAGGCACAAGACTCAGGCTTGGGTCCCCCGAAAGAACTAAATGATTTACTTTTTGTGTGCAGGGAGCTTCAGCTGGCCCTATTAGCAGTCTATGGATTGTTGATAGTGGAGCTTCAGGCCACATGACAGGGGATCTCGCATTGCTGTTCGACGTGAAAAACATCAATGGAGGGTATGTCGCTTTCGCGGGTAATAAAGGTGGATATATCACAATGGAGGGAAGCGTGAGTAATGGGATAGTGACTTTCGAGCGGATATCTTATGTGAAACAGATAGATTATAATCTGTTGAGTGTCAGTCAAATATGTGATAAACAATTTTCTGTGCATTTTGATGACAAATCCTGCTATATTCTCAAACCGGGCTTTAAAATTCCAAAGGAGTGGATAATGTTGATGGCACCTCGCGTCAACAATCTCTATATTCTTGATATGTCCAAGGCGATGACATCACAGGGGCAAATAACATGTTTTCTATCCAAAGCGACTGAGAAAGAATCGATAATGTGGCACCGAAGAATGGGGCACATTCATCTGAGAAAAATGAATCAACTTGTGAGAAATGGGCTTGTCGATGGAGTAAACGTGAAACATTTCCATCTGAACGACAAGTGTGTAAGTTGTATGAAGGGGAAGCAACACAAACAGTCCCATAAAGTGAAGAAAGTTAACTCTGTAGAGATGCCACTTGAGCGATTGCACATGGACCTATTCGGACCGGTCAAGCGCAAAAGTCATCTTGGAGAGCTTTATTGTTTAGTGGTCACTGATGACTATTCAAGATTTTCATGGGTGATGTGTTTGCAGAACAAAAGTGACACCTTTACCAACCTACAAGTTCTGTTCACTCGATTGGAGAATATCTACAATTTGAAGATAAAAAGAATTAGGAGTGGCAACGGGACGGAGTTCAAAAACGCCAAGATGGATGAACTTTGTGAAAGCAAAGGGATACATCATGAATATTCGGTTCCGTATACCCCACAGCAGAACGGTGTTGCTGAACGAAAGAATAGGACTCTAATTGAAGCGGCTAGAACAATGCTCGCTGATTCAAATCTTCCGGTAATGTTCTGGAATGAGGCGATTTATGCAGCAAATTATACATTAAATCGGGTTCTAACAGTGAAGAAGTTTGGAAAAACATCTTATGAACTGTTACACCGACGAAAGCCCAACTTAGAGTATCTAGAACCTTTCGGGGCGCCATGCACGATGTTGAATCCAGGTGAGAAGTTTAGTCCTAAAGCTGAGGAGGGATATTTTGTTGGATATGCAACCCCGCTCAAACGGGTATTCAACAAGCGAACTCGTCAAGTGGAGGATTGGGCTAACGTGGAAGTTCAACGATATACTCAAAATTTGCAAGGCACGGGTCCTGATTGGATGTTTGATTACAAAGATTTCTTTGAATCATTCAACCTAGATAGCTTGGTTGAAGAAGCTGTTATCAGATTACTTTATGAGTGTGAAAACGCGGCGACTTCACCGTTGGTGCGTCCAATCACCGTGAACCCCCTACCAGCTTCTAATGATACTAGTGCTCCTATACAAGAGGAAGAGGTGTTTCAAGAGGCTTCAACTTCATTAGACACTTCAGAATCTGAAGATGAACAATTTGAAGAAGCCGTTCTTGAACATGCAGAAGAATTAGAGGCGCAACCAGTGAACCCAACTCCAAATCCAGATGTTGCTTCATCATCAAACACGGGTCATGATCTGGATGTTGTAGAAAACTTGACTGCTCAGACGGGAGTTATTGTACCTGTTAATCCGGAATCTCGGATTCATCGTATTCACCCGCTGGAGCAAGTTATCGGTGATCCTGGAAGTGGTGTTATGACCAGAGGGCAGCTGAAAAGCGTTAACTCGCCAGAGAGTTTTGGTGCTTTAGCATTATATGCCAAAATTCAAAAATCTGGTAGTCAAAATGATTGGTCGTTTGCATGTTATGTGTCGCAGGTAGAGCCAAGGACATACAAGGACGCTTTGAATGAAGATGCCTGGGTTGAGGCAATGCAGGAAGAGTTATTGCAATTCCAGAAATTGGGAGTTTGGACGCTCACAGATTTGCCGCCGGGAAGGAAGAAAATAGGCACTAAATGGGTGTTTAAGTGCAAAAAGGATGATCGTGGAGTTATTGTTCGTAACAAAGCCAGATTGGTCGTGCAGGGTTTCCATCAAATCGAAGGGATTGATTACAACGAAATCTATGCACCAGTAGCACGGATTGAAGCTATTCGGATGTTCCTCGCGTTTGCTTCATATAAGAAATTCAAAGTTTATCAAATGGACGTCAAGAGTGCATTTTTGTACGGGAAAGTCAAGGAAGAGGTGTATGTCGGGCAGCCACCAGGCTTTGAGGACCCAATCCACCGGGATAAGGTCTACGTGCTGAACAAAGCTTTATATGGTTTGCACCAGGCTCCAAGACAGTGGTACGAGGAGCTAAGTACATATCTCATCTCCAAAGGATTCATGCGCGGCCTCGTCGATTGCACCCTCTTCACGAAGAAGACGGGAGATGACTTGCTTCTTGTACAGATTTACATTGATGATATTATATTTGGTTCAACTAACGAACTTTTATGCAGGGAATTCGAAACTGTCATGCAAGAAAAGTTTGAAATGAGCGCAATGGGGGAGATGCAGTTTTTCCTTGGCTTGCAGGTGGATCAAAGACCCGACGGGATCTTCATTCACCAGACGAAATATGTCTCCGACATCTTGAGCCGGTTCCAGATGGAGGACTCTAAGCCGATGGATACCCCGATTCAACCCAATCACGGGATTGGAGTGGACGCTAAGGGGGAGCTGACAGACCCATTTACATACAGAGCAATCATCGGATCTCTGATGTATTTGACAGCGTCTCGACCAGATATTATGTATGCAACGTGTCTCTGTGCTCGCTATCAATCGAAGCCGAAACAAAGTCATCTGACGGCGGTCAAGCGTATCCTTCGATATCTGAAGGGTTGTCCATCAAAAGGACTTTGGTACCCTAATGATGATGATTTTGATTTTATTGCTTTTAGTGATGCAGATTGGGGCGGCTGTGACAAAGATAGCAAATCAACTACAGCTGGTTGCCAGTTTTTAGGGAGCAGGTTAATTACCTGGCAATGCAAGAAACAGACTTCCGTGGCGCTGTCTACCTGTGAAGCTGAGTACATTGCAGCCTCAAGTTGTTGTTCGCAAGTACTCTGGATCCAACAACAGATGGTGGATTACGGTTTGCAGTTTCTTAAAACCCCTATACACTGTGACAACGAAGCCGCAATTGCATTAACTAAAAATACTGAAAATCATTCTAAAGCGAAACATATCCGGATTAAATATCATTTTATCCGTGATTGTTACGCTAAGGAATTGATAGATATGGTCAAAATCCATACTGACTACCAACGTGCAGATTTGTTTACAAAAGCTTTTGACAGATCCCGCTTTGAATATCTTTTAAAAGTAAACAATATAAAGGAAAAACAGGACTAATCGGCACCTCGGTTTATCGTTTTTTTTTTTTTTTTAGTTTTAGTTTTTAAATTTTTGCTAATTGGGAATTTCTCTTTACTATCATAATCCTCAAAGAAGTTGATGCTTTCGAGGGGATTGTTTAATCCTCAAAGAAGTTGATGCTTTCAAGTGGATTGTTTCTTTCAAATTTTTGTTTTGTTTTTCAGAAAAATTAAAAAAACCCAAAAATATGTTCTTTATTTTAGGGGGAGTCATTTTATCAGAAAAACCAAAAACATTGAAAAATTTTCAAAAGACCTAAAAATTAGAAAAACCAAAATGATTTCCTGGATAAAAAGAGGAAATGATAGTACATCAGTGGGGATCTGACACAGGCTAAAGAATTGTATAGTATAATGAGACGTATGTTGATTACGTGTGATATGCTGATAGGCTTCGTAGACTAAATATTGCGTGCATTAGTGATACAAACATAACAAACTACGCGTTCGTGGCTGAACACCTCATGGGCATATGGTCTTAGTACCGTAATTTCGTTTGATAGGATTGCCAAAATCTGAGGTTTCGGGTCGTCATGTTATTGTTATCCGGGATATTCTGATTAAACTTCTGTCGTATTGATTTACGGACCTAGTTTCATCAGAATATTTGCAAAAAGAGCTTATTGCCAAAACCGAAAGTTACCGAATTGAGGAACTTTATGTTTTATTGATCAAAGATCATTATTACATCATATTGACTTTCTGATGCAAATCAGTGGTTAATATCAGCCTCAACCTAGTGTATACGCACATGTTACTTTGCTACATTCATTTGCTGACCTGTACACCTCTGTGCTATATACTTTGTAAACTTTACGGATAACTCTGGCATAATCACGCGTTACGATGAAGCTTTGTGCAATTACTTGATACGGGAGTATGTCGTGTGTGTGGGAACCACAATGTGTTAGTCTAATACATCTAACTCGTATCATTTTAAAGCATTGCGTAATTGTCTGCATGTGAGCTTACGTGGACCACATTATCAGCAATTGCCGTATCACATATTGTTTCTAATGATAATATTAAAACAGATCAACGCTGTGCTCAGATTTCTCAGTAAACTGATATGATCCTCTTACCGGATATCACAAAATGTTTACTGCTTTCATTTACTTTGATGCAGTTTACTTTGTTGCATTTTATTTTTATTGTCAAAAAGATACAAAATCCAAAAAGATTTTAGGTGTGTTTTGATAAAATTTCAGAAAACCCAAAATTTTTGCATTTCTGCTTTATTTTTGATAACCGGGGATGCTTGATGGTCAATTTCTGCGATTTGATAACACCATCTGGACTTTGTATCATTCAAAATGTGAAAATTTGAGTTTTGGAAGTTTAACCGATTGAAAAATGTTGAACGGGATTCGAATTCGTGATTTGGCAAAATTTTCAGATTTTTCCATTTCACATTCGCCCCTTGATTGGGTCGAATGTGGAAAAATCCTCACTCTCGACCGTTTCAGTTTGGACGAATGTGGCTTTCTTAAAATACAAATTTTACCTTCGGGTGCCATGTTTCACCTCCGGGTACAAATTTCACCTTCGGGTGACAAGTTTCACCTCCGGGTATACATTTCCACATTCGGGTCATTAGTTTGGGGCGAATGTGGAATTTCCTCACATTCGTCCATATACAATGGGCGAAGGTGGCCTCTACTTATAAGCCATTCCAGGTTCGTTCCCTCATTCACAAAATTTTTCAAAATTTCTAAGATACCAGACCTTGTTGCTTTGATTTCTTGGTTTTGAACGATTGTTTCCCTATCATCTACTGATTATTTTGAGACTAATTTTACAGGTAATGAAGTCCTATCCAGTTCAGAATCATTGTTTTTGTTTTCGGACTTAGGGTTTCAAATTTAAGGGTCTTAGAGTCTGTTTTCATGTTTGATTTTGATTCACATTCAATCTTCATCAGTTTTAGGGGGAGATAATATGAGGAATTAGGATAATAACAATGTTTAGATGATTGATTGATCGATTGAAGCTTATAAACCCTAATTCCACTTTAAAACTAATGAAAATTGAATAATTATTACAATTGATGGTATACGAGTGTTGATCGGTCATTGTAGGACACATTTGGATCAAAATGATATGTTAAAAACAACTTTGGCAAATTTTTAAATTTTGGGGTGAATCTGTTTTCACTTTCGGTTCCAAAAACGGGCGAAAGTGGAAATGGATGGGCGAATGTAAGTATAATACGGGCGAATGTGATTTTTACTCAAAATTATTACACATTCGACCAGCAGAGTACACATTCGACCACAAATTCTCACATTCGACCAGTGAAAAACGGGCGAATGTGCAGAGTTTTGAGCCTTAAAAGTTTGATATTTTTGTCGTTTTTGCATTTTAACGTGTTTTTCTGTCTTTGATGTGCAGATGGCTGATCAATCTGAAAACGTTGAGGCACCAGTGGAAAATGTTGAAGCTCCAGCAGAGAATGTTGTTCCAGATCCGGTGCAAGGGGCTGAAGCATCTGTTCCGAGCAGTTGGCCATTCGAGCGATCTCACAACTGCTGCGCGTATCTTGGTGACGTGGAGAAGAATACAGAATTCACCAGGATCATAGAGTTCTTGAAGAGGAGAAGAATTGTACATGCATTAGCCACACCGACGATTATATACAGAGACATTATTGAAGACTTCTACAGAAATGCGAAGTATGACTTCTGGGATAATCAGACGATTATTAAGAGCATGATTCAAGATATGGAGATGTTTTTGACGGAGTCTGATATACGGGAAGCACTGCAGATCAAGTTTGAAGTCAGTGAAGATCCCAGAGAGTTATCATGGACTGAGCAGAAAGCTTGTTTCTTACGGATGAAGTACAAAGGTCCGATTACTGATGGATCTATGTATAAAGGGAAGCTGAGCGTGCAGTTCAAGTACTTTGCACATGTTATTATCCACGTATTTGGATGTGTGAGCGGTGGATATGACGTTATGAGAAGAAGTTTGAGTTCGTTAATGGTTGCGTTGACTCTCAACAAACCATTTAACGTATCTGGGATGATTCTAGACCATATGCTGGAGATGCTGAAAGGTATGAAGAACAAGAAGTTCATGCTATATCCGAGATTTCTGATGATGATCTTTGACCACAAGTATCCAGAGTTGAAAAAGGATCCGACTATGATCCTAGGTCAAGATCACATGAATATTCGTACTTTGGTGAGAATGAAAGGATACAAAGGTGTGCCAGACAATGAAAAGCCACCTCACAGGAGATTATTTGGAGCTTTGGCTAGTCAGGATTACACTGATCCTGGCAAGAACAGAGCGAGACATGATGATAGTGATTCGGATAATGATGATCCTTTAGTGTATGTTGATGCAAGCACTAAGAGGAAGAGACAAGTAGTCAATCCTGGAGCCAAAGGGAAGGGCAAGGGAAAGATTGATCAGGGAAGCTCAAAGCAACAGGCGGTTAGACAAAAATCAACGGCAAAGAAAGGTTCAGGTTTGGTGGATGAAGAGTCAGTTGATTCAGAGGAGACTGAGGTAGACGAGCAGTGGGATTCTGATGCTGAAAACGTTAGGGCCACCAAACGTAAGGCCACTATGGTTGGTGAGTCTGAATCTTTGAATAAATCCATTGAAGAAGCTGAGAAAAGAAAGAAATCAGTGAATGTTGAAGATGAAAGTCTAGGTGTTGATTTGGAAGAGTTGAATGTTGGAGAGACTGTGGTTGTAAACCTGCCCAAAGCCAAGCACAAGACTATGTCCAAGAAGACTAGCACTAAACAGTTGAGAGAGAAAGAGTTAGCACAACTGTTGAAAGGGAAAAGAGTGCCCGATGCTGGTACATCGTCAAAGCTATCTTCACCTGTCGCCAAGAAGCAAAAGAAATCCAAAGAGGCAGAACCAATATCTGCTGATCAACTTAATGTTGCACTGGACAATGTACTTGACATGTTCAGAAAGCCTCAGAAAGAAAAGGAAGTTGAGCCATCCAGATCCAAATCCAAGAAAGTTACTGTGGATGATGATGTGATGAAGCAGGTGAACAGGAAAATGGATGATATGATGAAAATGATTGTAGCTCAACAAGCTGAGATAGCCAAGTTTAAGCAAAATGAAGAGAAAATGCTTCAGATTGTGGTTGCTTCTAAATCTAATCAAGATGAGATCAATGAGAAGGTTAAGATGCTTGAAGCAAAGAATGAAAAGCTTGAAGGAAAGTGTGCAAGAAACAAGAGCAGGATTAAGTTGATTAAAGCAGACAACAAAGAACTAAGGGCTGAGAACAAACGCCTTAGTGATTTGATTGATGATTTATATAATACTGCACCTAAGTTGAAGGAGGGTAAAGAAGATAAAGAAGAAGAAGAAGAGAAAGTTGATTATGAAGATTCTGAATCGGATGAAGAAAAAAATGATGATGAGGATGATAATGATGATGATGATGCTGAAGGGTCTGGGAGACAGAGAGAGGATGATAGTGAGAGTAATGATGATGATGATGGAGGTGATGATACTTCAAAGTTTACATTTGAAGAAAGAACATCCAAAAAGAAGAGTACTGGAGAATCAAGTTCTAAGAAGAAGAAAGGTGAGAACGTTGATTCAGATGAAAGTATCTTCTGGAATGAGAAGGTGAGGTCTTTATCTGATGATGCTAAGCAATTGTACAAAGATATGTTGGAGAAAAGAGAATGGACCATTGAGTTCACAGGATGCTTTACTGAAATATTCCAAACTGATGATATGCGATATGAATTGGAATATGAAGATCCTGATCTTGAGGAAGGAGAATTACCTGCGTCTGTGGCAAAGGAAATTCTAGATGGTCTTGCACAGAGGGTAGGGAAGACTTTTGAGGAGTTTTTAGTGGACGAGTCGATTCCAGATATTCTTGAAAAGGATATTGGAAGTCACTCAGATGATAAGCAGACTCCTGAAAACGATGAAGTGGAAGTTGAAGATATAACTCATGAAGAGTTTCCTCAGTACTTCAGACAAACTGATGAAGAAGAGGTATTTCCTGATTTTACTGAGGTACCAAACAATTCAGCGAAGCAGAAAGCTCAGCACAGGAGTGCAGAGTTTGTAGAGAAAGTGTTCGGTACTGATAAGATAGAATCTTCAAATCAGTCTGATGAATTGAAGAGTTATTTGAGAAAATTGAGGGAAATGGATGAGAACCGACCGAAGCCTGAAGCTCAAGGTAACTTTTATAGATTTCACAATGCCAAGTTCAAAGGCAGAGCTCTCGGGTGGACATACTTAGGCAGGCTGAAGTGCATAGCTGCTAAATGGGAAACAGGAATCTTGTACTTCAATAGATTCTGTGATTTGCTTACTCTACCGTACTGGGCGGTCAGAGATTTATGTAGATTCCCAATGTCAGGTGCAGAAGTGAATGGTTCGCATGTTGGTTGGTGCGCAGATAAGTTGGTTTGGGAAAGTCGAACAAGATGGAATAGATTCAAGCCTCAATATCCCCGAAGGAAAGTTCATAGGGATATTGATCCTCAAACCAATATGAAGCGGGTTACTTTGATATACAAAGCACCTGAAGTGATGAGGAAAATACCTTTGATGCCTATGCCACAACACTTTAGTGCTGATTTTATTTTCTGGTATTATGATTGGAGAAAGGCTGAAGCGGTGATTGTGTTGAGAGACGGGAAGGATAAATACAAGCATGTTCATGTATTTGATCCTATGTGGTTGATTAATTGCACTTTTGAAGACATCATCATGCTTTTCTACAATCCGATTTACTTTGAACCGAAAGACGCTGCTCAAGCAAGAAAATATACTCAAGTGGTAGGAGTTTGTTTTGCTTATGACATTAATGCAGGAAGTAATTTGGAGAATAAACTTGGCAAGACGGTGAAGATAGCGAATGTGTCTAAACCAGTGAAGAGAACATTTGAGCCTCCAATGACTACTGAGCAGAAGAAACAGCTCAGAATCAAGTTGATGAACAAAACAATGGACCAAAAGAGAAGACAATCCAATCAATAGTCGAGGGGGAGTTTGTAGATGCATTTTGCGACTAATGATTGGATAGGCATAATTAACATATGTTAAAGACTGGTCGAAGGTATGCTTTTGTGGACGAAGGTAGATAAAAGGGGCGAAGGTAGAAGAAGACTGGGCGAAGGTACAAGATTACTGATCAGAAGAAACACATTCGTACCATAGTAGTGGGCGAATGTGGAAAAGTTCCACATTCGACCAGTGCTTGTGGGCGAACGTGCAGAGTCTATATATAGAATTTGTGTTTTTGTGAATGTAATAGAGTTGTCAGTTGTGTATGTGTTCAGGTCAGGTTCCAGGTCATTTTGTGATAGTGTGTGTTTGATCTAGATTAACGTGTAAGTCGTTGTAAAAGCTTATTTGACAAAAGTTAATCTATGAAAAGATGTTGAAAATGATCTTGATTGTGTTTTGATTAGAGTTTTATCAATTTGTTCAGAACTAGGGTTTCCGCACCTGGTTTTGTGACTTGTATGATCATATAATCCTGTTTTAGTCAAAATCTTTCGCTTACAGCAGCAACTGCCAAATGATATTGCAGAATCAGCACAACTGAAAACGAAGTTGAAACCAATCAAAATTCAGAATTTAAAAAGAGAAGAAAAATTGTTAGCTATTAAGTCCGAGAAGAATGGGGATAAGAAGCGAAATGTGTTGAATGATTGGGCTATTTTTATAAAGGATAATGGCATAAGAAAAGGTGATACCCTCTACTTCAGTTTTATAAAATCAAGACAACTTCTCATTCTTGACATGGTGGAGCCTAACGTTTGAAAACTGTTATATTTTATATTGAACAAAAGGCAGTAAACTTCACTTTATGTAATGTTATGGTTGCTGCATCTACTTTTTATTTTGTATCTACTTTTAAAATTCTGCAATCTTAAAAGAATATTTGAATGCTATTTAAATGTCCTAACTCTTTTACTAACATAGGTTTTCTAAAAATGTTACATAATAAATGTTGTCTAATTAATTATTGACAGCATGAATAAATTTCATAAATTGATTTGTAAAAATGCAACAAACATCTATTACAGTACACTTTGAAACCATTGCTATCATACAACTTTGTTGCTACAACATCTGTTGATAACATATATTGCAGCAGATGAAGACAGGACAGAACATCAATCAGTACTATAATAGATGTTAATAAAAGATATTACAAAAACTCTTGAAAGGTTTTCAACTGTCAAAAGACTGTTGGTTAAACAATTTCCTAAAATATGTGGCTATCAATATGTTTTCTACTAAAATAGTTGAGCATGAATATATATTGTGTAAAAAACAATTTAATATTTTTTTATACTTATATAGTCATGCAAATTGATTTCTATGTTATTCTTTTAAACATAAAATATGATATACACTACATAAATTTAACATCCAAAGTACATAACATTACATTGTTCTACATAAATATTACATTGTTCTAAACCAATAAACCTACATCACAATATTGTTTCGAAACAAATATTAATATACTAATAACCATTTAAACTTTTCAAGGCTTTTGAACTTCAATTAGTACCAAAGTATTTTCATCTTCATCCAGCTCAAATGTGCATATATCCCCAACAGCAATTCCATTATCAGCTAAGAAACCTCCCCAATTCTTAATAGCATATCATACATCTGTTCTGGATTTTTCTATTCTCAAATCCATGCTTAAAAGATCTCCTGCCAAATTTAAAATCCCAACTCTCAGTGTATCAGCAACTCCAAGCCTCTTTGCATACTCTGCAGGAAGGCGCTTTCAAAATATTCCCCAAAAAACACAATTATTAGTTACATAACAATAGATTATATTATATAATTTTGGTTTAAAAAACAAAACCAAAATAAAAGTAACTTACAAATAGTTTTCTGCTTGGAACTGTGTACTCATATCGAGGTACTAGACCTTGTTGATTTTCACTAGCCACATCATTTCCACCTACTTCATCACCTCCAACTTCAATATCATCTGGATCATCTTCATCAGCATCAAGTTCATCAGACTCGCTACATTCTACATCCTCAAATGCAAGTCGACAATGCATAAAATCAAATACTATTAACTTAAAAACAAAATCATCAATATCTTTATAACAATACATTGACCATCCTCTATCTTCATGATTTTAATTATCTGCTCCCATCCTTCTGTTATATAAATCTGCGAATCTCCCTTCCTCTCAATAGTAACTTCCATTTCAACAAAATTGTTTATGAAAATCTTAAAACTGCATTGGTTCCACTTTCCTCCAATTGTCTTATTAACATAACCTTTTGGTAACAACTGCATTTTTAAATACATTATAAATATATATAATATAAAAAGAACAATGTATAATGTACGTAAACTACTTACCAGGGATTTCAATGATGAAGCAACACATCTATGACAAAAAGACTCGACATGTTTTTCTTTAGCATCAGTTGGAATAGATGTTAGCAAAATCTTCCATGGATACAACTTTACATTTTCAGGTGTGACAGGAAAGGCCGTCAATTTAAATGTAGAAAAAATTACACCGTTAGTCCTTATGGTTTCCACCTAATTTCAATGTAAGGTACTAAGGTTTTATTGTTTCAGTTTAAGGTATTAACCTTTTAATTTGTTTCAATGTCAGGTATTAGGGACTAACCTAGTTAAAACTTAACTGAGTTTGAGGGGGTATTATGGTCCATTCACCTATATATTCAGTTTTTAAAAAAAATTGTAGCTTGGGGGGACTCGAACCTGGCCTCTGGCCGGTTCTCATTCTTGCAACATAACCCCAAATACCAACAGCTCTGCAAGTCTTTTTGTGATATTATTGATTTCGAAATTTTATTAAACAATCTCTGTTATACTTCATCTTCCCCAAATTTAACATACAAACCTTAGATCTCTAATTGACCTCGAATCGTTACAGATAATAAACGAAAATCATAGGGCTTTTCATCCATACTAAAAAACGATTCTAATGAACATAAAAATAAGGAATAAAAGGTAACAGATGGTGGTGAAACCCGAGCATATAGGTCGCGACCAAGAAGCCTCGAAAATGGAGGATTTGAAGCTCTTAAGGTTGATATGATAGAGGGGATCTCTTAATCAGCATATTTAGGGTGTGTATGCGAGATTAATTGGGATAAAACCGATTATATATAACAAATTAAATTTTTGTTTTTAGAAAGCTTTGAATATGGTTAGAATTTGACCAATTGAGCATGGATTACGTGTATAAACTGGTAATACACGTATGGAAAGGGGCGAAACAGGCCCACCCACTGCTAGTTTTAGCTCACACACTGCTAATCCTGAAACCCTTAGTATGCACATTGAAGAAACTGTGGGGAAGATGAAGTATAACAGAGATTGTTTAATAAAATTTCGAAATCAATAATATCACAAAAAGACTTGCAGAGCAGTTGGTATTTGGGGTTATGTTGCAAGAATGAGAACCGGCCAGAGGCCAAGTTCGAGTCCCCCAAGCTACAAGTTTTTTAAAAACTGAATATATAGGTGAGTGAACCATAATACCCCTCAAACTTAGTTAAGTTTTAACTAGGTTAGTACAAAATACCTGACATTAAAACAAATTAAAAGGTTAATACCTTAAACTGAAACAATAAAACCTTAGTACCTTACATTGAAATTAGGTGGAAACCATAAGGACTAACGGTGTAATTTTTTCTTAAATGTATCATGCTTAACATGATCAAACATCAAAAAACTTCCTATTGTCAGTTGTAAATCATCAACTACAGATTTCCATCCATTACAGAAAACCCAATTTAAATCCCCTATTCCCAAATTTAGTTTCCAAGAACAACCATCATCAACTGTTATATTTACAGGACCGCCTTCATTTGAAATAGACAAATACTTCCTCCTATAAGATGGACTTATTGTCTACAACAAACATCATTAAAGTTCATCATAACCAAAATTTTCAAATAACTAAAATTACTTATATTATTTGATAATGAATAATTTACCAAATGTAGAAGTTCTGGTGTATGAAGAAGTTCAAAGAATGAATTGATCATCCTTCTTTATCTGATGGAAAAAAACTATTGTAATAAATGATTGTAACATGAGAATCCAAAGATATTACAGTTGTACTATAAGAAAAAAAAATTCAGCATTTTAATATCAACGATTTATAAACGTAAATAGTTCTTACAACATGCACACAATTATAAACCCTACTTACAAAACTCATAAATTAAGAAGGCAACAACAAAGTCCTACTTCGTTTAAAAAAAAAACTAAAATTAATAGTTGTTGTATATCAAATTTTTGAAAACATGTACACCTACACACACACTGTTTAGTACATTCATTTGCTAAGTAAAAAATCTTGATAATAAAAATTTAATTTATCATTCCATAACATTAAACTCAAAAATATAAAAATAAAGTTAAAAATTTAGAACATGGTTTCAAAATAAAACCCGCTTTGAAAGAATTATTCGTTATCTTGAGTAGAAAGGAGCGTGATTCTTGATAGTAATGTGAGTAATTGTACAGTCGTAAACAAAGAAAAAAGTCCACAGAATTAAGAAACAGTTTTAGAAAAAAAAGATGAACAAAGAAATGATTACAATTCATCGATAAGTGCAATTTAATGTTTTAATATTAGAAACAGTCTAAAGCCTGTTCACACAACAACTGTTATTTAAAATATTTGTCTAACAGATGTTGCTAAAAAACTTTGTCCTTTCAATTTATGTAACTTCTTATTTATTTTACTAAATAAAAAGTTAATAAATTAACGATAAATTAAATAAGAAAAAAAATATAATCATAACATCTCAGCAAAATTGAAAAGACATGTCTTCAAAAAACGCCCCCAAATCGATAAATGCAATTTAATATTTTAATATTAGAAATAATAACTAATTAATTACGCTTCCAATACTACTCAAGAATAACAGTTTAGTCTATATAGTAACCAATATTGAACACTATACTACAGGCTTTTCAATTCTTCAACTGCTGAAAGGAGAATCTGTTCTAATGAAGAATTCCATCTGACATCAAATATTTTAATATTAAATAATAAGTAATTAATAACCAATGCCTCCCAATACTATTCAAGAATTACAGTTTAGTCCCTATAGTAACCAATATTGAACACTATTCTACAGTCTTTTCAATTCTTCAACTGTTGAAAGGTCTCTTACAGTCCAAAGTCTGTTCACATAACACCTGTTAAATAACAGGCAATTTAAAATATTTGTTTAACAGATGTTGCTCAAAAGCTATGTCCTTTCAATTTATGTAACTTCTTATTTATTTTATTCAATAAAAAATTAATAAGTTAACGATAAATTAAATAAGAAAAAATATAATCATAACATGTCAGCAAAATTAAAAAGACATGTCTTGAAAAACCGCCCCGAAATCGATAAGTGCAATTTAATATTTTAATATTAAAAATAATAAGTAATTAATAACCAATTTCTCCCAATAATACTCAAGAATTACAGTTTAGTCCCTATAGTAACCAATATTGAACACTATACTACATGCTTTTCAATTCTTCAATTGTTGAAAGGAAAATCTGTTGTAATGAAGAATTCAACCTGACATCAAATATTTTAATATTAGAAATAATAATTAATTAATAACCAATGCCTCCCAATACTATTTAGCAATTACAGTTTAGTCCATATAGTAACCAATATTGAACACTATTCTACTGCCTTTTCAATTCTTCAACTATTGAGAGGTCTCTTACAATCCAATGTCTACTCACACAACAACTGTTAAATAACAGATGTTATTTAAAATATTTGTCTAACAGATATTGCTTAAAAGCTATTTCTTTTCAATTTATGTAACTTCTTATTTATTTTACTAAATAAAAAACTAATAAATTAACGATGGATTAAATAAGAAAAAACTATAATCATAACATGTCATTAAAGTTGAAAAGACATGTGTTGAAAACCCGCCCCAAATCGTCTCTATTAATTTAAATATATCTTCTAAAAACTGACAGTGATTTGATTACCATCCACATCGCCTTAACTTCCCAAACACACCCTCACTTCCCTACAACCCTCCTATAAAACGAAGAATACTACAACACATCTAGGGCACATATCTTTTTTTTCCTAATTATCTTTCCCAACAGACTTCTCAATCCCAAAACTGAACAGAAAAAAAAATGTCAGAAAATAGACAACAAGAAACGTATTTACCATTCCCCGGAAGGTATACTTGCTAACTGTAGTAAACAAATTCTGAAAAAAAGTTGAAACTTGGTAGCCATTCGAGTTGGGAAACTGACAAATCACGAAGGCTAGAGAAAAAACTTAAGAAGATGTTAAAATACTGTGAGCTTCGTGATGTGATTTCTTGGGAATTTCTATCAGAGGAGTTTGAACTGAAGATTACGTTTGATGATGGCCACATAGGATACTACAAAGCTCAAAACATCTGCTTCTTAGATGATATGGATTTTCTAAGAAAATTATCCCAAAAACTACTCTTGAACCCAACTGAAGCAGAATTTGGTGTTAACCTCGAGAAGATGGTGAAGGCTCAAGTAGACCTGTGGGAAGGAAAGGATGCCCAAGTAAATCAAGATGAAGAACCAGATAATGCAGACTCATCTGCTGATGATGATGAGACGGAGGTTGCGGATATTACGGTTGAATTAGAGGATGAAACAGACTTTAGGGTTTGATCTTTTTGGTGGGGCATGCTTAGTGGATTGGAAGTTTAAGTTTTTGTTGGTTTCAGTATTTTTTTTTACTCTTGACTTTAATTAACAATGGTTGTAATTTAATCTTCTACTTTAATGGACAATTTTTTCTTAATGATAGTATGATAATTGTTTTTTTGTTTAAGACCTAAGTTAAATCAAGAATTTTTTTTCTTTGTGATCATTTGTTTGTTCATCTATATTTTTTCTTAAAATACAAGTTTGAAATGTGAAAACATCATACATCTACTAAATTCACAAACTGAATTCAATATGATCTTTTGTATTAAAATATGCTATTGTAGAAACTTTGTAAGTACAAAATCTGTTCTATACTACCCCTATAAAAAGGTCTCTAAAACTTCAAAGTCTGTTTCAAGAACAGATATGGAATAAGAGATGTTAGAACATATGAATATTATAGAACATCATCCATTGTTTTTACACATGTTAATAACTTCAAATGTCTTTTCTCATCCAACAGTCTGTATTTACAACAGACTGTTTTCAATATGGTCTATTGCTATAAACTCTGCTAAATTTATATTCTACAGCATATGTTTCATAACAGATATTGCAACAGCTGAAAATTAAACCAAGTTCGGAACAACAAATTTTATATAACGTCTATTTTCTAACAACTGTTCATAACAGATGTTACTATATAAGTCATTACAACAGACTCCTAAATTTTATAAATGTCTTACACTAAAGAATAATACACAAACCAACAGATTTGAGCAAAAAGACAATACTTTCTTGATACTTTAAATTTAAAAAAAAAAAAGAATAATAGCCAAACAATCAAATGACATATACTTTACTACTAATCCATAAACAAAGCATGAAGATCAAACACAGATCATGTATAAGTTTTTAAATTAAATTAAATAAAGAATAATAGACAAACCAAAAGATTTTACCAAAAGACAACAATTTTCTTAATAGGGCCTTGAATTTTATCAACTGAAAAATAACCAAAAACAAAACATGAAGATCATACATATAATATGTATAATTAATTAAATTAAATAAATAATAATACACAAACCAGAAGATCTGAAGAAAAAGATAACAGTTTCTTAAAAGAAACTTGAATCATATCAACATGAAAATAATCATAAACAAAACATTAGGATCAAACACAAAACATGTAAATTAATTAAATTAAATTAAATAAAGAATAATACAAAACCAAAAGATTTTACCAAAAGACAACAGTTTCTTGATAGAAACTTGAATCATATCAACCTGAAAATAACCATAAACAAAACATGGGGATCAAACACAAAACATGTATAATTAATTAAATTAAATTAATAATAATACAAAAACCAAAAGATTTGAAGAAAAACACAATAGTTTCTTGATAGAAACTTGAATCTTATGAACCTGAAAATAACCATTAACAAAACATGAGGATCAAACACAGAACATGTATAATTAATTAAATTAAATAACTAATAATACACAAACCAAAAGATTTGAAAAAAAACAAAACAATTTCTTGATACAAAATTGAATCTTATCAACATGTAAATAACCATAAAAAAAATTGACCAAAAAAACAACAGTTTCTTGATAGAAACTTGAATCTTATCAACATTAAAATAACCATAAGCAAAACATGAGTATCAAACATAGAACATATATAATTAATTAAGTTAAATAAATAATAATACACAAACCAAAAAATATGAAGAAAAAGACAACAGTTTCTTGATAGATACTTGAATCATATCAACCTGAAAATAACCATAAACAAAGCATAAGGATCAAATACATAACATGTATAATTATTAATTTAATTAAATTAAATAAAGAATAATAGCCAAACCATGAAATGACATATGCTTTACCTACTAATCCATCAATATGACCTCCCTCTTTAGCTGGATTCGTTCGGTCGCATATCTAATATTTAAATATTTGAATTTGAAAAGTGTTTTAGAAATTTCAAAACTGATATAAAGAATAAGCAATGACTGTATTTGGTCTGAACAGTTGTTCGTCTATCGAGGCCAACCAATAGATGTTCTTGAGCTCAACAGTGATAAAAGATACTAACCCACGTTTTTTCTTGAATATTTTAAAGTGATTGATGACATCATTATTTGCGTCAAACACGGAATCGTGGCCTATCTCTAAGCTTGCCACTTCAGCTTTTTAAGATGTTCATGTTTGCCAACTCAGCTTTCATATGTCACTCACGACTCTCCTATTATAGTAAGTATAGATAGATATAGATATAGATATAGATTTTATAAAAAAAATGTTATGTATACGCATTATACCCATTTCAATCACATTAAAGTCGTATTATTTTAGTTTTGGGCCAGGCTTCTTAGTGTTTTGTTCATGGGTGGTGACTTCTCTCTTGTTCCCTCTTTCCTTGGAGTTTTGAGGGCTGAGGTCTTGATATAAAAGCTCCCATCTTCCAAAATGTTCATTAAATTAAGGTTAAGATAAATATAAAAGTTTTATAAGTTGTATTTAATCTTGACTCAATGTTAAAAGTAAAAAAACACTATATTACACTTATATGCGTTGCTAAAAGAATATAATACGGGAGAGCAGAGAATGAGAGTGTCATAACATAAACGGTTACTAGATCGTCTTATCATAGATACGATTGTATATTTGTCATAATTTTCTTATTAAAATTGTTCATTTAAATAAACCCTCTATTTACAAGAACATATAATTGGTAGAGTATTTAAAACTAACATTTTAAGTGAAAAATCGAAAATAAATTAGGACAAAGTTTTACCAAAAAAAGCTGTTACGTAATAGACAATTAAAAACATCTATTTTAGTTATTTTGATATGAAATAGCGTAAGTTATAAGATTACTGGGAAAAAATTATTAAAAAAACAATCAGTACTAAATAACAAATTGATGTTTGATTATTTTATTATTTATAAAAGAGTAAATTGCTATTTGAGTCATTGTGTTTTGATAGTTTTAACTACTTGAATTCAAAACAAAAATGTTTAACTATCTGAGCACTTGATTTTTCAATTTGTAACAATCTGAGTCCAATTTACTAACTTGGTTAGATTTTCTCAGTTAGTTTTCATGAAATGACTAAAATACCCTTTTTATATTTTATTGTCATTATTATTATATTACACACATACACACACACATAGACCACCATCACAACTCTGACCACCCCCAAGAACTACCATTACCACCACACCTGCACCACGACCGTCGCGCCACTACACTGAACCACTACACCAACCCCACCTCAACTACACCACCACCGTTTCAACCCTCTGCAACACATCTTTGCACCACCGCCACAATACCACTCACAACCACCATCACAACTCTGACCACACTCACTGCACCACCCTCTGAACACCCCCACTGCACCACCCTCTGACGACACCACAGCACGGCTGCACCATTGCACGACTGCACCACTACACTAACCCAACCCCCACTGCACCACCCTCTTTCTCTCACTAATCAGACCACCTCAACCGAAATCATCCAGATTCAATAGACTATATAACTTAACAATCAAATGATAGTTGAATACTTCATACCAATCATCACATGGATCCTGTATATAGATCGGAAGCGATCGGAACGGTAACCAGAGTTTCATCTGAACATGGTCAGAGACTAACCGGAATACAGTCGGTTATTGGAGATAGAAGCGGGGGAGGGGTTATGGTGGTTTAATCAGAATAGTAGATGAGAGGGAATGATATAAATGGAGGTGAAGAAATGGTCGTGGTAGAGGGAAGGGATGCCGGCAAGGGGATCACCGGCGCCGGTCATCAGAACCGGTCGTCGGAGTTGGGGTTTTTGGTGGATGCTCTCGACACACACTGTGTGTCTTTGTTCTCTACAGATCCAAAAGGAAGAAGGGGATGGGCTTTTATAATCCATTTCATTTAGAGGGTGTTTGGTAATGGGTTTAAGAGCATAAATAAAAGGTGTTAATTGGTGACAGGTTTAACAACAGATTGTAGGGCGCTTGGCTGATTATAATAAAATTGGTTTAATACATTTTATAATAATAAAATAGTAAATTTATTTTTAAATATTTTATGCATTAGAAACTTGTACATCAGATATAAATGACTAAAATGCCCTTCTAACTAACAGAGTTGATGGATGGAGTTAGTTAAATGGACTTATATAGTTATAAATAGAAAAATCAGGTATTCAGGTAGTTAAACATTTTGATTTTAGATTCAAGTAGTTAAGACCATCAAAACATAGCAACTCAAATAGTAATTTACTCTTTATAAAAATATATTTGTCAAAGAAGGGTATTTCTTTTTTTTTTATTTGAAATTTTTTCCCATATTATTAAACATGTATTATAGTATTGAAATCTAAAAAAAACAAAAATAAATAAATTTTGGTGTAGAGTAATTACATAATTACTCTAATGTAAACTAATGTATTTACTTTAATGACGTAATTACACTAAAAAATTTAATTTTTTTTGTATTATTCATCTAAAAAGTATGTTTAAGCGTATGAGAAAAAAAAATTCTATAAAAAAATAAAATCCCCCCACCCTTTTGATTCTCACAGTTTTTAAAAAAAAAAAACACTTTGAATTTGATCTTTACTCTCAATAATAAATTATTAAACACATTTACTATACACTAATCTACTTCGTTAAAGATAATTAATTTAACATTTTGATTTGTCTATGTTTTTTTTTTAAATCTCTGCTACTATATCACCACCTTTTGTATTATTGGTAGTCTACTATTGTTGTTAAATTATTTTACCATGTTACTGTCACCACCTCTCATATTATTGCAAGCCTTCTATATTGTTATATTATTATAGCACATATGTTACCCTCCCATCGCCTCTTGTGTTATTGGTAGCTTGCTATTGTTAATTATTATCGTCTGGTTTGTTTACTTCTTTCGAGTCGAGGGTCCACCTGAAAGAGCTCTAGGTGAATGTTCTTGTAGTTATGATATACACAAAATTGTTTTATATATCTAATTTACTTCGGGTTGATCTTCAAAAAGAATATACTTAAAAGTAAACTACTAAAAATATTAGATATGTAAAAAATAAATAAAGAATAATTCTAGTACATGAAAATACTAAGTTCAAAGCTGTAAAATTTTAAAAACAAAAAACCTAACCTCAAAGCGTTTTTAACATTTAAACGGTTGGTATAGTGATAAGCGTTTGAGTCTCATAACTGATAACTCATTCTCACTAAAATCGGTTTTTAGGCTACCAAAACGCAATAATTTATAAGCAGCTTCACCCCTGCTTTTCCAAAATGCATAATCTGTTTTGAATAATCAATCCCAAACTCCCCCTAACTCTTTGAAAGTCACATGTCGAGCACAATCGTATATCTGTATTTTACCTGATCTTACTGATTCGAAAAAAATAGATAATTGATGGATCTATAAATTTTCCATGTATTAATTCTCAAACTTAGCATAGACCGGTTCAAGAGCATAAGTTGTACGGCTGACTGCCATTACAAAGAGAAAATATGTTTCTTGACAAATCAGTCACCCGGGCGGTTCAACCACCACCAACATTTCTTTCTTGGTCCGATTAATGCCACCATTTATTATTTACAACACACTCACAATTTCACACGCTTTTCTCAACCTATAACTAGTGCATTCCTCCTCTTGCCAGTTGGCCCTATTTCTCCCTCACACACACACACCTATACATACACATACACATACACATATACATACATAATTCACTTACATTTTTGTACTTTGTTTTTTGTATAATTAATAACCCAACTCCCATCATTCATCACCCACTCACTCTTCGATTACATCCACATTTTCCTCTAAATATTCTCTTAGTAACCTTCGTCCACTACATTCACTTATTTTAATATTCATCTATATATAAATTATAAACTTTGATGATTTATATATATAGTTTGTAATAATAATAATTTGGGTGTCATGGGTAATGTGACAAGATATATTATTGGTTTATGTGGGAAGTTGGTCAATGACATGTTGAGTTTTGTTGTGTTTTGTATGCTAGATGTACTTGACATCGTGTTATGTTATGTGTACATGATTATTGACTTCTTTTTGGAGGATGAACGTAAGCCTTGTTATTGTTCGTCCCCAAAAGACGCGATCGTTAACCGCGGTAACATTTTGGTGTCCGAGAATGGGGAGGCTGAGAAGATTGTTTGTGTCACGTCTAACAAGTTGCGGCTTGAGGAAATATCCGACACGCTTTACTCGCGCCCTTCGTTGGTGGTTGAAGTGTCAAAAACCACAGTGAAGCGTCGCAATGTGGGTTTGTTTGTGGCTAAACCGACCGGTCAATCCCCGTTTGTGGTGGAAATGCTTCAAGAGAAGATTAGTGGTCTTAAGTCGCACCCGGTCCCACGGTGGTCGGATTGCGATTGCGACACGTGTAATTCGTGGTCGAATTCTTGTAAAGATACTCTCTTTGTTCATATTGGAGGGCGAAAAGGTTAGTAAATGTTATTGATCTTATTATCTTTATATCCTGAGGTTTTAGTGGAAGCAGCCTTCGATATCTTAAATAGCAAAAATATTTACTTTATAAGTGAGATATTACTAGGTACGGTTTTTTGTCTCTATGTTTGATCTATTTTTTTGGTGTTTTTTAATTCTTTTGGTTGGTTACCGATTGCAGATAATGTTAGCGAAAATGTGTTGTTTATTCATGGGTTTATATCATCATCAGCATTTTGGACGGAGACATTGTTCCCAAACTTTTCGAGGTCGATCAAATCAAAGTACAGATTATTCGCGATCGATCTTTTAGGGTTCGGAAAAAGCCCGAAGCCTCACGAGTCGCTCTACACGATGAAGGAGCATCTTGACATGATAGAAAGGTCGGTTTTTGGGCCCAACAAGATCGAGTCGTTTCACATTGTGGCTCATTCCTTGGGATGCATTCTAGCGCTTGCACTTGCAGTTAAATACCCGAAGTCGGTCAAGTCAATAACCTTACTCGCACCGGTAATGGATCAAACCATTTTTCTTTTTTTAGTATTCGCTCCAAACTTCCCGCCCGGGGTTGGTCACAGGTTCGATTCTTGTCCGTCGAAAATTCATACCCATTAAAGGTTGAAAGGGCCCGGCGTGTGGGAGGACTCGAACATGTGACCCTGAGGTTGTTAGGACTAAGATTTCACCGTTGAACTACGCTTTAAAAAAAGAGCAGGGGCGGATGTAGCTAACACACAGGGGGACATTTGTTACCCCATTATCCTTGCGAAGTGGAAAAAAATTGATTTTTAAAGTATTTTTATAAAATGTTACCCCTAATACAAATTTTTTGTTACCCCTAAAAATAATTTTTATAAAATATTACCCTTTATTTTATTTTATAGATCCGCCATTAGTCATGGTCAAGAGGGTCTGCTGGCTCACTATAACCAAACTTAGACTTTAGGAATTTTTATACATAGTACCCAAGTATTTTTTTTTAAAAAAAATGAGTTGATCCCCTTTATAATAACCCTTAACTAAAATGTTCTGGTTCCGTTACTATAACATGCACAAGCACAAACGTTTGTTTATTATCTTGTTTTGAAATGTACATATGTATAGCCATATTTTCCGGCACCTAAAGGCAAAGAGGCGACGCAGTATATGATGCGAAAGGTGGCGCCTCGGCAGGTGTGGCCTTTAATCGCTTTCGGGGCATCGATGGCTTGTTGGTACGAGCATGTTAGCCGGACAATATGTTTGTTGATCTGCAAGCAACACCGCACATGGGAATTTCTAACCAAACTCATCACCAGAAACAGGTTAAAACTAACTCTTGACTTCGTTACTTAACGTTACTTGCCGTTACAATGCACTGAATTTGGCTTAACGGCGGTACTGTAATCTTCCTTTATATTTCAGAAACTATAGAAATAAAATTTCGAATTTTGTAGCAAGTACAATAAAATCTCATCAATTTTTGCCTTAATTGTCCCAACATCTAATATTATTAATAAAAATTTCATGTGTGTCACAAGACGAATCTGAGACCAATAAATGAATTTCTAAGGAAACTTTAAGTTGTGCTACAAAATCCAAATCAAATGCAAAAGTGTATAATGCATTTGTTTACTTTTAAAAAAAAAATGTTTTTTTTTTCTTCTAAACAATTTTTAATAAATTTGTTTACTTTTGATTTTAAAAACAATTGTTTTTTTCCCTTCTAAATTACATTTGGTGCTCATCATATGTGCCCGTTGCCAATGGGGTGGTGGTCCATTGGTAAAGGCAAAGCCTTTAAAACACCTAGGTTGTGGTAGGTCTTGGGTTCAAGTCTCAAAGACTACAAGGATTAAAGAGAAATTAACCTTTCAAAAAAAAAAAAAATCATATGTGCCCGTTAATAACTTCTAGACTTGACGTTGTGGGCTAACGCCCCTAAACATGTTAGACTTTAACGGATCAAGACACTGCTCCTTGGGCGTTAAAAGGAGGCGCCAAAGGAGGCGGTGGCACATCGCCACCCTGTTCTTAAGCATGAGAGGATAAAGGTGTGGAGTCCACCCCCAATCAACTAATTACCCTTTTTTTGTGGGCACCATCCTTTAATCGGGCATGAGAGGGTTAGGGTGTGCGGTCCACCCGAATCACCTAATCACACTTTTTTCGTTTTATTTAAAATTTAGTTAAAATGTAAATTAGTTAAAGCTTAATTTCTACGTGGCAGTGTCGAGGAAGGACTGTGCACTCGTTAGTTAAACCACAACATGTAGTATAATGACTTAGTTACACGTGATCAAAGTTGTTAAGCTTAATTTTATTGTTATAATTAAATTACTTATTAGACAAATTAATTTTACTAATTTTATGATTACATGATAACAAAAACTATGAAAGTTATTTTTTTATTTAAAAAAAATGAAAATCAAAATATTTCTTAATTCTTACATACACTACAACTATATATAAACTACCTCTTTAAAGCACATTAAATAATTCATACATTGGGCACCTTTGTATTTATTCGTAAGTTAATATCTAACTTTGTGTGACAATCTAATTCTTTATAGCTATTGATTAAACACATTAATATACTTAATTAATTTGTTATTAATAAAATCTTTTAAGTATATTTCATGACGGAATGAAAATTTTATACAGAATAAGGACATACTTGATTGAAGGCTTCTGTTGTCATACACATAATGCTGCATGGCACACCCTTCACAACGTTATATGTGGGACAGCTTCGAAAATTGAAGGGTACTTGGACATGGTTCAAAACAACCTAAACTGTAGCGTTAATGTGTTTCATGGTCGAGACGATGAGCTCATTCCAGTGGAGTGTAGTGCTAATGTCAAGAATAGAGTCCCTCGGGCAAATGTTAGGGTCGTTGAGAAGAAAGATCATATCACAATCGTCGTGGGGCGTCAAAAAGCCTTCGCTAGAGAACTTGAACAAATTTGGAAGGCTGCGAGAACCAGATAATCACTTGACTTAGTGGCATTTGGTATAATCTAGTAAATCTTTTTTTCTTCGGTATTTGTCTTTTTAGAAGAACAAATGCAAATTCACAATGAAGATTAGCCCAAAAAAATAATTAATCTTTTAAAGAAAATCCATCCTACACAAGAAATTGGATGAATTAATACTAGTAGCATAAAACTAGGTTAGCTCTTTATAATTTGTTCTCCGATGCATTTGTATCTAATTTTGTTATTCAAACAGGGTTTTTCAATCATAGAAAACTCGATTCTATATATTTTGCACGAGATTATATTAGTTTTGATTTTATTTTATTTAAATAAAATAAAATAAGGCTTTTGCCGAACCCTAGATGCAGATGATGATATAATTATATGAATAAACACATTCTCGCTAACATTATGTGCAATCGATAACTAATCAAACGAATTCAAAACACCAAAAAAATCGATCAAAGATACATACAAACAAACCGTACCTAGTTTCATATGTTTCTTCAATATTATGTTTTTCTAATATGTAAAAATCAAGGTATCTATAACATAGGGTCTTTAAACAGTGCATTCTAATAATAATTAATTGAAGAGATGGGACATTTTAGTTTTGGTGCCAATTATATTGTCTAGTGTTTGATGGATATAATGTTGTGAAATTTAATTGACACAACCATATGCGTGTTGCTTCTTTAATACTTCCCTTAAATGTCTCTTTCTTTCATTGATGTTCTTTCATGTCACTTTCTAGTTACAAATCTACCTTTTGGGACAAAATTAGGCATATAATACCGCAAGAATATTTTTGTTTCTGGCTTTCGGCTATGATCCTAGCTATCTCCTATCCTCGCCAATTTGTCTAAGCTTAGGGCATGTTTGTTTTATTACACGATTGTCTTTGCGTATCCTTTCATCCCGTTACACCAAAAGAATTCAGTTGGGATGTGGTTTGTGATAATTGATAAGGTTGGGTCTTTTATAATCTTTTTAGAGTTTCTGCCCAAGTGCTTTATTTTTTCATTATTATTTTTTTTAATGGTGACTTTCATTATGTTTGGCCAACGAACTCCCCAAATTGGAGAGCCCCGTTACCCCACTTTGGCTAGATTATGTTGTTTTAATCGGGCTCACGCTGGCTTCAAAGTTTGACTAGGGTGTTTCTCAATAAATAATACCGTCGGCTGCCATTTGACAGTCGTTGTGTCGTCACAAAAACAAAACTCTCTGGCATAACACACGGTGAAACGAAATCAAGGGTGGACTCATGATTCAAACTAACAACTTCACAAGGCATGCCTCAAATCTTTCATTGTCATAATCGACTAACAGTGATACAAGTAAGGATCGATCTTATATCTCCACTAAAGAACCCAAGCCTTCCTAACACTAAACCAGTAAACCACATAATGCGTTCATTTAACAAATACATATTCCCATTTCCCAATTGAGAGAAAATTGGTAAAGGATGAGACATAAAGACATTATAAGACAAGACATTTAGCTAACCATGTAACCGAAATTGATATCACTCATACCTATTATAATAAACAATTATAAAGAATGTTGCATGTCGTCATCAAATCTATTATTCTAAGAGAAGGCAGGGTGCTTTACGAAATGCTTACGGGTACGCTACTACTCCCACGACAACACCGTCGTTGGTGGCACGAGTAATGGTCTCGTGAAGCAATCACGTGACCTAGTTAACGGATTGTGTGTAGGGTTTCTGTTTCTTTGGGTTAGGTAGTTCAGGGTAGTGCTGCCTCCAAAATTCTGTTACGATGAAATAAATTAATGAAGTGATGTGGCAGTGTAGGATTGATGGAAATCATGGTAGTTTAGTGAAACGTCCATCCCTCGCTAATTTTAATTTTAATATCATTAATCTAATTTTAATCTTTATATTTACTGTAATATATAATATATCAAATATTTAATCCTTATTTTTTTTCTCTCTCTCATTAAATAAATAATAATATGAAGTAATAACTTTCAAGTTTCTCTAAAAAAAATATATTAAATCTTCCCCTCTCCTATTAAATAATAATATTAAATTCTACTTTTTTCATTTTTCACTTATTTATTTAATATAGTATATCTTTTAAACTATTTAATTTATTATTCACGACTATTAATAACAATTTAATATTTTATTCATATAACTTGTGTAACACACATATTTGGAACATAATAATAAATAAAAATAAAACAAATTAAAATCTTATAAAAAAGTAAGTAATACATCAGTTTTCATTCTTTAAAGACTTATGTTTACAACTGTATATGTTAACCGGTTACATTATACCTATTCAACTTGAGTAAGGGTTTATTCATCACGTGCAGTACACGAGTTTTTTTTTTTTAAAGATATAACTTATTTATTACTTAATATATAAAATTTACATTTATTCAACCGGTCTAATACATAGGATTCTAAGGCGCTAGTATTATTATAAATTCAATCTGCGCTAGAGTTTACTGTTTATAAAACATGTTTATTTCATAACAATATTTTTTCTTTTACCAATATTAAGAGGGGTTGATTTTTGACACGACACAGTTTAGGTGTTTTTAATAAATTCATATTAAACTTGAAAGTGGTGGACTTTTACTTGAATAGGATTGCAACCAAAAAAAATGTTTGCGCAAATGGCTTTAGGTTGGAAAATTCCTATTGCTTCAACATTGGTCTCTTGAGGTGTATCGATTCAAAACACATCATGCTCTTTATGTAGTGCATCAATTGAATAAGCTGATCATGTGTTGGTCTGCTTCCTGGTGGTGGATCGTGTTTGGCAGCAAGTTTTCGGTTGGTAAAGCTTCACCTGGGCATTTGTTACACTTATGTGGGAGGAATTATGGGTTGTGTCAACAACTTTGGCATGTCTACTGGCACAAAGAAGATCACCCATGCAGTAGTTCTACTAACATTATGGAGCATAAGGAATGGAAGGAATGGAAAAGTGTTCAATGGAAAGAATTTCCCAATCTTACGAAATGCTAGTAGACATTAAAGTAACATCTTTCAAGTGGGTGGAACAGAGATCAAAACACATGAACTTCTTATGGGATGATTGGCGAGGATTTAATTTACAATTACAATCTTTGTAAAGGTTAATTATAGATGGGTTGTGATGTAATTTTGACTTATATAGAAGCTTGCTATAATGGTTGTGTTTGAAGTTTTCGTTGGTGAAACAAAAGTTGTTGATGCCTTTGAAAAAAAATCATATAGTTGATTGAGAGGTTTTTCTTAAAGATGTACTATTCATTTACATTTACGGCATTTACTCCTAAAACATTTTTTATGGGGTGAGGTGGTGGTGTTTATGCTCACCGACAAAAACACTAAAACCCTGTGCCACCTTGACCACCCACACATCAAAACTCGGAAACAGATTGCACCAGCGGCAGTGTTCTACCTACCTTACAACTATGTAGGTATCTTTCTCTCTCATCTCCACACCTCTCTCTCTCTCTCTCTCCCATTTCTTTGGTAACTAGTCAAGGAATTCCGTACCCTATTTTAGGGCTTGATTGACGGGCGACGGTGTAGCCAATTGGGTATAAGTACTTGGATTGGGGTTATTGATTATGCCCTGCCCAACCTAACAACTTTATCTAATATTCTTAACTATTCATTCTTTAACTATGTTCGTTCGCTTGCTTTGATTTTGAGCTAAATATGTAAATTCAAGTTTGTTAATCGAAGTGACTAATAAGTAAGATTTCGAAAGACACGAATTACAAGGTAAGTTAATATGAGTTGGAGTTATTGGTTGTTTGAACTTTAAATAAATTATTACATGATATTACTCGTATTAGTCACCAAGTATTATTGATATGAGCCACTACATCTTTCTCATAGTCAAAAGATAATATCAAACAAGTCGATCCAAAACACATATGGGCAGTGGCGGAGCCACCCACACTAGACGGTGGGCCGGTGCCCACCGTAAGATTCATGTTTTCTTTATGTTTTCTACCTGAAAAGCCCGGTGCCCACCCATTTGAAAGGCCGGTGCCCACCCATTTGAAAGCTCGATGCCCACAGTTGAAAAGCTCATGCCTAGCTCGGTGGTGGCGGCAAGCAGGTAGCTCCCTAGCCGTTAGGTGGTTGTGCTCTGTTGTGTTGTGGTGGCGGCAGCTAGATGGTTGTGATGTGGTGGCGAGAAGGGAACAAAAGGTGGTGGATAATGGTTGTTTTCGGTAGTTGACAGAGAGAGAATGGGTAGGATGAAGGGGGTGGGTGAACTTTGAAGTTTGAAATCAAAAATGCTAAAGTCAACATCAACAATTGCAGGGGATGGGTACCAATATTAATATAGTAAATAATTGTGTGGTGGTAATGTAGTGTAACGGGAAATTTGATGCTTTCTAGGAATGCTAGGGAATCCAACATATACAACATATAGGCTTTTGCATTATTAAAGAATATGGCTAAACATATAAAATTTTAATTATATATAACATTATTTATGTTTCTAAACATATATATAACACGAGAGAGGCTATTGTACAAAGCCTTCTTAACATACAAAGTATGAGAAGGATTTCCAGCCATTGATTAGGGTTAAAAACTAGCAGTGGCACGATCGTAATATCTAAACTTAATTAATGTTCAGTAAAACAAACCAGGGGTAGATTAGGGAATACAACAATAAAATTTTTCAGTTTTTTCTCTTAACAGCTCCTAATTCAGATTTCCTTTTTTGAAGGTTATGCATAATTTCGTCAATCAATTGCACGAAACAATCGATTACAGGGAATCATTTCAAAAAACATAAACAATATCGATTATAGAGCATGGTTAAGAAACGTAAGTCAAAGAAGATGAAAGTTATAAATATGTGTCATCGTTGTCAATAACTGTTGATTTTAATGATAAGTATAATTAAACCTAAAAACATGTAGGTTTAACAGATGATGAAGGAGAAAGAAGAAGACGAAAGTTATAAACGTGCGTCTGTTAAATGTTATTATAAACAAAACGCATGTCCAAATTATTATTATAAACAAAACGCATTCACAAAACCTAAACAAAACACATTCACAGAAACATAAACAAAACGCATTCACAAAAACATAAACAAAACGCATGTCCAAATTATTATTATAAACAAAACGCATTCACAAAAACCTAAACAAAACGCATTCACAGAAACATAAACAAAACGCATTCACAAAAACATAAACAAAACGCATGTCCAAATTATTATTATAAACAAAACGCATTCACAAAAACATAAACAAAACGCAGTGACAAAAACATAAACAAAAGACACGTTGATATAAACATGACGCATGTTCTAAATGTAAAACGCATGTATATAATCAGATCTTCTCCTTATTCATTCTCTTCTTGATCATCAAAATTCTTCTCCTTCTTCATTCTCTTCACTATCTCCTTGATCATTTGTTTATTCTATAATTGGATATAATAAATAAATAAAACTTAATCTCTCATTATCGATTGTGAAAAACATTTTAAAAAATGATTGAAAAACAGAGCATAATGACTAATATCCTGGAAATACAAGATTATCAAGATCTACACTTGAATCATAAGCAGACATGTTTAAATCTGCATAAACATAATCAAAACATTATCAATACTATTGTTAATTTGTTAATTACTGGAAACTAAATTGCAATACTACTTTTAATAATAAAAATCGAATGTAGATCCTCTCGTAAATTTCTTCAAAATGTATAAAATTGAGAAATAATTTTAAGTCGTAAATGCAATCAATATTACTATATTTGAATCTGAATTTGAAATCGAAAAGTAATATGAATATCATTAGCGTAATTACAGGGGAATTGGTTGTAAATCAAAATGTCTAAACTACCCTTATAATGAACTGGGATTAAGTTTACTAACCCTAACTCTAGTTTACACGTGTCATTATTTGGTGGCTTCCTACACTTTGTAGGTTAAGATACTTTGTACCCAATACTTTCTTTATATAACACAATTCGGTATCTATGATTTGTCTTTAGTAACGTATTAAACTAGTCACAAGTGTTATTAAAAAAAGGTTTTACCTGTTTCTTTTTTGTAAGGTTTTATATGTTGGAGTTCTCAATAATTGTTATTTTTCAACGTTTTATATATTTTAGTCCTTAACAATTATTATTATGTGGGAGTAAAGGCGTAAACTTATAATAGAGATTAAATGATATTTATGATTTTCGTTAACTCGGCATAAATTGTAGTTCTTGGTTGAAGAGAGTGAGAAAGAAAATATGTATTGAGATTTGAGAGTGGCATAGAAAGATGATAAAGAGCAATTATTATTGTTTATTGCAGGAGCGCGGCGTGAAAATAAAGTTAAACAGGGTGCGTATATTTACCATCTTAAGCAAGTTGTGAATTTTGATTTATGTTTGCGCAATAGTATTAATGATAATTTCTTGAACGCTTGTTTAATATGTGTTGTAGAAGTTGATGAACTTCTCAATGTTACTAATGAAGATGTAATTGAGCGCTTTCAAAAGACGAAAAAACGTTGAGGATAATGTAATCGAGGTATGTCGTTATTACATTAAAATATTCAATAAACTAAGTTATTTATCGTCTTTTTTACCCATTTTAAACCAACCCGTATTGTGCCACCCGTACAAAAATTTTCTATATCCGCCACTGCATATGGGAGACGATTTTGGATGTCACCTAGTAAGTGTTGGTGGTTTTGACATGACTAATTATGCCTTGTTCAAGTTCACATATTTAAACCATCCGCTCAACACAGCTAACTTAAAATCCCTTAACCAGTAAATCCAACAAAATTCATCTATATATATAATAAATGAAAAGGGGTATGTCACATGACACTAGGTAACACATTTACACCTCTTAATTTCCCCCCTCCCTCTCTCTCATGTGCATGACACATGCACTTCCCTCCACAGTTTTAGTAACTTTTGTATATGACGTTTAAAAAAATTACAACAAATTAACGAGCGTTTTATTATCTTTCCAACGAGTTCCATAATGCAATACAAAAAAAAAAAAAAGACTTTTTAAGTGGGTTTTGTTCATGCAGAAAAAACACAATGTATTCATATAATTAATTAATCATGTCTAGACAAGTCACTAATCATGTTAAGATAATATATATGCTTTTGAACCTACTATTACATATAAGAACCGACAAACTACATATATATTCACAAATGTATTCAGTTTTGTAAGAATTTTTTTTTTTTTTTTTTTTTTTTTTTTTTTTTTTTTTTGATTGGTATTGCAGGAACATTAATTACAAAGATTCCTAAGCCGGTTAGATATTGCCTATTATTCTTAGACACCAAGTAAATCTTTAGATAAAGAGATAATTAATCACCCCACCATCCACGCCTTTTAAATCAATCATCTCATGACATATCAATTGATACCAATTTGGTTGTTTTTTTCCAGGTTCACATCACAACTTTACAATGTTTTGAGAAAGTGACAAAGTTGTACACAGACTTCACTCGAGCAAGATGTGCACCGTAGAATTAGAAGTAGATTTTATAAGTTATCGAGTACTGATCCTTTAAAAAAAATTCCTGAAAAACAACCTATTCTTTTTACGGTATACACATTTATCATTTCATATTCATTTATCTATCAAAAAAGCAGGATAAGCTAGTCATCATATAAAAAAGAACTACCATTTATGGTGATAGATTTGTGCCAAATTAAGTGGCGGGGGATTTAATGACCTCTAAGTAAGTTGAATATTGATTGTTTGATAACGAGATTGAATTAGACTCTCAACCATTTTGGTCAACAGTAGGCCCTTTGATAAATTCCCAAAACCCAAGTGAGTATTTCGATCCAGTTATTTCTCTTTCTTTGATGTCGATGTAGATTGTCACTATATATGTTGCATATTGTCGATAATTTTTTTTTTTTGTTTTTTTTGTTTTTTTTTTTTTTGTTTTTTTTGCAAAATGAGTTATAAAAATTAAACAAGACGTTGATATACAATTTTGCAAGTAGTAATGTTCTCATTTATACTATAGTATAATACATTAGAAATTTGGTGTCCAGATGATCTGTCGAAAATAAATATTTTTAGGGTGTGCATTGTTCGGTCAGTGCGTTTATTAGCTTCAGCTAAGGCTGTTGAGATATGGTGTCAAGGTGCAGTCAACAGAAGTCAACTAATAGTTTTAGTCACAATTAATAAAGTTCCAAAGGTCAGGGACCAGAAGTATAAAGTTCGAGGGCCAAAGCTGTCAAGTGTGAAAGATTAAGGATGGATCATACTAATAGTTCGTTAGCTATTTTGATTAGTTGTTATAAGACTGATTAAGAGCCATTAGATTCATTCATTCGTTTTCATTCGTTTCTTTCCTTTTCCTTTGTAATTCAATTCCTTTGAAGTTTCTTGGTGATTAATAAAACATTGGGTTGGGTTTCTTTCTTTCTTTGATTTTGTTATCGTTGATTGTTTACAACAATTGGTATTAGTGCCTCGTTAATTAGGCTCAAATCAACGATTCATTGTTATCCGTGATTAATCATAGAAGAGATGGTGTCAACTAAGTTTGAATTAGAGAAATTTGACGGCAAGAACGATTTTGGGCTCTGGAGGTTGTAGATGAGGGCACTTTTGGTTCATCAGGGCGTTGTAGATGCTTTGAAGGGTGAGAATCAATTGCCTGATACAATGACTGATAAAAAGAAGAAGGACGTTCTTGAGAAGGAACACAGTGCTATCATCCTAAGTTTGGGTGATAGGGTGTTGAGAGAGGTGTCTAAATAAACTTCAGCTGCTGGAATTTGGGCAAAATTGGAAAGTTTGTACATGACGAAATCCCTGGCCAATAGATTGTATCTGAAGAAGAGATTGTATACGTTCAATATGACATCAGGGAAGACTCTTGATGATCATACTGATGAGTTTAATAAACTTATCTTGGATCTTGAAAATATAGAAGTGACACTGGATGATGAAGATCAAGCAATAATATTCTTACCTTCATTACCTTCATCTTTTGAGCATTTTGTTGACACTCTCAAGTATGGGAGGGATACATTATCAATTGAAGAAGTGCTAGCTGCCTTGAATTCGAAAGAATTGAAAAAGAGGACATATTTGAAGGATGGAAGTGGTGAAGGGTTGTTTGTTAGGGGAAGAACAGAGAAAAGATCTGTCAAGAACAACAACAACAACAACAACAACAACAACAACAATGGTGCAAGATCAAAGTCAAGATTTAAAAGGAAGTGTTACATCTGTAACTCTCAAAAACACTTGAAGAGGGACTGTCAAGAAAGAAAGAAAGAAAGAAGAAGAAATTTGAAAGTAGCTCAAAGTTTCAAGGTAATTCTTCTTCCCTTGATGGATCAGTTGATGGTTATAAGAGTGTTGATGTACTAGTTGTGACTAGTGGGGTATACAAGGGCAGATGGGTCATGGATTCAGGTGGTTCATTTCATATGTGTCCTTTTAAAGAATTTTTTAAAGAATTGATAATGGAAGTTCTGGGGGTGGTTCAATTGGGTGATGACAGACCATGCCAAATCAAAGGGCATGGTACTGTTACATTCAAGGAATCTTATCTCTCTTGGAACCTTTGAGAGATTAGGTTATCACATCAGTTTGAAAAATGGGAAGGCATGAGTAATAAAGGGATCCATGGTGGTACTGTCAGGGTCAAGAAAGGAAAATAACATATATGAACTAGATGGTAGTGTAGTTGAAGGGGCTGCAAATCAAGTTAGTGAAGATCTTGGTGCACAAAGTAAGTTGTGGCATCAAAGACTTGGTCACATCAGTGATCAAGGTCTAGTTGAATTGAACAAACAAAAGGTGTTTTGGGAAATAAATGTATGTGGTGTGGGTCACTGTGAAAACTGTATACTTGGGAAGGCTCACAGGGTGAAGCATGGAAGAAGAACAAATGTGACCAAAGGTATACTTGATTATGCTCATGCAGATCTTTGGGGTCCTACTAAAACTCAGTCTTTGGGAGGTGCCGGTTATTTTTTGTCCATTATAGATGATTATTCTAGGAGAGTTTGGGTATTTGTTCAAAGGCATAACCATGAGGCTTTTGGAAACTTTAAAGAATGATTAGCTTTGGTTGAAAGACAGACAAATAAGAAACTCAAGAAGTTAAGGACTGATAATGGATTAGAGTTTTGTAGTAGGGAGTTTAATCAGTTTTGTAAAGAAAGAGGCATAGCTAGACATCTCACAGTTCCTGGAACACCACAGTAAAATGGCTTGGTGGAAAGGATGAACAGGACTGTAACACCCTAACCGATGGCGGAAACATCGAGGTGTCACGTATGAATGATTGTTCAGTAGCTCATGGTAATACATATGTTTAAATAATCCTTTAATACAATATTGAATTACATTAAATGTCTTGAATGAAATCTAGTACATCCAAAAATCAAACAAAGCATAAAACTTCAAATATCTTCTCATACTAGCTCTAGACTTCAAGCATCATTATTTCCTGTTGAGTTGTAAAAATTTGGGGGGGGGGGGGGGTCAACTAGAAGTTGGTGAGAATACATAAGCCATGTCAAGCAATTAAGTTTAAGAATAAAAGTTGAGCAATTCATATGTCTATCGTAAGTTTAAGTCTACATGAATAAACATGAAGTGTTGAATGCACATAATCAAACCTCCGACTAGTTTAGGTCCATCCCGTCATCCACGGTTCACCTTAATATCATGTTGGAACGATAACAATCACCCGCGCTCCCCATAAAAGATGGTCAACGAATCTAGGTGGGATTGTCAATCCAATAGATCTATTATTGAGTATCGCCGGCTTGGCCATAGCTAATGATTATGTATGTTGAAGCGTAAGTTTAACTGTTGTTGTTGTCTAAATCATGAGGCATTAAAGTTTACAACTAGACATGTATGTAGAATTGCTTAAGTATAATGTTGCAAGTATAAAGAATTGCATAAACATGGTTACGTAAACTCACATTCGCTAAGCTGAATTATCCTCTAAGCGTTGTGAATGTATGTGAGGCGAATCCCAAAGACTCAACAACGTAGCTAGTCCAATTTGAAGAAATAAGAAATCCGAAAAAAAAAGAAAGAATATCATGCTTCCAATTCGCCAATTACAAGAGCTTATAATCAAAGCTTCAATTGTAGAAGTAATAGACTATAGAAGAAAAGTATGAGGGAAAGTTTAATCGGATTGAAACAATCGATTTAGAGGTGGCAAGTGCAATGGTTCATATGTGGGTTTTTATACTAGTTTTGGATTCAATTAGCCATTAAAATTGGTCAACACCATAAAGTAAGGTTTTATGATGAATTGACTATTTGACTAGGACTTTGACTGTTTGACTAACACTTTGACTAGGACTTTGACTATTTGACTCAAGGCTTTGAAATGAATTTATATCTTCCTTGTTTGAGATTATAAATGTAATTGAAAAAAAAAATGATTAGCTTTAAATAAGAAATAAAAAAAATCATTAGTTAGAAAATAAAAAACACCGTCTTATAAAATGACGATTTTATAAATAGAATTAGGATATGACATATGTCATGATTGAAGACCTTTTTTTTTAAGTACAATGATAAAAGGAACTTAGAAAAATAGAGTGCACGGATAAAGATAAGAATACTTAGAAATAAATTACACTTTATATCATGGATCGGGAAATACTTTAATGCAAAATAAACGGGAAAATTCGTGAGGTTACAGTCTCCTCTACTTTTAGAAACTTCGTCCCGAAGTTATAAAAAAAAACACCGGGTTGAGGGTGATTGGGTAGAAATTAGGGCAACTGTGGTTTGGAAAATTTGTGTTAAGGCATGACATGAATTTATAGGTAACAGAATAAACTATTTCGAATAATTTGGTAAGAGGTTTGATAGGTGTGGGTATTAAGGGTTGGATTAGGTTCGTCTAAAATAGCAAGGAGAATAAGAATCTAGCAAAACACTAAACTTTAAGTTTTAGGAATCTTAAAAAGAAATGCATGAGTTAATTGACTATAGAAATACTAAACAGATAACTAGAGTTTATAATTGGTTATCTACCAAAAACCTTGATAGAATTTCACACTACCTTAACGTACCTGTAAATTCATGATTATGTTCCGGATCGTAATCACCAATTTACCTTACATTAGAGTTTTGTGTCCTTCTATGACTCTAAACACACATGTAAGTAATGCAAAATAACCTTGAGATTGAATCGTATACAATGTATCCAAAAATGAGTCCAACTGTTGAGCAGGAAAAAGACTTCTACCAGTCAGTGAGTAAGAACCTCTACCGATTATTGAGCAGGTGCGATACCCTCTACCAGTCGTTGAGCAGGTTGTAGGGCCTCTACCGACTGTTGAGCAGGCATGATGACCTCTACCAATCGTTGAGTAGGTTATTTGGTACTCTACTAACTGTTGAGCAAGTACTTCATCCTCTATCAGTTGTTTGATTAAGTGCACCAATTATTACACACATGAATTGCAAATTGATAATATGTACATGTAAGCAATCAAGTATCAAGTATATCATACGAGTTGTAATAGAGTTGCCCTAGACAAAGTTAATGACTCTAGGTGTGTCTATAGCAAATAGTTTATATTCCATGAATTCTAGTTTCAAATGTTCAAATATGGTAGATAGTCGAATCCTCATGTATAACTAAGGATTATGTTTGATGCAACACACAATCAAGTTTCAATAGTTTGGTTATCATGGGTAACTAGCTCATGTGTGAGAAGGTGAAGGATATGAATTTAGTTCTTGAGAGGATGATGAAAAATCTTGAAGTAGAATCAAGGTTGTGAGAGATAGTGAATGTGAAGATAGTTTATAAAGAGTTTATTTTATAGTAAGGAGATTATGTAGCAGTGTAAATTTTGGGGTTTGGATCAAAGGTTATAATCAAGTGTATAAGAAAACATGATTGTGGTATATGCCAAATATTATAAAAATTTGAACAAGTTGAAAATGAGTGAGTGTCGATGGAGAATTTAGAGACTAGATATTATTCCTATGGATAAAAAAAAATCTTATTTTCAAAATTTGTTTTATACATAAAGCAAAAGTTGTTAAATAGTACAAGCTAAGTGGGCTTTGATTAAAATATTCCCGTTAGTTGGAGATTTCAAACATGACATTAGGTTTTGAAGATCAAGGTTCTATTAAGTGATTTTTAATAGTTTAAAGCATTATATAGAAAATTGTTGTTACGTCAATAAATAAACAATTGAATTTAAGTTCGAGGACATCTTTTGACAAAAATATGTACTTTGTAAAGTTACTAGGTAATGAAAATACAACAAGATTTAGAAATCTTTAGTTTGTGCTAAGGTATGAGGTTATAGTTTTTAAAAAAAATAAGTAACATGTGGAGAAATGAAATAATATGATTTGGGTAGGGTGTTGAATATTTAAAAAAATGGCTAAGATGGTAAGGTGAAGTGTGATTGTGAAATCCATAGATGGTTATGAAATGAGATTGATTTAAGCTGTAAAATTTTGAGATTTTAGAGCTTAGTTTAAGGAAAGTGAGTGTAATCATTTATTCATTAATTAAAACGAATAAACGAAAACGTTGACTTATCAAAACTTCTAGATTCTAATAACATAGTGAAGACATGCTTTAGCCTATAAGTGAACACTCATCCCGAGAATTCCCAGGTAGGCATCCGGGTCCCTCGTTTGATTGGGATTTATGCGCAATGCCAGTCCTAGACAGAAAACTCAGAATACAGGCGTTCACCCTTCCAGATTGCACGTAACTTCGACGAGATCTTCAAGGTGGTTCAGGCTAAACCTGAGGATTTGTCCTATTAGTCTAAGAGTAGATCTTGTGATGAAGAACAATCTTCTTGTAGGGACTAAAGTAGGGATAAGAAGTAGGAGGGAGATAGAGAATAGAAACAAGTAAAAGGAGCAAGTACTGTTTTAAATTCCTAAGGTTATAGTCTAGATTATTTTTCTAATAACCTAATTCCCTATAACCTGGCTCTGATACCAATCTGTAACACCCCAACCGATGGCGGAAACATCGAGGTGTCACGTATGAATGATTGTTCAGTAGCTCATGGTAATACATATGTTTACATAATCCTTTAATACAATATTGAATTACATTAAATGTCTTGAATGAAATCTAGTACATCCAAAAATCAAACAAAGCATAAAACTTCAAATATCTTCTCATGCTAGCTCTAGACTTCAAGCATCATTATTTGCTGTTGAGTTGTAAAAATTTGGGGGGGGGGGGGGGGGGGCAACTAGAAGTTGGTGAGAATACATAAGCCATGTCAAGCAATTAAGTTTAAGAATAAAAGTTGAGCAATTCATATGTCTATCGTAAGTTTAAGTCTACATGAATAAACATGAAGTGTTGAATGCACATAATCAAACCTCCGACTAGTTTAGGTCCATCCCGTCATCCACGGTTCACCTTAATATCATGTTGGAACGATAACAATCACCCGCGCTCCCCATAAAAGATGGTCAACGAATCTAGGTGGGATTGTCAATCCAATAGATCTATTATTGAGTATCGCCGGCTTGGCCATAGCTAATGATTATGTATGTTGAAGCGTAAGTCTAACTGTTGTTGTTGTCTAAATCATGAGGCATTAAAGTTTACAACTAGACATGTATGTAGAATTGCTTAAGTATAATGTTGCAAGTATAAAGAATTGCATAAACATGATTACGTAAACTCACATTTGTAACATCGCAAAATTTTCACGGAATTTTTATACGAAAAGCCCTTATTTTATTAATTCTATACTTAAGTCCCCAAGTCTTTTTTTTTTATTTTTTTTTATGCTAATAATAATAATAACAATGAGATTATGTTTTGATAGTGGGCTTGTAACTTTCTTACCCAAATCAAAACCATCCATTAGTTATAAAGGTTGGAGCCCAAACTGAAGCCCATTTACCAGCCCAGTCCGGCCCACTTTCTCCCCCCTTTTTATCTGTTTAAAAAAAAAATATAGAGATGCTGCTGCTCCTGCCATGTATCGAACCCGGGCAGAGCCAGCAAACCCCACACGCGTTAACCACCCGGGCTACACAATCTGTTTGATTTAATCTTAACAAGAATTATATATAAACCCAATTTCAAAATTCCTTTCTTCCTTCCCTGTGAATCGCGATCAGCAAGCTGCAGCATAATTATTTTTTTAAAATCGTCAAATGGCCATAATAATCCATGATAATTGTCGTTGACCTTTGATACGCAATTATCGGCCTATTATGACTCGGATACACGTCAATTAACCATCAATCGTTGCCCAATTTGGATCCTATACGCGTATGAACTTTATGATTAGTCAAACCTTCCAATTAACCCAACCATCGATCCATACTATAAATTGAACCTCTGCGTAGCTTAACAACTCGCTCATACTCTCTTCTCAATCCTCAATTCTCTTCCAATCACACTGATAATTATCATTCTGAACGTTGTTTGACTTTTGTCTTTGACCGAGCAATCGTGCACGAATCAACACTGTAAGTATGATGTTTTATGTGGGTTTTGATCACCGGCGTTCACACATCAAAAGCCCTAACATCAATTGGGCCAATGATGTGTGAATCGTGTTATTGCAGAAGCTAGGGTTCGTGCACTTTGAATTGGGGATAAACTCAGTTTAACATCGCGTATATAATTATTGTTAAACGGAGTTCATCACAACCACTGGCCTAGGCCAAGTGGTTGTGACTGAGGTGCATAACCAAAGGCACCCGGGTTCGAGTCCCGGCTGTGGCCTTCCTTTCTTTCTTTTTTCATTTTTAACAACAAATCATTATTATATATATATTATACATTAAAAACTTATAAATTCGTTTTTAAATATTAAAACTATTTTATAAATTCTAAAAAAATTATATTTATTAAATCTGAGTTAAAAGTTTTATTTACAATTTTTATTTTTCTAAAATTCATTTATTTAATATTTATAATAATTAAATCAATTTTATACTATTATATTTATAAAAATCCATTAAAATATCAAAACAGTTTTATTAAATTCTACAAAAATTATCCTGAGTTTGTATAGAGTTAAACTTTACTGAAATGATTTTTAATTCTGAAAAATCATTTATTTTATATTTTTAATCAATTTTTGTTAGATTTAATCATAATTAAATCATAATAAATTCAATTTTCATTATTTTTGCACCAAAATTTTATACAATTTATTTTTAAATATTTAGAACAGAAATATGATTTTTAAAATAGAAATTCTTTAATTTTAGTATTTTTGAATATTAAAGTTAAATATTGGCAATTTGTAATAAATAGATTTAAAAATCTATTTTAAAAGAAAATAATTTTATAAAAATTATTTTTATACTTTAAACACATTATTGTGACCATCTTAAATTTAATTTTCATAAAAAGATTTTTTGGTTATTTATTTACTAAATTTCTCTCAATTGGCGAATATTTTTGATATTAATCAAACGAGCAATTATCCCCAAATTCGAAGCCCTAGAACGTATACATTTGTAGACTAGATAGACTTAGACATATTTATTACCTTATTATAGGGTGATACTTGACACATTTGGGCAACACACTATTTTCAAGAGATAACATTTTACCAAGGTGAGTTTTACATAGCCCCTTTTCTATTTATCACCATTTTTGGGGTGAAACATGTTATAACATCATTTATGCAATTCAATCATCAATGTGTCTATGTGTTTTCTATGTTGCATTATGTCTTGAGCATGATTAGAGTAAGCACCATTCTAGCATAATCATTAACTCCGTACAAGCCGACGGTATACATTGATAGATCTATTGGACTGACAATCCCACCCGGATACGTGCCTCCTACAAAGGTAGCGTGGGTGTTTGTTATCGTATAACATATTCAAGTGAACCATGAGCGTATGGGATGTATCATATTATAACAGTCATCAGGGTTGGTTATGCACTCGATTTATTTCTAGTATGTTCTCACATATGGACTAGATTGACATGACACATGAATTGCTCAACATTTTTATTCAACTATCAAAAACCTATGTAATTCTCACCAACTTTTGTTGACCCAAAGCGTTTTCAACTTAACATGTTTCAGGTTCTATTTGCTTGAAGATTTGAATTGATGCTTGAAGATATGTGTATAGTTTTATTCAATTTGATGTACAAATTCTAGAACAATTGTATGTAATTCATTTAAATTATTTAATGGAATTTATTATTCACCATGAGCTACTGAACAATCATCAATACGTGGCACCCCGATGTTTCCGCCATCGGTTGTGGTGTTACAGATTGGTATCAGAGCCATGGTTATAGGGAATTAGGTTATTAGAAAAATAATCTAGTCTATAACCATAGGATTTAACAAGTACTTGCTTCCTTTACTTGCTATTCTCTATCTCCCTCCTACTTCTTATCCCTACTTTCATTCCTACAAGAAGGTTGCTCTCCATCAGTAGATCTACTCTTAGACTAATAGGACAAACTCCTCGGGTTTAACCTGAACCCCCTTGAGATCTCGTCGAAGTTCTATATTTTAATAACGAACACGTGCAATCTGGAAGGGTGAACGCCTGTATTCTGAGTCTTCTGTCTAGGCTGGCATTGCGCATATATCCCAATCAGACGAGGGACCCGGATGCCTACCTGGGAATTCTCGGGATGAGTGTTCACTTATAGGCTAAAGCATGTCTTCATATGTTATTAGAATCTGGAATCTTTGATAAGTCAACGTTTTCGTTTATTCGTTTTAATTAATGAATAAATGATTACATTCCTTATATTACCTCATACACTTCATGCCTCATTAAAAAAAACTTCATTGTGTCCCTTACAGATCATGTCTCCACGTCGCAGCACTCTTCTTAGCAATGGTGACAATCAAGATGAAGTGAATAGCAACGACCACAACACTAACCACATTAATGGGAGTGATGCCCAACTAGCTACGATTATTTCCCAACAATTGGCGCAACAAATCACAACTCTGGTTTCTAACTTGTTGACTCAAGACATCCAAATGGATGGGAATGGCAATGGAAATGGCGTTGGAAATCACGAAAGGAACAGGACCTTAGGCAAGAAAACAAGTATTGTGGCCACCAAGAATCAGAAACGTAAGACCAGGGATCCTGATGTAAACCTCACTACCCAAGTTTCTAACAAGAAGCCTTATACAAGAAACTTTCCATTGTGTAACACATGCAATCGACATCATCCCATTGTTTCAGCGTGTCGCTTGTGCACCAATTGTGGTAGGTATGGCCATCTTGTCAACACATGTCGCGAGACCCCAAACCCTAATCAACCCACCAACCCTGCTACTTTGGAGGAAGCAAAACGTTTGGCTACCACCTTAACAGATAACCATTTAAAAGCAGGAACCCTGACCCGGAAAGGGGAGAAGAAAACTGTTGCAAAAGATACTCCCCAACCTGCCGTTAAAATCAAAACTGAGTCCTCAACCAAAGGAAAGCGCAAGGCCAGAAATTTTGCAAAAGACACCACTACCCCACCCAACAAGAAACAATACCGCGGGAAGCTACCTAAGTGTGACACCTGCCAGTATCACCACCCAACCCAAGTGCCCTGCCGTCAGTGTACCAATTGTCAAAGGTATGGACATCTTGCGGATGCTTGCCGAATTCCTGCTACAAACGCTCTTGATGCTCCAATTAACCCACTTGAGACCCTCCAGCTACTTAACAGCAAACTCTACCATCTGAATGATGTCTATTTTTCTCTTTAATTCCATGTATTGACATTTTATTTTCAAGTAATAAAATTCGAGTATTATCATAACATCTGTGTACATGCTTGTTTAAATATGAACTGATTGCTATATCTATGATCATACTTACTTACTTGTACGACAGTTAGTTGACTACCAAACAACCTACTTAACGATTGGTAGAGGTCATCATGTCTTTCCAACAGTCGGGAGAGGCCCTACCACCTGCTCAACGACTGGTGGAGACTATCAGACCTGCTCAACAATCAATAGAGTCATAAAAGGGCGCAAAACCCTAATGTAAGGTAAATTGGTAATTACGGTCCGGAACGTAATCATGAATTTACAGGTGCGTTAAGGTAGTGTGAAATTTTATCAAGGTTTCCGGTGGTTGACCAATTGTAAACCTAGTGTTTCTCTTAACTTCGGGACGAAGTTCCTAAAAGTAGGGGAGACTGTAACATCGCAAAATTTTCACGGAATTTTTATACGAAAAGCCCTTATTTTATTAATTCTATACTTATGTCCCCAAGTCTTTATTTTTTTATTTTTTTTATGCTAATAATAATAATAACAATGAGATTATGTTTTGATAGTGGGCTTGTAACTTTCTTACCCAAATCAAAACCATCCATTACTTATAAAGGTTGGAGCCCAAACTGAAGCCCATTTACCAGCCCAGTCCGGCCCACTTTCTCCCCCCTTTTTATCTGTTTAAAAAAAATATAGAGATGCTGCTGCTCCTGCCATGTATCGAACCCGGGCAGAGCCAGCAAACCCCACACGCGTTAACCACCCGGGCTACACAATCTGTTTGATTTAATCTTAACAAGAATTATATATAAACCCAATTTCAAAATTCCTTTCTTCCTTCCCTGTGAATCGCGATCAGCAAGCTGCAGCATAATTATTTTTTTTAAAATCGTCAAATGGCCATAATAATCCATGATAATTGTCGTTGACCTTTGATACGCAATTATCGGCCTATTATGACTCGGATACACGTCAATTAACCATCAATCGTTGCCCAATTTGGATCCTATACGCGTATGAACTTTATGATTAGTCAAACCTTCCAATTAACCCAACCATCGATCCATACTATAAATTGAACCTCTGCGTAGCTTAACAACTCGCTCATACTCTCTTCTCAATCCTCAATTCTCTTCCAATCACACTGATAATTATCATTCTGAACGTTGTTTGACTTTTGTCTTTGACCGAGCAATCGTGCACGAATCAACACTGTAAGTATGATGTTTTATGTGGGTTTTGATCACCGGCGTTCACACATCAAAAGCCCTAACATCAATTGGGCCAATGATGTGTGAATCGTGTTATTGCAGAAGCTAGGGTTCGTGCACTTTGAATTGGGGATAAACTCAGTTTAACATCGCGTATATAATTATTGTTAAACGGAGTTCATCACAACCACTGGCCTAGGACAAGTGGTTGTGACTGAGGTGCATAACCAAAGGCACCCGGGTTCGAGTCCCGGCTGTGGCCTTCCTTTCTTTCTTTTTTCATTTTTAACAACAAATCATTATTATATATATATATTATACATTTAAAACTTATAAATTCGTTTTTAAATATTAAAACTATTTTATTAATTCTAAAAAAATTATATTTATTAAATCTGAGTTAAAAGTTTTATTTACAATTTTTATTTTTCTAAAATTCATTTATTTAATATTTATAATAATTAAATCAATTTTATACTATTATATTTATAAAAATCCATTAAAATATCAAAACAGTTTTATTAAATTCTACAAAAATTATCCTGAGTTTGTATAGAGTTAAACTTTACTGAAATGATTTTTAATTCTGAAAAATCATTTATTTTATATTTTTAATCAATTTTTGTTAGATTTAATCATAATTAAATCATAATAAATTCAATTTTCATTATTTTTGCACCAAAATTTTATACAATTTATTTTTAAATATTTAGAACAGAAATATGATTTTTAAAATAGAAATTCTTTAATTTTAGTATTTTTGAATATTAAAGTTAAATATTGGCAATTTGTAATAAATAGATTTAAAAATCTATTTTAAAAGAAAATAATTTTATAAAAATTATTTTTATACTTTAAACACATTATTGTGACCATCTTAAATTTAATTTTCATAAAAAGATTTTTTGGTTATTTATTTACTAAATTTCTCTCAATTGGCGAATATTTTTGATATTAATCAAACGAGCAATTATCCCCAAATTCGAAGCCCTAGAACGTATACATTTGTAGACTAGATAGACTTAGACATATTTATTACCTTATTATAGGGTGATACTTGACACATTTGGGCAACACACTATTTTCAAGAGATAACATTTTACCAAGGTGAGTTTTACATAGCCCCTTTTCTATTTATCACCATTTTTGGGGTGAAACATGTTATAACATCATTTATGCAATTCAATCATCAATGTGTCTATGTGTTTTCTATGTTGCATTATGTCTTGAGCATGATTAGAGTAAGCACCATTCTAGCATAATCATTAACTCCGTACAAGCCGACGGTATACATTGATAGATCTATTGGACTGACAATCCCACCCGGATACGTGCCTCCTACAAAGGTAGCGTGGGTGTTTGTTATCGTATAACATATTCAAGTGAACCATGAGCGTATGGGATGTATCATATTATAACAGTCATCAGGGTTGGTTATGCACTCGATTTATTTCTAGTATGTTCTCACATATGGACTAGATTGACATGACACATGAATTGCTCAACATTTTTATTCAACTATCAAAAACCTATGTAATTCTCACCAACTTTTGTTGACCCAAAGCGTTTTCAACTTAACATGTTTCAGGTTCTATTTGCTTGAAGATTTGAATTGATGCTTGAAGATATGTGTATAGTTTTATTCAATTTGATGTACAAATTCTAGAACAATTGTATGTAATTCATTTAAATTATTTAATGGAATTTATTATTCACCATGAGCTACTGAACAATCATCAATACGTGGCACCCCGATGTTTCCGCCATCGGTTGGGGTGTTACAACATTCGCTAAGCTGAATTATCCTCTAAGCGTTGTGAATGTATGTGAGGCGAATCCCAAAGACTCAACAACGTAGCTAGTCCAATTTGAAGAAATAAGAAATCCGAAAAAAAGAAAGAATATCATGCTTCCAATTCGCCAATTACAAGAGCTTATAATCAAAGCTTCAATTGTAGAAGTAATAGACTATAGAAGAAAAGTATGAGGGAAAGTTTAATCGGATTGAAACAATCGATTTAGAGGTGGCAAGTGTAATGGTTCATAGGTGGGTTTTTATACTAGTTTTGAATTCAATTAGCCATTAAAATTGGTCAACACCATAAAGTAAGGTTTTATGATGAATTGACTATTGGACTAGGACTTTGACTGTTTGACTAAGACTTTGACTAGGACTTTGACTATTTGACTCAAGGCTTTGAAATGAATTTATATCTTCCTTGTTTGAGATTATAAATGTAATTGAAAAAAAAAATGATTAGCTTTAAATAAGAAATAAAAAAAATCATTAGTTAGAAAATAAAAAACACCGTCTTATAAAATGACGATTTTATAAATAGAATTAGGATAGGACATATGTCATGATTGAAGACCTTTTTTTTTTAAGTACAATGATAAAAGGAACTTAGAAAAATAGAGTGCACGGATAAAGATAAGAATACTTAGAAATAAATTAGACTTTATATCATGGACCAGGAAATACTTTAATGCAAAATAAATGGGAAAATTCGTGAGGTTACAAGGACCTTGGTTGATAAAGTGAGATGTATGTTGATCAACTCAGGACTTCCCAAAAGGTTCTGGGCAGAAGCAGTGACAACTGCTGCTTATTTGGTTAACAAGAGTCCATCAACAGCCATTGGAATGATGACTCCTATTGAAAAGTTGTCAGGAAAGAAGGTTAAGTATGATAACCATAGGGTTTTTGGTTCACTGGCTTTGCATATATAAGCCAAGGTAAACTTGAACCAAGAGTTGAAAAGTGCATTATGTTGGGCTACCCAGATGTGGTAAAAGGTCACAGGTTGTGGAGACTTGATGATGTTAGTCCAAAGTAATAGTGAGTAGAGATGTTGTGTCTTGGAAGGAAGATGTTATGTACAGGGATTTGGTTGGTAAAGGTACAAGTGAGCAGGATAAAATACAACACGTTTAGTATTCGCAAGACTGCATTAAATTAAATGTAGTTTTATTCGTATAATTAAATGACATATTCGCAAGACTGTATTAAATTAAGATACGAATACAACACGTTTAGTACCAACAAAAATAGTGGAAACTGATATTATCATCAATAGCATGAAGGCCATCGCACATTCTCTTAAAATGATGAGGAATATATTGTATCAAATTTACGTGTCTAAGATATTTACATATTCAATTCAATAACATCACTCTAATCCTTGATTGTCCTCAATTTATTCACCTGAATTTTCAAACATACCACGCCAAGATCAAATACTAATATAGTTTATTGTTATTCCTTTTGAAACAAACCATATTTGACTATATAAAGTCACAATAGCAATTTACAACCAAATATATATATATATATATATATATATATATATATATATATATATATAGTTTGGTTAGATTCTTAAAACAAATGCAAAGTATAAATTTTAAAAAGTACACAAAAAAATATTAATTCACTATAAAAGTAATAAAAATGTGACAAAGTAATATGAAACCAATGGGAGGTAAAGATCTAACACATGAACTTCGGTTATGGTAAAGAAGGCAAGTCAGTGATAAGTAGACTGTTCAGCCATTTCTGATTCAAAACCCATTTTTTGTTTCTTTTAACAAATATGTAGTTGATCATCCCCTTCCGTATTAACTCTAATCAAACAAGTCGCAGTTTGGCCCGTTTACATCCCTAACCTCAAATATGAATTAACTTTTGGATTCACGTGATGGCTCTATTTGTCAAGTCATAAGATGAGAATTCTTACCTTGTTTCCTTGTGAAGATAAACCGAACCAAAAAATAAAGCATAGTCAACGACGGTGATGTGGTGCATGATTCTGGTCACAAATCATTTGGTTCGCGTAACAACAGTGGTATAAAGATATAAAAATATGGGTGTGTGTGGGTGGTGATGTATAATTGTTCAGAGAAGATCCAACAAACCAATGTTGAGTTTAAGATATAATTGCTATGTTCTAACTTGAACCTAGTTTCCACATATACTGATTATTCCAAAGCTTGGTTTTGTCCACCATTTTAATCAAATTCTCATATTACATACACAAGATTCTAGTACATATTGTTACCTCAAAATGAATCTTCATATGTACATTGAAATGGCGGTTCGCTTGTCTCTTCATTTTAGGTGGTGCATGGCTACCGAACAATATCATATCGTAGGGCAACTAAAGAGAAAGATGGCATGTTGAGGAGATTCTTCTCAGACTTAAAAGAAATTGAAAGACAAACATTGATACAGAGAACATGAGAGTGCTTAGGTGTGTGTGTATATATGAAGATCATCTATTAAAATCATGTTAATAGTACTCCATAATTGTGTTCATATAAGAATTAATATACGACTGTTTAAATTCTAAAAAATTATTGTTTGGCAGGTTATTGAAGCTTAAAGGTTATTGTTGATTTGTTGGATATGTGATAAACACTCAACGGTTACAAGTACATGAAGGATCTGTGGCTTTATATCATGCATATTCATTATACATTATATTTATGAATTAATTTATCATTTAGGAATATCATTTTGCCCCATACTAACTTTATTAAGTTGTTGTACCAAAAGTATAAAATGTTGTAATTATTTAAATTTGGTTGAAATCCTTACTAAATGCTTTATCTATATCTATATCTATACTACTATATAGTGTATTCTGGACGGGTAAAATCGTCATTTCATATTCAAATTCAATTACATGGACAAATATGTAATTTCATTAGATTGGGAAGACAAACTTAATACACAATTTAATACAAGTCAATTTATTTATAATAATAATAATAGAAGGTTGTTATTAAATATTACTAAATGTGATAATTAAATATCTAATAAAACTAGAAGAACTACCAAAAGTTATAATGAAGATCAAGAGTTTTGCATGATGCTTCTCTATTTCTTTACCATATAAATTTAATTAAAAACAATGAAAGAAGATATAAATTTAGAGTTCATAATATTAATATGAAATTGAATTAATTAAATGGCATCTCATTTTCTTCTACTCTCTTTCTGTCAGTTTGGGCAATTTCTATTAGGATAACTTGTTTGTCAAAACCTTTGAAGCCCTCAAATCCATTGCCGCTTTCCCTCGTGTTTGTCGTATTTTTTTGAAGCCGATGACAATGAAGGCCACCAACTGACGTTGTCGGTTTGTCATCCTCGTACAACACCATCACCACCCGTAGCAACCACTGAAACCATAACCACCACTATCGTCGTTGTCGCCAACCACCACAATTTGTTCACCGTGTTGTTTCTTATTTACCGTCGTCATTAGAGTATTCGTATGAGTCATGACCATCGCAGTTATTACTAGATATTCATATTGGTTCAAGTTTGTTATCAATATCCGTGCTTAAGAATACATGTAATTGTTGAGACTAAATGGATATTGAGGTAATGTGTTAAGAAACTTATTTTTCAACTTCTTTGGCGACAAAATAAAAATATGGTCCGAAAAGTGTCCACTACATTAAATGAGCATATAGATAACTCGCCTTTTTTTCTCAAACCATTCTGGGTTGAAAACGAGAATCGGGTTCTTTTAAAAAGGATTAGAACCGGTTTTAGCCAAATCGGCACAGGTTCGAAACCAGGATAGGCAAAAAAATAAACCAAACCAAACCTAGCGGATTGGGGTTGAGGAAACTACGACTTTTTTTTCTTTTTCTTTTTATTTTTTTTATTTTTGCGACATTTGAGTTTTAGCTTTTTAGTATTAATGTTATTATTACTATTTCGTCTACATTTACATTTAAAATCGGTGTGTCCCGCAGCAAAGCGCGGGGTTGCTTCTAGTAATATAGTAATAGTCTAATAGATATACAATAGGATAGTTTCATAGAAATGGCTGATACAAATTGATATGTATATGTGTAAAAATGTGTTAAAATCGGACAAAACATCAATAGGCCGTTCTACTGCTTATGTGATCCAATAATTAACAAACTTCTATTTGGACCCATTGAATAAAAATAAAAAAGCAAGAATGAGGAACAACTTAATATATATGGGCCTAACGGGCAAACTTTTTTGCTATGTTGAAATATCCTAAAAGGTTGGACAATTGGACATCGGATGCCTTTTTTCTGCATCTGAAGCCTGAACCCGATTTTGGCTTTAAATAAATTTTGTTTTTTCAAAGTTGTTAAGTTTAAGTTCATTCCGTTTAATTTATAAGAATATGAATTAATCCTTATTATCACTAATTAACACCCTTATTTTGTTACACTACCTATTAAATTTAGCTCACAAATAGTGTTTCATGCAACCTTATCTATTCAGAAATAAAATTATTTCACCTAATTTCTCAGAAACTTTTTTCATTTGTGAGATATTAACAAATAAGATGAATTGGTTATTATGGTGACATGTTCATATATTGTGGTTTAGATATGGTTAGTAATGGACTCACTCCTAATGTTGGTACAAATTTGGGATAAGGGTCATAGACGGAATGACATTAGAAGAAATTAAGGATACATAACGAATAAGTAATAGCATCTGCCATGAGCGTTCACGGACGCCCATCATCCATGCTAACACGTTCCCCAACTAAACCGACGCCCATCATCCATGCTAACACGTTCCCCAACTAAACCGATGAATATCTTCCCATTCTATATAGGGAGCGTCTGTTCCACACATATATGCACACATCTCTTTTTCCTCCTCTATTCACTTCATATCGGCTGACACTCCACTATGGCTCAAAAACAACCAAAAAAAGAAAAAGAAAAAGAAAAAAAACAAGTTGTGAAGTCGAATTTTTAGGTGAATTAGATTTTAATAATCCAAATTTTGCCTTGTTAGCCGGCAATAATTTGTACTTAAAGAACTCCCCACAACAGTCCCAACTTTCAACGTATTGACCAACAATAAACTTTTATTAACTAAGAACCAACTCAGTTGATGGATGCTGACGTGACATGCTCACGCTAACGTGGATGGCGATGTGGCATGCCAACAATGACATGGCATATTGACGTTGACATCCATGTCAGCGTCCACTAAGTTGGTTAGGTTTTAGTTAAAAAAAAAGTTCACTGTCGGCAAGTACTTTGAAAGTTGGGACTGTATAATTAGAATTTTTTTAAGTATAGATTATTATCGGCTAACGAGGGAAAACTTGGATTATTAAAATCCAATTCCCCAATTAATTAACATAACTACATTTTGTTAAGAACAGCCAGTCTCAAGTTGTTTTCTTCACATCTGAATCCACTAGGAATCTTCACAATAACATCTTGTAGCATCACACCCTTCACACTTGATACACTAGCACACTCAACTCTTAGATCTAGTGTTCTTAGCGCATCCATCAACTTTGCAGCCGGATGGTTAACATCCGTTGATTGAACCTTAATCATCGCTTCCGATCCTAGCAACATCACCTCAACTTCAACCCCATCAGCCCTCGAGTGAACCGCAGTACTTCTTGATCCAGTTACCTTCTCCATTGCTTGAATCTTGGATTTAAGCTCATTGATATAAGTAACTGCATCAGCTAATAGAGAAGCTCTATTCATATTTGAAACATACGGAACCACACTCCGTAGAGCATAAAACAAATGGTTTAGCTTCTCCCTACGTTGTCGCTCCGCCTTAACAATATTGGACCCATGTCCAGTATCAGTGTCAGGCGGAGCGACCTCCTTCGCTCTTTTCCCCCTCCTTTTTGTACCCGTAGCGTTCGAGGTTGATGAACTTGTCATCTTATTCATACTCATCACTTCCTCATGACTTTCACTTGGATAATCATGATTAATGTACTGATTAGGGGTTTTACATCTAATAATATTAGCCTGGTTAACATTGAAAAAGATCTCGGAATCAAATACGGATTTCGTTAACTGGATTAAACGACCGTCTTGTTTTGTAGTCTCACAAGAACCTAACTCAACCACTCCATGTTTGGTTGGAATACAAACCAATGAATTAATTCCATATACTCTAACATCTTCAGTTCTTTTACTATTATAATTTTTTAGCTCTTCCGGATCCAGCCATAGGCTGGATCCGGAACTATAACTTCGGCCGACAACATCCTGTCCGGCCGAAAAACACATAGAAAATGAAGACATAGCCAACCATTGGATGTCAGAAATGTCATCACAACCAAAGATGGTCTCATGATCGTTTGTTAATGAAGGAACTGAGTCAGTATTCGAGTCGCGGAAATAGCCGTCGGCCCACGAGAGAACAAGACGGCCGTGGGTGTCTATGGAGGCTTGCCAGAATATGGCGTAAAGCCATGTTTCAGGTCGGTTATGGAGGATGAACTTGAGGCGGGTTTTGAGTGAGGATTGTATGGAAGATGGGATAAGTGAGGACATGAATAAGAAGGTGATGATGAACACTCTTGTTACAGTTGAGTTTGTTATCGGAGAAGAAGGTGGTGATGAGTGAGATTGCTCGAGGGTTTATATAAGCACGAATGGTATCAGATGCAATATGGTTTATGACGTCAATAACATCATTTACATTTATGCTATAACATTAATAGGTTGTGATTTGCGTTTAGGAATTCGATTGGTATTTTTTTTGAAAGGCAAATTTCATTAAAAACAAACACCGACATTATCTCTAAGAAGGAGATAAGCCAAAAAAACGGGCTACATCAAAACATCAAAATAAAAAGTTCGACCAACGTTTCCAATCTACCGTATCCTTTTTAAATCTACTCTTGTACCATAAGTAACCCAGAGATTTAATGTCCGCCACAATCCTAACCACGTCCGGCTCTATGCTAGAGAAAACCTTTTCGTTCCTAGCCTTCCATATCCTCCAGCACGACAAGATGAGAATGCCATAAACAATATCTTTCTTCACATCTTTCAGCTGCCAATAATCGACCATGCTCAACACATCTTGGATCGAGAAAATGAATATCGGAGCAATCTTAAACCAATTCGAAATAATATTCCAAACGGCTGTAGAAATCCTGCAAGACGAGAACAAGTGAACGGCCGTTTCGATTGGTATTTGTATAGTAAGTGGTATAGACGTTGAGAATCGTTGTACAATTTTAATTTTATAAAATCTAATTTTTTGATAAATTGATATTATAGGTTAGGAGTTGGCTAGAAAATAGTTTTTGTCTAAGAAGTGTAAGAAGCCATGTATATGTGACAAGTGGCATATCCTTAATTTATAGAAAAGGGTACATTAGTAATTAACACAATGGACAATTAATTTTATAATAACTAAAAAATTAGATAATTATAAAATTTGGTATGTAGTTCATAATTAGGCGATTTTCATGGAAACCATCATTATAAATGTAAAACAAACTTATGATATAAAACAATACATCATTAACTAAAAGACATTAAAAACACACCAACATAAAATGTATGAAGATAAAACACAATATCTTCAACTATCAATCAATTCAAAATACACTAACATATATCTTATGATATAAAATAATACACCATCAGCTAACCATTCAAACACACAACATACAACTTATGAATATAAAACACCAAATCATTAACTAACAACCATTATAAAAATGATAAAAACACTAACAGTTGTGATAAAACACTATGCGAAAAATAAACACTGGTAAAACACTATGTGAAGAATAAACACTAGTAAAACACTCTACGAAGAAATAAACACTGATAAAACACCATGCGAAGAAATAAACACTAGTACATAAACCTTACAAACCAAATACAAGATAAAACACCATATTATTGTTATAAATTCATAAAAAAAAAATATTACACGATCGAATTGATTTATGATTTGAGTTGCTTATTGTTTCGAATTTGAAGAAGAGATGAATCTACAATCCAGTGTTTTAGACTTCATCCATTTACCTATAACATTGAGATTAAAAACCTCGTTTTGACGACGCTGTTACTGGATTGTTTTTCCCCGGTCGACACATCTTCAATCGGAGTCTTACTTGTTTTACACTTCATCTTCTTACCTGCAAATGAGGGGAAAAAACACCACAAACTTTTTATCAAAATAGCGTCTAGATGAAGAAAAATAAGGGTTTTAATCTTAGATTCTATTTTCCACCGTAGCTTTTATCTACATCCATGATTTAGTTGATTATAGTTTGCTTTAGCAAAGGGATTGGAAGGAGGAATGAGCGTAAATTATGAAATGAATTCAATGCTTTGTTTTGGTGCCTTATTAATACACAAGTAGAATTACTAGAATACCCATACATGTTATAATTAACCACTAATTATAAAACAATAATTACAACAATGCCACTCATTTAATCTACACCACTAAAAATCTAATCCAAGGGCTTAGAACACTTCCTACACTTCTTAGGAAAACACTACTTTCTACACGAACCTCACCCTGATATTATATATGATTATCTATACTTCTATACTATATTATAAAACATGAGATAAGGATTCCTGCAAAAGTTAAGTAAGTATAACATTGTATGCTTATAGTGCAATACTTAATTAGCTTAGTGAGAGGGTAAACTTGTCTTTTTGACACCTTCAACATCTCTTGAATGTATATAAAATCATAAATAAATATATCTATACTATATTATAAAGCATGAGACAAGGATTCCTACAAAAGTTAAGTAAGTATAACATTGTATGCTTATAGTGCAATACTTAATTAGCTTAGTGAGAGGGTAAACTTGTCTTTTTGACACCTTCAACATCTCTTGAATGTATATAAAATCATAAATAAATATATTAGTTGTAATACACATTATTAATTAAATAAACAAAGAGAAACGACAATGAAACGGCATGAGAAACGGCATATTATTAATTAATAATTAATAATTGTTATAATACTTATAAATCATTTAAGCTTACTTCAACTTCCTCATGCATTCCTTCTGCTTCATCGACCAAGAGAAACGGCAACCGACAAAATTAATAAACATCAATGATTCACTAATATTATTTCAATTACTAACCGATCGGAAACTACAACCATCGCACATTAAAAAAAACAATGAATGGAATTAATCATTGACTCATGAAACTGATCAATACTTGAATGTATATAAAATCATAAATATATATATTAGTTGTAATACATATTATTAATTAAATAAACAAAGAGAAACGGCAATGAAACGGCATGAGAAACGGCATATTGTTAATTAATAATTAATAATTGTTATAATACTTATAAATCATTTAAGCTTACTTAAACTTCCTCATGCATTCCTTCTGCTTCATCGACCAAGAGAAACGGCAACCGACAAAATTAATAAACATCAATGATTCACTAATATTATTTCAATTACTAACCGATCGGAAACTACAACCATCGCACATTAAAAAAACCAATGAATGGAATTAATCATTGACTCATGAAACTGATCAATATTAACATCACAGTTACATCGTCATCAACTGATCGGGACATGGCTATAAAATCCTAACCAATCTTATATCATTTGTTCGTTAACCTTTATCAAGCACCATCCAAGTTGGTGGAAATCTCCTGCCACACTCGCCGACGCCGTCGTAAACCACCATATCAACCGGTTACTCTACTCGCCGACGCCGTCGTAAACCACCATAACAACCGAGTTACTCCATCGCTACCCTCCCTCCTATTCCATTAAAACACCACCATTATTTTTGCTATTTGAACCCATCGCTACACACCACCGCAACCTTTACCGCCATCCGCTTATGTTCGACCGCTATAGGTAACAATCATGAGCTGGCGTTAAATAATCGTATTCATTATTTATACTTCAATAGCATATTTAACATGGCATATTTATGTTTGTGTTTGATATGTTGTTTGTAGGTTGAAAGTACTGGTTTTATTAGTTTTTTATACTTTTAATATGTATTGGTCACAAAATGGTGTAATTGGATAAACCTGGCATGCTTGCACGACTAAGCACACATATTATTACTAGAAAGTTTTATGGTGTAATTGGATAAATTGTTTATTTATTTAAGTAAAAGTTAATAATTTATAAAGTTAGCTTTATGGGGTTACGCGATGAATGATCGGCTTGTGAGTGACAATGTAAGGAATTCTTATGCATTTTGTCTTTTAACCCGTTACATTATAAATAAAGTTAATACATTTTATTACTTTACACAGTTTGGTTACTTTTATTACGTTGTAGAAACACACTCGGTTTAACTTGTAAACGGTCTATTGAATCGGGTTTCCAAATATTTTATTTAAAGTAGTTACTTATTCCTACGTCTCACCGGATTATAAGCTATACTGTTAAACTTATACTTGTAAATTGTTCACACTGCCGCAACGCGCGGGTTCCGTACTAGTATATATATATATTATATTATATTATATATATATATATATATATATTATAAAGCATTTTCCAAGGACTTCTTAAATTTTAAGAGGTATAAATTTATATGTTTATGATACAACACACAATGCATAAAATAACTACTTTTGAGGGGCAAATATGTCTTTAGAACAACATATTTAATCAAAAGAAAGTCAAGAGTTAAGAGATGTTATGAAACATCACTACATTTAATTTTATAATTACATTAAACATATTAAATAGAAAACATATAAAAAACAATTCATAATGCTACATCTTTTATTATAATATTTTATATGTAGATACTTTATAAAAGTTAAAGTTTTATAAACTTGATCATACTATATAGAAATCGATAAATCAATACTGGAAGTTCTGTTTTCAATCATGAGGTAACGGTTTGAATTCTGAAAGTATTATGTATATGAATATTCATACACGTAAACATGCATCAACTGATCTAAACTATATGATCACCGGATTCAACGACCGAAGAAGAAAGCTTCTGTTTAATTTAGCCGTATCTAATTATCTATATTCATACACGTAAACATGCCTAATCTGATCTAAACTATATGATCACCGGATTCAACAACCGAAGAAGAAGGCTTCTGTTTAATTAAGCCATCTCTTATTGTGTCTATGCAGGTTAGGGGATTAAGTTTCCTAAACCCTATATTAGAATTTATATATTGATGTATTGTACTTGTAACTCCTTATAGCACCCAAATAATAAGAATCGTTATACATTTTACACATTTTTTGTAGGTTACGATTTTAGTAAAGTCTGGCTCACAGTGCATCCTACTATCTTACTAATCGTTATCAAAAGATGAGAATCTACAGAGAAAATTAATGAATATATATAATTTGATACAATTATTCTTTACTTGAGATGAGAATACTTATGTCATGTTGTTACAAGTATTTTTTTTAACTTAATATAGCATTTAAACAAAAAGTTTTGGATGTATTTTACATCACAATGAATTGATACATATTGATGCAATTTTTACTTCCGCCGCAATGCGCGGGTTATTCACTAGTATATGTAGCGGAAGAGTGTATAGGAAAACATTAAATCCGATTTAACATCCCGTAAATGATCAAGTTACAAACCGTATAAATAATTAAAACACCATAGGGGGTTTTACGTTTATACATTTCAAACGAAAAACCTAAGAACCCAACCGATGGATTCAACAAACGTCACGCTAGTTGACGATCACAAACTCCCGAATCTCCATGAAACAATATTTTAAACCAATGCGGTAAACACCACATTAAACCGCACGTGAAACGAGGCAACGACAACAGTCAATGCTAAAGTGGTCAGATGGGGTCGGGTGAGCCTGACGGTCGTGGCAGAAATCGAACGGCTGGAGCTGGTGTTGTTTTCTCAAAACTTGGCGCAATCAAAGTTTAATGCCTTGTATTTATACTATAACCTACATTCCACCTAGTTGTAATTCAATATGAACAACCCACTATATTTATCTTATAAATATAATCAATAACTAATTATATTATATTATATTATATTATATTATATTATATTATATTATATTATATTATATTATATTATATTATATTATATAATGTTAGTTTTCAAAGTTTGATGAATAGTGTTTTATCCCGTTATTTGTTGTGGTTATATATATATACACACACATATTCTTTCTAATTTTACATCAATTAGAGTCATAGTCCAGCTGGTTGGGTTAGTTGTTATTATTTTGTGGGCGCCAGTTCGATTCTTTCGATCGGTTTTTTATTATTTTGTACAAGGCTATAGTGGTTATTTAATTCTAATAATCTAGAAAAAGTTAGGATTATTTCATTCCAATTTCCTATTTATTTATAATCTACATAATAGTAACCTTTTAGTAAAATGATAATAATAATAATAATTGCTTGTTTGATCTTAGTTTTTTCATGTTCCCAAATGACTATGTGATTTCTCATGGTTTGCACCATATACTACTATTCCATTATTCGCATGCATCTTAGAATACTATAGGGGTATCTGCGTTGTGCGATAGGGACACACCACAGTGACGGTGGTTTCACAGAATAGTGATAGCGGCAGTAGTTTTTGAATTAGATAGAAGGGACTAGACCAAAATACTAAAATTTAAATAAGGTTAAAAGTGAACAAAAAATAAGATAAAACTAAAATAAATTTACTCATGTGACATCCACCAGTTAACTAGGTTAACAACCGTTTAACTGTAACATCATTGTTAGCATGATATCTTGACTGGGCCATTATTTGTGCTTATGTTGCATTAAGATTTGTAAGCTTACTATATCTAATAGGACTATTGAAATAAACCACTAGACATACCCTGATGTGTATAGAAACACATGGGAATCAATAAGCATTGGCGAATAACCGGTAATTGTCCAAATATGAAAATTTCAATCAACAAAACTTCAAACATATCAAAATATGCTATTAGTAGCTAATTTTTTCTTAAAATAAAACATTCCACAAATAGAAGTGTCGGATTCAAAATTGACAACAAAAGTTAGATATGTATCTATAACAACAAAATTAACGAAGATAAGCATAAAGGGTTAATAAATAAACTAAATTATTTAATAAACATGAAAATATAATATTAATTCTTATTATTTATAACAAAATTACATTAATGGTATAATTCCATATCGTTTGATTAAAACTCAATGAGCATATCCCTAACTAGCTGATTACCCCGGGAAGGTCCCGGGGTTGAAAATTTTAATATGATTTAATAAAAAAATGATAAAAGAAGAAAACTCAAATCACGAAAAAAGCAAATAACTTAAACATAATCAATCTTAGTTAAAAACATTTATTTAAAAAGTAAAAAAAAATAAAAAGCATAAACCATATTAAACATAATACAGTATTAAAAGGATAACCTTAAATATATAATCATCTTCACGTAATTTAAAATATGTTACAATTTGACTTTGACTTATATAGATGTAGAATTTATGATGGAGGTTGAAAAATATAACCATTCTAATAATACTAATACTAATAGTAATAATTATTACTCTTGTAATTAAATAAATAAAAAAATAACCTTGTTATAAGGTGACACTATGTGTTGCAGTGTTGTGCAATTATTTCTCTTAGCTTCTCTTGATGAAGTATACCTATCCATCTTTAGAAGAGTAAAATTCCAATGATAGCATGGCGATTGGGCTGAATTTCAACATCGTAGATAAGAACCTGGTTTAAAAGAAAAAACATGATTAATGAATAACCTGAACACTTTGTTTTTTTTTCTGTATGAACATAACCCCACAAAAAATAGTCGTTTTTTCTCCGTTTTTTATATAGCACTATGGTACTCGTTGGAAAGATAATAAAATGCTCGTTAATTTGGTGTAATTTTTTTATTTAAAAAATCTCGAATATAAAAGATATTAACGTTTAAAAATTATGGGAGGAACATAAGAGAGAAAAATTTAAATTTGTTTTTAAATTATTTTTTCCTAAAATAACTCAATTTAATTTTAGTAATTGAGAATTGAGAGATAGAGAGATAAATTTAGAGTTTTATGTTTATCTTTTTTTCAATTAAAAAAGGGAATAATTCAAAAACACTAAAATCTTTCAATTATGATGCCACGTGACAGTTTCATGGAGAGGTTGAAGGTACCATTGCACGCCACGTCAGCATTGTTCAATTCTTTTATATATATTAATAGATTAATAGATACGTAACGATTTAAATGATTAACGAAAAATAAACAAACCCATCTCATGACCCCCTCTAATTACCACACCATTTTGACCCCTTAAAATCAACCAAGGACCCTATTAATCCCCTGGATTGTTTTAAGTAAAACAAACCTAATCATTACCTAATTAACCTAACCTTGAGGAATAAACCATCAAAAATTCCTAACCGATAGAAAAAACGTAGCAAATTTCCATAGTTAACATCCATAGCAAAACAAAATGCAAAAGGTAGCAAATTTTCATAGTGAAACCATAGCAAATTCGATGCTAAATTCTGTAGCAACATTGATAGCAAAAACGTAGACAAAATCTATAGCTAACATTCATAGCAACAAAAAGTTTCGTAGCTAAAAAGAGGTGGCAAAATTCCGTAGCTAAATACCTTCGTAGCTAAAAATTCATAGCAAAAATACCGTAGCAAATCTTTTTCATACCAAATAAGTGGCTAAAATAGCTACTTCCCATTTGATAGCAAAACCCGTTGCAAATATAATTTTCGTAGCTAAAGTTTGTAGCAAATAAATTAGCGATGAGACTTGTAGCTACGGACCAAATCCATAGCAAATCCGTAGCAATATGGGTATTTGCTATGGATTAGCTACGGATTTTGACGTAGCAAATGCCTGTTTTTGTAGTAGTGAATCATCTCCTACTTAATCTAAGGTGATTCAGTCGTTGGTGGATTGTAGTTGTCTCCAGGATCATCAATAACGACAACAATCAACAAAACAACGACTTCGGTAAACTTTTATCTTGGATTTATTGTTCTTTGAAATTACAATTGGAATAAAACCCTAAAAACACATAAGCCTAATATTATATCATAAACAAAGTGTTATTTAGTCAATTATATGTATCATACATGCGGGTTCTATTGGTAAACGCATTAAAAACACAAACTGGTTAGATCAATTTTCAATTAGATTCAGAGTCCGTTTTTTTTTCGACCATGACTTGGTCATATGAGACTCAAATGGGTATGTTATTGATCTTACGATGTACTACTAGGAGTATAAAACTGAGATCTAAAGTTTAACAATTTTTTGATAGATTTAGGTCAAGATTTTCGATTTTAGAAAAACGTTTATCAAATCTAAGTTTACATCTTAAATATTAGAGTGTCTTACGAGGGTCATGACTCAGGGGTTGTTTGGTTAATTAAGTGCTGAATCATTAAGAGGTCTGAATGATTAAGAGGCTCTGAATGATTAAGTGCTGAATGATTCAGCTATGCACCAAGTCTGAATGGTTCAGCTCTTAATCATTCCATTCAGAGCCTTTTTTTAGGTTGAAACAAACAGTCTGAATGCTGAACCATTCAGAGCTGAATGGTTCAGAGCCTCATTAAGAGGCTACCAAACAGGCCTCAATATAAGTCCAAATAGCATGAAATTTATACGAAACGTATCCTCATGAGTGCAAGTCATTTTTCAATTGGTCTTACGTCTTCTCGATAAACTTATGGTTTTAATTTTTAAGTGATTTTTAGCGCACACTGTCGCCAAAAAAATGTTGTTACTATCTTTCAGTCTTTGAAGATTTTCCTAAGTTTTCTTCATTTAGGAAAATACAAAAAAAAAAAAATGCATTTGGGAGATAAAATAAGTAGGAACATGTTGTAAAAATTTCATAAATTTATCTTGAGCGTCTAGTTGGTCAATAAAATTTGTAAACTGTAAACTTGGTCTACAAAATTTACCTAACAGTAACTTGCCGATTCATCTTATTTACATGTTAACGTCTTCCAAACCACATTATTCAATATCAGGCAAAAGTATTACAGAACCTAACATAGAGGTTATAATTTATTACTTAAACCATCATTAATCATCAACAAAAAACTTGACACTTATTAACTTATCAAATCTAGTAACAAAAATGAGAAGGGTGAGAAAGATACAAAAAACACAATAGATCATGAAATATGACACAATGAGCTATAAAATATAACACAATGCTGAAGAAAAAAGACACAATAAATTGAAAAAATGAAACAATGATGAAAATAAGAAAAATACACAATGCTACATAAAAGACACGATGATATAACGTATATTCTAAAAAAACTACAAGCTAAAACCCCAAAAAAACGAAGACCTAAAAACTAACATCGTAGGGTTTGATGAGACGGGTCCAATGCCGCTTGAATGAGTTCAATCGGAGTCCGTTGATACCCTTCCTACGACTTCCTAGTTTTCATTCACTGTGTATTTGATCCTAACCCACATGATATATATGCATTGTAGCCATCATATAGGCAGAACCTTTCAACATTAGCACATTTTGAGTGGATCGTTTTAGCAACACATCAGGTGAGTTTACATAGCCGATTTTTATCCTTTTAGCTATTTTGAGAGTGAAATATGTGCTATTATTTGCAATTATTCATGTCATCTAAATGTTATTGCTATGCATTTTGTCTTAAACATTACTTGGTAAACTAAACTATTTGTATGTTACTTTGTACAATCTATGAAACTTTGCTATGCTATTAAATCTAGTACAATCATTAACTTTGATTAAACCAACGGTGTAAATTATAGCGCTATAGGTCTGATAAACCCATCCCACTCATTTAGGCATGTCTAGGGTGTTCTAGGGTGATTGAAACCAAAATTATAACTTTTTGTATACTAGTCAAACAAGGGTTGATTATACACCATTTATTGTGTTAACAAGTCATTGTAACCCAACGTGTTTGCTTTCACAAATACGACTAACTCTTTGTTTTAGGACACATTATACATTCTTATGCAAAAATCTGTGTATTCTCACCAACATGTTTGTTGACCCAAGTAATTTTCCCCTTGTTTTAGGCAACATCGCTTGAAGGCTTGTTAAGCTTGAGATCACGTAGAAGCTTTGGATCTGGATTAATTTTAAATAGAATTATGTAGTTTTTGTTTGTCGTTGATTTTGTATGTATACTTAACTTCAAATAAATAAAATTTTAACTTTATTACTTAATCATGAACTATTGAACATTTTTGTGTCGTTCTGATTTTTCTGCTATCAATTGGAGTGTTACAACTCCTTATGTACTATACTCATTAATACATATATGATTCATTATAACTTAATCAAGTAGCTTTTAGAAAGAAAGAAAAAACCGTATTAGTCTCAATTACCATGATTGATCATTATATAATGTACTTTATAGTAGTATATTGATAAGAGAAAGTTTAGTGTAAAAAGTAGTTTAACATACAAAGTGTAAGAAGTATTATGGGCTTTTGATCAAAATAAATCAATGGATGAGATTGAAAAGGGAAAAGTATACGTTGAGTTTCTAAAAAAGGAGGAAAAGGGCAAAATAAGTATAACCCACAATGGTTGAGTTCCACCCCCATTTTTTTAACGTCCATAACTTTTTCATACGACATTATTTTTTTTAAAAAAACACACCATAAAAACAAGCATTTTATCCTCTTTCATTTGCATACCATATTGCTATACTTTAAAAAAAAAAATTTGCTGGGTTGATAGTACTTACGTCTAAATGTAAACAGTTGATATTATTACTTGCGTTTAAACATTCTGAATGTAATAATAGTTTTTTTTTTTTTTTTTTTTTTTTTTTTTTTTTTTTTTTTTTACCCATGACCTCTTGGTCTAGTGGTATGGTGTCCCCCTTACAAATGTAAGATTGTGGGTTCAAATCCTTTCAAATGCAAAGTAAGATGGAATAAAGCTGTAATAAAAGTTTGTCGTTCAAAAAAAAAAAATAGTTTTTTTGTTTTTTAGTTTGTTTTTAGTATCATGGGAAAGTTAGACGATGCTGAACTCCGGCGAGCCTGTGAAACTGCAATGGAGGGAAGTAGACATAAGGTTGTGTTATCGATTCGGGTGGCGAAAAGTCGAAGAATTTGGGAGAAACCAGCCAAAATTGGCAAGGGTCATCTGGCTAAGCCCAGAGTTCTTGCAATCACTAGTCAGTTTTCTTTTCTTCATTGGTCTTTATTATTATTATTATTGTTGTTGTTGTTGTTTGTTAATTATTTGGATCATAGTTTGGTTGATTAATTGAGTTTGTTGCTGTGTGATGTGTTTTTCTGCCTTTTTTTTATGGTTTATGCTTTTTGGATCACAAAAAGTGTGTCATACTTTTTGATGGCTATGTCTACTATGTGTATTCATGTCTTTGAAGATGTGCCTTCATTTTCACTTGTTGGTGTTATGCGGGTCTTTTCTTCGGTCTAAGAATCTCATATTCTCAAAACTTGATATTACATACTTGCGTTTAAATAATAATAACTTGCGTCTAAATGTAAAAACTTGATATTAGTTACTTGCGTTTTATCATTTATAACTTGCGTTTTATCATTTATAACTTGCGTTTTATCATTTATAACTTGCGTTTGATTAGGTCGTTTTACCAGGTTGTCTTATTAAGTATAACTTGCGTTTCTAAAACGCAAGTATACCCTCAATAAAACGCAAGTACTATCAACCCAGCAAATTTTTTTTTAAAGTATAGCAATATAGTATGGAAATAAAAGAGGATGAAAATCTTGTTTTTATGGTGTAATTTTTTTAAAAAAAAATAATGTCGTATGAAAAAGTTATGGCCGTTTTAAAAATGGGGGTGGAGCTTTAATGACGCTAAGAATTACCATCATGCCCCTGATTATCAAATTTAATCCTACGCTCCATATTGTTTCTTACACTTTATACAATAATTGACTTTTTACGTTAGCCTGTCCCTATTATTGATAAATAAAAGGAAGTAAAATTAAGTTATTAAATATGGATTAATAAATAAAGTAAATACAATCATTAAATACGGATTAAATATAGATGGCATGTGAAAAGACACAAGACAAAAATGTAATCCCACTTCTATATATAAAATATATTTGTATCAACAACGTAAATACTTTTACAAGATGTCATAAAATTTCACAAAAAAAAATATTATTTTATCCAAAAAAATGTAGTATATATAGTAGTTTATGTCATTAACTTTCTAAACCAATACAAACGATTTCTAGAAAACATTTGATTGAAAACTTATGGGTGATCATACATCTTTGATATATTGGTCTCATAAATCTGAATGACACCTTCTCTAAATTAAACGTGTAAAATCAATGCTACCAAACATAACAAGGAAGTTATGCCTATCATCGTGTGCTTCGTATAAGCGCGTAATGTCGTGACTTGTCGGTCTATATAAGAACACTTCACCATATAACTTCATATGACCATTACAAAAATATAGAAGACATTCACGCAAAATCTATTCAAACGTACATAAATACTCATCGTACTTGACAGGAAGATTACTAGTTACGAGTCGTTCAATAGCTGGTGTGCTATTTTGTATCACCGCAAAACTTTTTTCATCCTCCCGTCTTGTCTCTCTTAAAACCGGCCGTATTTGCTTATGTATCACCTACAATTTTTAAAAATAAACGTTTTAACATATATTACATTGCTTTAAATGAAGCTTCATTATACTTGAGGTTGTCAACGAAATAATCATGCATTAGAACTTGGTGATCTTTTTCACGAACACGTGCGACATATCTTCTAGTAGATGCTGCAGTGTTTTGATGTACGGCTCGCGACGACACCCATCATATATCAAACTTACTATCCGCTAAGAATATTGAAGGGGTAGGGTACTTTTCCCTAGCGCTCTCAGGCGCACCCTACCCATTATCCAGATCCTTCGCCTAAAACAACACACCTAAGAAGGTAACACAGCAGCGCCAAAAGCGCTGCTCACTCCGCGCAGAAGCACCAGTTGACAGCGCCCGGGTACATCCCCCCTGGAGCCCAACTTGCCACCTCCCATCAGGTGTCAGCTGACAACTGGCCAGCCGCCTGACACCGTCTGACATCAGAGGAAAAGGAGTCCCCTCGGCTGAACTAGCCACAGTGCGCCACGTGTACCAATGGCAGGGCACCGCCCAGCCGGCCAACCACGAAGCGCCACGTGGCCCAATCAAGAGCAGCCCTACTCAACTTGGATCACTTTACCTAACTAAGGATTGAGATCCAACTAAATGGGCTCATAAGCAACCGGCTCGGGCCTCAGGCCCAAGCCCATTGACAATCGAAGTAGGCCCGATGACCCCAGGCCCACGCACCTCCTATAAAAGGAGGACTTGGCCTCCTTTCTTAGCACGGTTAATTTCACCAATTAGAATCAATACACTTGTATCATTACTTGTATCCTTTATCAATAAAGATCATCCTTTTCAGTGGACGTAGGTCTCAAGGGACCGAACCACTTATACCCTTGTCTACTATATTATTCTGCTTGTCGTTTGTGCACATAACCATAGGTTAACCATCGTTGTGAGCAAAGGATTATACCCTGCAGCGAACACGAGTCATTGCACCCCACACTTATCACTCCATTATATACGTTGTTTATACTCGTTGTTTCTTCATTGGCGCCATCCGTGTCGGCTGAAAGAACCAAAAAACTTTCAAAACCACATCCTTTAAGCTCACCAAATGGCTGACCTAACCCCCGTCGGAGCCGCAGGAGCAACCCCTTCTGCAGTCATTCAGACTACCAGAACGGGAATGCTCCAAACTCCTGATAGGGGCATAACACAAGCAGCCACAAGGGAAGAAACACCGCCCCGGGCGGTTTCTTGCACAGACTCATCTGAATCTGACATACCCACTGCACCGGTGGACCCCGGCGAGTGGCTTTTTCGCAGACAGCTCAAAAATACAAAAATCTATCAAAACATGTTGGCAAAACTCCAAACCGACAAGTCCAAAAGCAAGGCTTCCCCATCGGCTAAACACAGCCGAAAGGGGAAAGAAAAGTAAGCCACACGTCCCAAGTCTCGGGGTGGAGATCGCAGTAAGAACACGCGCAATCAGGACCTAGCAGACTCCGCGTCAGAGTCCGATGGCTATCAGCCAACCAGCGACTCAGACACCACAAAAATCTCAAAATCCAAAAGGCGAAAACTGACAAAAAATCAATCGGCGTCATCACACAAGAAGGAAGACGACGACTTAAACAAGCCATACAGGCCCAAGTCGTTCGCTCTCAGCTCCAAATTCTGTCAACGAATAGCCACCGCACCTATAGAAAAATAGGCAAAACTCCCAAGCAGCATCGGCAGGTACGATGGTGTCACACCACGACAATGGCGGAAACACGTGGCGCGACGGTTCAAGAGCATAAAGTCGAGGTTAATGCTAAACACAAGTAATTTAAGAAAATGGGTCATTTATTAAGGCGTCAAATCTTGTTCAAAATATTACATAAAAGTAAATTGTTTTTAAGACAACATAGAGGTTTCTCAAATATATCCCAAATCCTTGGGAAATAAAGGTGAAACCCCGCAAAATGTTTAACGCCGCATCGGAGGATTCCACGACCCAGTTTGCCCCGGTTCGCCTTCATCTAATTACCTGAAAGATATGTTTAAAATTTCGTCAATATAGATATATTGGTGAGTTCACAGGTTTTTAGTTTCCAAAACTTGAATACTTAGGAAATACCATGTTATGACAATATATAGGAGTTGCAAATTCCTATAAATCTACTTGAGACTATAATCAAACCAAGACGTATAATAATAATGCCCCGCTCCAAGTCGTTACTCGGTTTCCCACGACTTAAGTTCAGAATATATGCACCCCAGGCATACACTAATGCATAATCGACGCTATCGATTAGGGGTGGGCCTTGTCAGGCACCAATAGTACTATTCAATATTCCTCCGGTTTCATTTCCCTGAATAAATGATTATAGATGCGAGGACTCAACCCCGAGTGGCGGTCACACCTCAAGTAATAAATCCGTCAAACATTTTCCCTAACATATCTTTCCCCCGAAAAACGTAAAAATAGTTTAAAATGGGGCCGTGAAACTCACCTGAAACACTGTCTGGCTCACTAAGTAGATAGCAAAGAGGGTCTCGCACCTACAAACGTCCTAGACGTATAAGTCACTATTCCTATAGTGCATGTGCCTTGGCAAGTTGTACACCCAACTCCCGACCACAAGTTATTCCAAATCCCGTTTAATTAAGCGCGTATCCTAGGTTTCGTTGGCGTTAGATTACCCCTTTGCGTTACAAGTTATATATTACTCTTGTTAATATTTCCCTAACTTGTACCTTATTATTATCGACTCGACTTCACTTAACATATAATTATTTTCCCATTTAAATAATTATACTTAAGATCGCATCGCTCGACATAATATATATTTCAACCCTCGACCCGACTCACTTTGCCGCACATTTGTTTTCCCATTTAAACAAATATGCTAAGATCTTGTCGTTCGATTGTATATTCTTAACACCCGATTCAACTCACCATACCGTATATTTATTTTCCCATTCAAATAAATATACTTGGATCTTGTCGGCACGGCATACACATATATATATCTTTGTCTACTCGTCGCGGCCTTCCTTCCCACATATCTACTTTCCCATTAAGTAGATATACTAGAATTTTGCCGAGACGAGTGTACATATATAAATGTGTAATTTTTCTTGTTAAATATATACGTTTGTTTAACGTCTTACGTTATGTTTTTCTCCCACGAATAATTCCTTTAACACTTAGGAAAGTGTTTGTTAGTCTTCACCCATGTACATATATATTTTACTTCCTAAAAATATATATTTTCTCATCTTGCCGCAATGGCATTTTTTCCTCACGTTTTGTCCGTGTACGGTTCGTTAACGCGTCTTAGTTCGATATCTTAGCTCGAGTAGTTAATTTTTCCAAGTTTTTCCCAACATGTGTTTTATAGAAATACTATCCATATTTCTTCCTCTTTTCACATATTACTTGGAAGGTTTAAAATACTTATGTATTTTTAATCCAACTTGTTAACTTAACTACAAAAATGTTCCCAATACTTTTATATTCCCATTTATATAAAAGTATTCATTTTTGTATAAGTTTCTCAAGTTTGTTTAATATTTTTATAAAATCTCCATTTTATAAAAATCCTTATGTTAATACAATCCATATTTTTATAACTTTCAAAAATATACTTTTATACAAAAATACCCAAGTATATCTACTAGTATTTACCAAATCAACCTTGGAAAATTATTACTTATACTTTTGACACCAAACTTTCCATCCTTGCATTTTTGGACTAATAGTTTCTAAAATATCCATTTTAGTCCTCTAACTTTCAAAGTTACAATATTAGTCCCTCAACTTTCAAATGTTGCATTTTTCCACTCTAACTTCAAAGTTAACATTTTTCACTCAAAATAGTAGGCTTTGAAGATCCATCTTTTTATTGGTAAGTTATTTTTGTATCAAAACACTTTTATTAGTCTTATATTCCATATATAAGACTACTTGTATGTGTGTTTTATGTATTTGCCCATTTTAACAAAATATCATTCTTCTAAGTAAGTAACTTTAATTTTTCATCTTCTTAGTCCATGAACTTCTAACATGTTCCATCATTTATTATGTCTTAGATGATCATATTAAGATGATTAAAGTTACCTTTTAACACATTCAAGTTTATTCCATAAATCTTAATCAAATCATCATCCTACTTAGTGTATGTGTAAATTTTATACATTTTCAAGAATACTACTCTATCATCATCCAATCCATGATTTATTTACATATCTCTAATCATCTATTTTACTCATGTAAAACCTATTAAAGATTATGTTTCAAACCACCTTTTAAACCCTTCATGTACAACTTGCTTCTAAGAACACATACATGAATAATAATAATCAAAAACAAGGTTAAGAAGCTTACTACTAGCACAAGGCTAGGGAAGACAAAACCTTGGATTTTGAGAGGGGTTTAGTGTGTTCTTCCTTAATGGTTAAGCTCCAAGCTTGAAACACACAATAGGGGTTTGGATGATGGATTGTTTTGAGTGATTTGGAGATGTAAAAACTTGAAAGAAGAATGTGTATGGGTGAGAGGATACCTACGGCCAAGAAGGAAAAGAAGAGAAGAGTTTGCTTTGTTTCTCCAAGTCTCTAACACATGTTTATATAATCTTATCACATGTAATCTTTCATGGATTTTGTGATCATTACTAAAGATTCAAGAGATTTAAGAAGTACACAAGTGATCTTGGATGGATGTGGAAAGGTGTTGGTGGCCGTGGGTTTTGATGAGGGGTGAGGGATTGCTTGCAAATCTTGCTAAGTGTGTGTGATCTCTCATAACCTTTCACTAGATATTATACTTGCATGTGTGTACTTAGTGCATCATTAGCTTTGGTCTTGTCTTGGATTATAGGACCTATTGGCCGAAAATTGTAAGGAGGAGACAAGAGGTTGCATGCTTTTGTCCTTGAGAGATCTTACACCTTTTGGCTTTTTGTGTATGCATGCTTTTCACCTAGGTTGTAGTTTATTATTATTAACACATGCATGGATATAATTATGTCCATTTAGGCCGGCCCTTGGATGGGTCTAGGTGGGGTCCACAACTTCAAATATTTACCCAATACTTGTTATGTTTAATTCCTCGTCGTTCGGGTGTTGTTCGGGTATTTTTCGGGTTTTAATCACGCGTTATTTGGACATTAAAAATACCTTTAATAACCCTTAAATATAGTCTAATTTAAGCGTTGATTGGTTATTTAGGCTTTTGCCGGGTGAAATTATGAGTTATACGCGTATCGGGTGCGGTACGCGCATTTTATTCGTTACCGGGAGATTTGTACAAGACGTTTCCACTTATGGTTTTGGAGTTCCAAAACTCATTATATTTTATGAAACTACCCTTTATTTTATATCCTGGGTGTCCGGGATCCTTTTCGTTTATTTAATTATTACTGGGTAATTGCCAACGTCCTTACCGGATAGTTTATTCGCACATGATCCAATCATGTTTTACCATTAAACGTATGCATTCCTATGCATTATTTGGAAATTGCTATCTCCTAAGGCCTTGATAATTAAATCACACATAATTGCATTTAATTACGTTAATCATATATTAATTAATTTGTACGGAATTACCTTATTTTTGCCGGTTGTTACAGATGGCCTGCGAGACCCTACTGATCACTTGCACGACTTCGAGTGCGCTGGAACCACAGTCCTCTGGCCTGTACAAGTCTGGTGCCACCTGTTCGCGCAAACCCTTATAGGCGCAGCCAGAGTTAGGTTTGACAATCTGCCGGTAGGAGGCATCCTAGACTTCGATGACCTTATCCAGAAGTTCAAAGATCACTTATCCCATCTCATGCGACACAAACGAGATAAGGCCCACATACTCCTATGTCAGCGCACAGACAATGAATCAATAGAAAACTTCATTGTGCGCTACAATAAGGAGGCGCTACAAATCGGCTGTGGAGAAGAGCTCACGCGCGCAGGCTTCATTAATGGAGTACGCAGCGAGGATTTGATGAAAACATTATCCGGAAAAACGGGCGTCCCGGATTCTTGGGAAGAAGTCATCAAAGCCTCCAAAATATATGCATCCTCGGAGCGCTCCATCAAGCAGCAGCGCGGCTACAACCAAACAAACAACTCCAACAGAAACAAAGGCAAACAATCCGTCTGGTCACGCATTTCAGGACCAACGGACGAAGGTAAATACTCATCCGCCAACGACGCGCGACAGACAATCACCAACAAGCAATCAAGGGACCAAAGAAGCCAACCCAAAAAGAATACCGATTGGACGTCACTCACAAAAACTCCGTCACAAGTGCTTAAGACAGAACAGGTCACTTTCAAGGAGCCCAAAGTACTGGGCAAAAGAAAGAACGTAGACCACACCAAGTATTGTGAATACCATAACGATTATGGTCACCTGACGGACAACTGCTACAGCCTAAAACTAGAAATAGAGGCGGCACTAAAGACGGGCCAGCTCGGTCATCTTATTAAAAACGCCAGCAAGGGTGGGCGCAACACCAACCAAGACGATAAACGCGAAGAACCCGGAAAGAAACAAATCCGGAATCTACAAACGAGTTACATCCGGCATACCCCGCACCATCATTGTAACATGATCTCCGCCGCGGGAACACGCCAGAATAAGGGAAGCGCCCAAGAGACACAGATGACTCCTGGAAGGAGGTGGACGTCCTCCTCCCCCGGGTCCGAGGCGGACCCTCCGCAACAGCGCCACTAATTGTCACCGCCGTCTTAGGACATTACCGAACGCAATCCATGTTCCTAGACGGCGGAAGCATCACTGACATAATCTATGATCAGTGTTTTCAACAACTGGACGAGGATGACAAAGCCCGCCTCATTCCAGTTAATGCACCAATCTCAGGCTTTATCGATGAAGTCATCATGTCACACGGCATAATCACCTTCCCGGTCACTTTGACAGACAGTACCCACGAGCGCACAGAAATGTGTGACTTCATGGTTTTACCAGTAACATCTCACCATGACGTCCTACTAGGACGGGAAGGCCTGGCGAAGTTCAACGCCAACACCTCCACCCCCCCACCAAATGGTAGGCTTCCCCACCCGAACCGGCGTCGCAATAATTAGAGGGAACAAACAATTCCACGCAATCGAGGTGGCAAAACCACAAAAAACGCAAACCCGTTTGGAACCGGAAAACCGGGTACTCAACCCCAAATTCCCGGACCAAACGGTCATCATCGGCCATGAAATCTCCAACACCATAATAGCGCAAAATGGGACCAGAGAAAACAAAGGCGATGAATGAACAAGTCAACGAACTACTCCACGCAGGCATTATCCGCCCAATACGCTACCAAACCTGGGTAGCCAACCCAGTCATGGTAAGAAAAACAACGGGCGGATGGCGCATGTGTGTCGACTACAAAGATTTGAACAAAGCCTGCCCAAAGGATTATTACCCTCTTCCAGAGATTGACTTAAAGGTGGACTCCCTCGCATCATATCGCTTCAAATGCTTCATCGACGCCTACAAAGGCTACCACCAGATCCAAATGGCAAAGGAAGATGAAGACAAAACGGCCTTCCGCACGGATACAGGAATTTTCTGCTACACCAAAATGCCTTTCGGTCTCAAAAATGCGGGAGCCACATATCAGCGACTCATGGACAGCGCTTTCGTGGACGAAATAGGCGTACGCTTGGAAGTATACGTCGACGACCTCGTCATCAAAAGCAAGGTCGAAGACAACATGCTGGAAGACATTCAGAAAACATTCAACCAACTGCGAAAGGTGCGCATGAAGCTTAACCCCAGCAAATGTTCCTTCGGCATGGAAGAAGGGAAATTCCTGGGAGTTATTGTCACGCGGGACGGGTTCCGCGCAAATCCAGACAAGGTCCTCGCCATTGAAAGAATGCCTTCACCAACATCCATCAAGGAAGTCCAAACCCTAATGGGACGCCTCGTCGCCCTCAATCGCTTCCTTTCCAATTATGCTTCTAAGTCTTTTCCATTTGTAGACACTCTAAAGAATTGTCTCAAAAAAAGTAATTTCCGCTGGACCCCTGAGGCGGAAAAAGCTTTTCAAGAAATGAAAGAATGTCTTATGAATTTACCTACTCTCACAGCACCATTACCCAGAGAGCCGTTAACCCTATACCTCTCTGTCACGGAGCGGGCAATCGGCACTGTACTCCTTGTAGACCGAAAAGGCGTTCAAACACCCATCTACTACATTAGCAGAACCCTGCTAGATGCAGAGACCAGGTACTCTACAATGAAAAAACTAGTGCTAGCGCTCATTCACGCATCACGCAGACTGCGCAGGTATTTCCACGGGCACCCAATAAATGTCCTAACATATTACAGAATCAGCGATGTGTTACGGAAACCTGAAACCTCAGGTCGCCTAGCAAAATGGGCGATCGAACTGGGTGAACACACTATCAATTACAAACCCAGACCCGCAGTCAAGGGACAAGTACTCGCTGACTTCGCCACCGAAATACCGACAGACAAAATCGTAGAATGCCTAGCCAAGCAAGACCCCGCACCACCAACGTCCGGAAATGAAAGCTGGAAACTTTACACCAACGGCGCCTCAAATAGCGATGGCGCAGGCGCAGGTTTACGCCTAATCAGCCCAAACAAAAAAGAATACACTTACGCTATACGCTTAGATTTTGCCGCAACAAACAATGAGGCAGAATATGAAGCGCTACTAGCATGACTGCGCATCGCACAACAAATAGGAGCTTCCCACCTCGAAGCACACGTTGATTCACTGCTAGTAGCCGGACACATCAATGGCACATATGATGCAAGGGACGCCACAATGGCCCTATACCTACAGCAGGCCAAGCTACTCATGCGCAAATTCACTTCCTGCGCGGTCACCCACATCAACCGGAGCGAGAACAAACCCGCAGACGCGTTGAGCAAGATGGCTTCCACGGTCTTCGACCATATGGCCAAAAACGTCCAGGTTGAGCTACAAGAAAGGCCATCTGTCCCGCCAAGACAAGTAAACGTCATCCAAACAGGTACTACATCTTGGATGGCGCCACTCAAAGCATACTTGACATCTGGGACATTACCCGACAACAAGGCGGACGCACGAAAAATCCAACACAAGGCCTTGCACTATGAGTTGACAGAGGGAATCCTCTACCGACGATCATATTTGGGCCCCTTACTGCGATGCGTCGACAAGGAGGAAGCCTCCTTCCTCATCAGAGATATTCACGAGGGTATCTGCGGATTACATGTAGGACCCAGAATGGTGGTTTCCAAGTTAATGAGCGCAGGTTACTATTGGCCCGGCATGCACCCAGATGCAGTTGCAGAATTGCGCAAATGCGATTCCTGCCAGCGCCACGCGCCAAACACCTTGCGTTCCAAAAATGATTTGGTACCCGTCACAGCGGCGTGGCCATTCCAGAAATGGGCGATAGACCTTGTCGGCCCATTTCCCACAGTGCCAGGAAACGTCAAGTTCTTAATAGTGGCAATCGACTACTTCACAAAAGGATCGAAGCAAAGCCACTAGCAAAGATAGACGGATCGCACACCAAGAAATTCATATGGGAATTCATCATATGCAGATTCGGCTTACCGTACCAGATCATAAGCAACAACGGAACCCAATTTACAGACCAACACTTACAAGAATGGCTGGCGCAAATGGGGGTCCAGCAGATCTTCACATCAGTCGCTCATCCCCAAGGGAACGGCCAAGTCGAAAGAGCAAATCGGAGCATTATCGAAGGTATCAAAAAGTGACTCGGAACCAAAAGAACCGGATGGGTGGACGAAGTTCCACATGTCCTATGGGCGAACCGCATACTCGCAAAAACCAGCAATGGCGAAACCCCATTCAGCCTAACCTACCGTTCCGAAGCCGTCATACCCGTAGAAATTGGATGCCCCGCCGCAAGAGTACTCATGGCGGATAAAGGGCAAAACAACAAAGAACTACGACTAAATTTAGACCTACTTGAAGAGCGACGAGAACTCGCCGCCATCAAAGAGGCCAGATACAAAAATCAGTTGGAGCGTTACTACAACCAAAAGGTTAAACTACACGAGTTTGACATTGGGGATTATGTTTTCCGAAATAATAGCGCTTCGAACACAGAGAAGCAGGGAAAACTTGCTCCAACCTGGGAAGGACCTTACAAGGTTCAGGAGATCTTAGGCAAGGGCGCCTATGCGCTTGAGAGAATTGATGGTACGCCCGTCCCGCGCTCTTGGAACGCGGCACACTTACGTTTCTGTTATATGTAACCTTTGTAAACACTTAGGCTACACATGCCTAAGTCCTTTTCTAAAGGATTCTATGAAGTTTTTTCCGCCTACCTTACTTGTGTGCACTACTTGATCCTCGGGTCCTCAAGGCATAAATATTAAACATAACTATCGCCGGGCTCAGCAATCAAATCCAAACACAATATCACACGAGAAGTTTAACAATATATACAAGATAAACTTAAAAGTTTTCATATATTACCAAAAAGGGGCGTTCAAGCTGCCTAAAAACACTAATCTTCCCCAGACTCTTCAAAGTCCACCAGCTGCTCCTCCATACCCTCTGGAGTCGTCCCAGACACTTCCCCACCAGCTGCCGCTTGCTTCCCTTTCTTTTGCGCCTCCGCACCCAAACGGTCGGATTCTTCAATAAAGTAACGGAGGGCGCCAGGAGGATCAGCATACTGATTACAGTCCGCCACTGTCTTCAGTATAGGGAATTCAACTTGCTCAAACTTAAGGAGTTCAACTTCATACTCCTTCTCCCTGGGTTTACCATCATGCGCACCTTCAGTTATACGCCCTCCATTTAGCGCATGGTAAAACCCAGTGTCAAATCCCTCGGCCTCCCCAGCAGCGCGCGCAGCAGCAGCAATGGCAGCAACCTGGTCGCCGAGATTGGGTACATTCCAGAACCGCTTGAAAATCTACAAACAAGCGACAAAACAGTCAGAGATAAACTATACAGTGACACAGAGAAAGGTAGGAAAATACTTACCCCGGCGATACCCTCAGTCATCACCCAGCGAACAGACTCTTGTGCCTTCTCCTACGCAACATTGGCTTCGTCCAGAAGGCTCTTTGCATTTTCCGCCTCCGTCTGCGACAAAGTCAGGGATTCCTCTAAGGAGGCCCTCTCCTCCGTCAGCACAGCCTTCTCCTTCACCCAAGCCTCCTTCTCACTCACCAACGCAGACAGCTGGGAAGAAGCATTCACAAGCTCTTCATCCTTGGCACGCAAATCAGAGCGCAAGCTTGCCACCATCGAATCCTTATCAGCTAACACCTTGTGATGACCTTCAGCAGTCTCTTGCAGCTTGGAATTTGCATTCTTCAGCGCCTAGATCTGATCCTTAAGTCTCATCGTCTCTTGGTTAGTGACTTGGCAGGCTTCAATCCACCTTTGATGAGCTAGCGCATGTTCACGCTCAAGCTCTTTCATCTTATCCTCAGATTTGTACGCCCTATCCCTGTACCTCTCAACCTCAGACTTCAGCTTCTCCTCTCTCTGCGCCTGCACTGACCGCCTGGCGTTAAAATCAGCAATATCACGGGCAAACGCTTCATCGCGTCGCTTCAATGACTCAACAGCAGCAACCTGAAGCGCTTGCCCAACACAGATGTCAGTTATCAGCTGCGAGCGGGACAAGCTATCCTGATACTCCCTCTCCTTGGGAGGGACCACTTGAGACACAAACTCCTCGACAGTAAGAGGATTCGCAAAGCGGGAGTTCTCCCGAACACTCCAGTGCGGGCGCCAGATTATATCACCCGCGAAGTAACCCGGGTCACTCCGCTCAGCACTTGACCTTCCACCAGAAGGCATATCACCAATCACCCCGACACCACTACCACCCCCAGGAGAACTGCCAGATGGCACCTGCTGGGAGGCAACCCTGCTGGCCTCCTCATCCGCCTTAGCCTTGGCCTCCGCCTCGGCTTTCTCGTTCTCTAAACGCAGCTTTTCAGCTGCTGCTTCCTCCTCAGCCTTCTTGGCTATCTCCTCCAAACGCATCTTTTCAGCTGCAGCCCTCTCCTCCTCCGCCTTCTTGGCAGCAGCTTCATTGGCCCGCTTCTCGGCCTCAGCTGCCTCTTGTTCCGCCCGAGCTTTCTCAGCCTCCGCTCGCGCCTTTTCCTCCTGCCTTTTCGTGGCAATCTCCACCTCAGAAGGAGTTGGACCGGAGGAGGAACCAGGAGCTTGCGGAGAAACAACTACAACGAAACAAAGCATAACAATTAGGAACAAGTTACTAAAACAAAGACAAGGAAGACAAGCTAAACGAGTCACTTACTCGTCACTTTCTTCATAGTCTTTTGTATAAGAGGACGGCGCTCCGGCGGCTTAACGACCCCTTATTTTGTTGTTTCCTCTGATGGGGAATCAACCAGCTCCACCAGATCTTGAGGACCCAGCCTTCACACTCTGGGCTTTACCCAGCTTCCGCTTCTTCTTCAATGGAGTCTCAGCTACATCAACATCTTCAGGGGCGGAGGAAGAAGATTCCGCACGCCTATCACGCTGCGCAAAATAAGGTCCTTCACCACCTGCACTCAAAGGCGCAGATTTAGCTTGAAATAACACCTTATGCTTATGAACGCGCGGCGCACTCTTCTTACGACCACGCGGAGGCACTGGATGCACCAGTTCCACAGAAGACCCTGTTGATTCCCCATCAGAGGAAACAACAAAATAAGGGGTCGTTAAGTGCGGAACAGAACATAAAGGATCAGGATTTATAGGATGCTCACGTGAAATAAGCATACCAGTAGGCTTGAACTCCAGGTATGGAAAATAGAACCTATCAACCATCTGATCAATCACAGATACCCTACCCTCCGCAGGCTCTCTCCACTCCAAAGGGGCTTTATCCCGCAGCAAAAACGCATCAAACTTTGACATCCCTGAGTAAAGCAAGATGAAACTCAGTCAAACAGTAATAAAAACAACTGACAAAGCAGCATGGAGACAAAAAACTTACCAGGTGTGGTGACCACAGGCTCTTTCCCCTCCACAAGCTGAACACGGCTCATACCCAACAAAGCCAACATGGCTTCCGAATACATACCCGTGTCAAACGGAGAAGCATTGTAACACCCCAACCGATGGCGGAAACATCGAGGTGTCACGTATGAATGATTGTTCAGTAGCTCATGGTAATACATATGTTTACATAATCCTTTAATACAATATTGAATTACATTAAATGTCTTGAATGAAATCTAGTACATCCAAAAATCAAACAAAGCATAAAACTTCAAATATCTTCTCATACTAGCTCTAGACTTCAAGCATCATTATTTCCTGTTGAGTTGTAAAAATGGGGGGGGGGGGGTCAACTAGAAGTTGGTGAGAATACATAAGCCATGTCAAGCAATTAAGTTTAGAAATAAAAGTTTAGCAATTCATATGTCTATCGTAAGTTTAAGTCTACATGAATAAACATGGAATGTTGAATCGACATAATCAAACCTCCGACTAGTTTAGGTCCATCCCGTCATCCACGGTTCACCTTAATAATATGTTGGAACGATAACAATCACCCACGCTACCTATGTAGGAGGTACACGTATCCGGGTGGGATTGTCAATCCAATAGATCTATTATTGAGTATCGCCGGCTTAGCCATAGCTAATGATTATGTAATGTTGAAACTCGTTGAAACTGTTGTTGTTGTCTAATTCATGAGGCATTAAAGTTTACAACTAGACATGCATGTATAATTGCTTAAGTATAATGTTGCAAGTATGAAGAATTGCATAAACATGGTTACGTAAACTCACATTAGCAAAGTATAAAGTCTCGAGAAATAGAATATGTGTAGCCCCAAAGTTGCCAATTACAAGAGCTTATAATCAAAGCTTCAATTGTAGAAGTAATAGACTATAGAAGAAAGGTATGAGGGAAAGTTTAATCGGATTGAAACAATCGATTTAGAGGTGCAAAGTGTAATGGTTCATAGGTGGGTTTTTATACTAGTTTTGGATTCAATTAGCCATTAAAATTGGTCAACGCCATAAAGTAAGGTTTTATGATGAATTGACTATTTGACTAAGACTTTGACTATTTGACTAAGACTTTGACTATGACTAAGACTTTGACTCCAAGAATTATGTTGTCAAGACTTTGACTCTTGACTCAAGGCTTTATTTTGAAATGAATTTATATCTTCCTTGTTTGAGATTATAAATGTAATTGAAAAAATGATTAGCTTTAAATAAGAAATAAATAAAAAAAAATCATTAGTTTGAATTAGAAAATAAAAACACCGTCTTATAAAATCGTCATTTTATAAATAGAATTAGGATAGGACATATGTCATGATTGAAGATTTTTTTTTTAAGTACAATGATAAAAGGAAGTTAGAAAAATAGAGTGCACGGATAAAGATAAGAATACTTAGAAATAAATTAGACTTTATATCATGGATCGGGAAATACTTTAATGCAAAATAAATGGGAAAATTCGTGAGGTTACAGTCTCCCCTACTTTTAGAAACTTCGTCCCGAAGTTATAAAAAAAAAACACCGGGTTGACAGTGATTGGGTAGAAATTAGGGCAACTGTGGTTTGGCAAATTTGTGTTAAGACATGACATGAATTTATAGGTAACAGAATAAACTATTTCGAATAATTTGGTAAGAGGTTTGATAGGTGTGGGTTTTAAGGGTTGGATTAGGTTCGTCTAAAATAGCAAGGAGAATAAGAATCTAGCAAAACAGTAAACTTTAAGTTTTAGGAATCTTAAAAAGAAATGCATGAGTTAATTGACTATAGAAATACTAAACAGGTAACTAGAGTTTATAATTGGTTATCTACCAAAAACCTTGATAGAATTTCACACTACCTTAACGTACCTGTAAATTCATGATTACGTTCCGGACCGTAATCACCAATTTACCTTACATTAGGGTTTTGTGTCCTTCTATGACTCTAAACACACATGTAAGTAATGCAAAATAACCTTGTGATTGAATCGTATACAATGTATACAAAAATGAGTCCAACTGTTGAGCAGGAAAAAGACTTCTACCAGTCAGTGAGTAAGAACCTCTACCGATTGTTGAGCAGGTGCGATAGCCTCTACCAGTCGTTGAGCAGGTTGTAGGGTCTCTACCGACTGTTGAGCAGGCATGATGACCTCTACCAATCGTTGAGTAGGTTATTTGGTACTCTACTAACTGTTGAGCAAGTACTTCATCCTCTATCAGTTGTTTGATTAAGTGCACCAATTATTACACACATGAATTGCAAATTGATAATATGTACATGTAAGCAATCAAGTATCAAGTATATCATACGAGTTGTAATAGAGTTGCCCTAGACAAGGTTAATGACTCTAGGTGTGTCTATAGCAAATAGTTTATATTCCATGAATTCTAGTTTCAAATGTTCAAATATGGTAGATAGTCGAATCCTCATGTATAACTATGGATTATGTTTGATGCAACACACAATCAAGTTTCAATAGTTTGGTTATCATGGGTAACTAGCTTATGTGTGAGAAAGTGAAGGATATGAATTTAGTTCTTGAGAGGATGATGAAAAATCTTGAAGCAGAATCAAGGTTGTGAGAGATAGTGAATGTGAAGATAGTTTATAAAGAGTTTATTTTATAGTAAGGAGATTATGTAGCAGTGTAAATTTTGGGGTTTGGATCAAAGGTTATAATCAAGTGTATAAGAAAACATGATTGTGGTATATGCCAAATATTGTAAAAATTTGAACAAGTTGAAAATGAGTGAGTGTCGATGGAGAATTTAGAGACTAGATATTATTCCTATAAAAAAAATCTTATTTTCAAAATTGGTTTTATACATAAAGAAAAAGTTGTTAAATAGTACAAGCTAAGTGGGCTTTGATTAAAATATTCCCGTTAGTTGGAGATTTCAAACATGACATTAGGTTTTGAAGATCAAGGTTCTATTAAGTGATTTTTAATAGTTTAAAGCATTATATAGAAAATTGTTTGTTACGTCAATAAATAAACAAAGAGCAAGGTGGGCCCCATACAAGCTCATCTTCCCTGGGGGAGGGGCTAAAGCAGTACCCTTCGCACTCGGCAGCTCCACTTCCCATGAAGGATCAAAATCCATGGCCTCCACAAACTTGGCAAAACTCTCGACACCCCACTTACAGGTTGTATTATGGATCAGCTTCTTGGACTTTTCCACAGCTTTCCCAGGATTTCCCCCAACATCAGACCCTTCAGACATACTGACAAAAGCTTTTTAAGAAAAAAGAAAAAAATTCTTAGAAACAAACTCGCCGGAAAACTTGAAGGCTCACTGGAGAAGATGAAGTTTCTCGAGAGAAGTTGAGGGATTTTTTGTGAAGAGTGGGATAAGAAGAAAACCCAAGAGCCTCCTCGGATATATATACCCATCGCATTTAATGCGATGGGAACAGCTGGCAGAAGACCCTTCACCTTGCCAGAAGAGGAGACATCTGGACGCTACACGTGGCATACAGCTGGATGGCAACAGTCATCTGGCAGTACGTGACTCCACGCGTTTGTCATCAGGACAACCTTTCACCTGCCAAACGTCAGCAGGTACCCTGACACTGCCCCCACTCGCGCGCGTGTACGGCTACTCGCCTGACACACGAAGAATATCCACCCACCCACGTGCTGACGTGACTGACAACTGTGCAGACATCCCCTCTGCACCCTGACACGTTCACCAACCGTCTCAGCTTCTCCAGCATGTTTCCTAATTTCAAGGAAACCTTTTAATTTTTAATTAAGAAGATTGCACATTAAATACCCCAGACTGCCACGTCATCACTTGGCGCTGGGTTGACGTAAAATTGAAAAGACGTTCTCCGCCAAATTTTACTATTGAAAAGACGTTCTCCGCCAAATTTTACTATCTCACACCCAGATTGCCACGTCATCACTTGGCGCTGGGTTGACGTAAAATTGAAAGGACGTTCTCCGCCAAATTTTACTATGTCACACCTAGACTGTCACGTCATCACTTGGCGCTGGGTTGACGTAAAATTGAAAAGACGCTCTCCGCCAAATTTTACTATCTCACACCCAGATTGCCACGTCATCACTTGGCGCTGGGTTGACGTAAAATTGAAAGGACGTTCTCCGCCAAATTTTACTATCTCACACCCAGAGTGCCATGTCATCACTTGGCGCTGGGTTGACGTAAAATTGAAAAGACGTTCTCCGCCAAATTTTACTATCTCACACCCAGATTGCCACGTCATCACTTGGCGCTGGGTTGACGTAAAATTGAAAGAGCGCTTTCACCAAACTTTTGCCATTACAGGCCGAAAGTGAAAAAAATTATCACCCGGGCCAAGTCTCAACCTGGCGCCGGTCTTTTATAAAAAGAAAGAGCCATGTACAAAGATAAAGGGACGCTTTTATCTTTCCACATGCCACCAGAGTGGCAACGCGCACTCTTTCCCCACATTAACATATTTTTTTCCAGAGCTGCAACGAGCACTCTTCTTTACAAACATGTTGCGGTACACATATTCTACAACAGATGTAAACAACACAACGGAAAAACACATCACAAAAAGTACACATTAGTCCAGCGCCCCACCAGATCTCTAAGCAAGGACAGGAGACACCCTGGACTTGGGGGACTTGAAGGGGTATGGTACTTTTCCCTAGCGCTCTCAGGCGCACCTTAACCATTATCCAGATCCTCCGCCTAAAACAACACACCTAAGAAGGTAACACAGCAGTGTAACACCCCAACCGATGGCGGAAACATCGGGATGTCACGTATTGAATGATTGTTCAGTAGCTCATGGAGAATGATAAGTTTCATTAATTAATTTAAATGAATTACATACACTTGTTCTAGAATTTGTACATCAAATTGAATAAAACTAAACACATATCTTCAAGCATCAATTCAAATCTTCAAGCAAATAGAACCTGAAACATGTTAAGTTGAAAAGGTTTTGGGTCAACAAAAGTTGGTGAGAATTACATAGGTTTTTGATAATTGAGTAAGAATGATGTGCAATTCATGTGTCATGTCAATCTAGTCCATATGTGAGAACATACTAGAAATAAATCGAGTGCATAATCAACCCTGATGACTGTTATAAAATGATACATACCATACGCTCATGGTCCAATATGTTATACGATAACAAACACCCACGTAACCTTTGTAGGAGGCACGTATCCGGGTGGGATTGTCAGTCCAATAGATCTATCAATGTATACCGCCGGCTGATCAATGTTAATGATTATGCTAGAATGGTGCTTACTCTAATCATGCTCAAGACATAATGCAACATAGAAAACACATAGACACATTGATGATTGAATTGCATAAATGATGTTGTAACATGTTTCACCCCAAAAACGGTGATAAATAGAAAAGGGGCTATGTAAAACTCACCTTGGTAAAATGTTATATCTGTTGAGAAATGTGTTGACCAAATGTATCAAGTATCGCCCTAAAATGAAGTAATAAATATGTCTAAGTCTATCAAGTCTACAAATGTATAAGTTCTAGGGCTTTGAATTTGGGGATAATAGCTCGTTTGATTAATATTAAAAATATTCGCCAATTGAGAGAAATTTAGTAAATAAATAACTAAAAATCTTTTTATAAATGTTAAATCTAGGATGGTCACAAGAATGTGTTTAAAGTATAAAAATAATTTTTATGAAATTATTTACTTTAAAATAGATTATTAAATCTATTTATTACAAATTGCCAACAATTAACATTAATATTCAAAAATACTAAAATTAAAGAATTTCTATTTAAAAATCATATTTCTGTTCTAAATGATTAAAAATAATTTGTATAAAATTTTGGTGCAAAAATGATGAAAATTGGATTTATTATGATTTAATTATGATTAAATCTAACAAAAATTGATTAAAAATATAAAATAAATGATTTTACTGAATTAAAAATTATTTCAGTAAAGTTTAATGTTATAAAAACTTAGGATAATTTTTGTGGAAATTAATAAGATCGTTTTGATATTTTTATAGATTTTTATAAATAAAATAGAATAAACTTGATTTATTTATTATATATATTAAATAAATAAATTTTTGAAAACTAAAAATTGTAAGTTGAACTATTACATCAGATTAACACAAGATAATTTTTGTAGAATAAATAAAAGAGTTTTGATAATTTAAAATGAATTTACAAGATTTAATGTAATATATATATATATATATGTGGTTTGGTTAAAAAGATGAAAATAAAAGAAAATAGGCGTCCAAGCCGGGACTCGAACCCGGTTCCCCTCTGTTATCAAACCCAGGTAACAACCAACTGATCTGAGGATCAATTTGTTATTGGTTTTGTTTCGTTTTTTTATATAAACAGACTTGAAAAGTTGTCATCTTCCCCAAATATCATACGAACCCTAGAATTTACAATCACACAATCTAACAAGCAATAACCTGATTCATTATAGGGCTATTGCTTGTTGATAGACGATGAACAAAACCCACAGAAAAGATTTCACTTACAATGCTTGATTGTTCACGATTGCTCGGTCAACCAACAAGGTCAAAGCGTGATCAAATAATCAACACAGAGGGTTTTTAAGTAAGAATTAGAGGTTGAGAGATGATGTTCGGCGAGATTAGAAGGTTCAGCAACCTTCAATTTATAGTGATCGAGTCTGAATCATAAATTTGGCAAATCGTTGACCTTGTTTAATGTTTGACGCGTTTTGGTTAAATTTGGTTATAATTGATTGTAATTATAGGTATTCTCGTGTCAAAGATGGCCGGATTTCACGAGTCCAAGTCAAAACAATAATTAGTATGAGTTAATTAAACCAATTAAAGGGTCAAAAGAAAGAAAAAAAAAAATAAAAAATAATTAACAGCATCGCTGCTGTTGCTGCACGTCCACAGGGAGGAATAAGGAAGGGTCAATGTGTGCATAAATATAATATACGTTGGGATTATATCAAATGGAAGGGTGTGGAGTAGTTGGTTAGTGCGTGTGTATGCGAGTGGAGTGACTCGGGTTCGAGACCCGGCACAAACCACTATTTTTTTTAATTAAAGGTTAAGGGGTAGGAGAGTTGGGCTTGGCTGGGTGGGCCGGCTGATGGGCCTGGGCTTCAGGAAACAAAGGTATGGTTGGGTTGGGTTGGGTTTAATAGTTCTAAATAAAAATCAGTTTTTTTTTTTTTAATATTATTATTATTATTATTATTATATATATATATATACATATATATATATAAGCTGTGAATGAGGAAAATAAAGATTTAGGCATATTATGGAAATAATATACGTTTTAAAATCTGAAAATTTTGCGATGTTACAAGCAGCGCCAAAAGCGCTGCTCACTCCGCGCAGAAGCACCAGTTGACAGCGTCCGGGTACATCCCCCCTGGAGCCTAACTTGCCACCTCCCATCAGGTGTCAGCTGACAACTGGCCAGCCGCCTGACACCGTCTGACATCAGAGGAAAAGGAGTCCCCTCGGCTGAACCAGCCACAGTGCGCCACGTGTACCAATGGCAGGGCACCGCCCAGCCGGCCAACCACGAAGCGCCACGTGGCCCAATCAAGAGCAGCCCTACTCAACTTGGATCACTTTACCTAACTAAGGATTGAGATCCAACTAAATGGGCTCATAAGCAACCGGCTCGGGCCTCAGGCCCAAGCCAATTGACAATCGAAGTAGGCCCGATGACCCCAGGCCCACGCACCTCCTATAAAAGGAGGACTTGGCCTCCTTTCTTAGCACGGTTAATTTCACCAATTAGAATCAATACACTTGTATCATTACTTGTATCCTTTATCAATAAAGATCATCCTTTTCAGTGGACGTAGGTCTCAAGGGACCGAACCACTTATACCCTTGTCTACTATATTATTCTGCTTGTCGTTTGTGCACATAACCATAGGTTAACCATCGTTGTGAGCAAAAGATTATACCCTGCAGCGAACACGAGTCATTGCACCCCACACTTATCACTCCATTATATACGTTGTTTATACTCATTGTTTCTTCAAATATATCATCGTCATCGAGCGGTGGGGTGATTACTCTAATAGTGTTAAGACCGTCATCCATTCTTTTAGAGATAGGAATTATTTTTTTTGTAACATCGAGGAGAAAATGGGATAAAATTGTGTTAGAATGGTGAAGTTTGTATGATTTGTGGTTGAAAAGAAAGTGTAGACCGGTGAAAAATGGTGTAGAATTATTAGTATTTAAATTGAGAACGGGGTTGAATTTTTTTAACGATTAAACGGTCAAATTGTTTACTGTTATAAGTTATAACCACTAACCGGTTTGGCTCTTACCACTAGCTCGAGAATACCCCCACCACCCCCTACACGATAAGGCGAGGACGATGTAGCCGCAAAGGTAGGGGGGGTCCCCGTTCTCCCTTAAATTATAATAATGATGCCATCATGCCTTGTCATTGTTTAGTTGACATCAATGGGGCCATTGATTGTCCATCCGTACCGCAAAATCTTTTGATTCCAATACATTGAACTTAGGCTTTTAAAATCATTAGTGACTTGGAAAACTAGAAATTCAATTTAGAAGCATTTTGGCCAATGTTTGTGGATGTGTTCGGGAGTGTCACGTCATAGGGAGTCAAGCGTGGAACACTGCTACAGCAAGCGCCAAAGAGGGCGTGGGGCAGAGGTGCTTAGGGGCTTTTCGGGCATCAGCCTTTTTCAAGATTTCTTTTTTTTCTTTTTTATATCATAACTAGTCAACAATATTTAGTCAACTCAACATAGCATCACATTTCACCTCATGACCACACCACCCGTTTACGTGTGAACCTTGTGAAGAGAAAAAAAAAATGTCTACGTGGCTAGTTTTTTATTTTTACCACTTTCACCCCACCCATTGGAAAAACCCAATCAGGTCATTTTATAAATCAGCCGAGCTCGAGTGAAGATTGGCACGCTTATGAGTAATGAGTTCACTTGTGTTATTTTAATATAATTATTATCATTTTTTTTTAACGGCTAATTATTTTGTCACCCACGGGATTTGATCCCTCACCATTTGAAAAGGCAAAGCCTTATCCAAGGCCCTGATACCACCAGGCCAAAGACCCTTTGGTATAATTATTATCATTCTAAATATTAAATTCAAAAGGAACTATCTCAACCTCACTCTCTCTTCTTTGTGTCAACCTCAAAGAGAAGATATCTCAGCCACTCTCAACTGTTGCTCCACACCCAAGTAATAGACATGTCGCTCATCCTCGCAACCACAGCAAACTAGATCTGAGCAGCAACCACCGTCATTCGCAATTTATTTTTCTTGCAAAAACACTGTTAAATAGGGCTGCAAACGAACTGAACTTTCAGTAAACAGTTCATGAACCGTTCGGCGAAAAGATCGTTTGTGTTCGTTCGTTTAATAAAACGAACGAACATGAACAGAGGTCGCGTTCGTTCGTTTATGTTCATGAACGTTCGGTAACGTGTTCGTTTATGTTCATGAACATTAGGTAACGTGTTCGTTTGTGTTCGATAGTTTATTAAGGTTTTTAATTTTTATACATTTTTTATATTCTTTTATTTTTATTTATTTTACCAAATAAATAATATATATGAGGTAAATATATGAGTATATGAGATCAATAAACCTACTTTTTGTATCCAATATATGTTTCCACGTTCCAGTGTTGATGCCCTCCACCTTCAACGCCCTCCTCTGGTACCAAGTATGTTTGGACAATTAGGTTATATTTTAGGTGGGTCTAGCTAATATCTTAATGTATAGGAATTCGATGTTATTCAAAAGTAATATATGTCCGTTTGTGTTTGTTTCCGTTCATGAACACTTGTTTGTTTTCATTAATGTCCGTTTTTGTTCGTGAACAAAAGTAACAAACGAACACAAACGAATACGAACATGAGTGTTTTCTTAACAAACGAACACGAACAGAAAATCTCGTTCGGTAAGTGTTCATGAACTGTTCGTGAACACATAATTTTCTTAACAAATGAACACGAATAATATTAAATAAACTTCTTACACATGTGTATATGAAACAGTTTACCCATTTTTAAAAACAATTTATTTTCGTATACGTTTAAATTTTTACACTTAAATTGTGTTTTTGAGATTGTATTTTAATGATTATGATAAATGTAAAAGAAATTTTGATTTTTTTTCTATGGCGTTCTCGCGGTTCGCATGAGATTGTATTTTAATGATAATGATAAATGAACCTTTGGTAAGGATGTTTAAAGTTTACATGCGCAAGTTTCCTATGCCATATCCAGTTATCACTTGATGTTTGGGAAGATAAACACAAAGATTCTTTTCTCGGTTTGACATTGAAATCAAAGTAATAAATAGATTTTCTTATTCTTTCGCCTTTCAAATATACCACATTATCTAAGATTCATATTACCTCACATTTATCAGGCCAGAAAATTACCTCAAAGCCCTTGTCACATAATTGTCTACAGCTTAACAGATTATACATCCTTCAACATATGAAACTTTTCTATGGTCAGAGTCCCTACAATAATGTTTCCATAACCTAAGGTCTTGCCTTTTATTCCATTCCCAAAGTTGACCAACTATATGGCTACATACCTACTTAAAAGGCTCCTGTTTCCTGCCATGTGCTTGCAACTTCCAGAATCATTATACCAAATCTGGGGCACTTGAAGGTCCTGCAATGTTGAGAGTTAGAGATTTTTTGGTACCCATCTCTTGTTGGGCACTGAGAGTCCTTGTCTGTTTTCCTAGTGATGCGTGCTTGGACTACTTTCAGAATTTCAGCACACATGCAACAATTGATATCAGATGTTTTATCTAATATTGTATTCCAGATTTCTAGAATTTCTTGATCTATTTTAGGAGAATTAGGCTTGTTTCTGTTTTCAGTGATCTATCTGGTTCATTTAGATTTTTCTTTTCAATACCAAATGTATCTTCTTTTGCTTTTGTGAAAACAGTTGTAGTGTTTTAGCTTGTCCCTTCTACATATCCTAGGCCTTGTCCATAATTTCTGGGCTTGACCTTAATGTTGTCAATAAAATCCTAGGAACTTTAGTGGCAGGAACTACTGGTGACCTATCAGTTGCTAGAACTTCTAATATTTTCATCATGGGAATGTGTGGTCCACTCACAATGAATTAGTACAAACGGTGATCATGTCCATTTAAGAAATTGATTATCCTGATGACCTTCCACTGAGGGTATTACTTTCTCACAAGAGTGGGAGGCTTAGACATTGAACCTATCTGGAAAGCAGAATTCCATCTTTGAAAGCTTGCCATTTGTCAAAAGTGGTATTAAGATACTTGGTTAAAAACGTTTAAGATTTGAACTTAAATAGTTCTTTTAACAGATCAGGATCTTTATGAAAATAACTTATTAAAGCTACTCTGATACCAAGTGTTGGTCCCAGAAGTATCAGCCTCACTTTGAATCAAATGGCAATGAGATTGCAGTAATATATATATATATATATATATATATATATATATATATATATATATATAGGGGGTTAAAATAAAAACCCTCTAAAACGAAGAAACTCGGGAAACTCTAACTTCCCGAACTTTTTATCATCTGAAAAAATTAGGGTATGTAATATACATGTTTTTAAGAGTTTTGAGCCAAAAAAAACAAAAAAGCGCCAAGTGGATATTTTTAAAAAAAAATAAATAAGTTTTTTGTGTTACATATGTAACATGTCTGTTTTTGTGTAACATACGTAACACAAAAAAAAACTTATTTATTTTTTTTAAAATATCCACTCGGCGCTTTTTTTGATTTTTTTGGCTCAAAACTCTTAAAATCTTGTATATTACATACCCTAATTTTTTCAGATGATAAAAAGCTTGGGAAGTTAGAGTTTCCCGAGTTTCTTCGTTTTAGAGGGTTTCCGGTATCCCTTTCCCCTATATATATAATCAATATGCAGAATGGGAAATCAAACTTTCAGAAACAATAGAGCACACAAGTTTTTAAGAAGTTTTGAGTTTTATATATAGTGGCAACCTTATGACAAGGATCACCTTTGGACTTTACAAAAGAATGACTCAAAAAAAAATCTTATGACTGTTGTGAATGTGGTGTGGAGTATGTGTAAAAGATATTTCTAGCAAGAGCAGATGTTTGGTATGTATATCACACACTTTCACATTCACACTTGGCAATCTTCTCCTTCGTATAATGTCTTCTATTTATAGAGAAGTATTGACCTCAAGTTGGTGAATAAACAATTGTTTATTTATCAACATGCTGTTTTGTAGGTTGAAAAGGGAAAGAAAGTCTTTGCATGAATGATTGGGATCAAGGTGCATGCATTTAACTTTCCCACTTGTCAAGATTCCAGATTTCTTCCAGAAATCTGAAGTATAAATCTGGGATTTGGTTAAGAAGTCAATATCAGAGTTTTGTCCCAAAATCTGGTTCCTTTGTCCTAGATTTCCATCTTCTTTCCCAGATTTCATCAGAAAGGAGTTGTGTTTGTCTTTCATTGTCTTTTTCTTCAAAGAGATCTTGTTCATGAATCTTTCTTGATCTTTATCTCTTCATTTTGAATCTTTTCTGGATGTTCTTCACTTTGTTCAGTCTTGGTTCCTAGCCTTAGTTTTCTTCAATACTTAACGTTTTCTCATTTTTGTTCTAACAGTTCCAGTGCCTTCTGCTCGACGACGTTCATTCATTTTGGCGTTCTCTCCTTAACGAAGACCGTGTTTCGATGTTTGATGAAGACATTTAGTGTGTTTAGACGGCGACGGTGAGTGTGTTAGAAAGCGACGATTCAATTACTTTTTGTTTTTGTTGTTATAATGTATGATTTAGGGATTCTTGTTGTTTAAATTTGTTAAAAACAGCTTTATGTTTTAGTGATGATATAAAACACAGTAAAATGTTGATGTTTAGTGTTGAGATAAAACACAGTTTAATGTTCATATAAAACACTATTTAGAAGCTAAAGTGTTATGGCTTACAAAATTTGACTTTGTAATTTTGTGGTGATGTAAAACAAAGTTGTAGATTCATATAAAACACAATATATTGTTTCGTATAAAAACCCCCTTTGGAAAACATTATATTTGTTGGTTGTTATACAACACTTTTGATGTTATTATACAATACTCCTGATGTAGCATGTGGTGAAAATGATATATAAAACACTATTGATGTTATTATAAAACACTCTTGATGTTAACCTTTGATGATATCACGATCGTAAGAATTGATGATATGAAGTCTCAAATGTTTATAAAACACTATTGATGTTTTTGATATGGTCGTGATTTTAAGAATTGATGAAATGAATGAATAATATAAAAAAAAATGACGATTGTGGGTTTGGGAGTTCGGTGTAGGTATGATTTATAAATTGATGTTGATAGAATACAGTTTTTTTTAGGATTTGATCTAATAAATCAAAATTGAATGAAAAAATTGTATAATATGTTGAAGATAAGTGGGATTTCTTAATTTTAAAAATTAGTAAAAAGTCTTAAATGCCCTTAATATCATAAATCTTTCTTACACTTCTCACACAAATCAATTTTCCTACAGGATCCTCTACCTATAAAATATTTCATTTAATGTTAGATGAATTATTAGTCTATTGTAACCTCCTAAACTAGTTAATTAAATGAAACTCTTAATCATTTTTAGTATTTCAAAGCAAACTTAATTTATAGTGAAGAACAGTTTCGATACGTGTGGGATTAATTTCTTTTTTTTTTTTAATCGGCAAACTTCGAATTTCATTCATCACCAAATATATACAACATTGTAACAAGCAAGACGCTAATTACAAATAAGCCATAACATCACCCTATGCGTCAAAAACCGACCCGCACGATACAAGTTACATAATAGGGACATTAAACGCCACCCACTATCCCACGACCAACCCGTTTGTTTGCACTTATGCTTGACCAACTCGATACGTGTGGGATTAATTTCTATATATGTAGAATTAACTTATGATAATCTCAATATGTCTAAGATAAACGTAGGATAATTTAAATATATGTATATGTAGGATAAAGTGTTAATGACTAATTAATTAGAGAGATAATCTATACATATAATAAACCAAAGCCATTTTAATGACATGACACTCAAAGAGGCATTCTCTTCCTTGAGTGTGCCATGTGTCATCCCATGTGGTATTGAGATATTTTAGGAAAAAAATAATTTAAAAACAAAATTGGATTTTTCACCCTCATGTTTCCTCCCATAATTTTTAAACGTTAATATCTTTAATATACGAGATTTTTTAAAGAAAAAAAAATACAACAAATTAACGAGCGTTTTATTATCTTTCCAACGAGTACCATAGTGCTATATGAAAACGGAGAAATTTTTTTGTGGGGTTTTGTTCATACAGGAAAAAAAACACAAAGTGTTCAGGTAAATCATTAATGATGTATAGACAAGTCACTAATTATGTTTAAATCAGTAAATATGATTTTTTTTTTCAACCAGAGCCGAATAGGTTAATAGAGTTATACGTTGTTTTAAGTTAGGTATCAATATTAGTATGTTAGAGTTGTACATTTGTTTAGTCTTTAGGATATGTGTTAATATTAGAGTTACATTAAAGTTCTACATTCTTTTAGGTTAGGTGTTAGCATTGGAGTTGTACATTGTTAATTTGTTTTAGGTTAGATAATAATATTAGAGTTATACATCAGTCTATTTCATATGTAAAATTGATGTATCATATTAAATTTCTCAACCCGGGACGCAAACGAGGTATAATCTAGTATTTAATATAAGAAGAGTTAAAGTGTTTAATGTTTTATCACTATGTGATTTCTTCTTTGTGTTCTCAAATTAAATTTTTTTCTCATTTAATTCTCCCTATGTATATTTAAAACCAACCATATTTTAAGAATTATGATAAACGCATAATACACTCATACATTATTACAAGTAGTGAAATGTTACACGATTTAAAAAATTACGCAAAAAATTGAGTAGTGGTTTGTACATAACCTACAACTAGGGCTGTAAACAAACCAAACGTTCGGTGAACGATTCGTAAACTGTTCGGCGGAAGTTTGTTTATGTTCGTTTGTTTAATAAATGAACGAACACGAACAAAAACTTTCGTTCGATTAACTAAACAAACAAACACGAACAAAGGTCTCGTTCATTTGATTGTGTTCGTGAACGTACAGTAATGTGTTTGTTTATGTTGGTTTGTTATATCCGTTTGTGTATGTTTGTTTATGTTCACTAGTTAGAACTTAATAGTTTTTAGTCTTTCAATTTTACTCCTAAACTTCTTCCCCCTTATACATTAAATATTTAGGTAAATGTTTTGATCATTCTCGCATTAAAAAAATATCAATCGTTTTTAGTTGTTGGTCATACTAAAGTAATGGAAAACCTCAACCTTTTGTTGAAGACGCCACTACTTTTGACTGCATAGTTATAATGCAAGTTTATGTATCCTTGTCTAATTAATATTTGTTTTATATGGTCATAAGAAATCAAAGAATGTGTAGAATTTAGGAAATTTTGATATTGAAGAATCTAGACATTCTTTTTCGGATAATTATGAACTTTTGAATTAGGAATAACATGTATTCATGCCTAAGTAATTTTAGATAATTATGTCTAAGTACAATTTTACTTACGTTTAGTGAATCTACTTTGTCTAATGGTTAACATTAACAATGTTTTTTTAGTTAGTTGCATATTAAATGTATGTTTTTGTTTGTTTGTGTTCAAGACCAATGTTCACGAATAGCTGAATTTCTTAACAAACAAACACAAACATAGAATAATGTTCGTTCGTGTATTTATGAACGGTTTGTTTGTCCAAGAAACTTTAACAAACACGAACAAAACCTTGTTCGTGTTCATTTAGTTCGTTTACAGCCCTACCTACCTACAACTGTAAGTACACAATTAAAAAAATATCAATTTTTTCTCGTAATAGCGTAGTGTTGTGAACCAATTTCCACACACTATATGTGTGTACATGTTAGTTCATTTCAAACACAAGAATACGCTAAGAACCATATAATGCACTTGTTTGTTTTACTTACGGTATGAACTTTTGTTTAGACATACATATATGCACTTGTTTGTTTTACTTTCAGTATGAACTTTTGTTTAGACATTCATGAAATGAATGTATAAATAGATTAATGGAAGTATATTTACATGAAATAGAGGTACAAAATATGAATAGTCAAAACCAAACTTTGGTTTGGTTCGGTTAATTTTTATTAAGTGAGGATACAAAAAACCGATAACCGATTTTTGCTTAATAAGTTTTTAGTAAATTCATTTTTTGTTGATTTTGGTTCGAGTTAGTTTCGACTAATGGTTCAATTATTGATCATCCTTAAACACTGTTAGTCATGTAACTTATTTTTAAATTAAAAAAAAAAAACTTACAGAAATACCATATTCAATTCAAAAAGAATAAAATGTTCGTTTCTAAGGTGTAACCAAAAAAAATATTAATGTACTAAAAAAGTTGTAAGCTTTTTAAAAATCATGTGATAGGTTTTTAAGGGAGATAAATTTTAACTATTAACTAATTATCCATAATTTAGATAAAGACGAGAGAATTAAATTGTAGTTAAGGCGATGATATTAAGGTGTGATTAGTGTTTCAAAGGTTAATTTACCCTTATTTTAGAGTTGTACCTTATGCATTAAACTCAAAGTTTTGTTTAACTTTTGAGTATTTTAAAATGTATTTCCGAACCAAATTATATTATAAGGGGTCAATTTATCCTACACAATGCAACAAAAATGAGAATTGTGAAAATGATACAAAAAAACACAATATATCACAAAATATAATACAATGAGTCAAAAAATAACACAATGACTATAAATATAACACAATGTTGTGGAAAAAAAACACGCTGAATCACAAAAATGACATAATGTTGAAAATAAAGAAAAGACACAATGATCTAACACAAATTCTAAAAACTACAGGTTAAAAATCCTAAAAATCAGAAACCGAAAAACTAAAATCGTAAGATTGGATAAGACGGTTCAAATACCGTTTGATACTCTTCATACGACTTCATATTTTTGTTTCATTATGTATATAATCCTAACCCTATAAGCATATAGATCATTAATAATTTGATAACTCTCTCAAATAGGATAAGATATAGGTGTGTGACATTGATAGGTTCGACAAAGAAATCAATTAGTTCTATAAATAACACACATGTTACTTATTTCTTTCTAACCGAATGGAGGTTAATTTAACACGAGGTGCATGCATCAAACAAACTATTCAACAGTTCAACTCAATTGATAATTAAGATTCCCACACTTCAAGTATCTCGTCAGTTTTGGTGTGGTGAAATTTTAAATATAATAGACTTTCTAATTAAATAAATTATTAGAAAAATTACTTTATTCAACAACAAATATTCATGGATAGGGGCCGCAATTCAGACACGAACACGAATATATGATACAAACCTACATGACCTTAACAGGTTCAGGTGTGATCTTAACATGTTTCGAGTTCTAAATAGGTAGACACAAATATATCTGCTAATTTTCGTGTCTAAACAGGTAAAATACTTGTTTACCTATTTAGTATCCGTTAAGACACATGTTAAGATTTTTTTTTTTTTTTTTTATAAAGAAAATGTAGGTTGTGAGAGTGGAGTACCGGAGTTACACGTTTTGACTAGGTGAAATTCTATCTTTTTATTGCTTTATGATGCCTTTATTGTGTCGGGTTTGGAAAACAGGTTTGTGACTTATCGTGTTAACCAATTATAAACAGGTTCGTGTTTGGAAAAAAGACACAACAAGTTATCGTGCTGTGTTCGTGTCTTAACAGGTCGGGTATACACGATTTGTCATCCCTATTCATGGACGTGTCCGTCTGTAATTATCAACACGGCTGGATCTTGAACAAAAAAGTTGAGGGTGGGGGTGGGGGGGGGGGGATCAATCTGGGGGCCAGACTCAACACAAATAATTTTTTTCGTAGATTTTCGATAAAATTTACATTGTAAAGTGAAAAAGCTAGGTTTGGGGCCTCCACTGGCGTAAGGGAAGATCCGACCCTGATTATCAACGACTCCTCAATAAGTCAAACTGTGACATATAAAAACTAAAAAGATAATTTTGTTAGCAGATATAAAAGTTAAACTTGTTATGAAATGATGCTAAATAATTATTATAACGTTTATAGTATAATAAATACAGGATCTTTTCGCTGGGGGTCAATGGGCTTAGGTATTCGAGTCTCTAGTAACTCGATTACAAATTATCTTGAAAGGTCAAGTTAACATAAAATTTTTAATAACTCCAGTGATTACCAGGTTTGTAGTACAGAACCGAGTTATATATCTATTGAGTAATGTCTACCAATAACGAAAAAGAGAAAATACTAAGAGAGTTAAAACCCTTAACCCATTGGAAAGGAATCTTCCACTTTCAGCTCAGATGGTAGGCGGCTCAAATTTTCTTTGGGAACCTTGGGTTCGATCCCCACTAGCTATGTTTGGGGACATCTAGGCAATGAAGAGGAAAACATGTAAGCTATTAGTTGCGCATGTTCGAATCTGAGCTGACCCGGTTTTTATCCGACTGTTACTCCAGTGAAGAAACTCGTGTGGAGGCAGTAAGGTTTCCGGTCGAACGCCGTAGTCCCCACCGTACCAGCGTGGACATGGTTCAGACAACATAGTCTGGATGTGCGGGTGATTAGGGTCTGCCAAGAGGTGGGTGTGATAATCTCTACCACACAGTTAAAGAAAGTTACCGTTAAAAAAGGAAAGGAAACTCATGGTTTACCACTTTGATTGTACTATATTTATTAACCTAAACGTGGCAGTATAATATATAAGCATATAAAAAGGAAAAAAGTATAGGGTCACTTGACCCCAGTTCTCTAAAGGTGGCTCCACCCATGGTCGGGTTATTATGGTTTTTAAGTGATTTAATGTTTTGTCATGCTAAGCTCGTAATAGATTATGAAAGGCACGATGACATGATTTTTAACATTACTAACACATTTCATGACATTTACATTAGATGTTCCTGTTTATTAGGATACTATTATGACCAATTATGCGATATGTATATATATGCGTCGATTTTTATAGACAATAGTTTTTATGAGCATAACATATAAAGCATCTAGAACGCGACACATGTATTTCAAATCGATTGTTACAAGTAGTTTTAGACGCATTGTAATAATGGTTTTGACGCACCATTATAATCATATAGTTTGTCCATTTGTTAATTAGGTGTCACAGACACTTGCAGTTGCAATGTGACATTAATTGCGCTCTAATTTTTTAATAAGTGGAAAATATTTCATACAAACGGACGTTCTTGTAATTTCAAAGACCTGTGATATGTCTAGACCATGGTCACCAACTCTCTTTGTATATGTTTAGATGAGTTATGAAATAATACTTGCATATGTCTAGCCTTTTTTCATTAAAGAAAGAAAAAAAAGCTTAAGAGCTTTGCATAAATATTGCCTCATAAGCATGAAGAAAACAAATATTACATGAGTCCTTGGTGAATGGTGTTAGTTGTAGTATTGAATCTGCCCAGCTGAATAAAGAAAAAAAAAAATGCTTAAGAGCTTTCAGACATGAATCTGCCAAGCCTTTTGTAAGTTGTGGTCCACCCTTTGAAATATGCGTTCTTGGCTTCAAAGCCTTCTTTCAAAGCTTCATGGGTCATTTTGATCCTGGATTCTAAGGTGGTGTTTGTTTTTCTCCCAGAAGTGCTTCTGATCACTTCTGTCTACTCCGCGCAGACGCGGGCCGACGTTTAGGGCGGGCGGGCAGACTATTTATTTTTCGGAAGACCTTTCACTCCAAAAGCTCTCCCTGGCCTCTTCTAGTCTTCTTGGTACAGACTTGCACCCATGTCTTCTCACATCTTTTCCAACCTCTTCTCCATTCTATTTTATCATCAAACTCCTATTCCTCTCAACTCCTCCTCCCTCCTCCCCAACATCCGCCGACGCCACCCTACCACCTCCTTCCACGCCGCAGACCACCACACTCCTCGTCGTCTTCTTCCACCCTCCACCACCACCGTCGTCGCCTCCCTCCTCCTCCTCTCTCCACCACCACCACCGCCGTCCTCCTCCCTCCCTCCTCCTCTGCCTGTCGTCGCTTCCTCCTCCTCCCCTCTACCGTCGTCGCTTTCCCTCCACCACCACTGCAATTCGGTGTTGGTGTGTTTGTTTTAGAGAGAGAGAGAGAGAGAGAGAGAGAGAGAGAGGGAGAGAGAAAGAGAGAGAAGGGGGGGAAGAACCTGTTGGTGTGTGGGGGAGATAAAGGAAGAACAGTCAACAACTGAGGGTGTGTTTATGTTGAAACTTGAAACAATAATAATAATATTATTACATAAAGAATCATTGTACAGAAGGTTGGTTTTTGTGTTTGTGTTCAAATAATACGATTTTTTTGAACCACAATAATACAATTTTGTGAATGTGAATATTATTATTTGTTAAATTTGTTTAGATATTTGTGGTGGTTTTGGGTTACACTGCAAACGTTAAAAAACAAACAGTCTTCCTCTTGCAGACTGCAGACCTTTGGTCCACCTCTTCTCCTGCAGATGTCTGCAGATGTGGTCCACAGACTGCAGACCTTTTGCCTAAAAAAACAAACAGCACCTAAGACACTAAGGGCAGCAGATCTCTTGGCCTCTTCAATAATGTTGTCTAACTCTTTGACATAAAAAAGCTTGGAGATCCTCGTACCTCTGTTGCAGGGAGGACATTTTTCGACGCTGCTGTTCGATACGCTCAGACCTTGCAACTATCAACTTCTTCATGCCTTCAATAGTGGTACTAAAATCAGAGGAGCGCTTCTCCGCTTCATCCAAATAGCTCTTGAACTTGCTCAGGCCTTGATACAATATATTGTTAAAGTATGATAGGGATCCTTAAAATTAAATGCTAACAACTTAATAAGTATTGCATGGATTATACCTTTTTAATGAGATCCTCAAGCTCCATGCTTTCAAGCCCCTCCAACTCGGCAATTCACTATTAGTTGGATCTCCAAGTTTTTGGAATGCTCCAAATTCTACTTGAGCATCCATAGCTGGGTCAATACCAGTGAAAACATCTCTAAACAAGGTTCGAGCATCATGCCAAATATGTCTGAAGAAGAAGAGCAAACCAAATGAAGCATGTCTAAAAGTAAACAAACCCCTTGCACTGCTACGAAAAACATCATCAGATTTCAAAGTAGCACGATCCAATTCAAAATTTTCTACCATTTGAGCGTGTCTAGCATAATTTTTGACAGTATTAGGATAGCTATAACTGACACCATTGAGTTCACCACCATAGAACTCAATAGTTACACCTACTTATACGACACTATACTTTATCTTTTTGGAGTTCCCAATACCCTTGGAGCGAGTGTGTGGAACCCTAGATTTGGCAACAGTTGGAGTAGGATCTTCCTTCTTAACAATGGAAGAGCCAAAGAGCATGCTTCCCAAGTCAAAGAGACTGGATTGAGAACGAACTTTGGGGACCTCTGCACATAAGTGAAATTATTAGGGATCCTGAAGATATAAAAACAAGAATGTAACTTGATTACCTAAAGACATTCTGGATTCTGAAAAGTGGGAGTGGAAGCTTACTTCGCTGATGTTGGAGGACAAAGAAAAATTCCTTTCCAAGGCATGTAAAGCTAACAATTTCTTGATTTTTTTCTTCTGAATCTTCCTCTGCATGTGCTAGATTTTCAAACTTGGCTAATGCATAAGACAAAAATATGCAAATATTCAAAAAAGAGTTCCCTTTTGGGAGAGTATCTTTTCACGAAGAAGAATTTGGTTATCCATTTGGGATCGTTTTGAGTGTCAATAGGGACTGGAGTGGATTTACTATCTTTTGCTTGAAGGAGGAACCGAGAAAAGCCGTGGGTCCTAAGGTTATAGATAGTGGCCAACTTTGGAATGCCGACTGATAAAGAATGAGTTTTGTTCAAACTATCTATAGTATAGAGAATTCTCCATATTGTAGGCATGGTTTGGGAGTAACAGATTTTTGTTACTTTGAAAAACTCATTGAACAAGGGAGGCAATGGGCAAGTAAGGAAAATAGAGAAAGGGTATGCAGGAAAGCTGTGACATCCGTCACTTTTATTTTTTATATATAATAATAATAATAATAATAATAATAATAATAATAATAATAATAAAAATAATAATCATATTTTTTTTAGACTAACTAAACCCAACAACATACCCAAACAAACCAAGCCAAACCCACCTTGTTTCTATTATTTTCGGAGCCCACTACCAGCCCACAAGACATTCAGCCCAGCAGTCACCATGGTCTAGCCCATCACTCCCTTTCCTTCACTAAAAAAAAAAAAAAAAAAGGATCTGCTACTGCTTACGGGACTCGAACCCGGGCAGGTTCAGACACACCCTCACGTCCAACACCACCTGAGCTACACTTTAGTTTTGGATTATAACCAACTCATATTATATAAAACCCCTCTTTGTCCTCCCTTTCTTCTTCACGCGAACAGCAAGACAGCAGCATCACCCAAATTTGTCAACACTAATTTTGATCCTTTAATTGAAACCCAAATGGTAACCATCAACTGATTAGTTGTTTCGTGATAATTATACGCGTTTAATTACACATCAATCAAGGTATAACATTCCAAAATTCTCACGTAATCACGCGTATACTATTAAACGGGTCAAACTTTCTAAAACGACTAATTCGTAGGCCTAACTATAAATTGATACCTTCTACACCTCCACAACTCGCCGAACAACCTCCCTTCACTCTCAATTTTCTGTTAACACGATCTGAAATCCAAACCCTCATCGCGTTTGACTTTTTCTTTGACCGAGCCTCGAGTCCGATTACGGTTAAGTAAGTTCTCTTTTGTTTGTGGGTCTTATCATTCGGCACTCTGTGATCATTAGCCCCAAGGATTCAGGGGCTAATGATCACCAATTATGATGATTTGGAAATTAGGGCTCGATATATATATATATATATTGAATTGGGGAAGAACACATTTAAAAACGTGTTTATATATTAAACGGTTACGAAATGAAACAAATATGATCTATAGACCAGTTGGTTGAGACAATGTGTGGTAAGACTTGAACCGGCCTATGGCCCAGGTTCGAGTCCCACCATGAGCAAACAATTTTTTTTTTGTTATTCTTTATACATATATTATCTCCATTCTTTTTAAAAAATCGTTTTAAAATACTAAAACTAATTTATAAATTCTATAAAATTTATTTTATGCTTTTCCACTGATAAAGTTCATCATCCAATTTTTAGTTTTAAAAAAATTTATTTATTTAATATATATATATAATAATTCAAGTTTATTCAATTTTATTTATAAAATTCTATAAAAATATCTAAACGATTTTATAAAATTCCACAAAAATTATCCTAAACTTATACAAAATAAACATTTCAGAAATAATTTTTATTTCTGAAAAACCCTAAGTTTTATATTTTTAATTAATTTTTGTTAGTTTTTATCATAAATAATTCATAATAAATTCATTTTTCAATATTTTTGCACCAAAATTTTACATAAATTATTTCTAGTCATTTGGAACAGAAATACAATTTTTAATTCAGAAACTCTTTGATTTTAATATTTTTAGATATTAAAGTCACATTTTGACAATTTGAAATAATTAGATTAAATATTCTATTTTCAATAAAATAATTTTATAAAAATTATTTTCATACTTAAAACCTTATGTTGTGACTATATTCAACTTAAAATTTTACAAAAAGACTTTTGTTTATTTATTCATTAAATTTCTTATATTTAATAAACAAATTGTTTAATAAACATATAAACGTTTATCCCCAATTCGAAGCCCTAGAAATACATGTATCTTAGAGTTATTCCTTACACATTATCAAATTCTTTAGGTTGATTCTTGGAATATTTCCAACGCATATTTCGTTGTCCAGTTCAATTTCAAGTTTACGTAGACAGTGAGTATTCCTACCCTTTTTGCTTTTATACATTTTTGGGGTGTTACATGTACACTATTACAATTTCAAATACAAGTTTACATTTTCACAATACAATTCTAGTACTATGTGCATTGCTTACAACGTGCTTTATGCTTAGACAATACATGTGGATTACATTTGTACTTAGTGAAATCATTAACATGGTACAAGCCGACCTTAACATTGGATAGCGCTATTTGGATTGACAACCCGCCTAGATTGATTCTCCCCCTTTTTCATCGGAGAATCCGTGGCCAGTGTTAAGCTTTTTATCCATTTATTGGATAAGTACACCACCGTTCATACAGTACATTATACAGTCACAGGGTTGATTTCGCTCATTTGTATGATACATAGTTTACATAATTGCACTGTAGCTTGCACTTGAATTGTATAACTTTTTAACCTACTATATATACCAAAACTAGGAATGCTCACCAACATTTCATATGTTGACCAAATCTATTTTGTACATGTTTCAGGTGCAGTTTGATCTAGTGCTTTAGCAAGGAACATTTAGTGCCTTATTTTAATTCAGTTATTTCAATATTTACATTTCATTTAGACAATGTATTTTCCATTTCCATGTAAGACAATTTTGATTATTCAATAATATTTACATTTTAGTACCATGAGCTTTTGAACAATCGTCACTACGTGGCACCTCGATGATTCCGCCATCGGTTGGGGTGTTACAAAAGCAAACCCAAGTCTCTGATTCAAAGTCCGCTTTAGTTTTAGGATCAAAAGGGTGAAACTCTGTGTTTTTTTTAAAGGCTTCGGAAGTTTTTAAGGCTTGGATATGTTCATCATTAAAGGAACAAAGTTCATTACCTTCTGATTTCAGGATTTTTGGATTGAAAAAATTAGGAGGAACTGTGGTGTCAGTATAGGAAGAAGAGCGAATAAATTTAACCCTGGTTAAAAGTAAGAAGAAAAAAAGATTAAAGAAACAGAAAGAGATATTGAAGGATACGTACCTAATTACTCCGAAAGGTTAAATTATAAATGAATCTAGAGGAAGGGGTAATCATAAGAAGGATAACTGCAATGGTCATATCGCATGGAAAGTAGGCCCACGTCCAATTAACTATCAGAATTCGAATATATCCATTAGAACCGTATCCGATAAGATTTAATAACCATTCTCGCACTTATCAAATCTTTTGGACAATTCTTTGGGGTAAATTTTATGGCTCGGAATCTTGTATCTTGGTAATATTGGGGATCTTCAACATCCAGTATATTGGGGATCCTGATATATTTCGGTGTCTTGAATATTTGCTACTAACATATTCGATTGTTCCTATGCCCCTAACCTTCTGTGGGTACAACTAATATAAAGACTTGGTGTAAGACCCTACCCGATAAACGGGTAATTATACGATAATTACCATGGTAATAAACTTAGTTTGGAAGTTTCGGATTAAATCATTACATATTAAATGTGTTTCTCAAGCTTTGAGTACATACGCATCACAATTCAAAACATACGCATAGTCTAGTTAGTTTCGAACACGATAATAAAAACGACTTCCAAAAGCCAAGTTTTCAAAGATTAAGTCCAAAAGTTGCAGAAGCGGACGAGTTTGATACGTTCAGTTCTTGATTCTAGCCTTGATCATCTTCTGTTATGAGTACCTGATTTATTGGGGGTTAAACACGATCAAATAACCCGTTACACGTTAATAAATTCGATTAAAATTGAAAATAATGAAAATTTAGAAGTTTGGATAAAGAAACATTCTTTTTTTTTTTCACAACACCTTTATCCGGGCGGGTGAGAATTCAACTCGGTCGGGTCAACCTTATGTATACACTACCCTTTTTATCAGAACCTTTACCCGGGCGGGTGAGAGTTCAACCCGGGCGGGTCAGCATGTTGTATACACTACCTTTTTTTTATCAAAACCTTTACCCGGGCGTGTGAGAGTTCAACTCAAGCGGGTCAGCTTGCTATTAGAAAATTTCTTTAAATGCTGTAGTTTTAATACTTAACCAAATTTCCCCCTTTTTCCCTTGCACCAAGCTGCACTTTTAGTGCAACTTCAAAACCATGTTAAGGGCTTCTTAAAACTCATTTTTGGGTTACATTGCATAGTACCCTCATGATTAAACCTCGAGTATAATTCCTTATTCGGTTTCTGACACAAAAACCATAATTTACTTACCCATCTTTAACCTGATCCGTTAAGTTTTATAAAAGTTAAAATCATGGGATTTTATGATTCCCAAGTTCTAATCGTGATTTATACACACTTGTCAAGCCTTGACTCGACTAAGTGACTTTCCGCCCAAGTCAATTTTTGCCGTGATAGCGATGCCTTGTGTCCATGGCCACATGTGCCACTTCTCTCGGTCTTGTTCACTCGGCCCTTGTGACCCGTGACATGGTTTTTATCCAATGTTTTTCCTATCCCTTGGAAATCACAAATTCTATCTCAATTACATGGCATCATCATTGTTATACTCTCCCACTTATGCATATATGTATATGTTTATAAAGTCATAGTTATGACTTATCTTAGTCGTGTCCTTTTTTCTTCAAATCCTTACTCGAGTGGCTTCCCGAACACTCAAGCCTTGCACCTAGGATTGAGTATTGCACACATACGTTTAGGTACTTGCATATAGGCGCATTTTCACATATTCATTCAAGTTTCATCACAAGAATATAACCCCAAATGAAATCGTGTTTCATTGAGGCGTTTCATCAAGCATTTGGTAGGCATTGTTTTACTAAAGTTATTTATATGTCCTAAAGACCACTTTAATCCATTTCCATCTCAATTTTAACAATATTATTATTTTAATGTCTTTGAATTGATTTCTACCGAGTATTAAGAAAAACAAGCATATCCTACAACATGGATTCTTATGCATCATTCATCATACAAAAATTTTACTAAACACACATACTTTAACACTTATTGTGGCCCTCTAATACTAGAGCAACTTCTACTAACTCTATATTTCACGTTTTTTAAACAACCCATAATTAACACTTAACCACATATGAAACAAATAAACAAATCTAGTCAATTGAATGTTACCTAGATGCTTGTTAGGCCTAGATGATCCGTTTTAGGGCGAATGCAAGCAAAAACCCTTTCGATTTGGCCTTGAATCAGCTTGTTCTTGAGTTGTAGGTTAAGTGTGTGTTTTGTGGTTGGGGATCGATTTCCAAATGTTGGAGTTGATCCCTTGTGTTTTATTTTCCCATCTAATATACTAACTTTGGCTTTTGGCAGGTTTAACCCTCTGAATTAATCGGTTTAGCGTTATGTGTTTAAATAGGCTTTTATCTAAGGAATCTACTCGGTTACTAGGCCAATATGGAAATAATAATATTTCCTCGTCATGTGTTCGGTTACTAATTATGTATTATTCAATTAAACGGAAATGATGAAAAATAAAAGATTTTAGGGCGTTACACTTGGTCTTCGATCCCAGTAAACTTGGAATGGAAGTTGTATTGATCACGGAAAAGGAGTAGCTTCCTAATTTTCCTGGTCGCGCGTCGGTTTACAGTGGCCGATCTTAGACGTGTGAATATGGCATAACAGCTAGTTGGACTTGAAGACGGATTCAACTGAGGATCCCAGAAATATCGCATAGTTAGCTTGATTAGCTAACGTTGATATTTTCTTGTATAAATAGCACGAGTTCGATGATTGGAAACACACAACACTTAGGGATGGCAATCTCGCCCGAACCCGATAGGTAAACCCGAAACACGACACATTTGGAACGAGTTTGGGGCCGGGTAATCGGGTATGGATCCGGGTATGGGATTAGGGTTTTTTTTTTTTTTTGTGGGTTTGGGACGGGTTTGGGATTTGATGATATACCCATTTACCCGATAAAGTATACCCATTTACCCGATTAGCTAGATACCCGATATAATTTCTTTTATAGTTTTTTAAATATGTATGCATAATAATATATCTAATTGTCCATCTAGATTGTCATCTTATGCTAAAAATCACCAAAAATTAGTTTATACTATATGTTATCTATGTCTTTAAGTGTTTTTATATGGTTTAAGTATTTTATATTTACATTGTAATCATTTATATATATATATATATATATATATATATTTAATATTGCTAAATATAATTGGTTAGTAGTTACACGATAGGTACCCGGTGAGTTTTAGTCGGATATATCCAATGGGTAAGTTTTAAAAATTAACAGGTTTATCCGATACCCAATGGATAACTACCCGATACAAACCCGAAGAGTTTGGGACAAGCGTACCTAATCGGGTACGGGGTTGGGATTACCTAAACCTGGCCCAAACTCGACCCATTGCCATCCCTAACAACATTCTCACTGCAAACATTTGTAACACGTAGCTATCAAACATTGCTGCTCACACTTCTAATTCATTTTTATTAATAGAGCGGAGCTCGATCATTGTCGGCTCCCGGGGTTTTTATGCTGGAGATCATCTTCTATAAGAAGATCAAGGGCTTTTCCCTTGTAACAAAATCTTGTCTTCTATCTAAAAACAATTCATTTCATTGAGTTCATTAAGTACAATAATTCAGTTTCTACTTGATTTTACTTTTTACTCTATTCCTTACTCATGATCCTGACTATTATTCAGGATCCTTACTTTATTATTTTGATTATCATAAAGCATACTACCTCACATAACTAACTTAATCACTAAGTTATTTTGGTAATTTTTTACCAAAATAGTTACTATTTACCAAGAGTTGGTAATTGGAATACAGATAATGTCCAAAATACACTCAATTATCTTCAATTTATTTTTCATAATCAAGAACTTCTAATTCTTCACACTAACCTTGGGTGTACTACTTCACACACGTGGATATCGTTATCACCAATAAGAGAACTTGTACGAGGGATGGTTTTCACTCTTTTGAATTGATTCGATTTGATCTGGCTACAAATTATGGATGTGAAGCCGCCTTTGGTTGAAAAGTCAAGTTATGTTTGGATAAACCATTGGTGTACAAGATAGTGATTGACCGATTGAGCTCTTGCGAGAAGACATGGAACACATGACAACTTATATATGTATTTAAGGGAAACATGACTTTAACGATGGTACAAAAAATTTTGTGGTATATGTGAAGAATGTGGTGGTCCCATGCAGGCATGAAAAATAAAACATGAACATCTAGCTGATTGTGATTCATTATTAGTGATTGTATTAGAAAAAAAAGGGTCTTTTCTTCTTTAAACGCACGTGCCTTAATATTTGTACATACCATACTTTTCATTATGTTTCTTGCATGATTGTTTGATATGCAATGCATGTTATTTTTAGCTTAACAATTAGCACGTACGTGGAATTATGGAAAGTGAAAACTAATACTGGTTTCATGCAATCTATGAAACAGTGTTTGTAGATCGACAAAAATACTTTTTTATTGTTATTATTTTTTCTTCTTTTTTTTGGGTTATAAATTAGAGGGGTTTATTTTTTATTTTTTTGCTTGGAGTCTGAATTTCTATTTTAGGCCGAGGATGTACTCTTTTACGCTTAAGTTTGACTTTTTATTTTAACGTTAGTATAAAAAGGAAATAGTATGAAGTTTGTATCGCTAGTATAATATGGATATATAACATGTTTAGCAAGAAAAAACACGAATCAGTTCCTCAAACACTACGTACGTTACTTGTTATACATATTATGATTATCATTTATAACTAAAACTACTTAATTAACAATTTAGAAGATGGAAATAGTTATTCTTTAGATGTTGACGAAGCCGATAATAGTGAAATTCATCTTTTAAACGGTCATGAACTTGATGCGTTCAACGCTCCACTGGCTTAGAAATAGTGTACACTTTCATTAAAAGAACCTTATTGAAAAACTGAATACTTTTGGGTTATTTTATTATGGGTTAACTTTTGGATTATCAATTAATATCTAATGGTGAACTTTTAGATTGTATTTTCAGCTGATGGTGCTTTTCTTATCGCAGTCTGGATGGTGCTTTTCAATATCTCACATTTACCAGACCTGATATTTCTTATGTAGTTCAGCAAATCAGCATGCACATGCATTCCACTATTAAAGATAACTGGAATGCTCTTAAGCGCATCATTCGTTATTTACAGGGTATCAGTGACTATGGGCTTCATCTAAGTCCTTCTTCTCTATCTCTTCTTGCCTACACTGATGCAGACTGGGCCAACTGTCCTTACACTCGCCGCTCGACCTCTGGCTATTGTGTTTATCTTGGCAATAATCTTCTTTCTTGGTCTTCTAAACGCTAAACTACAGTCTCTCGCTCCAGTGCTGAAGTTGAATACAGGGGCGTCGCCAACGTCGTTGCGGAGATATGTTGGCTTCGGAATCTTTTGCTTAAGCTTCATCAGCCTTTGTCTCGTGCTACCCTCGTGTACTACGCCAACATGAGTGCCATTTACTTATATGGTAACCCTGTTCAACATCAGCGTACCAAATACATTGAATTGGACATTCACTTCATTTGAGACCAAGTTCAACGGAGGTGTGGTCGCATTCATCTGTTCCTTCGAGATATCAGGTTGCTGACATTTTCACCAAAGGGCTTCCATGAGTTTTATTTGATGATTTTCGATCCAGTCTTAATGTTCGGAAGCCTCCCGATTCTACTGCGGGGGTGTAATAGCATATATATTTTGTATAGCATATAGCGTATATATTCGTATGGAATATTCCTAGCTTAGATTAATCCACTATCCATAATTATCGGATTGCATTGTATTATATATTGTAACCCTTGTTAATAGAATTGATCAAGCAATTACATTCCTATAGTGATGAACCAAATACATCAAAAACTTATTTATACTTAGAGGGGCAAAGTGATGATTTTGGTTGAGAAAAACATTCCAAAGTGTTTATGAAATCCCATCGGTTCAAACTGGTTTTTTTACATAGGTTCAAACTGTCTTGACCAAAAACAAGTTCGGTTCAGTTTTCGTGTGAGGAAGAGGGACTTGTCTCGAACCTGTTTTGGGCTGTCAGTTTAGTTTCGTTCCTCAACCTTGGTTTTTTTCCTAGAACCTCTATCTGTAGGTGTATTAAAAAACGGGTTATTGAGGAACTGGTTATAAATCTGACCCTATCATCTAGGCCTTAATTTGTTACTAGTAGGAAACTCGCGCACTGCTGTGGGACGGTTAAGATATATATATATATATATATATATATATATATATATATATATATATATATATATATATATATATATATATATATATATATCTTTTTGAACAATGCACAAGCGTAGTCGTGTTAGCCCACCAAATTGTAGGAAAAGTGTAAAAACATATTGTTTTCCTTCCATTGTCTTTGAATACAAAACGATGTATATGAAATAACCAAAAAGGTTTTATTAGGCTTACTTGTGTGATATTGAAATTACAAAATAAACCTCAATATATTTGCTTTCAGTGTGCCATTTACAATAAAACTTTGTTACAATCAACTGTCGATAGATATCTTTGCATCTTGCTCAGCCTTGAGGACATGGTTATCGACATTTGCTTTGTGTCACCAACACACTCATCAATCTTATGCAAAGCAAAAAAGATTCTTGTAAAGATAAGGAGTTAATTTTAAATATAAACCTAAAATATAGTTATGTAGTTTACCTTCATAGATTCCATTTCTTGATGCACATCAGAGTTTCTTTCTAGCACTTCGCTTCCTGATACCTGATAGTTGTTGTTGGTGAAGTTAAAGGATTATGATTGATATGATATTAATATTGATGAATGTGTGTTATAAACTTTTTGCTTGTCCCGAGCTATATACAGTTTGTAACCGATTGAAGGAGAAACCCTTGTGAGGAGAATCACTTTAAAGCATGAATAAACGTAATGGGAAAACAGGTAGTGTGATTATCTTCTAGAGGCATTTAGGGAAGAAAATTGGTAAAATTTAGAAAATTGTAAAGAAACCCTTGGTATACTATCTTAACTTTAGACAATTTGGACATATTTGTCCATGCCCCCTCCTTTATAATGTAGTATAGATATAGATAATAATAATAATAATAAATATGTAACACGTATATTTCTGTTTTTTCACCCACCACTACGTCAAAATTTCTAAAAACAACTTCTACCCCAGTTGTTCCAAATGATTATGATTGAACAAAATCTAAATTGGATTCATTCTAAATTTCGGATCTAATTCCCAAATAGCATTCTATTTTTTTTAGTCTAATTGCTATATAATAATATATGTGATTTTATAAACACAAGTTTTAAAAAAAATTGAAGTTTTGATTCAAAATATAATAATATAAGATGCTTTTAAAATTTAATAAATGACTTTATGAATATTGTTTTAAAAACAGAACCCTTCAAAAAAATTGATAACTTTTACATAAAAGGTATTTAACCTTATTAATAATTTCTTTAACATGATTTACATAAATAGCAAGGTGTAGGCAACATTTAGAACTTTTCAGCTTTCCTACATTCATAACAAGGTGCATTCAACCATTTCATTCAATATCACAAAAATGTATAAGTTACTTTTGCAAATAGGGGTAGTATTAGAAAATTTTTCATGACATCTTGGGTGTGAAGCATGGAACTCTTCATATGTTATCTTAACTTTGAACAATTTGAACATATTTGCCCATGCCCCCTCCTTTATAATGTAGTATAGATATAGATTATTTTTTTGGTTGTGAAAACGGGTATGGAATTAGTTTTAAAAAAACGGGATAAAGAACCAAATGTGGTTTTTCACTCCAAAATTATTTTAAAATAATGAAATGGAGTTGAAATGTCTATGTTATCTTCAGGGCCGGCCCTTAAGGGATGCGGGGAGGACTCCCGGCCCGGGCCCAATTTCTCGGGGGCACATTGACCCTCCGCAATCCAAGTTTTTTTAACAGTGATTTTCTTAATTTGATGAATTTTTGTATGTTTGAGCCCCAAAATTGTTAATTAAGTATTAATCAAAGTGAATGGTAGTTTATATAAAACAAAAAGTAAAGAAATGTTGAGACAGACTAAGAATTAAAGAAGAAAATGAAACTGTTTGAGAAAAAAAAATTGCAAGTTTATTAATAAGTTTAGGACTAGAGAGTATGAAAAAGATAAAATGAAGATGGTTCATACTTAGTTGTTTTTGGTTTTTACAAGTTGTTTTTGACTTCCTTTTAATTTACTTTTATTTTTGTTATGAAACAATTTTTTTTTTCCAAACTTTCACCCATTTATATTTTTATACTTTGTGGGATTCGAACTTCTAACCTCCCCCAAGAGGGCTTGTTCTCTCTACTGTTAGACTATAACCTAAATGGGAAATAAAATTTGATCCATCGATTTGATATTACTTTAATCGTAGCTTAAAAGAATAGTTTACATTATTTATTTCATTAAGACCTAAAGCTAAAGATAAATGGCACAATTTTTACAGCTCGGCCTGGGCACCTGAATTTTTAGGATCGGCCCTGGTTATCTATATCTATAGTACCTTATTAAGGAGGAGAGGTGGCTAAGATGGTAATTTCACATTAAGTTTAAGATGGGAGTTGAAGAGGCTCTTTATAAATGTATAATTTTTGATCATTTTGTTCCATTTATGCCCTTGGTGTACAAGATAGAATGTTGAATGTATATGTCTATAATACACACTTTATATCCCTACCCACCTTCGTAACACCCAATTCAATACTGCATTAGTTACACATCCGTTCCATCCTTTGCAATTATATATTCAATCCCCTACTTTGTTGAACCCCTTCACATTCAATCAGAGAAGCATTCAATTCGTAACCCCACATTTGAAGTTGAAACATACACTTACAATGAAGGGGATAAATTGGGATGGTTTGATAATCAGGGTTCGATTGTTGGTGATTCTCTTTGGGAGGTGGTTAGAGGCGAAGTATGAGGTAATTGGAATTCACTGAACTTGACTCAAACTAAAATTGTTGTAGGCTTTGAATTTATGTTAATAAATTTCATTTAATTTAATTTTAATGTATGTATTGTTTCTTACCATCAACATTTGGATGCAATATGTCTTTATGTTGTTGAATCTTATCGTTACTAATAACATCTAAGCTTTCTAAAATTGTTTCAGGAAACAAGCAGTTAGTTTAGTCGCTTTGTAGGTATTCCTTTCTTAAAATTCATGTCATGCAATAATTGTTTTGTTTTAACTTCATCAATACTTCAAAGTAATATATTTTATGCAAACTTTACTTACCATGTGTGATACTAAAAGAAAAAACTAGAAACTGGCTGTATATATTTGACCATTATAACATTTTCTTAATCATCTTATTTAAAAAAAGTATGTTCCATTGTCATCTATTAATGAACTATCATCTGCAATAGTGATATATGTTTGATTTTTATATTTTAGAAAGTGTTTGATTATGACATTGCCCTGTTGTTTTTTTTTTTTATCAAAAACTGTTCTCCAATGTGATTCCAATGTGGTAAAGATAGTGGCGCTCATCAAGTCTACGGCTTTCCTTTGGTATAAACATCGATTTAAAGATGGTATAGTGGATTGGGATAGATGGTCTAGATTTGAATTAATGTAATGTATTGACGTTTTGGTTTTCGCTAACAACACTATTCTTTATCTTTCAAGTTTCCAAGAGTTGAACCGTTTCCATGATTAATGGACATATAACTATTAACGAGCCTTCTTGAACCCATTTGTTTAACGATAATAGGATGTATAAAAAAACGTTTGGCTAATTAATTTTCTCTATTGTGGTTATGTATTTATGTAAAAAACTAAATATCTTTATTTTCAAAAGATGGATCATTTATTATTCACACGTTTTTTTTACCTCATGACGAAGTAATTCTACAGCCACTGCAAATGTAAAACACAAACATGGATTTAATTCCTTTTCACCTGGACTGCATGTTAGTTGTCTTGGAAAATTGGTGTTTAAAATAAATTACGTGAAATTTACCACGCAACGTGCGTAAAAAACATAGACACCTGCGGCAACGCGTGGGCCCTCTCCACTATAGTTATCTAATAATCAATAAAAAAATTTAGTAGCATAATATGTTCCTATGATTGGTTGCTAATCATAATTTAAGCATAGAAGGTGATGGGTGGGGGTTGCTTGGTTACGTAAGTATTGCAAACGGATGCCACCGATTTTAATGGTCTGCCGTTTCTCTTTTATTGTTAATCTTAAATACTATTATTACTCTTTAAAAGCCTATTGTTTTTTCACTCAAATTGAATGAATTACTAATTGAGATTTTATTAAAAAAAATGAATTCCGGTCTGGTTCATCCGGAGCTTGAAATGTTTTGATATTTTTAATTTAGAAGGTAGAGATAAATAAAGATATGGAAATGTTTATTAATATTGTTGGTAAAAATAGAGGGGAAAACATTTAATGTGAGATGGCTCAAGTTACAAGGTGAAAATCTATAACTTTTTTTAGAGTTTTAATTTGGCATCATGTATAATATTTAAGCCCTAACGTGTATATGATTTTCAATTCGGTAATATTTTCAATTCTTGTTTTTTTTTCCTTGGTCCGGAGACGCATTATACAACTATATTGATTTGATTATAAATGTCAATTGTAGAGGCATAATGCACGATGCATTAATATATATTTGTTATGAATGCAAAGAATATGTGGTGGTTAAATCTTGGGTATTAACCCATTCTTCACAAATGGGTTAAATAGATATTTATTTAACAACTAAAAACCACTAAATTTGTTTGTTTTATTAAAAGTTACAAATAAAGTTTTATAAAACATATAAAAACAATATTACCAGTAATGACAATATGATATTTACCAGTAATGACAACATGGCATAATTTTTTGTCGTCTTCTCAACCAAGTTAGTAGTTTGTTACCTAACTAATAGTTTGTTTATATTTGTTTTCTACAAGTCCAAGAACCATCTTAAAAATAAAATCCATTAACAGTATATTTACTAGATCTGGCACACCTTTAAAATCAAATACTACACAATATATCATGAGAGAATCGATAAACTAACAGTAACGAGTTTCCCGCGACAAATTGTCTTCCCGCAGCAACGCGCGGGTCAATTCGTAATATATGTTTTTTGTTAAGATAAAATTAAAAAGAAAAAACAAACTTTAGTTTGTTAACTTTATGTTCATCTTATTTTAAAACTCTAGTAGCAATGATGAGATTAAGTGGTATTTATGAGTAAAAAGAAATTGGTAGTTAAAAAAATCTTAACCAAACAAAGAAAAAGCCCAATGTTTTCATGGATCAGGCCATAGCCTATGGATAAATTGATCCATAATATAACACATGCTCAATTGGGCCAACTAAAACCTTATATAACACATGGATCAGATCAGGCCATAACAATTTTGTATTTGTTTCATGTCACGTTTGGGCAACAAAATGAAATTATTTATGCAATTGAGACTTTTAACAATTAACAATTAACATCGACTAGTACCAACTACCAACTTGCATGCAATACATACAATTCAATGATAGTTAATTAACTACCAATTCGTACCCATCTACTTCTACTGGGAACTCCGTCATATACGAGTGACAATTGGTAATACCCCGGCGGTGCAACCTCGGGCGTCGCTGGTGTATAACACACTACCGCGTAATTCTCAGCAAACCTTCGCCTTATCTCCGCCACCTCCACCACCAACAACCTTTGGTTCATTGAAAACGAATGAGTCGTAAATGATGGGGCCATCATCGTCACGGACACTTTCCCATTGTCGAATTCCTTTTCGTCGCCCTTTAACCGAAAATTGACTATGATTTTCTGCTTGTAAACAAGATTCACTCCGGATGCAATCCCGGTGATGTTCGGCCTAAATTTTGGACCGAATAAATACGGAGGTGAGAATGCTTCGATGCTAAGCTCGGTCGGGAAAAGTGCCGAAAAATTGTAGTTAGAGTTCGGATTGCTCCCGCCAACAATAACCCGCCCATCCGAGAGTAAATGACAACTCGAATGGTACATCCGGGGTTTCTTCATCGGGTTCATTTTCCGAAATATTTTAGAACCCGGTTCATATAAAACCGGTTCCAGAACCGGCTCTCTCGCAAACTCCCACCCGGCCGCCCCACAGGCCGCCCCATTTATAATCAAAACATCACCATTAGGTAATAGTAACATATCGCCCATTATCCGTCTTAAGGGCATTTCAGTCATTTCCCACCGAGGACTTACATCATTTAATCTCAGCCGTCCACAAGTCTTAGTCCCCTCAACAAATACGCCAGCAATGGCTTGGTCAACCGCGTCCGCTACCGTTCCCCCGCAAACAAACACCTCGGCAACCGGAGGCGCGGTTGCCGAACTACCCGAAAGATTCATCGGAAGCAAAACCGACGAACCGGTGCTCGGGTAGTTACGTGATACTCCACCGGGCATCACCGGATACCTCCTTACTACCTTGTTGTGCACATAATCGAGTAATATCGCGCGATCGTTTGCGAACACGAAGAGGTTTCCGTCCGTGTTTAAATGAGTAAACGGGTAGAGATTGTTCGGAAAGTCGTCGGTTCTGATGGTCTCTTTGAGAAACGGAAGCTGGTATTCCACTGCATTTTTTTTTACATGTTAGAAATTAAAAAATAACATAGTTCCAATTCTGTTATGCCCAAACAAAATTCCTAATCGTATAAACCGAACAAATATGTCACATTTTTTTTTTAACTGTTAACTTCATTAAGAAAATGGACAAGTCCTCAAAGCTAGAACCGCTAAAAACAATTACAACATGTCACATTTGGATGTGCATGTGTTTGTTTTGGGCTCAACCCGAAAAAAAAAACCCAAAATATCGAATTCGGAAATAAATTGCAGTTTGTTATTGGATTTTCGGAATTAAATTACATTTTGTGATTTAATGATTAATAATTGATCATTAAATAAATATTTAAGTCTATGTTTATAAGCTACAACATTTATTATCTTTTTTATTTTAAATAAAAATTATAACTAATAAATTTATCAACAAACACCAAAAAAAAAAGTTGTTTTTATTCGTTGCGGTTTGGTTTTTTCATTATTTAAAAAATACAAAACTGAAACCGAACCCAATAGTAAATATTGGTTTTTAAGAAATACAAAACCGAACCTTTGGTTTTTGTATGGTTAAGTAGTTCAATTGTTTCGGTTCAATTCAGTTATTATTTATAGGATTTAAATTCTTACCAGAATTCGGGCTCTTGGGAATAAACTCATACGTAAACTGTCTTCTACCTCCAACAATAATCACTCTACCATCCGGCAACAACTGGTTCGAAGCATACCACCTAGGCGAAACGAGCCCGTTTTTCGTCTCGACCCAATCGCAATCGTCACAGGGATTAAACGTCCGAACAACGCGTTCACCCGTATTATTCCCCCCAGTTTGAATCAACACACCATTAGGCAACAAAGAGCCAGAAGAACACCAAGTGTCAGTCAAAATGGTAAGTGGACGCACCCCTCGTTTCGCAGGGTAGAATTCGACCGAATGCGCATAACAATCCAATCCTGGAGGGCATTTTTCGGCTGGGAATGTTATGTTTGACGGGCCGAAATCGGTTCTATCGAAGGTGATGATTCTATCGTTTGGTAGCAATGCCATATGCATGGCGGACACGCCAATGCTGCTCTTTAAAACCTTCCATTTTCCTTTGGTTGCATAGTCAGGTTTTGATGAGGAAAAAGATGGAAGTGTTGACAGTAATAATATTATTATCACTGGCACCATTGATGACATGCAAAGGGGTTTGTGGAGGGTGAAATGATCAAGAAAGAGTGAGGAAATGAGAATAGTAGTAGGAAATATATAGTGGAAAAGTCAACAAAAGTCAATGTTTTGCTGGTTAGCAATGAAGGCTATTTATGTCACTTGCATCAGAAAGTCTTGGACTCATGCAAGTAAATTTTCACTTCACATTAAGGAGTCTTATAAGTCTGTTTGTCAACTTTTTCAGTAAATGTTATAATTATATGTGTATATATTTATGTATATATACATATATGCACATATACATTTGGCTCTTGCTTAGTACATTTTTTTTTGTGAAACATTACAAATCAGTGAAGAAATAACATTGAGTTGAAAACTGGCAGATTCACTGAAAGAGAACAAAGTACCATAAGAATAGGGACATAGATAGGGTTTATAATGAGAGTGTAGAAGATGAAAATAGGGGTTTTTGTTGACACCTTCTTTTTGGTGAAAAGAGACTTAACCCTTTATGGTTTAAAGTTGTCCTGCCTATTCCTTTATTTGTTCACCAACGCCAAATTTTGTTATGAGTTTCTATTAGAATGTATTGGTCCATAATTATGTTACATTAAAATTGGTTCATAATATTACATTACATATATTACATTATATTGGTATATAGTATTACATTATATATCAACACTACAAACAAGAGGCTTTTATTAATGAATTATCCGTAGGTGAAGGGAGATTTGTCGTTGATCTGTTCGCGAATGTATTTGAGGAATCGTGCCACATAAAGTTTTCATTGACAAATCATCGATGGTTGTTACCAATTGGCGATGTGTATGTCACATATCACAGATTAAAACTTCACCAACGGATTAGTAGTGGTGTTTGTTCGCCAATTGGCGATGTGTATGTCACATATAGATAAACAATTGAACTTTCACCGAGAGATCAAAGTTAGGTTAATCCATTGTTGATGGCTATTTTTGTTGAAAAAATACTCATCTGGAAAAATTATTGAAGATATCGTATAAATGTGCATAACACATATTACAAAGTGAATTAAAAAACCATTTCACTAAAATTTTGGCTCACATAACAATGACTAAAAAAGTCTGGAATAAAATCTATCTAAAATCTAATCTTTATAATTCTTAGGTGATGTTTTATATATATTTTTGGGGGGTTTTACCTACTTGTCGGTAATTTTTCATTGGCATCAGCAATAGTCGTTTTCTAGTAGTGCAAGATACAATGGCTACTAGGTTAAATGTAATCCTTTAACTTAAGATTATAGTTAAACCATGTTTCTCTAGTTCTCGCCACATACACATCGACCTATCTTATATCTTTATCTTTGTTAGACAACACACATCTTTTTGTCCCCCATTCTCTTTTGGATTACAAATACAAAATGTCCCTTGCATTCACGGGCTTCCATTGCACATGAAATTCTTGTTCTTTTCAATTAAAACTTACAACTACAGCTTTATGTTCTTGATGGTTTCTTCTTATAATTTGAGAAAAAAAAAAAGACTGGCTCTCCTAGATTTTAATAATTATTGGTAAGTGAAACATAGTAACTCATTGTTGTACTAGGGTTTCATGACAATGACATTGGTAGATATATATATATATATATATATAGGGTATGGCTTTGGCTCTTAAACTTGTTCCATTGTTTTGGTGAAATTAAGCATCATTGCCAACAAATCATTCTCAATATTATGTTTGCCCACTCTATCAATTTTTTTGTTTACGTATAAAGTTTCATCTAAATAGCTTCTCATGTTTAATTATATGAAAGGACAACAATGTCGTCTAGCAACATTATGATTCATTATCAAGATTCGACACCACATGGATTACCCATTCTTAAGAAAAGGACACATTTTATAGCACTTCTCGGCGATTGAATTGAAGGTCACAACTGGCAACGATGCTTTGTACAACTCGAGGTAAGTGAAAGTGATCCAGATAACGCTTGTAAAACATTTAGAGGGCAATCAAATGAATATGATCAACTATGAAATTTAACATAGGCTTTAACATAATTGAGCTTGTAAAATCTATATAGTTGTTACATATTAAGTCAAAAATAGATCGATCTAGCTAGTCAAATCGATCTATTTAAGATTTGCATGCTCTATTTAAGGTTTGAATGATTCGTGCGAATGGTCCAATTTTCCTCCCATTCGCATAGTTAGGCGAATGAGACTCTCCTTCGCCTACTGACTACCATGCAAATGGAGCATTCACACAACATGTGATTAAATTTGTATATGCCCCTACAAATCTGTAAGTTTCATGTGTTTACACGGTATTTAGCTAAGATTCAACCCTAGTCTACTCGTCCGGCGACGGACATACAATGATGCACTAAGAAATTCCCCCTCGGACGTTGCTGGCGAATGCTGAGCACCACATGCAATCTTCAATCAATCTATATAGAAGTCAGCGACAACTACTTTAACAAATTACCCCTTTTTACTAAAATAAGTAAACATGACTTTAAATAAATCTTCATAGCATAACCGAATTCTTGAAGCTTCTAGTATCAAATTTCCCCCTTAATGTAAGCATCTCCATGCCGAGTCTTCCCAAAATTCTCCCCCAAGGTGTCATTGCATGATCATCTTGATCTAAACTCCAACCGGCATATGATAAAGATTCCATCATTGACAATCAACATCAAGTCATCAACAGAGTTCACTACATTGGTAAAGTATTTTGGTGTAATATTTTCAGTAACCCGTCTTGAGGACCGCCTAAAGGAACTTCAACATGAATACTCAGGAAGTCAACTTGACCAAGTATTTCCTTTGTTAATTTAATTGGCACGCTCAGATTGAATTACAACCAGATCAATTTGTCTCACCTTGTGAAGTCGACTACCGGTAATGCACCGCATGCCTCGTAACAACAGTACCCAGAATGTCAACTTAAACAAGTGTATCCCATGCAATCCAACTAATCAAATGCTAATTGGATTTCATAAAAGCCAACCAGATCTTTAGAAAAAAAAATGTTGTACCAATACCTTCCTTCCTTAACTTATCCAACAAAACCTTTCACGTTGGCCGGAGAACTTCAACTGGAAAATTGGTACATTCCATCAAGGCCCTCTGAATATGATATGTGCAAAACATTCCACGCTGACCATTAAGTATCACCATATGGTCACTAACTTTAGCACCTGTGATTAAGTTTAGGAATTTACCGAAGAAATATAAATAAAAAAAAAAAGTTATCGCCCACCCCATTCCTTTGGTGAATTCTCTAAACCTCAACAAATTCCTTCTCGAAGCGGAATTATCGCTAAATCACTTCTCTAAAAAAAATCCCTCCACAAAGCGGAATTAGGTTGACTGTTATTTGATCAAAATCCCTCCTTAGTGTCTAATTGTCTATCTTTAAGTTGAGCAAATTTAATTTTTCTGTTTGGCCCATAATAGTCACATTGTAACACCCCAACCGATGGCGGAAACATCGAGGTGTCACGTAGTGACGATTGCTCAATAGCTCATGGACTAAAGTGTAAATTTGAATACATTGATTAAATAATTTATTACATTGAAATGAAAAAAATACAAAGTACAATGATTCTAAAGCGTCAAGTCTAACTAGATTACAATGAAATCAAAGCTTAAATATATATCCAAAAGCTTAAAAGAAACTTCTCAATAATAACCTGAAACATGTACGAAAATAGTATATGTCAACACAAAAATGTATTGGTGAGCATACCCTGTTTGAATACATATAGTAGAAAAAGTGTTTCGCAATTCACGTGTCATACTGTCTACAATTTAGTGTTCAAGCTGTGTACAAATGCTACCCAAAATCAAACCTTTCGTTCAATGAATCAAGAGTCACATATATATATAGTATTCGCTCATAGTAGGCGATGAATAATCGTTCACACATAACAATAATTAAGTACTATTTATTGCTATTCTAGGCCGCCCAGCGGTTAATGATTAAGGTCATAAGTACACACTTGTAACACCCCAACCGATGGCGGAATCATCGAGGTGCCACGTAGTGACGATTGTTCAAAAGCTCATGGTACTAAAATGTAAATATATGATTATTGAATATTGTTTTACAACATGTGAAATTAAATACAAGACAACAAGATAAAGATAGTTGATTGATTTAATCTAAGTCCAAAGTCCTATGTGAAGCGTCAAGCAGCTTATCCTGAAACATGCACGAAAATAATTTTGTCAACATATGATGTTGGTGAGTACTACTTAGCTTTGTACATATAATATAAGTTTGAAAAGGTAGTACAATTCATGTGTCTAGCATCACTAAGGCATTATGTAAACACGCAAGTAACCAAACAAGACAAAGATCATATGTAAAGTTGTACAATGAAATTGATAATGAGCACCTCAACACGTGTGAGTCTAAAAGAGCACCATAACACAAAGTTATGTCTAAATGAGCACCGTAACATAAGTCACGTCTAAATGAGCACCGTAACATAAGTTACGTCTGAGTGTAAAGAGCACCATAACATAAGTTATGTCTAAATGTATGATTTTGTATGTAAGCTACGTTCATGTTCAAGCATAAGCACAAAGATAAACAAGACACGTATATGAATTGTAAATGAATAAAATGTATGTATAAATGAATACGAAAGTTTTGTATACTTGTGCATGAATCACCCCAAAAGTTGTAAAAGCGGAAAAAGGGGATAAGTAATACTCACTTTTAGCAAGGTGGTAAGTCTTGTGTAATTGATTAAGTGTAATCCAACGTTTGTCGAGTATCACCCTATGTATAAGGTAACAAATAAGTCTAAGTCTATCTAGTCTATAAGTATTTTCTAGGGCTTTGAATTAGGGATAAGTATTTATTTGATTAATAGTCAAATTGTTTATTAAATATAAGAAATTTAATAAATAAATGAATAAAAGTCTTTTTGTAAATTTTAAGTTAAAGATGGTCACAAAACAAAGTTTTTAGTATGAAAATAATTTTCATAAAATTATTTTATTGAAAATAGAATATTTAATCTATTTATTTCAAATTGTCAAAATATGACTTTAATATCTAAAAATATTAAAATTAAAGAATTATTGAATTAAAAATTTTATTTCTGTTCCAAATGAAAATAAATAATTTATGTAAAATTTTGGTACAAAAATATTGAAAAATGAATTTATTATGAATTATTTATGATTAAAAATAACAAAAATTAATTAAAAATATGAAATGCACGGTTTTTCTGAATTAAAAATAAATTCTGAAATGTATATTGTTATACAAGTTTAGTATAATTTTTGTGGAATTTTATAAAATCGTTTAGATATTTTTATTGAATTTTATAATTTTAAATGAATAAATTTGTAATATTTATAATATATATTAAATAAATTATTTTTGAAAAACTAAAAATTGGACAGCAAAGTTTATCATTGAAATAACATAAAATAAATTTTGTAGAATTTATAAAATAGTTTTAGTATTTTAAAACAATTTTCAAAAGAATAAAGGTAATATAAGTGTAAAGGATAACACAAAAAAATAAAAATAAAATAAAAGGTTGTTTATGGTGGGGGTCGAACCTGGGTCAAACCCGGTTCAATGTCTTTAGCCAAACACCCCAACCAACTGGTCTGTACCTCAGATTTGTAAATGTTTCAGTTTTGAAAATATTTATCACATGCGTGAATTGGTCATCTTCCCCAATTTGAATGATAATTAAGAACCCTAGTTTCTTGAATCGAATCAATTAACGGTCAATAGCCTCAGTAATGTTAGGGCTATTGATCGATTGATCATGAATAATAAAACCCATAAAAAAAATAAACAACTTACAAACACTAATTCGTGTATGATGCTCGGTCAAACAAAAAGTCAACGGGTCTTGAAATCGTGAATTAAAGCTTGGACAGAAAGATTTGAGAGAAGGGAAATGATTTTTTTTGGCACATTTAGTTGGTTGTGGATACCTCAATTTATACTATGTGGCTCGGGTTGGTGAAATGGAAGGTTTTGAAGTCTTGACCAAAGTCGGTCAAAACCGAGTCAAGGATGATTAATTCAAGCTGAAATCATGGATTATATTTATGAGGGTATGTTAGTCGGTCAAAGGGAGTTAAAATTCTACCAAAAACAAGGCTCGTAATTGTGGAAAGTGACTGGGTGTTGACCACAGTCTTCGGGTCGGGTCTGGGTTCTGAAAAAAAAATGACAAGGTTTTTGGGTTATGGTTAGGCTTTAGTGTTTTGGGTATAAGTTTGGTTATGGTTTAGAGGTGGTAAAATATAATGACTAACTTTATTATTATTATTATTATTATGAGGATAAAATGTGGCGTACAAGATAGGAGGTGCGAAATAAAAAAATGTATATATATATATATATATATATATATATATATATAATAATAATAATAGTGATAAAAGTGACGGATGTCACAACACTATCAACGAATCAACAAGTAAAACACATACAAGAATTGCGATTGTGAATATAGAATAAACCATGATTAAGTGAGTGAAGTAATAAGCGTACATGAGTCACCCCAAAAGTATGAAACATGAAAAACGGGAAAGATATACTCACAGTTTGCGAAAGCGATCAAAATCCACTTAAGCGGTCGTGAGCTAAGTAATGGGAATTCCGAGGAATTCAACCTATAACGTGTAAGAATACTAATAAGGAAAAGTCTAAAAAGTCTAAGGTATCTAGGGTCCAAGGCATTAGGGTTTGCTAAGTCGATTTGGGGAATTAGAGTTTTTATGATAAGTCGCGTTAATATAAAAGTTATATAATAACATACCAAAGTTTATAAATACGGTTTAGGTAATATAATTATTGCCAATTGAACATTTAGATAAAATTTATGTTTGAATAATTAAGACAAAATAATGTAGTTTAATACTTTAACTAAAATAATGTAAATAAATACAATAATTATAAATGTTTAAATAAATAATCGTGAGTTACACCATGATCCAAACAAATGGTAATTAAGACTTTCAAACATAAAACATTTCTATTTTATAAAAAGAATATTTATAAATAAATGTTTAAATAGTGTAAATAAATAAATGTTTAATTATGTCTAATTAAACATAAATAATGTTAATAATACAAGACATGATCAAAAAAATGCTATTTTTATGAAAAATAATTATTTTCTAATGTGAAATACTAAAAATAATATTTCCATAATTTCTCTCAATTTATTTGTATTTAAAACATATTTAATGAGTTTAAATAGTGTTTTAATGATTAAAAGTAGTAAAAATAACAAAAATAATCATTTTATAAGAAATTACATTTTATTACAGTTTATTATGCATAAAATTAAATCTCCAGAAAATTTGAGATTAAAATCACTTAAAATGAATTTTTAATCATTTAATTATGATTAAAACAATTAAATTCAATAAAAATATAAAAATGATACATTTTCCAGAAAATAAAAGTGTGGTAATTTTTTTTTATGGTGTCAAGATGCTACACCTAAATTTTCATAATTTTTGGAGCAAAAATGATTTTATTATAAATATTCTAAGTTTATAGTATTATAATTGTGTTTTTAAATCATAATAACAAATAAGGATAAATGCATAATTAAAAGAAAATCTGAAAAAAAAAAGATGGTGATTGTGCCTGGATTTGAACCCGCATCTCTATTCCCACACAACACATCACAACCACTACACCAAAGATATGTTTGTTGATTTCTTTGGAAACAAATAATATTTAACATAATATTCAAACTCATCTTCTTCCCCAAATTCTAACTCAAGAACCCTAACCCTAAAGAAATTCAATAATCCGTATATGATAGAATTAATGCCCGAAATGAAAGGGCTTTTGATCGGACATAGGTGCAGAACAAGATGGCATGATAAAAAGACACTCACCATACGTACTCGATCGAAAAAAAGAAGTACAAGCCGAGGATGTGTTTGGCCGATTTGCAGACCCCCTAGACATTACTTGCTATCATTTTGTAGACGGTTAGAATCAGAAAGAGTGCAGAAAAAGAATGGGACCACTGATTTACGTATTGGGCGATTAACGGACGGGTTTTAAATGGATTAAAGTTTCCGGCGGTTACACACCTTTTAGGTCCGATTAAACTCGTTTTAGACCTGTTTTAACATCGCTTTTAAGACCCGAAACGGTTAGAAACACATGGAGAAACGTTATGGAATAATTAAGAACAATCAAAACGCATTAATTCAAGCTTTATGCTTCGCCGGAATTTAGAGTCGCCGGCCGGAACCTATCGCCGGAAAAGGAACAGGGGCGGGACCTTGTGTTCAAAACATATCTTTCACATAATTACCAGTTCAGCCCCTGGAGTTACTTTTAGTATAACCTAGTTAATTTTTCCTTTTATAAACTTAACCAAATTAAGTTAGTTTAACCAAAAAAATTTCTAAAACTTTATAAAACTTAAAATCTTTATAAAATCCATTGCGTAGACGTTTTTGATTAAAACTTTTACCCGATCCATAATAAATATAAATGATTATTTTTTTTATTTTTTTTTCGCTCTAAAATTAAATTTGAAAACGGCGAAACTTATAGGGAATTATAACGGAAATATTTGAGGGACTATTATTGTCAAATAGATGAAAGACGAGGGTGACGGATGTCACACACATAAATTAGGAACATCGTCCATTTTAATTTTAATCTATGTCACTGAAAATCGGATTTAATGCTAAAATACTGAAATTCATACTAAATACTGAATATGAAACTAACAAATAAAATGAACCAATTTGACATTGATGGCCAGAATTGACACTGACAAACAGAATTTAACACTGAGAATCTGATAGGCCAACAAAAATGATACGACGCGTTCTCGAGTAACCGAATATGACACTAAAACCGAATGCGTAACGTCTGAAAAAACACGTTCCCAAAATTTTTCACTCATCATCCCATTATTACGTATTCTCATGAAAAAAAATTGTCTAAGAAAAATTCTCTAAAAAAACTCTTTTTTAATAATGGAATGTATCTTAATCTCATCAGGAAAATGAGGTCTCATGCGAATGGGGTTCACATTTGTGTGATAGCTAAGTTTTAAGATGGAGATCATGCTCGATCTCCACTGGACTGTAGAAGATATAAACTTGTTCTCTTTCAGACTCGTAGATGTTCCAGATAATATATCATATGGTTACCTTGTTTATGTCTTCTCTCAAACCTTTGTCTATGAACCCAACTACATTTTTCTTTGTTTATCGATCGGCATCGCATTTTTTCAATTGGTATCAGAGCCATGGTACGTGATCAAGTTGATATAACTGTCATCTAGATCACCGTGGTTATAAATCTGCAATCGATCTTTATTCTAAATGTCATAGAAATATTAGGTGTGAAAGCTATATTTCAAAATCGGAGCTCAAAACGTGTTTATTTGATAGATCTAAGGTTTTCATTTTCGCACCTATCAAAGGTGGTTTCATAATCAAATTCTAAGTTTTGATTAATCTGGATCGATTTGGCAGGTTCTTGGATTGAAGAACACTTCATTTGCCCATTCTGCAGTTCCATTCCCATTCGCACGAATGGTACATGCGAATATGTTATCCGCATGATCTACCACGCTTAGTTTGAAAAATGTAAGATTATGTCGTTCAACAATTGCATATGCCTCTAATACAAGGTTACTATAATAAAATTTAAATTTACATCTAATTTTTTCAAGGGGAAGAAGCAATATAGCCTGAATGGTACGTGATCCTTTAGAGAAGTATCGGCTATTCAAACTATCAATAAAGGATATCAATAGCATATGTAAAAAAAAAAAAAGGTAACTTAAGTCCTTTTTTATGTTTTCTGTTACAAAGTAATAGTATTTATACCCTTAATTTTATTTATGGCTTATGCTACTACCTTTTGATTGTTACTGTGACACCCGGAAAACTCAGGTTAATAACTGTTATCAAACTTATAAGTCTACCTTTGCAAAATATTCATAAAACATACTTAACTGGGTTAGTTGAGTCAATCAGATGATTCGGAGAATTATCGGGAGTTGGTTTGATGGTCCAAGGGATCATCGAGAGTCGGTTATACACATGTGCCAAAGGGTTGGTGATTCGGAGGATCACCGGGTAAAAACGCACACACACGAGTCTCGAGTCTTGAGTCGTGGAAGTTGGCGAATTAACGTAAATGTGTTAGTTATCAACTAATAAGGGTTTTACAATCATTATATAACTTGTTGATATGTGGATATGTGAAATAATGTGTTAAATAAGCGATTAACCCATCGAAAAACCATTTTGATATGCTGAAGGCGATAGCAAGGCTAGTCACATGCCCCAGGGGCGACTAGCAAGCTAGTCGTGCTCTGCAGCTGCTAGTCGCCCATAATGTCTTGTGCGACTAGCTGCAGCTATAAATACCATACTTGACTCGTTAAACATCACTTGTGCAACCCTAACTTGGCCCAAAGTGCTCTCACACCATCCTTAAACTCTGAAACTCATTTTTGCCCTAAATCTACCATTTCCAAGCTTAAAACATCATTTCCAAGCTAGCTCTAAGGTGTGTTATTCATCCTACGCTCTTGTAAAGTTATTAGTTTGAACCCTAAAGGTCTAGACCTGATTTTATTGTGCTTCTATCTCTGAAAACCTTTGAAAAACAATTCTAAACTAGATCTAAACATCTATATGGGTTTGTAATGAAAGATACAGGCTTGAAATGGATTTTTATGTTTTAAAACATGGGGATTCTTATGTATTTGTTATTTTGATGATGTGGAATAGGTGTTAGGATAATTATCTCAGGTTTTGATGGTTGTTTGATGTGTTTTATGAATAATATGAGTTTTGACCCGTTTGAGGGTATTAGAAGGATTTTGGATGATATATGATGATTGGATCATTGAAACTTGTTAGGGTTTATGCTAGAATGATGTAATAACAACTTGATAATGATTGTAATGTGTTCATGTGATGAAATATGATTATTTGCCATTTAGGGTAATGTTTTCATGCACTGATGTGATGTTTCCATAATATTATTCCATTTTGGGAAATACTTGAAATTAGTGTGTTAAACGAATGATAAATTGGGGATTATTGATAGGGTTGGGTTGTTTGGTGATGGTGGATTGATTGTGGGTGTTTCAACATGTTTCGGATCTGATTTGAAGGGTTTCGTGCGCAAAAATAGCCAGCAGGGGCTAGCTAAGCCAGTCGTGTGCCCTGAGGCGACTAGCCTAGCTAGTCGCCTGTTTTGATGCTAGCCATGTGTTTTAGTTGCCAGTCGTGTGTTGTGATGCCGAAAATGCGTTTTTGAACCCCGTAACATGTTTGGATACCTAGGAACATAATCTAAACCCCATGGCATGTCTAGGAAACCACATAACACGTGTTATGACGTATACATGCATTATGTGAACTATATGCAAGAACTTATGAACTGTTACTCATACAAGGTGCGTATCTACACTTAGTTACTGGTTTACTTGTATTTGACTTACACGGGTATAGCGGATCACCAACAAGATGTCGGGTCTTATATTGTGTGGTCATGTCGAACGTTAAACACTTTTACAAACATTTAACGTCAAGGTCTTGGACACTAAGGGTTATTTTACAAACATATCATCGCTCAAACATTAATAGGTTATCTATGGTAGGTTTCATGTAGTGGACTACCACAACAAGTCTGGTACTCTATTTACGTGGAGAACGCAACCTTAGGTGAGTGTCACAACCCTACTTTTATTGTTTTCATTTTGGGAGAGAAACATACGGTACAAACTTTACTATCTTTAGACCATAGTATTACATTATATTACATGGGTTAGCGACATTACATCATTAAGTCCTTTCTAACTTTTGAACCATGAATATGTGGATACATAGAGAGGAAAGTGTGAATAGATCTATTGGGTTCGGCAAGCCCCACTCGGGTCGACTGGAGGTCGGACGGGTGCATATTTGTCCTATCTAACTTACGACACCGGGTGATGACCGGTGGCGGGTATTAAAGGCAATTTCCAACATTGAGCAATGGTTACATCGCTTTTGTATCATATAACGATGTCTAGCTAGCATCAAGTATAGATGTAAGCATTGTTGGGTCTCGTTTATGAACGTTTACTTACTTTTACGAACTTAAACTCAGTGAACCACCAACACTTTATGTGTTGACTAATATAGCATGTTTTCGCAGGTCGCTAAGGTAGCTGCACTGGTTTAGGATGCACTGGAGTCCACGGCATCCGTTTATCTTATGCATCGTTTAATAAACTTCTTGAACTAATTATGTTTTGGGTTGTAAACTTTTATAACTGTTTCCGTTGTGTTTTGTTGACTAACTCTTAAATGATTTGGTTTGCTTTTATTATGTCGTTTTCATATTATATAGTTGTTTATTGTGACCGTTGACTTGGATCTTGGTATGTCACCCGCCTCGCGATAAAACCCTGTAAATGAAATTTGAGGATGTGACAATAGCATGTAGGTTCTACTGGATGTTTAACAGCTTTTTTTTGTGTTTAGATACTATGTGATCTTAGTTAATACATCATATGTATGACTTATTTAGCAGTGATCACATTATTTATATATGCCATTTATACGATTGATAATGGGTCAAGCATAGCAAATGTTAAAGATTAGCTACTAATGGAAGGGTATATCAATAAGATTAGTCAAATAATGGAAGGGTATATCAAGTTTACCGTTGGCATGGCAACTGTGACGCTTTATAAAAAGCAAGTAGATAAACGACAGCCATGGTTCCGAGCCTATTGGCTGACTTAGGCGATGATGATGATTTACTGTTTGCGTGCAGTTATGACTTTTATAACATACGAGCGGATAATTTGCAGCCAGGGGTCTGAGTCTGTAACGAGTGACGTTTACAGAATACTAATCTCAAACTGAGGGCCAAAATGCAACTTTCTGAGCCCTCTTTAATTTTTATTACCCTGATATTTAGTTGTTAATGTCGATCACACACAGTTGAAGCGACATGCGGCTATCCACGCCCTCTATGCACGTTACGAAAATCTTAGACAACAATAATGTAGACTCAATTATGTTGTATAGCATAATTGATTGTATACTTATTTTAATATATGTACATGTGCATGCCAATTGATTTGGGATTTAAAGCGCGCAGTGGTGAAGCTTGGCCCGAAACTTCGGGGGGTCGGAAGTCACAGAGGGGTTGGAAATCACTAGTTTCGGGGGGTCGAAAACCAGTTTCGGGGGGGGGGGGGGGGAGGGAGGGAGGACGAACCATATATACCTAAAAATTTCTATACAAATACTATATAATCGAAACTTCTGAGCGAAAATTCGAGGGGTCGAACGCCCCTCCCCGCCCCTTAAGAGCTGCGTCCTTGGAAGCGCATACTCGTACGTGATTACTTATATTCAAAATCAGATTGCGTGCTGTAACACACGGCCGACCAAAAAACTAGTTAAAATAGTAATAGAATTTTCAGGCTAGCAATCCCCAAAATTAAACTTACCCTAGGGGATGAATAGTTGCGGAAATCATTAAAGTCTGTTTAATCAGTATTTCTATTAAGAGTAAATTACTATTTGAGTCCCTGTGTTATGGTGGTTTTAACTAGTTGAATCCAAAACGAAAATGTTTAACTATCTGAGCACTTGGTTTTTCAATTTGTAACCATCCGAGTCCAATTTACTAACTCCATCCACCAAGTCTGTTAACTATAAGGGTATTTAAGTCATTTCCATGTAAGGTACAAGCCTTTTATGCATAAGGTACAATTAACCTATTTTTATAATTATTTTAAAAAAAACATGAACTGTCTTTTATCTCTCTCTCTCTCTTTATCTCTCTCTCTCTCTCTCCCTCTCTCTCTCATCTAAACCATCCAACCCCCACACCTATGACCTATCCCATTGCACCACCACCTCCCCACCCCTGTACCACCACCACTGCACCGCCACTACCACCAAAATCAGATAGCTAAACCCTAATAACACCACCGTCTCTCTGATAACACCACAAACTGGACTAAACTGAACTAAGCCCAAACACACAAACTAGACTCAAGCGAAAAGACCCATCAATAACACCACCGTCTCTCTCTGATAACACCACCACCACTCTTCGATGACCACCATTGCATCACCTGAAATCAACAACACCTCGCTTGAAACCGTTGCAGTATACAGTCACACCCAACCATATCTCTAAGTCTTTATTATCTTCCCCTTCTTGAAATCCCGAAAACTTTCCAGTAACCTCATATCTGTTCAGCTATGATTGATAGAAGCAACGGTGGTGTGGTTTTAAATGGGAGATCTTAGGGATTTAAGGATTCGATTTCGATTTGGAGACTTAATGATGAGAAAAAACGAGCATCATCTGCAAATCGAACCCAGATCTGCAAATCCTCATCGTGAGTATTGGGGAACGATGGTGGGGGCAGCCGGGTTGTGTGGTTATGGTGCAGTGGGTGGTAGGTGGTACGATAGTTGTGGTGGGAGTTGCAGATGAGTTGTGGTAGTGGTGGGAGGTGCAACGGTGTAGAGGTGTGATTATTGTGGGGAGCTATGAATGTGTTATGGCAGTGGTAGGAGGTGCAGCGAGGTAGGTGGTGTGGTGGAGTTACGATGGTGGTGCAGTGGTGGAGGTGTGGTTGTGGTGGATGAGAGAGAGAGAGAAGGTAATAGCAAGTTAATTTGTGTGTATTATATATGTATATATAATAATAATAATAAAAATAAAAATAAAAATAAAAATAAAATATAAATATGGATATTTTTGTCATTTCATGAAAACTAACTGAGAAAATCTAACAAAGTTAGTAAATTGGACTCAGATGGTTACAAATTGAAAAACCAAGTGCTCAGATAGTTAAACATTTTCGTTTTGGATTCAACTAGTTAAAACCACCATAACACGGGGACTCAAATAGTAATTTACTCTTCTATTAATATATTATATAATTGAAACCAATAAATCTTACATGACATTTAAAGAGAACATCCTCTTCTTTGAGTGTGCCATGTGACATGACATGTGGCATCAATTGATTTTAAGAGGAAAAAAAATTAAAAACAAAATTTGATTTTTCTCTCACATGTTTCCTCTCATAATTTTTAAACGTTAATATCTTTTATATACGAGATTTTTTAAAGAAAAAATCACACCAAATTAACGAGCGTTTTATTATCTTTCCAACGAGTACTATAGTGTTATATAAAAAATGGAGAAAAAAACGACTATTTTTTGTGGGGTTTTGTTCATACAGGGAAAAAACACAAAGTGTTCAGATAATTCATTAATCATGTATAGGCAAGTCACTAATTATGTTCAAATCCGTAAATATGAATTTTATTTTCAACATGTGTTAGCATTGAAGTTATACATTGCATGTTTTAGGTTAGGTATTAATATTAGAGTTATACATTGTTTAAGGTTAGGCGTTAACATTAGAAATACGCTGTTAATTGTTTTAGGTTAGATGCTACCCGAAGTTTTCCTGTATGTAACTTGTAAAGCGCATCATTCTATTTCATATGTAAAATTGATATGTCATATTATATTTCTTAACACGGAACATTCACGGGATATAATCTAGTATATAGATAAAGATAATACGGAAGAAATGAAAATAAGTAAAAAAATTTGCAAAAAATACCATGTAGGACCGGTTGCCTTTTACAACCTGAGTTATTGTAATATTAAAAATAGTATAATAACCAGTTCTTTTTTGGATCATTGAGGTGTGTTGTACAAGATTTCTTTTGATTCATCATACCATCAAAATATAACAATGTAAGCTATTTAAAAAGAAAATTAATGACCAACAAAAACTCGATTATCCGGGTAAACCCAATGTCAAAATGTCACTCACACCTGCGAACGCAGACAGTGCGAACAGACTAAAGTAAACATTTATTTAACCAAATTAATATTTACTTTAAGTCATAAGAAAGTAAGCTATTTGACAAAAGTTATTTTCAATAATATTTGCAACTTTTTAAGAAAAAAGATTGCACCAGATCTCTAATGCAAGTATGCAAAGTTTGTTTTCATTTTCTAGTAGTGAAAACAAGTTAGATTTAAGAGTAATATTGTCATGTTTCGTCGTATTACTAAATGGATCCGATTGGCCGGTTGTATAACCGATTTGGCTGAGATTATTCCTCAAGATATAAAATTAAGGCGAATTTCCTAGCATACGACCACCACCATTGTCTTGGTGTCTCTTCTCCATCACTAATGTTTACAACCATGATGGTCAAATAAGCTTGCAACTTGTAAACTCTAACCATCATCGTTACCTTCACATGCCAGCAATAAAGTGGATGAAAAATTTTCAAATAGTCAGGGGTGAAGCTTGGTTCGCCAATCCGGGGGGCTGGACTCAATTTTTTTGATCGGTAGTGGCAAATCAACGGGGACCGGACTCAACCCGGACTAAATTTACCTATGAAAATCGCAAATTTCTACTAATGCGCCAAAAAACAGGGGGGGCACCCTATGAATGCTTCGTCCCTGCAAATAGTGATCACAAATTAACATATAAAAAGATAAGGAAAATCACCATTAATAAGATATACTTGACCTTTTGAAATTATAAAAATAGACATTTGAATAATTTTCCTTTTATAAAGTTTTCAATGATGTCAAATTGTCAACCTATAACATGTCGTTACATGTCAACGCCCCTTTTCCGTGATGCAACAAATGGAATTTACGACGCCAACTTTCTTGACTGTTATGTTCTAGTGAACTAAATTCTCTCACGCCAAGAAAACGCCCTGCTATGACATGTTATTCTGCTACGCCAATGGGATCGAGGTTTGTTGTGCCATTTTGAATATGATGTACCAAGTTGATAGTGTTTGCTTTGCCAATTTGAAATTTCCAGCGCTAGATTGAAATATGTTGTGTCAAATGACACAAGTTGTGCCAAACTGATATTTCCATGTTAGTATTAATAGTTGTCTTTGTCTACATTCCTTTTAATCGGTTTTTCCATCTTGAAAAGAGTCGCACAATTCATTGTTGTATGTAAGCGCAATTCAAAAGCAGTTTGGTTCATCAGGTTCAGTCATATTATAATGCGCGTCATATATAAACCATGACGCTGTGGCCCATGCGCGTCATATATAAACCATGACGCTATGGCCCGTGGGCTTTATTTCAATTTCTAGTATTAAAAGTCTAGTATATAAAACTAAAAAGTTGTCTAATCTAAATTAATATAGCATCTTAACAATATACATGGGCTAGATGTGAGTAGGGCCTTTTTTAGTCACAACATATAGATCCACCCATCAAGTCACTAGTTAATGTATATAATATAACCATTGATTATTGCACATGCAAGAATAGTGAAGGAAAAGAAAGGACTAAAGAGGGTAGTTCTAGGAAGTAATTTGCATGCATATGGTATGAGTGTCGGTGGAGTTTTACTTGGTCCAACGATGTCGGCTAATGGGCCCAATCCAACTCATCATGTACGGCCCAATACCTAATTATTACCACCAAATACCAAATACCAATCTATATCTATATCTATATCTATATCTATAATAAACCAAAACATTTTTAATGACATGTCATAATATTATGCAATCTATCTTTTGAGAGATGCCACATAGGATGTGATGTGACAACTCTAGACCAATTAAAAAAATGGAATAAATATGGTTTAAATATGATTTAACATAATCTATTAAGGGAAAATGACCAAAATAGCCCGTTGACCGGGCATTTTGCACAACTAGCCCTCTCCACCGTCTTTGGAGAGACGGGACACGGCTCCTAACCAGCCTGAACCGTCTCCGAGACCGTTTGGTTTTATAGCCAATTGCCAACCAACACGTGGCGTCTCTGATCCCGAGGCTGTACCGTCTCTCTCCAGACGGGTCAGAAATCTCTCCCAGACGGTTCACGTTTCCCAATGCCGGCTGCCTTCGGTTCAACCGTCTCCCAGACGGGTCACATTTTCCAAGTCGTCTTAAGCCGTTTTGTGCTACCGTCTGAACCGTCTCACGAGTGTATATAAATACCCCAATTCACTTAACGAAATTTGCACCCACCCCTCTCCTCTAAGCTTTCATCTTCCAATCCAATGACGTTTTTTTACTTTCCCAGCCGAAGCCTACCGGCTTACGAAAATATTGTCCCGATTACTTGGATTGTTGTTTCATCTGCGTACGGCTACTTGGATTGTTGTTCCATCTGCGCGTGGTTTGCAACCCGTGTAATGGATCGATGATGTGGTGGTCTACATTTGAGGCAAGTTCGTTCGCTTTCCGAATTTATGTCTCGATGTTCGACGTGTGCTCACTGAGAACTATTGTTACATAAAACGAGGAAACGTCTCGGACTTGTCTATGTAGAGCACATACACCATTCGAAACAACGTCTATGTAGACCACTGCTACTACCGCCGCTGTGGAGGACAAAACATCTAACACTAAGATGTAGTCCTCAATAGTTGGTTAGACACTACGATTACTTCAAACAAAGTTCTTAGTTCTGGAAGTAAATTTGGGAAGTTTGTTGTAATAGTGTAGTTTTTTACTTGTTGCTTCTTAGTTCTGGAAGTAAATTTAGGAAGTTTGTTGTAATAGTGTAGTTTTTTTATTGTTGTTGTAATAGTATAGTTTGTTTATTTGTGATTGTAATAGTATAATATGTTTAATGAATATCATTTACCTTAATATAAAAACAAAAAAACAAAATTGCATTAATATTAATAAAAATATAAACATTAATTGCATTAAATAAAAAGTTAATAAATTACAAATTAATTAAGACGATGTCTTATCATTTGCCAAACGGACACGTGTTTAAACTCTTTACGCTCCCTGTTTTTATACTGTCTTAGACTGTGTCTAATTGCCACGTCTTCGGGAAAGTTAGAGGGTACGTCGTGAAGAGTCCGGTTGTGGTGCCCGTTGAAGATTTGACACTTTGTGGTCAAATCGCTCAACTTCCGGCTTAGGGACTCGGTGGTACGTTCTGACCCTCCAACGAGCCGATTGTATTCATGCAGTATTCGGAACCATTTGTTGTTAAGGTGGGTGCTTTCTTCAACATGAAGCCATGCTGCAATCAAGGCAATCTCCTGTTCTTCGGTCCATCTTTGAGGTGCCATTTTTGTATGATTTAGACGGTGTTGGACGGTGTTGGACGGTGGTGGTGGGGTGGTAGATAGTGTTTAGACGGTGTTGGACGGTGGTGGTGGGGTGGTAGATAGTGTTTAGACGGTGTTGGACGGTGGTGGTGGGGTGGTAGATAGTGTTTAGACGGTGATGGACGGTGGTGGTGGGGTGGTAGATAGTGTTTAGACGGTGTTGCACGGTGGTGGATAGTGTTTAGACGGTGTTGGATGACGGGAAAGGGACGGGAGACGGGTATTTATAGGGCTGAGCTGGACAACCGAAGCGTCGCCCGGTCATCGGGACTCACCGGCGTTGGTAGATGTGAACCGTCTTGAGAGACGGTTGAACCGAAGGGCCAGCCGTCTTGGGAAATGTGACCCGTCTTTTGAGACGGTTGAAACGAAGGGGCAGCCGGCATGGGAAATGTGAACTGTCTGGGAGACGGTTGAACCGAAGGCAGCCGGCATGGGGAAACGTGAACCGTCTGGGAGAGAGTTCTGACCCGTCTGGAGAGAGACGGTACAGCCTCGGGATCAGAGACGCCACGTGTTGGTTGGCAATTGGCTATAAAACCAAACGGTCTCGGAGACGGTTCAGGCTGGTTGGGAGCCGTGTCCCGTCTCTCCAAAGACGGTGGAGAGGGCTATTTGTGCAAAACGCCCGGTCAACGGGCTATTTTGGTCATTTTCCCATCTATTAAATACCTAATATACTAAATGTAAATATTAAAACTTTATTATTTTCTCTCTCATGTTTTCTCTCATAACTTTTAAACGTTCTTATATTTTATATACGAGATTTTTTAAAGAAAAAATCACACCAAACTAACGAGTGTTTTATTATCTTTCCAACGAGTACCATAGTGCTATATAAAAAACGGAGAAAAAAACGACTATTTTTTGTAACCCGACATGTATTGTGTCATGTTTGGAATTAATTAAAAAAAAATTGTTGGTTTGGGTCGGGCCTGGGTTTAGGTGATACCCGACCCAATTACCCTTTTTTTATATTAGAATATGATAACTTATGGCAAAGATTTGTTTAAAATAATAATAATAATAATATTCACTTTGCTTAGATTTGTCAACCCGGGACGCTCACGGGGTATAAGCTAGTAGTCCAATATTTACCATTGATTATTCCAACCTTGCTTGCAAGTTACATCACCCATCATCCTTCATCCACCACATGTTTTACATCATTCTCTCTCTTGGGTATGTAGTAAAAGAAACCTAACCATGGAAATAAAACTACAAGTAGTTCATGTTGTAGACCTGTTGTAATCCCCTGTTTGTTTTTGGTGTTTTGGTGTTGTTCTGTAATCTGTTCTCGTTTTCCAGCTTCTTGCTGAACCTATATATTTATATATATAGTTTTTGGCCGTTCAAAAAAAAAGTTCATGTGGTTTATTGGATTGAACTTAAGTTAATCGGATTCGCATTTCTTGCTAAGGAAAATCTAAACTTAGGTTATTTGGAAAAACACTCTAGGTCATGTAGAATAGAATGTTTAGGAGCTCTAAAACATTTCAATACGTTTTAAATGACTATGAACCAGATTCACGTATAAATTTTTTTTCGTTGAGTTTACAAATTTAACTTATTTCATATGTTAAAGATAAAATATATATATAACTCATACTAACACATTTCTAGCTAAACAAGTCAAAATTATCACCAGTAACAGAACTACGTATATAAAGGGTTTGCTCCAACTGGTTCTCTGGTTAGGCGGACCAGCATGTTGGACTTGTCTCAAAAAGCAAAGCATAACATTATAATATACATAAAGCTACAAAAGAATAACATTTATTTGGCTTGCATATATGGAAACGTGCGTTTTATCTTAGGCTTCTTTCACATCCAATAAATATATGTGGTACCAATGCTTATAAACTTATATTAGTTTATCCCGTTTCTAAAAGAACTCGGCCAACTCGTTAACAAGCGGTTTTCCATTACAATTTCAATCGCTCACCTTGCCGGCTCTCAATTCAATTTTTTAAACCAATGTTCCCTAGCCTTGATGCTTGATTAGGCATATGGACCAGAACCTTTGTTTTGCATGCTTTCAAGAATTAAGGATGTTTTGAAAATAAAAAATAAAAAAATAGAGGTGCATCATGTATGTATCAAAACATGTTCATGTGCTCATGGCTTAGGCCTTAGAGTTGAAAGTCTCATATTATGGGCTTAGATAGGCCTAAATGGGTCAGACAGGCTAAGGCCTAGACTGATAATTTATCTTTCCACACTAGACCAAAGGCCCAATGTTCTATAAAAAAAAAATAAAAAAAAACACCACTCCGATCTATCTATAAATGTATTAAGTTTTACTAGTGGAGTGCCCGCGCGTTGAGGCAGGCGCACAAGATTTACTAAAAACGAACTAACAATAAAAATAAATATGTGAAAATAAATGCAAACAATGGTAGGGTGTGTGTCATATGGTCTTGTTGCATATTACATGAGACAAAGAAGGACATTATAGACTCATCATGTAGGCTTGGCACGATGACCAAACTTTGATATACGTGTAGGTTTTGATTAACATATAGTAGCATAAGATTGAAAAAAGAGAATTTTGTCATCTCCTATTATTGTTTTTAAATTTTGTGGGTAATCTTCCTAAATATTTTATAATATAGTATAGATATAGATAAAAATCATTTTAAGAATTCTCTATGTCTAAAGGGCTGTTTGGTAGCCTCTTAATGGGGCTCTTAACCATTCAGTGCTGAATGATTCAGCATTCAGTGTGTTTGTTTCAGCTTCTGAATGGAATGGTTAAGTCTGAATCATTAAGATTTGGGATGTTGCTGAACCATTAAGCACTGAACTATTAAGCACTGAACTAGGCTGAACCTTAATGAGACTCCCCTACCAACGTGGGACAAGAAAACTAACCATTAAGAGGTCCAACTTAATGATTCAGCGCTTAACCATTCAGACCTCTTAACCATTCAGACCTCTTAATGATTCAGCACTTAATCAACCAAACAGCCCCTAACTCTTATAGTCATGTATGTACAAGTATTGTCCATGTTGGTTGAGAGAAAATTTTTAACCAATGTATCTTCCCCAAGTAAGGAGGAAATTTAAACTATTGTATCTTCCACATGTTTAGTTACAACTTACTACTAAAGATTTTATTGTCTTTATTGTTTTGAATGATATAGTTTTATTGTTTAAGTTTAAAATTATTCAACTTAAACTACCTGCTTGATTATTACGAATTTATTTTTAATCTATTTTTTTGCAATTTTTATTTTAACTCTCATGCTTATAAAAAATAAACATAGTTCATTCATTGTTTTACTCTACAAATTTGTAGTAAGCTTTCATCATTCCATGCTATGTTTATGTCTCAATTTATAGACATTGTTTAGGTTCAGAATTTTTCAATTTAAACTACCGGCTCAATTGTTACAAATTTATTTTCATTCCATTTTTTACATTTTTTTTATTTTAACTCTCATGTTTACAAAACATAAACATAGTTCATTTATTATTTTACTCTACAAGTACGTGGTAAGCTTCCCTCATTCTATACCATGTTTATTTCTCATTTTATTATAAAAAGACAAATGGCATCGTCGGTTTAAATAATAAAAAATATATGACATTGATTAATCGGTCCATATGCAAGTTGTTGTCCACAATATATGACATTTAATAAATGAGTGTCTTTTGTCAACCAACAATTCAGTTGTGTATACCACTATATAATCGTAAGAATTTATATATTGTATTCAGATCATATGGATATTTTGTGGTTTTTAATTGTAAAAACCTTTTTTTTTATGACAGCCCTTAAGAGTTTTCTATACATTAACTCATGAGTAATATCATAATATGGTCATGTTTCTCATGCGTGTAAACCCAAACATACAAAACTATCTCACTCTACCTTATCTATCAATTTTTGTACCTTACCTATCAATTTTATGAGCGACTACGAAAGTTCCATGCATCAATATATTATTCGATTTCTTTTATATGGACTTCCTAAATATAAAAATACAACCCTAGATATTAACTGTTTAAAAGATTATAAAAACAACAAAGTATGGATTGGTTGGGGGCGTAAACACATAATGTTTGCAAGAATATTGTTTTAATGGTGAACAAAAGGTTAACTTAAGATCAGTACCTTATATTTCACAAAATTCTGAATGACTAAATACAACATAACGGTTATCCGCAATATTCTCGTACACAAAATCCCTTATGAATCTGCAGAAACAAAAGAAAATGGTTCATTAATTGTTTTCATGGTAGAAGGCAACCATAAGATATCAGTAAGAATATGCCTCATAAAGGTACAGATTGAATAAAGAAGCCGGTGACAATGTCTACTAACAAACCAATGATTTTAAAGAGAATAATGAATGAGAGAATTGTTTCATTAAGATGTATATAATAACACTATGGCCACTATTTATAGGGATCTAATAGAAGGTATGACATAAATGAGATAAAGGAGTTAGGAACATGGATAGTCACTAATAACTTATAAAGGAGTTAGAAAGATAGTCACTAAGAACATGGATAGTCACTAATAACTTTATAATTATTTCATAATTAACTTAATTGTTAATATAAAAAGACAACTTCACCACTTTACTACATTTACTAAGTTATTGTACCATATACATTATATGTTGTAATTACTTAAATTTGGTTGGAATCCTTCCCTCATACTTTATAATATACTAGTGGGTTTACCCGCGCGTTGCAGCGGGATCCACAAATGGGTTGCAATACAATAGTATGATATTTAGGTTTTTTGCTGCAAGTTACGCAAAAAAATAGAAATGTGCACACTATGTTTTAACAAGTATACGTAGAAAGAAAAGAAAAGAAATATGCACCATCACTTACAACTGATTGCAGTTCACCACAAAAACCATATACTCATTATTGAACAAATCTTAATAAACCAAAGGTATGTTACTATAACAGACCAATATGAACATAAACATCACTCTTCTGTAAGCTGTCCGGTCATTGCATATCTACATAACCGTGCCATTAAAGACACATCGCTAAATGATAGAGTTCATTTACATGACAAAAGCATGTAGTAATAATATGATATTATATACACTATCATATGAAGGTCACTGTCCATTTAGAAATTAAAAGTTGTGGCTTGTAAGTTTGTAATAGACTTGCCAAACCTGACCAAGTGGCTAAAAAATTGCCGAATGTAGCCAGTGAGCCGAACCATCCCGTCCACTTTGCCGCTGGGTAGACGCATATATATGAAAAGAGTTTATAATATAAGTATTATTATGGCAAAGTTTTAAAACTCATACAAGTTTAGCTGAGATAAGATTATTTATTGTGATAACATAAATTTTTATCTTTCATCGCCATATATGAAAGTTTTTCAAAAATATTGTTATCTCGTGTTTTTATTTAGTTTGGGTGAGTCTATTTTCATATAAAAGTTGATTATTTTCTAGGGCATTTAGGGAAGAAAAGTGGTAAAATTTAAGAAATTGTAAAGAAACCTTTGGTATGCCATCTTAACTTTGGACAATTTAGACATATTTGCCCATGCCTCCTCGTTTATAATGTGGTGTATATATATATATACTAGTGGGAGTGCCCGCGCTTTGCTGCGGGTATTCGCCTTGTTTGAGAAATACATATATTGAAGTAACCATTGAAATTAGTTGTATATAATAGTATGTTTATAAATACACCACTGATGGTGGATTATGCACTTATTTGTGCTCATATTACTTGGTACATTTAGGCTAACTTCTAACTGATATCAGGTAAGTATTTGGCTTATGCTCATTGTTTAGTGGGTCAATTTTATGTTGGATGCTAATTTGTGTTGAGCAATTATGTTCATTGACCTGATACAGGTCACATATTTTCTACATAATTAGTAAAGTGTAACAAAGGGTGGTGCCTAGAATCAATCAAGGGGTACATTAGTGGCTCAATTTTATGTTGGATGCTAATTTGATTGTAGGAAACAAATTAGCCCCTTTGTTTGCAAGGGCTTCAATTAGATCTTCTGAAATCCATTCACGGGGAAGGGCCTCCAAGAAGTGATGTAGTGTCATGCCACTGTATGCATCACATATAGTATTTTTAAGCATATAACCTATTCTTCCAAAAAGGAAAATTAATCAAATTTATTACCTGTGATTCCTAACTTCTACACCAGCCCCTGGATATTTAAGCATAACAATGATCCATTCAAGGTTTTCACGAATCATCTTTGCTGTATCAGCAGCTATATGGAAAGCATTGTTGCCTTCATCATCCTAAAAAAAATAGTTAAAAACAAGCAACACACAGGTTAAAGGCATAAAAACAGACAATATAAGAACCCTTAAGCAACTTAATCTGGTTCTTAATTGCTATATGCTGCTATTTTCAGCTCTAATAGAGAGAGATGGATACCTGCAAATTACAATTTGCTCCTGCAAAAACAAGCAACCCAACACATGATTTTGATCCTCTTGCCAATGCCACATGTAGAGGTATTGTGTTTTGCACATTCCTTATATTGACATCAACTCTAGCATCAAGAATAATCTGTTCAAACAGTTTTAAAGTCTTTTCTATAAATAACTATGTGTGTAAATACGATTTCAAAAGCTTTTGAATAAATTGATTTATGAGGCGGTATGTTTTAAAGTTACAGGTTGAGAGGCTTAGTCCGTTCCTTTTTCAGCTTAATATTTTTAGCTGGCCTGTTTGACCCATTTGGAGATGGGTCGTAAACTGAATTGAGCAAATTATTATAAAATGGGCCACAACTGACACCCGAAGCAACGCACAATTCTGCACAAGATTAACAAAGTAATGAAAAGAAGTATATAGAGAACAGTTAACTAACCTTTTGTTTCACCTTCGTAAAATCAAGCACACGCAACGAATTCAACTTATGAATGACATACAAATGATAATTAGGTTTCTTTGTAATGTTATTGTCGAACAAACTCAAATACTGCAGTTTCTGGAGCTACGCAAGCACGTCACCGATTGTTAGTAAGAACCAACAAGTCATTGTTCAGCTCCTCGAAATGAGCCCGTGTCAATGGCTCAAAGAGATCTACATCTTCGAGAAGTGACTTGATCTCGACATAGACTTGGTCCTGGGTGATCAAGGCTTGCTTGGCACACTTCATTTCTCGTCTTAGCTTTCCAAGAGCGATGTTGTCCTTGCTAATGTCTTTCCCATGCTTGTTCTTGATGAATTTGATGAAGTATTCCACAATCCTTTGATCAAAGTCATCACTTGGAAAGTAAAACCAAATTTACTAATAAGATCATACACCATAAACGCTTTCAAAAATGGTTTGAACAAATCACGGTTTGGCACCATTCAAAGTTAAAACATAATTATAATATGTTCCTCACTTCCAAATTCTAATACATCTTTGGTGATAGCTCATCCGGAATGCTGCACAAACAATTCAATAACATCTTCCGGTTCAATTTCAGTCAAACAGGGCATTTACAAACCCAAATGACGTCATATATCAACAATCAAACAACTTAACTTACACTAAACTATTCAACTTAACTTAAAGTGACGCCACATGTCAAGAATCAATTATTAACTTGAACATTTACCAAATCAATCCCCAATCAAATTCATCTCACACACACAATAATTGAGAAAATGTAGCACTCGAACCAAACCGTACCTTGCTCAAGAGTGACCAGATCCTTGAGCTTAGGCTTCACCTCACTCCGTACACAAAGTCGTTGCTTCCCGTAACACGATTTAACAGCAGTGGTGAACACCTGATTACTGCTGGAACTTCACTTCACTCCGTACACAAATCTTGTAACCTCTTGAAGACGAAAATTGCTTTGCATAAGAAGGAATACGAAAAAGAAAAAAAAAACAAAAAAATAAAAACTCACCATTAGAATTGAAATAAGCACAAAAAACCACAAGCAAACACCATTCTAAACCAAAAACCCCTAAAGTTCTAAATGATTAAGCCAAAATATGCTAATACAATTAGAAGTATTATCATTAGCTTCTTTAGCCACAACCGCACCAAGAGCATATACACCAACCAACCCACATAACCACCAAACAACAAAGAAATGAGGATGAATGGTTGAGTTAATACCTGCTATGGTGGCTCAATGAAATTGATTTTCGATTGAAAGGTTTCTTGGGCATTAACATAGGCCGAAATCGAGTATGATCAGATAGGTTTCTCCTCCGACAATTACTTTCTGATTAAGCGGGATTATGATGATTGGGTAACTGATGAATGCTTCGATTGCTGGAACCTTTAATTTAAGAGAGAATTACACAAATTGTCCTTTATTTATTAGTCAAATTGCATCTTTTGTCCTTTATGTAAAATTTTCACTCCTTATGTCCTTTCGTTTATAAGCTTGTTACACCCTATGTCCTTTATGGTAACTTCCGTTAAAAAATAACGCTAAGTTAGACATGTGCCCCTCACATGAGGGGCAAACATGTCATTTCATCTTTGTTAAATAGGTTTTTTTTAGCAATAATAAAACTCAATCATCATCATCCTCTTCATCTCTCCACCAATCTTCAACACCACAAACCCAACCAGATCCTCCTCCTCTGCCGCATCATCACCACCTCCCTTGTTCCTTCTCTCTCTCTCTCTGTTTCATCTCCACTGCTTACCTGTTCCTTCTCCCTCTCTCCCTCCCATCTGACCATAGACCTTATCCACCTTTTTATGAAAAAAATCAAAACCCACTTAAGGAATAACCTTAAAACTCTATAATTCAACAAGAATTGCTAATTACTAAAAAGAGTTAAAAGACAACAAATCTTGATCAAATAATCCCTCAGGCAACCATTTATTATTCCACGCATCAAGCATAACAATATTCAACCAATCAGTGTTCTTATTCTCCATATGCCCAAGAAAATCAACCATCGAATTGCAAAAACTGCACTTGGGAGAGTGAAACTCAATGAATGTAGCATCTTTCTGATTAGCCAAAGTAGACGCTAACGCTCTTTGTTCCAACTCCCCTTGTTCTTCCCACTGAATCGACGAGTGTTAAGGCGAGAGACCCAAGAGTTTGGAAACAGATGTCTCTAATCAACGACTGTTAAGGCGATAGATCTAAAGGTAGTGTTAATGGTGTTGAAGATTGGTGGAGAGATGAAGAGGATGATAATGGCTTGGTTTTATTATTGTTAAAAAAAATCCTATTTAACTAAGGTGAAATGACATGCTTGCCCCTCATGTGAGGGTCACATGTCTAAGTTAACGTGTGTTTTAACGGAAGTTACCCTAAAGGACATAGGGTGTAACAAATTTATAAAAGAAAGGACACACGGAGTGAAAAATTAACATAAAGGACATAAGATGCAATTTCACTAATAACTTAAGGACAATTTATGTAATTCTCTCTTAATTTAATTTTCTGATAAGTAGAAGAGGGAATGGGAAGAGACGTGATTAGTATGGTTAAAGGGGTATGGATGGAATCAATTTTTAGGTTTTAGCTAAAAGGTTTATATAAATTTACCACAATACCCTTTTAAGTGTCTTAATGTTCTACAAAGTTCCAATTATACCCTTGTGATATAAGCTTAATTTACTTGTACATGTTGCTATAATAGTTGGATGATGTACAAAATTACTATGTTGTACATCACTACTCCTTAATAAGATAATATATATATATATATATATATATATATATATATATATATATATATATATATATAGGGGAGGGTTATCTTGAGAACGCCAAATATTGTGAGAACTGTGAGAACAAGTAAAAAAATTAATCAAAATCAAAATTTTTTAATACAAACCTAATTATAATCAAAATACAACATTAATAAATGAATTTTCTTTCCAAATAATTCATCTTTTCTTGCAAAAACACTTTCAAATTAACTTTTTACACATGTGTAAATGAAACAGTTTACACATGTATAAACAGTAAATTTACACATGTGTAAAAACAAATTATTTGCGTATACGTTTGAATTTTTACGTGTAAATTGTGTTTTTGGGATTGTGTTTTAGTAATAAAGACAAGTGTAAAAAGAAATTTTGAATTTGAATGGTTTTAGATGCCGTTCTCACGGTTCGCACGAAATATAGGTGTTCTCAAATTAACTTTCCCCTATATATATATATATATATATATATATATATATATATATATATATATAGGGAATGGTTATAGAGAAAACCCTTCTTATTTGGTAAACTCTGGAAACTCTGACTTCCCAATATTTTTTTTTTTGAAAAAAATAGGGCAAGTAATATACATGATTTTAAGCATTTTGGGCCAAAAAAATTAAAAAAGCGCCGAGTACTTTTTTTTTAAAAAAATAAAGTATATATATATACTTCCTCCATATACTTCCTCTATATATATATATATATATATATATATATATATATATATATATTATAACAATTAAATTATTTGATAGAAAACTTATGGAATTCCCTTTAATTTAATACATGCATTATTCATTTACATGTATTTCATGAACAATTTAATATTCATATAAAAATACTATTTTGCTCTCTTACTAACTTCATTAGGGTATTGTACCATATGCATTATATGTTGTAATTACTTAAATTTTGTTGGAATCCTTCCCTCATGCTTTATAATATAGTATAGATATAGATAGTGAGGTGCCCGCGCGTTGCGGCGGGAGCACAACATTTACTAAAAACGAAGCAACAACAAAAATATATATATGTGATGATAAATGCAAACAAGGGTAGACACGTATCATATGGTTTTGTTGCCTCTTACATGAGACAAAGGACATTATTAGACTCATCATGAATTCTTGGCATGATGACCAAGCTTCGATATGAGTGTAAATTTTGGTTAACATATAGTAGTGTAAGACTGTAAGGTTGGAAAAAAAGTTGCCATCTCGTATTTTTGTTTTTAAATTTTGTGGGTATTCTTCCTAGATGCTTTATAATATAGTATAGATATAGATAAAAGCATATTATGAATTCTCTATGTCTAACTCTTATATTCATGTATGTACAAGTATTGTCCACGTCGGTTGATGAGAAAATTTTAACCATTGTATCTTCCACAAGTAAGGGAAAATTTTAAATTATTGTATCTTCCACATCTTTAGTTACTATATGTACTAAAGATTTATTATCTTTATTGTTTTAAATGATATAGTTTTATTGTTTAAAGTTTAAAATTATTCAACTTAAACTACCGGCTCGATTATTATGAATTTATTTTTTTTTATCTATTTTTTCACTTTTTATTTTAAGTCTCATGTTTATAAAAAATAAACATAATTCATTCATTGTTTTACTCTACAAATACGTATTAAGCTTTCATTATTCCATGCTATGTTTATGTCTCAGTTTATTGACATTGTTTAGGTTCAGAATTATTCAGCTTAAACTACCGGCTCGATTGTTATTAATTATTTTCATTCTATTTTTTACATTTTTTTATTTTAATTCTCATGTTTAAAAAAATCTACAAGTAAGTAGTAAGCTTCCATCATTTCATGTCATGTTTATTTCTCATTTTACTATAAAAGCAAAGGGTGTCGCCAAGGGGCTCTCCACCAATGCTATATGGCATGCTTGAAGAGTGTGAGCAGGGTCGGCTCAACGTTTTTTGAGACTTAAAGCGAACTCTAACTTTGGGCTCTTTTTCATATTTTAAGTTTTTAACTTATCTGTTATGTTTGTGTTAATATTAAGTTGGCAGAGGGTATATTTGTATTTCTTGTTTTAGTTTGAAAAACTACATAAAAACATCAATCAAAATTATAAGTATGTAGTCGAACACTAAAAAAGTACACACACAATTTCATTATTCAAATGTGTCGGTTGAGTTCCAAAAAGAACAACACCATAGCCTAATTAACCACTGTTTTTAGATAGATGAGACGCCATTTTTTTTAAAAACTTTGATTAATATATAATAGAAAGAACATTTTTTTAAAGAAAATGAGGCCCTATTTTTTTGGAGGCCCTAAGCCCTAGCTTGGGTTCCTTCCACATTTCAATCGGCCCTTAGTGTGAGATATGGGGTCCAACCCCAATCAACCAATCACATATTTTTATTTTATTTTATTTTTTGCTTAAACCACTACACCATAGGCTATGCGGTATAGGGACTGTCCCCTGCATTGGCGTAGCTTTTAAAGGGCGGCCGACCCCCCCGAATTTTCGCTCAGAAGTTCCGATTATATAGTATTCGTATAAAAAAAATTTAGTATAGACAGTTTCGACCCCCCGAAATTGGTTTTCGACCCTCCGAAACTAGTGATTTCCGACCCAGGTGACTTCCGACCCCTGATGTTTCGGGTCAAGCTTCGCCACTGGTCCCCTAGGCTGTCTTGGACTGTCCTTGTCTCGCTAGACTGCCGCCTAGGGTTGTCCTCGTTCTAAACGTCTTGTAGAGAACGGGGAGGGCGGGTTGTTTGCTTCTTTTTTTTCTTCTTACCAATCAGAGTGAAGGAAGACGGCTCGGGATCCGTCACCACACCCAACCACCTTATGAAGATGTAGTTTAGTTAGACCATGTGTAGTGGGGCGTTATTGGGGCTTGAAATTGAAAAATAGCGCCCAAACACCGCTACGGTGGGCTTTATGGAGCGCTATATTGCTTTAAAATTGAAAATGGGTGTCAGGCGTTATATTTATAGCGCCACTTTTGTTTGGTTTTTGTGCCACTTTATTGCAGCCAATGAGGTTTAAGGGAGGGGCACTATTTTTTGCAGCCACTACACTAAGTCTTAGTGTCTTACGTATCGGTGATAGTGATGTGACACTAACTTTTAAACTTTTAGTTACTCCATACACATAGTATAAGAAATTTAATTGAACCATTTTTTTTTTTATGTGGATTGTGGTTAAGTTATCAGTTCGATGATTTTCTCCTTGTATTGGGCTTCCCAGTTATTCGCAAAAATAAGTAGCTCATTTGGTATGCAAATCAGTTAATCAGCAAACCCACATAGTAGAAGTTTATGCGCTATATAGTACAAATTGGTACTCGTTTCATGCGTTATTTACATATTCGATTGTTGAGTGACACTAACTTTTGAATTTTTGTTGTAAAGTGTCACCAGTAAAAAATAGCACATAGTTATTTTCAGTGGTGGATTTAGAAATATTTTTCAGTAGCAACGTTCAAAAAAAAAAAAATTCGCCATAGTTTCATACAATGTAAAGGAAATAAAGATAACAACATGATAATAGATAATTTTAGACACATACCTAATAGATTTCGCCCCTTCGGTTCTTGAAAGCTTGAAATCGAGCCATTACATCATCTTTTTTGACTTTAGCAACATCATCATCCGTTTGCAAATCGTTATCATTATTACCAACATCATCATCATCATCATCCTTATTTTCAATATTTGGCGAATTACTTGAACCAATTTCAGAATTTCCGGGGGCTTTTCTTTTAAACAAATTGCTATTAAGTGCTTGTTTAGTATTAGAACGTGGTTTCATCTTTATAATCGCAAACCTAATCAATTAATCAAAGATTCAAAGACAATATAATCAATTATAACAATCAACTAATCAAGCATTCAACCTAAAACACATAATCAACATTCAACTATATGTAAATAACTAGATAATAAAGCTAATTAACACAATAAGTTAAAAAAAAAAAAAAAAACCTTACTGCAGCCGCTGCACTGCAGGACAGCAGAGGCGGAGCCGGTGACAGGCGGCGGAGGGCCGGAGGCCGGTGACAGGCGACGGAGGCAGGGGACTAGGGAGCAGCTGGGTTGGGTTAGGGTTTGGTTGAAACTTTCTTTGCTGTCTGTTCTGTTGTCGAGCTGCTGCTACTGCTGTATGTTTTATTTTATTTTTTTCACAAATCAACTAACCAAGGGTGGGCATTGGTCTTTGGGCTTGGGTTAGGGAAAAGGGTGGGCTTTGGTCTTTGGACTATTGGCCTATTGGGTTAAGATTACTTAAGATTACATGTATATTATTGGGTTAGTAACTTAGTATTGTATGATAGGTATTAGATTAGTTATCATTAGTCGAGTTCGGTAAATATTTTTTCGAGTAACGTAACGTGGTAACGTATAATTTCGTTTAGTAGTAACGTTTATTAAATTCTAGTAGCAACGTAAATTCTATTTCAGTAGTAACGTTTTTGAAAAATCGTAAAAAACAAAAAAAAATTTCCACTACGCGGGCGTTTTTCAGGAGCAACGGGTGCGGCCCCTAGTCCTTGACTAGGTCCGCCCCTGGTTATTTTTAGGCTCCCACTATTTGCACAAGTTTAAATTTTATCCAGACAACTCTATACGGGCCGTAGAGGCCTCTACGGCCCGTATACCACATTTTTGCTTCTTCTACAGGCCATAGAGGTCTCTACGGCCCTTAAAAGAAGTGATATTATTTTTTGACAATGGGGAGGGGAAGGATGGATGTTAATGTGTGGCCTACGGCCCGTATAGACCTCTACGGGCCGTAGAAAAAAAAAACATAAAAGGGTTGGGACGAGGTTCGATCTTGGGGACATTATCACACAAACACACACAAGTCATCTCGATATAAACCATAAACCAATATAAACCAATGTCGTCTCGATAAGCGTGTAAAACGTGAACACAATCGTTTATAACATAAACCAATATAAACCAATGTCGTCTCGATAAGCGTGTAAAACGTAAACACAATCGTTTATATAAGCTAAAAGATAAAACTAAACGTTAACAGAAGCGTTCAAAATAAAGATTATTTAAATACAGAAGATGATCAGAAATAAAACATCGTAGAGTCAGGCGGCGGCGACGTCCCGGGCTGCTGCGAAGACGTCTCGGGCTGCTGCGAGGACGTCCCGGGCTCGTGCGTGCTGGTCCCTATAGTCGGTGGGACACGAGTCTGCATGCCCAGCTGGCGATAGATATCCTGCTGGCCAGCAATCAACCAGCGCATCGCCTCGTCCTGCCGATCACGCCACTGACGCATCTCGGTGTCCTGCTGTTGACGCCAGGTGTCCATTTGCTGACGCCACGCACGCATCTCGACAGACTCCTCGGCAGCCGCACGTACGTCCGCCCTAACATCAGCAGGCAACCTGAGAGAGTGATAAACGCGTGCCGGTATCTGCACATCCTCAGGCTGCTGCTGAGGCATCTTGACGTCCCTCAGACCGCCCCCCTCCTGCTCAGCAACAAACTGCAACCCGACCTCCACAGCATCACCTGCAATGGATAACAATAAATAATAATAATAATCCAGGATTTTATAAAAAAAAAATTGGGCAGAGTTTCCCCTGTTTTTGTGCAAACCAGACAACACAAGTTGTCTACAAGTTTCCCAAATAATAATAATAATAATAATAATAATAATAATAATAATAATAATAATAATAATAATAATAATGCCTCCAAGGCCCTGATGTACCAACGACTCATGCACAAACTCCCCGCCACCCTGAGCAATCAGATAGTGGAAGGCTGGCTGATCCGGCGTCTTCGCCTTCTTCGCCATACAATCCATAGCTTTCATCGTTGTTTGACCTATTAGGCTGAAACAAATAAACAATAACATAAACATTAATAATAATAATAATATTAATAACCGAAATACTTGGGCGGTAGTGGCGGAAACTGATTCTGGTTAACATAATCAAAATACTTCTCGGCATTGCAGCGCTCGGCAATCTTGCTGATGATCCCCCCGCATGCGATGCCTCCCTTCAACGGCTTATGGGGAAAGGAGGCAAAGTACTCGGCCATGCACCGATGCAAGGCAATCGGCCTGCCGGTGAGTATGCAATAGAGGTACATCAGGTCCATCTTCGTCACCCGCTCGTTACTATTTCCCCGTGCCGTTAGGGAATAAGTAATGCAACGGTGAATGTAACGAACTATGGGGTGACGAATGTTAGATGCCCTGTCACAGCTCTCCCTGCACAGCATAATAATAGTAATAATAATTAGAACAAAGATATTGATAAATAATAATAATAATGATGATAATAATAATAATAATAATAATAATAATAATAATAATAATAATACTTCTGTGTCGGGTTCCCGAACTCTGGACCACCAATGGTGGGCCACCACGCATACATCACGTCATCAGCAACAGTAGTCACACCTCTAGTGTAGACATCCTGAACATTATCATTAACATTAACATTTCGAATAAGAACAAAAACAAAAATAATAAGAATAAAAATAAATAATATTAATACCTCTACAAGCTCGTCGGGAGTGTACCACTGGGTGTGCGTAGCCCACTCATCTAGGGAATAACCATACTCAACGCCGAGTATGGAAAACTCGACATCCTTCGGTGGGCGGCTCGACGATCCGGCGCCCGACGATCTGGCGCCTGACGATCCTTCGGTGGGCGGCCGAAAGCGAAAGGTGGATAGGAGCTCTATCACCAACGGCCGATGGAACGGCGGGCAAAAGTCCCTGAGAAACCTGTCCAATGGGCTCCCTTCCGGGATCCACTCTCGGGCAATCGCCTCTGCACCCCCCTAGTGTCCCGAAGCGCGTCCCAACAAATCCCCCTCGCCTTTTCGATCTTCTTTTTCCTCAACCTCTGAAATCTTGGATTTGGGTAATCGAAACGCCGAAAACTGCAATACTCCCAGCCCTGTAAGTCACCCTCTGCCATGGCAGGCGCCCCGTGGACCACGGGCTCATCAACCTGCTCCTCCTCCTCATTCACGTAGTCCTCGTCTTCAAAATCTGCCATAACTGCAAAATCAAAGAATTTATAGTTAGTTAGGGCGTTTCTATAATTAAGGCGTTTCAAAAGAAACGCCAAAACTAGTATAATTTAGGCGATTCAAAAGAAACGCCTAAACTAATATAGTTTTGGCGTTTCAAAAGAATCGCCAAAACTATATTAGTTTTGGCGATTCAAAAGAAACGCCAAAACTAATATAGTTTTGGCGTTTCAAAAGAAACGCCTAAACTAATATAGTTTTGGCGTTTCAAAAGAATCGCCAAAACTATATTAGTTTTGGCGATTCACCCCCCCCCCCCCCCCCTCACCACCACCACCACCACCACATCCCACCCCACCTCCACAGCCAACACCAACCATCATCCACCACATCCCCACCACCACCACCACCACCACAACCCACCCCACCCACCACCACAGAAACCCCCACCCCACCACCACAGCCCACCCCACTACCACCCACCACCACAGAAACCCCCACCCCACTTCCACAGCCAACACCAACCATCACCCACCACATCCCCACAGCCCACCACCACCGTACCAAATCAAAACCCTCTTCCAACCACCAACCCAAATAAAAAATAAAAAAAACGAGAGATTAAAGCATACAAATAATAATAACAACAACCTAATACTTACCAAGGATTGAATGTGGGCTGAACGTGTGATTGAAGAGAGTAGGGTTTCGGTTTTAGGGGAAGAAAACTAATGGATCGATGGTGGATGGGGCTCGAACAGAGGGTTGTGGTGGTGGATGGGGCTCGAACAGAGGGTTTGGTGGTGGTGGTTGAAAGGGGACGAGGGTTGTGGTGGGGTGGTTGAAAGGGGACGAGGGGTTGTGGTGGTGGTTGATATTGTTTTGATTTGGGGAAAAGGGCACTGATAAACCTTTTTAAAAATTTTCAGGGATCCTCTACGGCCCGTAGAGCTCTATACGGGCCGTAGATAAGGATAAAAAACAAAACCGGTTGGGACGAGGATCGAACTTGAGCATATTATCACACACACATATACAAGACCATTATAGAAACCATAGTGACCATCTGGGCTACCAGTTCGCTGGGATAATACCCAGAACAATTTAATATAAAATATAACTGATAACCCAAATTTTTTTTAAAAAAAAAATCCTCTTCTACGGCCCGTAGAGATCTCCACGGCCCGTAGACACACAAAATTTTTTAAAAAAATTCTGATTTATATTTATAAAATTCATAAAGTTTTAAGAAACTAAAAACTTTTATCTACGGCACGTAGAGACCTTTACAGCCCGTAGACTCAATGGCCTCTACGAGCCATAGATGGTCTCTACGACCTTGTTCCAGAAGCCTACGGGTCGTAGAGGTCTTTACGGCCCGTAGCTAAATCCCTTCTACGGCCCATAGAGCCCTCTACGGCCCAGTAGAAGTTTTGTTTTTTTTTTTAAATTTTGTTAGTTTTAATTAGGTGGTATAGGTTTTTTTATAAAAAAACGTTTTCATTTCATATTTTATATCTAAAATTATAATAAAAAATAAAAAAATGTACTTAATAAATCATTATACATTATAAAAACAAATTTACACCGAACTATCAGAAGAATCAGGACAACCAGTTAGGTCAAACCACTCTGGAGCTGTTTGAGATAGCCTACGCCCCTCATCAAGACGATCCTTGTATAGTGCTAACCATGGGTTGTGATTTACATCTACCCAACCCGTCCATGCTCCACTCGTATAAGGCATCGGAGCGTCGTCTGCTAGCTTAAGCATGATGAAGTGGTTGTCGTTCACGAAGGCTATCGAAATGACCCGATGTTCTAGCACGCTTTCAGGATGACTGTGAATAGGGAAGAATGTGCTCGCTCCAAGAGAACTAAAGAATTGAAGGACCACACCAAATGTCTGAGCAATTAGTAATCCAGTCAAAGGCATCTCCATCCATTTTGAATTGGGTGTATTTCCGACTCCCGTCCAATCTAAGGACGAGTATATGCGGGCGAACCCGTTATTGTCGAATCCGTTCAAAATCTCGTACCAATCCTCATGGTATTGACCCATCATCTCTTCTATAAGAACGTGGCGGATCAAATCCCAGTCTTCCTCCACCCTATCCAAAGCCACAACTACAGATCGGAACCCACAGTTACCGTCTGGCTGAACATTTTGAATATGCATGACAAACCGTCGATAAAGGGGATCAATCTGATGCTTAAATTGTCTAAGCACAAATTTATACCTGTCACCGCCAAACATTGGGAAATCATGATTAGGGGATGTGTACATATGTATATATGTATGTATGTATGTATGTATAAATAGTTATTTATGTACCTGTCCCCTACTAAGAGTGGATACTTGCTACACACTCTCATTGTATCTCTACCTGGGTCTGATGGCCTACGTCTTCTAACAGGCTCGTCTTCCTACAATGGATAACAATAAATTATAATAATAATAATAATAATAATAATAATAATAATAATAATAATAATAATAATAATAATAATAATAATAATAATACTAACATCTTCTTGCGCATCCTCCTGCTGATTTTTTTTCTTTGATTTTGTAGTTGGGCGCCCACGAGTATTCTTTTGTACCTCAGGAGGTTGAGTGTCAGTCATACTTGGATTTACCACCGACTTTATCTTTGACAACATATTTCTTTGAACGTGTGGTGATTGAGACAGCAGTGTCTCTTTGACTATTTCCCACTCACTCGCAAGGTCAGGTTCCCTCCATACTACTTCCGGTTCGTAATTCAGTCGTGTCCAGAAGACGTCTATTTCGGACAGCTGTATTTTTATTCCTGTATTCAATAAAAATAATAAAGTAATGGTATTACCTTTATTTATATACAAATCTAATCGACATGCACACGACAACCCAGAACTCGTGAAAAGCTGGTGACCACAACTCATTTTTCGTTTCCTCAACTTCTCTATATTTTTTTATCTCAGTTATAATCTTCTCGATCGCTGCATGGGAAACTTTACCGAGTAGGTCCTCAAAAATCGGTATGTCATGGTGCACCTTTTTCACAGACAAACTCTCTTCAAACGAGTGGTTTATTGCCCTCTCTTATGACGTTACCACATCGTCTGCAATCATCACAAGTTTGTGGAGCGAGTTGTTAGGCCCCTTAATGTGCATCTTAAACCGTGAATGCTGGCTCTCAGCTCTGTTGGTCGTATACTGACCAAAGTTGTAGTTTGTGTCTGTCCATGCAGAAACAAACCTTTCTTTGTAGTCACGGAGCCAGACCCGGTCTATATATTCAAAAACATCTGTAAAGATAGAACAAAGATATTTGTTAATGTGTGTATGCGTTTTAAACTAAATTAATAAAATATGTACCAGTTCGTTGGTCTTGACATAGTCGTCTGTAGAATCGGTCTAATCAGTGCTGATAAAATGCCGGAGATGAAGATCTACATAATCGCTTAAAAGATTTCACGAATATTTTCCAATCTGCATCTCCAAAGGCTTGTTTGCAGTGCTTCAGTATATTTCGTTGAATGTGCCACCTGAATGCATAATAATAATAATAATAATAATAATAATAATAATAATAATAATAATAATAATAATAATAATAATAATAATAATAATCAAAATAATAATAATAAATAATAATAATAATAATAATAATAATATGTATATACCTGCATAACAACTTCGAAGCTGCTGGAAATACAATGTCGCATGCATTCATCAATGCTTTCTCACAATCAGTTACTATAGCACGGGGCTCCGTACTATCTTCTAGCAACTCTTTAAGCCTTTGTAGCACCCACAGGTAGTTATCCTTTTTTTCACGGGAGATGAATGCATGGGCGACACAAAATGACTTGGATGTTGATGTCATACCCATAACTTGAACAAACGGAAGTTTATACTCGTTCGTTTTGTAGGTCGCATCAATCATCAGCACATGCGGGAACGCACGCCACAACCTGTGCGAGGTGGGATGGACAAACAAAATATCCTCGATCGCATTTGTCGAGGCATTCCTCCGGGTGAAGTAAACAAATTTTTTTTCCACCAATGTGGCTTCGAGTACCTGCATAGCAATAATAATAATTAAAAAATAATAATAAAGAAGTAATAATAATAATAATAATAATAATAATAAGAGATAATAATACCTGCATTTGAGTCCTGCCGCCGTATAACAAATGCTTAACCTTGGTTATTGTGTTATGTATGTCTCTTAAGATGCAGGGACTATCCGGGTTTTGTTTTCTAACGGCCGAATGTATGTCTACTGGCGTAACATTTTGAAAATAAAGTGTATCCACCAATTTTAACTCGCCCGGACCCAGCCTCCTAGCATACGCGTGACCCTCGATGTGTTGAAAAGGTTTGAGATTATGTGTTTGGTTCCGGACCTCCAAAATATAACCATCGTGGCCGGAGTGGTATCTCCCTATTATTTCAAACGGGCAATTACATTTTTTACTGCCCGTCTTCCGAACCGTGGCTACACTATGATGTACGCCACTACGGTCACATCGTATCCATGCCGTTATTACCCTCCTATTCGCCCCCTGCCTTGCGAAACAGTACGTGAGTATACGGTAATGTAACCATTTTTTTTTGCCCTTTGATAAACCCACTCTGTCAGGTCTTTAAGAGACCTGAATACCTGCAAAATTTATATATGAGTTCAAATAGCAACTAATATATACGAGTTCAAATCTCACAAACCCTACGAGTTCAAATAACAACTAATATATACGAGTTCAAATCTCACAAACCCTACGAGTTCAAATAACAACTAATATATACGAGTTCAAATCTCACAAACCCTAAAACAAATTTAGGTACGGGACTAAATATACGAGTCTAAATATGTACACTACTAAATATACACAGGTCTAAATTATAAACAAGTGCAAATACATAAACACACCTGATTTGTTTCGTACGAAACATCCGGGACAGGTTCCTCGCCACCGTTATCACCTCCCTCGTGCGAATGATAAGTCCCGTATTCGTACTGTGGATGACTTGGCGGAGGCAAGTAAAATGACTCCGGTTCTTCTACGTACTCCTGGTTCAAATCGGGCAGCAGGTTCAAATCGGGTAGTGCATTCCCGTCACCACAACGAACAACAGATCTAACCTCCTCCTCACCACGTTCCACCACGGCTCTGAAAAGTCTTTCCGAGACGTGAGATAGGCTAAACGAATGCTCCCATTCATCCAAAACATTACCGTAGTGACCCGAAGACATCGCGGTAGCTTGGAATCGATCGGATTTTTTGTGCACCCGTGTTTTTGATTTTGTTTCGTATACTGAAGAAAGAAGACAAGGCAGAAGAATATATCTGGACCTCTACGGCCCGTAGAGGCCTATACGGGCCGTAGAGGGTTTAATGCTCCCAACAACCAGCTTTTCTACGGGCCGTATAGGCCTCTACGACTCGTAGAGGGTTTGCTTTTTCAGACTGACACACTGAATGTCAGACTGTTCATTCAATGACCTCGTACCTCGTATGGCCTACGGGCCGTAGAGACCTCTACGGCCCGTATTGGGTTTAAATGCACTCCACCAAACCACCTCTACGGGCCGTATAGGGCTTTACGGGCCGTAGAGGGTGTTCGCATTTATTACACTGACACCCTCTACGGCCCGTAGAGAGATGTACAAACCTTTTTTTTTTGTTATTGTATAAATAACATGCCTCTATTTTTATCTTTTCACAAACTTGTGCGACACTTTTCGAATTTATACAGTGTTTGGAGGTTTTGTCATTTATGTAATCCAAAAAAAAAAAAGAAAAAAAAAAGAAGAAGCTTTGGGCATGTCTTGCAAAAGCTGAAAGATTTCTGGTGTCTTCTGGAAGTGGAAGAAAACAGAGGAAATATTTATGATCATTTTTGAAAGAACAGAAAGTACGGGGACCATTTATTACTGTAAAGAAGTTTAGTGCTTTATCGGTGGAAACAAAAGCTAGTCAAACCAAACCTCCCAAATTCCTATACTAGAAAAAAAAAAAAAAAAAAAAAAAACTATATATGGGACTCTTTAAAAAATCAAGATCCAACATGCTTGAACAAGCATCAGAATGTGTTATGTGTCTTAAACGAATAAAGGTAATGCGTCGACACATTGTGTATTAGGTCGGTGCTATCGGTATTCGTCATTCGGTAGCAATAGATTATTTTGTTAGAACCACACCGGGTAGACGATTACTGATGTACCGTTGTATAAAATAAGAATTGTATACTTAAATTGAAGAGAAAAGAATGTTAAGTTTGTGAGTATTATTTTAAAAATAATAAAAGTCAATAAAACTGCTTGTTTTAACAAAATAAAAATGAACAATTGTGAATATTACTTTAGGCCACTCCTTGCAATAACAAGTACCGAAACGAATTCCACCGAGCATTGACTATTGACTTGTGATGTTTTCAAATAATTCATCATGTTTGAAGTATATGAAAGTCCAGTCACTTTGTACACCAATTGATTATTTATTTTTGTCTCATATCCTCTAAATGTTTGTTTTTTTTATCCTCTTTCTTTTTTTTGAACGGCGAAACTTCTATATATATATATAGAAACCAGCAAGAAACTGGACAAACAAAACACACCACCAAAGAAAACAACAACCCCAACCACAACCCACCAATTACAACATCGACACTATCTCAAAATTAACCCACGCCTCCCACGTGGGAGTCGGGACACTAGCTCTACAACTGACCCAAACAAACGAATCTTCCTTAATCATGTCGATACATCTTTGGGTCGGCAAAACTTTGTCTTCGAACACCTTCAAATTCCTTGCGTACCACAGACGCCAAGTAGTGGCCATAGCAATCATAAGCACCAGTTTCTTCCACTTCTTGCTTCCCGGGGCATCCGAAAGAGTCTTTATTAAATCTTTGAGAGAAACCGCATCAACCGGCCACTGGACCCTGACCCATCGGAATATATTCCACCACACACACCTAGAGAAGAGACAAGACACAAAAACGTGATCCGGTGTCTCATCCTGGTAACCACAGCGGGGGCAGAGGGTATCCGGAAGTTGCACCCCCCGAATAGACAACGCCGTTTTAGCTGCCACTTTCCCGTCCAGCGCACGCCACAAAAGAAAATTGGCCTTAGCCGTAGCCCATGGGATCCATCTGAACTTCACTTCCGAATTGCTGCCGGATCTGGACTGTTCAATCTGCCTTCTAACGGACCTGACCGAAAACAAATCATCAGCACTGACGGCCCAGCTCCAGATATCCTGCCCATGCCGAAGCTTAACTGACTGCAAAACGTTCATTAAAACAGCAGCTTGAGTCCATTCCGCCTGAGACGAAGGGTCCCTAATCCAATTCCAGCCCCATTGCGTAACCGAGCCCCTATGGACGATGTTCTCCGAGACCGTGCAATACTTATCCTTGGCCAGAGAAAACAAACCAGGGAAACGCTCTTTAAGAGTCACATTATCGATCCACCGGTCTAACCAGAAACGCGTATTTTTACCGTCACCAACTTCCACCTTAAGATTGTCTTCAATGGAGATCCCATCTTTGATCAATAAAGCTTCCACAGAAACAATATCTTTCCAAGTTCCGCTGATCGTTTTTTTGATAGGCACCAGCTTACTGTTAGCCCGAGTGTAATGAATGGAAGACACAACAGAAGCCCATAACTGAGAGGGGTCGTTCTTCAAACGCCACCACCATTTTAGAAGCATGGAGGTATTAAAGTCCCCCAAACTCCCAACACCAGCTCCACCCCGGTCTTTCGAAGTAATGATTTTGTCCCACTTCATCCACCTGATTTTATGTCTCGAACCCGTAATCCCCCACACAAAATCTCTCCTGATGCGATCCAACTTGTTGACCACATCTTTAGGAGCTTTAAACAAGGACATAAAGTACGAAGGCAAACTACCCAAGACGGACTTGGCTAGCGTGATTCTTCCTGCAAAGGAAAGGTTTTTGGCTCTCCACGACGACAATCGGGTTTTAAACTTCTCGACCACCGGTTGCCAATAGACCGATCTTTTCATATTAGCGCCAATAGGCACCCCGAGATAATTAAACGGAAGTTTGCCAGCTACACAGTTCAATATCCCAGCCATGTTTAGAACTACAGAATCATCCACACCAACACCCACCAGAGTGCTTTTAGAGTGATTAACCGACAAGCCCGTGACCAAATTCAAGCAGCGAAGAAACCGGTTCAAATTCAGCGCATTATCTACACTCCACTCACCAATGAAGAGCACGTCATCAGCGTAGCATAGGTGGGAAATTATCGGGCCATTATTGGGTAGACTAACCCCACGAAACAGACCCAGGTCGACAGCCCTGTTCATAAACAAGACGAGGACCTCCATGGCCAAGATAAACAGGAAGGGCGATATCGGGTCGCCCTGCCTTAGCCCGCGTTTATAAGAAAATTCACTAGTAGGGGAGCCATTAACTAAAACTGAACCGTTACCCGACGAAAGACAACCTCTGACCCAGCTAATCCAACGGTCCGGGAACCCCATGAATTCGAGAGTGTTGAGGAGAAACTTCCAATTAAGCGAGTCATACGCTTTTTGGAAATCCACTTTAAAGATCATCATTTTCTCTTTACTTCTCTTCTTCCAAGAAACTAACTCGCTAATGATTAACGGGTTGTCCAGGATGTTCCTTCCACCTACAAAAGCAGCTTGGGTTGGGGAAACAAGATCATTCAGCAGCGGCTTTAAGCGATTGGAAAGGACTTTGGTCACGATCTTATACGTAGAGCTCACGAGAGAGATCGGCCGGTAATCCCCAAGGTGTTGTGGATCAGCGGCTTTAGGAATCAGGGCCACAAATGACGAATTACTACCTTTGCCGAAAGACCCAGAAGCGTGAAAATCTTGCATCATCTTCATGACCAACCCTTCAAACGGATCCCAGTAATGGCGAAAAAACTTTAGAGTAAAGCCGTCAGGCCCCGGTGATTTCCCCCCGTCACAATCACGAATCGCCTGTCTAACTTCTCTGCATGTGAAGGGAGCAATCAGTTTCTCGGCTTTAACTGAACATAAAGAGGGCAAACCAATTCCGGAAAAGTTGGGTCTCCTTCTCATCGGTTCGGAGAACTGATTTTTAAACCAGCCTCTGACTTCGTTTTTAATCACAACAGGATCTTTCACCCATAAGCCGTTCACCATCAGACCGTTCAGTCTCTTGCCCGCCAAATTAATCTTAATAACTTTATGGAAGTAGGCAGTATTATCGTCGCCCAGCTTGATCCAGTTAAGTCTAGCTTTTTGCTGGAGATCACGAGCCTTCGAAGTTTCCATACGCTTCACTTTAACTCTTAGCGCCGCCAACAACATTCTCTGGACAGAAGACAAATTATTATCCTCGGCCTTCACCTCTAGCAAATCAATGGCCTTTAGGGTAGCTTCCAATTCCTCTTCTTCCTTCACATTTGTGTCATGCCTCCACTTCTTGATTTTGTCTTTGATGTTTCTAAGCACTCTGCATAAGACCACATCCCCACTACCGACTTCCCCGCTGGTAATACCAGACTGAACAATGGCGTCCAATTCCGTCATCCCCACCCACGAGTTAAACAACTTGAACGGGATATGGCCAAAGTCATTCTTATCACAAAGTAAAGCCACAGGCCTATGATCCGAAACACCTCTCCGGAGGAGCTCACAAGTGGCATCAGGCCACTTAGACATAAAGTTTTGGCAAACAAGAATCCGGTCTAACTTACTCAGCTTTTCACCGTTATCCGACATATAGGTAAATTTTCCCCCCATCATATTATACTCAAGGAAGCCCATAGAGTTGATAAAGTCGTTGAAATAATTCGCCGCCGGAGCGTCAAAAACAGAGTTAATCCTTTCATCAGCACTGCGAACTTCATTGAAATCTCCCAACGCTACCCAAAACCCTTGGAACGAGCTTCTAACCTCCATAAGTTTCTCCCAAAGTTCCCTTCTCCCCACACTATCTCTTGGGGCATAAATGTTGACAATAGTTAATCTCTCCGAGTCACCCGAAAGGGTTCCCGACAGCAAAAGAAAACGCTGAGATTTAACGACAGAATCAACCTTGAACACCCCAGGATCCCAAACTGAGAATATACTAACAACAATTTTTGATAATATCGTACATATCTATTTTGAAGCTAAATAAAGGAATTACACATGATTGCATATATTTATACTTCACTTCAGTTATATCATTTTTAGATTTAACCAGATAAAATAAGTAGTTAATTTTTTTTTAATTGAGATTTTATTCTAAAAAATTACATGAAACTAACTATAAAATTGTAAATAGAAAATTACTTGTTATCTCAACGGCAAAGAATTGACCACACACCAAGGGTACCTCATCAAACTGACTGTTTTAGAGCATCCAAATATTATTGTCAACACTCAACAAAACTACATTACTATACAACTGGAAATGTTTTCTTCTTACCGGTCCACCGGTGTCTGGTCGGACCACTGTAAAAACCAGATAAATGTAATAATATTATAGAAAAAAGTAGGGTAAAATGGGAAGAATTTAAACATCAATTTGTGGTTCGACCACCATTTTATAGGTTCCTGCTCCGACCGGCTGGCCACCCGCAGGCGGTTTCGATACCCTCAACAAGACAGTTCCCACCATCGGTCCCCAATCCGATTGGTCAGGTCCGGCCACAAAAACAATGCAGACCCATCTTTAAAGCAAATCTACAGCTAAGTTAATAGGGTCACGTGTACAAATTAGACATCAAGCATGGCAAGATAAGGACAACAAGGTAACAGTTATCATTGTTAAACTTATAAATTGTTACTGGTGTGAATGTGAAATATATGGCTAATGATGTTAATTTTAGGCCCGGTCTATTGGCACCCCCCACCTTCTATTTTAACTCCCTCCAAGCGCCTCGCTTAGGCCTAAGCGAGGCGCTTTGGAGCTGAATTCGAGGAGGTCAGTACGAGAGGCAGAAAAAGCTGATTTTTAGGCCTAAGCGCCTCGCTTAGGCCTAAGCGAGGCGCTTCGGATCAATTTTTTTTTTTTTTTTTTTTTGAGTTAGTTTTTTGTTTTTTTTAATATAATTATTATAAAAAATGTTTTTTTGACAAACGTCTGGCTAACCTGACCAGTTATCAATCTCACTGACCAACAACTGAATTTTACTTGCTTGCATGAAAAGTAAGTGTGAAGATCAAGATCAAGAAGAACAGTACGGTCAAACTCCGGGGGTTGTGTTGTATGTATAAAATAGTGAATAATTGTAGTGTGTTCGGTGAATTTGACTTGCTTGCATTGGAATCTTGACTGCTACAACATAACTTGCACTGGCTTGAGATATGAGTTTAATTAGCTTAAATCTCTCTGATCCATGATATGAGAGCAATAATCCATCGAGAACTTGAGAAAGAGAGAATAAGAGAAGAGATAATAACATATGAGCTAGCCTTCATCGATGAATTTTACTGTCAAGTTATCAATCTCACTGTCCAACAACTGAATTTTACTTGCTTGCATGAAAAGTAATGATCAGGAACATTCCAAATATCCGTCCAATTTCAGCTAAGGAGGTATATGTACAATGATGTGGTTTCTTTTAGATAAGGAGGTATATGTACAATGATGTCTTTACGCAAAATAAAACTTACACACAACTTTTTTGCTCTAGTGGTGTAGTCTACCTTTTTGAAAAAGACATTTTAGTCTTCAAGACTTCTATGGTTTCGGGTTCCCTTCCATCGTTGACAGATATCTCTCTGAGATGATATCTTCTCTTTAGGTTTTGGAATTAATGAGACAACTTTTCAGTTGTTATCCGAGAGATAGCGGTCAACGATGAAGACAACCTGAAAGTGGATACCATGGATCAGAGAGATTCAAGCTAATTAAACTCATATCTCAAGCCGGTGTAAGTTATGTTGTAGCATCCTTGATCATCTTCTTGTAATTACTTTCTATTGTTTCGGGTTCCCTTCCATCGTTGACAGATATCTCTCTGAGATGATAGCTTCTCTTCAGATTCTGATTGCACCGGTGGAATTGGAATTGGAATTAATGAGACAACTTTTCAGTTGTTATCCGAGAGATAGCGGTCAACGATGAAGACAACCTGAAAGTGGATACCATGGATCAGAGAGATTCAAGCTAATTAAACTCATATCTCAAGTCGGTGCAAGTTATGTTGTAGCATCTTTGATCATCTTCTTTGTAGTCCTTTACGCAGGTTTGCCAGAGGGTCACTATTCATATATAAAGAACATTAATTTAATCGGTTTCATCTTTGTTATTTTGATAATTATCGTATTTGCAACTTAGTTCCTTTGATTCATCATTGTTGTACAAAGTTGGATGTTTGTACTGGAAAACCAAAACGAGCAATAAACGAAGCGAAACGGGCAGATATAATTTTCTTGGCTTGGAAACAACTTAAAAGAACCAAAAATGAATTAAAATTATTTTTTGGTGATTAACAGATAATTTTAAAGAATTAAAAGAAATTCAATTTTTTTTTTAAAAAATGACAAAACGCCTCGCTTTGGTCAAAGCGAGGCGTTTGCTTGCCTTGCTTTGGCCAAAGCTAGGCACAAACAGCCTAGCTTTGGCCAAAGCGAGGCAACCAGGCGCCTCGCTTTGACCAAAGCGAGGCGTTTTGGCATTTTTCTAAAAAAAAATTGAATTTCTTTTAATTCTTTAAAATTATCTGTTAATCACCAAAAAATAATTTTAATTCATTTTTGGTTCTTTTAAGTTGTTTCCAAGCCAAGAAAATTATATCTCCCCGTTTCGCTTCGTTTATTGCTCGTTTTGGTTTTCCAGTACAAACATCCAGCTTTGTACAACTTTGATGAATCATTGTACGTGGTCCTCCGACTAAACCTAACTCGCAACAATTGTTTTTAATTCATTTTTAAGTGTTTTTAATTACTTTTCGAGAAATGATAATTTTCAGATATTACAGATCAAGGTGTTACCAAGCATGTCAAGAAATGATAATTTTCAAATATTGCAGATCAAGGTGTTACCAAGCATGTCAAGAAATGATAATTTTCAAATATTGCAGATCAAGGAAAGAATGAAAATACGTGATGCACATACCGTGAGTGTAGTCCATTGATTTATTAATATATTATTTAATCGCAAGTTTCAATACTAGATAATGCACGTAACTCCCTAGGCACATTTCCCACCCTTTAAATAATCATATATATACACTATAAACCAATCACATTAACATCCCACTCTTCATTTTCCCTCAAACATTGATCCTTTAAAGTACCTTGATGATGCACATACCATGGATAAAGAAAAACCGTTTCCACATCAAAAACAACAAAAACTAGAGCATTAATCGCAAAGTGGTTTGTATGAGTGTAGTTCAAACATTTAAAAATAACTTTTCATGCAAGCAAGTAAAATTAAGTTGTTTTACTAATTTCATAGTCTTGATACTTTTAACAATCGGATCGGCGCTAACGCGCAAACCTTCGTTTTTGTTTTTCGAGACAAAGGAACTAAGTTGCAAATACGATAATTATCAAAATAATAATAATAATAATTCTTTATGTATGAATAGTGACTAAAGTGGATACCATGGATCAGAGAGATTCAAGCTAATTAAACTCATACTCAATTTCGGTTGATATAGAGTATATCAGAGAAAGATTTAGTTGAAAGTGGATATAACTGGACAGTGAGATTGATAACTTCTCTATGGAAGTTGCTACAATAGTTAAACAAAAGCTGAAATTGAACAGTTATTTGGAATGTTTCTGATCATTACAGTTATGCCTTTTTTGGTGAAATGAACTTGAAGAAATTGAACAGTTATTTGGAATGTTTCTGATCATTACTGTTCTTCTTGATCTTGATCTTCACACTTGCTTTTGACAAACGTCTGGCTGACCTGAAGTTCCTTTGCAACCAGGTAAAAAGGAACTACGTTGCAAATATAAAAATCCATCACATCACGATTATACTCTTTATGTATGAATAGTGACCCTCTGGCAAACCTACCTCTGTTTTGAATTTGTTACTTCCATAGAGAAGTTATCAATCTCACTGTAATGATCAAGAATATTCCAAATAACAGTACGGTCAAACTCCGGGGTTGTGTTGTATGTATAAAATAGTGAATAATTGTAGTGTGTTCGGTGCAGTCGACGAACATCATTCAAAATTTCAACTTCCCGTTCAGGTGCTTAAGTCCACCTTGAAGACTGAATAACATGGATCAAAGAGATTCAAGCTAATCAAACTCATATCTCAAGTTGGTCTAACAACTGAATTTGACTTGCTTGCATTGGAATCTTGACTGCTACAACATAACTTGCATCGGCTTGAATTCAGGGTTTAATTAGCTTAAATCTCTCTGATCCATGATATGAGAGCAATAATCCATCAAGAATATTCCAAATAACTGTATAATTTCAGCTTTTGTTTAACTATTTTAGCAACAGTCCAAATAACTCATGTACAGCCTTTATCAGGTTTTTTGGCCACAGGTACAGAAAGGTTATAAATGTTCATGTCGTTTCAGGTTGCCTTCATCGTTGACCGATATCTCTCCGATAACAACCCTTGTTTGATTATGCTCTTTATGTATGAATAGTGACCCTCTGACAATGATCAGAAACTTTCCAAATAACTGTAATGATCGCTACGGTTAGTGGATACCATGGATCAGAGAGATTCATGTCGTTTCAGGTTGCCTTCATCGTTGACCGATAACTCTCTGATAACAACTGAATTTTACTTTCTTGCCTGAAAAGTTGTACCGGTTATAGAGAGAAATGAACAGTCGGATCGACTGTTGATTGGTATATTGAGAGCAAACCGACGATCATTCAAAATTTAAAGTTACCGCTAACCTCTGCGCCATCATCGACTACAGCAAACCGACAATCTTCCTCCACGGCACTCCTAGTGGTTGGAAACTGTGATGACAAAGCTGGTGTGTTGAAACAAGGTATGGATATGGAGAACATGGTATGAAATGATCTCGATTTTCGTACAAAGTAAAAGTCAGTTGTTATCGAAGAGATAGCTGTCAACGATCAAGGCAACATACTTGAAATCAATGGGAAGGTTAACAATTCCTGCTCATCTTGATGATATCTTCATCAATCTCCTTGATCTACGCATAAGTGTTAAAAGTATCAAGACTATGAAATTAGTAAAACAACTTTTCAGTTGTTATCAGACAAGGACTTGCCTGTGTTGCCGCATTTAATGAAATTTAACGCGCATACAGCATTCATTGACTTTACATGGTTGATGATGTCAAGTTTAAGTCATTGACAATGTTGAGGGTTATTACTTTGTTTTTTAAATTTTTTTAACTTTTTATAATTATTAAATTAAAAAAAACAACTCAAAACATCAAAAAACTACCAAAATAAATTACCCCCTCCAAGCGCCTCGCTTACGCCTCGCTTAGGCCTAAGCGAGGCGCTTGGAGGGGGTCAAAATAGAAGGTGGGGGTTTAAATATAACTACCCTAATTTTACTGTATGTATTTAGAAAACCTAACATCAAGGCAGTGTAGTGTTTTACTGATACAAGTATTTTGAGTGAGCAGCGGGTACATAACTTTTAACATCATATATATTTTTAGATTACGATTGTGCGCATATAATGTATATATGTGTGGCATGGCTTAGGGGGCAAGTGGTGGTGGGGATGGACCCGCGAACCAAATTCAATTCCCGAATGGGGTCAGTTTGGGCTGTTAATGTGTCTTCTCCAGAATGTTTCCTTGAAAGAATCCAAAGATAGATGGTTTTGGGAGAACAGGGAGGGTGGAAAATTCTCTGCGAAAGGGCTTAGGCTGGATATAGTGGCTGCAGGTTTGGGCGAGGAGATTGGGGACCAGTTTCGGTGGAACTCGTGGGCGCCGCTCAAGTGTAACTTCCTTCTTTGGAGGGCTCTCATGGGTAAAGTGGCCACGAAAGAAGAACTCCTCAGACGTGGCGTTAAACTCCCTGAATTGACTTGTGATCGGTGCGGCTTCGGCGACTAATCGACTGAGCATTGCTTTGAAGGTTGCCTCTTTGCGAAAAGTACTTGGTGGAACATCTTCAGATGGGTTCGCGTTCAATGGCCGGTAGGGGCTAACAGCCTCAAAGACATAATTGACAGCTTAGTTGCTAACCCGGGGAGTAGAAGATGGAAGCGAGCTATCTCTACCATTGCTATGGCCACTGTGTGGAATATGTGGAAAGCCCGAAACTGCAAAGTCTTTGAAGACTCGTTCATTCCGGTGCAACGATTAGTGGAGATGATTAAGGAGGACTCTTTCCTTTGGCTTTCTCAACGGTCCAGCCTCTCCTCGCTCTCTTGGGAGAAATGGGTCAACTTTGATGTGGCTAATCTGATGTAATCGTGTTTTTGTTTTGTTGTTGTACCTCCTCCAGTTTCTTGCTGGGCCTTTATATATATATATATATATATATATATATATATATATATATATATATAAAGTTCTTTGCCGTTAAAAAAAATATATGTGTGGCTATCAGGGGGTAAAAGTAAAGTTGCACTAATTTTAACGTTATTTTACTAATTTCGTAAAAAAATAGTGTTAAAAATGACGGACGGTTAATCATGCATCATATGGTGGCGTTGATAACCAAAAGACAAGGGGGTACATGCACAAATCGGGTTTGTCCCGATTGCTAAGCATTATGTGCCTTATGTCCAAGGCTTGATACAAAGCTACTATCGAGCCGGAGGTCTCACTGGAAGCAGCCTCTCTATTCCTACGGGGTAGAGGTAATGTTGTCTACATCTTACCCTCCTCAGACCCTACCTTAACTTTTGCTATTAGTGAGATTAACTGAGTATGATGATATATATATTTTTAGACTAGAAATTAAATAAAGGAAGTACATATAAGAGCATATATTTATATCATATTTTAGAATCCTTTGCATTAGTAGTAGAGATATGTTTTTACAAATTACAATTGGTAGGCATTAGGGAAAAAAACTATAAATGGTGATGACCCTATATGGTTTGGCGGTATCAACCTAGACTTTCTGCAAGCTACACTGATGCCGCTAATCCATTTGGTGTCTTCATCTTGATGCCGCCAATCCATAAGGAGAGTTCAATGATGCCGCCAATCCATTTATTGTATTCATTGATACCGCCAAATAAATTGAAGTCTTCTCCATGATACCGCCAAATGAATTGAAGTCTTCTCCATTGATGCCGCCAATTGAATTAGAGTCTTCCTTGATGCCGCCAAATGGTTTAGTGTCTTCTGCCTTGGATGTTGCCTGCCCTCTGCAGACTATAAACACCCACTAACACTCTAGCATTGCATGCAATGGTCTTGGTTTTTAAATTTTTTTTGCAGGTGATATGATAGGCAAATAGTGTATGTGTAAGGTTTTGAGAGTGTAAGAGAGCATCCAAGGGGGGTTATAAAATGGAGGGTGAGGTGAAGAATGTTAACCATCCACATCCATTTCCACACCATCACAATTACAATCTCAACCAGAAACCTTTGAAAGTTATAAAAATTCATACCAAAAAAATTCCTACCACCATGAATCCAAACATAAAGTTACACCCTGGTCCCCTAACGAACGATGTGTTGTATCTACGTGATCGACATCGTTCCTTTCACATTTTCGTAAATGATGAAAATTTCAATGAGCCCCTTATGGTAAAACGTAGCGATAGAAGCATATGGCGGACACTTCGTGACAATCCTGTCAAACTCCTGCTCGGATACACTTATGCTGGGTACTCTCAAACTAGCAAAATTTTCAACAATTTCGGGGTTGATATGATGGATTATCTAGCCGCTGAGAGACGTGGTGATTTCGTTGTGGATATCTACGTTGAATGGCAACAAGACCCTCCGTTACAACAGCTTACTTTTACTAACCTGCTACGTGACGTGTCGAACGTAAATGTTGTAGCACCCTTCGGGTCTCAGCATGGTTTCCCCCCAATCGAACATGCTGCCGATAACGAAGAAAATGACGAGGCAGGATCCCCTATGACGGACGAAGAATCTTTCCAAGAACCTCAATATGTTGCCGGTAATGACAATAATGACGGGTTTGATGAATCCGGAAGCGGAGACTCTGAAGACACGGGAGATAGTGATGACGAACAACCGACATCAGAAGACTCAGAAGACTCTGCAAACGAGGCCGAGCCCAGTCAGCCGATGACCCAACAGACACCAACAAATCACAACCTGGCCCTCTAGTTAGGTCCACGTCAAGACTACGATCCTCAAGATGATGCGGAGCTAATAGATTACATGGTTCACAAATACGAAGAGGATGACTTCGTGTTATGGAACCCAAAAGCAGGGGACAATATCCGTCTTGGTATGTATTTCAAATCAAAAGAAGAGGTAGACCGTGCGGTTAGACAGTGGAACATCCGTCATGGACGGGAGATGTATGTCAAGGCAAGCAAACCAAAGGTATACACGGTCGTATGTTATACCAGACACCCAAAGTTTGTAAATCCTTTCTCTAGCTGCCAGAAGTGTGAGTGGCGTTGCACGGCATCAATTCGGTCTGACTCACATTACTGGCGAATTACTGTATGGTCGTATGGTCTACAAAACACAGCTGTTATTCTTCGACCATACGTAATAGCAACAGAAGTTTAAAAGCAAAGGATATTGCACAACAAATCTTACCGCAAATTCGTACGGACATCAAGCTTAAGGTAAAACATATCCAAACCCATGTCAAGCAGGTTCTGAATGTTGATGTTTCGTATTCCAAGGCGTGGCGAGCAAGAAGAAAGGCTATAGAAACTATCTATGGTGACTGGGACAACAATTTTAAGGAGCTACCCACATATCTTATGGGGCTGCAGACGAGGAACCCAGGCACCGTTGTTACGTTCTTTAATCATCCGAACGGAGATCCGAATTACACCACGTTTAAATATATATTTTTGGGCGTTCGGTCCTTCTATCCGTGCTTTCCATCGATGCATGTCTGTCATATCGGTGGACGCGACTCATCTGAAAGGACCCTACCGAGGTAAGCTGATGCTTGCGGTAACAAAAAATGCAAACAACTACATCCTGCCTGTGGCGTATGCCGTCGTTGACGAACAAACTATACACAGCTGGTGTTGGTTTTTCCAAAACCTTACTAAATATGTTACCCTTAATAGCATGGGGCCTTTGTGTGTCATATCAGACAGACACAACGGCATAATTAATGCTATGGAAAACCTTCCACGGTGGAAGGAACCCAACGCCTACCATCGTTACCGTCTTTGTCACATTAGAAGCAATTTCAGCGGGAGGTTCCGGAACAAAACCCTACGGAAACTGTGTTGGTCTATTGGTAGCGCATGTCAGCACGTAAAGTATCGGTGGGCTGTTAGCGAAATGAGGCTGAAAAATCAAGAGGCATGGGACTACCTTAATAACATTGATAAGACTAAGTGGACTGTTAGGCATGATAAAGAGCATCGTCGGTGGGGTAACTTAACGACCAACATTTCGGAGTCCATGAACAACGTCTTGCGTGAAGCGCGACTACTGCCTATCACAGCTCTGATTCACTACACCTTTCTCAGAGACGTCGAACAATATGTTAAGCACACTCAAATTTCGAGCAGTTGCAACACCCCTCTACCCCCCTCACATATGGAGCAGGTATGAGAACCTTTTGGGAGTTGCTATGCAGCATGAAGTGACAATGTACGATGCGAATGCGATAAGGTGCAATGTTCTTTCAAGGGTTGAGACAAATGACCGGGGCGGAAATGACTACACCGTTGAGTACAAAAAAAAGATATGCTCGTGTGGCAAATGGCAAATGCAAAGATTTCCATGTTCACATGCAATTGCTGTTTGCAATTGGTTGGGTAAAAGCCCTCACAGTATTACTAGTTGGAAATTCCACACAGACACGTACATTCAACAGTACAACAGTCATTTCTACACCTTGCGGCGTAAGTCTGAATGGCCGGCGACAGGGTGGAGAATTCAAGGGGACCAGTCGATGATTACTACACATTGAGGTAGAGTACGTCAGAGAAGAATACAAAATGAGATGGATGTGAATTATGATGATCGCCCGAGGCGTCATGCATGCACTCGATGTGGAGAAACAGGCCATATGTGGAAATGCAAGGCGTCAACGAAATCAGTGAATGACCCTACAGGTTTGTGTCAGTCGTATCATGAATGTCATCTTTTTTATGTTGTTTAGTTTGCATTATCTGTATCATCAATCACCCTTTGCTTTCATGGATGAGTTGGGTGACTCATCTCATCATGTTCTATACGAGGTTTATTTAGTAATGGCAGCCTTATTATGGTACTGTTAATTTAAATACTACTACTATTATTATTAGACGTTTTCTAAAATAAAAGTAAATACATGTAATAATGATAGATTTATTTAAAACAAATAATGATAGATTTATTTAAAACAAATAATACAGCTATTAAACGCGTTCGTGTTAATGATGCGAGTCAAACACCATTAAGAAGCTTTCCAAATAAATTCGTTTGAAACTTGTATAAATACCCGATAATAATTCGATTAAACTCGCACACAGACTCTGAAAAGAGCGATTAATAAACCCCCACTCTCAATTTCTCTTAAAACTTCGTGTTTATCAAGCATCCTTCGCGTTTGACTTTGTTAATTGACCCAGCTATACGTACGATTTCATTAGTGTAAGTCGTTTTTCTTTGATGGGTTTTGTTCATCGGCCATCAACAAACAATAACCCTATGATTAATCGGGTTATTGTTTGTTGGATTGGTGTATTGATAATCTAGGGCTCGAAATCATTAGAATTGGGGAAGAACATCATTCTGAAATGTGTATATAATTATAACATACAGAAACCAAACACAACCACTGATCTAGATCAAGTGGTTGTGTCTGGTGCTTGTGAGCCGGACACCACAGGGTCGAATCCCATCAGCAGCATCTTTGTTTCTTTTTTTTTTCTTCTTTCTTTTTACTTACAAAACTTTACATATATATATATATATATCATTTATGTCTTATAAATTCATTTAAAAATACTAAAACATTTTTAAAAATTCTACAAAAATTATCTTGTATTAATCTGATGATAAAGTTCATCACCCAATTTTTAGTTTTTCAAAAATAATTTATTTAATATATATTATAAATATTTCAAGTTTATTCATTTAAAATTATAAAATTCAATAAAAATATCTAAACGATTTTATAAAATTCCACAAAAATTATTCTAAACTTGTGTAACAATATACATTTCAGAAATAATTTTTATTTCTGAAAAACCGTTTGTTTAATATTTTTAATCAATTTTTGTTAGTTTTAATCATAAATAATTCATAATAAATTCATTTTTCAATATTTTTACACCAAAATTTTACATAAATTATTTCTATCCATTTAGAACAGAAATACGATTTTTAATCTAAAATTTCTTTGATTTTAATATTTTTAAAATATTAAAGTTATATTTTGACAAATTGAAATAAATAGATTAAATATTCTATTTTCAAGAAAATAATTTTATAAAAATTATTTTCACACTTAAAACTTTATATTAAATCTGTAACACCCCAACCGATGGCGGAATCATCGAGGTGCCACGTAGTGACGATTGTTCAAAAGCTCATGGTACTAAAATGTAAATATATGATTATTGAATATTGTTTTACAACTTGTGAAATTAAATACAAGACAAGAAGAATAAAGATAATTGATTGATTTAAGCTAAGTCCAAAATTCTATGTGAAGCGCCAAGCAGCTTATCCTAAAACATGCACGTAAATAATTTTGTCAACATATGAATGTTGGTGAGTACTACTTAGTTTTGTACGTATAGTATAAGTTTTGAAAAGTAGTACAATTCATGTGTCTAGCATCACCAAGGCATTATGTAAACACGCAAGTAACCAAACAAGACAAAGATCACATGTAAAGTTGTACAATGAAATTGATAATGAGCACCTCAACACGTGTGAGTCTAAAAGAGCACCATAACACAAAGTTATGTCTAAATGAGCACCGTAACATAAGTTACGTCTGAGAGTAAAGAGCACCATAACATAAGTTATGTCTAAATGTATGATTTTGTATGTAAGCTACGTTCATGTTCAAGCATAAGCACAAAGATAAACAAGACACGTATATGAATTGTATATGAATAAAAATGTATGTGTAAATGAATATGAAGGTTTTGTATACTTGTGCATGAATCACCCCAAAAGTTGTAAAAGCGAAAAAGGGGATAAGTAATACTCACCTTAGCAAGGTGGTAAGTCTTGTGTAATTGAATAAGTATAATCCAACGTTGCCAAGTATCACCCTATGTATAATGTAACAAATAAGTCTAAGTCTATTTGGTCTATAAGTATTTTCTAGGGCTTCGAATTGGGGATAAGTATTTATTTGGTTAATAAATTAAACGTTTAATAAATAATAGAAATTTGGTAAATAAATAAACAAAAAGTCTTTGAGTAGACCTTAAATCAAATATGGTCACAATATAAAGTTTTAAGTGTGAAAATAATTTTTATAAAATTATTTTCTTGAAAATAGAATATTTAATCTATTTATTTCAATTTGTCAAAATATAACATTAATATTTTAAAAATATTAAAATCAAAGAAATTTTAGATTAAAAATTGTATTTCTGTTCTAAATGGATAGAAATAATTTATGTAAAATTTTGGTGTAAAAATATTGAAAAATGAATTTATTATGAATTATTTATGATTAAAACTAACAAAAATTAATTAAAAATATTAAACAAACGGTTTTTCAGAAATAAAAATTATTTCTGAAATGTATATTGTTACACAAGTTTAGAATAATTTTTGTGGAATTTTATAAAATCGTTTAGATATTTTTATTGAATTTTATAATTTTAAATGAATAAAATTGAAATATTTATAATATATATTAAATAAATTATTTTTGAAAAACTAAAAATTGGGTGATGAACTTTATCATCAGATTAATACAAGATAATTTTTGTAGAATTTTTAAAAATGTTTTAGTATTTTTAAATGAATTTATAAGACATAAATGATATATATATATATATGTAAAGTTTTGTAAGTAAAAAGAAAGAAGAAAAAAAAAAAGAAACAAAGATGCTGCTGATGGGATTCGACCCTGTGGTGTCCGGCTCACAAGCACCAGACACAACCACTTGATCTAGATCAGTGGTTGTGTTTGGTTTCTGTATGTTATAATTATATACACATTTCAGAATGATGTTCTTCCCCAATTCTAATGATTTCGAGCCCTAGATTATCAATACACCAATCGAACAAACAATAACCCGATTAATCATAGGGTTATTGTTTGTTGATGGCCGATGAACAAAACCCATCAAAGAAAAACGACTTACACTAATGAAATCGTACGTATAGCTGGGTCAATTAACAAAGTCAAACGCGAAGGATGCTTGATAAACACGAAGTTTTAAGAGAAATTGAGAGTGGGGGTTTATTAATCGCTCTTTTCAGAGTCTGTGTGCGAGTTTAATCGAATTATTATCGGGTATTTATACAAGTTTCAAACGAATTTATTTGGAAAGCTTCTTAATGGTGTTTGACTCGCATCATTAACACGAACGCGTTTAATAGCTGTTTTCACGTCGTTAATTGATGTTTTGGATGTGTCAAGACCAATCAAATGAGTCAACAGCAATTAATTTGATTGTAGCTTTCCATAATTGTGTCAAGCTTATCAATTGTTTTGGGTGGGTTGCGAGTGGCGCGCAGCAGCAGATGAGAAGATGAAATCTGTTTCTGTATGGCCTTTTATAAAAACTGATTTGGAGTTGTATCAAACATGAGCCTTAGCTCAGTTGGTTGTGGGTGCTCGTGGGATGTGTTTGGCCCGGCTTCTGCTCAGGTTCGAGTCCTGGCAGGAGCGGGTTTTGTTTTTTTTTTTTTTTTAAGCAGAGGGAAGAAAGGGGGTGGAGATGGGCTGGACCTTTGGGCCTGATCTGAATTGGGCTCCTGAATTAATAAAGGGTTTGGGCTTAAGGTTTGGTTATGGTGTTTCAAGTGTGGTTGGACTAGCATTATTATCTATTATCATTATTATCATTATTATTATTATTATTATTATTATATAAAAATAAAAAGTGACGGATGTCACAGCATCCCCTACTTTTAGAAACTTCGTCCCGAAGTTAATAGTAACATAGGGTTATGGATGCTAGGGTAAAATTTAAGATAACTGTGGTTTGGAAAATTCGAATGATGAGGTTTGATAGGTGTGAGTTAAGGATTTGGATTAGGTTCGTCTCGAATAATAAGGAGAATAAGGATCTAGTAAGACACTAAACTTCAAGTTTTAGGAATTCTAAAATAATTGCATGAGTTGACTACAGAAAGACTAAATGAACTACCAAGTAACTAGAGTTTGTTCCTGGTCTGACTTCCAGTCTCGCTTTCATTGCATCATTAATGTTTGTATACAGGGTGTACCGCAGCTAACCCACCACACCTTTGATACCTTGAAAACGTACTGGACGCCTACCAAAAAACTCTAATAGAATTTCACACTACCCTAACGCACCTGTAAATTCATGATTACGTTCCGGACCGGAATCATCAATTTACCTTACATTAGGGTTTTATGTCCTTCTATGATCCTAATCTAACACACAATACAGCAAATAAGTTTCACAAGAAGATGACACAACAAACACGTTGAGTTACAATGAGATGTTATCAATGAAATGAGGCCATGTAATAATGAGGTCAATTTCATTGGTTTGCAATGACTTGTAAGCATAACTGTATTTAAGTATGGGCTACCACTCGTCCGAGGAGCCCTTTAAATGAAATGTTTATCAGAGTTGCGTGGATATACACACGTGCAAGCATGTTTGTAAATACTGCAACCATTAAGTGTAAGTGTTATCTTAGTGGCCTATTGAAATAGATTACGAGTATCATGAATAACTAAATGTTCAATAGATTGTCAAATTAAGGGAAAAAATTTCAAGTTTCGTATAACAAACAATGATGTTTTTAGAAAAACTCTGTAGGGTCAAGTATTAAGTTTTTAGTAGTTTGATTTTCATGGAAATCAAGTCCAAATGTTTCAATAAAATGTAAGGTAGAGTCTGAAACTTATACGATATAAACGTAATCGAATATGATAAATTCCCAATCTGTGTACGTACACAATAGTATGCAAGGAAATTTCTAGATGTTATATGCCTATGAGTATGACATAATTGGGTACAAAATGATAATAAGATCAAGAAAATGAAAACACGAGTATCATGAATAATTAAATGTCCAGTGAATAGTCAAATTAAGAGGAAATCAAGTTTCACAAACAATGATGTTTTGGAAAAATCCTGTAGAATCAAGTATCAGGTTTTTTTGTAGTTTGATTATCATGGGTAACTAGCTCATGTGTGAGAAGGTGAAGGATATGAATTTAGTTCTTGAGAGGATGATGAAAAATGTTGAAGCAGAATCAAGGTTGTGAGGGGTAGTGAATGTGAAGATAGTTGATAAAGGGTTTATTTTATAGTAGGGAGATTATGTAGCAGTGTAAATTTTGGGGTTTGGTTCAAAGGTTATAATCAAGTGTATAAGAGAACATGATTGTGGTATATGCCAAATATTGTAAAAATTTGAACAAGTTGAAAATGAGTGAGTGTCGATGGAGAATCTAGAGACTAGATATTATTCCTAAAAAAAAATTATTTTCAAAATTGGTTTTGTACATAAGGCAAAAGTTGTTAAATAGTACAAGCTAAGTAGGCTTTGTAATAGTTTAAAACATTATATAGAGAATCGTTTGTTACGTCAATAAATAATCAATTGAATTTAAGTTCGAGGAAGATATGTACTTTGTAAAGTTACTAGGTAATACAACAAGTTTTAGAAATCTTTAGTTTGTGCTAAAGTATGAGGTTATAGTTTTTAAAATAAATAACATGTGGAGAAATGAAATAATATGATTTGGGTAGGGTGTTGAATATAAAAAAAAATTGCTAAGATGGTAAGGTGAAGTGCGATTGTGAAATCCATAGATGGTTATGAAAGTATGAACTTGTAAGCAATATATGAAAATCGTGAAATACAAAATATTGTATATGAATCGAGAGAGTATTATTGAAAAAGCTTGCATAAAATGCTTGGAGTGCCCTTGTCTAGCTGTAAAGCCCAACAAGAACGTTGACTTTTCAAAGGAATTGAACCCAATGGTGATCAAAGAAGACATGCTTTAGCCTATAAGTGGACACTCACTCCAGGAATCCCCAGGTAAGCATAACAGGTCCGTTATTGGATTTATGCGCTATGCTTGCCTATGCCAGAAAACCCAGTGTACAGGCGTCCACCCTTCCAGATTGCACGTGTCCTTATCACACTCATTAAAGTTCAGCAACTTTGAAGGAGCAAAAATAAGAGTAGGCATTATGCCTAAGAGTGTCTTCATAAAAGGTACTGCTCCCGTTCCATGATGATGTAGACTTTCCACCCCTTGTAGGACACCATCTCTATGCACCATGATGAAAGATGAGGAGAAATAGAGAGGAAAGGAAAGATAGAGGAAAGAAAGTAGAGGGAAATGAGGGGTAAGGTAATTTAGGAAATATTATGCATGAAAGTTGAAGTTTGGTTATAGTCTAGGCCATCTTATCTAATAACATAGTTCCCTATAACCATGGCTCTGATACCAATCTGTAACACCCCAACCGATGGCGGAATCATCGAGGTGCCACGTAGTGACGATTGTTCAAAAGCTCATGGTACTAAAATGTAAATATATGATTATTGAATATTGTTTTACAACTTGTGAAATTAAATACAAGACAACAAGAATAAAGATAATTGATTGATTTAAGCTAAGTCCAAAATCCTATGTGAAGCGTCAAGCAGCTTATCCTGAAACATGCACGAAAATAATTTTGTCAACATATGAATGTTGGTGAGTACTACTTAGTTTTGTACGTATAGTATAAGTTTTGAAAAGTAGTACAATTCATGTGTCTAGCATCACCAAGGCATTATGTAAACACGCAAGTAACCAAACAAGACATCACATGTAAAGTTGTACAATGAAATTGATAATGAGCACCTCAACACGTGTGAGTCTAAAAGAGCACCATAACATAAAGTTATGTCTAAATGAGCACCGTAACATAAGTTACGTCTAAATGAGCACCGTAACATAAGTTACGTCTGAGTGTAAAGAGCACCATAACATAAGTTATGTCTAAATGTATGATTTTGTATGTAAGCTACGTTCATGTTCAAGCATAAGCACAAAGATAAACAAGACACGTATATGAATAAAAATGTATGTGTAAATGAATATGAAGGTTTTGTATACTTGTGCATGAATCACCCCAAAAGTTGTAAAAGCGAAAAAAGGGGATAAGTAATACTCACCTTAGCAAGGTGGTAAGTCTTGTGTAATTGAATAAGTATAATCCAACGTTGCCAAGTATCACCCTATGTATAATGTAACAAATAAGTCTAAGTCTATTTGGTCTATAAGTATTTTCTAGGGCTTCGAATTGGGGATAAGTATTTATTTGGTTAATAAATTAAACGTTTAATAAATAAGAGAAATTTGGTAAATAAATAAACAAAAAGTCTTTGAGTAGACCTTAAATCAAATATGGTCACAATATAAAGTTTTAAGTGTGAAAATAATTTTTATTGTGACATCCGTCACTTTTATCATGATTATTATTATTATATATATATATATATATACATTTTTTTTGTTTCGTACCACCTATCTTGTACGTCACATTTTATCCTCATCTAATAATAATAATAATAATAATTATAATATATACAAAAAAATATCAGATTTTATGGGGGTTATAACATGCTCATTTCTTTTGATCAAAGCAAGACCCACCCTTAATACCTTTGAATTTTTTTTTAGCCCAGAAAAATAGTCAAGAGCCCACAAACCGGCCCAACACAAACTCGGCCCACTTCTCCTCTTGTCCTTCACCTTGAATCCGGCCCAAGCCCACCTTTCCCTTTTCTTTTTCCTCTCTGTGCAAACGTGCAGCAAAGCAACTCAACAGAGTTGACTATGAAGCCTCCACCCTTGACCTTTGACTAATCTAATTTAGGGTAGATTAAATCCTATTAACTACTGCTGACCCGATTGAATGATTATCACGCGTTAATCAACTCACGATTTGAGAGAATTCGGCCTAATTGACTGGGTTTTGACCATTAATGAGTCAAAATCCATAACTTTCCATGTATTAGTTGTTAGTATAAATTGGGATGTTCCGAACCATCTCCATATGCCGAAAATTATATCCCTACCTTCAAATCTTCTTCTCGATCAGTCTGTATACGAATTCATAAGTGTTGACTTTTTGTTGACTCACGAGATTAAAGAAATCCGATCGGTATGTTCTAATCTTTTGTTCCATTGTGTTAATCGGCCATTGTGCCCCATTAACCCTATGGTTAATTCTGTTTTAAACAGCGTGAATAAATATTGCGATTTCTAGGGTTCATATGTTTTAGAATTGGGGAAGATGAAGTGTACAGAACCCGTTTATTTAGATTTTGAAATCAAAATAAACACAAATGCACTCGTAGAGCAGATGGTATTGGCAAGGTTTTAAATAAGATCAAACCGGCTGGGGGACGAGGGTTCGAACCCTGAAGCCATCTTCCTTTTCTTTTTGTTTGTTGAAAAAAAAAACAACAAACCTTCATAAAACCGGCCTTAACCAGAATCGAACCCATGGTCCCTTAATACCCAAGACTTATAATCACAAGCCCAGACCACTTGGTCTGGACCCTGTGAACATTTACTACCCAGTTTGTATTTGATTTAAACACTGCCTAATGTTAAATAATGAAATTTTTATCATTCTTTTATAATCAAATTTATAAGAAAAATCCTTTTATTTAACAAAACGATTTCTATAAATTCTACAAAATTTATTTTATGTTATCCAAATGGTAAAGTTTATCATACAATTTTTAGTTTTTCAAAAATCATTTATTTAATATATATTATAAATATTACAAGTTTATTCATTTATAATTATAAAATTCAATAAAAATATCTAAACAATTTTATTAAATCTCACAAAAATTATCCTAAACTTGTATATCCTTAAACATTTCAGAAATTATTTTTAATTCAGAAAAACCGTGCATTTTATATTTTTAATTAATTTTTGTTAGTTTTAATCTTAAATAAATCATAATAAATTCATTTTTCAATATTTTTGCACCAAAATTTTACATAAATTATTTCTATTCATTTGGAACAGAAATACAATTTTTAATTTAAAAATTCTTTAATTTTAATATTTTTTTAATATTAAAGTTATATTTTGACAATTTGAAATAAATAGATTTAATATTCTATTAATAAGAAAATAATTTTATAAAAATTATTTTCACACTTAAAACTTTATATTTTGACCATCTTTGATTTAAAAGTTACAAAAAGACTTTTGTTTATTTATTTATCAAATTTCTCTTAATTTTTAAACATATTATTTATTAATCAAACGAACACTTATCTCCAATTCGGAACCCTAGAAAATACTTATAGACTAGATAGACTTAGACTTATTTGTTACATTATACATAGGGTGATACTTGACAACGTTGGAATACACTTATTCAATTACACAAGACTTAACACCTTGCTAAGGTGAGTATTACTTATCCCCTTTTCGCTTTTACAACTTTCGGGGTGATTCATGCACAAGTATACAAAATTTTCGTATTCATTTACACATACATTTTATTCATTTACAATTCATATACGTGTCTTGTTTATCTTTGTGCTTATGCTTGAACATGAACGTAGCTTACATACAAAATCATACATTTAGACATAACTTATGTTATGGTGCTCTTTACACTCAGACGTAACTTATGTTACGGTGCTCATTTAGACATAACTTTGTGTTATGGTGCTATTTTAGACTCACACGTGTTGAGGTGCTCATTATCAATTTCATTGTACAAACTTTACATTTGATCTTTGTCTTGTTTGGTTACTTGCGTGTTTACATAATGCCTTGGTAATGCTAGACACATGAATTGTACTACTTTTCAAACTTATACTATATGTACAAAGCTAAGTAGTACTCACCAACATCATATGTTGACAAAATTATTTTCGTGCATGTTTCAGGATAAGCTGGTTGACGCTTCACATAGGATTTTGGACTTAGTTTAGATCAATCAATTATCTTTATTTTGTTGTCTTGTATTTAATTTCACATGTTGTAAAACAATATTCAATAATCATATATTTACATTTTAGTACCATGAGCTTTTGAACAATCGTCACTACGTGGCACCTCGATGATTCCGCCATCGGTTGGGGTGTTACAGATTGGTATCAGAGCCATGGTTATAGGGAACTAGGTTATTAGATAAAATGGCCTAGACTATAACCGAACTTCAACTTTCATGCATAATATTTCCTAAATTACCTTACCCTCATTTCCCTCTACTTTCCTTCCTCTATCTTTCCCTCCTTCTCCCTCTCCCTTCTCCTCATCTTTCATCCTGGTGCATAGAGATGGTGTCCTACAAGGAGTAGAAGGTCTACATCATCATGGAACGGGAGCAGTACCTTTCATGAAGACACTCTTAGGCATAATGCCTACTCTTATTTTGCCCCTTCAAAGTTGTTGAGCTTTAATGAGTGTGATAGAACACGTGCAATCTAGAAGGGTGGACGCCTGTACACTGGGTTTTCTGGCATAGGTAAGCATAGCGCATAAATCCATTTACGGACCTGTTATGCTTACCTGGGGATTCCTGGAGTGAGTGTCCACTTATAGGCTAAAGCATGTCTTCTTTGATCACCATTGGATTCAATTCCTTTGAAAAGTCAACGTTCTTGTTGGGCTTTACAGCTAGACAAGGGCACTCCAAGCATTTTATGCAAGTTTTTCAATAATACTCTCTCGTTTCATATACAACATTTTGTGTTTCATGATTTTCATATATTGCTTACAAGTTCATACCTTCATAATCATCTGTACGGTTATACACTTACATTTTCTAATCTCATGATTATTCATTGACTACCTCATAGATGTCTGCTCGCCGCATGCTCCGTGATGCCAGCCAACGTCCTGTTCGTGCTTCTGGACAACGTTCTGATCGTCGCCTCGCATCTTTAGTCGCCGAGCAAATTGCTGCAGTGATCCCAAACCTTGTCAGTGAGATAACCCAGAATAGTAACAGTGCCAACACAGGGAGTACGACTCTATTTCGGTGCACTTTCAAACACTTTAACTCCTGCAACCCCACAAAATTCACTGGTGAGGAGGGTGCTACTGGCCTCCTCCAATGGTTTGAAAGCATGGAGAGCACCTTTGTGAACAGTGAATGTCCTGATGAACTCCGCGTTCGCTATGCTACTAGTGTCCTTCAAAAGGGGGCACTAACCTAGTGGAATGGCGAAAAGCGCAATCGAGGAGCTAATGTTGCATTATCTTTGTCTTGGGCTGAAGTTAAGGAACTCATGATCGCCAAATTCTGCCCTAGGAACGAAATCAGAAAACTGGAGGATGAGTTTCGTGAGCTTAAACAAGACAGTGGTGAGAATCTTGCGTATAATACTCGATATCATGAACTTAGCATATTGGTCCCACACATGGTCACCCCGGTCTCTCGAGCAATCGAGAAATATATCGAGGGTGGTTGATGAAGAAGATGAAGATGCAGTCATGAGAGGCGGCGGCGACAGAAAGTGTAGGGCGGAAGGAAATCGACAGGGATCAAGAGAGGGAGGGAGAGGATCGCCTTTTGGCTGATACCATAAAAATAACTCAACCGCTCAATTGAATTCATTGATACAATCATAATATATACACATACAAGGAGCTATGTAAACTAGGAAAGTTAATCACAAATAATTACATATTAATACAACAATTTGGTAAATCAATGGCTTGATTTACATAAGGCTATTAAGGTTTGTATTAAAAAAAATTGATTTTGATGGATTTTTTTGTTTATTCTCATCATTCTCACGATATTTAGTGTTTTATAGATGATCCTCCTTAAGACATGAAATATTAAAAATTGAATGTTAAAGGTTTTTAAAATAATTTTAAGTTTTTTTTTTTTTTTTTAACGGCAAAACACTTTATATATATATATATATATAAAGAGCCAGCAAGGAGCTGAGGAACAAACAAACAAAAGAAAACAGAACGAAACAACACCAAAAAGAAAAGCCGAAAAACAGCCTACAAACAACCGGAAATGTCGAAAGCGACCCAATTTTCCCAAGTGGGTTTGGGAATATTAGTTCGGTTGCACACCTCATAAACGAGTCTTCTTTAATCAACTCCTTCGTCTTTTGGACCCGGATAAAGTTGCCTTCGAAGGTCTTCGAATTCCGAACAAGCCAAATCCTCCAAACCGTGGCGCAAATAACAACGGAGACAAGCCGTTTCCACCGTTTAGACCCGGGATTATTTCCAATGTCATTCACCAATTCAGCCAAAGACGTCACATCAAGATTTTAAGTTAAATTATATAATCGTATATCGTGGATAAAATGTTAATGCTCTATCAAGATTCAAGAGGTAGATTTTCCTCATCAAACTTAAAAAATTGATATTAGTAGAGCATCCGAAATTTATTGGCGATGGAACCACGTACGCTTCATATATATTAATTAATATAAAAAGTTGAATGACCTTTTTAAAGGAACATTTACCGGTGACGACTTTTGTACCTGGCCGGGAGAAAAGGGGTCGAGAAAAAACCTGCACCTTTTTACCTCTCTTTCACTGTTCTTTTCTCTTTTGTTTCTATGCTTTTAAATTCAGATTAGAATTATTACTTAGAATGTGTCAAATATAAATAATAACTAGGTGTTTAATCTGCCGCGCGTTGCGGCGGCGTCAATCAATTCGTTGTGGCGGCAATACCGAACCGATACCGAACCGAGTGGTTTCGGGATCGGTATCGGTACCCATATTTATGGATTTTCGGTTTTGGTATTATCGGTATCGGTACGGGATCGGTATGGTATCGGTATTTTAAGGTAAAATACCGATACCATACCGGTACCGTACCGATACCGTAAAGTTTTTGAATAAAATAATAGTATATAATATATTAATTAGGAATGAGCATACAAGGCTGAATACCGATCCTATCCCGTCCCGATCCCGATACCGTACCGAACCGAGTGGTTTCGGGATCGGTATCGGTACCCATATTTATGGATTTTCGGTTTCGGTATTGTCGGTATCGATACGGGATCGGTATAATATATTAATAGTATATAATATAATATATTAATAGTATATAATATAATAAAGTTTTTAAATAAAATAATAATATAAATAAAATATTAATATAATTACTATTCACTTTGGTTACTGTTCATTTAGTTTGTTTATTTATAGTATGTAATACCCATGCATTTTCGATTTGGTTAAAGAAAATTACGTACAAATTCCTATTGTTTTTTTTTTTTTCAATTGTATACAAAGAGTAATTTTAACTACGTGTCAAATTATGTTATATCTGGTTCTTTTGACCCTTAAAATATTTTATTTTTATTTTGTAGTATTATCAATATATAGTCAATATAGCATAGAGCATTTTATTTAATTCAACTATATGGTATTAGAATATTATATATATATATATATATATATATATATATATATATATATGGGAGGGATAAAATAAAACTTCTTCGATCAGTTGAGAAAACCATTGAAAACCCATGTAAAAAAATATTATTATTTTTTTTGAAAAACATAACCAATGTAAAATACATATTTTTAAGCATTTTGGGCAAAAAATAAAATAACCAATGTAAAATACATGTAAAAAACATTATTTAAAAAAATAAGTAATGTAAAATACATATTTCTCAACTCAAGTGGGTTTTCATTTTATATTTCACACACACACATACATACATACATACATACATACATACATACATACATACATACATACATACATACATACATATATATATATATATATATATATATATATATATATATATAGTGAAGAGTTCAATTGGGAATAAAATAACTTGTAAGTAAAAAAGAACAATTATTAACCAATAGAAATCTTCTATATAATAATTTTATTTAATGTTAAATTATTCAATTTTGTAACTCCCCTGATGTAGTTCAACAAATGAAACTAATAATTAAATTTTAAGTTATATACTTTCAAAGCAAACTTAATTAAAGTGAATGAGAATTTTGATATGTGTAGGATATGCGTAGGATTAACTTTTACATGTATGATAATCTCGATATGTGTAGAATAAACATATAATAATTTTTTATATATGTAGGATGGATTTTAATATGTGTAGGACAAATATTGATAATGTGTAGGGTAAAGTGTTAATGATTAATTAATTAGAAACGATAATAATTAATGTAAGAAGAGTTAAAGTATTTAATGTTTATCCATTTGTTTTTTTTCCTCACATTAAGTTTCTTCTCATTTGATCATCCCCTATGTATATGTGTGTGTATATATATATATATATTACTTTCTATCAAATTCAGTCGGTAAAACCTATAAATCAGTTTCTTAATTAACTTAAATTTAATTATTTTATCTGCATGATTCGCTATCAATATTTTCAAACCTGCGCATTTTTACAAAGTAAAAATTATAACATTATACTAGTGTTTATCATTTATTAGTAAAAGTGACAATTCGCGTCGGGTAGGTTTGCTAGAAAAAGTTTTCTAAACCAAATTTTTATTTAGCATATTAGCTCATTTATATATTGGTTTTATATCGACATCATATTTTGACTATTTTATATAGCTTTACAAAAAAAATATTAAATTTATAGCATAACATTAAGGAAAAAAAATACCTAAAGTATTGCTTATTAGCCGATATGATATCACTCTCAACTATCAATTTGACTACTAATACTCCTAACTTTAGACTTTGTTAATGTCACCTCAAACCTAAGATGCAAACACATCCTCATCATTAGAACTTGTCCCTGATTTCAAAATGTGGATAACATAACAAATAAAGTGTAAAGTTAAGAGTATTGGTAGTTAAAGTGATAATTAGAAGTGATATTGGCCAGCAAGCAATGGTTAGGACTATTTAAATCCAATTTCCCTAACATTAAATATAATAGCTAAGCAATAGTATGATTACAATGATTAAAAAGATCTTAAGGTTGGTAATACTAATTTAATAATGACATAATTTGCGGAAAAGCATCACACTATTTATTAAAAAAACAGATTAAAATTTCAATAAATTATAGTGTATATATATATATATATATATCACTACTATATGTCAATATATATATTATATTGATATATTGATTTGTGTCATTATATTATCAGCTTAATTTATGGGCTGAATACAAAATTTTATGAGCTAATGATGGCCACATTTTTTTTTTTTTTTTTTTTTTTTTTTTTTTTTGAACGGCAAATAATGATGGCCACATGAAACACATATATGTAAACACAAGCAAGAAAGGACATTAATCCTGTACTTGTAACCTTTTTCTTTATTATAATCTCATTCCTTTTTTGCTACTTTTATGAAACCTTCAAAACATTGTATGCATATGCTTTGCCCATATCTTCTCCTACACTCACTTCAATGTCCAACAGTTGTTCATGTCCAGAAATCAAGCACAAGATTGCTGTAATAACCATTACTTTCTAGCTTCATTGAAACTTGAACAAAAGGAGCTACCCTTTTACCCAACAAATCCATGAGTGACCTTAAGTTTTGGTGTATGTTTGATTAATATGAGTTGTAATTTCTGGCTGATTTAAATGACTCATGTGCCAACTGTTGTTGATGAAGACAAAATCATGCAGCATCCAATGCAATCAAATCAAATCAATCACACCACTTGAAATTAACCAGTACAATACAAATGCAAAATTCTAGGGTTTTGTAATAGTGATTAGTGAAAGAAATCAAGAATTCAAATCTTGAAGTTACTTTGTCTAATGTCTACAACATCTATCAATGATTCAAAATTTTATAACATTGTGACCTCTTTCACCCTCTCCCTAACACACAAACTTTCCATCACTTCACAGACATTCATTGTTCCAATCTTTAAAACAAAACAATAACCTAAATACATCTCAAATTAAACTTTTTAAGTTCGTGAAGCAAATAACGGGCAAACCCGTTGCACAAGGCTCCCAGCTAGTCCAATGTTATCAGTCAAATTAGGCCTAATGTACACATCTTTATCTTGTGTTTATGCAAGAAGTTGTTTCCACGGCTCGAACTTTGACCTTTTGGTCACATGACATCAACCTTACCGTTGCTCCGGTTTTCCTACAACATATAAAATCCATATTTGGTGTTTAATTAAAGATTTGGTACTTGATGGTGTGCATGCAAAATGAAAACCCTAGATCTATATCAATCATAAGGTAATGATGATGATAATTAAAGGTCAAATGGGATCTAACCACTGAAAAAATGAAGATTCTTGAAGGCCACCATCATGATGACAAAATCAAAATTATATAAAAGACAAACAAAAACTCACAAATCCTTTTCCAATTAGTTTACAGATTTCATAGAGTAGTAATGATTACAAAACCTTTTTAAGTAAGGATTCTGGTTATTTGCCAGAGTTAAACTAAAGTCAAACAAGATTTATCATCATTACACCCACCTTCTTATTCATCTTTCATCACTAAACATAACACACAACAAAATATTATTAAAACAATCTAAAAAAACGTTATTTTTTTTAAAGAAAACACAAACCCACCTCAGAAATTGTATATTTATATGATGGGATCATGTAGATGAACACAGAGGTAAACTAAAATGAAACAATATTCTTCTTCATCTGTCATCCGGACTCATCACTAAACAAATCCTACAACGTCAAAAGATTATGAAAACAATCCAAAAAACATTAAATTATAAAGAAAACACAAACCCGCCTCAGAAATTGATTATTATCATGATGGGAACATGTAGATGCAAGAAACATTGAATCTATAGAACACATGAAGCCACAATTGAGGGGAATGAAGCCTGGTCCGACGACACCAGATCAAGAATCTCTCATAAGTAATCAAACAATGGTTGCGTTGACTATCATTAATGATATAGAGAGAGAACGATCTAGGCTTTCTGGTGGCCTCGAGCCAGACAACAATCCCCTCAAAAGATAAAAAGGCTTTCAATATGTTCATCTTTTGGGTGTGGTCTTTTAGAGAGAGAGAGAGAGAGAGAGAGAGAGAGAAAGGTATGAAAATGGTGAGGATAGAGATGGGAAAGAGATGATAAATAAAGAGGTGAGAAGGGGTAGGGAATGGTGATGTGCATAATAGGACAAGAAGAGTCATAAAGCCAAACCAACAAACACCAGCTCACTCTGCAAAGAGAAATGCAATTCTTTAATTAATACAACTCTTTATTTATTTAGGTCACACTTCAAAATATATCTGTATTTACTCTACATCCCTTTTCAAACGTACCATTTAAACGATTTTTTTTACATTTATAGGTGAATTTAAAGAAATAAGAGCTCTTTTTAAGTGTATCATGCAAAAAATTGTGTTTATGGGTAATTCGCTGATTCAATCAGCAATCTTCAACAAAGATCACTGAAGATTACTGATTGAATCAGCGAACTTCAACAAATTTAAGTGAATTATGTTGAAAATGGTGCAATGGATCAGCGAATTATTTTGAAAATTGCTGATTGAATCAACAAACTTCAACCAATTCTGTTGGAGTTCGCCCATTCAATCAGCAAACTACCTATTTCTACAATTTTATTCATGAAACACTCAAAAACACTCTTTCATTTTCAAAATCACATAAAAATTTAAAATATTCCCATTTAAACATATATGTGTGTTGTTAGGATTAATCTCAAACATTAACACAAGTTACATATGTAGCATATTGTACATATTATTAACATAAGTATAGGTCCGATAGTTGTAACATGAACCGGTATTTACATGGTAGTTATTTACGGTTATTAGTGAACTGTTGTGTTGGTTGGATACACACCGGTTCACTACATAAATAGGCATGTATATATGTGATCATTTGTAAATAAGTAAAGTTTGTGTTTATATAACTGACTTTAAAATTTCCCTTTATATACTTTCCTCCATTTCTGTCCCGCATACAAACAATCAATCAAAATCCGAAGCAGGGCAATTTCAAACATGTGTGAGAGAGAGGGTCCCTATCTCTCATTGCACTTTCTATCTGGACGAACAACCAAATGTCCCCCATTCAAATGCCTCCTCCAATGGTCTCATCCCTTAGAATTGTTTTTAAAAATAACAAGTATCAGACACTAGATAACTCTTAAAATAATACTCTAGCAATCGGTTTCGCACCTTCCTTGCAAAGTATATGTAGTCACTCTTCATATTTTTATCTGATTCAGAGTCATTAGTTGACCATTTATAAACTACATTGTAGGTTGTTCTACTCATCAACTTGGCTCCTGTGCGAATTTTTTTTTTTTTTTTTTTTTTTTTTTTTTTTTTTTTTTGCATACTAGATGAAGTTATAAATAAAACAAATGGCTATAAAAACTATTCTAGCATAGTTATTAGAGTCTATTAAGGGTTACTTGAGTATAAGTTAAAATATGATTAACAACATACTTAAATTTTTATTCTTTTAAGCTTTTAAAAGTACCAAATATCAACCAAAAGTTTATATCTTCTATAATGATCAGACAACCGATTAAAGCTATCTAGGATTCATTGAGGAAGTGAATAAAGAAATAACTGACAGGCAATGGAGTTATGTTAAATGTATAACAATTTAATGTTTCAAACATCTATAATCTATAATCTATATCTATAATCTATAATACATTATAAAGGAGTAGTGATGTACAAGATGGTAGTTTGCATTTCCGTACAACTTAAAAAGCAACATGTACAACATATTTAAGCAAGAAATTTAAGGGTATTATGGGGATAGTTGTGACAATTAAGACACTTAGGAGGGTAATGTAGACATTTCACCCACCTCAGCCTTTACAATATCAAAACATTTTTACAATACTACCCTCTTTTTCCATCCCTACCCTCACAAACATCCATTGCCTCAATGGCAAAGCTTGGTTTCGGAATCAGTGGGGGCCGGACTCAATTTTTTTGATCGGTAGTGGCAAATCGGTGGGGCCGGACTCAACCCGGATTCAATTTACCTATGAAAATCACAAATTTATACCACTGCGTCAGAAAACAGGGGGCCAGGGCCACCCCTGGCCCTTCTTATCCTTCGTCCCTGCATTGCCTTATGGGTTTCCTTCTTCATCATCAATGTTACCAATGAATGATTCATTCAAGAAGATGTTAGAAATTAAAAAAAAAAATTTAATAATATGATGAATGGAATTTAATTGATTTTAGTGAAATTATTAAGGAGACTCTTGAGTAGAGTTCTTTATTTCACTTTATTAGAGTTTATGGCTCTAATTAAGTTAGTCTCTATACTCATCCTTAGGTCTTGTATACATAGAAGGCTTTGTGCCTCATTTGAAAAACTAAAAAAAAAAATACAAGAAAAATAAAGAAGATGATCCATAAAAGAATTCTTGAAGAAGAAGGAAAACTTGACCAATATGTTCATATGTTGGGAACCTGTAGAGTTAAGTTTTTCTATACTTGATTGCACCACATTTCTATTATTATTTGTTCCACAAGTTTTAACACTATAATTTTATCCGGTGCAACCTTGGGCGTGTGGCCTTCTTCACCAGTACAGACTGCTTTGGCTGTTGTACCCTGAGAAACAGACGCGTTATCTTGAGTAGAGGCATGGAATTTGTTTTAAGGGAAGCATGTTAAACACGTGCCTTAGTCACAACCATCAACATTATTTTTTGTTAATTCTTGCAACCAAGAAGGATCATACGAAAGGACGCAGTTCAAGTCTTCGTTAAAGACGAAGAAGAAATCATATAAGAAGACGCGGTTCAAGCTCTTGATGAAATCTTCGGTTTGAATCATTTTATGTTGTATTTTATGTTATTTTCGTTTGGATTTGTACTCAGTACAGGTACTACAATTTCTCAAAGTTGTATAAAGGTATCCTTTTAATTTTTATTAATATTATTTTAATAAAATCGTGACTCATGTAACACCTACAATATTACCTCCACATTAAACCTATCTTAATAACCAAGTTTATTAGGACATGGAGTTATAGAATTGTTACGGTAGAGTGGTATGATTTATAATAAATAGTTATAATTTTGTTTTACATTTCTTAGATTTTTAGGAAATTAATTCTTTAATTAACTCATGAATAACCGTTACTTATGAGTAATAAAATAACTCAAAAAATCATATTCTTTATAATACAATTCTTAAAAATTTGTGCACCTTTATACCTTTTCTTTCAGAGTTATGCATCAATTCTTTATCTGAGAATTCCTCTTGGATTCCGGATGATTTTTCGTGAAAAAGATATTCAGGATTCAAGTGTGATGTCTTTATTAAGTTTGTTACTTATGTATTATTTTAAATTTTATAATCATCTTTTAGGTATTTTAATCAACAGATAGTTGCAGTTGTTACTATGGGATTCGTCGAGGATGCGAAAGCTGATATCGACGTTCAAGGATACAATGTTTATCATAAAAACTGACTCATTAAGGTTTGAATGCTATTTACATGGAGATCCTTGAGACATTTTACTTGATGGGTCATTTTGGGTTATAATGTTTTCTTAATAGGTCAAAAGGGTCAAATAAAAAAAATTATTCAAGTGGGTCAAATGGGTTGGAAGTGCCCGTGTTATATCTTTAGTGCTTACAAGCTTATAGCCGCCTAAATCATTTTATTTATAAACTAAAATAGATTATTTTTGTGATAACATAATTTTTGTAATCATATTTTGACAATGACTATTTGTAAAAGTATGGGGCGAGTCGGCCGACATGAACCACTTTGCCCGCATTAAAGACAATTCGTTTTAACCCATTACCCAACACGTCCATTTGACCATTTCCACTTATGACACATGAAGTTTTATTTTCTCGCTTGTTATTTGACGTATTCCTTTAATCAAATAGAGTTACGACACCTCTTGTTTTGCAGCCATTTTGGAGAATTTGAATGTTGTATCATATGCAAACAATTTGAATTTGTCATGTTAATTAGCTTTATAGTTGACCATAAAAGTCAAATTATTTTAATCTTTTACCCGCCAGCGTATGGTAGTTTTTTTGGATCCTGTCGCAACACGCGGGTAAACCCACTAGTAATGACTAATAGTATATTTGTGCTAATGATATGATTAATGTTTTAGAAGGGGCAAATTGTATAGTAGTTTAAGGAGTTGCTAGAAACGAGAAGGTGGTTAATCAGACTACTAAGAATGTGGTCGAGATTGTGTCGGATGTTAAAGCGTTGAGTTATCTTTGGTTTTGTAATAGGGGTAGAAATAGTGTAGTGGATTAGAAGGGTTGGAAGTCTTTTCATTTTGATTTGATGTAATTGTTTTGATCGTGGGGATCTCTGTCTTAGAAATTCCCCGTTCTTTGGTGTTTAATGAGGTTTGCTTTAAAAAAAAAAAAAAGTTGGAGTTGCTAATATGGCTACTAAAGTGTGGAGGCCTGTTCAAAGAGTGTTTTAGAATGATTGCTAGTTTAAGGGTCACATAAGGGAACTTTCACTCTCTCTTCTAAATTGTCAATCTATCACTCCTCATGTGTAACACCCCAACCGAAGGCGGAAACATCGAGGTGTCACGTATGAATGATTGTTCAATAGCTCATGGTACTAAGTGAAAGTTGAATAATATTAAACAATTTACAATTCATCTTACAAGTAAATATTACAAAAGTTAACTAATATAAACTAGGTCCAAAGCTCTTATGTATTCCAAGACTTGTACAACTTCCAATAGCAAATAACCCTGAAACATGTTAAGTAGGAAAGATGGGGGGGTCAACTATAAATAGTTGGTGAGAATACATAGGTTTTGCATATAGTTGAAAACAATATGTTGTATAACAATCATAGTTGAAGTATAATAATGAGTAATGATAGAATATGAGTCCGACATGTAACAATGCGTCTTTTGTACAATCAAACCTTGTGTCGACTGAGACCTAACTCGCAAGTTAGTAAAAGTGTAACTGTTATCGATCATCCCTGAATTTATGCGGGGGGATGGGTTTGTCAGACCTATAGCGCTATAATCTAAACAGGCGGCTTGATCAATGTTAATGATTGTACTGTGTCTTTTTGTTACAGTCAAATGATAGAATGAGTAAATGATAGTGTAATTGAATCACAATTTTCAACAATGTAAGAATGAGTAAATGATAGTGTATAAAATGTTTAAACATGTTTCACCCCAAAATGTAAAACAGAAAAAAGGGCTATGTAAACTCACCTTAGGTGCATAATGAGTTCGTGCGTCTTATTGAGCGTGCAAACACTTACTAATAATGCATTGGAAAACTCGAAACTAGCTAGAGGAGATAATGACGAATGAAAACTTTAGTATATGGGAGATGGGATAATAATGTTTTTTTTAATGGTATATAGAGTTGAATGGTAGGCTAGTGTATTTATAGTGTAAAATTTGAAGTTGTAATTAGGGACTACTCTGACTAGGCTAGAATTTAGGAACAACTTTGACTTGACTAGAAGACTATATTTACTAACACTTTGACTTGACTAGGAGACCATATTTACTAACACTTTGACTTGACTTGACTAGGAGACTATGTTTGACTTTTCAGGTTTGACTAAGGGACTTTGAAAGGGTTTAAGTTTAATTGGTTTTAATTAACATCACAAAACACCAAATGGTGAAGTGGTTTGTGTGGTGTGGTTAAGGTTTAGCCCGCCAGGGACTCGGGTTCGAATCCTGGCACAGGCAAACCTTTTTTTTTTAACGTTTTTAAATCAGAATTTTTAATACAATCCAATTTAATATTGATTATACGTCATTATTTAAACAAAAAAAATTAACAAAATGGATGGTAAAGATACTGTAAACATGAATCGGATGAATAAATGAGGGAGTTATATATATATATATATATATATATATATATATAAAGAAAATTTGTGTGATGTTACAGTCTCCCCTACTTTTAGGAACTTTGTCCCGAAGGTTATTTTAAGAAGAAACATTTGAATAGTGTTGAGGATAGTTAGGGTGACTATGGTTCAGAGTAGGGTAAGAGTTTAAGGAATGTATAAGATAACCATAAATGCTAGATGGACTACCAAATAACTAGGGTTTGTTATTGGTCTGACCCTACAGTATCCCTTTCCACGTATCATTAGTGTTTATATATAGGGTGTACTGCAGCTAACCCATCACACCTCTGATACTTCGAAAACATACGGGGTATCTCCCAAAACCTTAATAGAATTTCACACTACCTTAATGTACCTGTAAATTCATGATTACGTTCCGGACCGCAATCACCAATTTACCTTACATTAGGGTTTTGTGTCCTTCTATGACTCTAAACACACATGTAAGTAATGCAAAATAGCCTTGTGATTGAATCGTATACAATGTATCCAAAAATAAGTCCAACTGTTGAGCAGGAAAAAGACCTCTACCAGTCAGTGAGTAAGAACCTCTACCGATTGTAAAGCAGGTGCGATAGCCTCTACCAGTCGTTGAGGAGGTTGTAGGGTCTCTACCGACTGTTGAGCAGGCATGATGACCTCTACCAATCGTTGAGTAGGTTATTTGGTACTCTACTAACTGTTGATCAAGTACTTCATCCTCTATCAGTTGTTTGATTTAGTGTACCAATTATTACACACATGAATTGCAAATTGATAATATGTACATGTAAACAATCAAGTATCAAGTATAGCATACGAGTTGTAATAGAGTTGCCCTAGACAAGGTTAATGACTCTAGGTGTGTCTATAGCAAATAGTTTATATTCCATGAATTCTAGTTTCAAATGTTCAAATATGGTAGATAGTCGAATCCTCATGTATAACTAAGAATTATGTTTGATGCAACACACAATCAAGTTTCAATAGTTTGGTTATCATGGGTAACTAGCTCATGTGTGAGAAGGTGAAGGATATGAATTTAGTTCTTGAGAGGATGATGAAAAATCTTGAAGCGGAATCAAGGTTGTGAGAGATAGTGAATGTGAAGATAGTTGATAAAGAGTTTATTTTATAGTAAGGAGATTATGTAGCAGTGTAAATTTTGGGGTTTGGATCAAAGGTTATAATCAAGTGTATAAGAAAACATGATTGTGGTATATGCCAAATATTGTAAAAATTTGAACAAGTTGAAAATGAGTGAGTGTCGATAGAGAATTTAGAGACTAGATATTATTCCTATGGATAAAAAAAATCTTATTTTCAAAATTGGTTTTATACATAAAGCAAAAGTTGTTAAATAGTACAAGCTAAGTGGGCTTTGATTAAAATATTCCCGTTAGTTGGAGATTTCAAACATGACATTAGGTTTTGAAGATCAAGGTCCTATTAAGTGATTTTTAATAGTTTAAAGCATTATATAGAAAATTGTTTGTTACGTCAATAAATAAACAATTGAATTTAAGTTCGAGGACATCTTTTGACAAAAAAATATGTACTTTGTAAGGTTACTAGGTAATGAAAATACAACAGGATTTAGAAATCTTTAATTTGTGCTAAGGTATGAGGTTATAGTTTTTAAAAATAAGTAACATGTGGAGAAATGAAATAATATGATTTGGGTAGGGTGTTGAATATTTAAAAAGTGGCTAAGATGGTAAGGTGAAGTGTGATTGTGAAATCCATAGATGGTTATGAAATGAGATTGATTTAAGCTGTAAAATTTTGAGATTTCAGAGCTTAGTTTAAGGAAAGTGAGTGTAATCATTTATTCATTAATTAAAACGAATAAACGAAAACGTTGACTTATCAAAACTTCTAGATTCTAATAACATAGTGAAGACATGCTTTAGCCTATAAGTGAACACTCATCCCGAGAATTCCCATGTAGGCATCCGGGTCCCTCGTCTGATTGGGATTTATGCGCAATGCCAGTTCTAGATAGAAAACTCAGAATACAGGCGTTCACCCTTCCATATTGCACGTGTTCATTATTAAAATCTAGAACTTCGACGAGATCTTCAAGGTGGTTCAGGCTAAACCTGAAGATTTGTCCTATTAGTCTAAGAGTAGATCTTGTGATGGAGAATAATCTTCTTGTAGGGACTAAAGTAGGGATAAGAAGTAGGAGGGAGATAGAGAATAGAAACAAGTAGGGTTGCAAGTAAAAGGAGCAAAACTGATTATAATCCTATGGTTATTGACTAGATTATTTTTCTAATAACCTAATTCCCTATAACCATGGCTCTGATACCAATCTGTAACATCCCAACCGATGGCGGAAACATCAAGGTGTCACGTATGAATGATTGTTCAATAGATTATGGTACTAAGTGAAAGTTGAATAATATTAAACAATTTACAATTCATCTTACAAGTAAAGATTACAAAAGTTGACTAATATAAACTAGGTCCAAAGCTCTTATGTATTCCAAGACTTGTACAACTTCCAATAGCAAATAACCCTGAAACATGTTAAGTTGGAAAGATGGGGGGGGGGTCAACTATAAATAGTTGGTGAGAATACATAGGTTTAGCATATAGTTAAAAACAATATGTTGTATAACAATCATAGTTGAAGTATAATAATGAGTAATGATAGAATATGAGTCCGACATGTAACAATGCGTCTTTTGTACAATAAAACCTTGTGTCGACTGAGACCTAACTTGCAAGTTAGTAAAAGTGTAACTGTTATCGATCATCCCTGAATTTATGCGGGGGGATGGGTTTGTCAGACCTATAGCGCTATAATCTAAACAGGCGGCTTGATCAATGTTAATGATTGTACTGTGTCTTTTTGTTACAGTCAAATGATAGAATGAGTAAATGATAGTGTAATTGAATCACAATTTTCAACAATGTAAGAATGAGTAAATGATAGTGTATAAAATGTTTAAACATGTTTCACCCCAAAATGTAAAACAGAAAAATGGGCTATGTAAACTCACCTTAGGTGCATAATGAGTTCGTGCGTCTTATTGAGCGTGCAAACACTTACTAATAATGCATTGGAAAACTCGAAACTAGCTAGAGGAGATAATGACGGATGAAAACTTTAGTATATGGGAGATGGGATAATAATGTTTTTTTTTAATGGTATATAGGCTAGTGTATTTATAGTGTAAAATTTGAAGTTGTAATTAGGGACTACTCTGACTAGGCTAGAATTTAAGAACAACTTTGACTTGACTAGAAGACTATATTTACTAACACTTTGACTTGACTAGGAGACCATATTTACTAACACTTTGACTTGACTTGACTAGGAGACTATGTTTGACTTTTCAGGTTTGACTAAGGGACTTTGAAAGGGTTTAAGTTTAATTGGTTTTAATTAACATCACAAAACACCAAATGGTGAAGTGGTTTGTGTGGTGTGGTTAAGGTTTAGCCCGCCAGGGACTCGGGTTCGAATCCTGGCACAGGCAAACCTTTTTTTTTTAACGTTTTTAAATCAGAATTTTTAATACAATCCAATTTAATATTGATTATACGTCATTATTTAAACAAAAAAAATTAACAAAATGGATGGTAAAGATACTGTAAACATGAATCGGATGAATAAATGAGGGAGTTCTATATATATATATATATATATATATATATATATATATATATATATAAAGAAAATTTGTGTGATGTTACATCATGCTCCCGCTATGAAGAGCGCAAATTTATCCCTCCCTCAAAGGGGACCTTTGTCTCGGTATTTGGATATATAAAGAGTCCGCTTCTTCTGGTTATCATCATCCAGAAATGACATCAATCACTCTTTATATTGCTTCTTGTAGTCTGTTTTGGAAGTTGTTGAGTTAGGAAATCATTCGAATAATCTCGTTTCATATGAATGTTTATCAGTCAATATAATCTTTTAATTTGTTTACAAGATATTAAAACAAAACTTGATATCATAAAATGCACCAAGAGGTAGAAAGTGATCAAAATGAAGGTGATCCTAATACTTAAGCAAGAATTATAGTGGTGTTTTTGGAGAAAGAATGTTATAGATATCTTAAAACAATTCCACAAACCTCAAATTTGTTGAATCATATTCAAATTCGTTTAAATACTGATTATATACTTTTAGAATGTGATGAATAAGTATAAGCATTAGGTGTAGTTGAGGGTAGTCTTAGAAGGATTACCTACCACAAAAGCATAATATGGCCCCCCTCTCTAAAGATTACAACATGAGGACTATCCAAAGGTGTGATGGTGGTCTTCATTGGGTAGTCCTCCACTCTTATTGGTCTAACATTTTATTTTTAATTTATAAATAACTAAATAATTAAAATAAATAATAAAAAAGTCACATAATATTAAAAAAACGTTACAAATAAAAAAATACACCTAAAAAAAAAAGACTACCGAAAATAAAAAAATATGAAGCCACAACGAGTTTTCTCCGTTGGCCCAAATATACTCGATCAAATCCGATTGTAGATGTAGGTGTCGGTGCTCGTTGCGTAATGAGAAGTCATTAATTTCTTGTTGAGCCGGACTAACGGGAATACTATTCTCCCTGTAACACCCCAACCGATGGCGGAATCATCGAGGTGTCACGTAGTGACGATTGTTCAAAAGCTCATGGTACTAAAATGTAAATATTATTGAATAAACCAAAATTGTTTTACATGGAAATGGAAATACATTGTCTAAATGAAATGTAAATATTTAAATAACTGAATTAAAATAAAGCACTAAATGTCTCTTGCTAAAGCACTAGATCGAACTGCACCTGAAACATGTACAAAATAGGTTTGGTCAACATATGAAATGTTGGTGAGCATTCCTACTTTTGATATGTATAGTAAGTTAAAAAGATATACAATTCAAGTGCAAGCTACAGTGCAAATATGTAAACTATGTATCATACAAATGAGTGAAATCAACCCTGTGACTGTATAATGTACTGTATGAACGGTGGTGTACTCATCCAATAAATGGGTGATAACTTAACAATGGCCACGGATTCTCCGATGAAAAAGGGGGAGAATCAATCTAGGCGGGTTGTCAATCCAAATAGCGCTATCCAATGTTAAGGTCGGCTTGTACCATGTTAATGATTTCACTAAGTACAAATGTATTCCACATGTATTGTCTAAGCATAAAGCACGTTGTAAGCAATGCACATAGTACTAGAATTGTATTGTGAAAATGTAAATTTGAATTTGAATTTGTAATAGTGTACATGTAACACCCCAAAAATGAATAAAAGCAAAAAGGGGATAGGAAGTACTCACTGTTCACGTAGTAACTTGAAATTGAACTTGGACAACGAAATATGTGTTGGAAATTATCCCAAAGGATCAACCTAAAGAATTTGATAACGTGTAAGGGAAATAACTCTAGAATACATGTATTTCTAGGGCTTCGAATTGGGGATAAACGTTTATTTGTTTATTAAACAAATTGTTTATTAATTATGAAAAATTTAATAAATAAATAAATAAAAGTCTCTTGGTAAAATTTTAAGTTGAATATAGTCACAACATAAGGTTTTAAGTGTGAAAATAATTTTTATAAAATTATTTTCTTGAAAATAGAATATTTAATCTAATTATTTCAAATTGTCAAAATATGAATTTAATATCTAAAAAAAATATTAAAATCAAAGAATTTCTGAATTAAAAATTGTATTTCAGTTCTAGATAGTTAGAAATAATTTATATAAAATTTTGGTGCAAAAATATTGAGAAATGAATTTATTATGATTTATTTATGATTAAAACTAACAAAAATTCATTAAAAATATAAAATGACCGGTTTTTCTGAGTTAAAAATATTTTCTGAAATGTTTATTGTCATAAAAATTTAGTGTAATTTTTGTGGAATTTAACAAAGTCGTTTTGATATTTTTATAGAATTTTATAATTTTAATTGAATAAACTTGTAATATTTATAATACATATTAAATAAATTATTTTTGAAAAACTAAAAATTGGATGATGAACTTTATCATTTGAAGATCATATAATAATTTTTATAGAATTTATAAAACACGTTTAGTATTTAAAACTGATTTTAAAAGATTTAATGTATTAAGTATATATAAAAAAATGTAAAAAAAATCTTTGTTGGTTATGGGAATCGAACCCGGGCCTCTGGCCGGTTCGGGTTTTATCACAAGCGTGGCCACCAACTGAGCCACACCCTGAGAACGAGTTATATTGGATTGTAATTGTTTATATAGGTTAATTGTTTGGTTTCAATAATTGAAAAAAAAGAAATGATGCGAGAGAGACTCGAACCCTTGTCATCAACCGGTTCAAGTTTTAACTCACAGTGTGTTACCAACTGATTCTGTGTGATCAGTTGGTGACAATCTTTGTTTCAAAATAATTATATACCTTATCTGATTTATGTGTTCTTCCCCAATTACACATTTGCGAGCCCTAGCTTCATCAATTGGCAGATTTAACAAGCAATAGCCCCTGTAATGTTGGGGCTATTGCTCGTGTACATCCGATTAACAAACCCCACCAAGAAAAACGAAACTTACAATGACGAATTCGGGTATTACGCTTGGTCAACGAAAATGTCAAACATGAACGATTGGCTTCGAATGCGTGTTTGATAACAGAAATTGGAGGTAGAGGGATGTTTATCGGCGAGTTGTGACTGAGGTAGCACGTTCAATTTATAGTGATGGGGCTTGGATTGCTCGATGGAAGGTTTGACCAAACTCATAATAAAAACGCGTGATTCTATCCGCATGTATGCTGTATTCGCGTAATAATCAAGTCAGCTAGGAGTAGATTACGGAACGAGAATGTTGGTCCACGAGTCATGAATGCATTCCAAAATTAGTTCCATCAATTGTTCAAAATGGAAGCCTCATGCTGCTGCTGCTCGTAACAGCAGAGAAGGAAGGAAAGGAAAGGAGTCGACAAGATGGGTTTATATTTATTTGTGTAAGGGTTGAATCAGATGTGACTCACAGCTCAATGGTTGTGGCGTGTGGGTGTTCTGCTGCTGACCCGGGTTCGAGGCCGGGCAGCAGCATGTATTTATTTCTTTTTTTTTTTTTAGGTAAAGAGGAGTGGGCTTGGGCTAGTTTGTTTCTGGGCTGGCAGTGGGTACTTGGCCGAGCAGCAGCAGCCAAGGGAAAGTAGTGGGCTCGTTTTTGGGCTTCAGAAAAAAAGAAAATGGTTGGGTTAGGATAGGAGTTTGGGTTTGGTTTTGGGCTTTAAGAGTGGTTAGACTATTATTACTTATTATTATTATTATTATTATTATTATTATTATTATTATTATTATTATTATTATTATTATTATTATTATTATTATTATTATTATTATATATAAAAATAAAAGTGACGGATGTCACACTCCCCGAGCTCGTTTTCATGTAATCACAAATGGCCATGCCTTCATCTTCGATGTTCATGTTATGCAAGATAATACAAGCATACATACATACAATAACACAACCTTTTTGGTGCCCACATTCGTGCTGGGTTCTCAATGATATGTCACTTTGATTGTAGAACCCCGAAACAACGTTCGATGTCCTTTCGCGCCGCTTCTTGATACTTGGCAAACTTCTTTCTTTTTTCTTCGTCCGGGTGCTGAATGGTTTTAACTATTGTAGAGTGTCTCGGGTAGATTCAATCAGAAAAGTAATACATGCGGGGTATTCCACCCCTGATACTGTAAACCTGGTGTCTGGACCGGTCCCTTTCACAACATCGTCGAAAACTATTGACTGATAGATGACGTTAATGTTGTTGTTCGAACCGGGAACTCCAAAGAAAGCATGCTAAATCCATAAATCCTGGGAACAAGCGGCCTCTAAGATTATTGTTGGATATCCATGTTGACCACTAGTTAACATTCCCTGCCATGCTGTTAGGCAATTCCTCCACGACCAACGGATGCAATTAATGCTTCCGAGCATTCCTGGAAAACAATATCTTTCGTTATGGTGTTGATATATTTCCTGGATGTCGCTGGTGGTTGGTTTCGCAAATATATTTTGCTGTAGATCTTCACAACACTCTTGCAAAACTTGTACAGACATTCCCGTGCAGTTCTTTTTGACATCTTTAAATATTCATCCCAGATGTCGGTTGTCGAACTGTAAGCTAGTTGGCGTAATGCAGCTGTGACTTTTTAAATAGTTGTGAACCCCCCCCCCCCCCTTTGCCTCTAGCATCATATCGAAATATAAAAAATGGGTCACAACTTGACAAGTCATCGGCTATACGTAAAAATAGTCGACCCCTAATTCTAAACCGGCGCTCAAAAGTCACATCCGTGTACAACGGTTGCTCGGTAAAGTAATCATGCTCTAATCTATCGTGGACACTTACACGTATGTTGAAAAAAAAACGTGCACGTATAAAAAATTAAAGAACTAAAACAAAAATATAAAATATAAAGGTATATAAGTAAACATAAATATCAAACAATCAATATTTAAAAAAAAAAATGCTACCTTCTCGATCTCTATTTATTGTTGCTTTCCTAGTTCATGGTAAACTTGAGACCTCTTCTTCCTCTTCCATAATGATTTGCGCCACCACTGCACCAATTTTTATAAAAAGTTGGTTTTTTTTCAGTAGACGATGAAGATGACGAAACAAACGAAGGAGCATTCGAGATTGTGTTATAATTTTATAAAAACTTTAAAAAATTCAGTAGATGTTGAGAGAGAGAGAGAGAGAGAGAGGGGGGGGAGGGAGAGAGGGATATATATATATATATATATATATATATATATATATATATATATATATAGGGTTTGGCTAAAATAAAAACCCACTTGAGTTGTGCAAACCCTAGAAACTCATTTGTGACCATTGATCTACTCTAATCAATGGCTAAGATTGACCTCATATTTTATATTAATAAAAAAGTTGTCCTTTTTATTTTAAGTATCTTTGAAGGGCATTATTGTCATGAAGGACATTAAAATTTGAAAAAAAAAGTGCATGCATATTTGTCCTTTTGTCAATCTCTTATCTCTCCTAAATCTCTCTCCTCTCCTCTCTCCTCTCCTCTCTCCTCTCTCTTTTTTCTCGCTTTTCAATTTTTTCATTTTTTCAAAGTGCATGCATATTTTTCCTTTTTACTAACATAAAATGTGTTACAACTTTTGTTCGCAAGTTACAATTTTTATTATTGTGTTACAACATGTACTTTGTCATGTTACAGTTTTTGATATTATGTTACATCTTGTAGTTGTAGTTCTAGTATGTTACAACTTTTGTTAGTATCTACAAAAAAATGTTACAACTTATATATTGTATAAATGTTACAGTACATACAAAAATTATATATGTAGCTACCAAATGTAACATTTGTAAAAATTAATGTAACCATTTTGTAACTATTTTAAATTATTGTCTCCTTGTATATACCAATCTCAAATCTTATCCTTAAATTAATATTGTCTCCATTAATATCTCCAAAATACAAAAAGAGGGTCATATATAATCGAACATGTGTTAACTTAAATAAAAAACATATGATTTACAACTTCATGTTACAAGAAAAAAAAACATCCAAACCAAACTCTTTTTTCTCATCTTCATCAAACCATCTGCCTTCATTTGAAAAAAAAAAATATTAGTTAAACAATTTTTAAATTACATTTGTAAGTAAAAACATTACATCTATACAAGAATAATAAATAAATCAACTTTAAAAACCATAAAAATTGTATCAGAACATAAATCCATGACATGATGAAAAAAAAGTCAACACAAATACAATCTAAACTTTAAGTCGTGCAACTACAATAAAAGTCAACACATCAATTAAATTTAACCCAATATTGATGAATAAAAATTGTATCAGAACATAAATCCATTCCTTTGTATTTTTACACAAATACAATCTACATTTCTTCATGAAACCAAATTAGGATAACATAAGATTCTCAGCAATATCATTTACACCAGTTAATTTAGGTACAACTTTCCAAAAACACGTGTGCAAGCTTCCTGCAAAAAACTAAGTTACAACTTTCCAAAACATCAACAATGCAGACATCGTTTAAAACTTTGGATTTACTAATCGTTTTGAAAATTAAAAGTTAAACAAAATAAAACCCAAAATGGCGATCTGATTAAAGAACAAAGAAAGCACTAATCTTTATTAAAGAACTAGAAGCATATATATCCAGATCTATGACAAACGATTAACAGATCTTTTAAAACGAAAAAACTTATGATTCACTAACCTGAACCACCTGAACGAAGAACATTAACAGATTTGAACACGTGTTGCCGCATATCTGAAGAAAGACGAAGAGGTTAGGGTACAGATCTGGACAAAAGACCGCCGTTGTTGTTCTCCATCACCATCGTTTCAGGTCTTCCACCGTACACTGCTGATTACTTCTTCAAAACACCACTAAAGATAGAGATAATAGTGTTGGATGCTCATCAGGGTAGATGTTGAGAGGATTTGGAGCAAGGTTTGTTTCTTTTGATGTGGAAGAGAGAGAAATGAAAGGGTACAAATTGTTAAGTGTTATTTTCAATCAGTCTGACAAAAGTAGAACAAAACATGGAAGATAGTAAAAGTCAAAAATACCCTTAAGACTTCAACTTAAAACGTATACGTGGCTCAATAAGGATCATGTAATGGGTTTTTAGAGTTTACACAACTCACCATGGTTTTCACTATATATATATATAGGGTAGGATTCCGGTGAGAAAATAGTTTTGTGTATGAAGTGTAGGAAGTGTTTCAACCGTTTGATCTAGAAATCGATGGTTTAGATTAAAAGTTTAGGTTAGTTAATATTATACTAATTATAATTTAATGGTCAGGGGTAGGATGGTCCAATAAGTGTTTTAAAACAGGGCAGGAAAGTCATTTTCTTTTATTTATCTAGAAACTCCTCCTTAATTCAAGCTAAATTGTTTATCTCTCTTATTTACTCACCTCTCTTTCTCTCTCTCTCTCTCTCAATAGAATCGAAAATTAAAAAAACAAGCAGGTTTTAGTCATCTTCTTCCTCTTTGTATCTTCTTCTTTTTTCTTACTAACAACCATCATCTAAACCTAATAACTATAGTCTTGTTTTACAGATCCAAATCAGGGTAAAAACACTACGCAAGGAAAAAAAGAAAAAACCCCAAACCGTTTGTTGATCCAGACGCATTCGAACAAAAAACGACTCAAATGGAGGGAAATCAGATTTTTGTAATAATGTTTTAATTAGTGTCAGTCTATGGTAGAGATTAATCGGATTCTTTTTTTAGTTTTGTGATTTTGTGTTCTTACTTCTTAATCGCTGATCTTTATAATAGTGTTCTTAGATACTTTTTTTGTTCTTAGCTATCTTCAATCACTGGTATTTATAATGGTGTATTATAATTATTTTTTAGATAATGTTTTAATGGTGTTTTATAATAGTGTTTTATATAATTGGTTTTGTTTTCTTAATGTTTTAATGGTGTTTTATAATAGTGTTTTATATTATCGGTTTTGTATTTTTTGTTTTCTTAATTTTGTGTTATTAAGTATCTTAAATCGCTGGTCTTGATAAATTGTGTTTTATAATTGGGTTTAAGATAATTAGTTGATGGTGTTTTTATAGTAGTGTTTTAAATAGTGTTTTATAAACCTTCTGCCATAATTGAACAACCAATAGATAAAAATTATATATTTGAAAAATAATGAAGAATCGATGAAGTGTTATAGAGATTGAATATTGTTATGAAAATGTGGAAGAATGAGTTATTTTAGGATAATTGAATTTCATTAAAATCCATAATTTGGATGCTAAATTAGTGGGTTATGATAATTAATAAAATGAATAAAAAGTCTATTATGCCCTTGATCTAAATATTTAATCAGATTTGATCCAACGGTTGAAAACGCTTCCTACACTTCCTACACAAAACAATTTTCTTACCGGATCCTCTACCTATATATATATATATATATATATATATATATGTGTGTGTGTGTGTGTGTGTGTGAAATTTTTGATGATTTTTTTTAAATAAAAAGGTTGGGTGTATTTAAAAGTGAAAAAGGTTTTTTTTTTTTTTTTTTCAAATGATCATATATACGTTGATGGGCCCCAAAATTTAAGACTAACCAATAATATTGACTGGCTTAAACATCCATGTCTGCACGGTTTGGACGGAGGGGCGGTGTTAGCCGCCCTTGAACAAACTGAACGGGCCTAAGCCGCCCCACACCTGCTAATCTAAGAGGAATGTGCTAACAAGAACTAGAAAATGATAGTTTTTTTTTTTTTACAAAAATAAAGGTATATTTTTTCTTGAAATATATATGATCTACGTGTCGCTTACTTATTGCTTTTGATTTGCAGTGTATTTCACTAAGTCCTTTTATGCCTTTTAGAGATTAGGGGAAAGTTAATTTGAGAACACCTATATTCTGTGCGAACCCTGAGAATGACATCTAAAATCATTCAAATTCAAAATTTCTTTTTACACTTATCTTTATTACTAAAATACAATTTCAAAAACACAATTACGCGTAAAAGTTCAAAGTATACGAAAATAAATTGTTTTTACACATGTGTAAATTTACTGTTTATACATGTGTAAACTATTTTATTTACACATGTGGAAAAAGTTAATTTGAAAGTGTTTTTGCAAGAAAAAATAAATTATTTGAAAAGAAAATTCATTTATTAATGTTGTGTTTTGATTATAATGAGGTTTGTATTAAAAAAACGATTTTGATTGATTTTTTAACTTTTTCTCACAGTTCTCACAATATTTAGTGTTTTCAAGATAACGCTTCCCTTAGAGACTAACCCACTTAATAGAGACACTTACTTTTTAGAAATTAGGTAATAGGTTAAAATCTGAACAAGAAGGAATGGTTTAGGATTATTTATATAAATAAATAACATTATTCATTAAAAAAACTTAAGTCCTTTTATAAAAAAACGTCTACGTGTTTTTTTAGTAAATAATTGTTCGGATACCTTTATGATTAACGTGATCAAATATGTATGACTTTCACCTTAAAGACGAATGGCCCAGTGCCCTTGTTGTCGAGATTGATATAAGCTTTTTGGTCATTAATAATTGCAATAAAAGTTGTATATGGTATTTTGATTTATATTATATATATAATACAAAAAGTAACTTAACGCCGTTATCTTCCGTCACCGTCATCTTCCACCGCCTTTTCCTTCATCCCTTCTACATCTTTAACCGTCGGCGACGTTACCATTGTCTCCGCCTCTTCCTTTCCATCTTCAACTTTCTTATACCCATTCAACCGTCCGCTTCTTCATACATATACTCGATCTGCTTCTTCCATCGCTAACCCTTTAGTAACCTTATTTCCTTTTGTTTCGACTTTCGAATTATTCTTTGAAGTCTAACGCTATATTAGGGTTTTATTTCATCTTTGGGTATGTAAGTCTTCCTCATTTATTTGTTTAATTTACAAATCTACAGGGTTTGATTTCATCTTTGGGTGTGCGTTTGTTCCTCATGTATTACAGTCCATTATACTTGGTATCTTCTTTGATTATATCTTTAGATTTGTAATCTTCCTAATTCTTAATTAACAATTGTTGTATGAGATTTTTATTTTATGATTGGTGTATAAAAATTCCTAACTAACGGTTGTTGTTTGCTTCAATTACAACCTACTAAGACTTATTAATCCAGAATTATGGATTTTGTATTAAACGAAATAACTATCTGCATATTTACTGTTTCAGGATGCCCTTCATTCAACCTTTTGAGACTTATTAATCCAAATTTGGTGTTTTTGTATCCAACAAAATCACCAACGGTGTATTATTGCCTCTTCAAAATTTCAAATTGTTGAAAGGTTCGATTATTTCCATCAACATTTGCATTTGTTAAACCATTTATACTTTTACTACAGTGAATTTTATAGCAACAAATTGCTTTTCATGTGAATTCGGGTATTTTTGAAAACTCCACGTTTTTAGGCTGAACTTAGAAATTGATTGTTTTTCCATATCAGTAGAAATTGGTTTTTTTTTTTTTTTTTGGTTGTTCAACCTGTGACTTTAGGAGAAATATATACATAACACGAGTTTTGCATTATTCTTTTGTTTTTCATAGTTTATGACGTAGCCTTCCCCACACCACTGCCTTTCGGTATGCAGACATACCTCATTTGATTTCTAAGATGTGTAACCCACCAGCTTTTAAAAGTATAGCTTGGTCTGATGTACCCATTTTTGCAGGTAATCTACGCATATTTTACATGGATTTTGCAGACCGCCTCACAGTATGTCCGTTGTTCATGGCGAAGTAAAGCTAAAAGATATGATGCTGCCATTTTAGAAGCTCAGAGCCTCCGACAGAATCTTTCCTAATTCGTCTAGCTGATCTGCATATTGCATCAGTATTCAATCATGGAGGTGTGATCTGATCCCAAAGCATCATCATTAACTACTCATTCAAACAAATATTAGATTTTCAATCTTATGCTCAAGGGGAAAACAAATGCTGGTGGATATATTGATATAATTTAAAATTTTACCTTTCCTGCATGAGTAATATTAAGTACAATCATATCTTTTGAGTCATTATCTTTATAGGTGGAACAAGCCAACCATCATCTAACAACTTTGGAAAGAGGTCTTTCTTACAAAATCCTCCATTAAAAGAGTATACATGATATTTTCCGGATTAAAAATCGTCTTAACAATTACTTGACTCAATGAAATATAGAAATGAATTATATACAAGATAACTGGAAAAGACTACATATTATTAGCTTATGGATTTTGATTATGATTGGTTTGTTCCTTTAAAAATAATTTCAATACAGACAGGGAGTTGCATAATGTATTCTTACCACTAAAGTGCGCAACTGAAATTCTTAAACTCAAGATGGCTATCATATTATTGCCAATATGCAGGAACACTATAGTGTGGATGATGTCCACCATTTGTCTTATTTTTATACCCTTTGATGACAACATCAACTTTCCAAGGTTCAATTTTTTTTCTTATTACTCCTTTCTAACCAGATCATGTTTCGTGGCTCAAAATCGGTTTGGATTGTAACTTGCCATTTTGAGTAGGTTTGAAACGGGTCGAGCCAGAATGACCTGCATACACATGTTGCCCTTCTTTCTTTTTTAAATATTGTAAAAACTTGATGCTCTAAGTATAATCATAAAATTATTAGTAGTAATAATCTAAATATATATGAATAAAAAGAGGCATATGAATTCGAATTAGAATCTAACAACGTCGAGCATGTTCGACCCATTTGAGCCATTCCAGTGATTCCACTTCTGTTTTGAAAAACAATCTGACTTACCCAATGTATCAAATATTTGTGTAGGCAAGTCAAACTTTGTATCAAATATAGTGAAACATCAAAAGTCAAGATGCATTGTTATCAACATTCTGCAACTCAAGTAAGCGTTTTGACTAATTCGTAACAAAATCGTTGCAATTAACCGTTTTGGCTGTACAGAACCAAATGTTTGCTGTGAGGTTCGTTGTTTCTGGAAAAAAGTTTGCACATCTTATAGTTTATTATATATATTTTTCCTTTACTTTCGAGTTGAAATAAAAACTATTCACATTAATTATAGTTATATGCATATTGATATTGTTTGTCTTGGAAGTCATTTTGATTTCTGTAGTAACAATAAATTGAGGCAGCTGGCAAAATTAACTCTTATGATGGACATGACATTGGCCGATTATCCAACCCAGATTTGAGTGGAAATTGATAGTGTTGATGTTCTTGAGGTTAGTACATGATTGTCTTAATAATAATATATATGTATATGTAAATATAATTGAGCTTAAGGTAAATTGTTATATTTCTTCTGAAAACGATAGCAAACTCTGTTATGCATATGTTGAATTTGAAATTTTAGAACCATGTTATAGTTTTTTAATAGATTACGTGTTATGCATATGACTTTGTTTTCCTCTATGTGGTACATATGCAGGTGTCTGCGGTTCTGTGCACGACAACGCCAACTGTTTTGAGTCATTCATAATCGACATTTTTATTTGAGTCGTATCTAAAAGAAAAATTCTAAAATTCAGAATTGATTTATTTGTAAGTTATGAAAAGTATTAGTGTATGATTTGGTGATGCAATCAATTAATTTATTTCGTTTATAAATCTTGTATGATTATACGGAGCATGCAAGAAATGGAGTTTATTTCATAAAGTTTGTACAAATGATGCATCTATAGTAGTTCCCCTGGCCAAGTATAAACGGTAGTATACAAGAACAAACAGGTGATGAGTGCAAATTTATATATATCATAATGTTAGAAAAATGAAGAAGCATTGGAAATATGAATAGTCAGGTCCCAAATTTGTACTCCACGTCTCCACGCATTTGATCTTTTAGCCCAGTTAGGTCCATTCCTAGGCCTTAAGAAATTTCTGCATTTCATATATCTTGATACTAAAACATTCATAATCAACATCCCGCCGCAACGCGCGGGCTAACGTTAACTTGTTGTTCAACAAAAATCAAAGAGAAAAAAAAATGAGAGAAAGCAGTTGAATGATTTGGGGGTTACACATAGAAAGAAATAAAAACATGGGTTGATCGATCTACATAGACAACATAGCGGAGCAAACCCAAAAATACATACTGCCTCGTCGCTGTACATAGCACAGGGGCCAAACCAACCACCGTACGTAGAATTCATTACCAATCGGCGTTCGCATTCGTGTGATGTGGTTGATGCAAAAATCGTAGGGAAAGAAGAACGTAATCAGATGTCTCTCTATGTCTTGGGCAACTTAAAGGGAAAGATTCTAGATTGCAAGAGTGGTAAGAGAACAAAAACGAAAACTATGGTGGTCAATCTAAAAACGCAGAAAAGAAATGTTGTTTGATATATATAATAATTGCGTAATTTACGACAAATAAGTATATAATTTTTTTTTTGTAATAAAAGAAAACCGCGATATGGGGGATCGGGTTTTCCCCGGTTCGGAAACCTCGTGGGCAAGCCTGGCTACCCTGGCCAGCCCCTTGCATAGTCTTGGGGGGGTTCTTGGGTTCGCCAGTTTAAAGGGTCCCATGGGTAGTCGGGCAGAAACGTTTCGTTGGCCGTTCAAAAAAAAAAAAAAAAAAAAAAAAAAAAAAGAAAACCGCGATATACCTTTTAATAATTTTCAAATGAGCAATCTTAGATTCTTTTAAATTTAATTCGGGTCAATACTTCGACTGGGACTCATCAGGACATAATCATGTCATCACTTGTCAATTTCCCATTTATTTGACTGTAAATCAAAAGCAATAATTTTAAAATTAACCAATTCAGAAACATTTATTACTGACTTCCATGAGACAAAAAAATTAATTTCTAAAATTGTTATACCATTTTTTTCTAAAACTAAGACCCCGTGGTGGGGCGCTTTTTTTCAAAAAATTTCAAATATAGCGCCCTGCACACCATTACACGCGGGCGCTATATGTGAAAATGGACCGAGGGCTTTATAAAAATAACGTCTAAAGTAAAAGACTTCAACCAATCAATAATGGACACGTGGCACGAGGGGGGGGGGGGGGAGAAATCAAACGGTCAAAAAATTGACCGTTGCCCATTTATTTTTTTGAACGTTTCTCTTTGAACGGTTAACATTTTTTTTTAAAAAAAAACTTTGTATATATACACACACAATATAAACACAAACACACATACAACTAAACTAAAAAACACACACCACAACACAAACCTACAACACAAACATGTATCCATATGGTTCACCGTTCGGGGTCCCGGGTCGATCGGGTGCGAGGCCAAACACTACGAGGCCAAACACTACTACTCCGCTGCCACCCAATTGGGGCGAGTTTGACGCGAACACAATGCAATACGCGCAACTTCTTGGCATGCCCGGTCAATTTTATCCGGGCCCAAACATGCCCGCTCAATTTTTTCCTCCACCAAACTATGTCCAACCTTCTCAAGAGGAGCCCGATTCCGTACCAGAAACTCAAGACGAACCCGAGGGTTCTCAACGTGGGCGCGGGAGACGCTCGCATAAAAAGAAAGACGCGAACGCTCCTCGTCAAAAAAAACAACAGGAACGTTGGGAAAGAGATGAGGAGTTCAAGTTAGCGCGAGCCTGGCTCGACATATCCGAGGACTCGGAAGTTGGTTAATATTTTTTTTTGTGTTTACATTTATATATATATTTTTTAAAATGTTGGTTTAGTATTTTTTTTTTTTTTTGTGTTTACATTTATATATATACTTTTTAAAATGTTGGTTTAGTATTTTTTTTTTTTTTTGTGTTTACATTTATATATATACTTTTTAATCGTATGATATTTTTTTTGCAGCAAACTATCAACATACCCCGGTGTTTTGGCAACGGATTCGAGACCTATTTTTTGCGGCCATGGGTAGGGGGAGTATCGAGAGCACGACTCGATATCTGGAAAGTGGTCGGACATTAATAATAAATGTCACTCGTTTGCGGAGGTCTACCAACATTGCAAGGACAACAGGGCCAGCGGGGAAGGTGATGACGGTTTGTTGGCCAGGGCGTTGGACGAGATGAGAGATACCCGCGGGCCGTTCCCGTATTTGAGGATATGGGAGATGTTGAGACATAGTCCTAAGTGGGCTGATGTCTCGCCTATGGGGTCGGGTAGTGGGCGCAAGATTAGGAGAGGAAGAGGATCAGGAGGAGGAGGACCGTCAAAAAGAAGCAAAACCACCTCCACGTCGCGAGATCCGGATACACCGACATCCGATGCTCGCTTTGTGAGTTTAGATGATCCTGTTGATTTAGAGGATGAGGAGGAGGAGGAGTTTGATATTCCAAGACCACCCGGTAGACGATCAAAAAAGGGTGGCAAGGCGGAGTCGTCTTCGACAGGAGGTGGTGCATCGAGGGAGGAGTTTGATGAAATGAATCGACGACTACAGGATCTTCGCGACCTCAGCCAAAGACGTCTGCAAACTATGGACCAGAGAGTGGCCGAGAATAAAAGGTTCGTCGACATTCAAGAGGCGAGGCAAAGGGAAAAGGACATTGATTTTTTGTCCAAACCGATCGACCACCTCGAGGGAGAAGCCCTACTCCTCGCGATACATCATAGGCAACAAATCCTTGCGAAATATAACCTCCAGTAATTTATTTAAGTTGTTTGTTTTTTTTTTTAATTTGGTATTGTAGTTTATTTAAGTTGTTTGTTTTTTTTTTAATTTAATTAATATTAGTTGTGTGTTTTTATTATTATTTGTAATTTTTTTATATTTATTTGCATTTTATTTTAATTATTTCGAATTAAAAGATTAAAAAAAATAAAAAAAATCAACCAATCACAATCAGGGGCTTTATAAATAAAGCCCACCACTACACCCCTTTTTCAGTTTCTCTCTCCACGCTGACTCAGCAGCCACGTGGACCAATCAGGAAGGGGGGCTTTATAAATAAAGCCCCCCACTACGCATGGTCTAATGGGCTGTTTGATAGCCTCTTAATCAGCCTCTTAACCATTCAGGTCTGAATCATTCAGTATTCAGAGTGTTTGTTTCAGCATCTGAATAGAATGATTAAGTGTTGAACCATTAAGCTAATAAAGGATGCTGAATGATTCAGCTCTTAACCATTCAGACCATCTTAATGATTCAACACTTAGGGGCTGTTTGGTTGATTAAGTGCTGAATCATTAAGATGGTCTGAATAGTTAAGAGGCTCTGAATGGTTAAGAGCTGAATCATTCAGCATCCCTTATTAGCTTAATGGTTCAGCACTTAATCATTCCATTCAGATGCTGAAACAAACAGTCTGAATGCTGAATGATTCAGACCTGAATGGTTAAAAGGCTGAATGATTCAGCCTCTACAATCACAAGGGGCAAAAAAAAAAAAAAGACAAGTAAGTGAGAGAAGGTAGAGGGGCAATGCCCAACAAAGAATGATGGCAGGGTGGCGTGGAAAGGCTTGCCCTCTCCCTTTCAGGCCTCGACTCCCGACAATCTAAATAGCACCAATACTAAATTTTCTTTTTTAATAATAAAATAAGAGACTTTACGAAGGAGTGTCATATGTTCACCATGTGTTGTCTATTACGCTTTGGTTATTCACACACCCCGCTGCCCACATATAGGGTTATACGGAGCGTATATGGTATAATCATTAACGTCAATGGAATGTTTTGTTAGCTTTGTCTAGCAACTGGGATCAATAAGCCAGGTATAGGTCTATATGGGGGTGCCTATATGTGACACTCGGCAAACTCGGGTTAACTTTCCTAACAAACACTTAAGTCTACCTTAACGAAACATTTACTAAACGAACTTAACTGGTTAGTTGAGTCGGTTTTATGATTCGGGGAATCATCGAGAGTCGGTTTACACACACAACGTCCATGGTTTGGTGATTCGGAGGATCACTGGGAAACACACACGCATGAGTCTCGTATCCTGTCCGTTGATGAAACAATAATGCAACATAAGTAACTTGTGGATAATTACATGTTATGCGATCATTGGTAACTTAGGAATATGTGTTTATGTGAAATTATATGATAAAACGTGATTTGGAGGCAAAATGGGAGGAGAGGGGCGAAGGGACGGGACTAGGGCGAAAGGCATACGGTCTGGGGATCGATCCCTTCACCTACCTGCAGCCCCATCAGGTATAAATACCACGTTTTCACATGTTTTCATCATTTCACAAACCCTAACTCGCCTCCAAGTGCTCTCTCCCAGTCCCTAACCTCTAAGAAAAAAGTTTTTACCCTAAAACTATTGATTCCTAGCCTAAAACACTTACAAATCCATAACCAAGATTAGATCTAAGGTGTGTAACTTATCTAAAACAATTTCCTTTCATTTGGATGTTATATTCATGAACCCTTGATGTCCAGATCTGAGTTTGTGATGTTTTTTTATCAACAAAACCTATCTAAAACCTTAACAATATCTAACCTTTCTAATGTGTTTTCTTCCAAAAACCAAGGTTTTTAAAAGGAGATAATGATTTAATAATTGGGGCTTTGGTTTTAGATGTTATGGAAATGATTGTTTGAAGATGTTATGATAAATATCCATGATTTAGAAGCATGTTTAGGATATGTTTGATTGGAATATGATGTTTTATGAATTTGGGGCTATTTTGATGATATTGATGATTGATATGGATGCTCATATGATTAGGATAAGTTTAGAATCATATTAGGAAGCTAAGATATGTGTTTGATGTGATTGTGAACGTGATTATGTGGTTTAATCGATGTTTTTGCTGTTTATGGTAACAATTACATGCATGATGTGACATTTCCATAATCTTTGCTATTTTAGGTAAACATATTATTGTGCATAAAACCTAGTCCGACAAAGTGTTAAGTGGTGTACCATGATGATAATAGGCTAGGTATTGGCTTGGTATTGATTGGCCATGATTCGGCAAGTTTCGAGATCGATTCAAGGGGTTTCGCGCAACAAATGTGTTGCAGCAGCTACAGGGGACAAATGGCCCACCCCTTCGCCCAGGATGAGACCCATTCTCCCTATATGTGGCCCCTTTCGCCTAGGTATGACATGTTCGCCTAGAAATGACCCCTTCATGTAAAACATGCTGATATGACTTATAACACGCAAATTTATGTGTTTTACGTGTACGGTTACCTGATAACTTATATGTGACTGTTAAGCTAATATTGTGGGTCACCAACAGGATGTCGAGTCATGTGTGGTCGTGTCAACATCAATCACTTATGCAAACATACAAAGTCATGGTTTGGCTAATATTGAACATGTCATCGGTCAAACACTTATATACGTCTTATGATAGGTGTCTGGTAACTGGAACTATCACATATCTGATTTTATATTTATTAAGAAGACGCAGCCTAAGGTGGGTTTCATGACCCTATTTTACTGTTTTCTTGTTGGGGATAAACATGCTACGCAAACACTAACACGGTAGATCACATATATTATCACATTTATACTAAGCGACTCATCTAAAGTCCGCCTAACAGTTTTGAAGGGATAGGGAGCCTAATCCAGGCAGACGCGGCCTCCCTATCCCCGCTTAATGTAACACCCGTGGAAACATCCGTCTACCAACGTTTAGGCGGGGGAGACTTGGCGTTACAACACTACAGATCTGTCAAGTGCGCGCACCTACCGACGCGCGCGCTGCCTCACATCACAGACATTCCCAAAGTACAACGTACAGAAGATCAAGAGTCAGTGATCTACCTGCAAGGATCACTGACACCATCAAGTGGATAAGGACACGTGCCTGTAGTTGCCCAACAACCACTATGGTTCAACAGTCACGTGACTGGTTCCATGCTTCTACCATGCTGTCATCACTGTTCTGATTAGGCATGCTTTCCTTTTACCAGAGGTCACATCAGACGCCGGTAGATAGGTCAACCATGCTGCTGCAGAACAACATACCGCCAAGGACCGGTCGCATGTTGCCACGTGTCCACTGATGACCTCGCTGCTGACGTCATCTACAGTATATGTCCTTTTCCCGCCTTTCTCAGAAGTCGAGCATAGTTGGGCCAAGCCAAGGCCCAGGGATCACAAGACTCGTTGTGGGCTTCTTCTCAAGCCCACGACCTTCATTATAAATAAGAGACATCGGCTCCCTTCAAAGGGATCGATAATTAATCACTTGTATCTAGGGCTAGAATTACTCATATGCTATTTTAGGTAAACATATTATTGTGCATAAAACCTAGTCCGACAAAGTGTTAAGTGGTGTACCATGATGATAATAGGCTAGGTATTGGCTTGGTATTGATTGGCCATGATTCGGCAAGTTTCGAGATCGATTCAAGGGGTTTCGCGCAACAAAAGTGTTGCAGCAGCTACAGGGGACAAATGGCCCACCCCTTCGCCCAGGATGAGACCCATTCTCCCTATATGTGGCCCCTTTCGCCAAGGTATGACATGTTCGCCTAGAAATGACCCCTTCATGTAAAACATGCTGATATGACTTATAACACGCAAATTTATGTGTTTTACGTGTACGGTTACCTGATAACTTATATGTGACTGTTAAGCTAATATTGTGGGTCACCAACAGGATGTCGAGTCATGTGTGGTCGTGTCAACATCAATCACTTATGCAAACATACAAAGTCATGGTTTGGCTAATATTGAACATGTCATCGGTCAAACACTTATATACGTCTTATGATAGGTGTCTGGTAACTGGAACTATCACATATCTGATTTTATATTTATTAAGAAGACGCAGCCTAAGGTGGGTTTCATGACCCTATTTTACTGTTTTCTTGTTGGGGATAAACATGCTACGCAAACACTAACACGGTAGATCACATATATTATCACATTTATACTAAGCGACTCATCTAAAGTCCGCCTAACAGTTTTGAAGGGATAGGGAGCCTAATCCAGGCAGACGCGGCCTCCCTATCCCCGCTTAATGTAACACCCGTGGAAACATCCGTCTACCAACGTTTAGGCGGGGGAGACTTGGCGTTACAACACTACAGATCTGTCAAGTGCGCGCACCTACCGACGCGCGCGCTGCCTCACATCACAGACATTCCCAAAGTACAACGTACAGAAGATCAAGAGTCAGTGATCTACCTGCAAGGATCACTGACACCATCAAGTGGATAAGGACACGTGCCTGTAGTTGCCCAACAACCACTATGGTTCAACAGTCACGTGACTGGTTCCATGCTTCTACCATGCTGTCATCACTGTTCTGATTAGGCATGCTTTCCTTTTACCAGAGGTCACATCAGACGCCGGTAGATAGGTCAACCATGCTGCTGCAGAACAACATACCGCCAAGGACCGGTCGCATGTTGCCACGTGTCCACTGATGACCTCGCTGCTGACGTCATCTACAGTATATGTCCTTTTCCCGCCTTTCTCAGAAGTCGAGCATAGTTGGGCCAAGCCAAGGCCCAGGGATCACAAGACTCGTTGTGGGCTTCTTCTCAAGCCCACGACCTTCATTATAAATAAGAGACATCGGCTCCCTTCAAAGGGATCGATAATTAATCACTTGTATCTAGGGCTAGAATTACTCATATGCTATTTTAGGTAAACATATTATTGTGCATAAAACCTAGTCCGACAAAGTGTTAAGTGGTGTACCATGATGATAATAGGCTAGGTATTGGCTTGGTATTGATTGGCCATGATTCGGCAAGTTTCGAGATCGATTCAAGGGGTTTCGCGCAACAAAAGTGTTGCAGCAGCTACAGGGGACAAATGGCCCACCCCTTCGCCCAGGATGAGACCCATTCTCCCTATATGTGGCCCCTTTCGCCTAGGTATGACATGTTCGCCTAGAAATGACCCCTTCATGTAAAACATGCTGATATGACTTATAACACGCAAATTTATGTGTTTTACGTGTACGGTTACCTGATAACTTATATGTGACTGTTAAGCTAATATTGTGGGTCACCAACAGGATGTCGAGTCATGTGTGGTCGTGTCAACATCAATCACTTATGCAAACATACAAAGTCATGGTTTGGCTAATATTGAACATGTCATCGGTCAAACACTTATATACGTCTTATGATAGGTGTCTGGTAACCGGAACTATCACATATCTGATTTTATATTTATTAAGAAGACGCAGCCTAAGGTGGGTTTCATGACCCTATTTTACTGTTTTCTTGTTGGGGATAAACATGCTACGCAAACACTAACACGGTAGATCACATATATTATCACATTTATACTAAGCGACTCATCTAAAGTCCGCCTAACAGTTTTGAAGGGATAGGGAGCCTAATCCAGGCAGACGCGGCCTCCCTATCCCCGCTTAATGTAACACCCGTGGAAACATCCGTCTACCAACGTTTAGGCGGGGGAGACTTGGCGTTACAACACTACAGATCTGTCAAGTGCGCGCACCTACCGACGCGCGCGCTGCCTCACATCACAGACATTCCCAAAGTACAACGTACAGAAGATCAAGAGTCAGTGATCTACCTGCAAGGATCACTGACACCATCAAGTGGATAAGGACACGTGCCTGTAGTTGCCCAACAACCACTATGGTTCAACAGTCACGTGACTGGTTCCATGCTTCTACCATGCTGTCATCACTGTTCTGATTAGGCATGCTTTCCTTTTACCAGAGGTCACATCAGACGCCGGTAGATAGGTCAACCATGCTGCTGCAGAACAACATACCGCCAAGGACCGGTCGCATGTTGCCACGTGTCCACTGATGACCTCGCTGCTGACGTCATCTACAGTATATGTCCTTTTCTCGCCTTTCTCAGAAGTCGAGCATAGTTGGGCCAAGCCAAGGCCCAGGGATCACAAGACTCGTTGTGGGCTTCTTCTCAAGCCCACGACCTTCATTATAAATAAGAGACATCGGCTCCCTTCAAAGGGATCGATAATTAATCACTTGTATCTAGGGCTAGAATTACTCATATGCTATTTTAGGTAAACATATTATTGTGCATAAAACCTAGTCCGACAAAGTGTTAAGTGGTGTACCATGATGATAATAGGCTAGGTATTGGCTTGGTATTGATTGGCCATGATTCGGCAAGTTTCGAGATCGATTCAAGGGGTTTCGCGCAACAAAAGTGTTGCAGCAGCTACAGGGGACAAATGGCTGAACCCAACCCTAACACAACTGTCATCAACCAGGTTGGGGACGTCGACGTCCAACTCACCGGAAAAGACGGTACCCCAGCCACGGTCATAAAACAGTCGACCTCACGCATCCAAAAACCTGCTCACGAGGTGGATGATGACGTAACAGACGAGAGCAACGGAGACGACTCAGACGAAAACCCAGACCAGTGGCTCCTGCGCCAGAGCACCAAAAGCGCCGCTATTTACCAGCGGATGCTCATGCGACTGGCGAGGAAGAAGGGCAAAACCCTCACCTATGGTTCTTCACCAAAAAAGACCCACAAAAACAAAGAGACCTCCGGTCGTTGCGGTGGTCGCGACGGGGAGCTCGGCGGAAACGCCGGAGCTCGGGGCCGCGCCAACACCCGTGACGAGTCGGACGGATACGAGTCGTCAAGCACTGACTCTGACCACAGAGGGAGGGACCGCACTCGCCGCTCACATCGCAAGATGTGGACGACAACTTGGTCAAAGCCTTCCGCCCAAAATCATTTGAGGAAAAATCAAAGTTCGTCGCCCGCATAGCAACAGCGGGAATTCCGAGAACAACCAAACTTCCCAGCAGCGTCGGCATGTACGACGGCCTGCGTGACCCAGACGACCACATTCACAACTTTGAATGTGCCGGAAGTTCGGTCAACTGGCCGGTTCAGGTTTGGTGCCACCTCTTTGCCCAAACGCTGACCGGCGCAGCTAGAGTCTGGTTTGACAATCTCCCCGCAGGGAGCATCGCTGATTTTGATGATCTCACCGACAAGTTCGGTAATCATTTCTCATACCTACGAAAGCACAAGAAAGACAAGGCACACATTCTTTTGTGTCGCCGATATGACCATGAACCATCGAGGATTTCATCGTTCTCTTCAACAAGGAGGCACTACAGATAGGCTGCGGGGAAGAACTCACCTATGCTGCGTTCATCCACAATGTGCGCAGCCCGTAACTCATGAAGTGCCTCACAGGCAAAGACGGCATCCCAGAATCCTGGGATGAAGTCATCCATTCCGCCAAGATATACGCCTCATCCGAGAAGTCATTTAACCAAATGCATGGCTTCCAACCACATCACCATAATAATAATAATAATAATAATAAGAACAAGGGGAAGTCGGTTTGGAACCGCATTTCGGGCTCAACAGACGAGGGGAAATACTCTCCTGCGAATGATGCTCGCAACATTATCAGCAGCAAACAATCAAGGGAACAGCGGGGACATTCCAAGAAAAACCAAGACTGGACCCCGTTGATAAAGACTCCGTCTCAAGTCTTAAAGACGGAACAAGTCACCCTCAAGGAACCCAAACCCCCCGGGAGAAGACGCAACATAGACACGTCCAAATTCTGCGAGTACCACAACGACTTCGGCCATCTCACAGACAATTGCTACGGTCTGAAGTTGGAAATTGAAATGGCCCTGAAGTCTGGACAACTGGGGCATTTGGTTAAAAATGTCCACCGCGCGGCTAAAGGCCAAGCTGGCGACGATACGCAAGCAGACAGATCACGAAAAAAGATCCGTGACCTAAACACGCATGCGGCAACCATCATCCCGCGCCATCAATGCAATATGACAAGGCCGGGAAGATAGCACCAGCAAGGGAAGAGGACCCGAGTGCCGACAAATAGCGACTCATGGAAGGAAGCAGAGGTCATCCTACCGAAAGTGCGCGGCGGGGCATCCTGCACCGCTCCTTTAGTCATCACTGCTGTTTTCGGCCACTATCGAACAAGGTATATGTTCATGGACGGCGGTAGCAGCACAGATATCATGTATGACCAATGTTTCCAGCAATTAGATGAGGAGGACAAGGCAAAGCTTGTCCCCATAAATGAGCCAATCTCGGGATTCATTCATGAAACAATTATGCCGCGCGGCATGATCTCTATGCCAGTAACAATGTCAGATGGCACACATGAGCGCATGGAAATCTGCGACTTCATGCTTCTGCCAGCAAACTCCAACCATGACATCTTACTGGGTCGCGAGGGCATTGAACGCTTCAACGCCAACGCTTCTACGCCTCACGCAATGGTGGGATTCCCAACCAGAACAGGCGTGGCAATCATTCGAGGCAACTAGGAATGCCACTCGGCCGAAGCCGCAAAACCACCGAAGATGGTCAAAACAGATGCCCACATAGAGCTGGAAAAATGGATCCTCAATCCTAAATTTCTGGAGCAAACGGTGGTCATAGGCCATGCAATCTCCGACTCCATCCGTAATCAGTTGAAGCAACTGCTGATCCACAACATGGACGTGTTCGCCTAGCAACCAGCGGACATGGTCGGCGTTTCGCGAGAAATCGCGGAACACAGGCTCAACGTATACCGATCAGTAGAACCAGTAGTTCAAAAGAAGAGAAGCATGGGGCTGGAGAAAGCAAAGGCCATGAACGAACAAGTCACCGAGCTGCTCAACGCGGGCATACTAAGGCCCATCCGATATCAATCGTGGCTCGCGAACCCGGTCATGGTCGCGAAATCCAATGGCAGCTGGTGCATGTGCGTCGATTAAAAAGACCTCAACAAAGCGTGCCCCAAGGATTGCTATCCCCTGTCGGAGATAGATCTGAAAGTAGACTCGTTGGCCCCTTATCGTTTCAAATGTTTTCTTAACGCGTACAAGGGGTATCACCAAATACAGATGGGAAAGGAAGATGAAGACAAAACCGCCTTCCGCACTGACATAGGCATGTTCTGCTACACCAAAATGCCATTCGGTTTAAAGAACGCAGGCGCGACATACCAGCGCCTCATGGATACAGCACTCGTGGCCGAAATAGGTGTACGCTTAGAGGTATATGTGGATGACCTAGTCATCAAGAGTAAGGAAGAAAGCGACATGCTGCGGGATATTTAACAAACCTTCAACCAACTGCGCAAAGTGCGCATGAAGTTAAATCCAAGAAAATGTTCTTTTGGAATGGAGGAGGGCAAGTTCTTGGGCGTCATCGTTACTCGGGACGGGTTCCGCGCCAACCCGGAAAAAGTACAAGCAATAGAGCGCATGCCCTCCCCCGCCTCAATCAAGGAGGTCCAAACGTTGATGGGTCGCCTGGTAGCGCTGAACAGGTTCTTGTCCAATTACGCTTCAAAATCGTTCCCGTTCGTGGACACCCTAAAGAATTACTTAAAAAAGAGCAAATTTCGTTGGACGGCGGACGCAGAAGCTGCGTTCCAAGCAATGAAGCAATGCCTCATGAACCTACCAACCCTCACGGCACCAACACCAAAGGAACCGCTCACACTTTACCTCTCTGTAACCGAGCGGGCGGTAGGCGCATTACTTCTGGTAGATCGCAAGGGGGTACAAACGCCTATCTACTACATCAGCCGCACCTTGCTTGATGCTGAAACAAGATACACCATTATGGAAAAATTGGTCTTAGCCCTGGTACACGCATCCCGAAGACTGCGACGATACTTCCTAGGGCACCCAATCAACGTCCTCACAGACTACAAGATCAGCGACGTCTTGCGCAAACCGGAGCTTTCGGGTCGACTAGCAAAATGGGCCATTGAGCTTGGAGAGCACACCATATACTACAAGCCCCGGCCCGTAGTCAAAGGACAAGTCCTAGCTGACTTCGCCACTGAAATACCAGCGGACAAGGTCGACGAATGCAAGGCAGAGCAATCTCCCGCACCAACCCAAAACCTATCGCAGACCTGGTCCCTCTTTATAGACGGGGCCTCCAACGATGGTGGTTCGGGCGCAGGATTACGCCTTATCAGCCCGGACAAACATGAGTTCACATACGCCATCCGCCTCGACTTTAAAAGCACAAACAACGAGGCGGAGTACGAAGCGTTGCTGGCAGGCCTCCGCATTGGGGAAAAAATGGGGGCCAGGCACGTGGAGACACACGTGGACTCATTACTTGTCGCTCGACAGATCAACGGGGTCTACGACGCAAAGGACGAAACCATGGCGCTATACTTAGAACAGGCCAAAAAACTCATGCATAAATTTGATTCCTGCACAGTAGAGCACATCAGGCGCAGCGAGAACAAACCCGCAGATGCATTGAGCAAAATGGCCTCCACAGTTTTCGAACACATGGCTAAAGAAGTCCGCATCGAGGTACTCAGTACCCCGTCCGTCAGAGAACTACGCAAGTGCGACAGTTGCCAACGCCATGCGCCAAATACTCTGCGACCAAAGAACGACCTGGTACCGGTCACGGCGGCATGGCCCTTCCAAAAATGGGCGATTGATCTCGTAGGTCCATTCCCCGCGTCCCCGGGAAATGTCAAATTCCTCATCGTGGCCATCGATTACTTCACTAAATGGGTCGAGGCGAAACCTCTAGCCAAAATCGACGGAACCCACGTAAAAAAATTCATCTGGGAGTTCATCATCTGCAGATTCGGCCTACCAATGCAACTCGTCAGCGACAATGGCACGCAGTTTGCGGACAACATGCTACAATCCTGGTTAGCGCAAATGGGCGTCCAGCAAATATTCACATCCGTTGCGCACCCACAAGGAAATGGCCAAGTAGAAAGAGCCAACAGAAGCATTGTAGAAGGTATCAAGGCGCGGCTGGGCACTAGGCGCACAGGATGGGTGGATGAACTGCCACACGTCCTATAGGCCTACCGCACCCTCACAAAAACAAGGAACGGAGAAACTCCATTCAGCCTAACCTACGGGTCCGAGGCGGTGATCCCAGCTGAAATTGGTTGCCCTTCCGCAAGGGTCCTACTGGCCGACCGATATAACAACGATGATGAACTCCGCATCAACTTAGACTTGCTCGAAGAACGGCGGGACCTAGCCGCCATCAAAGAGGCCAAGTACAAAACTCAACTAGAGCGATACTACAACAAACGCGTCAAAAGATGCGCCTTCAAGATTGGGGAATACGTTTTCCGCAACAACGAAGCATCAAGCGCGAAAAAGATAGGAAAACTGGCACCAAAATGGGAAGGCCCATACAAAATTCAAGAAATTTTAGGCAAAGGGGCCTACGCGCTAGAAAGACTAGATAGTACGCCCGTTCCCCGATCTTGGAATGCGGAACAGTTGCGCCTATGTTATTTGTAACCCTATTTTTACGCCTGGCTACACATGTCGCGGCAATCATTAATAAAAGAACGTTTGTCTCTTATTACTTGTAGCTCTAGTTGTTTTTTCCGCGCCTAGGTCTTCAAGATAACGCTACAGGCTATGCCGGACTAACGCAGCTTCGTGCTACGGCTAGGATGTATAAACACCTAACCTACGCTGCAGTCTTCATTCTTCAAGGCATAGCCCACTTGTCGGACGATAACATTCGCGCCAAAGGACCATGCTAAAACTCAGTCTCCTAAACCCGCTATAAGCGCAGGTCAGACTTTGCGAGAAGCATGGCGCCTTGCGGCGCGAATATACGTCTTCAAGACAAGGCCTATTTGGTAAGCTTGTCGGACTAAAGGCACAAGTTACGTTGAGTATTGGTCTTCAAGGCAAAAGTAAGTACTTAAATGCCGGACCACTTACTAAACGCATGCGCTAACTCTTACTTACACACTAGGTGACGACTTGGTTAAATAAGTAAAACAGGAGTTAACGCGAGACAACACAAGGCATAACAAAACAAAATATTTCACTAACTTTGGGGATTAAAAACCCAACAAAATTTACAAGGAAAGCAAAAAACAACCTAACTATTCCGAGCCGCTAAAGTCTACTAGCTGCTCGTCGGTCTCAGGCGCTTCCTCATCATCAGCCCGCGCCCTCGAGAACCCTTCACCAGCGGCCCTCCGCCTCTCTTCTTCGATCCGCAACCGCTCGGCCTCCGCAGCCTGCTCCTTAGCCTTCTCACCCAGCTCATCTGATTTCTCAATGAAGTACCGGAAGGCAGCGGCAGGGTCGATGTGGCGGTTGCAGTCCGCGACAACCTGAAGGATGGGGAACTCAAGTTTATTAAACTTGGCGAGTTCCGCCAAGTATTCGTCCTTCAGGGGATTCCCATAGTGCTCTGCATCAATAATGCGCCTGTTGTTCTGAGCATGAAGGAAGCCATCCTCGAACCCCTCGCTATACCCATAAGCATAGGCGGAGGAGGCTATGCTGGCAACTTGATCACCAAGCTTGGGCTCTTTGTGACACCCCAGGAAAATCCCACATCGGCCGTGGCCAGGAGAGATCCTTGGTTCATAAGTAATGTCTTGCCTCTTAAATCACCAACGCGTTTTGGGGCTTAATGTTAGTGGATGAGAGGAGAACTCCATAGTTAAGCGTGCTCAGGTGGGAGAAATTTCAGGATGGGTGACCTCCTAGGAAGTCTCCACTTGGGCAACCAAAAACAAATCCGTGAGCTCTGGATGGGCAAAGCGGACAATATTGGTGGTGAGAGGGGCGGGGTGTTACAGATGGTATCAGAGCCACTCCTGTGCCGTTCGGGATGGTGGGTGCATACCTCATCAGGGACGATGAGACTCTATACCTCATCAGGGACGATGAGACTCTAACAGGGGGTGAATGTGACACCCCAGGAAAATCCCACATCGGCCGTGGCCAGGAGAGATCATTAGTTCATAAGCAATGTCTTGCCTCTTAAATTACCAACGCGTTTTGGGGCTTAATGTTAGTGGATGAGAGGAGAACTCCACAGTTAAGCGTGCTCAGGTGGGAGAAATTTCAGGATGGGTGACCTCCTGGGAAGTCTCCACTTGGGCAACCAAAAACAAATCTGTGAGCTCTGGATGGGCAAAGCGGACAATATTGGTGGTGAGAGGGGCGGGGTGTTACACTCTTGCCAGAAGCGCTTGAAGATCTGCAACAAACAAACACAATAAGTAACAAGTATACAATCAAAATAAAGGTTAGAGTAACGGATAAAACAACTCACCTCGTCAATGCCGCTGGTCATCAACCAGCGGAGAGATTCGCTCATCTTCTCCTGCTCCACCACCGAGCCATCCAGCAGAGCCTTGGCCGCATCAGCCTCTAGGACAGCAGCCTCGCGATCCTTTACAGCCGTATCCCTCTCCTGTTGGAGAGTCTCCTTCGCCTCCAGCATTGTAAACCGCTCATCTTCAAGAGCGGAAAGGCGAGAGTTGGCCGTATCCAGATCCGCGGTCTTTGATTCCAGCTGCTTGCGCATGTCAATGGACTCCCGCAGGCCTCGGTCCACCGCTTTTTTGTCCGCCGCCGACTCGGACAAAACCTTTCTCGCATCATCTTCAGCACGATGAGCCCGGCGGCGGTACTCTTCGAGACGAGACTGCATGGCCGCCTCTTTTTCAGCAAGGGCGGCCTTCTCAGCCTTCAAGCGGGCGAGGTCCTGCTCCATGGCGGCATCCCGCCGCCGGAGGGAGTCCATCATAGCCAGCTGACTTGCCTGACCGATGCACATATTTGTGATCAAGTCAGGACGACTCAGACTGTCCTGATAAGCCTGTTCATAGGGAGGCACCGCCCCGCTGACAAACTCCTCCGCAACCAGGGAGTTGGAGAATAAAGTATTCTCCCTGACCGCCCAGCGGGGGCGCCAAATGGTGTCATCCCCAACCCAGCTGGAGCCATCATACTCCCCAGCGGGCTCCCGACCCCCCGCGCCAGGCGGCGCACTACCTGCCCGGCGGTCAACCCTACTACCCTCAGCGCCTCCCGCCGGGGGCGTCACACCAGAACTTGAAACGTCATCGGCCTTTCGCTTGGCCTCAGTTTCCCTTTCCAAGTGGAGCCTTTGCTGCTCCAAGGCCTTAGCCTGCCTTGCGGCATCGGCGGCAGCCGCCTCAGCTTTTTTTGCGGATTCTTCAGCCGCCGCTTTATTCGTTGCCTCAGCCTTGGTAGCCTCAGCAGCCTTTGTCTTCAAAAGGGCCTCAGCCTCAGCGGCTTCATTGGCCCTAGCCTTCAAGGCAACCTCCGCCTCCTTACGGAGGCGCTCCTCCTCTCTCTTCTTCTTTGCCTCCACTATCTCCTCAACAGTCGGGATAAGTGGAGGGGAAGGACTGGTGGTCACCTTGGCCGCCACGCCTGCAAAATAAACGGTTAGGCACAAACAGAGGAAAATAATAAACTCCAAACAAGACACTCACCAGGAATCTTCTTCACCATCTTTTGAAGAAGCGGCTGGCGCGCAGGTGGAGCGCCTATATCAAAAGAAAACACAGGGGCATCAGGCCCCTGTGGTTGTGTAGCTTGAGCGGGGGACTTGCCCTTGTCCCCAGTACCTCCAACTGCATTGGAGGTTCCAGCAGCCGCGCTCGTCCCGCCATCCCCGCCGGCACCCGCCTCATGCCGACCCCTCTTCCGAGTCTTCAGCTTGAACTCATCAACGTTGTGATCGTCATCAGACGCGGGCCCGTCCTTCCGCTTGTGCCGATTCTTTACGTACTCTCCGCCTGTATCCGATGACCCTGTGTCAGAAACAGCGGTCACTGGCTCAACTGCATAGCAGTGCCTACGCGGGGCATGCTTCAAGCGCCCCTGAGAATGCCGCACCAAGGGCGACACCTCACTTAGAAACGCAGAACAGGGGTCAGAAGACTTACGAGTGGCGTAATGGTGGGCGGGCGGATTATCCAAGTTACGATAATAGAATCGGCCAACAAATTCTTCTAAGAATGAGACCTGTCCCTCAGGGATGCGCCTCCACTTCAGCTTCAGAGCCCCGCGGGACTCAAAGATATCAAACTTCGACACACCTGCGCGTTCAACAAACAATTTAGCAAGAATTAGAATTACCAAAGAAATCAAAGTGCTAGATTATACCTTCTTGGAGGATGTACGGCTCTTTCCCCTCACGGATGCCGGTGCGGCTAGTCCCCAGCAGATTGAAGGTACCTTCAAACAGACCCTTCAACTCCAGCTTTGTCTTATGAGTTGTAAGGGCGATGAACCAGGCTTCATCTTTATAACCCCGCATCACCTCGCGGTCAGGCACCCGCTCCCTAGACGTCACTACCTTCCAGCGCATCGCCACCGGAATAACGCCTTTCTTCAAGTAGAATAACTTGTCCTTCCACCCATGAAGCGACTTCGAAACCTCAGTAACTATAGCGGGCACCTTAGGCCGCGGCTTGAATGTAAACCATGACTCGTCCCGAGCCATGAAGTAAAAGACATTGAACCGATCAATGGTCGGTTCAATATCTAGCGCCCGACACTGGTTCTCAAAGTGCCCCAACCGGAGCATCCCAAACCCGCTCACCTGGGACACCACCACCCCATATTCTATCAGGGTATCCAACTGGAAGCGGGTGCAAGGCAAACGAAACCCACACTTAGAAAAGTGGGCCTCATAAAAGGCAAGTTTGCCCTATGGAGCGGTCAGAATGGTCTTCCCCAGACCAGGCAATTCCGGCTCCCACTCCGGAAGAATGCCATGATCGGCACAGAAGACGGTGAAAGTGGCAGCCGTCCATTTGCAGGGGGTGTTGGTGGCCAACTTCCTCTCTTTCACTTTGATCTCCAGAACGTCAGGCTCTATCTCCTGACTGCTAGCCTCCGATTCATCACGGCGAGCCTCGCCGGTGGGAGAAAGATTGGTTGAATGGTCAGACATTGCAACAAGGCTTAACAGCAAAGAGAAAGAAGAAGATGATCGGGTGAAGTTTCAAGGAAATCTTCAGTCGTCACCGGAATTATCGCCGGGAAACTTGAAGATTGGTCGGAAACTCCAAGAAAAAGGAAGAAAATGATAAAGATTGATCGGAAAGTTGAAGAGGTGTGGAGATAAATTTGAAAAGGTAACCGTCTCACAAAGCCCTCACACACATATATATATATATACCCATTGCATTTACGGCAATGGACCCCACCACGAATAGGCAACCCGTCGTGCCTTTTTGTCTGGAAAGACGAGATGACGACACGTGGCATAAGCATAATCGGACGGCTCACAACAGCGCGTGGGCAATGGCCACAGCTGGCAACCGTTCACTTGCCGGACACGTGTCAGCAAACCTCACCATCTCACAACAACAAACGCGTGCCTCCCCACGCGCCTGACATAACCCACGTGGGACAAGACACGTGGCATCACCCTGATCACTCGTTCAACAAACAGACACGCGTGGTCACCACGCGCCTGACACCAGACGAAAAAAGCTCCTACAGGAAAGCCAGAAGACATAAAGCAGACAACGTGTCAGACAGTTGTCTGACACGTCTGCTAAACTTCCCCATAAAGCTATCCTCATTCGAATTCCAGGCGGATTAAATTCAAATGATTGACAAAGTAAATGCATCACTCAGCATTTATTCCAAACATTCTAACCACATTTAACACAAAAAACAAGCGTTACACGTCATGGCATGAAGCCTCGACGTAAACGCGGACAAAGAAGTTCCCCGCCTAGCCCCTTCAGACAACGCATAGAGTGTCACAATCCGCGGATGTGTGACGTAGACGTGGGAAAAGACGTTCTCCGCCGGCCTTCTTTAAGAGAACACGCAGAACGTTAGAATCCGCAAAGAGAAACGTCTCCGCCTACTAAAGGGGAAGCAAACACAAGCGGAAGAGCCATCACCCGCGACCCACTTTTAATTCAGTCTAGTGCTCCACCTCTTCTTAAATCAAGAACAGGAGAAGCCCTAGACTAGGGGGACTTGAAGGGATAGGGAGCCTAATCCAGGCGGACGCGGCCTCCTTATCCCCACTTAATGTAACACCCGCGGAAACATCCGTCTACCAACGTTTAGGCAGGGGAGACTTGGGGTTACAACACTACAGATCTGTCAAGTGCGCGCACCTACCGACGCGCGCGCTGCCTCACATCACAGACATTCCCAAAGTACAACGTACAGAAGATCAAGAGTCAGTGATCTACCTGCAAGGATCACTGACACCATCAAGTGGATAAGGACACGTGCCTGTAGTTGCCCAACAACCACTATGGTTCAACAGTCACGTGACTGGTTCCATGCTTCTACCATGCTGTCATCACTGTTCTGATTAGGCATGCTTTCCTTTTACCAGAGGTCACATCAGACGCCGGTAGATAGGTCAACCATGCTGCTGCAGAACAACATACCGCCAAGGACCGGTCGCATGTTGCCACGTGTCCACTGATGACCTCGCTGCTGACGTCATCTACAGTATATGTCCTTTTCCCGCCTTTCTTAGAAGTCGAGCATAGTTGGGCCAAGCCAAGGCCCAGGGATCACAAGACTCGTTGTGGGCTTCTTCTCAAGCCCACGACCTTCATTATAAATAAGAGACATCGGCTCCCTTCAAAGGGATCGATAATTAATCACTTGTATCTAGGGCTAGAATTACTCATATGCTTTGTACTCTCCAAAGCAATAATATTCTCGGCTCTTTACAGTGGACGTAAATCATACTCGACCGAACCACTTACATCCTTGTGTCTTACATTTACACATTTACCACACACTCACTCATTTACACACTCGGGTAATCCAAAAGGTTTGGGTAAAGGAACGTACGTACAGTAACATAAGTGCAACCTCTCGGAGATTAGTGATAATCACCGAGATACTTATTGTTTCTTCAAGTTTGAATCATGAATATATGGAACATAGCAGGGAAAGTGTGAATAGATCTATTGGGTCCGACAAGCCCCACTCGTGCAAACTGGAGGTCGCACGGGTGCATATTTTTCCTATCTAACATTATGTCACCGGGTGATGACCGGTGATGGGGAAACGAGGCATACTTATTATTATCAGTCAGCAATGGTTCATAATGCTTAAGTAACTTGTAACGATGTCTAGCTAGCATGCGATATAAATGTAAGGTTTGTGCGGATATGGTTTTCAAACACTTAGTTTTATTGCAAACAAAAAACCTGTGAACTCACCAGCATTATATGTTGACATACTCAGCATGTTTTCTCATGTCGCTAAGGTAACAGACATTGGATAGGACGCACAGGGTCGCACTGTATTTTACCACTTCATTTTCACTATTTTGGAAATTGTAATTTATAACTACTTTCCAAACATCGTCTTGTGTTGGTACTTTGGGATTGTAACTTTAATTGCTTCCGTTGTACTTTGTTTAACTTTTTAAAAACTACATGGTTGTTCGAACGTTATTTTCCTCATATAATTGTCGTTCTATCTGACCACTTATTTGGATCCTGATGTGTCACGCGTCTCGTGGTAAAACCACGCATGTGAAATTTGAGGGTGTGACACTATAGCCTAGAAGCGACATATAGGTCTAGTTATTTTTTGCAAACATCTTTATACAATATCTAAATTAGGCGTATATGTCCGTATGGAACCAATAGTTCTAATTCTTTTATAAACATTTTTATACAATATCTATATGGCGTATAGGTCTAGTTTTATTACAAAAAAAATTTATACAATACATATATGGGATGTATAGGTGGGTGAGGCGTATAGGTCTAATTTATTTTTTACAAGCATGTTTATACAATAGTATACTATCAACACCTATAGCCTAATATAGATCCTACACTATGCCACTAGGCTTATACATCACCTATAGTACACCAATAGGCCTATACTGGACCTATGCTACACATATTCTAGACTATACGGTACAAAACGATAATATCCGATACGATACATATACTAAACCTATAGGCCTATACATGATCTATACTACATTCATAAGCCTATACTACAGTCATAGTCCTATTAATATGAGGCCTACATAGGACCTATACTACACCCATATGCCTATACGAGACCTATACAACACCTACACTACACCTACACTATACTATATGAGACAAAACTATACGATATATACAATATGATACTATAGTATCCTATCAATACCTATACTACATTCATACGCCTATGTGGAACCGATACTACACTTATAGACCTATACGGGATCTATTACACCCATATGGTTATATAAGGCCTTACGAGACCTATACTACATACCTAAGCCTATATGAGGTTTATACAAGACATATACCACAATCATAGGCCTATACGAGACCTATACTACACTCATAGGCCTATATGAGGCATGTACGAGGCCGATACTACACTTGTAGGCTTATACAGGACCAAGACTACACCTATAGGCCTATACGAGACCTATGCTACACCTATACTAAACTATATGATACAATATGGTAGCATATGATACGATACGATACGATACGATACTATAGTATACTATCAAGACCTACACTACATCCATAGGCCTCTACAGGACCTATACTACACACATAGGCCTATACAGGACCTATACTAGACTACACGTCACAAAACCATGATATACAACACGATACAATATTACTATATACTTCGGATACCTACACTACACATATAGGCTTTACGTGATCTACACTATGCTCTTAGGCTTATACTGGCCTATGCTACATTCATAGAGCTATATGAGACCTATATGTGACTGATACTATACTTGTAGGCCTATACGAGACTTATCCTACACCTTGAGCTCACGAACAAGGCTTTGCTCGTGTCCATTTGTTAAGGATATTATGTGTCCACGAACAGTTCATGAACACTTGTCGAACAAGATTTTATGTTCGTGTTCGTTTGTTAAGAAAACACTTGTGTTCGTGTTCGTTTGTGTCCGTTTGTTAATTTTTTTCATGAACGCGCACGAACACAAACGAATATTAATGAACACAAACAAGTGTTCATAGACACAAATGAATACAAAGAAGTGTTCATGAACGGAAACAAACACAAACGGGCATATATTAACTTTAAAATAAGATCGAATTCACATGCATTAAGGCATTCGTATTAACATAATATATGTAAACATAATAAAATAGCGTCTCAAAAAATTGAGTTTGCATTGGAGGTGAATGGAGGAGGGTGTTGTAGGTGCATTGTAGAAGGTGTCGATGCTAGAATGTGGAAACATAAAATGAGTGTGGATACTAAAAGTGGGTTTATTGATCTCATATATTATATATTTATTTATATGGGTAAAATAAATAAAAATAAAATAAAATTAAAAAACATAAAAATTAAAAATCCAATTAAACAAACAAACATAAACGAAAACGTTACCGAACGTTCACAAACATAAACGAACGAACGCGACTTCTGTTCATGTTCGTTCATTTATTAAACAAATGAACACTAACGAACTTCCTGCCGAACGGTTCATGAACAGTTCGCTAAAAGTTCAGCTCGTTTGCAGTCCTACCTACAACTACAATACTATAGTATATTATTAATATTTATACTAAACACGTCGGCCAATATACCTGTACTACACTCATAAACCTATATGGTATAAAAATGTTTGTAAAAAAAGAAAATAGACCTGTACACGCCCCATACAGATATTATATAATTTTTTTTTGTAAAAAGCATACAAGACTTATACGTCACATATATACCTATATGCCCCTTACAAGTATTGTATAGATATATTTATAAAAAAAAGACCTATAAGTGCCCTTATGGGTATTGAATAAAAATGTTTGTAAAATAAAAAAAAATAGAACTATATGACATATATAGGTATTTATGCCTCGTATAAACCTAAATGTGGTGTTTAGGTCTTTGTCTGATGTAGCTGATGGGCATTAATGACTAATTATATTTTGTGCCAACTTATACGTTATATATAGCACTATACATGACGTATAGGAAAATGTGAAAATAATTTGAAGGGTGTGAGAATATGAGCACTCTTCTTTTATTAAAATAGATTCCCATTCATTAATTTTGAATGATTTTTATTTAATGAATTATACAACTATAATTATATTTTAATACAAATTTTAAAATTATTATATAGGGTAGAGATCCTAAGAGAACCAACCCCTATTTGAGAACTGAGAGAACCATTCTGAGTCACACATTTCATATAAAGGCAAAAATTTTTTTTTTTTTTTTTTTTTTTTTTTTTTTTGCTTTAATCGCACATTTTTATGCAAGGAAAAATTTTTTTTTTATTTTTTTTGAATTTTTTTTTCATTTATACATATGTGTATATGACAATTATACATATGTGTATATAGCAATTATACATACATATGTGTATATTTCAGCTATACATATGTGTATATAGCATTATACATATGTGTATAATGCAATTATACACATGTGTATACTGAAAAAAAAATACAAAAAAAATAAAAAAAAAATTTTCCTTACATATAAAGCAGCGATTTTTGCAAAAAAAAAAAAAAAAAAAAAAAAAAAAAAAAAAAAAAAAAAAAAAAATTTTGCCTTAGAGAAATGTGTGGCCCAGAATGGTTCTCTAGTTCTCAATTTGAGAAAAGGTTCTCATTTGAACCAAATCCTATATATATATATATAATAAAAGTTTATGGGTACAGCCCCGTCACAATGCTCGAGTTGATGCTAGTGTCTTTTGATTTCTAAAAACTGTCCTTAGTTACCTAACCAGTTTAGCAGTTATTCAAACACTAACATATTTAGCTAAACGCGTTTTACGGATTCCATCCAAATATGTCTGAATCTATTTTAACTAAACTCACGTGGATATTATGACAGATATTCCCTAGTTGGTGGTAGTAGTGCAGACTGTATCAAGATAGAGAAGGTGGGATATATGGTTGCTTACTCTAATTAATAATTGTTATCGTGTATAAATTTTAAAAAAACTACTTCTTAATTTCTATTTTTTTAAGTTTTATAATTACCTTCACACACACACATCGTGTAAATTTTATAGGGTCAGTAAAAAACATCGTGTCAAATAGGGGCGGTAAAATAACAGTGAGACATCATTGAAGTTCTCAAATAGGTTTTTGGAAAGGAGTTGACTGTGAATCAGCTTTCCGTCTCTGTCTGTCCTTTTTTATTTATTGACCGTTCTTCATACTTTTTTATTTAATTTTATTTTTTTGATCGGCTAAAAAAATCACCTTGATACCGCATTTTGAATCTCATTTCCGCATCGTTCCTGAGTGTATAAGTCCTTTCAACGTCAAGGAATGTATTTTTGCTGGCCCTAAGATTCGAACCGTGCACCTCCTCCGGACTGAAACCTCCCTAAAAAGTAAACCCTCCAAACTCTCTCCATCTGAGCTGGGGGTCATTGACTCATACTTTTTTATTTATTGACTGTTCTTCGTACTTTGGTTTTTAAAAATGGAGATTTATTGGGCCATAGAGACATTTACGGCCCATAGAGACAAAATTATTCCCCATGGAGACCTTTATGGGGCATAGATGTGCATAAAATACAAGATACAAGGTTTAGATGCAAGTCAGCCTGGCACTCAATGATTGTAAGCACCTTTATGACCCGTAGAGATCTCTATGGACATAGAAATGCCCCATCTATAGCCCATTAGTCCCCTTTACGACCTCTTAATTAGTTGAGTATTAAAAAAAATCACTTCTTTTTATGCCCCATAAAGTCCTCTACGGGGCATAGAATTTACCCTTCTATGCCCCATAAGACTCCTGTATGACCCTCCCTAGTCAATATATGGGCCATAAAACCCTTTTGTGACTCGTAGTTTTACCCATTCTATGCCCCATAAAGGTCTTCATGGCCCATATATTTGTTGTTTTTTTTTAATTTATCAGTTTATACATGTTATTTGAGTTTTTTTTATAAAAAAAAAAACATTTTTTATTATAAAGGTAAAATAACATAAACAATATTTTTCCACTTAATAAATCAGTATACATTATAAAACAACGTATACACTTGACTACCAGTTAAGTCAAACCACTCTCTTTCACCGCTTGTATTGCTTCGATGTAGCTTATGTCCCTGTTCTAGATAATCCCTGTATAGCGTCGACCATGGGTTTTCCCGTCCATTTACCAAAGTCACCCATGCTCCATTCGGATGTAGCATTAGAGCGTCTTCTGCTAGCTGAAGCATGATGAAGTGGTTGCCGGTCACATGGGCTATCGATATAATATGATGTTTAGGTAGGTCATTAGGATGAGTGAACAAAGGGGAAAAACAGACGCTTCATTAGCATAGAAGAGTTGAAGAACGCTTTTGCTAGCTGAACAACGTTTACACTAGACTATTAGTTAAGCATTATTTCGAAAAATTTAATTAAGCATTGGCTTCATCCCCTGTATCGACTTAACTGGTAGTCCAATGTAAACGTTGTTTAATAATGTATACTAATTTCTTAAGTGAAAAAAAAATGTTTATGTTATTTTACCTTTTATAATAAGAAATGATTTTTTTTATAAAAGACTCAAATAACATGTTTAAAACTAATAAATAAAAAAACAACAAATATATGGGCCGTAGATGCCTTTTATGGGGCATATAATGGGTAAAACTATGGGCCATAAAGGGCTTTACGGCCCATATATTGACTGGGGAGGGGTCATAAAGGAAGACTGGTATTCGATCCGCCTACATCTTCTAACAGAGATGACGGGTGAATGCCAACAGGAGGGGTTGAGGGTTCTCAACAGATGGAGAGATTACTCGTACGACCACATATACACGACAATTGATTGGGCGGGATTGGGACAAGCATCCTATACAAAATGGATGGATATGCCAAGTACCGGACTACTGATTGTCAGACATTTGGTGTGGTTCTTCAACTTTTCTATGCTATTGAAGCGTCCGTTTTCTTCCCTTTGTTCACCCATCCTAATGACCTACCTCAACATTGTATTATATCGATAGACCATGTAACTGGCAACCACTTCATCATGCTTCAGCTAGCAAACGACGCTTCAATGCCACATCCGAACGAAGCATGGATGACCTGAGTAAATGGACGGAAAAACTCATGGTTGACTTTATATAGGGATCGCCTAGAACAGGGGCATAGGCTACATCGAAGTAATACAAGCGGTGAAAGAGTGTGGTTTGACTAAACTGGTAGTCTAGTGTAAACGTTGTTTTATAATCTATACTGATTTATTAAGTGAAAAAAATTGTTTATGTTATTTTACCTTTATAATAAGAAATGATTTTTTTTTTTATAAAAAACTCAAATAACACATTTAAAACTATTTAAAACTAATATGTGGGTCATAGAGGCCGTTATGGGGCATAGAATGGGTAAAACTATGCGCCATAAAGGGCTTTATGGCCCATATATTGACTGGAGAGAGTCATAAAGGAATCTTATGGGGCATAAAAAGAAATGATTTTTTTTAAACTCAACTAATTAAGAGGTCGTAAAGGGAACTAATGGGCCATAGATGGGGCATTTCTATGCCCCATAGAGATCTCTACGGGCCATAGAGGTGCTCACAATCATTGGGTGTCAGGCTGACTTCGTAACTGAACCTTGTACCTTGTATTTTATGCCTATCTATGCCCCATAAAGGTCTCTATGGAGCATGGTTTTGTCTTTATGGACCGTAAAGGTCTCTATGACCCTTATAGGGTTGTGTAAATAAAAACCTTCATTGTGTGAATAACCAAAGCCTTAATAAAAGGTTGAAGGTTCTTAAAAGTTTTACATTGCCAAAGGAATGTTTCCCACATACACTGGTTGCCAAGTCAACAAAGAGAAAAATGTTGGAATCAATCAAAACAGAATATGATGATGTTTGACACTGTAACAAACAGAACACTAAATTAACCTGGGGTAACAGAAGTTTGAGGAGTTATGAAACTAACCATACTTGAAAGGTTTTGATTTGATGATAAATTTGTTATTACTGATGGACTTAAAGCAGCACAAGCCACTGTGAAAATTTCTTAAATGAGAATTAGATAATTCAGATTTTTAACATCAATAGTAAAAACAATTGTAGCAGGGTTCCTTTTTTGCGGTATGATTAAAGAGCAAAATTAGCATCCCATAACAAAAATAAGAGTCGTCGTCGTCATCATCATCATCATACTCAGTTTATCCCACCTATAGCAAAGCTAAGATAGGGTCTGAGGAGGGTAAGATATAGACAGCTTTACCTCTACCCCTAAGACTAGAGAGGCTGCTTCCAGTGAGACCCCGACTCGATGTGGTTTGGTATCAAGCCTTGGACATAAGGCACAGAACACTTAGCAATCGGGACAAACCCGATTGGTGCATGTACCCCTTTGTCTTTTGGCTATCCACGCCACCACATGATGCATGATTAACCGTCCGTCGTTTTTAACGTTATTTTCACGAAATTAGTAAAATAACGTTAAAACTAGTGCAACTTTACTTTTGCCCCTCAATAGCCACACATATATAAATTATATGCGCACACCGTAAGTAAGGCGTAAACAAAAATAAGAGTAAAAAACGATTATCGTGTTGTACACTGCTTTAAGTTTTGGAAGCTTCTTTGGACATATAACTAACAACAACATTATAAAAAACATTAAAGTGCAATAATATATAATGTGTACTATAGATATGAGAATAATACATTCATAAATAAACGAAACTACATTATTTTGATGGAAAATGAGATGACATGTTTTGCTTATTTTTTTTAATTTTATTTTTTGTGGAGAAGGTAATAAAATTTGTGAACATAATCAAGAAACTTGCCTCACTCCAAGCTGAAGTCATATTGTTTTTCTCAGCAAGTTTTACATCCAATATATATGATGCGACAAATAGTCATGTTCATGTTTTTCAGCTGGGTTTAGTATCTTCAACCTTGCCATCTTATATGAAAAGTTTTGAAAGCAAAGATAATTTAGTGTTTGAAAGATAATCTATTAGCACTTGAAACTACTTAACATGACATGTAATGCACAATGACACCACTTAATTCCATGCCCTTTGACAGTCAACATAACTGTAATCCAGCAAGTACACTTGGCAAAACGAGCAAGTCGGGTTGGGTGGCGGGTCAAAACTGGTTGTATTAGTTCAGAACCAAGCATATCAAGTTTATGACATTTTAAATTTTATCTAGTCAAATACTTCAAATAAATTTTACCAAAAACTTAAGACAAACAAGGGAAAATTAGAGGTAATTCAACAATCAGTTGGTGAGCAAGTATGATAAAGCATAGGTTTGAGCCAGCAAGAGAGTCGAATACATCTAACTATATCATAGTTGTCAATAGCGAATAGCGGACGAAATTGCTTTATGTTTAACGATACACTATAAGAAAATTTTAGAGATATTCTATATGTATATTTTACTAAAATATTATAAAAAAATTACAAAAATCTCGCTGCTTTATGCTATGTGTCACTATTAACAACTATGAACTATATACCATACATAAGCCTGATGTGACACCAGGCAAATTCTGGTTAACAACGTTGTCTAGATGAAAGTCTACCTTAGCGAGTCACGCGTATATTGTACTTAACTGGGTTAGTTAAGTCGGGTTATGGTTCGGGAACTATTGGTTAGTCTAGAAGATCATTGGATGTTGGTCTAGAGGTTCGTTAGATGTCAGTCCTTAATCAAGTGTACAAACGGTGACGATTTGTAGGATCGTCAGGGCATACGGAACGTACGAGTCTCGAGTCCCGGGAATTGGTGAACGAGTGTAAATATGTGTATTTACTTGTGTTATGTGTTTACAATCATTATGTGACTTGTCGGTACGTGAATATGCATTAACATATGTTAAAACGGGGTTTAACGCGCAAAACGCACAAAACCAACCCCTATAGGCGAGTAGGAGGCCTAATCACCTATAGGGGAGGCGAGTAGGGAACCCTAAGGGCGAGTAGGACCCTACTCGTGTATAGGTAAGGGCGAATAGGCCCAATTGCCTGAACAATCAGGCGATTAGGATTCCTAATCGCCTGAAACTGCTGCATACTCGCTAGTAACGGGCTGGACGACTAAAAACGACTATAAATACCATACTTAACCTCCTAAACTTCATTATACCAACCCTAGTCGTCCCATAACCCGCCCCAACACATAAACAACCTCTGGAAGGCGATTTTTGATCAAAACTCAAGGTTTCAAGCTTGAATCATCATATTTTCATAATCCTAAGGTTTGATTTTCATCCATAACTCTTTATAAACGTTTTTAATCAATCCCTAATGGTCCAGACCTGTTCTTAAACGAAAAAGCTTTCTAAAAATCGTCAATAAGGGTTGTTAATCGGATTATAACTAATATGCATGCATTATGAGTGTGTATGATTAGAAAGCTAGGGTTTTTATGATTCATGATGATGATTTGATATGTTATTATGATAGGTCAGTATTGATATTGATATTATGATGATAGGAATCTCAGTAATTGGATATTAGGGTTATGATTACGCGTGTTAGTATGATGTTGCATGCTATGTGAATGGTGTTTGGATTACTTGGTTGCATGCAGGACTGATTATACGAGGCTAAACGAAGGATTTTGGGTTAAACATGTTTAGGATAGTGTTTGGGATGATATTGGGTGGTTACACACGTTCTGGATCTGATTTGGAGCGTTAAACGCGCGAAAAACCGGAACAGCAAGGTTACAGGCGAGTAGCATTCCTAATCGCCTATGTTATAGGCGAGTAGGGTGCTAATCGCCTATAACACAGGCGAGTAGAGGCCTACTCGTGTGAAAGATCAGGTGATTAGCCCTAATTGCCTATAAGCTCATGTGAATAGCCCTAATTGCCTATAAGTTCATGTGAATAGCCCTAATTGCTAGTAAGTTCAGGTGAATAGCCCTAATTGCCTATAATAGAGGCGAGTAGGGTTTCTAATTGCTAGTTGACCAACCTAATTGCTAGTTGACTTTTCCTAATCGCGTGTACTGCTGCTGTAAGTGTAAATTAGCATTCCGAGACCCGATTTAACATGTAGTAACATGCTAGGAACCCCGTAACATGCCTAATAACTTGGTAACATATATTTGGATGTAATTCGGTGATACGTGAACGATGTGCTATAACTTGTTGTGCGTTAACGTATGTTAAGTGCAATTGCGTTATTGTATGTTTTGGAGCGTAAACATAACACGGGGAGTCTCGGGTCACCAATGGGATGTCGAGTCTTGTACTTTGGGTCAGTTAAACAGTCACGGTGTTTTCAAACGAACTTGGTTATGGTCTGGACATCTAGGGACTAATTAACCTACGGGTTATTAGTCTAAGTACTTGTAACTGTCGTATGTTAGGTCGCCGCTTTACGGGACTAGCATAGCAGCTGAGTTTACTCGGGTTAAGGAGTAACGCAACTTAAGGTGAGTTTACGGCCCCTCTTTTAAACTGGTTTTATACTTTCGGGGGAGAAAACATGTGTTAAAACGATTATTTGGTAACTACTGTCATACTATGGGTTTCTATTGTGTACTACACGATCTTTGGAAGTCCCGGGGGGAACCATGAATGTGCGGGTTTGCACAACGGGGAAATGTGAATAGCGCTATTGGGAGTGACCAACCCCGCTCGTCGACTTGGAGGGTCGGCGGGTGCATATTGTCTCAAACAGGAACAACAGGAACAACAGGAACTACATCGGGCATACTTTTGGTATTCGCGTTAGTAATGGTTTTCCAATCGTGGTAGTAACAAAACGTACGCCTAGCTAGCGTATACTGGTTTTCGATTTATTATAGTATGGACAGGTGGACTTGGTTCTTGGATACAAAACCTGTAAACTCACCAGCATTTTTGTGCTGACGTAAACTTTTACATGTTTTCTCAGGTCGCTAAGGTAGCACGACTGGACTAGGGCGCACGCGTCTGCACGGCGTCTAACTAGGGTTGCATGGTCATTTGAACGTTGAACTATTATTTTATGGTTGAGATACTGTTTTTGAATAAGCTTCCGCTGTAAACGGGAATTTTTAAACTATGTTTTGAAATTGCATTTATATTCATTTAGACTTGTTTATTGTGATCGTTGGTTTGGATCCTGGTTTGTCATGCGCCTCGCGGTAAAACTCCGCAAGTGGATTTTGAGGGTGTGACAGATTGGTATCAGAGCCAATGGTTATAGTGAACTAGGACTGCATGTAGAGTCTAGTCTATAGCCGAGTCGCACACACTAGACGATCACATGGTACTAAACGTTATAGTGGTTTACGTATGGTCTTGTCGGGGTGTCTCTAAATCGTTGGTCTTTCTACGTTACATCATCCGTTCTATCTTAGGCTGGGTTACTTGTTTCCTAGGCAGTGTAGTTTATTGGAGTAACTCGTGTGCTCTTGAGAATTGTCCAAGGCTCGGACATCTCCCTTTCGCACTCCAATAGAGACACTTGTCATGAACTACCGTAGTATTACGGTGTGTAGCTAAGAGTCTATGTTCGGAGAATTGTCCAAGGCTCGGACATCTCCCTTTCGCACTCCAATAGAGACACTTGTCATGAACTACCGTAGTATTACGGTGTGTAGCTAAGAGTCTATGTTCGGTGATTTGAACTTTGAACTAGGGGAACACTTGGAGGACCATGTAGAGCGGTTTATCATTTTGGGTGCACACAAAATCATAAACCGAAATGCATGGAAGTCCTGGTGAACTCTGGGTTTGGAGGGATAGTCCTGGATTGGATCTAGCTGTGGTCTTGTGAACATTAGTGGTTATCTTTAACTGCGAAACTAAATCTTCTCGTTCTCTCTGCCAGAATCATGTCTGGAGTGCGTGGAGGACGTGGAGGTGGTCGCAATGGTGGACGTGGTGGTGGTCGCGGTGGTGCTGGTGGTCGTGGTGGAGGTATTAACCTATCGCAGGCTGATCTGAACAACTTGCTCCAAGCTGCCTTTCAGTTAGGGCACAACGGTGGTGGTAAGTTGATTTATCCGTTTTCTTTGTCTCATTGGTGAACCTTGTTTACGTTATTCGTGGTTTCTCATACGTTTCATTTCAGGTGGTCCTGTTGACCCACCCCCACCCATGTGCACCTACAAGATGTTCCGGGACTGTAAGCCCCAGGAATTCTCTGGCACTGAGGGTGCGGTGAGCTTGCTTAGGTGGTTGGAGAAAGTGGAGTCAGTATTTCTGATGTGTAACTGTCTCCCAGAAGATCGGGTAAAGTATTCTGCTGCGTTATTTCAGGACGTGGCATTGACTTGGTGGAATGGCATCACCCAGAACATGGGTATTGGGGAGGCATATGCTATGCCATGGGAGAATTTTGTGCAGTTGCTGAAGCGTGAGTATTGCCCGAGGGAAGAGGTACAGAAGCTGGAGCATGAGGTGTGGAACCTCAAGATGACTGGGTCGGAAATTGAGAAGTATACTGTGAGGCGGAATGAGTTGGCAGTGCTGTGTCCCGATCTGCACGTGCCAGAATATCGTAGGATTGAACACTATGTCTCAGGGTTAGTGCCGGAAATTGCAGGGTTAGTGGCTGCTGGAAATCATCCTACGTATGCAGAGGTAGTTCGATCGGCCCATAGGATGACCAACCTAAAGGTGAATGAGGGGATTTTGCCTGCGAAGGGTTCAACTGTTAAGGCCCCAGAGAACAACAAGCGCAAGTGGGAAAACGACGGGAAAGGATCTGGGTCTGCACAGCAGGGTAAAAGGTTTGATAATGGGGGTTCATCTTCTTCGGGTAACAAGCAGGGTGGTTATGCGGGAAAACTGCCCAAATGTAACAAGTGTGGACGCCATCACCAAGGGAACTGCGACAGTAACCGTTGTCACCGCTGCCAGCGAACAGGGCATTATGCTAAGGATTGTCGGGCTACACTTCCATCGACTCAGGCTCCGACTAACAGCTCAGCTCCGACTACTCAGGGGACTACAGGGAAACAAGGATGCTACAACTGTGGTGACACTGGGCATTACAAGAAGGATTGCCCAAAACTGAAGCAGGGTGGGAACAACGGGAGTGGGAACAACGGGGGCGGCGGCAGAAATGCACGTGCCTTCGTCATTGGAGCTGCTGAGGCTAGACAGGACCCTGACACAGTCACCGGTACGTTTCTTCTCAATAATCGTTCTGTTAGCGTGTTATTTGATTCTGGTGCCGACAAGAGTTTTGTATCCATGGATGTTAGTCGACTGCTAGATGTAGTACCCGTACCATTAGAGGCCAGGTATATTATTGAGTTAGCTGACGGTAAGACGATTGAAGCTACTAGTATCCTTCGGGAGTGTCAATTAGAGTTGTCGGGTTTATCGTTCCCCATCGACCTTATGCCGGTACCTTTGGGTAGTTTTGACGTTGTGGTAGGAATGGATTGGTTATCTTTGTATCGCGCGGAGATTGTCTGTTACGATAAGGTTATTCGGATTCCTCTCCCTGATGGAGAATTCCTTTCTGTGTACGGTATCAAGGGTGGTGTTCCGCTAAACATCATCTCTAGCATGAAAGCCCTTAAGTGTCTCCGAAAGGGTTATCCAGCTGTTTTGGCGCTTTTATCTGTTTCCTCTGTTGATGAGAAGAAGATCGACGACATTCCGGTGGTACGCGAGTTTCCTGATGTTTTTCCCGATGATTTATCTGGTCTTCCCGATGATTTATCTGGTCTTCCTCCTCATCGTCAAGTCGAGTTTCCTGATGTTTTTCCCGATGATTTATCTGGTCACTCTCACGCAGAAGGACAGGAAATTCGACTGGGGTGAACCACAAGAGTCAGCGTTTGAAGAACTGAAGTCTAAACTGTGTTCTGCTCCTATTTTGTCTTTACCTGAGGGTCCTGATGATTTCGTTGTCTACTGTGATGCTTCTATTCATGGTCTCGGTTGCGTGTTGATGCAACGCGAGAAAGTGATCGCGTATGCTTCTCGTCAACTTAAGGTGCACGAGAAGAACTACACCACCCATGACTTGGAGTTGGGTGCCGTGGTATTCGCGTTGAAAATTTGGAGACATTACTTGTACGGTACCAAATGCACTATCTACACCGATCACAAGAGTCTCCAACACATTTTCGACCAACAACACTTGAACATACGGCAGCGTCGTTGGATTGAACTTTTGAACGACTATGATTGTGCTATTAAGTACCATCCTGGCAAGGCGAATGTTGTAGCAGACGCCTTGAGCAGGAAGGAATCAACTAAACCTCGTCGCGTTCGGGCGTTGCAACTCACTATCCATTCGTCGCTACCTGATCAACTCCGTTCTTCCCAGTTGGAAGCTTTGAAGGAGGAAAACCTTAAAGCTGAAACTATGCACGGTGCCGACAAGCACCTAGAGCGAAGGCCTGATGGCCTACACTATTTCGCAGAACGTATATGGGTTCCTTTGTTCGGGGGACTACGGGAGCTTGTCCTTGATGAGGCTCATAAGTCCCGGTATTCTATTCATCCTGGTTCGGATAAGATGTACCAAGATCTGAAGGTGCTTTACTGGTGGCCAAACATGAGGTCGGACATAGCCTCATACGTGAGCAAATGCTTGACCTGTGCTAAGGTCAAGGTGGAATACCAGAAACCGTCGGGTCTCTTGCAACAACCTGAAATTCCGGAATGGAAATGGGAACGGATTACTATGGATTTCGTCACACAACTTCCTAAATCACCAGGCGGGAACGACAAGATATGGGTGATTGTCGATCGGTTGACGAAATCAGCTCATTTTCTTGCTATTAAGGAGACCGACACCATGGATCGTTTGGCTCGTCTTTACTTGAAGGAAGTTGTTTCTAAGCACGGGGTACCAGTTTCTATTATCTCGGATCGTGACTCCCATTTTACTTCTCACTTCTGGAAGTCTTTGCACAAGGCTTTGGGTACCCAACTAGACATGAGTACGGCTTATCATCCACAGACTGACGGTCAGAGTGAGCGCACGATTCAAACTTTAGAAGACATGCTGCGGGCATGTGTGATCGATTTTGGAAAGGGTTGGGAAGCTCATCTGCCGTTAGTAGAATTCTCGTATAATAACAGTTATCACACGAGCATCAAGGCTGCTCCGTTCGAAGCACTGTACGGACGGAAATGCCGTTCTCCCCTTTGTTGGGCTGAAGTGGGTGAGAGTCAACTCACTGGGCCTGAACTAGTGTACGAAACTTCGGAAAAGATCGTACAGATTCGTAATCGGTTGGCGGCGGCACGGGACCGGCAAAAGAGTTATGCTGATCAGCGTCGCAAACCACTAGAATTCCAAGTCAATGACAAGGTACTTCTAAAAGTCTCACCGTGGAAGGGCGTCATACGCTTTGGGAAGCGTGGCAAACTCAATCCGCGATATGTCGGCCCATTTACGATCCTGGAACGGATTGGGCCGGTGGCATATCGACTTGATCTACCGACGGAGCTCGGTAACGTACATAACGTCTTTCACGTGTCAAACTTGAAGAAGTGTCTGGCTGACGAGTCTCTCATCGTTCCACTAGAAGAGATCAAGGTTGATGATCGTCTTCGGATTGTGGAAGAACCTGTGGAGATCCTTGATTACAAGATTCGTAGCTTGCGTCACAGCAAGATTCGTATCGTTAAGGTTCGGTGGAACTCGGACCGGGGACCGGAATATACGTGGGAACGGGAGGATCAGATGAAGTCTAAGTATCCTCATCTCTTTCCTAAGGAAGCGTTCGAGTCGAGACATGTCCCTTCGGCAGCTGAATGAATCTCGGGTCGAGATTCCTTTTAACGTGGGGATGATGTGACAACTCGGGTAAATCTCTCTTTTGGTTTCTATCTTTTTGTTTGTTACCTTCGTTATTTCTTTTGTCCTTTTGGTACTTGTGCAATTTTCGGGACGAAAATTCTTTTAACGTGGGGATGATGTGACACCCGGCAAATTCTGGTTAACAACGTTGTCTAGATGAAAGTCTACCTTAGCGAGTCACGCGTATATTGTACTTAACTGGGTTAGTTAAGTCGGGTTATGGTTCGGGAACTATTGGTTAGTCTAGAAGATCATTGGATGTTGGTCTAGAGGTTCGTTAGATGTCAGTCCTTAATCAAGTGTACAAACGGTGACGATTTGTAGGATCGTCAGGGCATACGGAACGTACGAGTCTCGAGTCCCGGGAATTGGTGAACGAGTGTAAATATGTGTATTTACTTGTGTTATGTGTTTACAATCATTATGTGACTTGTCGGTACGTGAATATGCATTAACATATGTTAAAACGGGGTTTAACGCGCAAAACGCACAAAACCAACCCCTATAGGCGAGTAGGAGGCCTAATCACCTATAGGGGAGGCGAGTAGGGAACCCTAAGGGCGAGTAGGACCCTACTCGTGTATAGGTAAGGGCGAATAGGCCCAATTGCCTGAACAATCAGGCGATTAGGATTCCTAATCGCCTGAAACTGCTGCATACTCGCTAGTAACGGGCTGGACGACTAAAAACGACTATAAATACCATACTTAACCTCCTAAACTTCATTATACCAACCCTAGTCGTCCCATAACCCGCCCCAACACATAAACAACCTCTGGAAGGCGATTTTTGATCAAAACTCAAGGTTTCAAGCTTGAATCATCATATTTTCATAATCCTAAGGTTTGATTTTCATCCATAACTCTTTATAAACGTTTTTAATCAATCCCTAATGGTCCAGACCTGTTCTTAAACGAAAAAGCTTTCTAAAAATCGTCAATAAGGGTTGTTAATCGGATTATAACTAATATGCATGCATTATGAGTGTGTATGATTAGAAAGCTAGGGTTTTTATGATTCATGATGATGATTTGATATGTTATTATGATAGGTCAGTATTGATATTGATATTATGATGATAGGAATCTCAGTAATTGGATATTAGGGTTATGATTACGCGTGTTAGTATGATGTTGCATGCTATGTGAATGGTGTTTGGATTACTTGGTTGCATGCAGGACTGATTATACGAGGCTAAACGAAGGATTTTGGGTTAAACATGTTTAGGATAGTGTTTGGGATGATATTGGGTGGTTACACACGTTCTGGATCTGATTTGGAGCGTTAAACGCGCGAAAAACCGGAACAGCAAGGTTACAGGCGAGTAGCATTCCTAATCGCCTATGTTATAGGCGAGTAGGGTGCTAATCGCCTATAACACAGGCGAGTAGAGGCCTACTCGTGTGAAAGATCAGGTGATTAGCCCTAATTGCCTATAAGTTCATGTGAATAGCCCTAATTGCCTATAAGTTCATGTGAATAGCCCTAATTGCTAGTAAGTTCAGGTGAATAGCCCTAATTGCCTATAATAGAGGCGAGTAGGGTTTCTAATTGCTAGTTGACCAACCTAATTGCTAGTTGACTTTTCCTAATCGCGTGTACTGCTGCTGTAAGTGTAAATTAGCATTCCGAGACCCGATTTAACATGTAGTAACATGCTAGGAACCCCGTAACATGCCTAATAACTTGGTAACATATATTTGGATGTAATTCGGTGATACGTGAACGATGTGCTATAACTTGTTGTGCGTTAACGTATGTTAAGTGTAATTGCGTTATTGTATGTTTTGGAGCGTAAACATAACACGGGGAGTCTCGGGTCACCAATGGGATGTCGAGTCTTGTACTTTGGGTCAGTTAAACAGTCACGGTGTTTTCAAACGAACTTGGTTATGGTCTGGACATCTAGGGACTAATTAACCTACGGGTTATTAGTCTAAGTACTTGTAACTGTCGTATGTTAGGTCGCCGCTTTACGGGACTAGCATAGCAGCTGAGTTTACTCGGGTTAAGGAGTAACGCAACTTAAGGTGAGTTTACGGCCCCTCTTTTAAACTGGTTTTATACTTTCGGGGGAGAAAACATGTGTTAAAACGATTATTTGGTAACTACTGTCATACTATGGGTTTCTATTGTGTACTACACGATCTTTGGAAGTCCCGGGGGGAACCATGAATGTGCGGGTTTGCACAACGGGGAAATGTGAATAGCGCTATTGGGAGTGACCAACCCCGCTCGTCGACTTGGAGGGTCGGCGGGTGCATATTGTCTCAAACAGGAACAACAGGAACAACAGGAACTACATCGGGCATACTTTTGGTATTCGCGTTAGTAATGGTTTTCCAATCGTGGTAGTAACAAAACGTACGCCTAGCTAGCGTATACTGGTTTTCGATTTATTATAGTATGGACAGGTGGACTTGGTTCTTGGATACAAAACCTGTAAACTCACCAGCATTTTTGTGCTGACGTAAACTTTTACATGTTTTCTCAGGTCGCTAAGGTAGCACGACTGGACTAGGGCGCACGCGTCTGCACGGCGTCTAACTAGGGTTGCATGGTCATTTGAACGTTGAACTATTATTTTATGGTTGAGATACTGTTTTTGAATAAGCTTCCGCTGTAAACGGGAATTTTTAAACTATGTTTTGAAATTGCATTTATATTCATTTAGACTTGTTTATTGTGATCGTTGGTTTGGATCCTGGTTTGTCATGCGCCTCGCGGTAAAACTCCGCAAGTGGATTTTGAGGGTGTGACACCTGACATGTATTATAATAAAATAGAACAATAGAATGTGTAGAAAAATTTGTTACCACAACACCAACAGATGTGATTTGTATTTCAACATATATGTTGCATGCCTGCTGAAAAGATCATTTTCATGTAAACTCACTCACATCCATGATTTGTTTACAAATGAAAACTTGTTAAAAATCTTATCAATGTTGCTTGTCCCAAACATAGTAAGAGCAAGAGTTCCAACATTATTTTCACTCTCCTCTAAAAAAAAAAAAAAAAAAAAAAAAAAAAAACAAAAAAAAAAGTTAGCTACACTTCTATGCACACAAAGTAATAATATGTATGCAATCCAACCAAGGGTCAAAACTCAAAAGAATGAGATTAAAAGTTAGTGCAGGAAATGAATGAGATAAATTCATGCTTCATAAACAAACATAATAGCAAACTGATACATAATGTTCTTATAAGATTAAGGCGGCCAAATCACATTAAAGCAGCCAAATGAATGAAGTCTAAAGTCCAAGAATATGTAATTTTTTTTTTATCAGTTTAATTATATATATATATATATATATAGGGTAGGGATCATACGAGAACCAACTTTAGGGAGAGAACCAGAGAACCATTGTCAACACAAACAAAAAAAAACCTAAAAACCCCACCTTCGCTCCCCAAAAACCTAAACCCACCCACCTCACTCCCTAAAAACCTAAACCCCCCATCCCCCACACCGCCCCAACCCCCCCCCCCCCCCCCAATTGTGAAATGCACATGTGCAGCTAACCCCACATCCCCCAAAAGCCAAAACGCTCCATCCCATCCCCCCCCCCCCCCAAAAAAAAAAGATACCCCCTCTTCCACCATACCAAAAAACTAAACCCTAAAGCTAAACCCATTAAAAAACTTAACTATAATAGTGAAATGCACATGTGCATGTAGTACAATTATCTTATTTTATAGTTTTATATAGGGTTTTTTTTTAAGTTTATTCACCAACAACCCCAAAAAACCTAACCCCATTCCCATCATACCTAAAAACTAAACCCTAAAGCTAAACCCATGAAAAAAAAACCTAACTATAATAGTGAAATGCACTTCACGTTTATTTAAAGATCATTGAATAAATTTTTTTCCACCTTATATATCATATCACGTCCATTTAAATGATCATTTCATTATGGCAATTGATAATTTATTCAAAAGTGTGCTCTAATAGTGAAATGCACATGTGCATACGGTATATGACGTAATTATGACGTAAAAAAGGCCATTTTTTTGTTTTTTTTTTAATTTTTTTGTATTTTTTTTTTTTCAGAAAGATTAACTCTAAAAAAACATTTTGGTGTTTTTACTTTTTTTATTTTTTTAGGTTATATAATTTTTTTATTATTTTTTTTATTTTTTGGTGGAGGGGTTTTTGTGTTCACACTTGGTTCTTTGGTTCTTTCCCTAAATAGTGGTTCTCAAATGATCCAAATCCTATATATATATATATATGTATATATAGGGTAGGGATCATACGAGAACCAACTTTAGGGAGAGAACCAGAGAACCATTGTCAACACAAACAAAAAAAAACCTAAAAACCCCACCTTCGCCCCCCAAAAACCTAAACCCACCCACCTCACTCCCTAAAAACCTAAACCCCCCATCCCCCACACCGCCCCAACCCCCCCCCCCCCCCCCCCCCCCGCCAATTGTGAAATGCACATGTGCAGCTAACCCCACACCCCCCAAAAGCCAAAACGCTCCATCCCATCCCCCCCCCCCCCCCCAAAAAAAAGATACCCCCTCTTCCACCATACCAAAAAACTAAACCCTAAAGCTAAACCCATTAAAAAACTTAACTATAATAGTGAAATGCACATGTGCATGTAGTACAATTATCTTATTTTATAGTTTTATATAGGGTTTTTTTTAAGTTTATTCACCAACAACCCCAAAAAACCTAACCCCATTCCCATCATACCTAAAAACTAAACCCTAAAGCTAAACCCATGAAAAAAAAACCTAACTATAATAGTGAAATGCACTTCACGTTTATTTAAAGATCATTGAATAAATTTTTTTCCACCTTATATATCATATCACGTCCATTTAAATGATCATTTCATTATGGCAATTGATAATTTATTCAAAAGTGTGCTCTAATAGTGAAATGCACATGTGCATACGGTATATGACGTAATTATGACGTAAAAAAGGCCATTTTTTTGTTTTTTTTTTAATTTTTTTGTATTTTTTTATTTTTTTTTTCAGAAAGATTAACTCTAAAAAAACATTTTGGTGTTTTTACTTTTTTTATTTTTTTAGGTTATATAATTTTTTTATTATTTTTTTTATTTTTTGGTGGAGGGGTTTTTGTGTTCACACTTGGTTCTTTGGTTCTTTCCCTAAATAGTGGTTCTCAAATGATCCAAATCCTATATATATATATATATATATATATATATATATATATATATATATATATGTATATATATTGTATCATTAGGCTAATATTTATATGCTTGCAAATGACATGTTACACGTTTCGACTTTATGCTTGTACTCGAGTTTAGTAAAATTTAATGTGATTAAAGCTTAAAGCGTTTAAACCTCAAGTCTATGGATGCCAATTCTTGGCATATCGCTTGTTAATATAAGAGTTGTTATATCCTACCCATTTAATACACTACTTGTGTTCGAGTTAGCTTGTAATTATATATACAAATAATGTGTGGGTTGACATGTTTAACCTATTCAATCAAACGGATCAACCCAATATGAAAAAAAAAATTACAAGGGCAAACCGTTTAATACAACTTGTTTACAAGCCGGCAACCTGTTTGACTTGTATATTTAAATGGGATACACGAGACGTGCTCTGCTTGCACCATTATAAGTGCTTTCGGGTTGGGTTGATGTCCTTGACATGAATTAAATATACTGGATATGGGCCGTACTCATGTTCATAAATTCAACGCGCCAACCCAAAATTATTGCCACCCTACTCTAGTCCAGACCGATGAGTACGCAACACACATAAAAGTCTATGTATTTACTAACAAAATTTGTCGATTTGTTGCTGAAATCACCACTATTATTTTAACTAATAATTTTCCTCGTATAGCCGAAAAATACCTCATGACAAGCGACGATTTGAAATCCCATTAAGCCATGGATTTCAATCCATAGAAATTAGCTAAAAGAAAACAGGTGTATCAGGTTGGTTGAAAGAAAACTCCTTTTGTCCTTGTTAAAAGCAATGTGTTATGATTATAAAGGAAATGGCATTACACTGTTAATCTAAGTATATCTAAATAAAAAAAAATAGAAGTTTGTATAATTGTATGCACCAAATATTGGCTATTTGGAGATTTTCAACCCATTTGAAGCAGCCCTTGAATCTTTGGAAGGTGGAGTTGCTTATAAGACTAAGGGGCTGTTTGGTAAGCCTCTTAATGAGGCTCTGAACCATTCAGCGCTGAATGATTCAGCATTCAGCGCGTTTGTTTCAGCTTCTTAATGGAATAGTTAAGGCTGAATCATTAAGATTTGAAATGTTGCTGAACCATTAAGCGCTGAACCATTAAGCACTGAATTAGGCTGAACCTTAATGAGGCTCTCTTACCAATTTGGGACAAGAATACTAACCATTAAGAGGTCCAACTTAATGATTCAACACTTAACCATTCAGACATCTTAACCACTCAGGCCTCTTAATGATTCAACACTTAATGAACCAAACAGCCCCTAAATCCCTCTTTCTTCAACTCAAACCAAATCATCTCCAATTTAATCCAATATGAGGGATTTGAAAGCTATCCCATGCTTCATAAACAATTGTAATAGCAAGCTAAAAAAAGTGTTCTTTACAAGATTGATTATCACTTATATCTATAGTTCTTCACCTCAAACCAAACCATTAATATTTAAATTTAAAGAATCTGTTATAGCATACTGATACATAATTAAAAGACAAATTACCAATTATTATCTGTAACAAAGTTAATTCTCTCAACTCAAAATGATAAATTACATCAAATTATATACAAGGTACATGAGCAAGAAATTAGGAGAAGTCAATAACAATATTTACTAGCTTTGACTATACACAAGTGTAACAACTAATTCAAAGGATTCTAATAATATCAAGAGGATATGTAGGAGCAATAGTTGTGGTTTCCATATTATCTTTTATCCCCCCGCAAGCGAAACGGCGGTGGACAAACTCGAAGAAGATCTCAAAAATGTTCGAATTGAGGTCGAGGCAAGCTCTTTATGAAGATATCCACTAGTTGAAGCTTGGTAGGAACGAACTTGGTATGAAGCTTCCCGGACATAACTAACTCACGGACAAAATGGTAGTCTAAATCAATGTGTTTGGCCCGTTTGTTAGATACGGGATTCTGACTCATAAACAAAGAACTGCGATTGTCGCACAAGAGAGTCGGACGGGATGGTGGAAGTGCCCAAAGCTCTTGCAATAAATGCGTTATCCAAACAATTTCAGCAGCTGCATTGGCCATAGCCCGATATTCAGATTCGCAACTCAAGCGTGCAACTGTTGGTTGCTTTTTCGCACTCCATGAAATCAAGTTACCACCGAGAAAAATTGAGTAGCCATATGTGGAACGCCTCGTTTCTATACATCGTGCCCAATCTGCATCGGAGTATCCCAAAGTAATGGAGGAGGTAGAACGAGTGAATACAAGACCGTGGGATATCGTACCTTTAATATACCGTAGAATCCTCTTGACAAGTTGGAAATGTTTTTCCGTTGGTGCATGCAAATGTTGACACGCTTGATTAACCGCATAGGCCAAATCGGGACGGGTAATTATCAAGTATTGAAGGGCGCCAACAATGGATCGGTAAAATGTAGGATCATCAAAAGGAACACCATCCGATACAAAGGTATTTGTGGTGGAGAGAGGAGTGGGTACGGGTTTGGCATGAGTTAGGCCGGCACGAGTAACGATGTCATTGGCATATTTGGTTTGAGTGAGGACGAGACCACTATCGGTGTGAAGGACCTCAAGACCGAGAAAGTAGTTTAAAGAGCCGAGATCTTTGATGGCAAACTCCTGATGTAACCGATTTGTGAATGTCGTTAGTAAAGAGGGTTTGTTGCCAGTGAGAATAAGATCGTCGACATAAACTAGGAGATACATGAGGGAATCTCCTTGATGAAAAACAAAAAGATATGGGTCCGTACGGCTGCAATGAAAGCCATATGAGATGAGGAAAGAGCTAAGGCGTTGAAACCACGCCCTAGGGGCCTGTTTGAGACCATAGAGAGCTCGTTTTAACTTGCACACATAATCCGGATGTTTGGAATTAGTAAAACCGGGAGGTTGTTCCATATAAACGGTTTCAGACAAGGAACCGTTTAGAAAGGCATTATTAACGTCTAGTTGGCGAAGAGACCAACTATTGATGACTGCCAGGGATAGAATAGTTCGTATAGTGGATGCCTTAACAACGGGACTGAAAGTGTGATTGAAGTCGAGTCCCAGGATTTGTGTGAAGCCTTGCGCAACGAGACAAGCTTTGTGCCGATCGATGAAACCATCGGACCGGTATTTGGTGCGGAAAACCCACTTCGTTCCCACGACGTTGGTGGACGAGCGACGTGGCACAAGTGTCCACGTGCGGTTTTTGGAAAAAGCTTGAAGCTCGGCATTCATTGCGTCCATCCAATGTTTATGTTTTGAAGCGCTTTTAAAGCCTTTAGGATTGGAAGGTTTGCAAAGGGAACAAGGAGGTGAAGTTTTATGGTGGGGAATGTGTGGTGAGGATTTGGTAGAAGGAGAAGCAGAAGTGTTCGGGTGAGAGGCTGTGGTCAAGGTGGGTTCAGTAAAGGTGGATAAGAAGAGGTTGGCGATATTTGTGTGGGAGGAATTGTCTTTGTAAGGAAAAAATGCCTCATCAAAGCGAGCATGGCGAGTAACATACAAACGAGATGTGGATGGATTGAAACATTTGTAGCCTTTGTATTGAGGGGCATAACCCATGAATATACAAGGGATGCTTCGAGGTGAAAGTTTGTGAGGTGCATAGTCTCATAGGTATGGATACACACAACAACCAAATACACGAAAGTTGGCATAATTGGGTGTGGTGGAATAAAGTATCTCAAATAGAGATTTTTCATGCAAGACTTTTATGGGTAAGTGATTGATGATGTAGGTAGCAGAGCTAAAAGCATCAACCCAATGAGATATGGGAACTCGTGCGTGATATAGCATAGCTAAACCCGTTTCCACGATGTGACGATGCTTTCGTTCCGCGTGACCATTTTGAGGGGCGGTGTAAGGACAAGAAAGCCGATGGAATGTTCCATTGGTGTCAAAGATTTTGCGGACATGTTGATTAACAAACTCGGATCCTCCGTCACTTTGGAATACCTTAACCTTGCGAGAAAATTGTGTTTGAACAAGGCGCAAAAAAAATATCCAAAACCGAGTAGAATTCATTTTTGGCTTTAAGCGGATACAACCACGAAAATCTAGAATGATCATCAATAAAAACAATATAATATTTGTGTCCATTTGTACCCAAAGCGGGTGAAGGTCCCCATAAATCACAATGCACAAGATCTAGGGGATTAGATGCACGTTTTTCATTTAAGTCAAACGGTAATTTATGTGCTTTGGCCAATTGACATGGAGAACAAACATTCGGTTTAGGCAATAAAGAAGTGAATGCTAAACAACATTGTCTTTTTAAAATAGAAACAATATCAAAACGAACATGTCCTAGGCGATTATGCCACAATTCAAAGGACGCTTTATTAGATGAAACAGAAGTAACAAAAGCAAGAGACTTGTCCCGAAGCACATAGAGTCCGTTTTCACACCGACCGCGGGCGACTGGTTGGCTTGTTTTCCGATCCTGAATACGAAAGAAGGAATCAGAAAATAAGACATCGATAGGATAGTCACGAGTTAATTTACTGACCGAAAGAAGGTTCCTGGTGATACCCGGAAAAAACTTTGGAAGAACCTGAATAAGGAGAGGAAGAGTCAAGATTACCGGTGTCATCGGTCATATGAAGATCGGCTCTGGTATCCGTGGTCCAATCGGGTTCGTCGGGACAGACATGACAACGAGCATGGAAAGCACAAGCAAGATCATCACCGCCCGAAGCAGAGATTGTCACAAAGGATTTAAGTTTAGGACATTTATTTGCGTAATGTCCATTGGTTCTACATAGTTGACAGTGGGGTGGGTGTCTTGGGCGATTGTAAGAGTTGGATTGGGATTGATTACGGGTCGACCAGAAGGGGCAGTAGAGGATTTCGATTTATGGGCAACGAAAGCAACAGTGGGAGGCGATGAAGAATGGATATGTTGAAGGAATTGTTCTTGACTCTCAGCTTTGGTGAGGAGGTCACGAAATGGGAGAGGATCACGAGCGGTACGGATAGCCGTAGACCAGCTTTCGAAAAGAGGATCCTAGACCACAAAGGAACCAGTGCGTCTTGTCCGTGTCATTGACCGGATGGCCGATTGCCGAGAGTTGGGCACATATCGTTTTGAATTTTCGACCAACCTCGGCCACACTGGAGGAGCCTTTTGTGAGTTGACGGAGGTTGTCTCGCAGGAGATGCGTCCGTTCAAGGGAAGTGTTGTTGTAGGCGGCTTCAAGAGCGGTCCACATTTGACGCGCAGTGGTGAGACTGAGCACTTCAGCAACAACTTCTTCGGTTAAGGAAGCATGGAGAATGAGAATAGCCTGCTGATCAGAGGAGAGCCAGTCGGCATGAGCCGGATTGGCTTGTTCCTTCGATTCAACAATTATGGTCAGCGGAGGAGGAGAAAGGGTTCCATCGATGTGGGGAAGAAGTTTTTGATTAGCAAGAAGAGGGAGTATTTGATTGTGCCAAATAAGATAGTTAGATGAGGAGAGCTTGACCGTGGTCATGTAGAGTAGGGTGGCCATGGGTAGGATGTTTCCGATGGTGGTGGTGGTGGACATGATGAAAAATAAGGCGGCGGTTAGGTTGAGAAAGAAACAGGACCAGTTTTTAGGCTGATACCATGTAACAAAGTTAATTCTCTCTATTCAAAATGATAAATTACATCAAATTATATATAAGGTACATGAGCAAGAAATTAGGAGAAGTCAATAACAATTTTTACTAGCTTTGACTATACACAAGTGTAACAACTAATTCAAAGGATTCTAATAATATCAAGAGGATATGTAAGAGCAATAGTTGTGGTTTCCATATTATCTTTTATTATCCCATCTTTATGGTTGGATTTTACTAATACAATGAGGGTACTGTAGAAGGATAACATAAAACAATTTACAAGGAGTCATTAACCTGAAACATATTGCACAGGATCTGGGAACTCGTCGTTCCACTGAGTGGTTAAAAATAAAACTGCAAATTAGGGCAAATTAGGAAACCTATTACATGTCTTTTCAAATTATAAAACCCAACCATGAATGAAAAAGTAGATGAAAAGTCAATTTAGAAGATTGATTTGCAAGGAATATTAATTTCATTAAAAACCAACAAGATTTACAAGTGGGTAGCGGATAAACGGGTTACAAGTTGCGCCGCTATCCCCTTTTGAATAGCAAAACCAACTCTATTAAAAATAAAACGTGTCCTTGGCCGCTGGGGAGTTACTCTGCACCACCTTTTGTACTCTTTCTAAGAACCGAATTGCTTCGAGGGCTAGACCTCCAAACGTGTCAAAGGCAAAGGGCACAAAGACGTGTTGGTTCTCTAGACAGATAGCTTCATGATTTATTAGGGGTATTAAATGATTAATCACGATATGATAGGATTCTTACTAGGTTTAAACATGAAGAATGATTATGAGATTCATGTTCTTTTCACATGCAAGCCTTGAGCTTCTGGTTGCGGGAGAAAGACGAAGTGTAATGCAGACAATATTCGAATTTAAGGGGGTCATCAAATAGGGAGGTGATGAGATGAAACCGTAACGACATTGAATTTGGTTTTCAAGAAAGATGATTAAAATCTTTACCGGTGGGGAGCATTGATTTAGGTGTTTCAAGAAGGACGGTTACAATCTGAAGTTGTATTCAACAACCACCTCTAATGAAGCAATCATAGGCAGAGGCAAGGGTATAAATGGAAGAAGCAAGGAAAAAATTAGGGGTTTATAAATGTGACCTTTTAGCTGTCATCTTAAAAAGATGGTAAAATTACCATTAAGGACCACTACAAGAAATTGGGATGTTTACCCACACATAATTTACCTACACATGTAAATGTGTGGGTAAATACCTACACATGTTATTATATGTGTGGGTAATGCTTGATGATGTGTTTTTCATAATGACTAACACTTAATATGTGTTGGTAATGGCTTTTACCAACATTTGGTGTTGGTGGGATAATTTCCCACAAAAACTTGCAATCAGTTAAATGATACATTACCTACACATGTGGAAAATTTTCATTATGTGTAGGTAAATTATTTACATATGTGTAAAGAACTGATATATGTGTGAGTAATTGATTATTTTACCAACACATAATACATGTAAATAAATATGTAGCTACGCTAAGTAAATAAATTTTTAATTTTATTTTTAAAAAATGATGTGGCAAAATAAATAGCTACACATATTAAAAAATTGTACAATACATGTGGATATTGGATACATGAGTAAGTAAATAGTTTTTTATTTTAGTTTTCTGGAAATGACGTGGCAAAATAAATAGTGATGTGTTGCAAAACGCATCTCTTTTTCTATGTATTTTGTATATTATTTGGTCAAGTTTTCCTATGTATTTGTATGTATTTATTTATTTTACTATTATATAGGTGTTCGTGGATGATGTGTTGCAAAACACATCTCTTTTTCTATGTATTTTGTATATTATTTGGTCAGATTTTTATTCGTTTCGTGTTGTTTTTATTATGTATTTATTTATTTCATTATTTTATAGGCGTTCGTGAGAAATGAGCATAAAACAGTGAAAAATAATCAAGATGCGAGCACCTGACGTTCATGAACGTTGGAGCGTAAACGAAAAACTTTGGTCGAGCCAAGAATAACCAAGTTGGAAACATAGAGTTGTAATAATAATAATAATAATAATAATAATAATAATAATAATAATAATAATAATAATAATAATAATAATAATATAACTAAAAAAAAGAAGTGAAAGCGTGACCTTGATGTCACGGCCACAAAAGCCCAAATAGAAACAAATTTTGTGTGGCACATTATTAAAAAGGGGTGAATATTATTTTTGGAGAAAACACAACACAATATCATCGATAAAAAACTTAGAACATCAGCCGCCAAAAGGCAAGAAAAAGGAGAGGAACAATGGAAGAGATCACGAGTACAGCAGCATGTATTTTTGCGATCTAGGCATTATTTGAAGCATTGGGGGCACACTTTGAGACGTATAGGCTTGGGTGGAAGACGCAAAACGCCTGGGTTTAATTTTTATACTCTTTTTATATATTTTTACCCTAGTTTTGTGTGTTTTAAATTTATTCCAACCATGTTTAGTACTAAGATTTATTGTGTTTTATATTTGAACATGATGAGTAGCTAAACATTTACGCTACCTAGGTCGTATTGATGATTATTTCGTGACTTTTGACGTTTGGGTTTAGATAATATTATTTTTGGCTTAATGTTTTGCTAAATTATTTTTGTGTTGTTGATAAAAATGCGTATGAATGCTTTTAGTAATTGGTTTGCTTGATTGTTGCTTTGCATCTTTCTCTAGTTTGTTACTTTAGTAGTTTTAAGATCTAGAGTTTTACGTGATTTTCCATAGACTTCGTGTTAGTGGTTTAATCTAGAGGTTTCTTGTCTTAGATAACCCTATTAGCAACCTTTCAAGCCTTTGAAATTAGTGTTTTGCCACTCTTGAGATCGGGAGGAGATAGAGTGTCGGTTTGTCTAGTCCTTAGGTTTTGGGTATAGGTGAGACCGGAAGGAGATCCTTACTTATTTACCTTAGCTTCCCTAGAAAATTCGAGTTTTTGTCAACAATCTTAGATAGCTCCTTCACACTTTCGGGTGTGTTGAGATTAGCGAGACCGGAGGTGAGCGAGTCTTTTGAGTACCTTAGCATTCCATAGTGAGGTGAGACTGGGAGGTGATCTGAACTAGTAATTGGTGATTTACACGTCCCTTAGGATTTTCCAAGAGGTGTTAGTGAGACCGGGAGGTGATCTAGCATTCTTTAGGGTTTTCTTGAGTCAGTCGTATTTTTAGGACCCCGGTAGCCATTCCATTATCCATTTCCGAGCGTTGTGAGTTTCGGGTAGGATTCTAGACCTAGGTAGATGTTCAGGTTAGTATTTAATTGCTCTATTTAAAATAATATGAACTAAAATTTCGTGTTTCGGTGAAAACTATTGGCAATTGTATCTTTTTATGCTTACAATTTTCTCTTACTGTAGACTGGGTTGATGGGCAAAACTCTTCTTGAACTTCAATCAAACAAAGGAGACGTTCTTCCAGCTAACAAGGTAAAACGGTTGCCACACACTGACACTCATTGCGTGGCATTTTTTCTTTATTTGGAGATGTGCGTTAATATATTTTGTTATCCAGTTTCATAAACTTGATGGTCTCTTATTTTTGTTGCAGTTTGGGACTCATGATGTTGTTCTAAAACCGAACAAGGATGATTTAGGCTCCCATGCACTTGGACAAGGCGTTTTTATCGATTGAAGGTAGATAAATTTCCTCTAAAATCAGTTACATCTTAAATTTTTTTCCTGAATATTAAGATGCTTGCATTACATTTTTACAGGATTCATCAATCACCATTGCTTTTCATGATATACCAGAAGAAGGTTTAAATAGTCCTTTACGCATTGAGAAAGTGGCTAATGAGGTAGAATTTTCATAACTAATTTTCACTTTTTTTTATCTAATTCCCCTCTTCTCATAGTAAGAACCATAGTTTAAAACAAACGGCCGAGTCGCGCGCCTCGAGGTGAGGCGGCCAGAAAACGAGTATTGAGACCAAAAATAGTATGATATATGTTTTTGATGAATCTGGTGACTTTACAGGCACTGAATAGTAAACTGTTGAAGGTTAAAGACAGAAACACAAAAAGGGACATAAGGAAGGAGCTCAAAATGCTTTCTAAAGAAGAACACTAGAGACAGCAACTGGCTGTGACAGATGTTATAAAAAACGTAGATGTCGTTTTAATAACTCTCACTGGTTCATTGTCAAAAAAACTAGATGGTAGTTCATTTGATCATGTGATAATTGATGAAGTGACTCAAGCACTTTTAACATCAAGATGCTAGTTTAATTTTCTATCTCGATTTTTAGGTGTATTTTTTTTGTATGTAATTCATTAATTTGGTCGCTTATGTTTCTATAACTATTTTTGTATTTGTTTGTATACATTTAAAAATTATTATTTAAATAAATCGTGGTTATTATCCACACATTTGAATATTTTACCAACACATGAATATATATTATTTCTACACATGTTAAGATCAATATCTACACATCCCTTACATTTACCTACACATGATTAGCTGCCATGTTGTATGCCCCGTCAGCTGCCACGTCATACCTCAATCTAACAAATTGCTATTCTTTTACCAACACATATATATTAGTTTTAGCCACAGATATATGTGTAGGTATAGCTTGCTATATACCTACACATAATAAATGTGTAGGTAATGATCAATATCTACAGTGCTGAGTCTACACATCATAACACTTAATTTATGTGTAGGTAAACATAACTAATAACACATTATATGGTTTTTCTTACACATACTATGTGTGGGTAAATACCCAAATTTCTTGTAGTGGACCTTCAGTTTTTTTAATAATGATAAAAAGATAGTCATTGTATTAATAAGTGTTACACACATGTTCCTTTTTTTAACTTAAAAAAAATTATAGCGATGCATACTAAGGCTTAAAAGAATAAAATATTCGTTTTTATTGTGAGATATAAAAAATATATTAATGTATAAAAAGTTATGGTCATTTGAAACTTATGGGGTAAAGTTTGTTAAAATTTGACAATATGTTTTAAAAAAATTATACCATATGTTTTAAAAGTTGTAATTAGTTAAAAGTCTTAATATTTTTATATAACTACCTTTTTGTTCATCGTACGTGTATTATAATATAGTATAGATAAAAAACTATATGAATTATTTCTATTATAATATTTTATTTGTGTATGTTAAATTAAATTATTATTAAGGTCTTATTAGATCTTTAGTTCATAAAAATTCTTGAATTTAACAGAAAGACAAAATCAAGCACTGTTCTATCGATTTTTAATCAGCTTTCTATAAAATTATTAAAAATTCAATGTTAGAGTATTATATATATATATATATATATATATATATATATATATATACTATTAATAAACAAACTTAATAAATAGTAACCTAAAATGAATAGTAACTATATATTATTTTATTTAAAAACTTTTTTTAACTATATTATTATTTAATTCATATTATTTTATTCAAAAACTTTTTTTATCTATATTATTATTTTATTCATATTATTTTATTCAAAAACTTTATTATATTATATACATGGTTGCAGAACTCGCTAGGCACTACCAACTCGACCAACTGGGGAGTTACGAGTACTCAGCCTATTCGGGCGAGTACTCGGGGGTCGAATCGGCCTATGCGTGGAGTACTCGGAATATTCGGGCTACTCGGCTATACTCGGTGACCAGTGGCGTAGCTTTTAAAGGGCGGGGAGGGGCGGCCGACCCCCCCGAATTTTCGCTCAGAAGTTCCGATTATATAGTATTCGTATAGAAATTTTTTGGTATATACAGTTTCGACCCCCTGAAATTGGTTTTCGACCCCCCGAGACTAGTGATTTCCGACCCCCCGGTGACTTCCGACCCCCTGAAGTTTTGGGTCAAGCTTCGCCACTGTCGGTGACCCACCCTGTAGTAAGTACTTGGCGAGTAATTGGTCAACTCGAACGACTTTTGCAACTATGATTATATACTATTAATATAAATAACATAATATTATGTAATTTCATGATTATTTTATTCACATTATTTTATTCAAAAACTTTATTATATTATATACTATTAATATAAATAACATAATATTATGTAATTTCATTACAAATTTCATGTGTTACCTTACAACCAAAATGGAATCTCGATTGTATAATTCATTGATTGATCAACATCTCATCTAAATCTCGATTGTAAAAAGCGCAACGCGCGTGATTTTATACAACTAGTTTTCTTTGATTTTAGATGATATCGGGGAAATTTATAATTGATTTTAAGAGTTGGATAAATACGTAATTCATTGTCTTAGTAAGGGGATTTATATAAAAAAAAAAAAAACATAGTTTTTTGTATGTGGTATATCGATCATATAAGCATGCCCTTATATCCCAATCGATGGAATTTTGATGAGTATTGGCCAATGGATACATAAGTTCCCTTTAATTAGTCTCTCAATATTGTTTACAAAGTTCACAAACTTGTGAGTCGAGAGCAAACAATGTGTGAAGTTGGTGGTAATTGGTAACGATTTTGAGTGTTTTGTTCTTCGATTTGAAATTATGGTTTATCTAAGATATGAAGGGTTTATATCTTGTAAGGTAGAGAAATAAGAGTATTGGGCCAAACTAGTGTTGTCACAGTGGTCGTGTACTCGTGCGGAACAGCTTGGAGTCTTGGGACTGAAACAAAATAGCCCAACCTTAGTTTTATCTATCTATATATATAAAAGAAAACGTATATGCTAACGTGGCGTGCAATGGAGGCCTCAACCTCCCCTTGAGAGTGCTACGTGGCATCATAATTGAAATATTTTAGTGTTTTTGAACTATTTCCTTTTTTAATTAAAAAAAAAAGATAAACATAAAACCCTAAATTAAATTGAGTTATTTTAGGAAAAAAGAATTTAAAAATAAATTTAAAATTTTCTCTCTCATGTTTCCTCCCATAATTTTTAAACGTTTATATCTTTTATATACGAGATTTTTTAAAGAAAAAAATTACACCAAATTAACGAGCGTTTTATTATCTTTCCAACAAATACCATAGTCCTATATAAAAAACGGAGAAAATCGATTATTTTTTGTGGGGTTTCGTTCATACAGGAAAAAAACACACAAAGTGTTCATGTTATTCATTAATCATGTTTTTTTTCGTTTAAACCAGGTTCTTATCTACGATGTTGAAAATCAGCCCAATCGCCATGTTATCATTGGAATTTTACTAGGTATACTTCATCAAGAGAAGTTAGGAGAAAGAATCGCGCAACACTGCAACACATGGTGTCATCTTATAGCAATGTTATTTATTTATTTATTTAATTACAAGAGTAATAATTATTACTATTAGTATTATTAGAATGGTTATATTTTTCAACCCCGGGACGCTCCCGAAAAGAATTGATAGTTACTGACGTGACGTTCAATGGTGGCCTCAACCATCTCTTGATTATGCTACGTGGCATAATGATATGCAATGATTACAACTTCCAACTTAAGTGTTTGTTTAGTTGATTAGGTTAGGAATTATAAGAGCCATTAGAATGTGAGAAATTAGAGAGATGTGATGAGTTTTTTAATAGTTGCAACTTACATAAGTGATTCTTTAGATGATTACTGATTAGGTTTTATATTAGAGAATATGAGTTATTACTGATTAGAATACTATGAACATGCAATGATTGAGAGATTTTGTGGTTAGTTAACTTGAGCCATTTGCAATAGGTTATCACGTAAAATTAGATTTTTCAACCCCGGAACCCTCCCGGGGTAATCAGCTAGTGATAACTATAAAACAATTCCCTAGGCTTTTGTTATTCAACTTCTGCCATGAGTTAAAATTTAAAAAAAAAAATTTACAGGTTTTATTATATAATAAGTTAGTAACAAAAAGACACATGCTTATTAATTAAAGAATCAATCAATCATCCAAGCGTTTATTTGTTTAAATGTTTAATAAAAGTCTTAAAGGATTGGAGTGCATTTTGATTTACACCAAGATACATATGGGATCTTACTTTTTTTTGAACGGCATCTCGCTCAGGGCTATACATGAGCATAGTCCGACCGACGTGGGATTCGAGCCGGGCACTCCAGGGTAGGAAACAGGCAAAGCCTGAAAACCTCCCACATATGGGATCTTACTATATACGGGATCTTACTATAGGGTGATCGTAATGGGACACCCTCAAATTATTATTGAGATACCTTTTTCTTTTTATCTCTCTACTAGATTATACTCCGGGAGCGTCCCAGGTTGAGAAATTTAATATGATACATCAATTTTACATATGAAATAGACTGATGTATAATTCTAATGTTAATATCTAATCTAAAACAAATTAACAATGTACAACTCCAATGCTAACACCTACCTAAAAGAATGTAGAACTTTAATGTAACTCTAATATTAACACCTATCCTAAAGACTAAACAAATGTACAACTCTAACATACTAATATTGATAATTAACTTAAAACAACGTATAACTCTATTAACCTATTCGGCTCTGGTTGAAAAAAAAATCATATTTACTGATTTGAATATAATTAGTGACTTGCCTATACATGATTAATGATTTACCTGAACACTTTGTGTTTTTTTTCCTGTATGAACAAAACCCCACAAAAAAATTTCTCCATTTTTTTATATAGCACTATGGTACTCGTTGGAAAGATAATAAAACGCTCGTTAATTTGGTGTAATTTTTTTCCTTAAAAAATCTCGTATATTAAAGATATTAACGTTTAAAAATTATGGGAGGAAACATGAGGGTGAAAAATCCAATTTTGTTTTTAAATTATTTTTTTACTAAAATATCTCAATGTCACATGGCACACTCAAAGAAGAAAATGCCTCTTTGAATGTCATGTCATTAAAATGACTTTGGTTCATTATATGTATAGATATGGCAGAGTATACCATTATTAACCCTCATATTTTATGTGGTATTTTGCTATGGAAGTTTGTAATGAAAAACATATTTTTATACTATGTGATGGTGTCATGGTCAAATTTTGGGGATTTGCTTGTACAAAAACATTGTAAAATCTGAAAGTAAGGCTATAAATGATATTCAGTGATAATATAGGGTAGGTATTTAATATTGTGCTATATATATACACATATCATTATAAGACTATGGGGTATGGTCTCATTCCCCTTTTCCTCAATGTTTTTAAAACCGGACCGGATATTAAACCGGATGTCCTACTGGTTCACTGGTCCAACCGGTTCAACCGGTCGGACCGGATTTACGAACCGGATATATATAATTAATTTTATATATAACTAAACTATTCTATACCTTTTAATATACTAAATTAGTAATAAAGAATAATAACTTTTATTATTTAGACTTCATGTTTGGGAACTGGTAGGGCCCATTATAAACTAGGTATCTAATCTTTTAGTTTTGAGAAATACTGATAATAAGTGTTGCCACCTCTGTTCCTTCCTTCTCATCTACCCACATCTAACCATCTTCTTCTCTCCATTTTCTTGACTGTAAATCGTGTGTTAATCTATGGTTTCCGATTAAGGTTGAGGATGCAGGACAGGAGATAAATGTTGAACACTATTATCCTTCTCGTTGTCATTTCCTTTCAGATCTAGCAACTCTTGTAGATCTAACCCATCTTCTTCATCTTGTAAATCCTTTGCCGGTCCGACCTCTGTTTTACACCGGTTTTCCGGTCTGGCCGCCGGGTCACGATCCAACCGGCCGGCTACGTGGTTAAACGGTCCTACACTATCAACCGGACCGGCTGAGGTTGCGGTTCCCGGTTCAACCGGTCCGGCCGGTCCGGTCCGGTTTTCAAAACACTGCTTTTCCTCCCCCTTCTCCACATCAGCGTCACGTCATCTTCCCCCTTTCCCTCCCTAAACCAGGGAAATGGTTCCCCCTTCTTTCCCCTTCCCCTTTCCTTTATTTTAATACTTTTTATAGGGGAAAAAGACAAAATAGAAGAAAAGACAAAAATAATAATATTATTATATAGATCGGGGAGAAGGGGAAGATTTCCCCGTGATCTCTTTCCCCATCCACACCCCTTAGTCTAACTCTAATTATACAACTATCAATAGAAGAAACATATTTAAGCTTTAATTTGGTATCAAAGCTAGGTTACACCTATTCGAAAAGTAACCGAAGGACGGCCAACTGTTGTCGCTACCCCACCCAAAACCCTATCTCTTTTTTCGTTCAAACTTTACTAGTGTCATTTTTTTCCTTTTACCAAACTAGATCCAAGCCATCATCAACAACCAACTTTCATCTATCTCAAAACCATTAAACCCAAACACCGCCGCCACGTAACTCTGTCGCTGTCGCGCTTAATGACCAAAAACCACCGCCACCTCACAACCTGCAAATGGAATCCTAGCCGTCATCACCATAATTTGACACCAATTGTCGCTGCTATACATTAACGGAATGACAACTTTCATACAGGGGGTGGACAGGACCAACGATTAGGGAGAAGACAACCGCGTGGCTGGCAATGATGAAAGAATTAGTCGTGTGTGTCTATAGGGGTGAGTTCATTGGTAACCACAAACAAGTTAGGATACATGTAAAATTAAAATAAAAAAAATCATTTTCATATAGAAAAAACATTTTTGGGAGAATTACACGTTTTGTCCTTTATGTTTACCTTAAATTGCACCGGGTGTCCTTTATCTTTAAAAATTATATCGTGTGTCCTTTATTTGAAATTTTTGCACATCACAAGTCCTTTACACTAACCCTGTTCAATATCTTGGTTATCTTTAGTTATATATTATTAATTTAATGGTTCTAATAACTATTTAAAATACATTTACAACTTCAAAAATTCTATAAATTTTACATAAGCTTATTTACATCCCAAATTTCATTATTTGTATTTTTACTTTCGAAAAATATGTTTTTAAGTATATTTAATATATTTTCTTTTTCAATTCATAGTTAATTCATTATAATTCTAATTTGAGTGATTTAAATCCCATAATTTTTATAAAAAAATTATCATAAAGCACCCGTAAAAACTATTATTTCAGTAAATACTATATTATAATATTTTTAAGCATTGTAAATCAAGTTATTCATTATTAAGGAAAATAAATTTGTTTATATTAAACGAAAGCATAAAATAATTTAGAATATTATTTCCAACTTTATACATCAGTCTATGGATAAATGGTAATTATTTTGTTTTAATTAGTATAAAGATTATAAATTTTTTTATATTAGAAACTAAATGTTATTGACGTATAAATTATATTTTTATAATTCTTATACTAATTAAATCAAAATTATTACAATTTACCCATATACCGGTGTATAGAGTTGGAAAAATAATTTTGTAAATTATTTTCTGTTTTCGTTTAATATAAGCATATTTATGATGTTTTGGATTGTTTAGGCTAAAATTACACGAATCATAACAATTAAAAACAAAAACAATTTATTTTAGGCTTAAAAACTAAAAGCACCATGTCAAGAACACGTGTTCTAAATTATTGTGTTTAGCTGCGTGTTTTAGCTATATTTTAAATTCTATGGCTATAATACATTGCATTGTGTTTTAAATTACTATGTTTGATGTTTTTCTAGCAAAAACAACCCAAAACATCATACCTAAATCCAAAACATGATGCCTACATGTCAATTCTTGATTCTTCTCAAACTTCTCACGAAATATGACATTTGTACCCGAACCTTTACTATTCTAAACATTCAACTAATTAATTAGATACTAATAACTTTCAAATAATCCCTTCAACTTTCGACTCATACAAATTTTAAGATTAACTTTTAACATTCCCCCTTAATCCGAAACTCAAGTCAAACTTTCTTGACTTTGTACCGCCATGGTCTTGAATCCCCAATATGCTCTCAACTCTTTAATTTCAATCATTGGTTCGTCTTTAAGTTTTATCTTCAATTGTTTGTAACACACATGTTTAATAGGTTCTCTAATCTTAACATTCAACTCTTCCACATTCATCTCAGATACAACTTCATTCGTCATGTTCTTCTTTCTGACTTCTCTTTTCTTTATTTGCTCATTCAAACATTCTTTGCAATCCAACTTTGACTCAAAACTCCCAGATGGGTTAGTCTTTCTTTCTTTATCAAACACTGTTGGGCTTTTCATTCTAACTATTCTTATGAACTTTTCATTCGGTTCTGATTTTTCTTCAACAAATTCTTGATTGTTGACTTTCACATACGGTTCTAAATGTGCAGATTTATTAGCTACATCCTTTCTTCTGCTCAATACTAGATCCTTTCTCTCATCATCATCATGATAGCAAATTTCTTACTTGGTTGTTGATCACCGATCTTAACAATTTCTCCATTTTCATGGTTGTTTGAGTCTGGAAAATATACCTGAAGATTCACCTCATTCTCTTCTTCTTCTAAAACAATTCTTTCTTATTCTTCACATCCAAAACAAATTGTAAAGATTCTTCTTTCTCATCAGCTTCCTTCTTGCATACTTGTTCTTCTCGAACAATCGCATCCAATCTTTCTTTCTCATCAAACTCATCCAATCTTTCTTTCTCGACGGCTTCTTGAGCTGCTTTTTCCTATTCTTCCTTCCGTATTTTATCAATTCCAAGAAATCAAATCTTCAAAGCACGCCATACTTCCTTAGAATTCATGAGTTTGCCAGTAACTTGTACCAAGATATCATCCGGTAGAGTTTGACATATGCACCCCAATGATGTGTACATCTTCCTTTCATCTACAATTACACCGACTCTAGGTTCAATAACATCCTAAAAGTCATAGTCTTTCAGAAATCTCTCGATCTTATTCGACCATACTTTGTAATTCGATTTAGTCAATATCGGAAGTTCCCCAGTCACCATCGTGTCTTTTATGTCTTTACTTTCTTTTATGGTCTACTATTCGGACGAACCCAAACAAGATCGTCAATCACTACCACCAGAGGCAGATATAGTCACAAAAAGGGTGGGCATTTGCCCACCCTAAGCCGAACACATATGTTTGTATGTATACTAATTGCATGGCAAGCCAACTGGATATATGTATATAACTAATTCCCAACTCAAAGCAATATGTTAATAGTGAAAAATATTCATAACTGTTTCAATTTATCCTCATCTGGTCTAAATAAATAAAAAACATCAACCATTGTCTCAATTAATTTGTCAAGTTAATTCCACTTTAACATTACGAAACGTAAGTGAACTTTTTGTTTTTTAATGACTAAGACTGTCCGTTGTGGTGCGCGACTAGATCTGCACGAACGACCTTGCGAGCCACGTGGATCGTCGAAACCACAACACCTACACGTCAACGGCTACGCGAGCGAGCAAACGTGAGCCGGATCGCGTGGGCTAGCGAGAAGAAATCATGTTTGTTTGTGTGTGTATTGTGGTTTGTTTCTGGATTTTTGCTCTTGGAGGATGAAAATGATGAAGGAGAAATGAGGCTTGTTTGTGTGTGTTTGTGGTGAAGATAAGTCGCAGAGATGGGGATGAAGAAGATGAAGTTTGTGGTGAAGATACGTTGCAGAAAATGATGAAAGACTTTGTTTTTTTTTTCTCCTTAAAGTGCAATGTATTTTTTTGGTAAAAAAATTACCAAAATATTATAAAGTAAAAAAAAAAGTAATATTTATGTTTTATATTTATTAATTTGGTAACAAAAATACCCGCTTACCTCTAGCCACAATGGGATCAAGCTACCAGCTCGCGGTCGCGAGCCAGTGCCACATCAACGCCTACATGGCAAAATATTATTGGATAAATCCTCCACTCACCTCTATCCACAACGAATAGTCTAATGGTAAATAACTCATCTTTATTATTAAACTAAACTATAGTATCACTTTACATGGAATTAAACCCAAGACCTCTCATTAGAAGGAAAGAACCTCTAAAAAGTGAGCTACTTCTACATTAGTTAAAAAATAACTAAAATTGTTAATTAAACTGAACACACTTTTAATACCTAGGTGAATTTTTTAATGAAAACTTACCAAAACTATTTAAATTACTAATCATGTATGAATTGTTTTGACTCAACTTATTTTAAAATGTCTTCTTTTAACTCAATTAACTTGTGCTCCCCGTCAAAAGTAATTCAAGATCCGACTACCACCTTATTTTTTTCATCCACAAAACAACCATACCTTTGCGATCAAAACAATAAAAAACTTTGAACTACCTTCACTATAGGTTCAAATTAATTTTCAGTGCTTTTTTATCTTTTGGTCCTTCCTTTTAGTGCAAATCAACTATATTTTTCTTTGTTGATCTATTGACATCTCACCCAAAACAAACACCAAATAAAAATTCCACAAATGTTTTCTTTTTTATCTTATGTCAACAGCAACAAGAATCCACCCCCTCCTCTTTTGACTTGCACGAACCTCAAATGTAACACCCCAACCGATGGCGAAAACATCGAGCTATCACGTAGTGACGATTATTCAATAGCTCATGGTAGTAAAGTGTAAATATTGATACATTGATTAAATAGTTTATTATATTGAAATGAGATACAAAGATACAATGATTCAAACTAACAATCTAAACTGAAATACAATGAATCCAAAATCTAAGTATAAATTCCAAAGGCTTAAAAGGCGTCTCAAAAATAACCTGAAACATGTACGAAAATAGTATAGCTCAATACAAAAATGTATTAGGGAGCATGCCCTGTTTTGAATACATATAGTAGAAAAGTGTTTAGCAATTCATATGTTGTATACCGTTTACAATTATGTATTTAAGCAGTATCAATCAAAATCAACCCTATGAAAATGAAATGAAATTTATATATAGTATGCACTATTGAAAGTAGTAATGAAACACATAGCAATGACCAAGGTCTCTCAACAGAGTCACAAGAGGTATATACCATAGTACTATTCATTGAAATGCTAGGTCGCAACGGTTAATGATTTTAACAAGTCATAGATACATAAAGTAACACAAATCAAACACATATGAGAATTGCTCTTAGTGAAGAGAAATAGTAATTTGACATAAGGTACATGAGTAGCCCCAAACAGTAAAATGAAAAAGGGGAAAGATATTCTCACAGTTTGCGAAAACGATCCAAAACCAGCTTAAGATTCCGTGAGTTAAATAGCTAGGAATTCCCGAGGAATTCTACCTATAACGTTTAAGAATACTAATAAGGGAAATGTCTAAAAAGTTTAAAGTATCTATGGTTCTAAGGCATTAGGGGTTGCTAAGTTGTTTTAGGGAACTATGGTTTCTTTTATGATAAAATGAATTAATATTAAATTTATATGTCAAAATAATATGATTACAGTTTATAAATATGATTAGGTAATATACTTATTACCAACTGAATATCTATTTAAAAAGTAGTTCCAAATAATTGGGATTGAATTAATTGTTTTAAAATATATAATTGTAATTAATTATAATAATTAGGAATATTTGAACAATTAAATACAAGTTACACAAGTGAACTAAATGTTGATGATTATGACTTTCAAACATAAAATATTTCTGTTTTGTAAAACATAAATTTCTAAAATAAATTTTATGTATTATGACTTAATAAATAATTTATGTATTTAAATAAGCATAAATATAACTAAAATACAAGATATGATCCAAAAATAACATTTCTTTGAAAAATGAATATTTTCTGATGAAAAATAGTTAAAATAAATTTTCTATAATTTTTCTCAATTTAATTGTATTTAAAACAGATTTAATGACTTTAAATGATGTTTAAATGATTAGAAAAAGAAAATCAATAAAAATTAATCATTTCTGGTCCAATAAAATATAATTGAGTTTTTGATGTACGATAATAATTCCACATAAATTTTGAGATTAAAATCATTAAAAATGAATTTTTAATTAATTAAATATGATTAAAAAAATTTTAAATCAAGAAAAATATGAAAATGAGTTATTTTTCAGAAAATAAAATTATGATATTTTTCTTTATTATGTCAAGAAACTATCCCTAAATTTTTATAATTTTTGGACAAAAATGAATTTATTAGGAATATAATAAGTTTTATATATATATTATATATATAATAAAACAAAGTAAAAAAATAAAAATCAATCAAAAAAAAAAAAGAGATCGACCCGCAGATGGTGGGATTCGAACTCAAGTGCTTAGACCACAAACACAGACAAACAACCACTACACTACTTATGTATTATGCTGAAACATTTGGTTTTGATTTATATTTAACATAATATTCAACTTCATCTTCTTCCCTAATATTTCTTAAAACCCTAACCCTAACCCAAATTCAATAAACCCGATTCAGACAATCTGGAATATCAAGAATAGAGGGCTTTCAAGGAGGAACATTTAAATAACAAAACAGCAAAGGAAAATCAAACTTGCACAAATGATTTGAGCCCGAAAAATGAGGATGAAGGGCCGAAATCTTAAAGCTCCGATTTGCAGGCTTTCCGGTCACATTGTGACATCCGTCACTTTTCGTTTTCACTTGTTACTGTAACGTTTCGTTTATTCAATCAATGAAACGCCGAATTTATCTTTCTAGTACACTTTAAAAATATCTTGTGACATTTTCGGACTCTAATAATAATATAATGACATTACTATAATAAAATAATAGAGTTTTAATCAAAAATAAAATAAAATGCATGGACCGGGACTCGAACCCGCGTCCATGGACGGTTCAAACATACAAACACTCTAACCAACTGGGCTGCACTCATGATGGTGATATATGTCAATCGCAAACAAATAAAAACCCTTCCTATACGCGCAGTTGACTGTGGAAAGTCAACTGCAGGATCAATTCTTTCCAAAACAACACCAAATCTTTTAAAAATCGTGATTAAGCTCTAGGTATGGCAAGAATCTCGTAATTGAACCAAGATTAATGACCAATAAGTGCTTCCACGTCAGACTATATTCACATTCACGCGTTTCCACCTCTAAATATCATAAATTCGATCCTATTTTACCGGGTTTTGACCAACCATTAGTCAAGAATCAAAACCTTATAAATACCTGTTATTATTCCAATAAAACTTGCACCTACACTCAAGCTATAGCGACTAAGAGAACCCCCCAAGTAATCTTTCACTATCGTGCTCTTAACAGACCGAAATTAAAGTGTTTTGGTTCGTGGCTCGTGCGCGTAGGGGTGTTCATCGGTTCGGTTTACGGTTTATTTGGTTTATTCGATTCGGTTTATTCGGTTTTCAAAATTTTGTACCTCAAACCAAAACCAAACCAAACCAAATTAGAAATATGAAAACCAAACCAAATTCAACCAAATTGAATTCAGTTCGGTTTCGGTTTAAAACCAAATAATCCAAATTCAACCAAACAAACCAAATTGAAACGAAGTTTTTTTTCTCTAACTTATATACCAATATGTTCCAAAATCCGAAAGGAAAATTTGCAATAAATATAAACCAAAAAATCAAACCACGCAAACAAAAATATTATAAAAATTAGAAATAGTAAAATGAACCCTAGTTTACTAGTTTATACTCAGATTATTACCTCTATAAATTGGCGGCTTTATTTATTTTGGGTTGGGTTTAATATTTTGGGCTTATATATTATATATGAGTTATTAAATGTTATTATTTTTATTTAATAATTAATTATTTTCCGGTTTATTCGGTTATCCAAATAAACCAAATAAAAAAAAATCTAGAACCAAAAACCAAACCAAACACCGAATAAGCAATTCGGTTTCGGTTAAAACCAAACCAAACACCAAATTCGTTGTTCGGATTGGTTTTTCGGTTACGGTTACGGTTTTCGGTTTTTATTTGGTTTGCGGTTTTGATGAACACCCCTACGTGCGCGATCTGCAGCGTCAATAGGTACATCTCAATCCAATTTATTAGGTCCTTTAGGGTCGACTCATGATAGGGATTAAAAGCCCTATCATTTTCCTTGTTACCTGTATCGTATTCATAATCTATTGAATGATTAGGATATTAGGGTTTATACACTAATTTGGGGAAGATAACTCGCAGACATCTGTGTTAAATAATATTCTAAATAAAACATATCAACAAATCTAATGTAGGTCAGCTGGTTTCAAGGAGTTTGTTAAGTCATGGGGGCCGCGTTTGACATGGGTTCGATCCCTTCTCCACACATTTTTTTTTAAACAATTATGATAAATGCTAAGAAACCTATATAACTAATTGAAATCCATATTAATCGTTCTCAGGGTCTAGACCAAACGGTCTAGGCTTGTGATTTAAAGCTTTGACTCGGCCAGGGACTCGGCTTCAAGTCCTGGCACAAACCAACATTTTTTTAGCTTTCCTTTATAATTATTTTTTTGAATGTTCCTTTAAAAATAGTTTTTAAAATACTAAAAGTGTCTTAAAAATTCTACAAAAATTATTTTATGTAAATCTCATGACAGAGTTTACCATAAAATTTTAGATTTCCAAAAATAATTTATTTAATATATATTATAAATACTACAAGTTTATTCATTTATAATTTTAAAATTCTATAAATATATTAAACGATTTTATAAAATTCCACAAAAATTATTCTAAACTTGTATAGCAATAAGCATTTCAGAAATAATTTTTATTCCAGAAAAATCGTTCGTTTCATATTTTTAATTGATTTTTGTTATTTTAAATCATAAATAAATCATAAAAAAATCAATTTTCAATATTTTTATACCAAAATTTTACATAAATTATTTTTGTTCATTTAGAACATAAATACAAATTTTAATTTGATATTTCATTAATTTTAATATTTTTAGATATTAAAATTATATTTTGACAAATAAATATAAATATACTATATATTCAATTATTAAGAAAATTATTTTATAAAAATTATTTTCATATCTACTATAGTATAATACAACCATCCTTAACCAAAGTTTTACAAAAAGTATTTTTATTTAATTATTTTTCAAATTTCTTTTATATACTAGTTCATTTATAATTTATCTAAGTTAACAAATAAACCAATGCCTATCCCCAAATTAGGAACCCTGGAAATACTTGTAGACTAGAAAGACTTAAACTCATTTATTACCTTAAACATAGGGTGATACTTGGCAACGTTGGATTACACTTATTCAATTCCACGAGACTTAACACCTTGCTAAGGTGAGTATTACTTATCCCCTTTTTCGTTTTTACACTTTTGGGGTGATTCATGCACAAGTATACAAAATTTGCACATTCATTTACACATACATTTTTCTTCATTTAGAATTCATATACGTGTCTTGTGTATCTTTGTGCTTTATGTTTGAACATGAATGTAACTTACGTACAAAATCATACATCTAGACATAACTTATGTTATGCTGCTCTTTACATATAGACGTAACTTATGTTACGGTGCTCATTTAGACATAACTTATGTTATGGTGCTCTTTTAGACTTGACACCTGTTAGGGTGCTCATTATCAATTCTTACCTTACCAACTTTACATTTGATCTTGTCTTGTTTGATTACTTATGTATCTACATAATGCATTGGTGATGCTAGACACATGAATTGTAACATTTTTCAACTTATACTATATGTACAAAGCTAGGTAATATTCACCAACATCGTATGTTGACAAAATTTATTTCCGTGCATGTTTCAGGATTAGTTGCTTGACGCTTCACATAGGACTTTGGACTTAGATTACATAAATCAACTATCTCTATTTTGTTGTCGTGTATTTATTTTCACATGTTGTAAAACAATATTCAATAATCAAATATTTACATTTTAGTACCATGAGCTTTTGAACAATCTTCACTACGTGACACCTCGATGATTCCGCCATCGATTGGGGTGTTACAGATTGGTATCAGAGCCATGGTTATAGGGAACTAGGTTTTTAGATGAAATAGCCTAGACTATAACCGAACTTCAACTTTCATGCATAATATTTCCTAAATTACCCTACCCCTCATTTCCCTCTACTTTCCTTCCTCTATCTTTCCCTTCTTCTCCATTTCTCCTCATCTTTCATCATGGTGCATAGAGATGGTGTCCTACAAGGAGTGGAAAGTCTACATCATCATGGAACGGGAGCAGTACCTTTCATGAAGACACTCTTAGGCATAATGCCTACTCTTATTTGGCTCCTTCAAAGTTGTTGAGCTTTAATGAGTGTGATGGAACACGTGCAATCTGGAATGGTAGATGCCTGTACACTAGGTTTTCTGGCATAGGCAAGCATAGCGCATAAATCCAATAACGGACCTGTTATGCTTACCTGGGGATTCCTGGAGTGAGTGTCCACTTATAGGCTAAAGCATGTCTTCTTTGATCACCATTGGGTTCAATTCCTTTGAAAAGTCAACGTTCTTGTTGGGCTTTACAGCTAGACAAGGGCACTCCAAGCATTTTATACAAGTTTTTCAATAATACTTTCTCGTTTCATATACAATATTTTGTTTTTCATGATTTTCATATATTGCTTACAAGTTCATACTTTCATAATCATCTGTACGGTTATACACTTACATTTTCTAATCTCATGATTATTCATTGACTACCTCATAGATGTCTGCTCGCCGCATGCTCCGTGATGCCAGCCAACGCATTGTTCGTGCTTCTGGACAACGTTCTGATCGTCGCCTCGCATCTTTAGTCGCTGAGCAAATTGATGCAGTGATCCCAAAGCTTGTCAGTGAGTTAACCCAGAATAGTAACAGTGCCAACACAGGGGGTGTGACTCAATTTCGATGCACTTTCAAACACTTTAACTCCTGCAACCCCACAAAATTTACTGGTGAGGAGGGTGCTACTGGCCTCCTCCAATGGTTTGAAAGCATGGAGAGAACCTTTGTGAACAGCAAATGTCCTGATGAACTCCGCGTTCGCTATGCCACCAGTGTCCTTCAAAAGGGGGCATTAACTTGGTGGAACGGCGAAAAGCGCAATCGGGGTGCTGATGTTGCTTTATCTTTGTCTTGGGCTGAGGTTAAGGAACTCATGACCGCCAAATTCTGCCCTAGGAACGAAATCAAGAAATTGGAGGATGAGTTTCATGGGCTCAAACAAGACAGTGGTGAGAATCTTGCGTATAATACTCGATATCATGAACTCAGCATATTGGTTCCACATGTGGTCACCCCGGTCTCTCGAGCAATCGAGAAATATATCGAGGGCTTACCTGACCTGATTCAAGACGTAGTCAATAGAAGCAAACCCACTACGGTGGAAGAAGCCATCCAGCTTGCAGCCACATTAACAGACAAACACGTAAAGAAAGGAAACTTGGTTAGGAAGGGCACCAAGACGTCTGCTGAGAAAACCACCCATGTCGTTGAACCATCTAAGACTGTTTTAGCAAAGGCCGCCACTACTTCTTCGAACTCTTAGAAACGAATGGGCGATAATCAGAACCATGCTGTTGTAAATCCTGTGATTCAACCTCCTATCAAGAAAGCCTACACGGGAGTCCATCCTCAATGCAACACTTGCAAGTATCATCACCCTGCAAATCTTCCATGTCGTCAATGCACTAGATGTGGAAGGTTTGGACACTTTGCCACTACTTGTCGTGTAATGGTTAGGACACAAGATAATCATCAAACTACAAAAAAAATGCCATTTAGTGACATACAAAAAGTGCCACAAAAAAACAAAAAAGTGCTACTAAAGGGACTTGAAGGAATGTGCGGCACACAAAAAAAGTGTCACTAGAAGTGCTGACGCTAAAGCCTTTTAGTGACATATTTTCATTCTATCACACAAAGTTTTGTTGGCTTTTAGTGACACTTGTTTTTTGCCACAATATAAAAAAAGACTTTTGTGACACATATTTTGTGCCATTAAAAAGTAATCCTATTTACATATTTATACTAGTTTTAATGACACTTTTTTTGCCACAATATAAAAAAAGACTTTTGTGACACATATTTTGTGTCTTTAAAAAGTAATCCTAATTACATATTTATACTAGTTTTAATGACAATTTTTTTTGCCACAATATAAAAACTTTTGTGGTACAAATTTTGTGTTGGTAAAAACCATTTCTAGTTATATATATATATATATGTACTATTTGTAGTGGCACATAATTTTGCCACAAATCAAATTATATACAATATAAAATATAAATAAATGTTCAGTATTGTATATGTAAAAATTATCATAATATACTTCAATAAAAATTCAATCCGAAACATATTTCAAATGTTAGCAAAACATTATGTAATAAATAACATATTCCAAATGCTTGCACGACGAATCTAAACATTATTTTAGGAGAGAATTCAACTTTCATAGAACTAAGCTCCAAAATTTCCAATGATATATATCCTGCAATCATAAACCATATAAATAAGTATTAGTATTTATTCAATGAAATCTTAAAGTTCTTTAATTTATGAAACTCATTGTTCCTATTCAAAGGAAAATCCAGTATAAACAAATATGATCGAACAACTAACAATTAGAGAAAAAACCAACATATAATTAATAGGCAGCCATTTATAATTTGTCCAAACACCTAACAAGTATACAAAAAATCAACATATTACCTTAACTACAATGTCAACAAAAAGAGTTATAGATCAATTGTCCACACGTGTTTCTAGCCCTGTAAAATTGAAAGTTTTGGCTAATCAATTTCAAACTAAGAAGCACGCTCGTTTAATATTACGAAATAGTTAAAAGTAAAAAGTTAATAGTAATTACCATTATCATCATGACTTCTTGAAGACGATATTTCGTTAACTGGTAAAGAGTTGTTACGTACCAAAGAACCAATACCAGGGACCTAAAACATATAAATTAAATAAATAATAGTACATAAATATGTATTGGTAAAAGAACAAACAATGGTTCATGCATGTAGTTACCTGTATGTTCTTATTGCTAAGAATCGAAGATAGGTTTGCATTTGGGATATGTTCTTGGATGATAACAGCCATAGCATTAACAACACTCGTTAGCTGATCAATAGTTTGTGAATCTTTCAAAGATGTACCACTAGTTTTTTCGGCTGGCATCCTTCCCACTAACCGAACATATCCTCTTTTCTCAGGGCCTTTGACTTTTGAGTAGTCATCATTTGTAAAATCTTCTGGATCACCGGGTGTGGTTGTAGACTCATTGGCAATATCTTTTAATGAAGCCTGAACACGTAATAAAATACGTAATCATAAAAAAATTAAACACACCCATGATATATAGGGACATTAAAAATATATTACCACAACATGAGTAGCTTTATCATTAACGATGCTTCCATCTTTACGAGTGCGAGTTGCGATATACATTTCTCCTCGTGTTGGATATACACCATTATTCATTGACTATAATTGATGTTTGATGGTTAGTAAGGGAAATAAAAACCATAAAATATAATAAATGTAAAAAATAGCTAGAATAATACCATTTCATGAGCAAGTCTAGCAAATGACTTTGTCCCACTCACATGAGGCTCCTTCATCTTTGAGCGGCTCATTCTTTTAACATCACATATACTCTATGGTAAATGATAAAATAATACATGATAAGAATTCTTTGATATAATTAGATAATTGTAAATATTGTAAAAGAAATCAAAGTTCCAGATTATTGTTACCTGAAATTCCGGAGTGAACCAACGAGTAACAGGTTCTTTAAATTGAGTTGGATTCAATCTGTCGTCATTCTTAACATGTTGCGCCACGATTTCATCAACAGTAAGGCTTGGATCATAACATGTTTCCTTTAACGAACCTTTCCACGATCTCCATTTTGTTCCCATGCTTTGGAAGATCCAATTTTTAATCTTGTTTGTTTCATTTGGTTAAATAACAAATTTTGACTACAAACAAAAATTATATATATTAAGGATACACCTCTTACTTTATCTAGTAGATACATTTTGAAATTTAATAAAGACATATACCTTAACGAGTGAATACATGTCCTCTTTCTTTTGTTTGGGAACCTTTCTCCAGTCAGAATATTCTATGGATACATGATCAGGATTCCTCACAAGCGTCCCAAGGAATTGAACTAGTTCAGTACCTTCATCCCCTATAGGCTTTCCTAATTTGTTGAATGTGACAACTATTTTTTTTTTTACTATCCATCTTTCAAGTTTCAGCTTTCTGTGTATAGCCTCTAACCTTTTTAGGAGCACCTAAGAAATTAAAAAAAAAAAGAAAGAAAGAAAACAAGTAGAAAAACAATTTACAAATTATAATACAATTTGTCTAAAGTTTTACCTTGTATTTCACTAGCTTGATGACCTTGAGTTTCAAAAACTTGGTGGCCTTCAAAATTGTATTCAACAGGTTCGTCATCAACATGGTTTTCAATACACTCATTGCAAACAGACACTAAACAAACAGATCACGGCCACCAGATAGAGAAAATATATAAAAATAAATAAATAAATAAATAAAAATAAAGAGAAGAAAAATAAATAAAAATATCTACAAAATGACTAGATCCCCAACTCGGGCCGTTCTCGAAAGCGCACTGTGTCCCCGGCAACGGCGCCAAAAACTTGATGTGTGAAGTTGTGTATTAAATAAATTCGGGTCAAGTTTTAAAAATGGAAAAACCCGCTGAACCACACACTAACGGCAAGTGCACCGGTCGCAGTGTAGCAGAGCAAGTAAGTCCGGAATATCGATCCATGGACACAATGTGGCGACTCTCGGTACTAGACCTCTATCGACTCCTAGCCTAGCAAATTGGATTTTTTTTGTGATTTTTTATATTAATTAATTACTAAAGTAAATAAACTAAAAGGCTTAAATTAAAAGATAGCAGATGATCACTAAGGAGGGAAATCAGAGATGAGAAAGGCAACCACCTAGGTATCGAATCCTACTAATGAAATTGGAACTGCCCCGGCTTTGGAAACTATGTTGGCAATCAGGATCTTATAATATTCACCCCTAGTATCCTAGTGGCTCCCGGATCATTTACCAGGACTGACCGAAAAGGAATCCTAAAGGCTACTAATCTCACTGATTGGTTAGATCACCTCTCGGTCTCACTAACTATGCTAAAGTACTCGCTAGACTGGTTTAGATTTCTCACCCTCCAATCACAATACACCCTAAAGTGCAAGGAGTAATCTGTAAAGTCAATCTATGACACAGATAAGCAAATAATACTAGAGAACCTAGGAAAACCTGATCTCTCAGTGTTTCTAGCCTAAACCTCTAGCACCAAAGACAAACCTGACTACCTATCACCTCTCGGTCTCAAGAGTAGGAAGAATACTAATTACCTCTAAACTCACAATCAATGTTCCTATGGGATTTAGGCCTAAAACCATAAAGTAAACTACAAGCACAAAGCAAGTAATTCTAACAAGTATCCAAACATGAAAGACATTCACTAAGACACTCGTGGAACATTAAAAGATCATAAATCAGTAAAGAGTACGCACACACATCATAGAATCATAAACAAGTTTCTTACTAAAACATAAATCCAACTATAAAATCCAAAACCGAAACATAAACCGAAATCAAATAGTCATCATCTTCAACCTAGGTGGCCACTAATGTTTTAGTCAAACATAATAGTAGTGAAACAAGATAAAAACATAGGTTCAAAATATAGCAAAGTCATGGTACCAATAATTATAAACACAAAGTAAATAAAATATAAACCAATATTTGCAGTGATCAAACCAGTAGCTTCAATCTTAATCTCAAGCCCTCCTTCTCGATAACTCTCTGTTGCGGCTGTTGTGATATGTTCTTCTCTTGATGATAATGATGCTCTCTGGCGGCTCCTTTGCTCTCCAAATAATGATGTCTCGATTTGATGATCGCCGCTTCCAATCAATTCTGTGCCTGTGATGATCTCTCCAATCGATAATATGTGCCCCCATTAATAATATTGTCTTTAGGCTTTTTAGGCCCACATTGAGACTCACGTAAAGAGTTAGATTTTCTTTTTATTATTATTATTATTATTATTATTATTATTATTATTATTATTATTATTATTATTATTAGTAGTAGTAGTAGTAGTAGTAGTATAACTGCATGCTCTTGTGTCGGGTGTTCTTAGCTTGACCAAAGTTGCTCTTTTACGCTCCAACGTCCATGAACACCAGGTGCTCGCTTCTTGATTATTTTTCACTGTTTTGAACTCTATTCTCACGAACACCTATAAAAGAATGAAATAAATAAATAAATAAAAAAACAACACGAAACGAATAAAAACATGACTAAATAATATACAAAATACATAGGAAAAGAGATGTGTTTTGCAACACATCAATTCATAACAAACACCCACAATAAATATCTGTCAATTTAACCAAAGCGGACAAGATCTCATGGGTTTTAAAAGGATAAACGAAAACAGGGGGATAAAAATCCTATCTTTGCTTCAATTGTAGTATACTGTGTGAAAGTCGTGTCTTGGAGAGGAAGATAATTGGGTGGGTTTAATTAGGTTCCCGTGTGTGTATTTGGTATTAGAAACAATGAGTGGAATGTTGGGGATCTAGAAAGTAATAGAGGGGGGGAATTGAGAGGGAAAGTGATAAATATTTTGAGAGGGATAATTTCAATTGAGAGGGAAACTTGTAAAATTTTCAATTGGGTGGAATCTGATAATTTTTTGGAGAGGGAAAGTGACAGAGAGAGTGAATTGAGAAGGAAAAAAGATATGACTCATTCTTCTTAGCTTAATTGTTTTAATTTTTTAATTTTCAATTTAATAAATAAAATTTTAATCATGTTGAGCTAATGAGTTGACGGGTAGCGGGTTGGCGAGTCAACCCGAACCCCACCTGTTTTTAATACGAGTCAACTTGAACCCGATCCATTTTTTAAACGGGGCATATTTATCTACCCAAGGCTGCCTTTTTTGTGTCGGGTTCGGGTTGTGTCAACAATCGTCGCCCTAGTAGTACCATTAAAAAAATGATATTAGTGTCACAAAATTAAATGCCACTAAAGTGGGTATCAAACAATTATGGTATACCTAAAGTGTCACTAAAAATCAAAATTAGTGGCATGACAGTTAAATGCCACTAAATATACGTGTTAAGCAAGTATGACATACAAAAAGTGTCACTAAAAACCTTATTAGTGTCACATACGCTAAATGCCATTAAAAATGTGTGTCACTAAATTAGTGGCACAAAAATAAATGCCACTAAAGTACGTATCAAACAATTATGGCATACTTAAAGTGTCACTAAAAATCAAAATTAGTGGCATAACATTTAAATGCCACTAAAAGTACGTGTTAAGCAAGTATGACACACAAAAAGTGTCACTAAAAACCTTATTAGTGTCACATACCCTAAATGCCATTAAAAATGTGTGTCACTAAATGGCATTTTTTTTTGTAGTGGCTGCCCAGGAACCACTGCCGATTACTAACGGCCGGGCATGTTATAATTGTGGAAACCCTAACCACATGCGGCATCGATGCCCTGAATTGATTAATGTAAACCAGGTGGCACATGGACGAGCTTTCAATATCAATATCAACGAAGCAACTGGTCAGGATGGCGTTAACCCCACTGGCTAAGCCATGGATGGAATCTTCTTAAGACTCGAGAATCTAATACTTGTGTTTTCATTTTCTTGATCCTATTATCACTTTGTACCCAATTGTGTCGTACTCATAAGCATATAACATCTAGAAATTTCCTTGCATACTATTCTGTATGAACGCAGGTTGGAAATTTATCATATTTGGTTACGTTTATTTTAAACGTAGAAATTTAAGACTTTACCTTACACTTTATTGAAACATTTGGATTTGATTTCCATGAAAACCAAACTGTTAAAAACTTGATACTTGATCCTACAGAACTTTTCTAAAAACGTAATTGTTTGTTATATGAAACTTGAATTTTTCTTAATTTGATTTTCTTTGAACATTTAATTATTCATGATACTCGTTAAACATGGCTGGTCAAATATGAACTATTTTCTATAGTCAACTAAGATCACACTTATACTTAATGGTTGTCGTAATTACAAACTTGCTTGCATGTGTGTATTATCAATTTGCATGTTGACCTATGAAAGACAATTACTACATTTATCCACTCAACTCAGACAAACATTTCACTTAAAGGGCTCCTCGGGTGAGTGGTAGCCCATACTTAAAATTTTGTTATGCTTGCAAGTCGTTGCAAACCAATGTAATTCACTTCATTATTACAAAGCCTCATTTCGTTGATAACGTCTCATTGTAACCCAACGTGTTTGTTGTGTCATCTTCTTGTGAAACTCATTTGCTTTAACGTGTTGTTAGATTAGGTTCATAGAAGGACATAAAACCCTAATGTAAGGTAAATTGATGATTCCGGCCCGGAACGTAATCATGAATTTACAGGTACGTTAAGGTGGTGTGAAATTCTATTAGAGTTTTTGGTAAACGTCCAGTATGTTTTTGGAGGTATCAAAGGTGTGGTGGGTTAGCTGCGGTACACCCTATATATAAACACTAATGATGCATTAAAGTTAGACCAGGAGCTAACCCCAATTCTTTTGGTAGTTCAAAACGTCGATTCATAGTCTAACTTATTTCTTCCAACCACCCTAACCTTTATCTTCAAGGCCTAGTACTTTGGGTCTTGACCACTGGTAATAATCCTTAGATATATTGAATCCAATTACATCTAATATTCGAGTCCATCCAAGTCAGGTTATCACGCTACCCAAAGCTCTCTTTTTCATTAAACTTGACCATACTCACGATAACATTTACTCGAGTACCCAGAACCCTGTTTATACGTCTACTTGAAGGAATTTCGGGACGAAATTTCTAAAAGTAGGGGTTGCTGTGACATCCGTCATTTTTCGTTTTCACTTGTTACTGTAACGTTTCGTTTATCCAATCAATGAAACGCCGAATTTATCTTTCTAGTACACTTTAAAAATATCTTGTGACATTTTCGGACTCTAATAATAATATAATGACATTACTATAATAAAATAATAGAGTTTTAATCAAAAATAAAATAAAATGCATGGACCGGAACTCGAACCCGCGTCCATGGACGGTTCAAACATACAAACACTCCAACCAACTGGGCTGCACTCATGATGGTGATATATGTCAATCGCAAACAAATAAAAACCCTTCCTATACGCGCAGTTGACTGTGGAAAGTCAACTGCAGGATCAATTCTTTCCAAAACAACACCAAATCTTTTAAAAATCGTGATTAAGCTCTAGGTATGGCAAGAATCTCGTAATTGAACCAAGATTAATGACCAATAAGTTCTTCCACGTCAGACTATATTCACATTCACGCGTTTCCAGCTCTAAATATCATAAATTCGATCCTATTTTACCGGGTTTTGACCAACCATTAGTCAAGAATCAAAACCTTATAAATACCTGTTATTATTCCAATCAAACTTGCACCTACACTCAAGCTATAGCGACTAAGAGAACCCCCGAAGTAATATTTCACTATCGTGCTCTTAACAGACCGGAATTAAAGTGTTTTGGTTCGTGGCTCGTGCGCCGTGCGCGATCTGCAGCGTCAATAGGTACATCTCAATCCAATTTATTAGGTCCTTTAGGGTCGACTCATGATAGGGATTAAAAGCCCTATCATTTTCCTTGTTACCTGTATCGTATTCATAATCTATTGAATGATTAGGATATTAGGGTTTATACACTAATTTGGGGAAGATAACTCGCAGACATCTGTGTTAAATAATATTCTAAATAAAACATATCAACAAATCTAATGTAGGTCAGCTGGTTTCAAGGAGTTTGTTAAGTCATGGGGGCCGCGTTTGACATGGGTTCGATCCCTTCTCCACACATTTTTTTTAAACAATTATGATAAATGCTAAGAAACCTATATAACTAATTGAAATCCATATTAATCGTTCTTAGGGTCTAGACCAAACGGTCTAGGCTTGTGATTTAAAGCTTTGAATCGGCCAGGGACTCGGCTTTGAGTCCTGGCACAAACCAACATTTTTTTTAGCTTTCCTTTATAATTATTTTTTTGAATGTTCCTTTAAAAATAGTTTTTAAAATACTAAAAGTGTCTTAAAAATTCTACAAAAATTATTTTAGGTAAATCTCATGACAGAGTTTACCATAAAATTTTTAGATTTCCAAAAATAATTTATTTAATATATATTATAAATACTACAAGTTTATTCATTTATAATTTTAAAATTCTATAAAAATATTAAACGATTTTATAAAATTCCACAAAAATTATTCTAAACTTGTATAGCAATAAGCATTTCAGAAATAATTTTTATTCCAGAAAAATCGTTCGTTTCATATTTTTAATTGATTTTTGTTATTTTAAATCATAAATAAATCATAAAAAATTCAATTTTCAATATTTTTATACCAAAATTTTACATAAATTATTTTTGTTCATTTAGAACAGAAATACAAATTTTAATTTGATATTTCATTAATTTTAATATTTTTAGATGTTAAAATTATATTTTGACAAATAAATATAAATATACTATATATTCAATTATTAAGAAAATTATTTTATAAAAATTATTTTCATATCTACTATAGTATAATACAACCATCCTTAACCAAAGTTTTACAAAAAGTCTTTTTATTTAATTATTTTTCAAATTTCTTTTATATACTAGTTCATTTATAATTTATCTAAGTTAACAAATAAACCAATGCCTATCCCCAAATTAGGAACCTTGGAAATACTTGTAGACTAGAAAGACCTAAACTCATTTATTACCTTAAACATAGGGTGATACTTGGCAACGTTGGATTACACTTATTCAATTCCACGAGACTTAACACCTTGCTAAGGTGAGTATTACTTATCCCCTTTTTCGTTTTTACACTTTTGGGGTGATTCATGCACAAGTATACAAAATTTGCACATTCATTTACACATAAATTTTTCTTCATTTACAATTCATATACGTGTCTTGTGTATCTTTGTGCTTTATGTTTGAACATGAATGTAACTTACGTACAAAATCATACATCTAGACATAACTTATGTTATGTTGCTCTTTACATATAGACGTAACTTATGTTACGGTGCTCATTTAGACATAACTTATGTTATGGTGCTCTTTTAGACTTGACACGTGTTAGGGTGCTCATTATCAATTCTTACCTTACCAACTTTACATTTGATCTTGTCTTGTTTGATTACTTATGTATCTACATAATGCCTTGGTGATGCTAGACACATGAATTGTAACATTTTTCAACTTATACTATATGTACAAAGCTAGGTAATATTCACCAACATCGTATGTTGACAAAATTTATTTCCGTGGATGTTTCAGGATAAGCTGCTTGACACTTCACATAGGACTTTGGACTTAGATTACATAAATCAACTATCTCTATTTTTGTTGTCGTGTATTTATTTTCACATGTTGTAAAACAATATTCAATAATCAAATATTTACATTTTAGTACCATGAGCTTGTGAACAATCGTCACTACGTGACACCTCGATGATTCCGCCATCGATTGGGGCGTTACAACTATAAGGCTAATCCAAATAGAAATCACAAAAAACGTGATTCTCGCACGAAAAACAATTAAAAAAATAAAAAAAATACATAAATACCTTGATTTTCAACACTATTTAGAAACAAAGCTTGTGATTGTGTTTCATGATCTTCTATCACATGAGATTGTGATTCAATGTTTTCATGTATAGAATTATTATCCATAACTTGGAAATCTGAATCGTTGGCCGATTTTAGATTCTTTTAAATAAAAAGTTTTTTCAATTCAATCAATTTAAATCTTCTGAATTCGACTGGAAGTTATTTCGATTCAATCGAATTCAATCGAACGTGATTTTGTTTGATTTGGGATTAGAGATGATAATAGCTTGAGAGATTTAAGGAAAGTCAAAAAAAAACTTGCATATTAATTGCAGGAAGATAATTAACTGCCATATATAAAACTTTTAATTAAATTAAAATATAATATTTAATTGTCTAATTACATAACTACCCCCTAGATCAAGATCAAAGATGAATGGCTCAGATTGGTTCCTAAGTTCCTAACTAGGCTCTTGGTTCCTATTTGTTCTTTTTCCTATATATATATGGGGATTAAAAAAAGGCTAGGATTTTACAAGGGAGGGTAGTTTTGGAAAACTAAAGTTTGAAAACCTATTATCACACTCATTCAAACAAATCAAAAAATCCATGACCTGTTATCTTGTAACACCCCAACCGATGGCGGAAACATCGAGGTGTCACGTAGTGACGATTGTTCAATAGCACATGGACTAAATTGTAAATATTAATAGTAAATAACTTTCATTATTCAAAACGAAATACAAAGAGTCTTAATAGAAATCTCAAACATAAATAATAACTGTTCAACTTTTATTTAAGCACTAGGTCCATCCTAAGCGTGAAAGCAAGTAAGATCAAACGTCACCTGAAACATGTACAAAATAATTTGTCAACACATATAATGTATTGGTGAGTACATCCGTTGGATATATATATATAGTACAAAACGTTTCGCAATTCCTGTGTTGTATACCATTTGCAATTATGTAATTTAAGTATTGTCCGTTCAAAATCAACCCTATGTAGTAAGTATCAAGAATCAAGAATCAAAACATTTTTAGTAATATGAATCACAAGACAATGACCAAGGTCTCTCAACAGAGTCACAAGGGGTATATACCATAGTACTATTCATTGAAATGCCAGGCCCTCAAAGGTTAATGATTTTGACAAGTCATAGACACACAAATTAACATAAAGCAAACACACAGGAGAATTGCTATTTTAGTAAGAAGTAATAGAAACTTGATAATAAGTACATGAATCACCCCAAAAGTAGTAAAACAGTAAAAAGGGGAAGATATACTCACAGTTTGCGAAAGCGATCAAAATCCACTTAAGCGGTTGTGAGCTAAGTAGTGAGAATTCCGAGGAATTCAACCTATAACGTATATGAATACTAGTAAGGTAAAGTCTACAAAGTCTAAGGTATCTAGGGTCTAAGGCATTAGGGTTTGCTAAGTCGATTTGGGGAATCAGAGATTTTATGATTAGTCGAAATAATGTAAAAGTTGTATATTAAAAATAATATACCAAAGTTTGTAATATGATTTAAGTAATATAATTATTACCGATTAAATATTTAGATATCAATATGTTTGAATAATTAAGACAAAATAATTTAGTTAGTTACTTTAACTCAATTAAAATAATACGATAATCATAAATATATAAATAAATAATTTTTGTGTTACACAACGATTCAACAAGAAAATAATTAAGACATTAAATCATACGAGTATTTCTATTTTATAAGAAAAACATTTATAAAATATATGTTTAAATTGTATAAATAAATAAATGTTTTATTATGTCTAACTAAACGTAAATAAGACTAATAATACTATACGTGGTCCAAAAATATTTATTCTATAGAAAATGGATGATTTCTGATGTAAACGTATTAGAATAATTTTCCCATAATTTATATAAACTTATTTATATTTAAAAACTGATTTTATGAGATTAAATCATGTTTAAATGATTAAAAATGTGAAAATTAATAAAAATAATGTTTTCTTGACCAATAATTTTTATTTCAGTTGAGAATGGTTAGAATTAATTACTCAAAAAGTTTGAGATTAAAATCATTAAAAATGAATTTTTTATCAATTATTTATGATTAAAACAATTTAATTCAATAAAAATATAAAAATAAAACATTTTTCAAAAAATAAAAATGTGGAAATGTTCTTTATGATGTCAAGAAGCTACACCTAAATTTTCATAATTTTTGGAGTAAAAATGAATTTAATATGAATATTTAAAGATATAAATATATTTGTAAGAAATAATTAAGAATTGAAAATAAAACAACAAAAAAAAAAAAGAATACAAAATCTGAAAAAAAAAGACTCTTTGCTGCCATGGGGACTCGAACTCGGGTCCTTTCCCAACACCACCACCTACTAAACCACTACTCTATTGCATACTTTGATGATTAGGTGGAATGATAATTATATTTATAGAATAACTAAACTTCATCTTCTTCCCCAAATCTCTAAGAACCCTAACCTTACCCCAAATCTAATAACCATGATTCAGACCCGATTTAAGCTCTGTAATAGAGGGGTTTTAATCCATGATGGTCGACTAACACATTACAAGCAAGATTGTATACTTACAACGCGTTTTTAGAATCGCAATCAAGGCTTCATACTCGCCAAAAAAAACGCGAATAGAGGGCTTTCTGGACGTGTTTTAGTGGAAATTTCTTGTGGGTTTTGTTGTGTGAAGGTGCAGAAACGAAATGGCGAGGTTGATTTATATAGAGATCGTGTAAAACACATGATTTGATTTGTTTTAAAATTCCGGCGGTTACACACTAAAACCCGGATTAAAACTCACTAAATATCGCGTTAAAACTCAATTAAATGATGAGAATTCATCAATAATTAAAGGAGAAACGTAAACCCACATAATTAGATGTTAAAACGCCAAAAGAATCCAAGATACAAGTCGCCGGAATTCAAATTCCGGCCGCCGGAATTTGATGTGGCCGGAAAAACGTGAATAGTAGCAGATGTTAGAGTTTTTTTTTTTTAAAACTTTCAAACTTGACAGGATTGGCCCCTCACCTTTAACCTTAGTTAGTTTTAATGTTTTTCTAATTAGTTTGCTTATTATAACAACCAACCAAGTTAATTAATCAAACTTAAAACTTTTATAAACTTGATTTTTTTTTTTATGATATATATTTTTTTTTTTCCGAATAACGTCGCAACTTACGTGTTAGATTAAATCGAGATCGAGATCCAAAATACATGTAAATAATATAACTTGAGTTTCGCACATTTATTACATTTGAAAATGACAATAATTACAAGAAATGTTTGAGGACTAAAATTGAAAATATTTGGGGGACTATTTTTGTAAAGAAATTGAAAGTCGAAGGTGACAGATGTCACAGTCTCCCCTACTTTAGAAAATTTCGTCTCGAAATTTCTTTCAAGTGAAGATTTTTGGTTGTGCAACTATGGAGCATAAATTTTTATAAGATTAGGATTGTCATTAGCAACCTCCACGGTAAAAGGATGGGTAAGGTGGGGGCAACTACGAGCAAGTAAAGGTTCAACTTCTAACGAGACAAAACTCCTATCCATACTGGTATCAAACAAAATCGAAGCATATAAGTTAGTAATAAGAAATGTACCATTGACAACGTCGTTGGTAGCTTGATCTTGGTTAGCGTTGCTGTTGAAAGCACGACCACGGGCTGGAGCTGCTTGTATTGCTGGAACTGCTGGGACTGCTGGGGTTTGCTGACGAGCCTGAATAAAAGCCGTAAGATGAGGGCATCTGTTTTGCATATGGTTAGGATCACCACAAGCGTAACAAACTCTGGGTTGGTCAGCTCCCTGGTTTTGGATAACAGTCTGTGGGTTATTTATTGGTCGATTGGCAACACGACAGAAAGGAGTGGTATGACCCAGTCTTCCACAAGCATCACACTTACGACACGGTAAATTGGTGGGATGATGGTAGTGGCAGGTAGCACATTGAGGTTGTTTCCCAGTATAAGCCCTTGGGGTTGATTGAGGTGCAGTAGGTGGGTTTGCAACAGGAACCTGGTTAAGAGGTGCAACTACAGCATAGTTTTGGTTTCCACCTTTTCGTTTCTTATTGGAACTAGAGGCAGAGGCAGAGTTTTCTTGGGAAGGTTCAGTGGTAGCAGGGGTTTCAGTAGGCCTTTTAGTACCCTTACGAGTTAGAGTACCATCCTTGACATGTTTGTCAGTAAGAGATGCTGCGAGACGAATGGCATCCTCTACAGTAGCAGGTTTACTTCCCATAACCGAATCATGGATCTGAGGTGGCAGTCCCTCAATATACTTCTCAATGGCCAAGGATACCGGGGTTACCATTCGAGGAATCAGTAAGCTCAACTCGTGGTAACGGTTATTGTAGGGAACATTATTTCCACTATCCTGCTTGAGGTGATAGAACTCATCCTCCAATTTCTTCATCTCACTACGAGGACAGAACTCAGTGGTCATGGCGATTTTGAAATCATCCCAAGACATAGCTAAAGCAGCTTCCGTCCCTCGAGCATGTTTTTCACCATTCCACCAAGTAAGCGCTCTCTTTTGAAGAACACCCGTGGCATGACGAACACGTAGGTTATCTGGACAGTCGCTATTAATAAACGTATTCTCCATACTTTCGAACCATTCAAGTAACCCAGTGGCTCCCTCAGTGCCATTAAACTTGTTGGGATGACATGAGTTGAAGTGCTTGAAAGTGCACTTATTCTCACTAGCCCCACCATTTCCATTTGTATTCCCGTTAGAGTTCCCATTCGAGCTACCGTTTAGGTTAAGATTTGGAATAATAGCATTAATGATGTTAGGAACAAGTGTTTCCAACTTGTCATTTAGCATAGTCGCGATACGCTGGTCAGATTTCAGTTTAGCCTGACGCTTCGAGGCTCTCTTACGAGATTCGCGATCAGACATCTACAAAAGTGAAAAATAATTATGAGATTTGATTCCAAAAATCTTGGAAATGTCATAGTTTATATCAAGACAAGTAACACATAACATAAGATATAGTAATTATAAATTGATATAGGAAAAATTATGAACATCATAAAGAAAATCATGATAAAACTCCAAATGAGAAAACAATACCAAGTATAAAACGAGTTATAAGAGTGTTTCCAAAGAGACTGTTGACTGACTAAAATAATTGAAATATTATTAGTGACTTGTGGGGGCGTACTTTAGCCTATAAGTGAATGCTCATCCCGAGAATTCCCAGGTAGGTAAACGGGTCCCTCGTCTGATTGGGATTTATGCGAATTACCAACCTAGACAGAAAACTCAGAATACAGGCGCTCACCCTTCCAGATTGCACGTGCCCCGTCATAAATAATTTCCAAAACTTTAGCGGATCTTGAAATGTGGAAAATATATATATATCCTCGAGATGTGGATTTCACTCCTAACTCAAAGATATACTTCCAAATAGTAAAAATATGATGGAGTGAAACTGGTCACTAAGATAAGGATATCACTCCTAGCTTAGTGAGTAAGTTTCTTTTGGAGGGATAGATTCCTTGAGATTTGGACGTCTCCTATCTCGAAAGGAAAATATTCCAAGATAAATAAATAACTAAATCATATAAAAAGTGAAACTATTCACCAAGGTATGGACATCACTCCTAACTTGGTGTTTTCGTTCCATTTGTAGAAAAAAAATCTTCCTCGAATATAATGAAAAGTAAAAGGAGAAAATATATCTAAAGAAATATGAGGGTAAAAGAAATCATATAATGGGTAGCTTAGTTATAGTCTAGGTCAAAAGCATTTACTAATAACCTAATTCCCTATAACCATGGCTCTGATACCAATCTGTAACACCCCAACCGATGGCGGAAACATCGAGGTGTCACGTAGTGACGATTGTTCAATAGCACATGGACTAAATTGTAAATATTAATAGTAAATAACTTTCATTATTCAAAACGAAATACAAAGAGTCTTAATAGAAATCTCAAACATAAATAATAACTGTTCAACTTTTATTTAAGCACTAGGTCCATCCTAAGCGTGAAAGCAAGTAAGATCAAACGTCACCTGAAACATGTACAAAATAATTTGTCAACACATATAATGTATTGGTGAGTACATCCGTTGGATATATATATATAGTACAAAACGTTTCGCAATTCCTGTGTTGTATACCATTTGCAATTATGTAATTTAAGTATTGTCCGTTCAAAATCAACCCTATGTAGTAAGTATCAAGAATCAAGAATCAAAACATTTTTAGTAATATGAATCACAAGACAATGACCAAGGTCTCTCAACAGAGTCACAAGGGGTATATACCATAGTACTATTCATTGAAATGCCAGGCCCTCAAAGGTTAATGATTTTGACAAGTCATAGACACACAAATTAACATAAAGCAAACACACAGGAGAATTGCTATTTTAGTAAGAAGTAATAGAAACTTGATAATAAGTACATGAATCACCCCAAAAGTAGTAAAACAGTAAAAAGGGGAAGATATACTCACAGTTTGCGAAAGCGATCAAAATCCACTTAAGCGGTTGTGAGCTAAGTAGTGAGAATTCCGAGGAATTCAACCTATAACGTATATGAATACTAGTAAGGTAAAGTCTACAAAGTCTAAGGTATCTAGGGTCTAAGGCATTAGGGTTTGCTAAGTCGATTTGGGGAATCAGAGATTTTATGATTAGTCGAAATAATGTAAAAGTTGTATATTAAAAATAATATACCAAAGTTTGTAATATGATTTAAGTAATATAATTATTACCGATTAAATATTTAGATATCAATATGTTTGAATAATTAAGACAAAATAATTTAGTTAGTTACTTTAACTCAATTAAAATAATACGATAATCATAAATATATAAATAAATAATTTTTGTGTTACACAACGATTCAACAAGAAAATAATTAAGACATTAAATCATACGAGTATTTCTATTTTATAAGAAAAACATTTATAAAATATATGTTTAAATTGTATAAATAAATAAATGTTTTATTATGTCTAACTAAACGTAAATAAGACTAATAATACTATACGTGGTCCAAAAATATTTATTCTATAGAAAATGGATGATTTCTGATGTAAACGTATTAGAATAATTTTCCCATAATTTATATAAACTTATTTATATTTAAAAACTGATTTTATGAGATTAAATCATGTTTAAATGATTAAAAATGTGAAAATTAATAAAAATAATGTTTTCTTGACCAATAATTTTTATTTCAGTTGAGAATGGTTAGAATTAATTACTCAAAAAGTTTGAGATTAAAATCATTAAAAATGAATTTTTTATCAATTATTTATGATTAAAACAATTTAATTCAATAAAAATATAAAAATAAAACATTTTTCAAAAAATAAAAATGTGGAAATGTTCTTTATGATGTCAAGAAGCTACACCTAAATTTTCATAATTTTTGGAGTAAAAATGAATTTAATATGAATATTTAAAGATATAAATATATTTGTAAGAAATAATTAAGAATTGAAAATAAAACAACAAAAAAAAAAAAGAATACAAAATCTGAAAAAAAAGACTCTTTGCTGCCATGGGGACTCGAACTCGGGTCCTTTCCCAACACCACCACCTACTAAACCACTACTCTATTGCATACTTTGATGATTAGGTGGAATGATAATTATATTTATAGAATAACTAAACTTCATCTTCTTCCCCAAATCTCTAAGAACCCTAACCTTACCCCAAATCTAATAACCATGATTCAGACCCGATTTAAGCTCTGTAATAGAGGGGTTTTAATCCATGATGGTCGACTAACACATTACAAGCAAGATTGTATACTTACAACGCGTTTTTAGAATCGCAATCAAGGCTTCATACTCGCCAAAAAAACGCGAATAGAGGGCTTTCTGGACGTGTTTTAGTGGAAATTTCTTGTGGGTTTTGTTGTGTGAAGGTGCAGAAACGAAATGGCGAGGTTGATTTATATAGAGATCGTGTAAAACACATGATTTGATTTGTTTTAAAATTCCGGCGGTTACACACTAAAACCCGGATTAAAACTCACTAAATATCGCGTTAAAACTCAATTAAATGATGAGAATTCATCAATAATTAAAGGAGAAACGTAAACCCACATAATTAGATGTTAAAACGCCAAAAGAATCCAAGATACAAGTCGCCGGAATTCAAATTCCGGCCGCCGGAATTTGATGTGGCCGGAAAAACGTGAATAGTAGCAGATGTTAGAGTTTTTTTTTTTTAAAACTTTCAAACTTGACAGGATTGGCCCCTCACCTTTAACCTTAGTTAGTTTTAATGTTTTTCTAATTAGTTTGCTTATTATAACAACCAACCAAGTTAATTAATCAAACTTAAAACTTTTATAAACTTGATTTTTTTTTTTATGATATATATTTTTTTTTTTCCGAATAACGTCGCAACTTACGTGTTAGATTAAATCGAGATCGAGATCCAAAATACATGTAAATAATATAACTTGAGTTTCGCACATTTATTACATTTGAAAATGACAATAATTACAAGAAATGTTTGAGGACTAAAATTGAAAATATTTGGGGGACTATTTTTGTAAAGAAATTGAAAGTCGAAGGTGACAGATGTCACATATCTCTTTCTCTCTAACTCTCTCAACAAACATCCTAGGGTTTCACTAAACTCGTATTTGATCAACAATTTACCATGAAAATCAATCAATACTCATTGATGATCGATATAGGTACGATTTCATACATGCAAACAGATTTATTCGCATATAATCATAACATATTTGGTGTACTACACACATATCGCATCATCTCGTGTATTGCGTCGATTTTTGGGTGTTTTGTGTAAAATAACGAAATGTTTAACAACATTTCATGTTTTATTCATGAAATATATGTTAAATATGGTTGATGTTAGTGTTAAATGATATTATGGGTTTTTGTCAAGTGCTATGGATGTAACTGCAGTACACGTGTGTAGTATGATTATTTCAGCTAATGTTAACAATGATCAGGCTTTGTATGATATGTATTGCACAAGTGTGATAATTGTTCCATGTACTACACATGCGTGATAATATTATTTATGATAGTAGTGTTAAGTTAAACTGATGTGCTTGTAATACGTTGCACATATGTGATATCTATAATTGTATTTCACATGCGTAGTAGGCTTGTTTTAGTTCGTGTTAGGTGTGAACAGGCTTTGTATGTAATGTATTACACATGTGTTATAAATGTTTATTGTATTACACATGTGTGATAATTTAATTTGTGTTAGTTAATGTTTAAATGATACAATGTTTTGTTTGTCATGTGTTGCCATATATTACAGATGTAACTGTATTGCACATGTGAAATGCGACTATTCTAGCCAATGTTAAATGTGAACATTATTTGTATGTAATGTACTACACATGTGTTACTAATGTGTGATGGTACAATTTCTGATAGTGTTTATCGAGATTATGTTTTGTATGTAATGTACTACACATATGTTATAGATGTAACTGTAATTCACATGTGTAATATGGCTGTTGTAGTTAACATTAATAGTGAACGGGGAATTGTTTGACATTATTGCACAGGTGTTATAATTCTTCCATGTATTACACATGTGCAGTGTTTGTCATCTGATGTACGTGTTTGTCATCTGTTGGATATATGAGATATCTCTATAACTGTATTTCACATATGCAGTAGTCTTGTTTTAGTCGATGTTTAGTGTGAATAGGGTTTGTATGTAATGTAATACAAATGTGTTCTAATTGTTTAATGTAATACACATGTGTGGTAATTTAATTTGAGATAGTTAATGTTAAAATGATATAATGTTTTGTTTGTCATGTGCTTCCATATATACATGTAACTGTATTTCACATGTGTAATGTGACTCTTATTGCTAATTTTATATGTGAACATTATTTGACATAGTGTAATGCTACAGGGAAGGAGTTACGGATTTATGGGTTTGGCTGAGAGTCCATTGTATAGAGGAGCTGATGAAGTGATATCAGGTCTATTGAGATTGATTAACATCCATGAAGAGCAAGCTAGGATATGGGAAGCTCATATTAGGCGACATGAAGAACGAGCTAGAATTGCGGCATTGAAGAATAAAAGATTGAAGTTTTTTTTTTGTTTTTGGTTGGATCCCTTTGATCATATATTTTGTTTTACAACGAATTAACCTTGTACTAAGTTTGGATGTATGATTTAATGGATATGTGTTTTGAATTTATGTATGTACCAAGTTTAACGGATGAATGTATGGCATGTTAATATTAGTTTGGCTGTTTAAATTCTAATGGCATTTTTTGCTGCATAATGACTCATTTTCAATGCACAATGAGACATTTTGGCACTTTCGTGGCTGCAATTTTTATGCATTTCGACATATTTTTGTTGCAGTTTTTTTTGGAGCAGCTTTTGACCCATTTCGGCACATTTTTTTTGCAGTTTTTGGCTGCAATATATGACCCATTTCGGCTGTGGTTTATGATACATTTTTGCTGTAGTTTTTAACACATTCTGGCACATTCTTGGTTGCAGATTTTAATATATTTCAACACTTTTTTGTTGTTGTAGTTTTTTAACACATACCAAAACAAACAACATTACATAAGTGATAAATGCCATAACATAAAACTGTCAAGTTGATTACATACCAAAGAGCTCTGTTGTAAAACAAGGTCTCGAAGGCCGAGTACTCCCCGAGTAATCGCTACAAGGTAGGTTGCCGAGGACCGAGTACCCTAAGCCTAGGCCGAGTACTCCCCGAGTACTCTCCGACTAGGCCGAGAACTCCCCGAGTACTCCCGACTCCAACTAGGGAGCGCCTAGCGACTTTTGCAACCATGCCAAAGAGCCAAGTTCTTAACCTAATATCATAAAACCATGTTCATAACAAACATAACCCAAAAGACATGTTCGTAACATACATCATCCAAAAGACATGTTCATAACATATTATTTTTTTTATTAACCCCATTCTATTGTGATTGACCCTTGCAAGTTCTCCTATTGTGGCCTCTATGACTGCACTTGTCACATGTTAGAACATCATCCGAATCCAACACTTAAGTACCCAATAGGTGGTTCCACCATGAGTTATATAGACATAACCGGATACATGACCTGCAATTAAAAAAAATTGTATTATAACTATTTATAGTGAACATGTACACAAATTATAAAAACATGTGTAAAAATTACAGTAAACGCAAAATGAATGTATTTCACATGTATGATACTTCAATTTTGAACACATATCTTTATTTGTGTAAAAAAAATACAGTAGAAACAACTGAATGTACTGCACGTGTGCAATACGTAAATTTAAAAACATGTACATATTGTGTAAAAAATACAGCAAACACAATTGGAATATAGTACACATGTGCAATACGTAAATTTTAGAAAAACAAATACGCATATGTTGTATAAAACATTCAGTAAACACAAACTGAATTTAGTGCACATGTGCAGTATGGAAATTTTGGAATAGGTACTTCTATGTTCAATACCACAAAGCTTTGTATCATATGAAGAACGACAGAACGAATGTAGTGCACATGCGCAATACATAAATTTTTAACAAATATATCTATGTTTGAAAAATAAAGTGGTAACAATCCGGATGTATTGCACATGTGCAGTACGTAATTAAAAAAACACAAACATAAACCTATATGTTGTTTAAAACAACCAATAGACACGTAGTAAATGCAGTGCACATGTGCAGTACGTAAATATTGAATCAGGTACCTCTATGTTCAGTGACAGAAAGATTGCACATGTGCAGTACATAATTAAAAAACAAACACAAACCTATATGTTGTTTAAAACTACCAATAGACACATAGTAAATGTAATGCACATGTGCAGTATGTATATATTGAATTAAATACCTCTATGTTCGATGCCAGACAAATTTGTATCATCTGAAGCGGATTTGATACATGTAGAAGAAGAAGAAGAAGCAATGTTTGATATAGATTCTGCAATATCATCTATCAATATAGGTTGTTTGCCTCGATTAACTTCTATACGTGATGAAAATCCTCATGTATCGCACATTTATTTGAATTAGATGAAGAGGTTTGACCTAATTAACAACAAGAATCACCACAACAACAAAAAATTCATACAATTAATCGTGACATACACACATATGTGAGATTAAAAAAAGATACCTTCGATCATCGTTAACAACAAAGTGTGATGAATGTTGATTCAAATATAGAAGCTAAATGGATGAATTGAGACATATGATCATACGATATGTGTTCTTGATTGGTTCATTGATCTGAATATTAGAAATTGTATAGGGTTCTACATAGTTTTGGGGGATGTATATTAGGTAATGAGGTTTTATGAACTATTTGACAATAATACCCATGTGCTTAAGGAGTTCTCGAGTTCTCTCCCTAACTATGAGTTCTCAATTGAACCTTCCCCTATATATATATATATATATATATATATATATATATATATATATATATATATTCGAAGATAATAAAGTTCAGAGAAGAACAGAGGCTGATAAATAACTGTTTTATATTCTAGATATTAATGAGTGCGTTTTATGTTTATGTAAGTGTGTTTTATGATATCACTGAGTGCGCTTTATGTAAGTGCGTTTTATGATATCACTAAGTGCGTTTTTATGTTTTTACATTGTAAGTTGAATATCATCAACATGTATGTGCGTTTTATGATACTAAGTGCGTTTTAAGTCATAATATGTGATTCTAATATTAACACATGTTTGAGTGCGTTTTCTTATATATACGCGCGTTTAACAACATGATCATGTGAAATCATTAAAATCAATGAAAAACTGAAAATGCTTTTATAACTTTCATCAAACGCACGAACAAATTCATTCGTTCACTTGCTTCATTAATTGAGTGATTGTGGGTCGTCTGATGTCGTTTGAAATGGTGCTTTGTTTTTTTGTGTTTTACAAAGAGTATGGTGTTTAATGGAGTTTTGAGTTTTATGATTTACATGATTATAGCAAATTATAATAACTGTCAATTAATGAGATGATTTGGGCGGTATGATTCAAAAAAATTGAAATTATTTTACGAGTAATTTGTCAAATTTACCCCTGAATCGTTAACAGCAAACATAAAACGCGTTAATATTTACGATCGTGCCATCTTGTGTAGATCAAGGGCTGAGAGGGCTTCTTATACTTTGTATGTTAAGGAAGCTTTGTACAATAGCATCTCTCGTGTAAAAAATAGTCAGTTTGGGGCTGAAGAACCGGTCAGAGCCCCATAAGAGCCCAAAATCTAGTTTGGGCCCAACCCAACTTTGCAGTTTGACATAGATTTAGGAGTTTTGTGATAAGAACTAGAGGTGCACAAAACCGGGTTTTTGAATACCCGGGTTCAGGTATGTACACGAGTTCGGGTAAGGTATTTTTCTAAAAAACATACCCTATATACCCGAGTTCAGGTTGAGTTCGGGTTCGGGTTTTCAATGCCCGGTTTTCAGGTATACCCGATTTCGGGTATTAATTACCTTGTTTTTGGGTACAAAAACCCTATCCGTGTGATTTTTTTTCTTTTTTTTTTTTTTTTTGTAGTTTTTGTGTTTAATTCATTTTTCTTGTTCCTAAGCTATTTTTGCATACAAACTTCTTAAATATTAGTAAATAACATAAAATATATACTTTAATATTAGATTCCCAGAAAACATTACAAGTTACATTAAATAGCACTGCTTACATCTTTTTTATGCAATATACTAATATCTAAAAGTCTAGAACTAGTACTTAGGAAAACACAAACACGCATACAATATTCATAAATAATTCCCATATATTTGCTTATAATTTCTCATTAATGATATAAAATAAGTCAATTAAGCCAATACTAGTGTTATTCAACATGATGACAACTACGTTTAAAATATATATTACTTATAAAATTAACTATTTTAAATAATTGTTAAACTTCACAAATGAACCGAGTATTCTAGATAACCGGGTGTTCTAAAGAACCGCGTACGGGTATTATAATAACCGGTTTCGGGTTTAAACCGGGTTGAAAAAAACCCATGTTCGGGCTCGGGTTTTAGGTGAGCTGGGTATACCTGACCATACCCTATGGGTAGGGTCGGGTACGGGTTCAGGTATTTTCTTCGGGTTCAGGTATTTTGTGCACCACTAATGAGAATTGGTCTCAACCCGAACTGACTTGGTTTTGCTAAAAATAACCGGTTTTAACACTCCAAACCGGTTTTGAACTCGATCTAAATTAATTTGATGGGTTGGGCTTTTCAACCTTAAAATTGGTTTACAACCGGAACCAATTTGATACAAACAGGTTTGAATCCAAGGGAAAAAGAAAAAAAAAAGAAACCAGGCTCGTTTACAACCCGAACCAATATTTGACCAAACCGGGTGTTGTACACCTCTAATCATGACTCAACACACAAATACGTAGGTTTCTATTCTTAAGTCATAAATAACAAGAGTTTTATCTTTGTAATGTGATTAGAGGTGTTGTACACCTCTAATCCAATTTTTTGTTTTTTTTTTTAAAATTTCAATACTATAATACATATTTAACAATATGGGAAAAAATTTGAAAAAAAAATACCCTCCTTTAATTCTCACAGTTCTCACAAAAAACACTTTGTACAGGATCTTTACTATATATATATGATTTCATAATAAATCACAACATGACTTGGTGATGGTGTGGTTTGTGGTACATTTGTATTGTTTGAGGTCTTAGGTTCGAAATATTGAAAGGGCAAGTTTTTTTTTAAATGTTTACTAATATATATATATGATTTGGTTCAAATGAGAACCCTTTTTCAAATTGAGAACTGAGAGAACCATTCTGGACCACAAATTTTCTCTAAGGCAAAAAAAAAAATTTTTTTTTTTTGCTTTAGTCGCTGCTTTATATGTCGGAAAAAAATTTTAATTTTTTTTTTTTGTATTTTTTTTTTCAATATACACAAGTTTATAATTACAATATACACATATGTATAATCCAATATACACATATGTATAACTGAAATATACACATATGTATAGCTGAAAATGTAATATACACATAGGTATAATTGCTATATACACACATATCTATAATTTCTATATACACATATGTATAAATAAAAAAATACAAAAAAATAAAAAAAAAATCCTTGCATAAAAACGTGCGATTAAAGCAAAAAAATAAAAAATAAAAATTAAAAAATATTTTTTTTCTTTTATAAGAAATGTGTGGCCCAGAATGGTTCTCTTAGTTCTCAAATAGGGGTTGGTTCTCTTAGGATCTCTACCATATATATATACTAGTGGGTTTACCCGTGCGTTGCCGCGGAATCCAAATAAAACCTTACAAAAAAAAATTTAAGCATTGTGGGGCGAGAATTTGCAATGGCCAACCCGATCGGTTTTGACATATAGTAAAGATGACTCATTAAACCAAGACGCAATGCATGAAAAATACTCACATCAGGTTATAGCCTTGATGGTCAGTGGAGTCGTTAACCAGCTTCTTTGTAAATAATTACAACCTAAATATTAAAACTTGACATATACAAATGTGTTGACAGATCTCAAATATAGATTTATTGATTATTATTCTATTTTCCCCATTCTTGTACAACAAATTTTATTAGTTATTCCTTTTTTTTTTCCTTTTACTTTTATACAAACAGATGATGGCCAATGACCTCCAGCCCAGCTGGGGAGAGGTGAGAGGGTATACCTCTTCGGAGGGTTCCCGCTCGGACTTGGTCTTGAGTTCGAATCCGGCACACCACGAAAAAATTCCCTGTAACGATTTGAGATAACTTCAAAGTGGACACCGGTGCGTGGGTAGTGATTCAAACTCAGGTCGAGGGGTTGTCTGTCGATTGGTTTCACCGCTGAAGTACACCTTCCAAAAAAATACAAACAGATGATGTCTTCCCTAAGCTATTACCATTAAGATGATGAAGAACAAGATAATTGAAGAATATTGAATGTTGAATCAGTTACAAACTAATGATTATGACAATCAATTATCATTTAATAACTATATAACACATAACTTCAACTTTAAATATAATAAAGTAAAACCCCATAACTATTAAACCCTTCAAATGATAACTAATTAACACACATTTACTTCTAACATTCAATGTGAAAGAAGTTTCTAACATCAATGCCTTATATTTAACTTCAATGTATACACAAAATATAGATATTCTCTTCTACATGTGATCTCTATATGCCAATCTTTCCAGAAAACAGTTAACTATTGAAACTACATTTATAAAAGGGAAAATCGCGAAAATAGCCACTTGACCAAGTGACTTACGAGAAGCCTCATCGGAGACGCCTTAGGTGCCTCGAACTTGGTGACCAGTGGGTAGCTGACAAATGTTTCAATTGCAATTGCAATTCCTTGTGTTGATTACTTTAATGTCATATAGCTATATAATACATTTTCCACTTGTGATAACTCTTAGTTCTTTTTAGATGTATGTATAAAGTTCATGTGACGAAGACTTGCTCTACCAAGTTACACGAATATCTAAGTAATTGTAGCTTATGGGCTTGTTGTCTTAAAATTAAAAAACTTTTCGATAGCAGCATCAGCATGAACTGTACAAGGAAAACATACCATCAAATTTAAAAAAAAAAACAAATTAATAAAAAGTGTCTTAACATAAATCAGTTTTGTGTAAAATTTAAATAGTTCAAGATTACTTGGTCATACCATCTAAAAGATACTCATGAGCTAAATAACCCAATGTGCTAGAAAGCTCAATGGAGATGCAAAGCATGACACTTACTAATCCATAAAAGAACATCTGCATATACAAAAAAAAAAGCATGAGATATTTAAGGGGAGTCACGCCAAATTATTTGATGTCATGTGTATCCTAATACTTGTGTTGTACTTACAGATTAACTGCATAAGGTTGGGTGTATCAAGCAGGCTGCAAATGTGAGTGTTGTTATGACGGAAATAGCTAAGGCTCAACATGCTTCTAGTTCAATGTAGTGTTAAATGGTTTTTTACACCATCTACTTTCCACTGAGTTTAGAAAAATATGGTTCAATCATAAAAGTTTTTCACATTGTTACTAAAAAAGATCAATCCAACAACCAAGCAACTACAAATTACAAAAAACTACAGCTTAAGCATGCATACGAATGAAAATTTTTAAGTGGAATGAATAAACGAAATTAGTTGCCTATTATGATTTATGAATCAAGATTGAAATTTTTATAGTTTCAACATGTAGAAACAAATACTAAAGTTAAGCAAAACTAAGTAATTGGTTAATATTATAAACTATATAAATTATAGAAACTAACCCTGTACCACATCATCATCACAGAACAATCTTATAATCAATTACAAGTAATAAAAATATACATGAATAGTTTTAAAAGTATAAAAATAAAACAATATCAACACGAATTTGGAAAACGGATAGTTGATTAAAAGAAAAACTAACCTACAAGAACTTCAAAACTGGCCGTTGAATTCTATGTAGGTCAGTGGGGTTTCTTTCATCATCATATAAATACCACGAATTTGGAACCGCAAATAAACTAAAAATAAACAATACAAAGCCTAAAATAACCACAAAGCATGAAAAATTACCAATAACTTGAGAAAACAATTACCTGTAATACGGCTGATTTGTTATGAGGGTAAGAAATTGGAAGGAGGATCTCTTAATACGGAGGCACACCTTTAGGAATATGATGAAAGGGTAACTGACAAATGCTTCAATTGCAATTGCAAGAACCTTTAAGTTGTCTGAGAAGTAATAAAGAAGTAAAGGAGGGAATTGAAAGAGATAGGTATGGATAAAGGGCAATGATGGAATAACCGGCTCAATAATAACCGGCGCGCGTTGTCGTTCTAGCTCAATAATAACCGGCTCCAACCTGTTATATACACAACTGCAAACTTTTGACGTTGCTTCAAATACCAAAACTTTAATTATTTACTTTCTATATTTTCAACAGAGATTTTTCCTTGTATTTGAATTCAGTACCTTTGTATCACATCAAGATACGACTCTCCACGAGGATATTGATACCTGAGTTTGTCTTTCTTCCTTGACCTTTAAAAAAAAGACCATTGAATGGAAAGGTATAAAATTATAAAAAAAATTGAATATTTCATATTTAACATACTCGTATTCTTCAGGAATGTTCTTCTTTATTTTTTCATACGTCATACCGTCACATACACCAGCATTTATCTCATCAAGTGCACACCATTGTATCTATAACGTAAAGAAAGTACACAAATTTTACAAATGATAAGTGATCAAAGAAGCAATTTATGTGACATGTAAAACTAACCTTGGGAAATCCAGCAATTTGATTTGCAGTCAAAATTGTTCGTTGCAATGTGCTTGTCCAAATCTAGGTGCATAAATAAAAAAAAAACAATATAAAACATTGCAAACTTTGTGCAACAAACAAAGAAAATGCAAATAGTAAAATAAGTAATAGTTCTTACATAAGCATTTTTTTGAAGGCAGGATAGTTCATGTAGGCCTTCAATTGAATGTTATAAGAGGAGGACTTGAATTTCACAATCAATCTCATTTAATTTGATCCTTAGGGTTACGGAACTTGAAGGGACAAGAGGTTAATGATCTATATTTATGAAGGAAGAAGGCAAACGATTGAAGGGTATGGATGGAAGAAGGAGGGTAGTATTGTAAAAGTCTTTTGATATTGTAAAGGAGGAGGTAGATGAAATGCCTATATTACCCTCTTAAGTGTCTTAATTGTCCCAATTATGCCCATAATACCCTTAAATTTCTTGCTTAAATATGTTGTACATGTTGCTTGTTAAGTTGTATGGAAATGCAAATTACCTTGTTGTACATCACTCATCCTTTATAATGTATTACAGATATATATATATATATATATATATATATATATATATAGGGTCAGGATCCTGTACAAAGTGTTTTTTTTTGTGAGAAGTGTGAGAATGATTAAAAATTGATACTTAGGCATCATTTTTTGAACTTAGTCGTGATGTTTTGGATTGTTTTGCCTATAAAAACACCAAACATAACAATTAAAAACCGAAAACAATGTATTTTAGGCTTAAAACTTAAAACACCATGCTAAGAACATTAGCAGTGTGTTTTAAGTGTTAAGTAGTGTGTTTTAGCTATTTTTTAAATTTGATGACTATAATACATTGTATTGTGTTTTAGATTGTTGTGTTTGGTGTTTTTCAAGTTAAAACAACCTAAAACATCATTCCTAAATCCAAAACATGATGTCTACATGTCAATTCTTAGTCCTTCTCACACTTCTCACGAAAAATGTACTTTGTACAGGATCCTAAACCTATATATATATTCATAATAAATCACAATATGGCTTGGTGGTGGAGTGGTTTGTGGTGCATTTGTATTGTTTGAGGTCTTAGGTTCAAAACATGGAAGTGCAAGGTTTTTTTTTTTTAAGGTCTAAACACTTTTTTAGTAATAATTATATATGATTTCATAATAAATAACAACATGGCTTAGTGGTTGAGTGGTTTGTGGTGTATTTCTATTGTTTGAGGTCTTAAGTTCGAAACATGGGAATGGTAAGGGGTGACTCCATTTTTTTTCATTCACAACATGTTATTAAGTAATAAATACAAATATACCCATGTTTGTGTGAGATGTCGTTTTTAAATTATGGTATGAAAATTGATAGTTACTTGGTTGATAATAGCTTCTTAGTGTTTTGGATACGACAAAATTGTAAACACACTAGTTTTTGTTTAAAGATATTATTATATATATTAATTTAGAACATCACGAACAATAGGAACTTTATAGGCTTCCAAATTTGGCCACCAAGGGTTATTGGCTTTTATTTTGGACGCGTTTCTTTCTTCATTTTACCTACCTTTTTCCCTTCTTTTCTTTTCAGGTAAACCCTAAAATCCTCCTTGACCACCACATTTTCGCATACGCCTACCCCATAGCCACCACCGACGTTTACTACAACATCATCAACGCCGTGCTTTTGTCTTTTTCTGAGTTCCTTTTGTTTTTCTTCTTTTTTGGGGTAACAGGGTTGTAGAGTGTTCCGGAGAAAGAGACAGTCGCCAGAGAGTACTAGAAAGAGATATTAGGTGAGAGAGAGAAAGAGCTCTCCGGCTATGTACGGTGACCCTTACGGATCGTGTGCTGTCAGCACTCACTGAATCGATGGCGATCAGGGAGGTGAAGTTCATTTAACAAATTAAAAGGCGGTGGGTAGGTCGATTGTAGCAGCAGACAAGCAGAGGCTACGGATTCTTAACCCAATAAAGACGACGATGGTCACGTCTTAGAGACGGTGGAGACCCTCATCTAAGTCCACTCGATTAAGGTTATGTCGGGTTCTCGGTAAGACAATTTCGTCAAGTATATCAGCGTAATTCCGACCATCTTTAAATTCCTTTTGTTGTGTCGTAGCGCTGATTCTAACATCTAATGTTCAAACTTTGTTTGTATTGATGATTGATGCTACTGTTCACGGACCACAGTCTCATGGTGGGAAGCAACAACATATGACGGATCCAGATACTGAGATTGATAGACGATAGCATGTAAAAATTGGTGAAGGACTTTGTTAGTGTTAGTTGCAATTATTTATAATATTATTTGATTGCTTTGGTGAGTTGATGAAATTAATAGGCATTAATTTTACTGGATTTAACTTCTGCTAGGCAAAGTTTTTTGAATTAGACGAACACCGTTATATTCAACATGCCAAAAGTTTTGATCCATATATGAAACCATTTAAATATATAATTATAAAAAAGGCTATTCATTTTATCTATTTGCAGAAAAAAAAAGTTATGTTGTCTTTGTGGTCATAATGCTGGAAAGGCACCAGTTAAGGAGTACGAGTTTGAAGGAAAGGAGATGGGTAATGTTCAGTCTCACCTGGTATGCAATTTGCTACAGGTTAGGTGCGCTAAAACATATTTTGTTCGAACTCTTAGTTTTTGTCTATGTCTATTGTTTTATTGCAACAACAATATGATTGTTTTCCATTATCTATATTATCTTATTATACATTTCACAAGGACCTCTTAAAATTTAAGTTTTACAAGCATAATTCCTTAGAATACAACACACAATGCATATGTTAACTACTTTTTGAGGCTAAATATGTCTTTTAAACAATACTTACATATTTTCCCGTCAACTTTACTCAATTTTTTTTATTTAAATAACAATTACAATTTTCACCCTTATTTTAACCAACTACCTCAACGATTTTCAAACGTCCATAATGTTTTTATACGTTAATATTTTCCTAATATTATTACACCGTATAAACGAACATTTTTTCTCTTTAATTTGAGTATAGTATTGCTATAGTTTTTTAATTTAAAAATGATATGATATGGTTGAGTAATAACCGAAACAAAAACAAACGAAAATGAACCGAAATCATCTATACTATATTATAATACATTTTTTATTGACATTTTTAAATTTAAGTTTTACAATATAATTGCTTAAAGTACAACACACAATACACATGTTAACTAAATGTTGTTTCCCGCCGCAACGCGCGGGCACCTGACTAGTATTAGTTATGTAAATGAAGTAGATAGTGGAATACAAAAACGGGATCACCAGATTGTAATACAAATGGCTTCTTTTTTGGTAAGATTTAATTTCTTACATCATCATTGTGCCTTAGGTCATGGGGTGTACCTTAACACCAAGAGTGTTAACGGTGATGTGGCATTTTAACATTCATTGTACACCACTTCCTTCCCGTGTTAAGGGGCATTTAAGTGGCCATAGGTTAACATGTTAACAAGAATCAAAAGAGAGAAAATTTAGGGATGAGGTAGAGTTAAGGGGTGTTAAACCATTTCCTTGAAATGAAATAGTGTGAAAAGGGAAAAAGTAGAGGATTTAACACATAGGTGAAGTTAAAGTATATTCCATGGCCTTGTGGTTTGCATTTATTGCATTTAACTTTCTGGTGATTGTTCTAATCGGCTTTAGATATGTGTGGATTTTCTGGTTCTACATTCAAAGACTATTTTAGACTGATTCCATTTCGTGTTTGTTTGATTAGGGTGTGCACCGATTTCTTCAGAAACACAATGGATGCAAGTACTTCTAATCTTCAGTTTATGACCAACTACTTTAACTTATGACAAGAAAGTACAGTCAAAATCGAATTTACTGCCATGTAAATAAGATTTTAATTGGGCAATTATGTTTGTATATATGTGAGGCCATCTATTTTGATTTTATGGTTGAAGTATTGGATTTAAATGAATTTTGTTTTGATTACGAATTAGATTGGAGAATAGATGATCATTTTCTAAAGCATGCATGTGTTGCGTGCTCCTTTAAGTGTTGTACAAGTTTCATGTGGAGTGTTGATGTTTTGACGATAGGTACAGGTGTGGTTTCCGGCAACGGATGGTGACAGAAAGCAAGGAGATATATACCGGTCAATTTAGAGATGGTTGAACACTTAGTCAACTCGATGACGATTGTCAATGGTGATGGTATGAATGATAAATGGGTGGTTACCGCCAGTTAGGAGTCATAGAAAGGTTTTTTGAGAGACATGTCAGCACTTAGTCGACTCGGTCAACTGTGATCAATGGAGGTGAGATGGGTAATTTTTGTTGGTATAAATTCGAGTTATTTTAAGTTTCGTCGCCGCCGCAGAACGCGACGGGTCACATACTAGTAAACGATTAATAATAAATGAGGGTGGGTTGTCCCCATACCCTTGGTTAGTCCTCAAAATGAGGACATCTCACCCTTGCATAGGTGGCGCCTATGTGGCATGGAAGACATCCCATTTGGGTTGTCCCGTACCCACTAGTCTTAGGATTTTCCATTTTTTGGGGATCTAGTTATATATAATATTAAAATTAAAATATATATATATATATATATATACACGACAATGAATTTATATATTAGTCTTGCATTCATACTTGTGGGGATGGGTGGCATTGCTAGCCAAAAACTTATTTCCTATAGAAAGGACAATTGGAAGAAATTAATGTATAGCTACCGCTATGAAGACGACTTTTGACACAAGAGTAGTTGGGCTATTGCTTGCGATTAATCTGATCATTCATAATGTTTTGCAAGCAAATTCCGCACATCAAGGTAAATTTAAATTTAATTTTGCTGTTTCCTTCCATGTTTAGATCAAATCTCAATGGTGGTTGTGAAAATATATTGATCGATTAAGAATTTACGTATAGGAACTCTATTTTCCGGTAGAAATAGAATGCTTAGAAAGCTACCATCAGCGCCGCCACCTCCGATGCTAAGAACTGGTCGGTTTCAAAAGCGAAGGCCAACTCCAAAGCCAAAGCCATCCCCACCTCCGAAATCCCGTGTCCCTCTTTTACCACCACCACGGCGGCCACCACCAACATCGGCACCTTAGTTTTGTGATGTACTCCCTTCTAAGTTTGAAAGCTCCTTGTTATTTATATTATTTACTTCATAGGTGTGTGTTGTGTGTATGTAATGCTTAAGTTTAACGACGTATGGCCATATGCAGTTATGCACGACCCCATAAAAAAAGTCCTTGGGGGCATCTAACTAATGCAATAATTCAATTTCGAGTTTCGTTATCCGATTCATTTTAACTTTGATTTGGACATAATTTGGTTTGTTTGCGAAAATTACACATCATAGAACACAAAATCATAAATAATTATTTATATAACTCATCTATAAATAAAAAATATTTATTATCCAAATTAATGAAAAAATCATTTTTATCAATATTTTTCCAAACACTTTTTTTTATCCAAATGAATTAGTTTAGCTTTATGTCCTCCAAAATTTTATACGACCTCAGTATATGTTTTAAAAAACTATGCCATTCTTTTCCTTCCAAAAAGAACCACATCAACATTCGAGATCTTGAACAGATCTTGGACAAAATCACCCCTAACTAGTGATATTCAACACTACCTTTCGACATCGAAACAACGGAGGGTGTTTGGGATTGAGTTTGGAAATGCAAAAGTGTTTTTAGTTAGAAGTGTTCATTGGCTTATGACTTTTTAAAAAAGAGTTTAAAAAAAGGGGCAATTACATATATCCCCCTCCAAACTTCATAAATTACATATATACCCAACTCAAAATTTTATTTACATATTTCCCCTTCCCAAACTTCATAAATTACATGTATACCCAAGTCAAAAAATTTATTTACATATTTCCCCTTTCAAAAAACTAAAAATATCAAATATACCAATTCTATTATTAAGTACCTCATATCATTACATGTTATGATGAATGTAATGATATGAGGGCTTAGTAATGATTATGTAAGAGTGTTAGAACACTCTTTTCGGTGAAATCAAGTTGTAGGATGCATGAAAACATTTTGCATGTTACATGTTCTTTGTGTTCATAATTTATTAAGTTGGAAAGATCGTATGGAATATAAGTTGTAGGATACAAAGAATGTGTTATATGACTTGTCGTGAATATAGTTTAGTAAAAGAATTGGGGTAAAATAGTTATTTCCCTATGCATTTTTAATATAATGGGTATATATGTAATTTATGAAGTTTTGTAGGGGGTATATGTAATTTAAATTTTGGGTTGGGTATATATGTAATTATAGTTAAAAATAGGGGGGGTATATGTAATTAATCCTTAAAAAAAGTGTTTGGATTAGCTTTTGGGATGAGAAATGTCAAAAAGTCAATAGATTGTTTTTTAAGTGTTTCGCTTAACTTATTGTGAATATTGGTTGTATTGGTGGTAGATTTGTAATTTTTTTTTTCCAAAAGCCAAAAGCCAGGATTTCTAACTTCTCAAAAACAGTTTTTTCACATTTAAAAGCCAAAACCAAAAGTCAAAACAGAAAGTGCTTTTTGGTTACACAAACAACTTAGGTGCTGTTTGTTTTTTGCTCAGAAGCACTTCTGACCTCTTGTGACATCCGCCACCCTTGTCTTTCGTCAAATTGACAGTAATAACCCTTTGAAATATCTCCATTATAGTCCCTGAAAGTTCGTCGTTTTCAAATTTAAGTTTAGAGCGAACTAAAATTTTTTTTTTACCATTTATTATGGATCGGGTATAAGTTTCAATCAAATACGTGTCTTGAAAACGTCTACGCAATGGGTATTATAAAAATTTCAAGTTTTGTAAAAGTTTAGAGTTTAAAAAGTTAAATGTAGATAGCTTAGTTAAGTTTTATAAAGGAAAATTTAACCATTTAACATGGAAACTAACTAAGGTTGAACATTGAGGGACTAAAAATGTCAATACTTAAAAGTTTAAAATATAATCAGCCTTCCCTGTTCTCCCGTGGGTTTTCCGGCCGGACCTGTGGCCGCCGGCGAAGCCTTCCGGCAAGACCAAAAACGCCCTCTTTCGTTATAACTTTGACCATTTTATTTCGTGGTTAATCATTCTCCACCTACTCCATCCGGTTACAAGCATTAAAACATAATATAACTGCGTTTTACTCGAGCTTTGATTCCCTTGTTCGTAACCGCCGGCCATTAACCCAATCGACTCTGAAACGCTTATGATTGTATAAATTAAGGTTTGCATTGAACTCGGAATCATTTACCCATCAAAAACCCTCTGTGATAACCTCTTAAACACGTCCAATAAAGCTCTAATTGGCCTTCTAATATGCGGACCTGCACGCTACTTTTTCAACCTTTACACGCTTTGTAAGTATGTTTTATTGATGTCATTTTACTAGGTTATTGTTCAGGAGTAAAAGCCCCATAATCTTAGGCGCAATCTGGTTGTTATCGTGACAATTGAAAAAGGGGCTAGGGTTAGGGTTTGGCTAGTGAAGATTGGGGAAGATGATGAGTATGAATATTATGTTAAATATTATTTATTTCCAAAGAAATCAACAAATCATGATCTGGCCTAGTGGTGTGTGTATGTGTTATGGAATGAGGAGGGCCGGGTTCGAACCTCATGCCCATCACTTTTCCTCCTTTTTTTTATTTCCCTTTATTTCCAGATTTTTGATATATTATAATAATATATAAACACATAAATCTTAAAATATTTATAGAAAATTCATTTTTACTCCAAAAATCATGAAAATTTAGATGTAGCTTCTTGATACCTCATAGAAAATTGTCATATTTTTAGTTTCTGAAAAATATTTTATTTTCTTATTTTTATTGATTTAATTTGTTTTAATCATATTTAATTGATTAAAAAATCATTTTTAATGATTTTAGTCTCAAAATTTTTGATAAACTATTTCTAATGATCTTGAACTAAAATAAAAATTATTGGTTCAGAAAACATTTATTTTTATTAATTTTCCTATTTTAATCATTAAACATGATTTAATCTCATTAAATCAGTTTTAAATATAAATAAGTTTATAAAAATTATGGGAAATTATTTTCATTGATTTACATCATAAAGAATCCATTTCCTATAAAACTAACATTTTTGGATCATGTCATGTATTTTTAATTTTATTTATGTTAATTAGACATAATTGAACATTTATTTATTTACATTATTTAAACATCTATTTTATAAATACTTTTATTATAAAATAGAAATGTTTTATGTTTGAGAATTTTAATTACCATTTGTTAAGTCATTGTGAAACACATAATTATTTATTTATTTATACATTAATGATTATTATAGTTAAAGTAATTAACTAAATTATTTCGTCTTAATTATTCAAACATATTTTTATCTAAATATTCAATAGGTAATAATTATATTACTTAAACCACACTTACAACCTTTCATATATTATTTGTGATATACAACTTTTACATTAACGCAACTTATCATTAAAACTCTAATTCCCCAAATCGACTTAGCAAACCCTAACGCCTTAGACCCTAGTTACCTTAGACTTTTTAGACATTTCCTTATTAGTATGCTTACACATTATAGGTTGAATTCCTCGGAATTCCCATTACTTAGCTCACAACCGCTTAAGTTGGATTTTGCTCGCTTTCGCAAACTGTGAGTATATCTTTCCCCTTTTTACTATTTTACATTTCGGGGTGACTCATGTACTTACTATCAAGTTTATACTTCCTTTTACTAAAATAGCAATTCTTATGTGTGTTTGCTTGTGTTATTTTGTGTATCTATGACCTGTCAAATCATTAACCGCTGGGCGGCCTGGCATTTCAATGAATAGTACTATGGTTTATACCCTTGTGACTCTGTTGAGAGTCCTCGTCATTGCTATGTATTACATTACTACTAGCGCATACTATATATATCTGCTTTCTTCTCTTAGGGTTGATTTGACCCGGATACCACTTATTACATAATTGTAAACAGTATACGACACATGAATTGCAAAACACTTTTCTACTATATTTATTTAAACAGGGTATGCTCACCAATACAATTTTTGTATTGACCAAAATATTTTGTACATGTTTCAGGTTGTTTTGAGATGCATTCTTTAAGTTTTCGGATTTATATTTAGATTTTGATTCATTGTATTTCAATTTAGTTGGCAGTTAGAATCGTTGTATTTCATTTCAATGTAATAAATTATTTAATCAATGTATTCAAATTTGCACTTTAGTCCATGAGCTATTGAACAATCGTCACTACGTGACACCTCGATGTTTCCGCCATCGGTTGGGGTGTTACACCTCTTTTGTCTGCACCACGCAGACGTGCGCAGACGTTTGGGGTCTGCAGATTGTTTGTTTTTTGGAAGACCTTTCACTCAAAAAGGTCTTTCTGGTCTCTTCTTGGTGCAGACTTGTTCCAAAGTCTTATAAGGTCTTCTTCACTTCTCTTCTCCTCACCCACCACCACCACCATCACGGTCCACCACCACCTACCACCTTCCACCACCACCACAGTCCACCACCACCACCACCCACCGTTCACCACCACCATGGTCCACCACCACCACTACCACCACCTACAACCGTCCACCACCACCGTCCATCACCACCGTCTACCACCACTAAGGTCTGCAGTTTGTAAAAAATCAGTTTATTTAAATTTCAGTTTATTTCAGTAGCCTGCAGACATTAACAAACAAACAGTCTTCTTCTTGCAAACTGCAGACCTTTGGTCCACCTCTTCTCCTGTAGATGTTTGCAGATGTGGTCCACAGACTGCAGACCTTTTCCTTCAGAAAAAACAAACAACACCTTATTGATTTACTGGCTTCTTGAAAAAGCCAATAAGTCAATAAGTTGTTTTGAAACTCAATCCCAAACACCCTATAAGGGGGCAAGAAATGAGTAAATGCTCGATCAACTCAAGAGCAGTGGCTCAGCATAGTAGGGGCGGGGAGGGGCGCCCGACCCCCCCCCCCCCCCAGATTTTCGCGCAGAAGTTCCGATTATATAGTATTCGTATAGAAAATTTTGAAAATATAGGGTTTCGAACCCCCGAAACTGGTTTTCGACCCCCCGAAACTAGTGACTTCTGACCCCCGGTGACTTCGGGTCAAGCTTCGCCACTGCTCAAGAGCAGCCGAACATACCGTCATCGTGCTTGCTGTTAAATATAAATACATTCCTTTTAGCCAATGACACACATGCTTACATAGTTACATACTTACATGTAGCTTGTCATGAGAAATCATTTTGTTTTTTATGTGTATCCCGGCCTACGAACAGAAATCTTTTTAGTTTACATGTGTATTCACTTCATCCAATTAAATAAGAAAATGTCATGATCAAACATCTCCGCCCAATAATATTTTGCCAAGAATTAACCTAAAAATAAACTAGACGGGCCACACAACCATTTGCACCGATCCTTTACATTTGTTGAAAACCAACTTTTTAACTTCATTGATGCATTCTTGCAAATCATGCGTCTCGATGCCTCAGACGGTCTTCTAGACCAGTTTAAATTGATTACGATTTCACCATCTATGTTACACACCAGATATGCCACTAAACAATATTAAGAGGAGTACAACTTAAGTTAAAGATATTGGGAAATAAATCTTTAGGTACTCTATTGTCAAGCCATTTATCAAAGCCAAAATAGAGTTTCATCTCATTTACCAATCTTACTCTTGAAAAGACCTTGCAAGTGAATATTAAAGCCGATAGGTCCTCCAATATCTTATTAATATTCATCAGAACGCCGGTAGATTTTTTTTAATGATAGGACTAAGCATTGTTTATCCTGTTAATCGTGTCTTTTATGATAGGACTAAGCATTTTGAGTTGGATTTGTTTTTCTTTAGAGTACAAATGTCCAAGGGTGTTATTAAAACAAGTGAGATAATATCAATATATTATGACAAAAATACAATTTAATACCCAAATGAATCAACCATGTTAAGTGACTTATAAAATTTTTCATGTGGACCAACCAATAAGCTTTATTGATTGGTCCACATGAAAAATTTTGTAAGTCACTTAACATGATTGATTCATTTGGGTATTAAATTTTAACATCGTCAAAATAATTTGATTAAATTAATAAGGATTAGGTTAGTGATAGGAGTACATGGTTTGTTTAAATCAGATAACAGATTGCAAGGTTTGATAATATTTAGGTGTAAAAAATTGTTGTTAAAAATGAAGTTAGTTAGTACTTGTTAAAGCGTATAAAATTCTCAATCATGTGTTAATCATAACAAATGTTAACTATATATTCTTTTTATCTATCAAGTTTCTTGTTTTATTATAAGATCCAACTAATATCAGAAAGCAACAAAGTTTTCACTATTTACTTTATATCGCAAAAGTTGGTCAGCCGGCAATAATAAACGCATTATATAAGAATAGGACATGTAAGCCAGGTAACAAAATGGTTTCGTGGTGTAGTTGGTTATCACGTCAGTCTAACACACTGAAGGTCTCCGGTTCGAACCCGGGCGAAGCCATAATTTTTTGTACATTTTTTGTTGATATTTCTTTCTGATTCCATATGCAGAATTGCATGAAAATGGGTTCGTTCTCTCATCGAGTGTATCATCAAGCAAATGATTTTGTTCAGACTTTTGACGATTTGAACCAAAATATTTGAAGACAGCTTTTTTTCGAAATAACCAGCCCGGGTTCGAATATGTTGCCCGTCTACCCGCGCCTCACTTGTAATTCTTGTCGGTTTTAAATAATATGTTGTCAAACTATATTAAGATGAAAGACCAGCCAACTAAAAACAATTTGAAACCCCAACTTGTTAACTTATAATTAAAAAAAGGGAAGATAAACTAGGAAATCAATCACCACAAAAAAGCCAAATAATCGAAGAAAGTAGATAAGCACGCTGTGCTTAGTGCACAATACAGGTTTTTTTAGAATCGGAAACCGGGTAGGAACCGATTCTGGGTACGTTCGGGTTTCTGACCAAATTGGCCGGGTTTTTCTTTTTTCAGGTTTGGCCGGGTTTTGACTGGTTGAAGGTGGAACCAGGTACGATAGGTCGGGTAGGGTAGAAACCAGTTCGGAGACAGGTATACAGAGTCAAGTCCGCAGGTTTTTTTGTGCACCACTAAGTCCGCCCAATCACCTCCACATGAGCAGTGAGCTCAATGAAGCTAATGGCTCAATTCGTGGATCGAAAGGCCTAATCACCATTAAGTCCGCCCATGCCATGGATGCTCCTACTCTTTATCTTCATACTTCTCTCATTAGATATATGGCTCAAAGCCTCAAACTCATTAAAATGAGCCGAAAGTTTTAGGCACAATTTCATTTATAAATTGTTAACACACTTTTGGCCCAAAAGTTTCGGACCCGAATTCAATAGTTTGTCAATTTTTTAGCTCATACATGTCATGTTCTAGTGTAACATTGAAAACTAGTGGATGCAAACGAGCTGAACCTGAGTTTGATCAGGCTCAAGCTCTGCTCGTTGTTAATCTCTCAAGCTCAAACTCGGTTTAGGTTTGGCTAGCTAATTATCTATTAGTTAATATATTAAATAAAAATAATATAAATAAGGGGAATTGGATTTTAATAACCTATACTTTAAATAAATGGCGTTCCTTAACTATATAGATTGTCGGTATTCTACATGTCACGAAATGAACCGCACCGATACCGATTGAACAACGTCGGTACCAATATCGATATTCATTTTTATTATTTTCGATCAATGTAAAACATGTGCCAATATCCTTTTGGTCATATCACAACCTCAGTACCGGTATCAATGTTCATTTTTATTGTTTTCAAACGATCTAAAACACGTTTCGATAACCATTTGATCATATCACGACTTTCTTTTGTTTGTCTGTCTTTCGGTTATAACAAATACTGGTATCATATCAAATTGAACCGATGCCGACTAAATTCTTACAATTTACGTTATCTTTATCATTATGTCTATGTTTCCATTCAAAATTTGTTAAAAGTCAGGTCGCTCCGCCGTAGAGCGCGGATGTAACCAACCAGTTATCTATAAAAAATCATATAAATATTGTTAATTTAACTAGAAAGTGCAAAAATATAAAAAAACAAAAGTATAACTACTAATATCTTGTCTTCTTTTAATAACTCCTAACCGATCAAAACACAGTAGAGTATCATTCATCTTCTCTTCCGATAAGATCGCAACATATCAAGCGATTCATCCTTTCAAAACCCTAACCCCATCACTTCATCCATCAAAATCCTAACAAAACTTCAATTCTTCATCAAAATTCACACTAATCATACAAACATGACCGACACTACTGATAAATTATCATACTTTCAAGCCATTACAGGTGTAGAAGACGTCGATTTGTGCACCGAGATCCTCTCTGCTCATGGATGGGACCTTGAATTAGCCATCTCTACCTTCACTTCCACATCAAACCCCCTTGATAATAATAATAATAATAATAACAATAATAATGATAATGATAATGATAATAATAATCGTCCGGCGTCTACTTCCTCCGTCACCCCCGTCACAGGTAAAAAAAACGTCGAAACGACAACTCGTTTAGTCGTTTGACTACTTTATGGCTCATTTTTATAATAGAGTTGTATGTTTTGTATATCAAGAATAGTTATTGTATGAATTGTTAGGCGCTAGTTGGTCGGTGCGGTACCGACTAGCTACTAATCGGATTGGGATTATGAGGGTGTTTGGGATGTGAGTTTCAAAACAACTTATTGACTTATTCAAGAAGCCAATAAGTTTTGTGTAACCTAAAAGCACTTTCTGTTTTGACTTTTGGCTTTTAAGGGTGGAAAAACTGTTTTTGAAAAGTTAGAAATCCTGGCTTTTGGCTTTTGACTTTTGGAAAAAAATTACAAATTTACCACCCATACAACTAATATTTACAATAAGTTAAGCGAAACACTTAAAAAAAAGACAATCTATTGACTTTTTGACGTTTCTCATCCCAAAAGTTAATCCAAACACTTTTTTTAAAAATCCTTTTCAAAAAGTCATAAGCTAATAAGCACTTTTGACCAAAAGCACTTTTACATTTCCAAACTCAATCCCAAACACCCTCTATATATGTAGATTTCAGTTACGTAATTTTATTAAGGAGAAATGTTTTAACCCCTCCTGGAACCATTTTTTAAGTAGATAGGATTAATCGCCAGAATTTATAGGTTTTGGTAGGAATGTGGTGGAATTCAGGTAGCCTTCGATTCGTGGAATATAATGGAACTGGAATTGGAATTCGTGTTTGAATTGGAATTTGATTTGGAATGTATGTGTGTTTGTGTCACTGAATAGAATGGAATGTGGATTCCAACCGTATGTTGTTCAATCCCAGTTTCTTCGATTGTTGAAACGAACAATATAAGAAATGAAATATGCATATTAATTCCATCCATATTCCATTCCATGAAACGAACGGTACATTAAAGATTTTGGCCGGAATCGCTTGACTTCTATTGATTTTTGGCCGATAAGGACCGTCTTTGGCCACCGTTGACCGCCTAGCGATTAATGAGCTGATTATATGGAAATTACTTGGTGAGCCTTTGACTGGCGATTAACTGGAGGATAGGTGTGATTCTTACAACCATAGTGTACTAATGACTCTAATTGTGTCATAAACAGGTCAGGAATTGCCGGCGCGAGATCCGACTGATAGATTTGAGCATTTTGAACAATCGGAAATGGTTAACAACGGAGGCGACGGAACAGGTTTGGTGTGGAAGATTGTTACTCTACCGATTACTATAGTTTCAGGTAGCCTAGGGCTAGTTTCCAGTGCAATTGGATTAGGTTTTTGGATTGCTGGTGGTGTATTGTCTTATACATTAGGTGTGTTAGGGTTAGGTAGTTCTGGACGGGGTTCGGCTCGTTTAAGTTCGGCAAATGGAGCCGGTGAGGAAGCGAGGGGTTTTGTGGAAATGTTTGAGAAGGAGTATGGGGACAGACGTCCGAATTTTGTTGGCGAAGGGTTTATGGAGGCGTTACAGCGGTCGAGGCGCGAGTTTAAGCTGATGTTTGTGTACTTGCATTCGCCAGAGCATCCGGATACGCGGGTGTTTTGTGAAGAGACTTTGTGTTCGGAGGTTTTGTCGGGTTTTGTGAATGAGAATTTTGTTGCTTGGGGCGGGAGTGTTAGGGGAACTGAAGGGTTTAAGATGAGTAACAGCTTGAAGGCTTCTAGGTTTCCGTTCTGTGCCGTTGTTATGGCGGCTACGAATCAGAGGATTGCTTTGCTACAGCAGGTTTGTTGTTTAACTATGGGTTTTAGTATATTTGAAGGTTTAAGGTTATGCTACTATGCTGATTGTATGCAGCTTGTGATTGAAAGTGCTAGAACAGTAATAATCTCACAAGGGCTTTAAGTAACTTATTGCTCACTCAGACAGGACTGTTAATGGAGTATAACATATCTTGTCTAAATGTGTAATTATAGGTGTTTGGTAGGGACACCTGTTGCATTTTAAGGAGCCCAAGCATAAAATTTGATATACTTTGTAACCATAAATCAAGTGTGAAGTGTGAACATGTATGTGTTTGTTGTTATCCATCATTTATTTACTTTTGTACTTCACTACTTTGTGTATCTCATGTTCGAGAATCAGAATGCTCATTTCCTGTAGAGAGGTGTAAGAATAATGAATTTGTCATGGGTATGCCATATATTGTATTCCTTCAAATTAATGTAGGGCTGTCCATATGATTTTATGCTTCTCGGGAAAGTTGGCAATATGCATGGTGTCATGGTCAAGCTGACAAACGGTATCTATATGGTGGCATTGTGCAAATGGACTGATTACTTATTAGTATATGTATATCATGAATGAAAAGTACCCTGTTTATCAAACTAACATTAGGATCAGTAGATGTCAAAGTTATAAGCTTGAGACCTTGAGTTTTCTATTGAGATATATCTTATCAGTTATTGTCTTGGGTATATTATATTTGCTCAGAAGGAGAGGTTTACTTTACTTGTATGCAGTATGCTGTGGTTGAGCGTTATATATTAGCTGTAACCTCACAAGGGCTTTAAGTTGCTTATTTCTAGACAGGACTGTTAATGGAGTTTAGTCCAATTGTGTAAATATAGTTGGTTGATAGGGACAACTGTTGCATTTTGAGAACCCAGGCATAAAGATTGATATACTTTGTAACCAGAAACCAAAGCTTTAGCATATATGTGATTGTTGTTTTGTTGTTATCCGCCATTTATTTACTTTAGTGCTTTCTATGTCTCATGAACTTCGAGCCTTCGAATGCTCAATTCCCCTTACGAGAGGTTTAAGAATGATTTTGTCATGGGTATGACATATATTGTATTCCTTCACTTTTATGTAGGGCTTGTTACTTAAAATTCAACTTACTATAGTCAACACTATATGATAGATTGAGGGACCTTTTATATTTGACCTCTTAGTAATCTACTTCAGAGTAAATGGGTACTCACTTTTTTCGAAGATTTTATTAATAATTAACTGCGTGTCCGATTGAGGAACAGAGTCTGCCCTCAACCAAAGCCCAAATATTTGGGATCTTGGATTTCTTTTACGAAGATGGTAATATTGTTTGTGAAAAGAACACGTATGCGGTTTGCCGGTTTCTGGCCTTTTCTAATAACTTCCACATCAGATGAAATGACCAATTTTTTTCTCACTATTACAGGATTTGTCTGCAAATTAGTTCCTTCTGTTTGCTTGTTAATATTGTTAGTAAATCTATTAACTATGTCTCTTATTAGTTGTAGTCATCATTTGCTTTGGATCATAATTGATTAAGTACAAACTAAATCTTCCTTCTAAACGTATCATCCATCACAAGCTGATCTTAATTTTTTATTTATTTATTTTTTATTGTAATTATATCATTTATATATATTTTGTTGTAGGTTGAGGGGCCTAAATCTCCTGAAGAAATGCTAACATTGTTGCAGAGAGTTCTAGAAGAAAGCTCCACAGTCCTTGTTGCTGCAAGACTTGAGGCCGAGGAGCGTATAAACAACATCCGATTGAGGGAGGAACAAGATGCCGCATACCAAGCTGCGCTTGAAGCTGATCAAGTATGTTTTTATCTAATTATATATTTATATCGCAATAAATAATTCGTCAGTTACATAATATGTTATTATTACTTTTAATGACGACAATTCAGGCTAGGGAGCAACAGAGGAAGGAAGAAGAAGAAAGACTAGCAAGAGAAGCTGCTGAAGCGGAGAGGAAGCAGAAAGAAGAAGAGGAGGCCCGTGTTAAAGCAGCCCGTGAAGCTGCTGAGAGAGAAGCTGCATTGGTCAAATTGCGCGAGGAGAAAGGTTTGTCTCTCGGCCCAGAACCTGAAAAAGGGCCTGATGTTACACAGGTATTCCATTTTCCCTCATCTACGTTTTCTTTCTTCTCATGGGTTATTTTCATAGGTAAATGGGTTCATTTATTTTGTTTTCATTTCTTGGTTGGTCGCAATATTAGATACCGACTTTTGTCTCTTGGGTTGTCAATATATCAGACCAGTATTTCGAACTCTTAAGTCTTAGTTGAAGTTGTTATCTGATGTGAAGTCACTCTCTTAGATAAATAGCGAGTTCAGCTGCTACAAGACAAAAGGCCCCATCCTTGTCTGATATCTTCGTTTTGTGAATTCCAAGACACGAGTCACTATCTTAAGTAGCGACTAGTCCATAATTGAAAAGAAAAATAAGAATGAACCCATTTGTCATCAAACCGTCTAAAAATAACACATCTTACATAATTAAAATCCAATAGAATGACTTGATATAAAGGTACTTTTATTGTGGAATGAACTCAGGTATTGGTGAGATTACCAAACGGGGAGCGCAAGGGTCGAAGGTTTTATTGTACAGCTACAATCCAGTCTCTATACGACTTTGTTGATTCTTCAAGTAGCTTAGAAATTGGAAACTACACTCTTGCCACCAACTTCCCTCGTGTTCTCTACGGTCCGGAGAAACTATCTTTAACGCTTAAAGAGGCCGGGCTACACCCTCAGGTCAGTCTTTTTGTGGAACTGAATTCATGAAACTTGAAATAGGATTCTTTTATGTTTCAGTCCAAGTCTTTTTCCTTTCTACCGCAAGACCATTTTTGTTACATTCATATGTTTAAATACACATCGACACCAAATTGAACGTCGGTTGGCATTTTTTGACAGTTTTTTACGGTTAGGTGACTTGTTTAGTTGTTTGGAACCTTTTTATGGAATCTTTTTATAATTCTCTTTTATATACTATCAGCGTATTTCTTTTTGATATAATATGCAAGAGCTTCTCTTCATGGTCATGTGTGTGCTTCTTACCATTAGGGATAAAAAAATGATCTTAAAGGAAACCTAAAACCTGCAATATTTTAAACGGGTGCTCGAGTGCAAAACGGAGTGTGGTATTAAGCGATACCTGTTCAATTATCTGAAATCGATGCCATACCACTATACCAGTTTACCTACATGGCAACACTAGTACTGAATATATTAATACTACTAGATTTTAGCCCGCGTGTACACGTGGTTCACCAACGTACATCTATTTAGGGAATTATAACGTATAAGAAAAATACAGTAGAAATATTGTATTAAAGTATAACACAACGAATACAAATTTTATTCAAATATCACTAAATATTTCTTTATACACCACATTTCTGGTTTTAGTTTTCACATTCACATCACCATCAAGTATAAGTAATTTCACCCCTGCCTTTTAACTCTTAACAATGCGACATAAAGTTGGCCATGTGAGAATACATGGTTTCTTAAATACAATCCAACCTTCGATATAGACTATCCTTGGCTTTTATTGACGGTCATTGCGAAACATACGGATATTGGGAATTGACGCTTTTGGAACTTCACTGGAATCTTGTTATCAGATGGTATTTGAGGAGTATTATCTAGTAAAAAAATAAATAGTAGTGAAAAATATTTCTGGTAAAATGTTAAAAGTAAGACACCGTTTGAGTCAGATCATTCAAAATTCGAATTAAATGTTATAATTAAGTTTAATTGTTACCATTATAGATATTAAAATATGAAATTATATACTTAAATATAACATTTAATATATGAATATTAATAAAGTTTAACTGAAATCTATCAATTCAAATTCTTGTATTCAAAATTTGAATTTTAACTTATAACTAATTTGAGAATTTATTACTAAAACTATTATTTGTTAAAATTTAAATATATTAGGAAAGGGTTAGGATCAAATGCACAAGACACTTTTTCTAGGAAGGGTGAGAAGGATTGTAATCCATTGATCATATATTTGAAGGGTTGAGATTAGTTTGTTTGAAAAAAATAAATAATTAACTAGAGGAAGGGCATAATAGGAAAACCATATTTGTTACTTTCTCTCCCCACATGCAATGCACATGTCAATTCCCCCCATCATTTTAAAATGTCTATAACTTTTTCATATGACATTTTTTTTCAAAAAAATTTCACCATATTAACAAGCATTTTTTATCTTTTATATGAGTACCACATTGCTACATTAAAATTGAAAAAAAAAAATTCGTGCTAAATGGGTTTTCTTCTCCGTTGTGTCTTCTGCTCGTTCATTGTGTTATAGTATGCATGTGTGCTTTATAAATATGTTATTTATGTTTTTTTAGTCTACACATTATTTAACTTTGTCTATTGTGTTTTTAGTATGCTTTTCATTGTGTTTTACGCAAATGAGTTTTGTTTTTAGGTGTACATTGCGTTTTACTATGTTGTTCATTGTGTTTAAGTCTATTATTCATTGTGTTTTAGTCTTCTATTCATTGTGTCTTTTATATGTCATCCATTGTGTTTTATTAGACTGTTCATTGTGTTTTATACCCTATTGTTCATTGCATATTTAATTGGTACTCATTGTGTACGTTATCTCCATTGTGTCTAACGCAACTGGGTTTTCAACTTTTTTTTTTTTCCAAAAGTATTCATTGTGTTTTAATCTTCTGTACATTGTGTGCTTATTATGTCGTCCATTGTGTTTTACACAATTGGGTTTTTAACTTTTTTTTCAAAAGTATTCATTGTGTTTTAGTCTTCTGTTCATTGTGTCTTTCGTATGTCATCCATTGTGTCTTATGCAACTGGGTTTTCAACTTTTTTTTTTTTCAAAAGTATTCATTGTGTTTTAGTCTTCTATTCATTGTGTTTTTAATATGTCGTCCATTGTGTTTTACTAGACTCTTGATTGTGTTTTATACCTTATATTTAATTGGTGTTCATTGTGTTTTACACTCCATTGTGTCTTACGCAAGTAGGTTTTGAATTTTTTTTTCAAAAGTATAACAATATGGTACTCATATTAAAGATAAAAAGACGCTCAATTTTATGGTGTAATTTTTTTTAAAAAAGGATGACGTATAAAAAAGTTATGGGGATTTAAAAATGAAGGTGGAAATGGTATGTGACTTGCATGTGCATATGTTTTTGACAAAATTACCCCTCCCACTTGTTAATCCTTTGGACACATGTCATTTTCTAGTGGCTTCTCAACCTTTTCATTTTTTATAGCCTTTGTAGAATAACCCAACCCTATTAGGAAATATCTAATTAGTATATCTCTATTTTAAAGTTAATTGTAGGATTGTTTGTTACAATTATTAACTTAACTTCAAAAGTTTGAAATTTTTTTAAATATTCAAATCATTCAAAATTCGAATTAAATGCTATAATTAAGTCTAATTGTTACTATTATTATTATCTAGAATTCAAAATTTAGAATTTTTATAATGTTAACAAAATTTTAAAATTTATATTATAGATAATGAAATATGAAATTATATACTTAAATAGAACATTTAATATTTGAATAAATATAAATTTTAACTGAAAAATTTGAATGTTAACTTCTAACTAATTGGTGAAGTTTATAATCAAAACTATTATTTGTTAACTTTTAAATATATTAGGAAATCTCTAATTATAATATCTCTATTTTAATGGTCATAGTTGGATTAATTGTTACAATTATTAATTTAAATTCAAAGTTTAATTTTTTTTAAAATATTCAAATAATTCAAAATTTGAATTAAATGATATAATTAAGTCTTATTGTTACCATTATTATAAAAAATTTAAATTTTTTATAAGGTTAAAAAAATTTAAAAATTAAAACTCTAGATATCAAAATATGAAATTATATACTTAAATAGAACATTTAATATTTGAATATTTATAAAGTTTAATTGTAATCTATCAATTCAATTTCTAGAAATCAAAATTTAAAAGATTCAAATCATTCAAAATTTTGAATTAAATATTTTTAATGTGTTAATTAAATCTAAATGTTATCATAAATCTTAAATTCAAATTTTTGAGATTAAATATTTAAATAAAACATTTAGTATTCAAATATTTTTAAAATTTAACAGAAATCTATAATTTCAAATTCTACTATTTAAAATTTTAGTTTTTACTTGTAATTAATTTGAGAAAGTTACAACCAAAATTATTAATTGTTATATTTTAAATATATTAGGAAATCATAATTTAAAGATAATAAATAGTTGTAATGGTTACCATTATTAACTTTAATTCAAAAATTTAATTTTTTAAAAGATTAAGTCATTCAAAATCTATACATATAATAAACCAAAGCCATTTTAATGACATGTCACTCAAAGAGACATTCTCTTCCTTGAGTGTGCCATGTGTGATGCCATGTGGCATTGAGATATTTTAGGAAAAAAATAATTTAAAAACAAAATTGGATTTTTCACCCTCATGTTTCCTCCCATAATTTTTAAACGTTAATATCTTTAATATACGAGATTTTTTAAAGAAAAAAATTACACCAAATTAACGAGCGTTTTATTATATTTCCAACGAGTACAATAGTGCTATATAAAAAACGGAGAAATTTTTTTGTGGGGTTTTGTTCATACAGGAAAAAAAACACAAAGTGTTCAGGTAAATCATTAATCATGTATAGGCAAGTCACTAATTATGTTCAAATCAGTAAATATGAATTTTTTTTCAACCATAGCCGAATAGGTTAATAGAGTTATATGTTGTTTTAAGTTAGGTATCAATATTAGTATGTTAGAGTTGTACATTTGTTTAGTCTTTAGGATAGATGTTAATATTAGAGTTACATTAAAGTTTTACATTCTTTTAGGTTAAGTGTTAGCATTGGAGTTGTACATTATTAATTTGTTTTAGGTTAGATATTAATATTAGAGTTATACATCAGTCTATTTCATATGTAAAATTGATGTATCATATTAAGTTTATCAACCCGGGACGCTCCCGGGGTATAATCTAGTGTGTAATTAAAAGCATAATTAGTATGTGTAATTTGTTACCATTATTAAACAAAATTTGAAATTTGAAATTTTGTCTAATTCGTATTTAAATATTTCAAATTTTAATTTGAAATTGATAATTCGTTATTTAATTGATTACCAATATAAGCTAAAATAATTTTAGGATAATACAGGGCAATTAATATGATCAATTAATGTATTAATAAGAGTTGACACAACTTATGTAGGGACTTTGAATCATATTAACTGTGTAAATTAAAGGATAATTAGTTAGTGTAATTAACCAAAATTCAAAATTTTAAAATTTGTCAAATTAGAATTTAAACATTTCGAACTTTAATTTGAAATTTTGAAATTCAAAATTCGATATTTAATTGATTACCAATATGAATAATATAGCACAACTAATATGATCAATTAATGTATTAATTGGAGAGTTGACACTACTTATGTAAAGACTTTGAATCTTATTAAATGTGTAATTAAAAGAATAATTAGTGTGTGTAATTTCTTACCATTATTAACCAAAACTCAAAATTTGAAATTTTGTATAATTCGAATTTAAATATTTTGAATTTTGAATTCTAGATAATAATAGTAACAACTAAATAAAAAAGATTAGAAACTATTACCGTGAGGTGAACCATCTCACCATACGAATCTTCATCAATTATTCAATTTACCAATCCAGATTCCAGCTTAAAAAAAGCAAACAAAACTGATATTGTAGCTTACTAATGAACAAACCTACAAACCTTAAAAAACATAAAAAATGAATGAAAATCATATGAACTTACTGATTCATATCCAGCCAACTGAAGATTCTTCTTCAATTTCGTATTCCAAATATAAATTGGCTTATATCGCGAATTATTACAAAACACAGAAAAATAAACTCAGTTATGCAAACTATTTTGAAGCACGGATTACCTGAAAGCAAACTTCACATTTAGGATATTTACCTCAAGTTCAGTGATCCGGTGACCATTCGCATGACATGACAGTGAAAGCACTCCGGATTTTAGGAGGTACCCATGCATCCCAGATACCTACTGTAACCATTGTCACGATTACAGCCACCACATGGTTTGATATTTCATCAAACTTTTAAACTATAAACCAATGTCAAATTAAAGAACTAATCTACTGATAGCAGCATATAAGAACTTATTTTTTCATAGGTATATATTTAAAAAATGGAAAAGAAGAGTATTACCAAAATGCCTTGGGTCATAATGCTTGTCGAACAGTAAGCTTTGATGGTATTCAATCATTTACATCATCAACTACTCGTTATAAATATTGGTATCTTTTCATAAAACAATTTTGGCTGCAAAACCACAGAGTTATACTTTATAATTGTTAACACATAGCCTGCCCAACTAAAACACAAAATTAAAATAGGAAAAAAAAAGTAAGCACACCTTGCTATCCCATACGCCGGTGACAATATCAAATGCATAAGCTCAGTTTCCTCAAACTCGGGATTTGAGACGCTCAAAACAACAATGTTCCAGTCAATCACAAAATGTTTCTAATGATCCTTAAGAACGCCTTCCACAATAAATGTAAAATTTTTATAAATTACATGGAAAGTGCTTAATATTTTACCGATGTTGAAAAATCTAATATTAGTAAAAACAAACGAAAATAGTACATAACTTAAACATACCAATGAACCAATGAGTGAAATAACTATGTAGGCATACCAACAAAGAGGGGAAAACATTGTTACCTTAACCGTGCCACATATGGATCTGCACCATTTATTTAAAAAAGTATAGCAATCAATAAGATAATGTTCATAAGACATAGAAGTAACTCTATGAAGAGCAAATGAGGAAAAAACATATGGCCTAGATAAGTAAATTTAGATGAACCCAAAATAGAAATCAATAGTGGAACTATCAAAATCTATACAAAATACTTTATCAGTATTCTAGATTATATGTGAAAGTTAAGAGAAATACCTCTCCTATTTTAATTGTGATTACATGAGGCACAAAACCAACACCGGGTGCATCTGTCAAAAAAAAAAAAAAAAAAAAACCAAGTTTAATTGAACATGCACAGAGAATGTTACGGTAGGGTTGATAATTGGAGCAGACCATACCTGCACTAATTTTACCCATTAGTCATAAGCAAAAAAGAAATAACATTAATAATTATAATAAAGTAAACATATTTGAAGGTTGTTAACATACAATACTTGTAGCCTTTGATGGGATGCTGCAACCATTCAGGAGGATTGGGGGGATTATTGTTGCTCTTGTAATGGAGAAGATTGCTGCAGATAAGGGTTTAGAGAGAGAGAGAGTTATTAGAAAGATTGGTTTTAATTAACAAATAGGAAACTTATTAATGGGAAAATTAATATTAATGACCGATTTTGACCAACTAATAAATGATTTTTGATTTAAAAAAAACGAAAATTTTATAAATTCTCACAATGGGACACTTGACATAAGTTGATTGGCTATGTAATAGGAGGCTCAATGTGGGATTGACAAGTGTCCACATTGAGTTTCATATATTAGTTGTATAGATATAGATTATCTCATATAATGTAAATAAATAATAATATGAGTTTGTTAGAAATTTAAATTTGGAGTTAACTACCCGAATAGTCCTTGTGGTTTATCAAAATTATAGAGTACTAAAGTTGTTTTTTCAATGAATATATTAAGGTTCTATTGTTTTGATTTTGTAGCGTGTTAGGGTATCAGTGCTAACTGCCGTCAAATTTTAATAGAGATTGCTATTTTTGTCAACTTGTATTTATATTAGGTAAATAACATATAAGGCTTGTCTTGTGATTTTTGTGGATACAAGGCTATTTTCTTTCTCGTTTACACGACTGTTCTTTTTGTAACCGTGCATCCAACCCAAACCAAAACCAAGTTGAAGGAAAAACAAGCACAAACAGAGAGGTAGCGAACTTTCTGACACCGGAATAGGGGTAGACTCTAGTGAGTGAAGAAAAATCCCTCACAGAGACCGAGTGAGGAAAAACCCCTACCAGAATCAAGGGTAACAAAATCACCATTTGTTCAAATGGTTAAAACAAATTTCTTGATCTAATTTGTGGCTAGATTTTTGATCGGATTTTTCACCATCAATAAACTAACTTTCGGAACGTATACAGGAATCGTGTGATACAACAACGAAATGAATCATTATTCGAAAGTTTTTAAAATCCGGTAATCCTGAGGCGTTAAATGCCATATACGACGGTGCAAACACCATCAGTCCTTTTGACTTGTCATTTCGTAAATCTCGAACACTCGAATTACATAAGACTTAAGTTCCCTGATTCCGGCAAGCCAATTGTTGGTTGTAAGATGGTTTCACCTAAGAAATCTCTTATCATATACTGTTGTGTTGTGTTGTGTTGTGTTGTGTTGTGTTGTGTTGTGTTGGGGGAGGCGTGGTGCGGCAGTGTGGCGGTGGTGGAACTTGTTTGAACGAAGAACTAGAAGATGATGTTGCCGACGTTGAAGTAATGGCCAACGGTGGTTGGGGTTTGTTCAATGGTGGGAGTAGGGAAGATCGGGACTAGGTTTGTAAGGTTAGGGTTTGGATCTTTAACTTTTGTTAATACAAACATGAATTGACAAAAACACACTCAATCTTTGTTAAACTTTCACCACGCTAGAAAATTAAAACCATAGAATCTTAACATGTTAAAAGAAACTTTAGTATTGTAAGGTGTTACTTTTGATAAAGCACAAGGACTATTTGTGTGATTAACTTTTTAAGTTTATTAGAAACTTAAGACTTAAATTTGTAGTTGAGTTATTTATATTTGAAGCCAGATTTTGTTTCAAGTGATGACAATCTTAACATGTAATCTTTAACTACCTAAGATCATAAACCAAAATTTCAACATGCAACTTTTAACCATCTAAGATGATAAGCTGGAATCCCAACATATAATTATTTACCTACCTAGGATTTTGTTTATCTTCATTCCTTAATAAATACGGAAACCTTTTCTCCTTACGGTTCATGGACGATTCACCAAAGTTTAGTTTTAACATGGTTACCATATTTTGTTAACATCAAGAAAAATTCACTTTTTAAAGGAGCATCATATTTTCTCGTAGTTGGTGATGGTGTGGCATGCTTGATTTTACACTCTGTTCCAGAGTTTCATTAAAGGATGGAAGAGAAAGGATTGGGAAGGAAGTGTGGAAAAAATGTGTTCCAGGGTTTTTTGTAGGAGGGAAAGGGAGGGAATGAGAGGGATAATAAAGAGGATTTTAATGTGATTTTCAATCTTTCCAATTTGGAAGGAATTGGAGAGAAGGGAAGAGGAGGGAGATCCTTTCTCTTCCATCCTTTAATGAAACTCGGGAACACAGTGTTAGTTCACATGATGATTTAATATCATGTAATGATGAGATTTTAGCATTATTTTGATGATTTATAAGCTGTAGCAAACTTCATGCAAACATGCATATTTTGATAGAATTGAAACCATGTCAAGACAAGGGTTCAATTTTGATCATTTTCTTTTGTTATCTCATGATCATGATGTAGTTAAATTGATGCAGGATTATCTTCATATTCGAATTTTAAAAGTTTATTTATGTTTATCTTTTATTTATTAATATTTATCTCTAAGGTTGTTAGGTTTTAGTATAAATTAGGATTTATGGGTTTATTGTCTTTTAGTTTTTGATTGAATAAGAATTAATATGAACTTTGTTCATGGAACCTTTGGTTCAATTTATCGCCTTTGATTAGCTATTTGTTTTGAGCCATTTGATGCGCTTCCCAAACTGCATCAGTTGGTATCAGAGCTTTGGTTTTCAAATGGCTCCGCGTGAAGAGAACTATGCCTTTTCTCGTCGAATCGCCGACCGAGGCAACGATAAAATCATGTTCGATTCACAAGATCGTAAGATTCAGGAAACTGACTCAAAAGATGTCATCCGGGATGAGATCGTTGGGAAAGAGGAGCATCCTGAAGACTACGATGGTTACAAGTTTCTGGAAACCGACTCAGAGTCTTTCATCCGGGATGAGAACTATGGGAAGGAGGAGTATCCAGGGAATTGTAGCGTTATCTATCCGTCACCTCCTTGTTTCGATGAATACGGGGACGATGATTGGTATTCTTGGTTTACTAGTGGTGATCAGAACTTAACGAGTGATGAATCTGGTTCCAAAGTTTGTAATGTTAAAGGTGTTAGAACAGTAGAAAATGGTGGTGGTGTTGTGGCTTTCGGTGGTGGGGCAGTGACTAGTGTTGGTGTTGCATCGACAGAGGTGGTGTTGCAAGGTCAGCGCAGTATCAGGAAAAAAATCGTGGAAGGATTCTACGTTTCACAAAATACGGAAAGTTTGAATGTTGATAAGCACAAGGTATTATCTCCTAAGACCATGTGTAGTGGGGCTTTATAAATATAAAGCCCCTGAATGTGATTGGTCCACGTGGCTGCTGAGTCAGCGTGAAGAGAGAAACTGAAAAAGGGGTGTAGTGGTGGGGCTTTATTTATAAAGCCCCTGATTGTGATTGGTTGATTTTTATATATTTTTTTTAATCTTTTAATTCAAAATAATTAAAATAAAATGCAAATAAATATAAAAAAATTACAAATAATAATAAAAACACCCAAGTAAATATTAAAAACACACAACTGATATTAAAAAAAAATTACAACTAAAATTAAAAATAAAAGTTACACACTTCCTAAATTCCTAAATTACTTATTAATCCTAAATTACTTATTAATATTCCTAAATTACTTATTAATCCTAATTTTCTCCACTATGGAGAGTAGTTGTCCCATTCCCCGGGGAAGGTGATGCACTCGGGTGAGACGGAACGTGAGCTGTCCCGTCCATCAGATCTCGCATCTGAGGGGAAGTAGTAGTACTCACGATGAGGGGTAGGTTGGCTATAGTAGTACTCCTCCTCCTCAATCTCCCTCAGGGCTTCCAAGTCCCCCTCAGTTGGGGAAGTCCCATGGTCTTGGGGGATGGGGAGGAAAGGTTGGTTGTGTAGCAGCAGCAGGAGGGGGATATAACCAATGTTGTGGAGGAGGAGGAGGATAAATAGGAGGTTGTGGAGCAGTAGGAGGAGGAGATGAGGAGAATGGTAGTCTCCGGGGACGGCCCCGTCCCCTGGGATACCGGCGAGAGTACTGTCGGAGGTTAGAGGAGGATGAGCCTCCTGGTTGAAAACCAGACATATTATGGTTTGAGGAGGAGGATGAGGAATTGGAGGTGTGGTTGATAAATCTGATTTGGTTACCTATTTATAAGGTTAGCAAATTTTGAAATTCAAACGGTTTGGGGGGAAATTTTGAATTTCAAACGGTTTGGAACAGTAACCGTTTAAAATTTAAAATTTTTAATTATTAATATTATTATCATGTTTATTATTATTATTATTATGTTTATTATTATTATTATTAAAAATAAAAAAAAAGTTGACCTTTGACCTTGCCACATGGCAAGGTCTGATTGGATGGAAACACAAGCATCAGGCGTTATAAATATAAAGCCCAACCCTCAAATCAGCATATAGCGCCCCCCTGTAGCGGTGTGGGGGGCGCTATTTTTGAAAATAAAGCCCCAATGAAGCCCCACTACAGGTGGTCTAAGTATATGCAAATTCAAATTTTAGCAATTATAGTGGAGGGGTCCACCCGTCGTGATGCTATACAAAATAAGGACCCAATCAAAATGCCTGATGGCAATTTAAATGAGATGAATGCAAAATCTTACGCGGGTTTACAAAGTTGTGATGGGCCAATTTTGGCTAATTTAGAATTAATTGGTGGGTGTGTGGTGCATAGTCCAACAAAATCAAAGGGGATGTACGGTTATTATGTGGAAAGTTCTAAAAAGCAAACTGTTGTTTGTGCTAGAGTTCAATTACTTGAACTATTTGAGCGGGTCAAACCGATAGTGACTAGGAAGCAACATAATGCTCCATTTGACCCAGGTGGTACAGGTGAAGAGTCAAGTGAGGCGACTTGTGGAGTTGAGTTGTTTAGTCGGGTGAATAATCGGTTTGATATCCCCTTCGACCCGGGTGGCTTTGGTCCGAAGGCAAAACTCGGGGACGAGTTTTTTTTCGAAGACGGGGAGTATGATGCAGGAGCATCCGTATTATCTTTTATTTATTTAAATTTTGAATTTCCTAATTTTATCTTTTATTAGTTTCCTATTTACTTGTAATTCCCAACTATATAATGGGGTCTAGGTTTTATTGTTATTCAGTTTTTGATTGAATTTTAATTGAAAAAGAACTTTGTTCTTGGAACCTATGGTTCGTTTATCGTCTTTGATTATCAATTGTTCTTGAGCCATTTGATGCGCTTTCCAAACTGCATCATAAATTCTTTACTAAAGTATCCTTTGACTCCTTGCGCGTTTGGGTGGAATGCAACTTGAGTCTCCAACTCTGTGAATTTCCACTCTTGAGTCTCCGACATTCCCAATTGTGGTGAATCGAGTTCCTACCCCCAACGGACATCTTCTTTATGTTACCAGGGAAGTGAAAAGACAATTATGCCCTTCATACCCTTACATCTTTGTCTCCTTGTGTTTTGCTATTGTCATTACCATGAGTCCCTTTCTCATTTTTTCATCTCACATTCAAATTGAGATATGTAGCATCTTGTGAGGGAACAACACCAAAACAATAGATTTGTTTGCACCAGACAACAGAGTAAACTCCAATTTGCAAGAATAGGTTCATCTGCAAATTGCAATTTGCACCAATTGTGTAGCCGGTTACTCTGTTGTGCAACACATTCAGTTGTAGCAATATTATACAAAGATCTGCTGCCTCATTACGCAACAAACAATAACAAAGGCTTGTAGCAAGCACTTGCAGAATTAAGCAGAGTATAACAACAACAAACAGTTTCAAAAACTTGCAGTATTAAGCAAAGTACAATTATCAGATTGAAGGAGAATACAATTAAGGATCATGATCAAGAAAGTATTGTACAAAGACTAAGTGATAATATGAATTAGCATCATATCATTTACTGATTCATCATTACATTAACCTTGATAAAAAGAAAACCTTGTAACATAAAAATTAATTGATCGCCAGAAAAAAAGGATCATCAAAAACCCAAAAAAAAAAAAAACTATGATTAAGTGTCAAGTTAGAACTATCACTACATAATATGAAGAGATAAATGCCTGGATAGTCCATGTTGTTTGACCAGATTCACATTTAGTCCCCACCTTTATAAAAGGAGTATTGGATTTAAATAATCCCAACTATTAGTTATTGACCGCCACCGGTCCCAACTAACAAAATGTGAGCTGACGGTCCCACCTCTTAACATATTGTTTACCAATGGACCATCACTAACAAAATACTAAGAGGGAATTTGACACGCAAACACGCCACATCAGTTTGGATCAGTGGCGACCAATAGATGATAGTTAAAAGGTGGACAATATGTTAGTCATGGTTCGTTGGTAGACAATATGTTAAAAGGTGGGACCGTCGGCATACATTTCGTTAGTTGGGACCGATGGTGGCCAATAGTTGATAGTTGAGATTATTTAAATCCAATGCTCCTTTTTAAAATTACATATATGTTTGTTGTGGTTTGCTTGGTTGTGATTTGGACAGTCCTAGACTAGATGACTAACGATTGTCCGGTTAAGTTCGGTGAAACCTTAATAATAAAAAATAATAATTAAAACTTAAAAGGAAATAAAAACATGGAGTGTGTCCATTTATTAATTTAAGGGTGGAAAACAAAGTGGGGTCTATCTACACTTCTTCTTCATGTCTCCTTCTAAACCCGCCACCCTCAACTTCCTAAAACTACCACCTCCTTGAACCACCATCGACCATCACCTTCTTAAACCACCATCGGCCACGAACTCCTAAAAACACCATCGAGACCAACACCATCATCATCACATCCATGACCAAAAACCCGTTCACAACCACCATTGTTCCTTCCTCTACTTTGTCTTCAGCCTCCACTCCTCCACCATCACCCTTTTCCAACGCAAAACTCACCTCTTTCTTGCCATCGACACCTGTTTTACCAGAAAAACAAGTTCGCCGACAATCATCAAACCACTATCACCAGTCGAACATCACCGTCCGTATGACCACCTTTTTTCCGCTAGAGAAACCTAAGGGTGCGTTTGGTTCGCATGAATTGGATGGAATTTAATGCAATTGGAATTTGAATTTGTATTCCAACTATTAAGGTGTATGGTTCATTAAATTTGTTGGAATTAGAATTCCAAATCCAATCTTGATGCGTTTGATTGACAAAGGAACTGGAGTTGGAATTTGGTATGAATTCCTTCAAGTTCCTTTAACTACAGGAATTCAAAATCCTTCCAACGTTAGAAGGAATTCAAGTCAATTTATTGGAATCATTAATCGGTTGCCGTCGTTTTGACCCGAACCGATTCGGACAGTACCGTTTCAACCCGAACCATTTTGACCTGTGTCGTTTTGACCCGTATCAATTCAACCCCGAACGTTACTATGACACCGGATGAATTCGTGTTAACTTTCTACAAACATTTACTATTTATCTTGGTTAACTTTTATATATTTAAAATTTGGACGAATTAAATTGGTTAAATATATATGAAACGACACGAACAGATAATCCAGTAAATTATCAAGACATACTTACGAGTAAATGACCCTGAACGTTGGTGAGATAGCAAAACTAATAATTGTGGTATAGTTCGTTTGATATTAATTGCAATTATGTGCTTTTATGTATTTAAGTGTGTAATTATGTGTATTTAAGCTAAACGTGTTACCGAGTCCGTAACCAACACCTGACAAACCGAGAATGTATTTTAGTTGTAAAACATTTGAGTAATTTTTTTTTTGAACATTGAATTTCATTAAAACCGGCAAGCACTCAAAACACGAGTACCGCCAAAATTACACACATATATACAAAGGGTATTTGGCCCAATCCTTCCAAACTAGACAATCAAATTTCGATCTATTCTTTAACCATAAAAAAACTCTTTGACTTCACTTCCGCCACGACATCCATCACCTTAACCTCTACACCTTGAAAGATTTTTTTTATTCCGAGCATTCCATAAAAAGCCCAAGAGCCAATCATAACAATACCTCATATAACTTTTTTCCTCCATTTCCCCCCGTGAACATTTTTATATAACATTATAAGATCATCATATTCATATGCAAAGAATGGGTCTAATCTGCACCATTTGAAGATACTACTCCACATACCGAACGCGAACCCGCAGCCAACAAACAGGTGGTTCAGATCTTCTGCAGACATATTACACAAAGGACAAGCAGAATCCTGAATGTTAACTCTTCGAGTCACCAACGCTACCCTTGTTGGAAGCCTATCAATAGCGGCTCTCCAAGAAAGGGTGTTTACCTTTAGAGGAACCCATGACTCTCACTTGAAATTCGATACCGAGAGCACCCGCGTTTCTTCAACTAAAAGCCGTTTTCATCTGGCCACTGTAAAAGAATCATTACCTTCTAGACCCCAAACCCAATCATCACTGTTGTCGGACAGGTTGCACCCAAGCAACATCCTATCCAAGTCTTGAAGTTCCGATAACTCTTCGATCGTGCGGGGGAATCGGTACCAATTTCCATTAAAAAACCAAACCAAGATCACCTCTACCAATCCTGTCCATAACTCTGCATCTCTTGTCTTTTTCAAGTTTGAATAACTTCGGCCAATGATCCTTCAAAATCGAGTCACCTAGCCACAAATCAGACCAAAAACAGATCTGATCTCCCCTTCCCAATTTACCTCTAGTAAGGTAAGTAATCGGCTTATTATGAACCTGGGACCTCATCAAAACCGAAAACAAAGTTTTCCAGCATCCTATCATCGATTTTTTTACAGGCAACATGCTCCAAGCACCTCTCCCACAGTGAATAAACTCGATAATCTTCCTCCGTAATGAGTCTGCCTCCGTGTTAAATCTCCAACCCCATTTCGCCAAAAGGGCTATATTCACATCTCTCAACCACGTGATTCCCAGCCCACCTTCTTTCTTAGGAGTCGTCACTCTATCCCAGGCAACCCAATGAATTTTCTTGAATTCATCCGAGCCAGACCAAAGGAAATTCCGCATCAATGATTCAATACAATCTAAAACCTTCTCCGACGCCTTATATATAGAAATATAATATATAGGCAGGTTAGTTAACACCGATTTGATAAGTGTCAACCTCCCTCCCATGGATAAAGTATTCGCCTTCCAAGATTAAAGCCTATTTCGCACCGTATCAACTACCGGATCCCAATTAGAACATCTAGACATATTCACACCCACCCGAATACCCAAGTAATCAAAAGGAAGGCACCCCACTTTGCACCCGATAACAGTAGCCATATTTTCAACTTCATTTACATCAAATCCAATCCCATAAAGACAAGACTTGTTAAAATTTATTTTTAAGCCTGAGCATAAATGAAAGACTCTTAAAACCCGAGCCACATTCTCCACATTATCCTTTGACCAATCCCCTATAATTAGAGCATCATCCGCATAAAGCATATGGGACAAAACCGCATTATTATCCAACCGAATACCCTTGATCTCCCCCACGGCTACCGCCTTATCAAGTAGGCAATGAAGCACCTCCATGACAATAAGAAAAAGAAAAGGAGACAACGGATCCCCTTGTCGAACTCCTTTTTGACATTGGAATTCAAACGTCGGCGACCCGTTGACCAATATAGCCGATCTCGCCGACTCTAAAACTGTTTCAACCGGCAAAAATAAGGTAATTCCGTACAAATTAATTAATATATGATTAACGTAATTAAATGCAATTATGTGTGATTTAATTATCAAGGCCTTAGGAGATAGCAATTTCCAAATAATGCATAGGAATGCGTACGTTTAATGGTAAAACATGATTGGATCATGTGCGAATGAACTATCCGGTATGGACGTTGGCAATTACCCGGTAATAATTAAATAAACGAAAAGGATCCCGGACACCCAGGATATAAAATAAAGGGTATTTTCACAAAATATAATGAGTTTTGGAACTCCAAAACCATAAGTGGAAACGTCTTGTACGAATCTCCCGGTAACGAATAAAATGCGCGTACCGCACCCGATACGCGTATAACTCATAATTTCACCCGGCAAAAGCCTAAATAACCAATCAACGCTTAAATTAGACTATATTTAAGGGTTATTAAAGGTATTTTTAATGTCCGAATAACGCGTGATTAAATCCCGAAAAATACCCGAACGACACCCGAACGACGAGGAATTAAACATAACAAGTATTGGGTAAATATTTGAAGTTGTGGACCCCACCCAAGCCACAAAAGTGGCCGGCCTAAAGGGCCATATTATATCCATGCAATATGTATAATAATAACCTACTAAAGCTAGGTGAAAAGCATGCATGAACAAAAAGCCAAAAGGTGTAAGATCTCTCAAGGACAAAAGCATGCAACATCTTGTCTCCCCTTGTAAAATTTCGGCCCTATGGCCATAAGATCCAAGACAAGACCCAAGCTAATGATACACTAAGTACACACATGCAAGTATAATATCTAGTGAAAGGTTATGATGGGTCACAAATACTTAGCAAGATTTGCAAGCAATCCCTCACCCCTCACCAAAAACTTACGGCCAAACACCCTCATACACAATCTCCCAAGATCATTTTAGCACAATACATATCTCTTAAATCTTTAGTAATGATCACATGCAATCCATGGAAGATATGGTGAGCTTATATATAACATGTGTTAGATACATGAGTTAACAAAGCAAAAAAAAACTCTTCTTCTTCTTTCCTCTTTGAGCCGTGAGTTATACCCCTCCACCATACACATTTCTTTCAAGTTTTCACATCTCCAAATCACTCAAAACAATCCATCATCCAAACCCCTATTGTGTGTTTCAAGCTTGGAGCTTAACCATTAAGGAAGAACACACTAAACCCCTCTCAAAATCCAAGGTTTTGTCTTCCCTAGCCTTGTGCTAGTAGTAAGCTTCTTAACCTTGTTTTTGATTATTATTATTCATGTATGTGTTCTTAGAAGCAAGTTGTACATGAGGGTTTAAAAGGTGGTTTGAAACATGATCTTTAATAGGTTTTACATGAGTAAAATAGATGATTAAAGATATGTAAATAAATCATGGATTGGATGATGATAAAGTAGTGATCTTGAAAATGTATAAAATCTACACATACACTAAGTAGGATGATGATTTGATTAAGATTTGTAGAACAAACTTGAATGTGTTAAAAAGTAACTTTAATCATCTTTATATGATCATCTAAGACATAATAAATGATGGAACATGTTAGAAGTTCAAGAATAAAGAAGATGAAAAATTAAAGTTTACTTACTTAGAAGAAGGATATTTTGATATAATGGGCAAATACATAAAACACACATACAAGTAGCCTTATATATGAAATATAAGACTAATAAAAGTGTTTTGGTACAAAAATAACTTACCAATAAAAAAGATGGATCTTCAAAGTCCACTATTTTGAGTGAAAAATGCTAACTTTGGAAGTTAGAGTGGAAAAGTGCAACATTTGAAAGTTAAAGGACTAATATTGTAACTTTGAAAGTTAGAGGACTAAAATGGATATTTTAGAAACTATTAGTCCAAAAATGCAAGGATGGAAAGTTTGGTGTCAAAAGTATAAGTAATAAATTTCTAAGGATGATTTGGGTAAATACTAGTAGGTATACTTGGGTATTTTTGTATAAAAAGTATATTTTTGAAAGTATAAAAATATGGATTGTATTAACATAAGGATTTTTATAAAATAGAGATTTTATAAAAATATTAAACAAACTTGAGAAACTTATACAAAAATGAATACTTCTATATAAATGGGAATATAAAAGTATTGGAAACATTTTTGTAGTTAAGTTAACAAGTTGGGTTAAAAATACATAAGTATTTTAAACCTTCCAAGTAACATGTGTTAGGAGGAAGAAATATGAATAATATTTCTATAAAACACATGTTGGGAAAAACTTGGAAAAATTAACTATTCGAGCTAAGATATCGAACTAAGACGCGTTAACGAACCGTACACGGACAAAACATGAGAAAAATGCCATTGCGGCAAGATAAGAAAATATATATTTTTAGGAAGTAAAATATATATACATCATGGGTGAAAACTAATAAACACTTTCCTAAGTGTTGAAGGAATTATTCGTGGGAGAAAAACATAACGTAAGACGTTAAACAAACGTATATACTTCACGAAAAATTACGCATTTATATATATGTACGCTCGTCTCGGCAAAATTCTAGTATATCTACTTAATGGGAAAGTAGATATGTGGGAAGGAAAACGAGACGAGTAGACAAAGATATATATATGCGTATGCCGTGCCGACAAGATCCTAGTATATTTATTTGAATGGGAAAATAAATATACGGTATGGTGAGTTGAATCGGGTGTTAAGAATATACAATCGAACGACAAGATCTTAGCATATTTGTTTAAATGGGAAAACAAACGTGCGGCAAAGTGAGTCGGGTCGAGTGTTGAAATATATATTATATCGAGCAATGCGATCTTAAGTATAATTATTTAAATGGGAAAATAATTATACGTTAAGTGAAGTCGAGTCGATGATAATAAGGTACAAGTTAAGGAAATATTCACAAGAGTAATATATAACTTGTAACACAAAGGGTAATCTAACGCCAACGAAACCTAGGATACGCGCTTAATTAAACGGGATTTGGAATAACTTGTGGTCGGGAGTTGGGTGTACAACTTGCCAAGGCACATGCACTATAGGGATAGTGACTTATACGTCTAGGACGTTTGTAGGTGCGAGACCCTCTTTGCTATCTGCTTAGTGAGCCGGACAGTGTTTCAGGTGAGTTTCACGGCCCCATTTTAAACTATTTTTACGTTTTCGGGGGAAAGATATGTTAGGGAAAATGTTTGACGGATTTATTACTTGAGGTGTGACCGCCACTCGGGGTTGAGTCCTCGCCTCTATAATCATTTATTCAGGGAAATGAAACCGGTGGAATATTGGATAGTACTATTGGTGCCTGACAAGGCCCACCCCTAATCGATAGCGTCGATTATGCATTAGTGTATGCCTGGGGTGCATATATTCTGAACTTAAGTCGTAGGAAACCGAGTAACGACTTGGAGCGGGGCATATTTATTATACGTCTTGGTTTGATTATAGTCTCAAGTAGAATTATAGGAATTTGCAACTCCTATATATTGTCATAACATGGTATTTCCCAAGGATTCAAGTTTTGGAAACTAAAAACCTGTGAACTCACCAATATATTTATATTGACGAAATTTTAAACATATCTTTCAGGTAATTAGATGAAGGCAAACCGGGGCAAGCTGGGTCATGGAATCCTCCGATGCGGCGTTAAATATTTTGCGGGGTTTCACCTTTATTTCCCAAGGTTATGGGATATATTTGAGAAACCTCTACATTTGTGTTATCAAACAATTTACTTTTTATGTAATGTTGTGAACAAGTTTTGACGCCTAAATAAATGACCCATTTCTTAAATTACTTGTGATTTGCGTTAACCTTGACTTTATGCTCTTGAACCGTCGCTCAACGTGTTTCCGCTATTGTCGTGGTGTGACAGAAAGTGGTATCAGAGCCAAGGTTATAGCGAACTAGAGTATTTTCTTTAAAAACTAGACTATAACCGGATTTGGTTCAAAATAAATTTTTCAAAAATATATAAAGGTGCTAAACGCAATAAAGTAGTTTTTTCAAGAAGCATTGGGCATGAGGAGATTCCGACCGAGCTAGCCATGGGTATCGTTATGCATTAACGTAGTATTAGAGGTTAGGAAGGATACTGATAATGTACGCCTTAACTATCTAATTTAAATTAATTCATGTATATACATGTACGGTTTTTTTACCAGGAATGTCGGACGCTGGAAGCATAGCGCCCAGTTATGATAGTAGTCTACAGATCATTCCCGCACCTCCGCCTGAGCCAGTCGAGCTGGTTGTACTCGACGCGGAAGAAGACGACGTAGAGATGGACGTCGCAGGGGGGTCATACGACGATTCGGACGAGACGGATCCTAGCGAGGATCCTGACTGGGCACCCGTAGGGGACGACGCAGCCGCCGTGGTCGACGCACCGCAGGCCGACCTACCTATTGTACCTGCCGCACCCTTCGCCCCACGCCCCATCCGAGCCATCAGGGACTTCCCTGAAGGCTGCGCCGGTCCGTCACGACCTATCCCAGCCCAGTCGGAGACAGCAGAGTCTCCGTTCGATAGACAGGCTCACGTTGATCATGAGCCAGCACCTGTACCGCACATCCACATTCCTCCAGGCATGAGACTCATGCCGATCTCCCGTGGGAGGAACGGGTGGATTTCGGATGACTCGGACGACGAGTCAGTGGCCTCAGTTGAGCACATGCTAGTACCCGAGATCCCAGCCGTCCAGGAGGAGCCAGTGGCTCCAATGATGGAGGACGCCCCTGCTGACCCCGTAGCCCCACCAGCACCACTTGAGCCCGCACCCCAGGAGGGGCCAGCCATAGCAGCACATGTCCTTGAGGGTAGCCCCGCCGGTAGCTCTGAGCTACGCAGGGCAGGTATGGCAGCCTTCGCCACCGCGAGCCCTCCTACCCCCACTATAGTGGTATCCACCCCAGAGTGGGCCACTGTTTCAGAGCCTCTTTTGGCCCCCTTGGCCGAGCTTGTACCACCACCCACCGTAGCCATGACACTACCGATCCCCGCCTTGCCCAGCATGCCACCTGCACCGTATCCTCTGGGTGCAGGGGACCCCTACATGATGCCAACACACTTTACCCCCAGACCACAGGGTTTTGCCCCGTTATTTTCTCACACACCGATACCAGCCCCCTTTTGCCCATTCCCGTCAGTTCATCCCGATATACCCGGACCATCCCAGCCACCCAGGATGACACCCCTATCCGGACCAGCATGGTCCACTGCTATCTCCCTAGAGCGAGACTTCCAGACCCTCGCCGACATGGTGCAGCGCACCGTGAAACAGGTAGAGCAGCAGACCCAGTTGATGTGGACGCGGATGATTGATGCACGAGATGCTTTAGCACACTATGCGGAAGAGTTACTGAGCATGGACGCACAGTGTGGGATTACAGGTGATGCGCATTTTGCGCATCGACAGTTCTTATATGAGCGCATCATGGCGATTAGCATGACGATCAGTATGCACGCACCACAGTATCAGTTTCCGCCGCCACCGCCACAGTAGGGATGCATCAGGGACGCATGGAAGAATCACCTGCAGATGTATATAGTAGCAGCAGTATGGTAGTATAGCACGGGTTATGACACTCGTCTGCATTTTGCCTAGCCGTATGGGTACGACGGCACATGATATGATGTTTTATTTATTTCAGAATGATGTAATGTATGAGGGATGTATTCCCTATTTTGTTATTATGAACAAGCATTGTACTCGTACTATTGAAATTAATGAAAAATCTTATTATTATGATGGTGAAATATGTTGTTGTCTACGATTATTATTGCTTACTCCATATATTGTGATTTGTGTGATTGCGTGGTGATGTTGTGTTGATTATTATTATTTATCTGTATGATGTGTTGGTATGTTGTGTGATGATATGGTGTTGACTATTGTGTTCATATTCTGGGTTGTTATTTATGCTTTATATTGTATAAATGTTTGCCAAATTAACCTTTGATAATTATTATTGAAGAAAAATGGCACCAGCCACCAGAAGCAACAGCGGCGCAGACGGACTGCCCGCTACACCAGCTGAACTTGAAACCATGATCTCGGAGCGCATAGCCCGAGCGATCGCGGAGCTCGAAGCCGCTCGCTCCGAACGATCACGTGACTTAACGGGGAGCGACCGACGAGAAACTTCCCCCAATGGTAAGAAGGTTTAAAAATAATTGAATGGGAGAATATCCTAAAACTCCTATCCCATAATAACATACAACTTTATTAATGCAGAAACGGCCTCGCGAGAGCGTGGCTGCAGTTTCAAAGCCTTCTTAGACTGTAAGCCGATCAACTTCAACGGCACAGAAGGATCCGTTGGCCTGGTCAAGTGGTTCGAAAAGACCGAGGCAGTAATCCGTATCAGTGGGTGTACCCCTCGTCAGTCGGTCATGTACTCCACCAACTTGTTTTTGAATCAAGCACTAACGTGGTGGAATGGACAAGTGCAGTCATTGGGTGACGATACTGCTTACTCCCTGTCATGGGCAGAACTGAAAGAACTCATGATCGCCGAATACAGCCCGGAAAGCGAGGTGCAGAAACTGGAAACAGAGTTCTGGAACCTTACTATGATAGGAGCAGACGTGACTGGCTACACGTCCCGATTTCATGATCTCGCCAGATTAGTGCCACGTTTGGTCACCCCTGAAAACAACAAGATAGAGCGTTATTTGTTCGGGTTAGCACCGCAAATACGCAGCATGGTCACTGCTTCCAAACCTACGACCATGCGCGCAACTATTGATCTTGCGCTAAGCCTCACCGAAGATGCTATTCGCATGGGTACTTTAATCCGACAAGTTTCGGGACTGAAAATTTCTGAGGCCAGCAGTGTAGAAGCCAAGAATCAGGGGACAAGCTCAGCAGTTGTGTCGAACGATCAGGGGAACAAGCCGAGATTCGGGAAACGGAAACGGGATGAAGGAAAGAGGGACAGAGCATCGGGTAGCTCAAACAAGAAAGGGAAAGGGTATGTTGCCACGGGACGTGGTGATGGCGGTAAACAGGGTAATCAGGGAAGGAATAATGGGTTAACTTGTGGAAAGTGCCACCGCACAGGGCACAAAACTGAGAACTGCCGGTCCGGAGCACCGAAGAACGGAGGGGCTAGACCATGCTTCGCATGCGGGTCACTGGACCATTGGAAAAAGGATTGCCCCAAGATCAACAACCAGGCCCGCGCGCGGGCATTTGTGATTGGAGCCGGTGATGCACGACAAGACCCCAACGTGGTCACTGGTACGTTTCCTCTTAATGGTCATTATGCCTCTGTATTATTTGATACCGGTGCTGACTTTAGCTTCGTATCCATTGAGTTTAAAAGACTACTTGGATTAAAAACTAGTAAACTAGATACACCCTACTCCATAGAACTGGCTAATGGTAAAACTATTGAAACGAGAGAAGTAGCGAAAGATTGTAAGTTAGAACTCTGTGGGCACGAGTTTGGGATTAATCTTTTGCCGGTCGTATTGGGAAGTTTCGACATAGTTGTCGGCATGGACTGGTTGTCCGCACATCATGCCGTCGTGATTTGCAACGATAAAGTCATTCAAGTCCCCCTCGCAAGCGGTGAAACTCTCTCAATTCAAGGGGAAAGGCACGGGACGCCGCTAAGGATTATCTCAAGCATGAAGGCTCGTAAGTGTCTAAGAAAAGGGCTTGTCGCATTCTTGGCACACGTAGTGGACAAGAAAGCCGACGAGCGAAAGTTGGAAGACATTCCAGTAGCTAGAGATTTTCCGGATGTATTCCCAGAAGATTTGCCGGGGTTGCCACCACCTCGACAAGTCGAGTTCCGCATCGACCTCGTTCCTGGAGCTGCTCCTGTGGCACGATCGCCATACCGCCTAGCTCCATCAGAGATGCAGGAACTGTCCAGCCAGCTACAAGAATTGTTGGACAAAGGTTTTATAAGACCGAGTTTCTCACCTTGGGGAGCTCCCGTCTTATTTGTAAAGAAGAAGGATGGCACATTTCGCATGTGCATCGACTATCGAGAGCTGAACAAGCTAACCATCAAGAATCGCTATCCTCTCCCCAGGATCAACGATTTATTTGATCAGCTCCAAGGATCTAGCTATTACTCCAAAATTGATCTGAGGTCTGGCTATCACCAGTTGCGTATACAAGAAGAGGATGTACCAAAGACGGCCTTCAGAACCCGGTATGGGCACTATGAATTTTTGGTAATGCCGTTCGGCTTAACCAACGCACCAGCGGTTTTCATGGACCTAATGAACCGCGTGTGTAAGCCATACCTGGATAAATTCGTCATTGTTTTCATTGACGATATTTTGATCTATTCACACACCAAAGAAGACCACGAGAATCACCTTCGGTTAATCCTTGAAGTACTACGCAAGGAGAAGCTCTACGCTAAATTCTCAAAGTGCGACTTTTGGATTCGGGAAGTTCACTTTCTAGGCCACGTGGTAAATGAGAAGGGCATACACGTCGATCCCGCCAAGATCGAGGCAATTAAAAATTGGGAAGCCCCTCGAACTCCTACCGAAGTACGACAATTTCTTGGCCTTGCGGGTTATTACAGAAGGTTCATCGAGAACTTTTCAAAGATAGCACAAGCTTTAACCATGTTAACCCAAAAGGATAAGAAATTCGAGTGGACGGATAAGCAAGAGGCAACATTCCAATTACTAAAAGACAAGTTATGTGGCGCTCCGATACTATCACTCCCCGATGGTACGGAGGACTTCGTAGTTTACTGTGATGCCTCACATCAAGGCTTGGGTTGTGTATTAATGCAGCGAGAAAAAGTAATAGCATATGCTTCCAGGCAACTGAAAATCCACGAGAAGAACTACACTACACACGATTTGGAATTAGGTGCAGTGGTATTCGCTCTCAAGATATGGAGGCACTATTTGTACGGAACCAAGTGCATGATTTTCACTGATCATAAGAGTTTGCAACACATCTTTGATCCGAAGGATTTAAACATGCGACAACGGCGATGGGTCGAATTATTAAACGATTACGATTGTGAGATAAAGTACCATCCCGGTAAGGCGAACGTTGTGGCCGACGCCTTGAGTCGCAAGGAACGGGTTAAACCATTGCGTGTTCGAGCGTTGGGTCTGACTATCCACACGAATCTAACTGAACGAATTCGTGAAGCTCAAGTTAACGCCCTTAAACCCGAGAATGTCAAAGGTGAAAGATTGCGAAAGATGGTTGATTCACTGGAACCAAAGGCGGACCAGACACTGTATTTCATGAATAGAATTTGGGTTCCAGTGTACGGGGGATTGCGTGAGCTAGTATTGGCCGAAGCTCACAGTTCTAGATATTCGGTTCACCCCGGTGCAGACAAGATGTTCCACGATTTGAAGGAACTTTATTGGTGGCCGAATTTCAAAAGAGATATAGCGGCATATGTTGCGCGATGTTTGACTTGCGCAAAGGTCAAAGCTGAGCATCAGAGACCTTCCGGTTTGCTCCAGCAACCGGAAATACCGGAATGGAAATGGGAACGAATCACCATGGATTTCATTACCAAGTTACCCAAGACAACAAGCGGCCATGACACGATCTGGGTAATCGTTGATCGATTGACAAAATCTGCACACTTCCTTCCGATTCGCGAAACGGACAAGTTGGAGAAACTGACCCGTTTGTACATTAAGGAAGTGGTGTCTAAACACGGTGTACCTGTTTCTATCATCTCCGATCGAGATAGTCGTTTCACTTCAAGATTTTGGGAAAGTTTAAATGAAGCCCTCGGTACTCGCCTCGACATGAGTACCGCATATCACCCCCAAACGGATGGTCAAAGTGAACGAACCATCCAGACCTTGTAAGATATGTTACGGGCATGCGCGATTGATTTCGGCGGTAATTGGGATACGCACTTGCCATTAATAGAATTTTCTTACAACAACAGTTATCATACGAGCATTCAAGCCGCACCGTTTGAAGCTCTATATGGACGCAAGTGTCGATCTCCGTTATGTTGGGCTGAAGTTGGAGAAAAACAACTAACCGGGCCCGAAATTGTTCAAGAGACCACGGACAAGGTCTTTTTGATAAAGGAACGCCTCAAAGCGGCCCGTGACCGCCAGAAAAGCTATGCTGATATGAGGCGAAAGCCTTTAGAGTTTCAAGTCGGAGACAGGGTCCTACTAAAAGTGTCACCTTGAAAAGGTGTCGCGCGCTTTGGAAAGCGCGAAAAGCTGAACCCACGATATATTGGACCGTTCGAAGTCTTGTCCAGGGTAGGCACAGTGGCATACAAGCTCAAGTTGCCTCAAGAGCTTAGTGGAATACACGACACGTTTCACGTGTCAAATTTGAAAAAGTGCCTATCCGACGAAACTCTCATCATTCCAGCAGACGAAATCCAAATTGATGACAAGTTACATTTTGTTGAAGAACCAATCGAGGTAACTGATTGGAAGGTCCAAAAACTAAGGCGCAGCAAGATCAGATTGGTCAAAGTGCGCTGGAATGCCAAGCGTGGACCGGAGTTCACGTGGGAAAGGCTGGACCGGATGAAGCAAAAATATCCCGCCCTATTCGAGAAGACCCCTGTATCGGAGAACTCGAAGTGAATTCCGGGACGGAATTCTCTTAACGGGGGGAGAATGTAACAACCGGCAAAAATAAGGTAATTCCGTACAAATTAATTAATATATGATTAACGTAATTAAATGCAATTATGTGTGATTTAATTATCAAGGCCTTAGGAGATAGCAATTTCCAAATAATGCATAGGAATGCGTACGTTTAATGGTAAAACATGATTGGATCATGTGCGAATGAACTATCCGGTATGGACGTTGGCAATTACCCGGTAATAATTAAATAAACGAAAAGGATCCCGGACACCCAGGATATAAAATAAAGGGTATTTTCACAAAATATAATGAGTTTTGGAACTCCAAAACCATAAGTGGAAACGTCTTGTACGAATCTCCCGGTAACGAATAAAATGCGCGTACCGCACCCGATACGCGTATAACTCATAATTTCACCCGGCAAAAGCCTAAATAACCAATCAACGCTTAAATTAGACTATATTTAAGGGTTATTAAAGGTATTTTTAATGTCCGAATAACGCGTGATTAAATCCCGAAAAATACCCGAACGACACCCGAACGACGAGGAATTAAACATAACAAGTATTGGGTAAATATTTGAAGTTGTGGACCCCACCCAAGCCACAAAAGTGGCCGGCCTAAAGGGCCATATTATATCCATGCAATATGTATAATAATAACCTACTAAAGCTAGGTGAAAAGCATGCATGAACAAAAAGCCAAAAGGTGTAAGATCTCTCAAGGACAAAAGCATGCAACATCTTGTCTCCCCTTGTAAAATTTCGGCCCTATGGCCATAAGATCCAAGACAAGACCCAAGCTAATGATACACTAAGTACACACATGCAAGTATAATATCTAGTGAAAGGTTATGATGGGTCACAAATACTTAGCAAGATTTGCAAGCAATCCCTCACCCCTCACCAAAAACTTACGGCCAAACACCCTCATACACAATCTCCCAAGATCATTTTAGCACAATACATATCTCTTAAATCTTTAGTAATGATCACATGCAATCCATGGAAGATATGGTGAGCTTATATATAACATGTGTTAGATACATGAGTTAACAAAGCAAAAAAAAACTCTTCTTCTTCTTTCCTCTTTGAGCCGTGAGTTATACCCCTCCACCATACACATTTCTTTCAAGTTTTCACATCTCCAAATCACTCAAAACAATCCATCATCCAAACCCCTATTGTGTGTTTCAAGCTTGGAGCTTAACCATTAAGGAAGAACACACTAAACCCCTCTCAAAATCCAAGGTTTTGTCTTCCCTAGCCTTGTGCTAGTAGTAAGCTTCTTAACCTTGTTTTTGATTATTATTATTCATGTATGTGTTCTTAGAAGCAAGTTGTACATGAGGGTTTAAAAGGTGGTTTGAAACATGATCTTTAATAGGTTTTACATGAGTAAAATAGATGATTAAAGATATGTAAATAAATCATGGATTGGATGATGATAAAGTAGTGATCTTGAAAATGTATAAAATCTACACATACACTAAGTAGGATGATGATTTGATTAAGATTTGTAGAACAAACTTGAATGTGTTAAAAAGTAACTTTAATCATCTTTATATGATCATCTAAGACATAATAAATGATGGAACATGTTAGAAGTTCAAGAATAAAGAAGATGAAAAATTAAAGTTTACTTACTTAGAAGAAGGATATTTTGATATAATGGGCAAATACATAAAACACACATACAAGTAGCCTTATATATGAAATATAAGACTAATAAAAGTGTTTTGGTACAAAAATAACTTACCAATAAAAAAGATGGATCTTCAAAGTCCACTATTTTGAGTGAAAAATGCTAACTTTGGAAGTTAGAGTGGAAAAGTGCAACATTTGAAAGTTAAAGGACTAATATTGTAACTTTGAAAGTTAGAGGACTAAAATGGATATTTTAGAAACTATTAGTCCAAAAATGCAAGGATGGAAAGTTTGGTGTCAAAAGTATAAGTAATAAATTTCTAAGGATGATTTGGGTAAATACTAGTAGGTATACTTGGGTATTTTTGTATAAAAAGTATATTTTTGAAAGTATAAAAATATGGATTGTATTAACATAAGGATTTTTATAAAATAGAGATTTTATAAAAATATTAAACAAACTTGAGAAACTTATACAAAAATGAATACTTCTATATAAATGGGAATATAAAAGTATTGGAAACATTTTTGTAGTTAAGTTAACAAGTTGGGTTAAAAATACATAAGTATTTTAAACCTTCCAAGTAACATGTGTTAGGAGGAAGAAATATGAATAATATTTCTATAAAACACATGTTGGGAAAAACTTGGAAAAATTAACTATTCGAGCTAAGATATCGAACTAAGACGCGTTAACGAACCGTACACGGACAAAACATGAGAAAAATGCCATTGCGGCAAGATAAGAAAATATATATTTTTAGGAAGTAAAATATATATACATCATGGGTGAAAACTAATAAACACTTTCCTAAGTGTTGAAGGAATTATTCGTGGGAGAAAAACATAACGTAAGACGTTAAACAAACGTATATACTTCACGAAAAATTACGCATTTATATATATGTACGCTCGTCTCGGCAAAATTCTAGTATATCTACTTAATGGGAAAGTAGATATGTGGGAAGGAAAACGAGACGAGTAGACAAAGATATATATATGCGTATGCCGTGCCGACAAGATCCTAGTATATTTATTTGAATGGGAAAATAAATATACGGTATGGTGAGTTGAATCGGGTGTTAAGAATATACAATCGAACGACAAGATCTTAGCATATTTGTTTAAATGGGAAAACAAACGTGCGGCAAAGTGAGTCGGGTCGAGTGTTGAAATATATATTATATCGAGCAATGCGATCTTAAGTATAATTATTTAAATGGGAAAATAATTATACGTTAAGTGAAGTCGAGTCGATGATAATAAGGTACAAGTTAAGGAAATATTCACAAGAGTAATATATAACTTGTAACACAAAGGGTAATCTAACGCCAACGAAACCTAGGATACGCGCTTAATTAAACGGGATTTGGAATAACTTGTGGTCGGGAGTTGGGTGTACAACTTGCCAAGGCACATGCACTATAGGGATAGTGACTTATACGTCTAGGACGTTTGTAGGTGCGAGACCCTCTTTGCTATCTGCTTAGTGAGCCGGACAGTGTTTCAGGTGAGTTTCACGGCCCCATTTTAAACTATTTTTACGTTTTCGGGGGAAAGATATGTTAGGGAAAATGTTTGACGGATTTATTACTTGAGGTGTGACCGCCACTCGGGGTTGAGTCCTCGCCTCTATAATCATTTATTCAGGGAAATGAAACCGGTGGAATATTGGATAGTACTATTGGTGCCTGACAAGGCTCACCCCTAATCGATAGCGTCGATTATGCATTAGTGTATGCCTGGGGTGCATATATTCTGAACTTAAGTCGTAGGAAACCGAGTAACGACTTGGAGCGGGGCATATTTATTATACGTCTTGGTTTGATTATAGTCTCAAGTAGAATTATAGGAATTTGCAACTCCTATATATTGTCATAACATGGTATTTCCCAAGGATTCAAGTTTTGGAAACTAAAAACCTGTGAACTCACCAATATATTTATATTGACGAAATTTTAAACATATCTTTCAGGTAATTAGATGAAGGCAAACCGGGGCAAGCTGGGTCATGGAATCCTCCGATGCGGCGTTAAATATTTTGCGGGGTTTCACCTTTATTTCCCAAGGTTATGGGATATATTTGAGAAACCTCTACATTTGTGTTATCAAACAATTTACTTTTTATGTAATGTTGTGAACAAGTTTTGACGCCTAAATAAATGACCCATTTCTTAAATTACTTGTGATTTGCGTTAACCTTGACTTTATGCTCTTGAACCGTTGCGCCACGTGTTTCCGCCATTGTCGTGGTGTGACAAAAATGCCTTTCACCCACTTACACCACTTACCATGAAAACCCATAAGATCAAGCGTAGATAACAAAAATCCCCAGTTCACATTATCATACGCCTTTTCAAAGTCTAACTTCAACAAAAATGCCCTCTTACCAGTCTTTTTACTCCAACCTATCACCTCATTAATAATTAAAGGACCGTCCAAGATGTATCTACCTTTAATGAAAGCCGATTGTGTATTAGAAATGACGGACCCCAACACCTTGGAAACTCTCAATGCCAAAACCTTCGATATACTTTTACTTATAATCCCTATCAAATTGATAGGTCTATAATCTTTCAATCCCACCGGGGTTTTCGACTTTGGAATCAAAGTAATAAAAGACGAGCTACAACCTTTGTCAAAATTGCCATTCTCGAAAAAATGCTCAAACAATTGTATAAAATCATCTTATAAAAGCCCCCAAAAAAATTTAACAAACCTGAAGTTTAACCCATATGGGCCCGGGGCTCTATCCGAACCACAGTTAGAAATAGCCTCCTTAATCTCTTCCCGGGTAAATCTTCTCACGAGCACATCATTATCATCTTGTCATAACCGCTTTATATTATCACACCGAACTTTAGGTCTAATCTTCACTAATTCCGTAAAGTGACTCCTAAAATGCCTTAACACCTCTTTTTTTTTTTTTTTTTTTTTTTTTTTTTTTTTTTTTTTAACTAAAGCCGGTTTCGAGATCCAATTCCCATCCACCAAAATACTCGATATAGCATTTTTAGCCTTCCTCCCGTTAATAATCCCATGGAAAAAAGCCGTATTATCATCTCCCTCCATTGCCCATTGAACTCTTGATTTTTGTTTTACATCTCTAACTGCGCACATATTCAAGTTATCGACTCCTTTCTTACATTCTTCCCATATCCACATCTCTTCCTCCTCAAGACTGTGATTTTCCATGATCTTTTCCATCTTCTCCATGTCTTCTTTGAGCTTTTTCATCTCCTCCCCTTCTTTGTCCAATACAACCTTCCACCACGCTTTCAACAAATTTCTCAGAAATCTAAATTTGGCCGAAAGTTTGACATCCGGTCTACCATGAAATGTGAAACTATCAAGAGCATCTACAATCAATCTTTCACGCCCATCTCTTTTTAACCACGAATTAAACCATCTGAATGGCTTAGAACCAAAATTGGTATCCACCACCGTTAATAATAACGGGAAGTGATCTGATAAGTGTCGATCCAAAGCCCTCAAACAAGCAGTCGGCCACCGATTAAAAAATGATTGACAAACCAAAAGCCGATCAATCTTACTGAGCTTATGATCATTCCTTTTCCCGGACAGAAAAGTAAATTTGAAACCCCACATAACATATTCTAGTAAACCCATCTCATCAATAAAACAATTGAAATCCGTTGCTACCACTTGATTAAACTTGATAAAATAATTCAAAACCCTCAATTCATCCCAAAGACGTTTCTTCGCACCAACCCTTTGAGGTGCATAAATATTAAAAATGTTTAACAAGGACCCATCAGCAACAAGAAAACATTTGAGTTAAATATTTTATGGATTAGTTGTTATATGCAAGAGCCCAAAAAATATATATAAAGGGCTTTGGACTTGGCCCAAGCCGAAGCCCAAACTAGGCCCGTCAACACAAGTGACGCTCCGCGGGGCGAGGGGGGGGGGGGGCTAAGGCCTATCCCCCTGCCTACCGCAGGAGGTGGGTTGCAGGCCAAAAATCGTGTTTTCAAGCCCAAACGTGATTTTGTATGTTAAAAATGAATTTTTAACAAGTTTTGTCATAGTCTCAACCTTAAACTCAATTATACCAGCCCCCATCTCAAAATACAAAACCTCTAACCTTCGTGTGAACCGAAAAACCTAATCCTAAGAGCCTAAGACGTGTTAGGATCAAGGAATCGAAGGGCTTGAGGTGTGTAAACAAAACCCTTGTGTTTTGAATCTTTTTAATTATGTTTTAATCTTGTTTTGTCCATGAAACCTCAAGTCCAAATCTGATCAAGCTTACATATATCAAATAATAATGTTATTTAGATGTTGTTTATGGATTTGATATGGGATTTAATTAATGATGACTTGATTGTGTAATAACATAGGATGCATGCTTAATCATAAACCCTAGTTTTAATTGAAACTTGACAAACCCTAGGTTGAGAATTATGATGTTTGGATCTTAGTTTGATGATTATATGATGATATTATGCTAGTCTAGGATGATTAACATGTATTATATGCTTGAGTAACGTTTTTTGATCCGTTAAGTTGTCCATACCTTGCCATAATAAGAAACTTTGTTAAAATTGGATTTTGAAATTGAGATTGATACATGTTATGATGAGTGTAATGATATGAGATGCTTAGTATGTACTATGTAAGAGTGTTAGACCACTCGTTTCGGTGAAATCAAACTAGATTCATAAACTTGCTAAAAATAGAAACTTTTTACATGTTACATGTTCTTGGTGTTCATACATTACTAAATATGGAAAGTTTGCATGAGATACAAGTTGCAGGATGCACGAAATGTGTCGTATAACTTGTTGTTGATGACGTACTAGTAGTAGGATGTATGAAAACATGAATTCGTGATTATGTGGAACATGCTACATGTTATGTGTTAATTAATATGATAGATGCTAGGATTGCATGTATTGGGTGAAACTTGTAACTCTAGGTTTATTAAACTTGAATAAACATGAAAACCTTAACAGGTCACCAACGGGTCGGTGGGTCAAATCTGGTCAAACAAAGTCAAACATAGTCAAACACTTTTGTAACATAAACAAAGACATTGATTAGATTCAATGGGTTAACTGGACAGAGACAAACACTGGACAAACGCTTATAGATTATTATATGATAGGTTTCTGGTAGTGGGATATCTATTTTACAAAACGCTTGGTTTATTTTAGCACGCAAAACTAAGGTGAGTTTCACGGCCCTTTTTACCATTTTCCTGTTGGGGGAGAAACATGCTACACAAACACACGGACATTGTAGATCACGTGTACTGTTATATCACTTGTTTACTATAGCGTAACAACCATTATTAAGTCCTTACATTATAAACCGTAGTATGTGTATTATAGCGAGGAGATATGAATTGATCTATTGGGCATGACAAGCCTACCCATGTCTACTCGAGGTCGAGCAGGTGCATATTGTCCTAAACTCTTGTCACTGTGTAATGGGCGGTGACGGAAGGCAAAAAACTACCAACAGTCAGCAACGATTTATGTACGCTTAGTAACTTGATTAATGTCTAGCTAACATTATATATAACTAGAAAAATGATATGGAACTAAACGGACAAACGAATTTACTTATATTAAAACATATGAACTCACCAACCTAATTGTTGACACACTTTAGCATGTTTTCTTAGGCAACTAAGATAAGTGCTGCTAGGATGCACGTGGAGTCACACTTGCATGCATACAAACACTCTTTGGTTATCAAATATTTTAAGTTTGTTTTTATGTTGGTTTTGGTAACTCGCGACTATTTATGCGATATGGTTTGCAATTGCTTACGCTGAACTTTTAAACTCGAACTAACTGGTTTTATTTACGTATGATTTTGAAAGCATATAGAGGTCGTTCATTCGACTATCGACTAAATCTTAGTATGTCACGCGCCTCGTGGTAAAACCCCGCAGTAAAAATTTAAGGATGTGACAGTTACGACCCGTACCGTATCGTTTTTAATTGTACCATTTCGACCCGATTTGTTTTCGCACCGTACCATTTCCACCTGCACCATTTAATCCTAAAATGGTTCGGGTCGAAACAATTTAGATCGGAACGGTACGGGATGAAATGATTCGGGTCGGAACGGTACGGGTCAAACTGGTTCGTGTCGAAATGGTATTGGCCGAAACAGTTCAGGTATAAAACAGTATGGGGCGTTACGGTTCAGGTTGAAATGATACAGGTCAAAACAATTGGGTTGAAACGATATGGGTCGAAATAGTTCGGAGCCGGTACGAGTCAAAACGGTGTGGGTGGTGGGGCGAGGGTGATATATTCCAGTTTATTTACCAAGCAAACACAATATTAATATATTTGAGATTCCAATTTCAACAATTTCCCATGCCTATTGGAATGTTTAAAATTCTAAATCTAATTCTTTCTAATTCCAATTCCAAATCCAAATCCAAACCACTTCGTGAACCAAACGCACCATAGGTAATCAGAAAGTGGTATTTGGGTTCCACTAATTCAATCCATGACTTTGTTCTTAAAGAGGATGATCTTGCATAATGGTTAAATAAGGATAGCGAGTTAACATGTTAACAAGTCGCTTAAGTCGAGTTGGCTTGTTCGCCTGGGTTTTGAAATTAAGCTTAAGATTTGAGTTTGAACTCGGTTTGATTTGTTTTTAAAAGAAAATTTAATAAATACATGCCAAATTCAATAGTTAAAGTTACCATTCCATAATTCAAAAAACACATGCAACAAAGTTCAACGTAATATATAACAAGTCCAAATAAATTTCAACCGAATACACAATAAGTTCAACAAAATACAAAATAAAATTATATCAAGTTCCTCAGCATCTGGAATTTCGATCAAACTCGCAACAACATCATCAATCTGTTGGTGAAAAAAATAAATTGTTACAAATTAATACATGAAGAAACTCAAAAATGTAATCTAGAATACATTAACAAGAATACAAATGTTTTTGTCTTAATATAATTTGGTTATTGCATATGTTTAAATTTGTGATTACATATATATCATCACAAAATTACATATAGTAATTGAAAAAATTCTCCTCGAATAATGTTGAATATATAAAATAAAGAAAAGTAAAATGATTGATTATTATGAGTTATTAAAGTTCTTAGAGGGTGTTTGGGATTGTGTTTGGAAATGCAAAAGTGCTTTTAGTCAGAAGTGCTTATTGGGTTATAACTTTTGGAAAAAGAGTTTTAAAAAAAGTGTTTGGATTAACTTTTGGGATGATAAGACTATAAGGAGTGGTGGTGGGGGGGGGGGGGGAAGAGGTGGGGGGAAGCGCCATGTGGCACTTGTGGGGCCCTTTTGGGGGGGAAAATAATTGTGGGGAGTGGAAGGGGGGGAAGAGGTGGGGGGAAGTGCCATGTGGCATTTCTTTTTTCTTTTTTTTTTTTCTTGTTTTTAACTTTGTTTTTTTTAATAAATATAAAACAAAATTTTAAAAAAACATAATATTAATTCATAATAAACTACAAAGTTAAATAAAAAAAACACTAAAAACCAAAATTACATGAAATTAAAAAAAAAAAAACCTTAAAAAAAACAACTTAGTTATCGCTAACGTCTTCATCAGATGGGTAATCTCTTGGTATACTCCAAATATGATCAACCAGATCCGCTCGAAGGTTGTGATGTGTTTGGCTATTCTTGATTTCAGAGTTGTTGACGTTTCTTTCTTCATCCGTAATGTTTTCTTGACTTTGCTGCGTTTCCTCACCAAAGTACTCGCATATTGCACGTCCTTCATCCTCCAAAATCATGTTATGTAAAATTAGGCATGCGTACATCACATTTCGTACATGCGTTTTTTCCCACAGTCGGCAGGGTTGGGCCAAAATGTGCCATCTTTTTTTCAACACACCAAAAGCACGCTCAACATCTTTCCGTGCAGCCATTTGTGCTTTGTTAAACTTTTTTCTCTTAGGGTCTAACGTAGTCCTCCGTGTAAACGATTTTACGAACACAGCCCAATCAGGGTAAATTCCATCTGCTAGAAGATACCCGTACTTGTATTCTGTCTCGTTTAAGAAAAAAGTTCCTTTTGGTGCAACATCGTTTATAAGATCGTCGTTAAGAACAGTCCTATCGTTCAACGAACCGGGCACACCAAAAAACGCATGCCAAATCCAAAGATCTTGTGACACAACCGCTTCAAGCATCATACACGGCGATTTATGAAAACCGCTAGAGTGTTGGCCTTGCCACTCAGTTGGACAAAGTTGCCACTCCCATTTCATACAATCTATACTCCCGAGCATACCGGGAAAACCATGTTTTTCTTCGTGAAAGTCTAAAAGTTGTTGGACGTCACTAAATGTTGGTTTTCTTAAATATCTTTTTAAATATAAATCAATGACGCCCGCACAAAAAAACTGAGTACTTTCTCTAGCCGTTCGCTCGGCCATCCTTAGATACTCATCCATTACGTCGGAACTGGTTCCGTACGCCAATGCTCTAAGCGCGGCTGTGACCTTTTGCATCGCGGTAAATCCCATCTGACCACGTGCATCGGGCCTTTGTTTGAAATATTCATAATTATTTTCTAAATCATTTGTTATTCTTAAAAATAAATTACGACTCATACGAAAACGCCGCCTAAAAGTTCGTTCATCGTATGTTGATTCGGGTGAGAAGTAATCACGTACCAATGACTCATTTCCGGTTTCGCGTTCGCGAACTATATACTTTCTACGCTTGGGTGGTTCGGAGGTCCCTTTCGTCGTCCGCTATAGCTTTAACGACGTTCTGAACGGTTGCCATTAACATTTCTGCGGCACCTTCGCCAAAGTCATCCAAAGCGAGTTGATCAAACATATCGTCTGAACTCGAAGAATCGCTCGACATCTTGCAATTTTTTTTGAAAATATATGATAGTATTGGGAGGATTATTTGAAAAAAATGAGTGTGTTTGTGTATAGAAAGTTATTGTTATATATATATATATATATATATATATATATATATATATATATATATATATATATATAAAATAAATTTTTTTTTTAAACTAGCCGTTATTAAACGGATACTTTTTTTTTTTCAAACGGTAATATAGTCATCACCCCACCCAATCAACGCGCGCCACGTGTCCCTCCTCTCCCCCCCACGCCGGTGACCATCTCCCCGCCCCCAGCCCCACGCCAACATTCCCGCCCCTATGGCGGCGGTGTTCCCCCCCCTTCCCGCCCCTCTCCCGCCCCCACTCCCACTAGTCTAAACGTCAAAAAGACAATCAATTGTTTTTTTAAGTGTTTCGCTTAACTTATTGTGAATATTGGTTGTATGGGTGGTAGATTTGTAATTTTTTTTCAAAAGTTAAAAGCTAAAAGCCACGATTTCCAACTTTTAAAAAACAATTTTTTCATCCTTAAAAACCAAAAGCCAAAAGCCAAAAGTCAAATTAGAAAATGTTTTTGGGTTACACAGCTTATTAACTTATTGACTTTTTAGAAATGCCAATATGTCAATAAGTTGTTTTGAAACTCAATCTTAAACAGCCTCTTACTTCTTTTTTAGTTTTGAAGAATTATATAAAATGATCAGTTACTTACTTTATTATATTGAGTTATTGGAATTTAATAATCCCAATTTTCATCTATTTACTTGTATTAATCCTAACTAAGAGAATATCTAAACACAATCGTAGCTTTGTATAAATTTACCTCCAACAATCAATACTTACCGAATGTTAACCCAATTAATATTTTTGATAATGTTAACCAAAGTCATCACCCTCACCATTTTGATACTAGAAAACTCAAGATTTTAAAAAAAGAAAGGCCCGAAATGATCCCAACACCTTAACTACAAGTTTTAAAAATATATTCATATCCGATAAAACCTCTATAAATTAATAATGTTGGGACCAGAATATTTTATTAAATTTAGCGAAATATTATTATATTGATAAATTAATAAATTATTAATTTAAAGAGTTGGCTTATATTCATGAGCAACTCTCAAATTAATGCATCGACCTTCAAAATTTCCGTATCCGTTCACTTTACCTATTTGAATAAAACGAGAACACGGACCTTCAAAATTCCCATGTAGAATCATACATTAATGAACTTGTCAAGTTCAATGTACATAGATAGATCTAGATTGATCACTATAAAATGTTTAATTATTAATTTATAGTTTCGTTGTAACCAATATATTTACATTGGGATTTCAAAAAATTATTATCTTACTATTTTATCGATTGGGGTCCAATTTGTACCGGTCCCAAGTTCGAACCTGACAAATTATTAATTTTATCGAGTATCAAATTATAGAGGTTTCATGTATACATATGTAGATATAAGAATATATAATTTCTTACCATGAGCAGCTTCATCCATCATTCCATTCCAGAGTCCATGGGAATCACAATTCTGATCTTTATTTTGCCCAATATGTTGATGATCATCATCATGAGTTGCTGATGTGTTTGTTTTCAATTCTTCAAACGGGAACAAAAGCCTCCCACAGTCACCACTTCCCATTCCATCCAAAGAAAAACTTAGTGATGGAATCTTGAATTCTGGCATGTGTGTATAAACCGAATTCGAGTCAGGAGGCGGACTGGGAATTGGCATGAATGATCTCGTTGATGTAACAGAAGCATTCAAGAGCTCCAAAGCCAAAGCAGTATTAGTTGTGGTGGTGGTGGTGGTAGTCGAAACAGAAGCATTTGTATTCCTTGTTGCATCAAAGT